>OX388028.1:13699134-15112112 GCA_947578705.1 Lacanobia wlatinum | reverse complement strand
CGGCACATGTACCTATGCAAATAAAATCAAGTTGTAGGTACCGAAGTGGCCGGTACTCGTTCCTGCTCCGGATGTAAGGACTTCAAATACGAATCGTATTTACGTAAGAGCGAGGGCACACTGGGCACATACAACACGTGCTCGCCACATAGGTGTTCAGGAGAAGGGGAGCGTACAGCTGTTTCCACAAGAGTAACATTACCGAAACCACGCCCGCCTTGTGCAACGCTTAAAGAATTAACAGTCACACTTAGTGTTACCATTTGTAGGAAAGGCGGTTAACGTAAGGACCACTGTTTGCATTTTATTTAATATAGATTTATGTTTTGAAGTAATGAATATGCGATTAGTAACGTTGTTCGTAAATCGTAATTAAACAGCTTGAATTCATCTACTACTATGAAAACACGTGCACTTCCATTTTTCTGGACCTGCAGTCTGCAATAACTATAGTAAATAAAATAATTTTTATGAATACCTACATAATATTGATAAAATACTGACGAACTTATATTGCCGGTAAGTATGATTGATTTTAACGTGAAATCGGAGAAATACATGTAAATTCCGATAATGAAATGACCATGGCAAAGCCGCCATGGTCATAATTCCAATGCACCTAGGTCTACTTCCACACGAAGCCACTACTGAATTGCATCAATGATCATTCTCACGTAACTTTATAACCGCGCACCGTGAAGTGTTGTGGTCCCATTAGAAAACTCTCGTTAGTAGAAAGAACGAAATCTGGAACACGGGTTTTGACGAAATGTAAGATCTACTGTACTTACCCATCTGCGTTGGAACGTCTTATGGAAGTTTCTATAACCAATAACCTCCACTCGTGAAAGATCATTTTTATCATCACAAGAAGTGCTGAAAACAAAAATTAATATAACCAACTCGTTTATTGATTTTCAACGATAGTCTCGAAAAAAACATCGATGTTGAAGTGGAACAATTCACCTTCGCTCGAATGCAGCCCGCCATACAACGTGGCGGGCTGCATTCGAGCGAAGGTGAATTTCTCCGAAAGTGAGACCATTTGCTGCGCTGCAACAACCTGCAAAGAATCCATTGTCAGGAAGGATCAGACGCGCAGCTGCCGATCCGCGGCGCGCGCACGCTTGCGTCAATTTCTATTGATCTGCTAGATGCATCCTACAACTGATGTGGATCATGTGGAGATATGGATTACTCATCAACTTTACATATAATTTTATGGTTATAAGTAGGCAAATATATAATATCTTTGTCATAATCACGGGTTGATGAAAGACTGCATAATACTTCAATTTATACGGAGAAATACATTTGAAGTATACTACTATAGTAGTTACAAAAGAAGTGGATTGTATGTACTTAGTGCATAACTGATTAATTGTGTCGCTTTCTGATAGTTTGTAATAAAACGGCGGTACCTTCGACCGTCTGTTTTCATTAAGTTTTATACAAGACGAAAGATGAATGAAGGTCGTTCTGATTTTACGACTTTTTTTGTGCACCAGAATTTATATTAAAACGGCTTTTATTTATTTTGTGACATAAAGAATCGATTGCATTGTGCTCACCGTTCTACCTGTGCGTCAGCACATGCCAGTTTTTGTGCGAATACTGAGGTGAGGAATGCTTTGTGTGCGTCCGTGTGCCGCTATGACATACCTACTGCACATCGAGTTATTTTGGAGAACATAAATTCTGTAAGAAGATTTTTCTACAAATCTCGCATTAACATGAAGTTGCGCAAACGTCGCCAGATCCGAGGCGCAGATAGGCGCGCTCGTAGCGCAGGCCCTGAACTCCGCTAACCTAATTGACAAGCGGTGCCCGCGCACGCGCACACATCATCGATCAACTTGACCACCTCACAATCGACTTACGAAATTCACATTCGTCTAGATATTGATCCTGTACAATTACCGTAACAGCTGGAGCTGGACTAGTTCCATTACGAGGAAGTTTAAAGGCATTTAGGTAATGTTTGTTGCAATAGATATCGACAATTAGGTACCTTAGATAACATCTACTCGTACAGGTAAGGGTACATAACATATGATGAGGTAAATATTATGGATCTACCTACCTACCTTAAAAACTAAACTCAGTGCATCAAACACATCAAGTCATCGTTTAAGTAGGTACTTACGGAATTCACGTGTTTGTTTTGGGATTGCCGAACAAGTTAGGCAAACCAGAATAATGTGTCAGTGCAAACGTAGACATGAATAAATATGAATGTGTCTCAAGAAAGTTATTATATGTAAGTATTTTATTACTTGCTTATTCAAACGTGTAAGTATACAACGAGACCGAAAACAGGTAATAAACTAGTATTGGAATATTTTATTATTAGAGTTTATGGTAAACAACCTATTGCAAACACGTAGTTATATCTAGAGGCACCAATTCTTGGTAGCGACGACGTAAACCCAATAATAGGAGAATTTATTATTTATTGCGATAGTTATAGGACTAGTTATAGAACTGGCCTCTATTTCCGCAATTTTGCACGGATTACAAACAATGGGACAAGTGGTCAGGGTGGAGTCTGTCCAGGCATTAACTCGTTTAAATCGACTACGGACTCGACGCGCTACGAGATGGCGCGTGCGCGGCCTGCCCCCGGTGCGCCCACGCAACGCGATCGTCAGATTTTTTTCATAAACTACGTCAGTACCTCAGCTGACACTTCGGCGCTAGATCAATCTGAAGGCTGCTGTAAAACTGATTCTGTGAATTGCCTAGACCGCATAGTATTAGCATGAAATGATACATTATGATTCATTAATGTAGACAGACAGATGTGGTCTAGAAAAAATCTAACTTCAAATACATCAATTATTTAAACATTGACCGTAAACACCTTTTAAAGAAAAATAACGGGTGTTTTCCTGCTTTTATTGATGGGCAAATAAAGTCATGTCCATCGTGCTAATTTAAAAATCCGATGCAAATAGTATTGAACTATTTTATCTGTTCAGACATGTGTATGACGAACAATTCAAAGTGAATTAAATTTTAGATGGTTAGTACATCTAAAATTAAAAATCTCTAATAAGTATCGATGGTAAATAATAATTATGTAAAAAGATAATAAATATTAATTCGTTTTTGGTTTGTTAGTAAAGCAATTGTCGAAACTTCTGAACACTTTAAAATGCGTTTTTCAACCAATTGTTAGTTATTAACTCATATCTTTTAACTATTTGTTATTTACTTAGGTGAACTTTGGTAACCAATGGCTTTACGTCAACTACGATTGGATCGTTGAATCAATGGTAACTACGGATAAAAAAACTCGCCTTACGTGAAATGTAAGATTCTGGAATTTCCTAAAAGAAGTAGCGTTGGTGAGACCGCGGGAGTCCAATGGATGTGAGAAGAACTAGAATGGTCAACGTGGAGACTCTTAGGGGAGACCAATACCCAGTAGTGGAAGACTTTCAGCTGAAATTATGATTATTGTAATCAGTAAGCATGAGAAGGTAATAAAGGGTGCAGTTAAATGCAGTTGGACTAAAAACTGGAGAGTTATGTCACTTTATCTTATTAGCACATAGCAGTGACATGTCGCTCGTCGCGCCGGACGGAGGAACAATCGGCGAGCGGCGCCCGCGCGCCGATCTGATCTGCACTCCTGCGCAGCGGTGCAAGTCAGCAGCGAAGCATATTACGAATTAGTTAACTATTTTGTAGATGAATAAATAAAAGGAAAAACTGTTAGCTGCTGTTAGTTGTTTGACCAAGTGGGCATTTAAAAAAATGTTCTAATATGTTTTAGGAAAAGTATTTTTTTTAAACGTCGTTCTATACACAAACAGCCAGACCCGGAACAACTATTTGTGGGCCATATAAATATTTATTACGTGCGGGAATCGAACCCGCGACTCGCAGCCCAGCAGCTAATCGCTCAACCACTGCGCCAATCGTGTCGTCAAAAAAATTGCAAAGCTGGCTTAAAATTCGGGGACATCTAAAGGTGCTTTTCAATGGCTTTTGTATATGAATTTTGTGTGATTTTTTTGGACAACGTTTATCTGTTTGCTGCTCCAAGAGCATTTCGGTTTTGTTGATAAATAGAGTAGGAATGAGTCCGAAATTTAGTGTTTGGAGTGCTTGTCGCTGTGAACAAGTTTTCTGCTGCGTCCGGTGAGACACTAGAACCCAGCTCCAAGCCCCCAACTTAGTTGGATAAGGTCCTTCCTCATGACTTTAGAAAGACTTCGGCGGCTATAAAAAAAAAAACTAATATTTCAGACATAGGGTTCATTATTTGGTTACTATACAAAAAAGCTTACAAACTAGTGTTAGTACTTATAATTATCTGTATCCAATAAAGATATACCTACGCCAGTTATATGATTGATTTGTTTTCTTAGTAGCTAGAAAAAGAAGTTCAAACTATAAAATTGATGCGGCATCGAAATGTTTTTTTATTTCTTAGTCTCTTTCTTTATCAATTAGATTTTGCCATTTCGAGGATCGCTAACGCTGATAGATTTTCATATCTAGCCAGAGGCGTTAAATAGTTTCCAACTATAAGACTTCATTTTGATGAGACAGTTATCCCTTAAAATGTGTGGAGTCATAGGCAGTTGATAACTTGAGGCGTCCGCTCAGCGCTATGGTATTGCTTACAATCGTTCCCTGCACGCAATGCGCAATATTATACGTACATCATTATTTCTTGTTACTGACAGCGCAGATAACTGAGTGAAGATGTTTACTGACGCGCTCTCCTTATTATATTGTTACAAACTGCACTTCATTTCAGTTGTACCGTTTTTGTATGATGCCAAGTTGACAATCTGTGAGTTTGATGGACGTCAATCGGTGAAAATGGCTTTGGCGACAGAGGATTTTAAACTTCCTTCTCTACATGGTCCAGTTAGTTGACTGCTCAGGTGACCAAAGAGCTGTTAGCTTATATTTCGCCAAAGAATCAGAATTGACAATCTTCGTGGACAATGAGCTAGCCTTAGAGCTCTTATGATATGACACAGCACAGCAATGCGAACGAATTCATTTTATATCAATATCAATTTACCAAATCCAATTAAAGGCAAATCGCATCGAAATAATTAGCGAAATAGCGACTTATTGCATAATGCGTATTGGAATGTGCGACAGAATTGCATAATTTAATTCCGCCAAGCCCGTTCCATCATCGGACCACAAGACGAACGGCGATGCGCTACCGGTACATGTTGGACATCCCACCCACACGCACAAATCGTTTTGGGAACACATTCATAGTGCGTACAGCTAAGGAGTGGAATTCTTTGCCAGTCTGTGTTTCTGATAGCTTAAAGACTCCCAGGTTGTAACCTGGGAGTCTTTAAGTCAAGAGTGAATAGGTTACTTCTAGGCAAGCGTGCGTTTCGACCACATCCTGGCAAACCACCAGGTGAGATAGTGGTCAAACGAGTGCTTATCAATAGCAAAAAATATATATATATACCAATTATATAGGTACCTACTAAACATGAGTTCTACGTGTATCAGATATATCGAAAACAATGCGATTAGTGGCTTCTTAATTAGAGGTAATAGGTATGTTTCAAAGTAGTTGTCTTGTACTCGGTATAAAGACAAGAAGAGGAAGTAACTTATTCAATAAGTGCATTAGAATTTGTAACGCTTAGATAATTTCGTACGGAAAGCCGGTTTAATATTAAACAAACAAGAATCAAAGTGACTACTATGGGTACCACCAGCAGTAGTGGAACATGACTAATGAACTGATTACGCTTCAGGCGTCTCGGAGGGAAACGTTCGGCGTCCGCAAGTATTCATTGATCGCGGCGATCAGATTCATTCATGGCTTATTTGTCTGATCGGCGTTCATTCCATGATGTTAATTGCATGACGTTACTGGTCGGTATTGGATCAGCTATCGACAGATACCGGCTGTAAACACGTCGTCTGTATCGCAACAATCTATTTATAATCACCGGCCGGCGAGACCACTGTGTGTTAAATGTCTGATATTTACGATTACGAGCCGAGACGCGGCGCTCTAGTGCTGTTTGACCCACTCCAAATTGAACATATCGATACTTTTTACAATAATTGCCCTATTACGAAAAGCACCGTCAAAGTAAAGCATTTCAATCAAGTGTTGTAGTCAACATTTTTCGTTTAAGAACGTTCATCGAATGTTCGATTTTAAGGATAAATGTATCTAATATCTAATCGTTTAATTCATACGCCAAACAGCAATTACGTGGTGATTATAATAGTAATAAATATTTTCTAATCAAAAATATTTTAAAATGCGTGTGCTCGTTGATGTCTTTTTAAGGGAAATAATATGATTGACTAAAATATTGTTAGTGCATTCGTAATAACTTGTTACAGCTTGTAATAAGTACATGTCTTGTGTAGAGTAGAAGTTATCGACATGATTGCTAGGTGAGCACTAATCTGGGAACGATTAGCGCAGCCGCGGCGCGGTGCGGCGGCGCGGGCGCACGTGCGCGGCCAGCCGGTGAGTAAGCTCGCGCTCCCAGATAACTTTGTTTATCAAACTAAACTTTTACACCACCAAACGTTTTATTCCCAACGCATACGGTCCAATTTCCAATGACACATTCCTGTGACATATGCAAATATGAAATTGTCTCTGCACTGGCCCTTAGCACAACTATCTCTAGACTGTCACGCAAACAAAATCCAAGTAAACAACTGTTCAGAAAATGTGTCTCGAGTATTGTAATTGTAATAATTGTAAGCAGTGTAGGATAATGGATAATTGACCACCTGTTTTTGCAAAATTTGCCAATGCAATAACACAACATTCTTGGAGTAGGAGTGGATTTTAAATATGGGTTACCTTTATTTTTTCTGATTGCCAATACCTTTGACTGGGAACGGTTTATTTGAGTAATTGGGGACCAAATTTATGTCCCACTTTATGTAATATTTTTTATGCACATTTCATTTTGAACTGACTCTCTGTACCGTAACGTTGATAGTTTTATAAAACCAGCTTTTAGTCTATTTAGCTAAATGTCTTTTGGTATAAGAACTTAACTAGCATTTCAACAAAAAAAAAAACAAAAGTTTATATGCTTTAAAAATGCTAGTACTTCAACAAGGTGTACCTAATCGAAATAACTAAAATCTTCTTAAGGGGTCATTGTACTCATACCTATAAACAACCAACTACGGGATATAAACACTGAAATTGCTAAAATTCTGCAGATCAATACATTGTTCGAATAACTTAACAAAATAACAGGTTTTTTTTCATGACTTTCAGATGTTCTCTGTTAATAAGTACGGGAGAACAGGGCTATGGGAGCCTACTAATGGAAAATTTTGATAAAAACCACATTTGTTATCATTGTTATAATTTTTAACTTAGAACTCTTGATTATTAACGTAGGTATATTTTAATTACAGCAATAATAAATTACAGTCATTAAGGTACAATAACGATTATACAAAAGAGTCAGTCGCTCCCATTACCCGACACATGCGGGTAATGAGAGCCTATTCACTCTTTCCCGAAACTATTAAAGAAAAAAAAAACCCAATTTTTTACGGATCCAAACAAAAAGCACAATTATAAGAATCTGGCCTATCACTGCCAAAACATTGTTCATCGGTCCAGGTTCCGCAACTCCTGCATCGGTACCACATCTCCCCACTATTTTCACATCCCCGTGTCCCGTATCTCGTGTGTGCCGAGCTATGCTAGGCTACCATTACCCGCTGATCACCATTTTGAAAAGCAATAACACTCATAAATAATTCTACTTTCAATCACAATTTACCTAATTGGACTTCTAAGTATATGAATCTAGGGATGTAATAAGCTTAAACATAATAAAATAAGAATATGACTTTATGCTTACCTTGGCGTTGGCAATCGGCAGTTTTTTATAATCATGGAGCGAAAAACATACAACCCTCCCTCGTGACTTAACGTATCACACTAACGACTCGTGCGCGTCAGGCGAAGTTTCTCGATGGTTGACGGAAGCGGCCGAATGACGATCGCGCACTTGTGCATACTTTTCGTTCAAACACCATCGCTCCCATTTCCCGGCCGCTCTCATTACCCTGCGCTCCCCTATATTTTGAAAAAATATTTAAAGTTCTTTAAATAAAAAGATTCATATTTTTGATATTCATCTAAGTACATATGTATTTGGCGGCTTCGGGTCAGTGCTTTTCTAACAAATTGTAAAGGCAATGGGAACTGGAAAAATATGCGTATTTTAGTTTTACTATTTAGAACCATCATTGGTGGAGGTAGTAATAATACCTAAATGACGTAGTTCATCCTTGGAGGCGACCCCGGGGCCGGGTGCTACGGTTACAATTTACGAGTAACACAATGAATCAAAGGTTAGCAGAAAAAGCGCGATAGATACACAAAGCGCCACAGATGCGCGGCGCGGGTACCTACTGTCACCTGCGCGAGCGCACGTGCGCCGCAACAAACACGCTGTGACGTCAGCATGCGAACAACAGACAAACATAGCGCACAGCTACGCAGTGTTTATCATGTTTGGAAGTATATGAACTTACTAGAAATTGTTCTTTTTCCATTTCCAAAGAAAATTAAGCGTCTTACAGAAACCTCAGAAATCAAATCGTAATCATCGCGAAACAACTTCTAATTTCTGAAACGGAAAAGTAAATTGTCTTGAATTTAATATTATATTGAAATTAGACCGAAAATGATAGCATTGACTAGTGATCTCACAGTAAAGTCAGCAACAAACGCTGAGCAACACTTCGATTTTCTAAACCTTTTTCTAAAATTGAGGTAAAAAAAATGAGAACAGAAGTGAAATGAAAGAAAAGAATAATAATATGAACTCTTAATTTATATATGAAATGGTAAAAACCAGATTTTCAAACATTTTCTGTCAACTTAAAAGATGTGCTGACTGTACCTACCCAGCAGTTTAAATATATAAATACTTATCTTCATAGGTACTAGTACATATCGTACTATACATATACACTCGTTGCTTCAAGTTAATTAAATGAAAGTAGTCGTTTAAACGCTGAGTAAGGTATTTAAGTAACATTGTAATTAATGTTTCAAGCTTTTACTGTCCAAGCGTTGATTTGATGTTCCTGGCGATTTAACAGAAGACTAGTTTACAGAGTTACATTATATTAATATAACTACATAAACTCCGCAAACGCTGTGGATATCGTATATGTAATGTTTCTTGTTTCTTCTGTGGATATCGTAAAGTAATGACGACCAAACAAACAACAGACAAAAATCATGAATTAACTCATAATTTCAACTAACCACGTTCGTGCAAAAGTTGAAATGTAAGGATAGACATTATGACATTTCATACTTTTTGAATTTTCGAAAATAGCTAATGACTCTAGTGCCTCTTGATATCGATACTAATCAAGTGAAAGCGGAGTGTTTCACTGATTCTTTTCGTTTGGCCCTTTAAATGTCATCATGCTGAGCATAGGCCTCTCTTTTTGTGCCAATCTCCACTTTCCTATGCCAGCGTCACCCAAGACCTACCAGCTATAGACGACCGACATTTTTTTTCTTCCAGTCCGCGAACGCCACTCCGTCATGGCTTTTCTTCACCTATCATCACCGCGCCTTACCAGGGCCCCAAGTCTGCTATTACAATAGTGTCAGAATGGTATATCATTGATTTCATAATGGTTGATTTTGACAAGATTCTAGGCCATTTCTTTCAATGGAGTGTCAGTGGTTGTCCACTGGAAAGTCATAATGACGCTTTTATATCCAGTGGTCAACCACTGACTGACGGTGTGGTGTCCTGCCCCGCTACACTTCAGATCCGGAGATATACGTACCTACTTTTTTTGTAAATGAACATATAGTAACAAAAAGTGATATCGACTAAATAACGTGTAGTTCCACCGGTGTTACCTGCGCACACGCATTAGTGCCGCTCATCACATCACTGTTGTGCGACCACCCCTTCTCTCCGAGCGTGCCAGTCTCGATTAATTTTCATTAACCAACACCCATTTACGTTCCCTAATGAATTTAAGATGATTCTACGCTATTCTGTTAGTCCCAAGTGAATTAATAAATATTTAATTAAAATGTTTTTTCTTATGTTTTTGTGCTGTGTAAATATAAAATTATACCTATCATTAAATGAAGTCGTTGTGCCAAATACTATCGTTGTTATTGTTGCAAGTACATAGTAATGCATATTGTATTGTTCCTTTTGTAACTTTAACCTTTATTTTTCGACGGTTAAAATTGTGTCCTTTGTTACACCTTGGGCCGATTAAAGAGTTATACATCCAAATCGTTTTAATATTGTAGCATGATATAATAAAACGCATTTAATGTAAGCGCTACCAGTTATTACAATTTTGATCCCCTCATTAAGGCACAATCGGAAATTTGAATAATAACATACCAAATAAAAATATTCTCATGGGTGTACCAGATTCAGGATTGCTTCATTTTAAGTTCACAGGGGAGAACGATTAGGTATCGACAAAACATTCACTCGAGACGAACAAAAGGAAATTGCACCCATTATTATACAGAGCGGTTATAACTGTGCCCGCAAATCATTTGCTAAAAGGGTTCAAATAAATTATTTCCCATGCAATATGGCCAAAAGAACAAATACGAATAATTACGTGTATTATTGTGTACACTGTGTATTGGGTTTCTCGCGGGTTGGTTTTGGGATTGCCTAGACTAGTTTAGCTAAAAAAAAGCAAGTTAGTAATTCCAAAACAAAAGCAGGTAAATAGTGTGTATTGAACCTGTTGGTATGGCCGATGCCATGTGGCAGATGCTTTGACTAATTATATGGCAAAAATACTATATAAAATTCACTACTATTCAAATTTTTGCATATAAATACAACACAGCACCCGGAGATCTAAAATTAAGACAAGCATTCAATTTTACAGTAGAGGTTGGTTAGCCTAGCCTTAATATTAAAATAGTTTTATCAAGTTTTAATGAAATCCCTGGCGCAGTAGGAATGGCAATTACCCGCCTCTTTGTCAAGCGCGATAAAGGGCTTGGCAGCGCGACACTAAATAAAAGATAGAAAGTGGCTTTATTTCACTACAAGAATAGATTCAAGGAGCTAATTTACCACTCGTTTATATCGTGCAAACTAGTTAGAATACAGTTTTGGTCTTATTGTGCGGCTTGTGCCTGTTTCCGAGATGTAGGAAACAATGTGGTTGGTAGTTTAACTTTACTTGTAAAAAGTTTAGAGTTTTTGTGTAAAGCATTTTGTTGCTTTTATGCTTTAACGTGAATTTTGCACGAACTGAAAACTACTTTACAGTGTACGTATTTTGTAAGTTAAAAGATTCCAATAGCAATAAACGGTAATTAGTGGAATATAAGATTACACACTACAAGAAATAAAAGCTCTTTCCTAAGCCACAGTCGACTTTTTATTTAATCGCAAGTCTTCTGGGAAACATCCTTTGAATCCTACTTCCTGGAATATTATAAATATGAAAGTCTGGATATGAAAAATGTATGGATGTTTCTTAGTCTGGTTACCACAATAGCAAAGAGGATTTGTATTACAATTGGCACTCGGGTGGACCATGGACATTGACTTTGTACACTGGTAGATACTACGAGTCTTGCTTAAGGATAATTAAACACTGTTTATGCGGGCGAAGTTGTAGGCAGAAGCTAGTCGTTTATATTAATTTAGCCGAGATTGAGTTAAGTGAATGCTGGAAGCGCAGGCGGCGGCGGCGGCGCGGCGGCGGTGGCTGCGCAGCGCTACGATAAAGCGCGCGCCACGTTAGCGCTAAGTGAGCCTCGATAGCCGCTGACGAGTCAATCGCGCCCACGCCAACTGTCGCCGCCGCTGTCTTTAATAACGTACCCCAGTCGCCCAGTCCGAAACAAACCTTATAACAATTTAATTTAAAACGGCTTCATTATTCTTCAGGTTTTACAGAATCGTTTTCTTCATTAAGGTTCGTTACCGAGATAAACTCGAGTTTTTGATTTTAGGTGTCGCTTACATGGTCGTTCTCTATCCATTTGTTTAAATAGCTGGTTTTGTACTCCTAATTTCCAACAGGTCTTGCTGTGGCGCCCCAGAAAACAGGTGACTTCTAAAAGTAAATAAGTTTCACACAAAAAATAAACAAAGAACACCTACACGCTTAGAAGAAAACTTTCAACTGATACGGAGCACAATAGTAAACTACGGCATGCATAAATTTCAGTTGACCTTATCTGTTAAATCTAAAAGCAAGCGCTTAAAACTTATTCCATATTTACATGTATATTGCGACGGGGCTTAAATAAATTAACTACCTTTTAAGTTATTCTTTTAGTCTTTATTTGTGCACACAAAAGAGAAATGCAAGCGCGATTACATGTTAAATGCGCTTATGGCGGCAAAGGAGCCGCCAGGCGGGCGCAGGCGCAGGGCCCTAATGCAGTGTCTATGTACGCGGATAGCCGCCGGCTATCTCGCCGCCCGCGCTCTCCGCACCGCTACTCACACAGAATTACAATCGATAACCCTTACGAGGATGCTACAAAGATCTTATTTAAAAGTCTCACTAATCACCCTTGCTACCTTACGAGGTTTCTAGAAAATTACGGGTCTGCAAATAAGTTTTGTAAGCAAAAGATTGTGATTGTAAGTCTAGTACCCTCACCAAGGCAATTCTCGTACTTAAAAAGCGTTAAAATTCAAGTCACAATATCATCTCAGCGACAATCAATGTCAAAAACTTGTCAAAATGTAGGGATGCAAACGCTACGTCATGCGAAAATATGATTGGTGGTGTGGTTGCTTCAGAGAGGCAATTCTCACACCTAATACCATTTATTTACTCAACGGATTGAGGCATCATGATGATATTGCGACTTGATAAGTTTTCAGCAACAATTAGTGTAAAAAACTTGGCAAAACTTAGGGTAATTAGATGTGTTTTTAGCACTTTGCGAGCATTGCGACTGCTGTGATGTGAATTTGGACGTTCTTTAAAATACCTAACGGGTATTCCCCTCTAAAAGATTTGAAATTGACACAACTTGCCTAATTAGATACTAGGTACAGGTTAGCATTACCTACCACATAGAATGTATTTAAAACGCAATCGCATAATGTTGCATGTAAAACATAGTAAGTACTTAGTGTCAGCCGGTACTCTATCGTTATAGCGCTAAAACAATTGAAATAAAAAAGACTTGAACAAAACGTTTCACAACGCGATGATGGGCGAAGTGTGATGGCGGACTGGGTACCTACTATTCATTAATTGAAAACCGTCTGTAAGATGGCGTGTGGCAATAACGCCAGCAATGTACAATTATCTCGTCACAGTTCTGAGATCAATCAAACCATATCACGTTATGTGGGTCATTAATTACTGTAAACAGTAATTACTTTAATTATTCTTGACAGTCTTTGTGTAAAGTCGTGAAGTGGCCGCACGCCGTCGAAGGTCGGCGCTATCTATTACAAAGAGGACTCGAGAGAGGTGATCATTCTGCTGCCCTGTCAAATGCAACAGTTTCAGAATGGGTACTTACTTATTTATTGTTGCACAATTGAAAATATTGCAACGGGCCAGAAATATGTGGCTGAACATCACACACCTGGAACGTTCCGACCTTTATATTCTAATAAGAATGGTTTTTTCTTGAAACCGACGTTTCAATTTAGGTACAATCCGTTTTTAAAAGCTCTTCCGCCATGTGCAGTGTTTTAGGTACAAATCTTTCAGCCTTTACCCTTGTACGGATAAAATAGTTTTCCATCAAGAGAGTCCAAAAATCATCAATGGATCGAAGTGCATATTAGATCCGTTGATGGAAATCCATTTTATCTTGAATGAGGTGCTACTTAAAACTGTAATTTACTACACAACTGAATATCTGAATTTAATAAGCAGAATCAAGTTTTATAAAGTTATACTTAACTAATAAAGACTATTTTTCAAACTTCGCTTCAAACTCATTTTGTTTTTTGTTGCTCACACTTTTTGCTTTGGCGAGTAAACGCTAAATTGCTACCTTTTTGATTATAGAGGCATTACCCCCAGGACGCAGTAACAAGGTGCTAATTTCGATGTTTTGTTGTGAGTTTCAACACGTAATTTGATAAAGCGCGTAGTTTTTTATAGTGTTACATGAACGTAGGTAAGTGATGATTCACTTTGAGCAATTATAATGTTGTTTTGAAGCTTTTTGCGTTAGAGCACGGAAATAATATGTGATTGATAGGACTGCTTACAGTGCGTGGAGGGCAGGCACAGTTAGGTGGCCAGTGTGTGCAGTGCGCAGGCGCAGCCGGAGCGCGCGTGCGAGCTGGTTCGCGCGCTGTCAAAAACACCCCGTCAGGTGATCTTTGGGTCCGTGACTCAACAGTTACACTAACGAACCGGTGCACGGTGCGGCGCGTGCTTCATTGTGCCGTATTATCTATCATTATCTCGGTTAGCCTAGATACAGACGTATTCAATAACGCATGGAGCAATATGAAATGTAAAACAATACACTTTTAATAAAGAGAATGCTTACCGCAACTTCTTGTGTTGAACCGGATTAATAAGTTGTGTAACTTTGATCGCTGTGTCATGAAAGGTTGCTACAAGCATAGCTGCGGGTCAATGTTACAATGTCCAATACTTTTAGCATTAATTGTTCGCCTGTAATTGTGCAATTCTACTATTATACCTAACATAATGTAAAAGTGTAATTTATGTCATTGTTCCATGTATTTCCAGTTAGAACACCAGCCGAGATTAACCGTATCTGTATGGTACATTTAAGGTGCAGTGGCTGACCAATATCGTAGCAGGTGTAAATAAATCACCAGCAGATTACAGATACTCACCTAGTGCGGCGAGCTAAACGTTTTCTGTGATTAATTCCATTATGTTCACTTTATGATACTTATCAACAGTTATTATGTTTCATTAGCGTTGTAAACTATCTGTACGGTCAAAACGATCCATCAAGGTGTTAAGTAGACTCATCGGCGGTTTGGGGCGCGAGTACGTCGAGTGTGTTAGCAGCCCGATCTACAACACCTGCCACAGATATCCAATCGTAACATATGAGGCGTTCGCATTCATCGCGAGGTTAAATCATCGGTCAGCATACAGGGTGATCTATGATCGAACAGACAAATTTAAAAATATAAATGTTATACAATTCCATAAGTCGCTCCATGCAACACTTTCATTTTGCAAAACGGTTTTGACATTACTTAATTGTAAATTAACATAAATCTATGGCTGGATTTTATAGTAAGTATAACTGAAATTGTTTTGTTATTATCTAATATCTTCTCCATTTGAAACAATAAAAATATTATATTAACTTAAGATACGTTACAAATCAAAATACATTGTTGCGAACCATCCTGTGTGTTGTCGATAGAATTGATGACGTGATAAAAAGTCAATCTCACACATTATTTAGATAATTATGACTGATATGATACCGGAATCATTTCATATTTTTTAATAGCTTTAGTTCTTGAAATAAAACAATATTGATAATATATACATAACAATATTATATCCGTTCTTTTCCATTATGATTTGTTTTCCAAGTTGCAGGTTTTTTGTTTGTTTGTTTGCTGTGCAAGCGTTAGCTTGACTGTTTCCGTGATTGTATTATAATAGTAGATTATGCAACGAAGGGATAAAGCAGTGTCTTATATCACGGGCGTGATATTGAATTCCGAACACAATGAAGAATTCTGGAGTTAATACAAGAATCCTGAATGCAGTGAGGGATTCAAGCTAGCCCAAGGCAAATGTACACCTTTATCCCCGAGGAGGATACTCTATTTTTCACACCTACTGTGAGAAAATAAGAAACCGTAGCACCAAAATTAAAGTATTTATTAATTTTACAAAAAGAAGATATATAAAACGCCATAAACACTTACAAAAGGTAGTTTTACATCTACTGCGAGAAAATTATGCTCTAGCCCTCCAGTGCTAGGAGCAGATCGCGCGCCCGAAGCTGCGGCTACAGCCCACCTCCGGGCAATAATATTGTACTGATTATCATTATAACCCGCCGGGCATGTGATTTGAATTTGGAACGCATTTTGACTGACACATTTTGACGGTGGGCTGTAGCCGCAGCTTCGGGCGCGCGACCTGCTGCTAGCGGTGGAGGGCGACGCGCGCCACCTCTTTTCGTGGTTTTTTTCTCGCAGTAGGTGTGAAAAGTAGAGTATGCTCCTCAGGGATAATGGTGTCTTTGCCTTGGGCTAGCTTGAATCCCTTGCTACATTCAGGAGTCTTGTAATTAACTCCCTCGCTTCGTTCGTGATCTAGACACTAAACTCCCTCGCAGCGCTCGGGAGTTAACTCTCGAATCCTTCATTGTGTTCGGGATTCAATATAATGCCCGTGACATAAGACACTGCTTTATCGCCTCTCTGCATAATCTACTATTATTATACATCAATCATACGAAAGTGTCAAGCACCTGCGTTACTGAATTTCAGTGGAGTGGAACGCGTGCGTCTCTCATGTGCTTATGGGCTTGCGAACGTGCACACTTATGACAACGTCGCCGTGCAAACAGTTGCTCCAATACTTGTCTTTATTTCGTCCCAGCCGGGCAGCCTGCGCTCATGTAAACGATGATCCGAAACCGTTAGTCACGATCTGAAGATTAATAATATTTTATGCGGTGTCGCAGTTGTTATCGAGACGAGCGAGGCGACTTTTTCACAACGCGCTATGTGTACCGGTACGAAGAAGGAGGCTAAGTTTGGCATCACGATGTCGCTACTCAACTTTCGACTACGGCTGTCGATTAAGAATCACTTGCGACAACCCGGGTTGATCGATGTAGCCCTTGGCATTTGTGCGACATAACTGTACACTTTATAACAAACAGATGACATAGATAGTCCGCGGCACAGTTACGAGTGTTGCTCGATTGACACGATGTTTATATTGATTAATCATAGCGCATATACATACATAATGAGAGTCGAGGAACCGAGTCGCAGCGCGCACAGATTAGGAGTAGGTGGGCAATCTTACAGACAACGCGGTACGTGGAATTCGCCAAGTGCTTTTATCCAGATGCCTTTTAAATCTGCAACGTGAAGGTATTTCTCGTCGTACGTATAAACAACCGTAAAACGGGTAGCCTCTTCTTAATAAGCTTAACATGAGAACGGGTTGTGGCGACCGCACGTGGATAACCGCCGTGGCCGGCGGCACATCAAAGCAAACACTCGTTTTAGCCAATTGTGCGTGCCGGCGCGCGCGCAACTACAACGTGTAATTATACGGTTATAGGGCGCACCCCCGCGCTCCGAGGAGCAGGCGAGTCAGCGCCCCATCACCGCGACCGATAAAAAACAACCATCTGTTGAGCCGCGGCCAGGATAACGCCTGCTGGGTCAGTAATTGACCGCCAACATTGTGTTTTCTCTATTAAGTTTTTTTTTTATGTAAATGATTACAAATGAGTGAATTGTCATTAAAAGTGGGTCGCTTACTAAACTATCTAAAAATACGATATTTTAATGGCTGCTTTTCATTAGGTAGTTCGTCAATAATTAAGATACCTACGAGGAAATCTATATAAATTGGATAATTCGTATTTAATCACATACATAGTTAAGTTTAGAATTGTCTAGTCTCGAAAGAAATTTAAATTGGCTATTCCATTAAGATGAAACAATTTTGATAGTTATACATAGATATAGGCTAATAGGGCAGGTGATGAAAAACTAGTCCAAAAACCATTTCTACTTATTTTTCTATTTGATCAAAGCCCAATTAAATTAGTTTTAATCACTACTTTTATTTATTTCCAATAGAAAATAAATTGTGTGGATTAAAATTAATATTTGTTTTCTTAAATTCAATATATCAACGTGCAATTAATTCAGGTGTCTGTAATTAAATATTTTTTCTAATCATACAGGGCAGCTTTTTGGAAAAAAATATCCTACTGGAACATCATATTAATATTATTAATAGCATAATTTAAATCAATTTCCGCCGCACGGGTTAACCCTTTTAGTGAGGGCGTTACAATCATTTATGTTTCATAATAGTGTGTAATCGCCTTATGATCTGTGGCGCTGCACGCTGGCGATGGCGCTCACCGCACCAGCTGTGATTCTAACTGAATTCTATTTTGGTCCACCTTGATGGGTGTTATGATTTTATGAACCGTATCATTATTATAAAATAAACTGCTTCGACGCGGTTCTCATACTGAATAGTTCTAATCATTGTGATTTAGTATTACCTACTTAGTATATGCCTTTTATTAACAAAACAAAAGTATTTACATTGAATTGGCTGTTTTAGTTAATAAATTGGTTCTTAATTATTCTAAAGTTTATGCTACCTAAGTTATTTATCTTCATCGTACGTAGAATCTCATCTCTCAGACCGCGAGAATAATAAGAATGTGAGAAAACCATGAAGCAAAATCATCTTTAAACAGTAAGCTGGCTGGAGTGCCGCAGGCAGCCGCTATTGGGGCTTGTGGCTCACTCTAAAATGCACAAAACGAGGGACTTAGTTATGAAGTTGTGGTTGATGTTAATATTGTAAATGCATAGAAAAAACTTCATCTTCAATAACATAGCGGCTAATGTAAAACGCTCTGGAAAATTTCATATTAATTCAAGTTATGTCCATTATACACGGAGAATGGTCGGCTTGCTAAACTGTGTTACAATCAGCTATCACAAAGTGACTCAGCCAAACGAAGGCAAGCCACCTGGAAGAAATACGCGTAGATATCCACTACAACTGTTAGAGTACATTGTTGTCTGTTCGTTACTAAGCTGTTTTAAAATAACAAACTACTTATGTTTCATTCAGAAGAAGAAACATGTAAATGGGGAATAACATCTGTTATAAAACAAAACATTTTGTTTACGATGAACCTGTTACATGGATGAAAAACTTAAGACGGTCGTGTGAATTCAGAGACAGCGGGCCGCCGGAAGAGCATCCCTTTGTTTCAATGTCACGCTTAAGGGAATTAAGTAGTAAAGTAATTTAAATCAGGTGGTTGCGAAGTCTTTGTACGTGTACACTGGCACCACGTGCTGGTGCGACAATAGTGTAGCCTGTGGTCCATTGTTCCGGCCGTAAAGCACGGTGTGGAGCCGCCGCGCCCTCGCCGTCTGGCCGCCAGAGCCGCGCCTGGCTTGCAGGTGGCGCAAACATCCTTGTTTTAAAATGAAAGTCGATTGTTTGTATTTTACGATTATTTCTCAGGCTTTACAATGCTTTTCTTAGTTATCCATTTGTGAAAAATATTTTAGTGGGAAAAAATAGATTTCGATATGGTCCGAACACATCTATTCTGGGCCGAAGCTTAGTACGAATTAAATAATTTGTTTGAAACGATCGTGGCCTGTCAATTTAGCACTATCACTTTGATTGAAATGAACCAGTGATAGCTATCCCTAACATCCAGAGTATTCAATAGAGAAACTTCTTAGGAAACATATTGTCGATTTAAAAGTTAGGAGAAACATAGAAGATTTAAAGATTTTCACAAAGCCTACGGAGTAACGGAATTATTAGCTAATCAGCAAGGTTGAAAGAGGGGTTAATTCTCTATTTGAGTAGGTAGCACTTCTATTCTGAAAGCAATTTTGAAACCACGGGAGTGACATACCCTTTTTTCAAAGCAAATAAAAGCAAAATCGCATTTGAGGCTATTTATTAGTTCTCGTTTAAAATCGAAACAAAAATTAATGAGAAGATGACACAGTAAGATTTTTAATATCGATCGCGGTCGCAACTATTACCATCTATTACGTAGATAAACTATTAATAATTCGTGGACCATCAATCACCGTAAGGTCAAAGCTGCACGCGGAAACGGAATGTTCACTGTTAGCAGTTTTTTATGAATTGTTTTTGTGTTAGATATCATTAAGTATGGAAGTGTACCGGCCGACGTTGGTGGGCGCCGCACTGACACGTAGCAACGGATTATTTCGACGGACTATTTATAATGTGGGGCTCGGAGACGCGGATTGCGGACGATGGAATCTGCTCCTTTGTCATTGGAGCAACCTGTTCTCTCGGGTTGGAGCTCACGGCGAGCACAATGTAATATAACGGGCCACCTGATTAACCGCCATTCCGGCCGGCATGCAGATATCGAGTGCCGCGCACACCACCGCCGCGCCGTGCCGCCGATCACTGATCATATTCATTTCAAATGATAGATTGCTTTTATATTGTTAATGCCTTATTATGATAAAGATAAGAACATCAAGGTTAGTGAACTTTCTACGGCTTAAATGGAGGCGGGCACGATATCGTACTCACAGATGATGCTCCTATGATCGATAAAGCGCTGTGGGAACGGATCCCACAAGTGCACAACTCTAAATACTTTTTTTGTATAATGGTACGTACTCATCATAACCGGCACCATTTACGTTTCCTTCTTGTGTTTTTTGCTTTGAGTTTTTCAATCGCGACACTGTAGCAGGTGAAGGGAGCAGAATTTCACACGAGTTACGACTTGAAATGATGAAGTTTTGTTTCTACGGAGATTTCAGATGTATGTGACTTTTTTTGTGACTTTGTTTTTACTCAAAGTCTTTTTTACTCGTTTAGTCTCGACTACAGGAAAAAGTCGAAAGGTTATCTTTGTTTAACTTATGAATGTCATCAAACTGTGACCATGTAGCTTGTCAAAAGTTTGAAGACGTTCACAAGTTTAACTGCATTCTGTTTGACACTAAGACAATTTTAAGTGCGACGTAAGGACATTGTATGTAGGTAATGGTTTAAATTTCTTTGTTCCACTTCATACGAACCGTATTGTTCAATCACAAGTGGAAGAGCAGTTCTCAGGAATGACTTAACAGGAGACGGAATCACCCTTAATCCCATTTCATCAATATGTAACACTTATAAAAAACGGACACCTTTTGCAACATCCGCTGTCAATTCTCACGAGACAGGTAGCAGCTTCCGTTGAGTCTTTTATTAAATTCTGAGGATAATCATTACAGTGTGTGTTCAGAGCAGAATATGGGTAACTGTACCGGTCGGGTAACATTCCCGGCTCGTGATTCAAGCGAAATGTATCAGAGTTAATGAGACAGCTCCAATTTGATCTGGCTCCGGCGTCCGACTTTTGATTATTTTGATATCGATATGACTGAGCTTTACGGATTGATTTACATTTTAAGGATTATGACGCACAGCCGCACAGGTCACAGTGTGGACAAAGGTCAGAGAGCTAAAGCTTCATTAGGCAGCTGTGTTGTTGTTATAAAGGAAGAGTAGAATAACAAAAAAAAATCGGCCAAGTGCGAGTTGGACTCGCGCACAAAGTATTCCGTAGGACCATTGATATATAAAAAACCCAAGATACATACTCGGTATCTCAAAAACGTCCGCAAAAAACAAGCGCGTAATGTATAATTGTGTGCAAGTTTCAAACAGTCTCGCATCGCTCGCCATACTGCACTGCTTTGTAAAAACAACTTTAAGCGATCCGTGTAAGGTTGAATTTGCAAAAATATTGCGCATCACTCGCCATACTGCACTGCTTTGTAAAAACAACTTTAAGCGATCCGTGTAATGTTGAATTTGCAAAAAAAATGTTTATAGTATAACTACACACAACTCACACATGACACTTGATACATGTCAGTTGTTGACGACAGTTTCGATTGTTGCATTTGTTCGAGACTGTGCATCTTTGGTTTATTATATATCAATGCGTAGGACTAATATTTATTTATGTAGATATTAATACAAGTTGTGACAGACGGACATATGAGTGATCCTATAAGGGTTCCGTTCTTGCTCTCTGACGTACGTAACCGTATAAAATACAAGGGAATACCATAGTGTAGGTCGTGAAAGTCAGTAAAGTTTCGTATTCATTGATTTTATGGGACATAATCATCATCTTCCTAGCCTTTTCCCAACTATATTGGGGTCGAATTCTAGTCAAACCGGATTCAGCTGAATACCAGTATTTTACATGGAGCGGCTGCCTACCAGACCTCCACAACCCATTAACTGGGTAACATGGTACTTCTAGGCAGGACTAAAGTCAGATTTACTGATTTTATGGGACATATTGAAGTAGGTAATTTTTTTAGAAAATATTTCACACATTAAATCGTAACATAATTTCATATCCCATAAAATTATCATAACTAGGTACTGCATTTTCATGAATGCAAATTCCGGGTTCATATCTGCATATGCCCAAATTATAATATGTAAAATGTTTTAGAAACTGTAACAATTAAGTATTATTTATTTAAATGATATGCCGGGTGACATTAAACAAGATTTTATACGGGTAGAGCAAGATGCAGTGTTATGCAAAAAATAAAGTGCATAAATTGCATATATAATTGAGGAAGTAATTTGACAGGTCACCTTAGTTCAGGAATTGGTTCACAACAACAAGTTGTAGCGCGCAGACGGAACAGGGCGCGCTGGGGAGCAACCACGTGAATAATGGGGTCGTAGCGGCTTGCCCACTGTTGAAATACGTTAGTCCTTTTAGTACAACGTACAATATACTTACATAGCTACGAAATAAAATATGTAAAGTTATATCTCAATCGGCTAACAAAATACATATGTGTGCAACATATTTTGGTGTCCGATTGGAATCTATCTATGTAAATTGAAGTTGTGAAATATTCTAAAGAAATAAAAAACTTCTTCATTTTTATAATATTACTAAAAATCGGTTCGGGTTACGAGGTAATTTTTACTTATAGCATTATCACAACCACACTATTTATGGAAATGGAAGCCTCCGTTACAAAGTTGTAACAATGTCCTACAGAAGTTATTTAGGCCATTACTCAACAGCAACACTTCGTGCACGCAACTACTCATGAATATCGGTCGGCCGCCGGTCGGTGCGGTACTTCCAACCCTCCATGCATCCGTGCTCGGTGATCTATTGTTTGCCAGAGAAATGAAACGAGAAAAAACCTCGTTCCCAAACGCATCGTGAGAATTCATCAAATGTGCTCCCGATTCACTGGGAGGTGCACTAGAGGGCATCGATCAAATAATATCAGGTTACCTTTCACTGGCCGATACTTTTTATAAGAATTAAGATAGTCGTACAGTTGAATCTTTGCCAATTAGTCAGCTTTTGTATTTTTCTATGACGTTACTGTTCGGGTGGCTGGACTTTTTTCGTAAAAGGTTATATAATATCTTCTTAACTAATATAAATGCGAAAGTGAGTTTTTTGTTACGTTTTAACGCCTAAATCGCTGATCCGATTTTGATGCAAAGATGGATACAGGTCACTTTTTACGAAAATGAAACTGGAACGCGAGCGAAGCTGCCGTCAAAAAGTAGTAGGCACATAAATAAATCGGTGCCTGCCTACGACATCAGTTAATTTAATCTAATAATCGAATAAATGTTTTATTATCTATATAGATCTGAAATTAAGTTACCGAATATAAGTAAATAGTTTTTGAAACACTATTCACCATTTCGTAGCAAGTGCTACGCGACGCGCTACGGACTACGCATTTTTAAGTACCTAGATATTATACAGATTTGCTACGCGAAGTGCCTTGTTGAAAAATACTAGGTATAGTATGATATCTAGTGAAGTTCGATCGGTCGTCGATCTATGAACAAAAAACTTAATTGCAATCCATCGACTTCCCTTGTTTGTATTACCTTACAAATCTCATTCCGTTTACAGTTTTTTTTGTCGCATTTTTGTTTATTTTTGTAAAACGCCGCCACCGGTAGTTTTTTGTTGTTCCGTTACAAGTGTCGTTCCCATAATTTTTTTCTTAAGGAAAAGGAAGGTTAATGAGTTTAACCGTTTTTGTAGCTATTAATTTGATCTTAGCTCAACTAGTGATCCGATTTTGACAAAAGAGGAGTTGTTTCCTAAGTCCTCAGGTAATAAGGTAAGTAAGTGGCATAATTATAATAAAGCTATGTATTTTAATTAAGTTTTGTTTGTGTAAACTGTGTAAAGTATGGAACTCCTGACCAAAATTAAGTCGGGGCGGTAATCTCAGCGGCGAGGCTTTCAATACGGGGGATAATAATAATACACAAAGCAAGTGTGAGCAAACACAGATGCACTCACTGTTGTCTCTGTAATGAATCCAAAGCACATCTTAATTTCGAATCAATAAAAAAATTGATCAGGGTTTAGACTAGAAAGAGACTCTGGAATAATAATAAAATCAACTGTTATACGTTTATGTTTGTATTCACTGAACCAAATGTAAGAAATAGCAGTTCTTTTTTTAGCGATTTATTAATTGGTCCCAGTGTTAAAGTTGTGTATGGTGATTAGGAAACTGAGCTCTGAAGTTTTCAATATTGAAAGAAATAAAGTCGAATTTGCAACAATCGCGTTCATGGTATTGGAACGTGTGGTCGGACCAACCGAGGGCGCCTTCCAGCTCTGCGAATAAATGAATGATCGCTTATACATATTAGGCAAGGGCGGATTCAGCTTTCATGTCAGGGGGGGTCACATAGTCGTGACCTAGTTATTACAGGCTCGAATTCGATTATCTACAACTAGTGGACGTCACGCGGTTTCACCTTACTTAATTTAATTAAAAAAAAAACAATTTGTCCCTTATGTCTTCCCCCAAAATGAGTTATGAGTTCCTCTACTTGAGTGGGTATGTTTTTGTGACGTGGAGAAGTGCCAGTCCAGTTAGGCGGTCTGCTGCCAAGCTCTAAGCCAAGTTATGAGCTTTCTGAGAGTGGAAAAGGACCTTTCTGCCGTCGCGCGTCGCTACACTAGCTGGTAGTATAGCAAGAATACATTGAAAATGTGCAAGCCATATATTACCTACTGATACACGATTTGGTGCATTAGTAAATAAAAATAAAAATGCCTTTTATTTCCAGTAAATAAATCTACATTTCTTAAAATCCATGTATGTGTTAGTTTTATTTAGTTTCTTTTATGTTTTTATTTGTCTCTTACTTAATATAATTTTATGTGTATCCTATGTATTATAACATAGTATTTATAGTTACTTAATTTTTATTTAATCCACCGGAACCTCAGAATGGGTGAAGGCCTCCTCCAGTGATGCCCATTTGACTCTGTCTTCAGCTACTTGTCTCCAGTTTGGACCAGCTATTGCTTTAATATCATCTTCCCATCTTGGAATAGGTCTACCTCTTGATCTTTTGTCTAGTGGGCCGTTCCAGAATGTTACTCTTTTGGTCCATCTATGATCTGTTAGCCGCGCAACATATCCTGCCCACTTCCATTTCAATTTTTGTGCATAACTCAGAGCGTTTGTTGCTTTAGTTATTTTTCTTATTTTAGTGTGTCATATTTTATCCAGCTTCCTTATCTTAAGCATACTTCGTTCGAGTCCTCTCTGACAGACGCGTATCTTTTTTCTTGTTTCAGCAGTGAATTTCCACGTTTGGCAACCATAAGTGAAATATGATCTGGTGCAATAAACATGTATTATTATAGTAACAGCATATCGTGTGTGGTTGTATTATGCGTTCGTTCGTGAATGTATTTGCCATCATACAAAGTGAGCGAGATTAGAAAAATTGTACCTACTTAACTAGCTGCCGTCCGCGTTAATGTCTAAAATTAGTTAATTAGTTGGTTTTAATAAAACATAAATTTTACTTCATTTTAACAATTTTAGCCGTTATTCATCATGTATAACAAAAAGCCCCCAGACCCTCCCGATCCCTTCGATTTTACTCCAGTTTTAACAATTACACTTCCCGATGACAACCGCTAGAAACTGCAATGGACTCCGAATCGGCTCATAGGAAAAGACCTGCTACTTCTCCCCTAACTACCCCGATGAATCACAAAGCAACCTAAAACACAATCGGTAGACATTCATACAACTTGAGGGATGATAACCCGCCGTTGGTTGTCCACGTGTCGCTAAAAGATGGCCTAACCTCCGGTACTGTTTTACACCCTATTAAATTTAGAATGTTTCTACAGAAGAACAATTTTAATAACATCATTCTGGGAAGCCTTAAACGTGTAGGAAGGAACAAACTAGCAGTCGACTTTAAATCTCACCAGGACGCGAATAGCTTTTTGATTACTTAGTCCAATTTTGGTTCAACACGGTTTCATTGCATCTGTCCTACAATACAATGTTACTCGTATAGTCCTCGTGAGAAAAACCTCCATCCGGCAAAATTCCGTCCCCGCCATGGTGGGATAGGGATTGCTCTGCAGTGATCAGAGCCAGGAATGAGGCTGAAAGGAAATTCAACTCAGACATGAACCTAGAGAATATTATCAACTACCAGCATGTGTTGACTAAGTCCAAGAAACTACTGAAGAACAAGAAAAGAGAAGGTTGGCGGAAGTATTGGGGCTCATTGAGTCCATCCACTCCAGCTTCAGTTGTGTGGCGTAGATTGAGGTCCTATAGGAATAGTCTGAAACCACCGACCGGGAGCATATTGTCTGAAGAACTGGGTCACCAATTTTTTTCTAAGCTGGCCCCGGCGTATGTTCCCAGTGCAGATGAAAGCATTCCAACAAACACCTGGCTGGAATCAAATGCTCCTCTGGATGGTCCGTTTACATTAGCTGAACTTAAATCTGTCCTCGCCCATGTAAGAGACTCTGCTCCTGGGGTGGATGGATTCCCGTACTCCTTCATAGTTAAAGCCGGGGATAAGACCCACCAGTATTACTTGGACTTAGCCAATTATTGTTTTCTGTCTGGTTATGTTCCTCCTGAATGGAAAATTCAAGTGATTGTTCCAATATTGAAACCAGGTAAAGATCCAAGTGATCATTGTTCCTACAGACCATTGCTCTATCGTCCATACTTATTAAACTCCTAGAACACCTAGTTAAAAACCGTATGGAATGGTTTGTGGAGAGCAGTAGTGCTATTCTGTAACAACATTTTCGTATCTCGACAGTGAAATCCTAGGTGAGTTTCAAATTAAGACCTTTATGTTGTATGCAATAAAGCTTATTTTGTGAGTTTTATCACTCAGGTGAAGCTCGATATCGAAATAGTTGTTTACAGAATAGACTAGCAGGAAACTGCTACCAACGACTCAATTTGGCTTTAGGAAAAGTCAGGTACAGCTGATAGTGTGGGTACCCTTACATCAGAGATCCGGCTGGCCCTTAGTAGAAATGAATCAGTGGTAGTCGTTTTCTTAGATATCTCAGCCGCCTATGATTCTGTCCTCCTCCCAGTTCTCAGGCAGAAGATGCAACAGCTGAGAATCCCGGCTAGGATGTGCCAGATCATATCCAGTATCTTTTTAGACCGTAGCATCAAACTTAGAATTCCTGGGGTAGACTCTAAACCAAGGTCAGCTTGGAGGGGCCTACCTCAGGGCTCCGTACTTAGCCCCCCTTTATATAATATTTATACGTATGATCTCCCTTCTTGTTTAAATTATGACTAAAATTCTCCAGTATGCTGAAGATATTGCATTATTGGTCTGTAGTAAATCTATTGAGAGTGCCGCGCAATCTATGAACACGTCTTTGTCCTCATTGAACCAATGGCTGTTAGATCATGGGCTATGTCTAAGTGCTCCAAAAAGTTAAGCAGTCGTTTTTACTCGCAGACGTCTCATCCCTCGGGTAGACATCTGTATTGATGGCCAAGCTATCCTAGTTAAGGAGAAGGCCAGGTTCCTGGGGTTTACCCTAGATTACAAATTGTCGGGAGTGGAGCATTTTAATAACACTGTTCAAAAATTTGAGCGCTCAGTTTCGGTACTAAAGGCACTGGTAGGTTTCTGGTGGGGTGCTCACCCATACACCTTAAAATTGGTTTACACGCGCTGGTCAGAAGCATACTAGATTACTGTTTTTACTTGATTGAGCCGTGTAACAAAGAATCCCTACGTAGACTAGATGCGGTCCAGGCCAAATGTCTTAGAATCGTGATTGGCGCCACGAAATCCTCTCCCTTAAATGCCCTCCTGGTTGAATGTGCAGAACCTCCTCTTTACCTTCGTAGACAATACTTAGCAGGTCGTTTCTTGTCAAAAGTCTTTTCCCTCTCGTCCCATCCTTTACTTCCCATTTTGGAGCAAATCTATCTTTCTCTAAATGTCTCTTCCTATTGGAACAATAAACGTTTTCCATTGATGAATAGGTACTGAGAGCTTAAACAGCTCTCTTCGCCTGTTTGTCAATCCCCTACTCTTCCGGTCTTTTCTTCCGCATATGGTGGTTCATTTCAAGCCAAAGGTTGTTTTGGGACTTGGTATCTCCAAAAATTCCCAGGACGTAAAAGTCGACTTCGATCGGGCTATTAAGAGATACTGGGAAGGTTGGAACTTATTTTATACGGACGCCTCTAAAGTATCGGCAACGGGATGCACTGGTGTTTCTACTTATTTCCAAAACTCAAGAATAGCCCTTCTATTTCAATGCCCTCCAGAAGCTTCAGTATTTACAGGTGACTGGTACAGGTACAGAATGCATCGGTATTCTTGAAGCCAGCCAGCCGATATGGCTAGGTACCCCTAGCCATATCGGTATGGGTGGTGGTAATTATGTTTTAATTTTTAATATCAGCGACATTTTATTAATTAATTTTGTACGCCTTATGTCTGGCATAACATAGCGCACTTTTATTTTATTTTTATAACATCCATTTATTTGTACCTATGTTAACAAATCAATAAATGACTTATGACTTAACGAGTGCGCCGACTCATTAGCCAAGTTTGCTACGTCCAACCCCGTGGATCGAAAGCACTACATGGTCCATTGCTACGATTTACGCTCTGACACCAAACTTAAGCTACATAACTCGTAGTCTGCTGAGTGACAGGTAAGCTCAAAATTAAAGGGAGCGTATTACGCCAGTATTCAACCTGACATCCAGCGGAAACCCTGGTTTTTCAAATGTTCCAAGTTGTCAAAAACTACTGTTTCGTCATTATGTAGACTGAGACTCGGCCATTGCTGTAGTCCAGTATTCCTACATAAAATCCGTGTCCGTGATAGCTCCTTATGTGAATGCGGCCTTAGATCATATCTTTTTCTCATGTCCTTCGAATTATACCAAATGCTTCCCAAAATTAAAATTCCTCTCCCTATTAACTTCCATTCCCTCTTGACCAATTTCTCTCCTAAACTTATCCAACTCCTATCAAAATTTTTAAATGATAATGATATCAAAATGTAGCGTGTGGAATAATTATTAAATTGTTTTTATTTTTCGTTTACAAAAATATATATTTTCATGTACTTATTATATTAAAAAAAAGTATTCTATGTTACCTAACCAAATATTGTATTGTCCTTACAGCTACTAACATTCTAGATCTACCGCAAAGTGCAAAGTTCGACGGTTCACCTCACTGCGCTGCCGTCACCATATGACACTGGCAGAATAGTCGTCATCAGATGCCAAAGAAGAAAAAAAAACAAATTAAATCACCCATGCAATCGATGCATCTTTGCCAACGCAGTGGCAGTATATTGATGCCCTTAGCTTCTTGACAAAATCAGCTGGACAGGAGGCAACAAATTTCTTGATAGGTAGCAACGAATTTCAGATCTTGATAACAGCTCAGATATTGATTTTTCCACCAATAATTTTTCCAAATTCTGGAAAAGTAGAAATCTGTACGACGACGAAGAGCTTTCAACCCCAGCTCTTGTAACTTGGAGACCGTCTGCTGTGCAGTATGAGGTCGCGCGTTGTCGTGCAGGAGCAGCGGAGATGGGCGATTGACCAAAGCTGGTTGGAGGCGTGCCAGCTTCTCAATAATTGTGTTCAGTGTTCTTCACAGCATATATTTGCAGTATTAAGATTAGATTGGGAATAAGCTGTGATGAATCACACCGGCGCTGGACGACCAAACAGTGACCATAACTTTTCTAGCGGTAAGTTTTCGTTTAGGACATTGTAATTAGGTACTGAGCCAAGATCTAACCAACTTGCTGAGCGCTTGCGATTGTCAAACAGAATCCATTTTTCGTCGAAGGTTATTCGGAAGGTGCTTCGTTTCTGTGCTGTTGAGCAGTGCAAGGCACGTCTCGACGAGAACTTCGCGCTGGCGATCATTGAGTTCGTGGGGCACCCATTTGTCAAGCTTTTTTACCTTGCCAATTTGACTCAAATGATCGGTCCATTTGCGTCAAATTGGCAAGGACCAAATGGACCAATATTGTTTTGACGCTAACGTCGAACGCTGCTGCTTGCCTTAGATCGCTTTTGATTCGTCATGGTCGACCAAAGTTTTCGAACGACCACGGAGCTCATTTTTCAGGTCGAAATTTCCAGAACGGCAACGGGCAAACCAATAACAGATTGTGCGTTCGTTTGTAGTGTTCGCTCTATACCCGCTGTTGATGTTGCGTGCCGTTTGTGCCGCGTTCATGCCACGGTGATACTCATATTCCATAATAACTAGAATTTTGAACGTATCCATGCTGATGAAAAAGATTCAAATGCGATGAAAACTTAATCAATAAACAAATGACTAATTTTGAAAAAAAAAATCCATCTTCTATACTTCTACTTATATCTATACTACTAATATATAAAGCTGAAGAGTTTGATTGCTTGAACGCGCTAGTCTCAGGAACTGCTGGTCCGATTTGAGTTCAGTGTTAGATAGCCCATTTATCGAGGAAGGCTATAGGCTATATATCATCACGCTAAGACCAATAGAAGCGGAGCAGACGAAGTTGCGCGGGTCAACTAGTTTTAAAATAAAATTAATTTGAAATTAGAATTCTTAGCCAAACAAAAATTATTCTGATTTGAAATGGCCAGTACTGCAAAAATGCAATTTCATAGTTATATTTGGCAAATAGATAATAATTGATTAAAAACTAGATAATATTAAATTTTATTTTTTTCTCAGTCCAGGGGTTTTGTTCGAAAGAGTCACTGCGGCCCTGGAACGCAATGGGCATTAGGAAAAACACGGATGGGTTTTAGTCAGTAAGAGTCTGACACTCGCTCCTGCTCCACCAAACTTAAAAAAAAGTGAGGGATACCCCACCCCCATGATGTCCCCCGCCCCCGGATCCGTCCTTGAAATTAGGACGAGAGATAAGAGAAATTAACCTAAACTAATACGCGTATACTAATGTTTGTATAAGATAATCTCTGAAAATCCTGATCCGATAAGAAAAAATTATATGTTGATACAAAGCCACACTGCCGCTGAGGGTCATAGGCTACGTTTTATCTCGGAAAATGTACGCTTCCTGTGGGATCGGTCACGGTAGCGAAGCCGCGTAAAAACAAATTGACACCTGGACTAATAGCTGTCTTAAGTCATTGCGAGAATCGAAAATCTGGATAATGATAGAATTAGGGCATCGAGAACCGGCCATTGTTTACAAGATCCGGGTTTTCGGTTCCATTCGCCATTAAGAACCGGGTACCCGGTTCTTTCGGTTATTTCGATTCTTTCCATAAAAATTTCATGCCAAGTAAAATGAAAGAACGTAGTAAAACTAGAGACCTAGTACGATAAATGTGAAGAGATCATAAAATCAAACATTTAGGCGATTCGCACACTGCACCGCATCACGCATCATACGCACGCATAGCGCGGGTGTGCGTGTCTTACGTTGCTTAAAAGTATCTCTGTTTGTATTGAAAACACGCATAGTGCAACACACTGAAAACGCATTCAAGCGCAGTTTTAGACTTCGTCTTCACGCACCCCGCAGCGTGTATCGGGGCAGTGTGTGAATCGCCTTAGTCGCAAATCAAACACTTAAAATTGTTACTTAAAAATATTCAGGTCTTTTCAGTAATAATATAATCCGTTTTATTGAAGTAATGTATTACTAATAATTTAGTTTTTTTTTGCAACAATCAGTTTTGTAGAACGTAATGTAAGTAATCTAATCTAATACTAAGTAATTCAGTCCTTTTTAACCGACTTCAAAAAGAGGAGGAGTCGCTCAATTCGTTTGTATTTTTTTGTTACCTCATAATACCGTCCTTTATGATCCGATTTAAAAAAAATCTTGTTTTATGTGAAAGGATGTACTTTCCGATTGGTCCCATTTAAATTTCATCAAAATCGGTTCAGTAGTTTGGCTTTCAAATCAAAATAGCTGGAGTTCGTATACTTGGATGACGTATTTTGTTTGTCATCCAAATTAACCTAATTGCGTTTTTTGCTTTCCAGTGGTGTAGTTAGTTGTGGGGTGCCACTAAAAAGTAAAAATAAAAAAACATTTATATATTTCCAAATAAAAAACACTATGAAGTATATGATAACTTTAATATTGGAAGTCGGTGTTTTTGGTTGTTTCTTCGTATTTTTTGAAAAAGTTTTTGTAACAATCAGTACTTTACAATAGCAATGAAATACTACATTATATTCATTAATTTTTAACCAAAAGTAAAAGTGATCTAAAAATTTTCATATTTTATGTGAAATGGGTTTGCTCTTTACTCTATAGTCTGTTTTTTAATCCTAGAGATTTAATTGACAAATGTAAATGTCAAAACTGACTAAAATGCTATTGTAATCTATGTCAATTTGCCATTTGCACTTGTTAATCTAGTCTCCGGGATTAAAAAACAGGGAAGTAGCCATTTCACTCAAACTTTGAAGAGATTAGGGTTGTAAGCGTAACTTTAAACATTCATTAAATATTGAAACAAAATTATCAAAAATTTTGATCTTAATAGGAACTTTACTTATTTATGGTTGCATGTTACATGTATTCCACAGTAAAAAGGAATATTCATTACCAATTTTAAATAGACATTTTTAGTATGACCGAAAACACCGAAAGAACCGAAAAAAACGGGTTTTGATATTTTAGAACTGATTCTTTTTGTGACCCTCTGAACCGGGAATTCCTGGCTTTTTTGATCAGGAAAAACAGGTTCCGATGCCTTAGATAGAATGTGTAAAGAAAACCGATTTTAGTATCTATTACCTGCTAACTTAAATACATATAACTTTGTCGCTCGCACAGCGCAACCAACAAAATATTTCATTGCGGTTGGCAATCCGGATATTCGCGAACCGTATTTCTGAAGTCCGGATAATCGAGTCTCCCTGTAACTACGTCCGCATGGCTCACCTCGACACTGTCAATGCGGGTGTCAGCAGCACTGGTGTTGCGCCACGCGGAGCACACGCGCCGCCGCGCCACCGCGCCGGCGCCGCCACCGCTCGCCTCGCCGCCTGACTCATGCCCAAGGATTCCTGTTTCGCACCAACTACCACTGTAGGTACTATCACCGTAACATTATGCCCAAACGATCTGCCAACGCATTGTCTTTGAACTTACTGTTTGGCGATAAATGTCAGTGTTGATTTACAGTTGTTAAATATCGACGACCGCATTGTGTGCCGTTCTCTGACTATTATAATATTCATATTGACTAAGTTATATTTCAGTTAAATTATTGTTGCGATCTTATTTGAATGTCGTGAAAAAGGACGTATCGTCAAAGTTATTCAGCGAGTAAGCTTATTCTATCTAACTTTTATGAGTACCAAATATCATTACTATCTAATTCTTATGAGTACTAAATAATATTCGCGATGTTTAATACGCTGTGAGTGATATATTGTTTGACGCTACGACTTATCTACGAGCCTACGACACTTTTAGCACTGCTGCGACGCTGCTACGACGCCGCTATGACATTGCTACGATGGCGCTACGAAAGCACTACGACTATCCTGTGCATAGTCGTATAAAAATATGTGATGCGCTGTACGCTCGATTAAATAAATATTTTCTATTTTGAACAGTCTTTGTATTGGTTGAGTGTACGAATTTATAACGAATCTACGCATAGTCACCACCTTTTGTAGTGGAACATTATCTTAGTTGGTAGTAGTAGTTGGTCACAGCTGCGTCACTTTGATATAAACAAGCGCTGTCTCTCGCTGCGCGTACTTATTCAACGGGGCCTATTAATGAAATCGCCAGGCGAGAGTTGACTTGACACTTGTGATTTTTTTGGAATTTTTCATACTCTTTTTTCTTAACATAACGAATGTGACAATTATGTCAACTTCTGCCAGTTATAATGCAATGTTAGTTATTTTGATTAAATAGGACCCTGATTGTCGACCATATTGGAAAGTTCTACTACAAAGATATCTAGTTAAGTAGTTTAGAATATCGTTAGGTAGATCAAGAAAATACTTTTCTTCGATTTCGGGCTTCAACGCAGTTATCCTAGTAGGTGATTACTGCCAGTACATAATGTCGTTACTTACAACTGGCCCCAGTCTCACTAGCATCACCTTTCGATCGTTAGCAGGTACGACCCACACGCGGTGTTGCAAATGCCGACTGTTTGTGTCCGGAGCCCATATGCCACGCTCGATATATTGTTCTCTCGACTACGTATCATTTGTCACAATTAAAAGTTTGTCATTCTGGTTATTTATTATAGAGATGGATGTTGACTGCGTTTATTAAAATTTAAATATAAACGTCGCAAGTGTTGGTAAGTGGGGCGGCTGGCGTTCAGGCGCGGCGCTTGATGCGAGAGACGCGCCTGCGCGGGTACTACGTCGCCGCACCAATCCGCGCCATACTGATTTTATTGCGATCTTGATTAATATTTATGATTCAATTCTTTGTACCACTCGTGAATTACATATGACAGTACGGTCCGCACTGCTCGCGCTGCCCGTAATTTGATAAATCGGTTTAGGCAAACTCTTAAGTATTAGCGATTCGCAACGCATTTCCACGGGTGATGTAGGTGTTCAAGAGTCGTAAAATCAGCATGAATCATTATTAAATGTAATAGTAAATAATATGCAAATAAACCTATATTTATTCAATTGCTTTCACCCTTTCGTAGGTATACATTTGGTTTAGGACAGACTCGCGTCTATCTTGTGCAGCATTAGGCTATGCAAGATTATGCTGGTGTTTTGATTCTTAAAGAACCTCTCGAGCTTATTGATATGAAAGTAACAATTGTCCCAGGCCGTTGCAGCAGCCCACCCACTTTGCGTCATCTGATAGAACAACTTTCTCGGTTCTTTTTTGGTTCAAATTCAAAGGGTAATCCAATCTGACAAGCACGAATGATTTGCGACAATTGTCAATCATGTACCTACTTACAAATAAATCTGAGATGCGAATAATTACCTAAATACTTATGCAAATTCTCGCACGTGGTGCCATTAGAAAGTTAGAAGAAAATAGTGGGTTGTTCCGAGTGATGGACGGCTGATAGTGGAGTGCGGACATGTCCTCGATGACAGCGCCGGGCGGTGTTTGTGCTGGCGGTGCGGCGCGCGGCGCGGCGGTGCGGCGGACGCGCCACGGTAGCCGCGCGTCTCATAAACAAACGCTCCTGTTTGACAGATACAATCAGCGTCCGCGCGCTGACGATTGTCAGCGGGCCATTCTATTGTGACAGCCACGAACTGTGCCAAAAAGAAAAGTCATTATAATTAACCGGTTACATTTTTAGTTCACTTATCAGTTGAGACGAACTAAGGTGTTCATCTATATGCACGGTGCTCTCATTCAGGTATCGAGAACTTTCGGTAAAGTACAGCAGCGTTCGGACAAACCAGTACCTACCTATCGTCAATTAGAAAGAACCTGCAACAGTACGGTTAGCAACAAAATACCGTTTTGACACAAAAAAAAGAGGGGTGTCTGAGAAAAAAATATAATTGACTTTCGTTGCTGGCTATACCTGCTACTGAATCGTTTATGAATGAAGGAATTTAAAGAAATCCTTTTAATCGGATTAAATCGTCGCCCTCGTGTCCTTGGATCTGATTGAAGCAACTTCCTTTACTTTCTTACATTTTCCTTTGTTTCAAAATGTTTGACTGTTGACGGGTTCCTAAAGATTATATGATTGTTACGGTATTCGCAAAATGATTCACTATGTAACACAACCTAACTGTAAATTATTTTATAAATAAGATGGAAACACAACAAAGGATACTTACTAAAATTTGACCCGCGAACTGTCATTTTTTATTTTTGTTTGTATGCATAATAGTGGGACCGTATTCACGATAGAAAATCTTATTTTGCACTCAGTCATCTACCTCTATAAATAATGTCTGTAGGGTTGTTACTGATAGTCTAGATAAGTCTAGAAAGTCGATCACACAAAGCCGAGATGATGTAGATGCAGCCAGGTTTAATCAGTAAGCTAAGTTATGTGGAAAATGCAGGATTAAATACATCATCGGAATTTTAATACTGATCTTATAATATAGTTTCGATTGTCAGTACCGGCACTCAGTGCTACGCTTGACACCCGGATCCAGGAGCAAAAAACAAAGCCTTAATTAACCATTATTATAAATACAAAGCAACATTTAATAGCGTCGTGAATTAAAAGGCTCCGTTAGCCTGTTATTTATGAATTGATCGACTTCTGTCCGGCGGTCGGTGACGAAAGCAGACCACGTCGTGATCAACGGTGCTCCAAAATCAATGCTAAACACAGTTGTCCCAAGCTTATCTTTACGACTGGATTGTATGGCCACACTGGGTACCCACTTACGGCGGAATTTTAATTCGTCATGAATTCTTTGTATCTTATCTGACCTATTGAGACTGTATAAAATATTTTTGGAAATGAGTTCAAATTGCGCTTTGAGGTGTTTTCGAGTGAGGTGTGGTGTGGTGTACCTACTGGGTGAAATCCGCATGGGCTTTTCTTATGGATGAACGAACTCCTTGCTATTGAAATCCTACGGTTCTTTTTAGGACATTGAGAAGCACGGGAGATGGTACAAAAATCTACTTTATGTTTCCTCGGTTTACCTTTTTATAATATTAGTCATGAATTATAATGAGTTTCATCACCGCTCTGTCCTGAGGCTCCAGACATAATGTTATTCTACCAGCGAAGGCGATTGGCTAAATGCCAAAATATAAGGTTTGATCACGTGACATTTTGATAGTGTTTGTCAATCCCATATATTATTGTCATTTTTACAACTGACTTCGCCACGCTTCAGCTGATAGAATGTAACTCGTCTAGAAACTCCGTATCAAACTCATCACTACGCATGAATGAGTATCAAGCATTGAGCACACCACAAAGTGCACGTAAACCTCACGTAAAAACAAAGTCTTTCCGTAAACGTTCGTAAGGTAGTCAAACGCGCAAAATTAAGTTTACTGCGGAGCCGGCTCTCGATAGGCTAATAACCTGTCGCCACTTACGAGTTACGCGTAGTCGTGACCCCTGACCTATCATTCATTGCGTTTACTGCCGCTACTCGCTAGATGCTTTGCTACCAACCGGTAGCGTGCTACAACGTTTAACATTATCTGCTTTAGATATTTTAGAATGACAATTAAATTTTTATCAGAAAACTTATTAACAATATCAAAATGTGTCCCAATTCAACGTCTCATAATGGTTTATTTTGAGAATGTTCATTTCTGTGTTCGTCACTTTTAGCACTACATTTAATTAAGATAATAAAACTGTCATGCCGCGTTGTTGTTCTAAACGTCTTAATAAATTTTAATGCGGGTGAAAACTGCATCATAATTATTATACCATTATGTACAGAATGTTAAGGTGAACGATAATAAAGCAATATTTAAAAACAAATCTCAAAAAAGTCGTTAAACAGTGCTTGTATAAAAATTCCACCTTACGACGAGGATGGGATTCGAACCCACGCGTGCAGAGCACATTGGATTAGCAGTCCAACGCCTTAACCTCTCGGCCACCTCGTCTTCTGCGTACTATTACAAATTATATACTCTAAATCTATACGACATTTTTCATACTTAGTACCTACTCCATAATGGATAATATTATGGCCCGCCTTGTATTTATTCTTCTGAACTACCTAATGAATATTGTTGAAAAATAATATAATTGTTTAAACGTTATTCCTGATACGCCCATACCGATTCATATTCTATTAATAGCGGCACAGTACAATGCCAGCCGTATGCCTAAAGTACCTAGGTACATATTTTATGGTCGTAGACTATATTATTGCTGATCATGTGATATCCGGACAGGGCCCTTATCTTTATTGCCTTTCTATCTTTGTTCAAGTCTCCCTTCTATCTATATGTCAATTTAAAATCAAAATATACGCAAATAAGATGGAATCAATTGTATGGCAATTGTTTACTTTGTTCGTTATCTGCACTTCCGGAGATGTTCAAGATCATTAGTTTAATGCTTACATGTGAGCTCTGTGTTTGGTACCAGTAATGAGATATACTTCAGAAATATATTTAAAAATTCAGTCTAAACTTTGCTTTGCTTATGTGTTGCCAGATATCGAAATGTTTTCCTTTAATAATTAAAAGTCCCTTTATATTGTAACGTACCGATTCTGTATTCAATTAATCCATTAAGTAGTAGCTCGATCCCATTGGAATGGACCTATTCAAAATGATCAAGGGCAGGCACGTCTGGGTCACAAGGTAGTGTTGAAAAGCGGTGGACGCGTGGCCTTTTGTAACGTGTGTTCACATTCTCGTTGGCTACGCACGTAGCGCTGCCCTGCCGAATATCTTCTCGTAGGTGACAGAAAAAATCGAAGAAGTAATATTGTGTCGGGGGTTGTTCGCGCACGGTCAACAATTTACATTCCTCACGACTTGAGGTCGGCATGCCGGGGTCGGGTCGATTCCTACATGTAAAGGATCATAAAAAATCGTGACAAAAGAAATCATTAGGAATTTACAGAAACCTGCGTGGTTCACGGAATCATTGTTAAACTGACCATAGGAATTTTTGAGGAAATGGGTATAAATTTTCAATTCCCGAGAGGTTGTGCGGTTGTTAGAATGAGATGAGGGCACGAGTTAAACAAATAGCTGGGAGGAAAGGGTGCGGGGGCTGCGGCGAGCGAGGAGCGGTCGAGCAGGATCAGGGGTCACACAGCGTGCAGCCAGCGCGATTAGTTAGTAGTACGACGTCGTGCACCCTCCAGCCGACTACTGGACGTACTGACTACTGATAGACTGCACTAGCCGTAGAAACGACACATTCATTTTAAAGGACAATGCTTGAGTTAGCGGTAACTGTTGTTGAGTATTCTTGTTAGGAAAAATAATTAACATGGCTTGCAGCAATACTTGGTTGCTTAACGACTTTACCAATTCGTTAGAAAAGTTAGTACCTAGTTACGGTATTGTATTGATTTAATGCTAACATAGAGGTAATAAATTCATCAAATAACTTCAAAAATACTTTGAGAATTAAAATTAAATCAAGTAATTGTTTTAAACCAATTATTATTTGTATAATACTTAATTATGTACCTATCTACCTGATTGTGATCTGAATATGGCATGTGTAATTATTAATCAAAAGGTCAAAGTTGGTTTTCATTCATAGATTCAAATTCAAAACAATAGGCTAGTTTCCACCATCAATAAATTTCAAATCTATTTAGTCCGTCGATTAGAGTATTGAAAAATAATGGACACGTATTTTTTGTTTTTACAAAACAGTTAATGTTGATAAAGATAAAATGCACCAAGACTCGGGAGAGGGGGCTGGTGACGTCACGTCGCTAGTAAAATTGTACTATCGTAGTGACGTCACGCGAGTTTTCAACGTATTGTATCTTCATCATTTTTTGTTTACGTGAAAAAAGAAAAAATACGTGTCCAATATTTTTTGGAAATCTATCTGACGGACTAATTCATTTTTTTCAGTAAAATACCCTATTAGCAAAGTATAGTGTAGGTACGAAGTTGATCACATTTTTTACGTAGCTACAAATGTAAAACTATTCATTTCATTAGAAACTCGTCCGATTCTTTTGACATGTTTTAATATCGCACAGTACCTCGATACCGATACCGGTCAGAAAGCGGTTACATCAGGCTATTGTCTCAGTTTATTGACTTTGCTCAGATAAGTGAGCTTATTAGTCCGCGATCGGCTCTCGACAAATTTGGCAATACATTGGGTGGCTGCGCTTCGTGCGGATAGCAGGATTAATGACGAGATGTCGCAGTAGCCGCCTCGGGCACTGGGACTGAGTAAGGCCGTTGCTACACCTGCGTTCTCGATTTTTATTGTCATTGAAGTTTATTGAATACGTCGGTCGTTTGTTAACATATCGCTACCTCAACTGTAAGGATATCTATTTTGACTGACAGTAGCTTATGAATGGCAATTGTTAACGGTAATTAACAGTTATAGTCATTACACTGATAGCTGTAAGTTTTCCTAAAAGTAATTAAATAAAATACTATATTTTACGTTCCTACGCTCTGTATAATTTAAAGACTACACGAGCACTTATTAATTTACTATACATACATAGTTAGTAGTGTTTTCATAACTGATACTAATGTGCAGTGCAAGTCTGTAATGTTGACGGCACAGTTCGGTTCGATAAAGTTTGTATCTCTTGCGGTTTGGACAAATGGAATGGCAACTTTTGCGGCATTCCTACGACAACGGCAAGGAAACAGAAATAAAAGCAGAGCTGAACAATGAAGGCTTTTGCTACAGTTTCAAAGATTGCTAAACTTCTTTAAATTTCTTATAGTCTTCTTCTCTAGCGTTTCGCTCTTAGCAGTACCTAATGCTATTCTGTAACAACATTTTCGCGTCTCGACAGCGGAATCCGAGGTGAGGTATAAAATTCGTATTAATATAAGACTTAGTGTGTTATAAAGCTTACTTAGTGAAGATTTCCGCTATCTCTCCCTGTTGGTAGTCTGTCAGGCATAATCAGATACGTTTTTTTCCTAGTAAGAATTTGACTTGATCAGTCCAACGCATAGGTGACCTGCCGTGCGATGTAGTTCCCTCTACTTTTTCCTGCACGACCAGCCGTTCTATGGAGTTACCCTGTCTAGAGACATTTCCAAAGTACTGCAGTATGCGCGACTGTACTACGGCTGACAGACGTCCGACGCTCCTGGAGTATGGACACACTGGTGCGGAACTTCGTTCACGATATCTTGAGAGTTTTCCTCCAGCACTACATTTCCACAGTATCTTTCTTCCCCTTTTCCAACTCGAGCACTGTCCACGTCTCTGCCGCGTAAAGAAAAATGGGGAATACTAGACTTCGCACGAGCCTGACTCTGGTGGCTTATTGTTAATGTTGCGATTCCTCCACATCTTTCTTCCACCCCACCACGTCGCAGTTCGCAATCTGTGTCACTTCAAGCGTGTTGCCGTTGACATGATCCACGACCATCATCTTGGTCTTAGTTCACGGTTTATCTTCAACTCAAACGTAAGGCTCACGCGCTCCATTTTGAGTAATAATTTTTCCATAATACCAGCGTTTTTCGCAAATAAGTAAATTCACAATTTTGTATCCACCAATCGCAACACCAGTCCAGTCTTCGAAAGTGATTCGCATTACAAGCCCGGTGTAGATGTTAAATAGCACTTGGATGAAAACTATCTGAGAGGACGTCATCTGTCCGCACCGAAACTGATTCTGTAAACATGTCGAAGTAAAAACTTAAGTGTAGTGACCTACAAGTGAGCTGTCAAACCATACAAACAAGATGGAATGATAGCTCACTTGTCGTTCACTCCAACTAAGTGTACACCGTGAGACGTCGACAGAATAGACCGGCTGTTCTTCCTGAGCACGTGCGAAGTGTTGTGGTGCGCCCGTGTCCAGTAGTGTTTACCACAACGTTGGCCATTTTACCGAGTCGAACGCTTTGGAGAAGTCAACAAAGCATATTATGTATGTTGGCTTGTTGAACTCTCGAGCCTTCTCAATGATTTGACGAACAATGAGAATTTGTTCACGGGTTCCTTTTCCTTTCACAAATCCGGGTTTTCGTGGATTTCTCTGGATAAATATGCTTTCAGTCGCTCGTTTAAATGATGTGTGCATATTTTGCCAGTGCGTGCTATCAGGGCAATAAGTCGAAAGTATCTACGCTTCCTCGTGGAACCCTTTTTATGAAGAGAAGTGAAAAGTGTACAAGCCCATACCAAGGGCCATTTGCCTGTGAACTATATTTTGTTGCACATGGTGTGGAAGATGTGAACGCCACGCTCTCCTAATGCACGTATAGTTTCAATTGGGATCTCTTCTTTCCCTGTGACTTTGCACCGGCTCTTACTTCTGACTCCGGAATATCCGGCTCGAGCATGTTGGCTGCGAAAGTTTGCGACCGAGGATCTTGAAACAACGACTGACAGTAATCTCTCCAAATTTCCCAAATTTTGTCCAGTTCAGTGACTAAACGGCCATTCCGATCTTCTTTTAGTTAAAACCCTGAAATAGTTGCAAAAAAACATAACTCTCCTAGTATATGACAGTTGGGTAAAAACTAAAGACCGACCGAAGGTTTGGTTTCGGCCCAAAAAACTAATTTTAAAATCCGAAACTATGACGAACATCGAAAAACACTGAAAGGAGTCTCCGAGCCCGATTTTGATGAAAACTAAGACTGCATTATTGGATTTTGGAAAAAATTGGTATTCCTAGGCTGGAATCGAACCGGTTGATTTTGAAAAATAAAAACACGTCCTGTATTAATACACCATCCGAAAGGTTCGCTACTATGGATCAAATTCTGGGAGGTAATAACACATGGAAAACCAAAGGTAAGCACTTATTTTTAACTGATTCATTATATTATATAAGTACGCATAATTATATTGTTTCATCAAATTGTAAGTAGGTACTCAAATAAAAATCCTTAAAACTATTCTGTCGGTTGAGAAATGATGTTTCAAGAAAATGGGCCTTCGCGCTGCCGATGATTCGAGCTTATAGTTATTCGTGAGTGCCTACTATAAAGTGCGCGCAATAACTCGGCAGTAATTGTTCTATTTCGACCCACATGAACAATTATAATAACCGAGAGCCGCGCGTCTGTCGGATTGTCGGTGGTAGACTTATCTGCCTGGTCTTTTCCCAACTAAATTGGGGTCGGCTTCCAGTCAAACCAGGGGGGCTACTCTCTAAGCCGATGTCCGCAGTTTCGGGCTTAGTTGCGGGCGTATTCTACTCCGTATCACCTAACCACTGAGAATTAATGACAACACGATTTGACAGTTACTGCCAAATCGTGTTGTCATTCATTCTTAGTTCGGGTTTGGGACTAATCGTAAGTCCGTAGCCCCCCAGATTCAGCTGAAGACCAGAATTTTACGTGGAGCGGCTGTCTACCAGACATGCACAACCCATTAATTCGGTAACACGTTACTTCTTGGAAGACTGGTGTATGGTGCTGGTGCTGGTGTTGTGACAATTAGAATTTTAATCATCTTATTTATTGAATGTAATAAATAATTAATTTAATGTTTAAGTGACAATTTTTTTTTAAAATTATATATAATGAAAGTGTTTGCATGCCGAATGGTGAAATATGGCAGAGCTCTGATGTGAACTACTACCTACTTATGTATTACCCATATTTGCAAATAAATGCTATTCTATTCTATTCTATTCTGATCCGTAACGAAACGAAACAATCTATAAGTGGCAACTGGGACCAGCGGCTTAACGTGCTTTCCGAGGCATGGAGGAATCTCGGTGAGTATGATAAGATAGTCACCCATCCACAGGCCGACCTCGGCAAGCGTTGCTTAACCTTAAAGATGCGTCGCCATGCAGCTGTTATTATTTAGCCAAGAGCTCCTCGAGTAGAATGTTAAGGACTAACTTAAGTAAGAAGCTCATTAGTTTAGTCTTCATTCAGTGTTATTTGAGTAATAAATACATAATAACAAATACGCTCTACGCATTAAACTATTACCTTCCTGTTATGTAACCTAAGCACTGTTGAAAGTTAATAATGAAACGTCCATAGATTTTTTTGGAGTACCTAGGTACCAATACTATGAACCTTGATACCGCCAATCGAAATTCAAACAGGTTTTTTTTTTTCAATATTTTTCCTTAAGTTTTCCTCCTTGTTCTTGTCTACTTGGCATGACAGAAAAATGGTGGTAGGCACCGAAATTGGATTGGTGCGGATTTTTTTTAATTCGGTTTACTTTTTTTTTGCTTACACTATGGACACGACAAGATTAAAACTAATAATTTATGTTAATTGGACATGTTAATTAGCTCTCTATAAGTAACATTTTTTCCAAAGGTCATTTGTTGCATATATTAGGTCAAGCTATGATTTTTTGTTGCTAAACGATTAACAAAGTGTCATTCGTTAAAGGGCAATATACCCAACATGTTTCTAACATTATATAAAAAGAAACATCAAAAACTGTTTTTCCAAAAATAATGCTCCAGGTGAGGCTCGAACTCACAACCCCGGCATTGCTCACGAACACTGTCTTATAAGTACCGTGCGCTAACCAATTGCGCCACTGGAGCGATGGTCGGGCAGTCGAAATTACAATATAGTTGCCCCGTGCCCCCTCTTACCCCGCGCCTCGACCCTTGCTACTCCATTCGTTCAGGAGGAAGTACAATTTAGATTACTTTGAGAATTGCGTCATATTTTATGCAAATTACTACGGTTTTATGACGTTAGTAACGTATCATGGTGTTTAACACATTGTTTGATAAATGACTAAATGGAACAATGTTAATACCTAGTTAGATAGACCAATAGAAACACTGCGGCGATGGAATCTCTTCGTTATCTTATGACTATGTACTATGTTCCCATATCAGTCATTTCGTACACATTATTACTGTTAATTGTTAGCATTTATCAAATTAACTCATTGTTGTTATGCGATACCTAATAAATTAATGACTAAAGTGTGTCGTTATGTAGAAAAAATATACAATTTAGTACATTGTTATTTTAATGTTTCCCCTCGCTAATTAATTAAGGTAGGATATCTATGAGTTAGAGTTAAAAGTTAAGGTTTGCATTAACTGCCGTTTTAGGGTTCCGTACCTATCCAAAAGGTTTCTTCCTATTTCCCTCGCTCCGATGTCTGTCTTTCACATGACCGTAGCTATACATAATATGTAAGTAATAGGAAACCAGCAGATTTTTTTCCAAAGTACCTTTTAGAGCTCCGTACCAGAACGTTTACTTACGGAACCCCGTAACTAAGCTTCCATTGTGCGTCCGCCTGTCTATCAATAATGTGCCTGTAACCTATAGACTCATTGTATTTCAAAAACTAATTAAAATATCATATGGTCATCCATCCACAGACCGACCTCGGCAGGCGTTGCTTAACGTAGTTATTATTTAGCCACGGACTCTATAAGAACTATAAAATTACAAAGTATTTAAATTAAAAGATTATCAGGTATAATTAAAAAAAGCGTAACTTGAAAATGATTACTGTTTTACTGCCGGATAGTCAATTTGAAGACTCCGGTCTTTCTAGTATTAACCTCGTTTTAGGGTTTGCCTAGTACAGGCATCTAAAACTGTACTAACTACGTTAGAACTAAGATTTATTATATTCTCTTTTAATAAATAGTTACTAATATTACTTACTAGCTTCTGCCAGCGGCTTCGCCCGCGTGGTCCCTAGGGAACATTCTCCCGGGATAAAAAGTAGCCTATGTCCTTTCTCAGGCTCTAGACTATCTGTGTAGCAAATTTCATTTAAATCAGTTCTTTAGTTTTGGCGTGAAAGCGAGACAGACAGACAGACAGAGGTACTTTCGCATTTATTTTATACTAGCTTTTGCCAGCGGCTTCGCCCGCGTGGCCCTAGGGAACATACTCCCGGGATAAAAAGTAGCCTATGTCCTTTCTCAGGTTCTAGACTATCTCTGTACCAAATTTTATTTAAATCGGTTCAGTAGTTTTGGCGTGAAAGCGCGACAGACAGACAGACAGAGTTACTTTCGCATTTATAATATTAGTAAGGATAAATATATAAGTAAATATAAGTAAATAAGTTATAAGCAAATAAGTAAAGTAAGGAAGTAAGGATATCATTCCCATGAAGGTAAGGAACCCTCAGTGGGTGAATCTGACACACTTGATAAATAATATAATTAAACACTACAAAACATATATTAATAGTAAACATATTGTTCATAATTTATTAAACTACTACCGAAACATATGTTTATTTAAATCTACCACATTTGCAATCTTTTCACACACATTGACGATGACGCATGATGTCGCAATACTCGCCATCGTGTTCGTCAGTTCGTCTATCATTCACGTGTTTACGTTCAGACGGAAGGGTTAAATAATAGGCAAAAGAAAGAACACCCATTGCTTTTCCTGTATCTCATTAGTATTTCTACACTAGTATTATAAAGAGGAAAGATTTGTTTGTTTGAAATGAATAAGTAGGCTCCGAAACTACTGGACCGATTTGAAAAATTCTTTCAGCAATGGATAGCTACATTATCAAGGAGTAACATAAGCTATATTTTATCCCCGTACTCCCACGGGAACGGGAACTACGCGGGTGAAACCACGTGACGTCCGCTAGTATTTTATATTTGGGTGATTCCGGTCATTTCCAGTAGGTATCATATCTGTCTCATCGTTTCAGGGACAGTGTGTATAAGATACGTATTTGCCCGAAAGTTGTATTAAATTAGCTTTTACTAGAGGTTTCGACCGCGAAGGCATACAATATAGCCAGGGCCCGATTTAAGGGCAGGCAAGCCGGGCAAATGCCCAGAGCGGCAGATATGTGGGGCGGCAAAATTAACGGTACCGGGCGGTTGCAATAAGTCCTCAATTTTATCAGTAGGAGTGAGAAATCTTATAAAAATGACCATGCCTAACGGCCCAAAAATTAATATTTTTTAAGGTTTTCGTTTAAAAAAAGCTACTTTAGCGGCAGTAAATCCATAGATGGACCAACATATTTTACATAAAGTGCTGTCTTGTTTTGTAATTAGAATTCCATACCCGAAGGGTTACCAAAATAACCCTATTACTAAGCCTCCGCTGTCCGTCCGTCCGTCCGTCCGTCTGTCTGTCAGCGGGCTGTATCTCAAGAACCGTAATAGGTAGACAGTTGAAATTTTCACAGATTGTGTATTTCTATTGCCACTGTAACAACATATAATAAAAATTAAGGTTTATGGTACGGAACCCTTCGTCGTGTGCGAGTCCGACTCGCACTTGGTTGGTTTCTTTTCTTAATGCTGTCTCCTTAGAAAATTATACGACAGCACTTAAGCCAACCAAACCGAAATAAAGAAGAAGAAATACCTAAATAGGAAAGAAGGAACCAACTTTTTCGATATGTAATGATTTTCGGCTTGAGAATACAAAGAAATTCTCCCGATTTTTATAACAATTTTACATTTATGAACTAGCAACCCTTAAATCCTCCGTTTAAATTTGACGGGGATCCCCCACAAACGTTGAAGTGAGTAATTATTTCCAGTAGTTTGTTTATAAGTATAAAGTACTATATTATTTTTGGGGGATTTTTTTATTAGGTAACATTCAACTTGTCTCCCATTTTCTCATTTATGTTTTTGATAATCAGGTACCGTATTTTATTTCATTTAAATAACAAACTAAATACCTACTTACACTTAAAATAGAAAATAAAACTCCCAACTATAATATGGCGTCACAAAATTCGTCCGCATCGCTGTCGACTGGAAGTGAGCCCAAACGGACGGAACGGAACTACTGGTCCGATTTGAAATTCTTTCAGTGTAAGATATCCCATTTATCGAGGAAGGCTATAGGCTATATATCATCACGCTAAGACTAAAAGGAGCGGAGCAGTAATGAAAATTGTGACGCAGGCGATTGCGCGAGTCAGCTAGTTCTTTAAATAAAACGAGAGCACTCGGACCCCACGGTCCAAGAGTTATAACCCCAAACGGCTCAAAAATATAATTTCCAACAAGACCACTATATTTCCGCCGTTTGAGGTTCTCAGCAGCCGCAGCGGCAGAACCAGCACAACACGACGAGCTAGGAAGATAGGATGGCGCAAGAGTATCGACACAAGTATCGTCCGACACTAAAGGCCTACTAATCTACTCATCTTCCAAGGAAATAAAGACATACCGTCCGGTCGCTTGCCATCGTCGCGTGGCAGGCCAATGGGTTCTGGGGGGCTACTCTCTAACGAAATCCGTAGTTTCGGGCTTAGTTGCGGGCGGGCATTTTCTACTCCGTATCACCTAACCACTGAGAACTAATCATAACACGATTTGACAGTTACTGTGAAATCGTGTTGTCATTCATTCTCAGTTCGGGTTCGGGACTAGTCGTATGTCTGTAAGTGACACGGAGTAGAATACGCCCGCCCGCAACTAAGCCCGAAACTACGGATTTCGTTAGAGAGTAGCCCCCCTGGTACGGCTGGAACGTCGACGGCGACAAGAGCGCGTCGTATAATGTCGTTGATGTTTGCGTGTCGTGCTATGGTGACCCTACTTCGACTGCACGACTGGCCGTGGTGCCGGAGGCTGTCGACAGCTTCGCCACAGTGACAGTGATGAGGAGAATAACAGGATGCGCCTAAGCGAAGGGAAGCAGCGAGGCGGAAAGTAGTATCGTCGCCTATGTTCGACGACGGTAGTGCGTGAAGCCAGAGGTCCGACTCCCACTTACCACAGCCAGCAGACGCGCACGCTCCGCAGAAGTAGCAGCAGAGGCAATTAGGTTCTTCGGAACTTCTCTGCAGAGCGACTCATCCCATCGTCTCTGGTATGATGGGTTGTCGGGTAAATTTTCATACTAATACTGGTAATTTTGCGGACGCCAAGGCCTCCCATACGGATGGGAAGAGTAGCTTGAGCCCAAACTCGGTCGTCAATGGCCACATTTAAAATTGAAGAGTATGCTTGATACTTTGGTCTATTTTTTCCAGAAGGTGAGGGTGCTTCCATAGATGGGAAGCACGAAAATTTAGTTAGTTTAGGATTTGTAAATTTAGGGCCCAACCTGCAGTAACGAACAATGGTGATGGCCGAATACATGTTAATTTTTAACAGTCTTTCCGAAATGTCATTGAAATTTTTAATTTTTTCTTCGACAAAATTGGGAAAGGAACTCTCAAAGATTAGCGACCCAAGGAGGTGAAGAGACCTTTTGTTCATAATTTTGATTTAGGGCTATTGCGTTAAATTTTGAAAGTGTGAGTAGTCGGCCAGTACTGTCAGATAAAAATAATTCGCATTTAGAAAGGTTCAGATCAAGTCCAATGGAATAAAACTGAGTTTTTAAAAATTGTACATAATTTAAAACCGAATTACATCGCCTCTAAGCGTTCCATCATCGAGATACCAAATTAAAGCGGATTCCAAAAGATTGTCCCGATAAAGTACCTAAGTGGTGCCGCTTTTTTGCTCGACTTGGCGGATGCACTGCCGTGCCCCCAAATTTAGATGGTTGTCTATAACATTACCAGAGAAAACTGAAAATTTGAGGTATTTCTTTTTTAGATTCTGCCAGCAAGCTGTCCCTATTTACAGAGTAAAAAGCATTTTTGATGTTAACCTTCAGGATGACCTCTCCTTTGCCAGAATTTATGTAGGTCGAATGTGTGTACGGCAGCCTCACAGCCCCCTTTGGAGCCGTAACCCAACTGAAGGGGCTGATTTTTTTCCGAAACGACCTCACCATAAAATTTGCAACAGATCTTGGCTGTCATACGACGGTGAGTAGTTCTCACGGCAATGGGACGAATCCCGCCATCTCTGATCTTGCGCAGGGCACATAAGTTGGCTCCGTACAAGACGTCGATGACGGCCTCGTTCACCTTGCCGGAGAGCATGAGGTTAATCAGAGCCGTGAGCTCCTTCAAAAGCAACTCACCAGCTTCCCCGCGCTTGAACAGATAAGGTGCTTTAGGTGTTGAGGACTTAGGGCGTCGAGGCCGCCAGCAGAGCTACTCCGGAAGGAGCAAACGTTTTGGAGAGAGCAAAAGATTTGGTTTTGATGGGATACCTACTTATATAATATATTTCATTGAACTGTTAAACTTGTAACGAGTAGCTTCGGTAGTTGTTGCTGGCTGGCAGCGGTCGGGCTCCGCCGTACGCCCGCGCTTGCGGCCATTCGATTAGCGCACCACAATGATATGTTAATGGCCTATCGAGAAATATAGTTTATTGTTCGTAGACCTCAACCGCGCATCCTGCTTCGAGTGCTACCAGCCAGGCTGCCATGCGTCGGCGCAACGCCAACACCGCTGCAGGCGCTTTTAGTGATTTGTATTACATATAATTATTTTGTTTGGTACCTTTCCTACCTACCTATTTTAACTTATGGATTGAACTTGTACTACTGTTTTATATTGTATCTATCCCTGGCCTTGCTCAATTCCAGTAGCGTAGCGAGGGGGGGCGACTGGTTTTTTTACTATCGGGTGGCACCCCTAAGCGTTTGACGCAATGAAAACTGTCGGGAGTAGGGTGCAAAAATCTTTGAGCTCGCTCCGCTCGCTCTTGCATTTTGCTCTCTCTAACTTTAGGCAGTCAGAGAAGAGGCAGCAGGAAGTGCATGTAGGGGTGACACTCGTTCGTTGACTTTTTATCACGGTCGGGTGTCACCCCTTAACGGTCGACGTAATGAAACCCGTCCGTGGGGGGTGTAAAAAATTTCGAGCTCGCTTCACTCGCTCTTACTTTCTGCTCCCTCTTTTTTCTCAAGCGTTTCTGTATAACTCAATAAAATCACTATGTTTCTGTATGAAATAATCAAAAGAAAATAAAACCTTTTCGAGTTGGGGTGCATGAATAATCCAGCACGCTTCGCTCGCTCTTGTGTTCTGCCCTCTCTCAGTTAATGAGTTTTCTTGCATCACTCCATAAAGTTATTATTTTCTATTTAAGTATGAATGTTCAAAAGAAAATAAAATCTATCCCAGGTCGGATGCAAAAATTTTCGAAAAGAGGGCAGAACACAAGTGTTCTGCCCTCTTTTAGTTCTTGAGTTTACTTGCGTTAATCAACAAAGTTGGGTTTAGAAAATGATGAAAACAAAATCAAAATAATCTTATTTCATGGGGGGGTTCATTTGTGGGGTGACACCATATTATCCGCCCCGGGTGTCACCCATGCTAGCTACGCTACTGGCCAATTCCATTATAAGCCTCGTAGGTATCCACTAGGCAACGTTTGCTGCTCAACACGTGACGCCCAACATGTTCAGCAACAAGCACAACAACGCGCGACGTTGCCAGCAGGCGGGCAACATTGACAATGTTACTAAAAAAGTTCCTCGTTGCCGTTCAACACGATGAGCAACATGTTCGCGCTTTTAATTTACGCCAAACGGCCAAGCCACACATTTTGACTAAGGTGTACAGTTTGTACTTTGTAGAATTCTCGTAGAACGCTATAGGTACGCCTTGATGACAGTTATAGAGTGGTAGGTTAGCGCGTGTAGAGTTAGGAGCTTGGCTCTCCATAAGATCTGGTAACTTTTTTACAGTGCACGCAATATGTACTCGTCTTGGCGTTACTTTACATGAAAATGTTTTTGTGGGATATATGTGTCTCGTTCGCCCTACCCACTACACTTCAGCTTTCAAATCCTTCGGGCTGTTTCGGCTACCATCCCCTGTGAATCTCTTCATTTCAATATAAAAACTAATAGATCAAGTTTTTGTTAGTGACAGGACTGACAGGAGCACAAAAGTTTCGATAAATAAAGCAACAAAACCCATTGAATGTCAACATTGGTAATTGTCAACTAAATACAAGGGTAACTAACTACCTCAAACTAAATTAAAGCTCAGATAGGCGCATGTAAAGCAATTCATGTAAGAGTTGCATCGTCCGAGGCGGGCTAATGGTATTGAGTAGAAATATCGAGCGGCGGCAAACTGACTGATCAGACCGATTGAGCAGGACAATTGCCCTTAATGAAAGTAATTAACACGACGCAATCGGCCGGCATCGATAGCGAGCCGCCATGCCACGCTGCGCAAGCGCACCGACCGGCCAGACACCACAATATGCGCCTAAATCAACCTACACACGCTCAGATTTAATTAGAAAATAAATCACTCTTCTATTACACCCAATTCAGTCGGTATAAGGATGCAGAACATCTGTACCTGGGCCTCCGCGATGACATGTGAAAGTATAACCGACTGTCTCGCTGCCTTACTTATTACTTATCTATTATATTAAGTGCACATTGATATTTCTCCCACAGTAAGGTGCCAGTTTCTCAACGCAATTTCAATTCAACAACAGGTAGTTGCGCTCAGGATTATTTTTTCTGTGTTCATTCAAGCCGTTCAAATTCTTAAAATCAGCTGATTCAGGTGGTCATATTCCGCAAAGAGAATCGCTTTATAAAAACGGTTTGGAGTCATCCGCTGACTGCGTGAGAAAGTATATTACTGATGGTACACACAAGGCAGAAACATATCCTGCCACAGATGAACCAGATTCTCGTTGGTCGATTTCTCTTTGTAGATTATAACTATTCGTTTTAGTATATAATCCCCTTTTTGCCGCGATCGATGTGCAGAACAGAAAGTCAGCAAGCATCCTTTAGAGAACTCGCACGACATTGCGTTCTTACTAGCTGTTCTAAGAGAAATCGCGTATTTCACATTCAAGACCACAGAACGTACTTAATCTTGAAGGTTAATACATATTATTGTTGACACAAACGTTATATAATTCGTGGAATACGAACTGGCAAGCAACACTAACCCACCTTTGTTTGCTCACATTTTCCAATATCAAGATGTGTGTAGATCAAGGTTACGGCTGCATTTATCTTTTATGGGCACTGTAAATCAAGAACAAATTTATCGATAAAATGGTATAAAGCTAACAGTGCGACTTGTTGATCTGTTTGTTTATGATATTCTACAGATATCTATGCATATGTAAATATCTAAAATAAATATTAACTATGTCCCGGCCGAATTATTCAAGGTTAACTTCAAGAGTACCTATAGGAAAAACTGTCGTTATTTTAAGTAGGTATGGATAGATATCATGAAATCTATGTTAAGGAATCAGTAGGTTAGGCGTAATGTTTGCCGAATTAATAAATGTAGATGATTCTTTAATTAAATATTTGTGTCTAGTTTTAAATGCGAAAGTTAAGAGCGCAGACGAGTCGTGTGGAAGTGTCGGGTTTAAATGGGCCATCGGTATGCGACAACGCCCTGCCCGCAATGTGTTGACCAGCACTTTATCAAGGTTACCGGCATGGCACGTGACACGCACTACTAACATATTATGGAACTGCAAATGACATCCCAAAAAGTCACGTGTGACAACTCAAGATTTTTTATTTGAACCGTGATATAATAGGTTCAATGAAATCAATTTCATAACAATGCATGTACCTAATGTATTACGACTCACTATTCTCCAATTTCACGTAGCAGTAGGTATCTTCGTTTGATTGCGCTTGCGGAGCGTAATTAATTGCTGCACCTGTGTTACGTTGGTATGCTCATTAGTTATGATTTGACATACCTATATATATGTCTGTATAGGTTATGTAGGTTTTTAACCACTCAGCATTCGTCACCCCCCGAGGGGCAAAATTGTTTTCAGCCGTTAGAACCCGTAAGTCCCTATTGGGCTAGTTAAAATAATGAAATTAAACGCAAGACGCCTGCAAAAACGTTTAAATCGCGTGAGCGTCGTCGGCTTATCCCGAAAGGGACTTATGGATCCTGAGTGGTAGGTATTTAACTTGAAAGGTGGTCACGTCATCTATGTTCAGGCCAATTGTCTAATTAAGTCGAGGAGATTTTCGATAAGGACGCTATGGATTAATATTAAACGTCGTCGATCTACATAGAAATAAGTATGATCAATAAGAAAATCTCAATATCCCTAATGGAGGCACGGTCACATCGTCAATGTGAACGAACGAGACAATAAAAATAAGATCGAGTTCGGCCAGCAAATATAAAAGAATTCCTCGGCGAACGATGAATGAATCGGGGCATCATTCTCAAACGAGCATGTAGTTCGTTTTGTTTGATTGTATGTCCGTAAGGTCTATAATGAAAAAGCTTGTCTGGGCTCAGGTGCACACCTGTTGAGGCGCCGAGGCCGTGGGATACGGCTCATGCAGGTAAGGAGATGCGCAAAAACCGACCTATTGTACTTACGATCTGTAATGCCGAATATCGCGAGCTAGACAGCTCGATTAATTTCTAATGCTGTGGGTACTTAGTCGGTATTCTTCTCTCCTTAGTTAGTAGTGTAGTTGCAGAACAAGAACATCATTAGATACTAATACTAAAACTGGCTGTGGTCGACCCACGCTACGAGTTCCGTTCTACCTACCTTATTTTTTAACTGCCTAACTATTACTGCTGTAATGGTACAACAACCTTGTGAGTCCTGTGACAGACAGGTAGACGGCGCGGTGTTTGTCTTAGTAAGGATTTCCTTGACAACCATTCGATACGGAACCCTAAAAATATACCTTATTTACCCGCACATACATGTTAGTTACTCTGCTTTTAGTAAGTATCTAATGATGTGATGTGACTTTCCTGATTCAGCTTTTGAAACGACCCAATTTGTCAATTAACTTGTTCGGATGTCCATGTATATTGGCTATGGTTATCGAGAGCATGTTTTATTTAAGGCGTTTTGTCAAGTTCGCGTTTGACTACTGTCTCAATAGTGGTGATACTATTGTACTTGATATTATTCTTGGCCCCTTCGTCGTTAGCCCAAAGAACAATGGCGAAATCTTAGCTGAATTTAATATGCGCGTCTTAAAGTGACTTATATATGAAGGCAGTTCCATTATTTTTCTACGTTTTTTCAAACTATTACATTAGTTAGTTAAGGCCGGATAAAAAAGATAATTTTAAATGAAAGTTATTTGATTTTTTCATTGACAACTTGACGTTTAGTGTTGCCATTTTATATTTATTCTGCCAAGTGACAATAAGTACAGCATTATTGTATTATAATCAGTTTTAGTTTGTTATTGTAATGAAACGGAGTAAATGAATTTAAAATACCTACTGTTTATTTATAAGTAGAAGTGTTCCTTGCAGGGAGGTAAAAATATTGTAGTGTAAAAATAAATGAATTACTTTCAGTTGCTCTCGATTGTTTTCTGTTTTAATTAATTTTCACTTGATATTTTATCTGAAAGTTAGCAAATATTTATAAAGGCCCAGAATACTATACTAATCCTAATGCTTCATTACCTACCTAAAAAAATGACGGTGACTGGCAGCCACAGACCTGTTGTAGGTACATAGACTAATTGTATACCTAAGATAAGGCCTACAAAAGTTCATGACTGAATTTCTATTATTCTCGGCCTTCTCGAACAAAAATTCTTGCACACGCTAATTCAGAATTTGACGCTGAGTTAAACAAGATATTTTTCATTTAAAGACGCAAGAATTTAGTCTCAGTTAAAGTAATGTAGGTATGGGTGGCTGCCATTGTTCTTTTACGAGTATCATGATATTGGCATTGCATTCGAGTACCAAACGTAAGAAGACGTATGGTACCTACATTGCATACATGCATTTAACATAGAGGTAGACGTACCTATATGCAAGCAACACTACACATTGGCAATTATACAAATAACTTAGTACCTACAAATAAATTACTGCAGTTATGCTAAGTGTTTTAATCAGTAGCGTAGAGGGGGCGGCGCGCACCGTATGACACCCGCTTAGGGGTGACACCCGACCGCTGACTGGTTTTTGTCACTATCGGGTGGCACCCCTAAACGTTTGACGCAATGAAATCTGTCAGGAACAGGGTGCAAAAATTTTTGAGCTCCGCTTCGCTTGCTCTTGAATTTTGCACTCTTTGTCTTCCTGAGTTTTTCTGTATAAATCAACAAAAAAAAAATTTCAGCATGAATGTTCAAAATACAATAAAACCCTTCCGAGATGAGGTGCAAAAATTTCTTTAGTCCTTTAGGTTTTCTGCATTTAGGGGTGACAATCGTTCGTTGACTTTTTGTCACGGTCGGGTGTCACCACTTAAAGGGCGACGTAATGAAACCCGTCCGTGGTGAGGTGTAAAAAATTTCGAGCTCGCTTCGCTCGCTCTTACTTTCTGCACTCTCTTATATCTTGAGCGTTTCTGTATGACTCAATAAAATCACTATGTTTGTGTATGTTATGATCAAAAGAAAATAAAACCTTTCCGAGTTGGGCTGCATGAATTTTCGAGCTCGCTTCGCTCACTCTTGTGTTCTGCCCTCTTTTAGTTCTTGAGTGTACTTATGTTACTGAACAAAGTTGGGTTTAGATAATGATGAAAAAAAAATTAAAATAATCTAATTTTCGAGATTTTGTTTGTAATTATGCAGTAAGAACATTCCTGAAAATAAAACCGGCAGCGCAAATAGCACACCTTCCCCCTGTCTTCCGAAAAACGGCTTGCGATTGCCGTCACCAGAACGTATGCCCATAGGCGCAACTCATAATTATTCGTGGGGGGGGAGGGTTCATTTGTGGGGTGACACCACATTATCCGCCCTGGGTGTCACCCATGCTAGCTACGCTACTGGTTTTAATTGTAGATTGAGACTTGCTGATTAAGTACCGATGTATTTTAAAGTGTTGTTAGGTACTTAAGAGACTGAAAACTATTTCACTTAAATATAAATTTGTATGAAAAAGCCTGAGAAACCTGCGTGATATGCAGATCGCCGACAAGATTTTATTTTATTTACCATACAGGGGCGGGACATAAAGAAAGCACGAACGCAACGCTTTATGTGTAGGCAGAGGCCCACTCAGATATGTACGTTCCGTGTTTCAATTTTTGCCCATATCTGGCAGCGGCGGTGTGCCGCCGCGTGTAGACAGATTCAGATATGCTAAGAACGTGCAGATCGGCTCGGCAGGCGCGAGCGCACCTCGCCAGCACCGCGGCTGCGCCCGCTCTGTAGGCGTGAACAGCGCACCGGCCGCGGCCGCGCGACCTGCAGATTTATGCACACAGCTCCCAACACTACCTGCACCCTGCGCAATGCCACATACCTACTGCATAATGCTTCAAACCCACTCACGAATTTGCTAGCCGTCTATCCCACGCACAAAGCTTCCCGGCTATACCGAATTTCTCTTTGTGGAGAGATATTTTATCTTCAGCATTTTTCTTACCGTGAGGCGTAAATATTCTTTTTACCCTACTATTGAATAATCGGGTATGTGTGATTTACTGCGTTGTTGATTTTATCCACATTCTTCGCCGTTGTACAATACGCCGACTGGCGCAATGCGAAATTCCATTAAGCTTTTTGAATACGAATAAAAGGAGATTTTGGAAAAAATCCGACGCTGCACTCGAACAGGTTTATTGTTCAAGGTTTCAAGACGAACAATCGCACTGTTGTGTTTCCAGTTAACCATGACAAATGGTGTTGTTTAGTTTACCTGGGGACTTCTTTGTTATTTCACTTGTTACATAATTGATACAAATGTGATCTGATAAAACGATTGTAGAGGTAACTTCTACACCTTGTTACGTAGCAGAACACTTAGGACAGATAGGTATTACTAAGGTACTTACCTACATCCTGTATCTGGCACAAAAAAAAACTGGTTATTAATTGATTATGGAAAGCTGGAAACCATTTATACAACTGATGATCACTTTTGTTAAAGGGGTTAAACTAGGTCAAAGTCCCTTGAACTGTGAAACTCTCGTGTTCATCACAATAATAAAAATGCATTGCAAGATTAGCAATAAGTCTGTGAGGCTTATGCTTAGGTGTCGTCGTCTCATCTGCTGATTCATTACATATAATAGACAACTCACGTTTTTAAAAACGTGTGGCAAAGATATACGAGTAATTGAACCAAAATTTTGCATTTCGTCAAAATGCCTTGCTCACGAGACCAAAGAAACACGCGACATTTGATTCCAGTCTAGGCTATGTACAAAAAAACGAGGATGGATTTTAGATGCCTTTCTACTGAATGAAATTACACTTCAAGTTTAAATGATCATACAAATATTTGCGAGAAAATTAATGCGCTGTAACATCCAATAATAAACTACTTTGATTGCCATGAAATGTACTAATGTAATGTAGTTTAGTGTAGTAGATAGCAAGGGGGTAGCAACTTGACCCCGACCGCCCAGGAACTAATTATTCCAAGAGCGAGCGAAGCGAGCTCGGGAACTAAAGGCACCCCGACACGGACATGCTAGGTTTATGTGGTCTTGCAGACAGATGTACGAGTCCCGATATCGGAGCTCCGTCGACTTATCTTACTTATGATGATTTTGTTTATGAAAAATATTTTACCACTAGCACTTCACCCGCTACTTCGCCGCGCGTGTTATGTATTCCTTTACGAAATTACCACAAAACTTAAACACCTCCTCTCATCTCTCTATAGGGTAGATAAGTGAATCATGACGATCTTGATGGTTATCATCGGTCAGCGATTGTCTTTTGGGCGTATTTTTTAAAACAATTTTAATTATTCATCAACCCCGTATTTCACCCCTTTAAGTGGGGAGTTTCCTAAAATTCTTTCTTAGCGGGCGTCTTCCACTCATAGTCTACCTCCGTGCCAAATTTCACCTTCATAGGTCCAGCAGTTTTCGATATTTTGTGATTGATTCGTGATACTCTACTCTGGCTTAGAGAAGAGCCTTTACCTCAGAACTCAGAACTAGAAGTTTTGGAGCAATCATTTCAAAGGATAAAATCGTGGTGCTCTGGGACGCCAACGACGGGTGAAACACTTGTCACTGCTTGTTGCGTTAGTGATTGTAATCTTTATAAAACGGTACAGTGCCTCATGATGATATCATTCGCAGTTCTGTATGACCCATAACATTAAAGAGAGCAACATAAGCTTTTATTTTATCTTTGGTGCATCACATCATTGTCTCCGTTGCCCTTGATATGACACAAACTTCCGTGTTTCGATGTCATGTTGATTTGAAACGAGCATTTTATCACGTGGTCACCGATACGTCGATACGATCGCGATGAGGATGGGGATGCGCGATAATAGAACTGTGTTAGTTGGATAGCGCACGTCCGAGCGCCGAACAACGTGCGGATGCCCTCGCCAACAGATAAGCCCCCACAACCTGTCCACGCCTTATCGACGTACCTAAGTTCAGTCAACAAGGCCTATGCAAATAACACGTAGATACGATTTTTATTATTAACCTTAACGTACAATAATGCGATGCAACCCTGAAGTGTCAATCATATTCAGATATGTTACCGATGTGTATTTTCACATGTAGATAATAACATTCCCATTGCAGTATGGTAAGTGGCAGTTTAAATAAACCTGTATTGTAAAACTGATTCAGAATATATCAAAATGCAGGTATTCCTGTAGTGCGGAATTCCATTCTGAACAGATATACTTACCTAATATACGTATATTATGTATTTTCGGTTTCTATTATATAGAACGTTCCAGTTTGTAACTAAATCGTAAATCGCGTCTCAATTTGTTTATAGCGGACAGCGGCTGCTGATCTCGGAGGCAGGTATTGACAATGACATTGGCTGGTTACGAATGACCGACCACAGCTCTGTTGTAAGCACACGGTGTATTTGGCGCGTGCTCTATTGGGCTGGCGAAAGTAACAGACTTGTAGTACAAGTGGTGGGATAAATAGATAGTATATAAATACGCGAAGGTCGCGGTAAGTGGGTCGATGCGAGGCACTTCCGGCCGCGTGGCGGCACGTGCTCGCAGGATGCGCATGTGCGCAGGAGACGCCCTTCCGACGCGCTGCAATTATGTAACGAGCGATTCTCCCATGCTGCACTCAGATACATTATCGCATCTATGTAACTGCGCTTCACATCGCGCCGCCCTCGGGTAAATTTACCTAATAGTAAATTGTTTAATTTGGCTATTTTAGTGTTTCATTGAATAATTCAGATTTTATTTTTATTTCTCCTGGTTTCAATTTTTGTAAGAAAAAAATCCGTCAAGTTCGGCGGTACTTCCTCGTAGTGTCAGCGAGGTCGAAATCGATGTATATAGGTGTAAGTAAAGGTATTCTATTTTGGGTACGAAACATAGTCGTAAAACATCACAACTTACAATTGAAAAGCGGTTACGAAAGCGCAACATAAGAAGGAATATTTCTTTCCAGTTGTGATAAACGACGACGTTCATAAAGGTGAAGAAAAAAATTAATTCGTGAATTCCTTAAGTTATTGGCACAAAAAAGGGAAAATTTAAGACGTGCCAACTCAGACAATGCGGAGTGGTGTTAATCTTGCCACGATCAATAAACTCTCTGATTACACATTCATGGAATACTTTGTGGCGTGTCTCTCTGAGCACTGAACAGTCTGAACCGTGTCGTGTATGTATGTACTACGTATGTACCCGACTACCTACTTACATTGTAATGTCGTGCTATGCATATAAGCGACTGTAAGTAATTCTTTAAACGGTTATAAATGCTTCTTATTGTTTGTCGAGGCTTTTTTCCTGAAGGTGTTTCATTTATTTCAAAACTTTTATGTGAATGGAAACAAGGAATATCAAGAATGATGCCGGTATTAAAATACCGTTCCTTATCGTTGTATTCAACAAAAGTAACGTTGTGTTTGTTTTCCTTTAGACTTTTAGAACATGAGTGCATCGACAAGTAAATAGTCCTCACCTGTTTTGCCAATTTATCAGGTGTTGTTTTAATGCTGCTGTACCTCATCAATTTTAATGCTCATAATGACCTGGTTTCTTTTAATTTATGTAGCGTATAATTATTATATTGGTGTGTCGGAATTCGTTATTTTACGAGACATATGGGTCAGCAGACGCATAAACTTCGACCAACTGATCCAGATTGGTTAAAAAAATATGCCAGCTGACCGTTTCCTATACAGACGAAGTTAATAGTTGTGGGGAGGCGGGCGAGGTGACACGGACTAAATTGGCACATCTGTCATTGAGCACCTAGCTGAGGCGGCCGGCCTATGGGCCCGGGGGCCCGTGCTACGGCGTCATCTGCGGACCACGGTGAACGTTCCTCAAGAGATATGAAATATATTAGATACTTTTGTATAGTTTGATGAGTACCTTACAAGTAGGTAGTATCACGTTAATTAAGAACACATTTGAATTTAGGATGTAAAGATTCGCATTAACTTTATTTTAAAAGCTACGGTGCTACAGTTTTTGAATATAATACAGATACAGTTTCTGAACTAAAGGAAGGAGCTCAAAGATTTACCTCGTTAAAATAGCACTTGCTTACTCAATTTGTTTGTTATTTGTCTACTATGCTAATGATGGAGCTCATGCAGTATTCGCGCCATTAGCATATCTCTGTGATGTAAATTATGCTGCCAACACTAGATTAGTGACGTGACAAGACAACGCTTGCTAAACAGACAATTGTTTATGATTATCGTGGAAACGAATTCTACAAGTTAAATCTTTGTCAAATGAAAAAATAAACAATAGACCTTAAAGCCTTAGCTCATTCTCATTTGAATGCAGTTAGTAAGCCTCCACATGAATGCCTGGCCACGCAACGCGGCGACGATCTCACGCGCAACAAAGTCCCACATTTGACAACATGTCGCTCTCTATAGTAAAATCCGATGACGCATCTCAGTTCTTCATCGTTCATTTGAAGCGGGTGACCATACAAATAATCTTCAATGGCATTTTATGGTTTTATTATTTCACAATAGGTTAATAACTTCCCTTAATTTCAGTCACCAGATCGCTTTCTATAGCCACGTTAAATACTTGGAGTCTCCAACCATGATTTATACGATTGTTGTAATATCTTAGATAAGCGATTAGATATTAATGGCTTTTTAGCTTTTGTACAGTTCATGCAAATAAGTTTCTACTATTTGTGCCACAATCAAAGTCAAGATAATGAAGTAATTAACAATTCAGTTGCGTATTTTAGTATTGTTAAATCTGATACTGGAACACGAACTCACGATCAATTAAGTTTCAAAAACCTGGGCCAAAATAAGAATAATGTTCGGGTTACGAGACGTCAGAGATCAGCGACCGTAAACCTCCTAAGACACACCTGCTCTCTATTCAGAACGCCAAACAGCAAGCACAATAAGACCTATTCAAATGTTAAACAAAAATGGCGTTCGATAGACAGCAGCACTATATTGAATTAAGTCGAAGGCGGAACAATGCTTACATCGATATCTCTACCTACTTTCTTTTCGAGAAAGACAACAAAGTTCCTTCTTGCGAGGACGCTGACAAGCGAGCCGCGACACAAAGAAGATCGACGGCGGTTGCCCGTAATGCACAAAGGTCAGCGCGGCTCAGATCACCTTACAGCGGTCGCCGCCGCCGCCGTCGCCCGCGCCGCGCCGCGCACCACTATGCATCGTGCGCCTATACTTTTGTGAGTCGACGACGAGTATTATCGCGCGATCTGGGAGCGGAGATGCTTCTCATAATGCGTCCAGATAAACCCGCTTTGTGTCGTGTGCTCTCTATAACAAGAACAATATTCCATGAAAGGAGTGCGCAACGCAACAGGTACATGCCCCCGCGATTATCTTCTAGTTTAGGTGACGTGTGGTCGCCTCTTTTCAATTCTCTAACTATACATTTTTTTCCATTGGAACCATAGAAACCACCGCAGCCTGTTAAGCAACGTAAAAAGGATCATGAAGTATTGTTATAGCAACTTTATCAATCTAAATGATTAAAAGTTAAAGGAGTGACTTGATCACACGTGAAGGTCTAAATGTTTCACCATTCATTGTTAGTGTTAGTAGAGCAAATCTTATTGGGCGCGCAAGACTTCGAATCAAAATTGCTCTACCTAAATATTAATTTACTAAATACAAACTAAACTTATATCTGCGCGAGCTTATGAATCAAAGTAGTCGTAGTGACTGGGCGCATGCGCCACCAGCCACGAGCCACGACACGTTTAGAAGCACTGAATTAAACAATCACGGCTGAGTCATAATACCGGTTGGCCATAAAGACAACTCAAATAATCTGTGTCTAGTTTATTTCTCAGACAAAACGCCATGTTACTACGATAGCATAATTTAGCATTGGTTTATACTTACTCCCAAAGCTTAAACAACATTATCGCTGATTCATTTAATCGCTGCGAACGGTGATTCAAAATCATCCAATTTGTACTGCTGCTGCGTTGTGACGATTTTACAGTTGTGAATAAGGGAAAAAATATAAGTAATGATGAGCAAAGTAGATGCTGGTGCCGTTCATCTCCATAGACAGGTTGTTGTCTACTAACTTAACCCCTACGATTCATACGAGTGAGTGTCAAAGGGATCCGAGAGTCTCGGGATTATCGGCCGTAATCCCGATCTAAGAAAGCGAAACAAATTGCGCAAAACGTATTGTCTGCGTGTTTATGTTCGTGGTGTGTGGTGCGATGCAGTGGTGCGGCGATGCAGCGCTGCAGCGTGGAACACTGGTACCTGCGGCGAGCAATGTGGAGCATGCGATAGAGCGGCCCACCCAGCGCGGTGCACCAACAAAGGCAACGCGACCGTGAAGTGAACGCATTCACGCAATCTGCGAACCAACCCTAATAAGTTATCTACCTACCCGCTGTCCGTAGCGCCCGCCAGCCCGGCAGCCAGCCACACTCTGACACACTACCTTCATGCTAGTTTATGCGAACTGTTTTCTTAAGACTGCGGCCACTGTGATCCTACGTAACTACTCTGTAATGTTACATTATGTCTGGATGATGCTGAGATAACAAAATGAGGTTCTTATAATCGCTACACGCGAGGCAGTATCTCCTACATGTTCGGAATTTATTTGATAGCTTGCGATATGGGAGTCATAAACATGGGGCGGATATTGTAGCTGTGTCTCAATTAGTGCGTGCTACAGCTGAATGTTGAGCGAATATTGATCGCTACGCTTACGCTACTACAACACATTTTCTTTATAGATAATTTCTACTTGTCAATTATTTTAAGAAAATACTTTAAGTTTCAATACTGTACACTAAACTAAAGCTGAGTTATACTTAACTTAAATATAAATAGACTATTAATCACCCTAAGATATCGATCTAATTAACTCTATCTAATGCTAATGGCGTTTTACGAGCAAGCGGCTGTAGGCAAATTGAAGTGATTGAATGTGACATGCAAATAGTATAGGTTCGCATACACTTGTAGCTGCCAAGTGCCGAGAAATTGTGCGGCGATTCGAAACAGGCCAGTTGTGGGCACTGGCGAGTCACCGTCTGTGTGGTTCAATTAAATCACGAGAAACAACCGCGCTTGCGCAGCTCCCGAGGGTGCGGCTGTGCGCGAGCCCCGCTTCCACGGTACTACGCCACCTTGACGTTAACTACCCATGTTTCTTACGAATGTATTTGTAACTCTGTTTACTATATTATTTGGAAACTAACAACACCTTATTATGCGTCGTAAAAACTATGTATTTTGTCTTTGTACTCGTTTACTCAACACTCTTGACAAAATTCAATGGGCTTTCATCAAACCTGTCTCTCGGTTATTCCGTTGGTTAACATTATTTAAGTACATAACTTCTCCGTTTGTTTATAGTTAATTCTGTTACTAAGTAGGTTTAACAATTTTCCAATAATGATTGCCTAATGCAAACCTGAACGGCTAATGAGATCTGATTAAGTTATGATGTCAGTGAATATAGATCAAGCGATGCGGTAACTTGACGTCGCATTGGTTTCACTGTTTCATCGGCGGAGCATCGATTATTGTGATTGCGCAAGCGTCGGCGGCGGCGGCGGTGGCTGAGCCCGGCGAGGCCTGGCCGTGCCCGATGCGGCCACTACTGTGCAAATCGGTCCAATTATGCAAGTGACTCGATTAGAAAATGAGATGGCCTGTGCGATATTTGAACTCGATTGATTTACTTGCGTAATGGATGCCGGAAACAATGTCAGAGTTGCATTCTAAGAATAGGATCGTTAGGCATTGTTACAATTGTTACAAAAATTTCAAACTATAATACGTATGAGTGTAGAAGATTTTGTGTTAGGAGCTACAGTGCAGTTGTAAACCTAGGTATAATGTAAAAATACATATTATGTACTTATAATTTATATAATTTATTATACGTTTTATTGTAAACTTATAATTCAGCAATGTTTTGTGTGAGTTGTGTGACTTACATAATTGTGAGCCTCGTGGAAGAGTGATGTCTTTGGTTCCAATCGTACTATATTCGAACATGGTGGACAATGCAGTTCAAACATCCTCGCTTGCATGTGCAGCATTGTGTTTGTTGCAGTTGCGTTACGATCGGCTCTTCTTTCCCCTTAACCAGAGACCAGCTGTCGTTGCCTAATTAAGTGGTTTTAGGAGCCAGCGTCTCAACACTTGATGCTGCACTAGTAGTTTTTAGTGACGGTGCATTATGTATTCCAATACAACCCGAAGCAGTGTTTGTCTACTAGGTACTTTAACTTGCTTTGCATGAATTCAACCATAAATTGCTTACCTACTTATTTAGTTAAATATTTTTATATTTACGTTTTCACCCACGCAATTGATTTAATACTGAGTGACACAAGAGTTTTTGACATGTCGTGTCGATATCAATGTACGTCTCGAGTGGTTCCAACCACTCGTTGAATCCCGCGTGTAAAACCAAGCATCTCGCAGGCATTTCCTGCGTGATTTGCCAAAATCGATATTGCGAGAATAGCTCTATACCATTTTACGCTAGAGATGATATAGTTACTAGTGATAATTCGCGCGCCGGAATTGGGAGTATTGCCTTTCTGCAGGTAAACAATAATATGACAATAATCGTTCATGATGTCATTAATAGGCTTAATAACATCAATTTTATAATATGGTACCTACCTTCTTAAATGTATAATAACAAGTAAAAGTATAGCTTAGTGAAATGATGTAATAATTAATTGACATTATTTGAAGCATGATATCTACGTAGGTATGCGCAGAGACCGGTCGAACAATCATGCGCATACGCATGTCACGTACTCTCCGCGAACGCGCCATATTAGCCGGTGAATTAGCTTGCTTCTGACTATGGTAAAAGGATAATTTCGGCCTGATAAGACATGGTCGACTGTTTTTATTTAACTATAATGTTCGACGTTTATTTTCTTTTTGTTGGGTTAAAGGCTTCCAATACAGAAGCCGGGTTTACGGGTAGTTTTAAAATAGTAGTAGTGATATCGTATGTGCTACTACAGCAATGCTGGAGCATGATAGATAGTAGGATTAATATGATATCGATTTGTATGAAATGACTGATAAAGGTGAACAAACATCACTGAAAATAGTCTTAAACAAAAACATATTAATTGGTCTTACAGACCTCTTTGAAGTATACACCCCCAATACACAAGAACACTACGAGAATGTTAAACATTCGTGTGATACTGTGGTATTATCTAATTATCCCATAATCAATAGGAATGATAGAAAACAGTTTAACTATGTGAGAAAATTGAGATGTACGGCGTGGCCACCATTACTTTAATCAACAAATTATGGTGTTGTATGTTTCAATGAGTACATAACCACAGTCTGGCCGCCATGTAATTGATGGAAGGCTTCGTAGTTACACGATAATTACACAGTCGCCGTAATTGTTATTTATGTGATTTTTATTTAACAACTAGCTGTGCCCGTGACTTCGTTCGCGTGGATGTCGAAAAATATCTGTTCGTAGAAAAATCTACTTTAAGTTAATACCTTGCGTATCCTGACCTATCTCAAAGTTAAGAAAATAGGAAGAGGGTGGGTACCTAATGCAGGGCACTGTATAATCTTTTCCGGTTGAAATGCCGACTAGCCCAGATAATCTCCTGGTACATACCTACCTCGAGGTAGGTATCAAAATCAACAAAACCAATTAACGAACGAACGGTGGTAGGTAGTCCTCAAACTACGAAACAAAGAAACTGATGAATCAAGTTGATTCTTAATTTTGTCCAGCCCAAAAAGGTTCTCACTTGATTTTCACAGACAATTGCAGATTACAGAACACCGATTAATTTTTACATTTTATATTAAAGTTTTACCAAATTCATAGAATCGATTTACTGTGTAAGAATAATCAAATTTTTAAAATCGATAGTAGGTACTGAATGAGGAGACTTAATGAATGAGGAGCTCGTAGCTAACTAATAACAGTCGCACTGGTCGATCTTCATGGTTAATCAACTCTTGTCTAGGTCGCTCTGTGGATAGGTGACCATATTATTTAACACACCGAGACTCCGCCGTGCTGATCGGAAGCTGATCCGAATATAGTTGGGAAAAGGTTAGGCATATATTTATTTGCCCCCAGTTTGGGTTGACAGCAGAGTTGTTCTCTCAAGGAGAGAGCAACTCTGCCGTTTTATTAGCCTTTTCATTGAATGGCGGTTAATCAGCGGCCTAAATGATCCCTAATGTCCAAATGTGTCAAAGTGGCCAATGTGTCTAATACAACATTTAATTAACAGGCTGGCAGATGCTTAGGCCGTCTATAGAATAGGGTAAGTAAATGTGTGACGAAAATATAATTATGAATTTATTTATTGGATTTGAAACAAAATTACGTTTGTAATCTGTGCCTAATTTTGCCAACTGTAGAATCACTGTTTTCGCAAATCATTTCAGTTTTTTACCATGAAGCATCATCTGCCTAGCCTTTTCCGAGCTATATTGGAGTCAGCTTCCAGTCAAACCGGATTCAGTTGAATTTCAGTATTTTAAGTGGAGCGGCTGCCTACCAGACCTCTACAACCCTACAATACTGGATAACACGATACTTCTTGGCAAGACTGCAGATGTCAGATTTTTGGCTTCTGACAATCCGTAAAGACTGCCAGAGATTTCTTGTCGGTGTGTTAAAATGGTCACCCATCCACAGACTGACCTTGGCAAGCGTTGCTTAACATTGAAAATCGACCCGGGCGGCTATTATATTCCGAGGCACTAAGGAATCTCGGTATGTTAAAATGGTCACCCATCCACAGATCAGCCTTGGCAAGCGTTGCTTAACCCTGAATATCGACTCGTACAACTCTTAGCTGTTTTATTTCGAGGCTCGGAGGAATCTCGGTATGTTACAATGGCCATCCATCCACAGACCGACCTCGGCAAGCGTTGCTTAACCCTGAAGATCGACCCGTGCGGCTGATATAGTTTAATTATGTCGATTCGGATCACAATAAACTTCATCAATTACTTCTCTTCTCTTTTTCGGTCAAACATATCGTTAACCCCTTCTGATTAGCTATGTCACCGGAAAATGGCAACCGCCGTAAGATTGTAGAATATCGTATGAAATGTAAAATATTTTTTCTAAATAAGACACGGATGTATAGGAAACTATTGAATTTGGATGGGATATAGTATAATTATACAAAACAATTTTTTCATAGTATATCGAGAAATTATAATCTAATCAAGATTTATTACAATCTGCTAAAAACAGCTACATAGCATATAGGTATCCAAACTTTAATTGTCAGACATGGACCAACGTCATATATCAGCAGAGACTCATAACACCGCGGTTCAGAAAAACGCGTCATCAGTACATCACCAATGTCAACTACATTGTCGATGACGCGTTTTTGTTCTGTCAAAATATAAGTTCAAACTTAGAAGCTCACATGTTACGATAAATAAAATGACTAAATGTTTATTTACCTTTGGTATTAATAAGAGTTTCACAAATAATATACGCATTAATTCATGAAACAGTACAAAACTATTAGATTTTAATTGTAATAATAGATTGCGTTGCGTGCATGTGCGCGTGTCACGTAATGATAATTAATTTCTTCTTGAGAACTTTAAATACAAACATGAAGAAAAATGAAGGAGTAAAATGGTTTCATCTCAACGATTTGGAGGTGATTTGGTGATTTTTTTTCTTATTATGTGATACCGATACGTAAATTCTGGCTAAACCAAATTACGTATCATATCATGTAGATTACTACCTATTTTTCAGATGTAATTTCTCAGTAAATGACAACGAAAAGTGGCTTCATCTGCACGCTGTTTTTAACCATTTCTCGAGGGAGCAGCTTTAATGTATGAAAGTGATCTACATTATGTTTGTACTTTTAACGTGATGCGCGAACATCTGAACAGACAAAAAATCCAAAAATGATGGAAATGGGTTCTGTTAGTTATCCTCAATGGCTATTTTCTTTTAAATTATTTTGAATGTACAAAAACGACTCTTCAACAGATTTATTATATGTATAGATTAAGTGGTTTAATCTCTGTTGATTATCGTATCATGGCATTATAATATTATATTTGCTCACATGATGACATCATTCAGGACTTTTTATTTGTTTCCGCAATTTTCACGAAGAAATGAAAAAAATTTCGTTGCATGCACAGTGTTTGTTCCTACAGTACAGATTAAATCAACTGAGCAACTAAGTAAACTACATAGCTTAATGTGGAGCATATGTAGATGTACGCTAGGCATAATGACAAGATTCATCATTGATTTGCATAAAATTAAAACGTTTTGGAAAAATCGGTACCTTTGGATAAAAATAGCAAGTAGCAGTTTATTTAAATGACAATTTTTTTTAACTCATCTTCAAGTAATCTAACTGAAAAACTTGTTTCCAGAACATGACACACCTGAGTTTTTCCCCATGTACCAAATCCTGCCATGTGATACGGATCGGAAGAGATCGTTATTCTTCTCACTAAGATCGGTAAAAGTAAGAGAAAGGTCAAGAACATATGGTTCCGATATTTTTGAATTTCATGAGGGGAGCAAGCTGCGCGCCGGGGTCAACGCTCTGGTTGATGTAAAGGAGGGTTGTCACCGCATGGCGCGACGCTCACGTGGGATAATGAGAGGTCGCCTTGTGTACGAGCGTTGTGAGCACTTCGGGAAGCACCCGCGCAGGTGAAGACCTCCTACACACTTCCGTACAGAACTCCTCAAATCCCTCCTCGTTCAATACCTACAATCAAATTCCGCAACATAGAACGACCCTAGATAACTTTAGGCTAATGAACTTTCCAATTTTTGATTGCTTAATTGAACCATTTATTTAGTAACTTATTCAAGTAAGCAATTATGATGACCTGAGGTAACCATTAAGAAAATGTAAGTTGCGTTTAAACTATAACAATTAATCATTTTTCACGCCTGCGTTTGCGTATCACATTGCATTGATGACGGTAATTTCCACAAAAATAATTACCTTTGTTAATAGAACTTTGTTCAAACCGAATGAAATAAAAATGCTTACATCACTATTGTGCGATAACTTTCCAGGCTCTTCTGTTATGTAATAAGTAAATTTAAAATACCTATGTTTACCAACAAATGTTTTCTGTTACCTAAGTATAAACAACATGGTATTATCAAGTTTCAGTTTTCCTGATTATGTAATAAATAACAAACTCAACTTTATTTAATAATGTTGTAATAACGTTTTAAATAGTATTCATGTACATTGTTGTTTCTATTTTTACTTTGTGGCTTACGGGGTTAAAAAAATATGACGCATGTCGTAAAGATTCACTGGCATATACCTAAGTACAGACTGATTGTGATTACAAGCGGTAATGTTACAATATCGTATTTTACGAAGCCTAGTGACTGGCTTATGATGATGATTTATAACGTTTGCCGATTTTACGATATGTATTGATGTCCTGTTAGATCAGAGAGACATTGCCAATAAAATAAACAATAAACAGATATATGTATGTACGAGCAGGGCGATCTTGTTCGCGATATCAGCCGGTGTACGATTTCCTTACAATGATATTTAAATTTTATGGTACGTGCGCTTGTTAGTCACAACATAACGTATACTATCCCAAAGCTTTTCTACGTCATGTTTATGAGCTATGATTTACATGTTTACCACTTCAGCGGGTCATTGAGGATTAGAAGCAGATTTTAACAGGATCTGTCATTGAAAGATACAATTTACGGTGCATAATTCTTTATTTCTTTAACGAGGGTTTTTCAGACCTTTTAGGGAACATCAGTATCTAAGTCCGATTTGAAAAAATGTCTTTGTAAAGTTGATAATCGCAAGTAATTCCAAAGTCCTATAACATGATCATACCTATCTATGAATGTATTCGGAAGCGCATAAAATTATTCGCACACATTACATTATTGCATATTTTGTATACTAATTTTTCTTAATTATGCGAAATACCGAAATAGTCATGGAACGTTAATTGTTTAGATCAGTTGGCAAGTAGATGTCGTTGACGAATGTGGTCTTCGTCGCAAGTGGCTCGGTAGCTAGGTGGCTAGGTGGCTCAGAGCTCTGCGGCTCACTGCTCCGAGCCATTAGCCGCCGCGGTCGGCCGGCGGCCGCGCCTTTGCTTGTCTCATGCGAACGCCATAATCTTCGCTCCAATGCTCTTTATAATCGCTCAGTATTGTTTCCAACTCCATTATATTGTCAGATATACTCCTTCGATAAATTTAGTCGTCGTTGAGCAATACTGTGTTTGATTGAGCGAAACAGGTTACCTATCAAGTTAATTTCCTCAAGACATGATTGTTCGACAATTTTTATGAGAATTTATCTTCGCCTCATAATATTATGTAAATAGTACCTGCATAATCTGATTTGTATCCTGAACGATCGCATGATTGAGTGAAAACCTGCGGAGTGGCACTTTGTGCTAAGCGACGCTATTCAAAATGATGGACTCGGTCGGTTTATCAGTGGAGACAGACGCGGCGCGGGCGCACAGATAGGTGAGGGTGACAGTAATTGACAGGTCGGCGCAGGACACTTGACGCACGTGCGAGAGCGGACTGGGCCCCCGCACTAAGCAGGATGTCTTTAAATAGACTAAATGCCTTTGTGAAGGCATGCCCTCCGAAGGGTGGCGGCATCCGGCTCCGATCGCGCACACGATTCGCTTCTAAAGAGGAAACTTATAAATAACTTCTTCAATTATTCCGAACCATTCAACTATAAACATGAAATACTCGTTGCGTCTGAATCAATGCAGCGCGGCGCACCGGGAGCCGCACAGTCGCTACCGGAGCACCGGACCCTTATCGCCCATCTTGCCGACACACTGTTTCACGGAATGCCTATTGTTTGATTAATAATATTTGAGAACAACTTCATATATTATTATTTGTCGCGGGTGATGTAACGAGGAGTTCGTAGATTGGCCGGTGTGTCCTCATTCTGTCCTAAACTTGTTATACATTGTTTATACTAGTGCGTTGTAACAAATTATCTTGACATATTTTGTTTGAGGTACTGAGAATTAACAGATTGATGAAATAGGCAGCAAGACACACTCTTGATACAAAAACATCAAAAATTTACAGCCTTTTAAAAGAAATGTTGGTTTCATTGGCAATCCGTTCCAGAAATAATAAATGACTCATAACAAGTTAATAACGATAAGTTTGATTATTTGGTGAACACGTGAAGCTAAGTACATATGCGAGTTAACTCTAGAGTAGGTCACACAACATAGTAATCATTGTTCAGCGAGTACTTACTTATGTGAAAGACTTGTAAACATTCAAAGAAGAACGACGCAATAAAATCCGGATCTGAGTGAGGGGATTACGGTGAGTACGTTCACTGAACATGCACGTGTTCAAGTAAAGGGTCCCGCGGAACTACCGCGTGTATGAATGTTCGTATGTATGGGAACCTACCTGCGAGTACGCACAAACAAGTGTTTCCGGTCATGGCGCGATATCCGGCGCTCTTGCACAACTTATCCTACGATTTATCGGTGGATCTTGTTTCAGTTGGAGTGTCATCGTCACGAATACCGCGAACAGATTAAGAACGAACATTGAGATGGGACGGAAGTATACCTGTAAGACGGTCGCATGTTTGTTGCTTTTGATAGGTTTGGAATTACAAACATACGAGTATAAGGCACATTTCATTCACATAGCTTAATATCAAAGCACGCCTGTTTCCGAAGGGTGAGGCAAAGATGCAGCTAATGTCTATTGGACCCACAATTCGCCAGTTTTCATTGAAATCCCTGTATTATATGGCTTACCATCAACCGCGAACAATTCTGTTCCAATCTGTCTAAGAAAGTCGAAATGGAAAACTTGCATAATTTTTGTCCACCAGTTCATTTATTCTTTTAATTATATTTTTAATTCCAATTGTGCGAATGAACAAGCATAGTGACAACATTTTCGAAAATGGGCTAAAACAAAATAAACGAATACTTTATAAAATTAGTTTCGGTTTTGATGTAACTGATCTTTAGTTTCCTGTATCTTTAGTACCTGAAAATAAATACGCGACCAGTTCCTTAACAAACGTAATTGTCGGGGTTTAGGAACCGCTTTTATCATAATATGAACAGGATCTGAATGTAGGGTGACCACGTTTTGCTTTTGGTTGAAAAATCTATACCAAAGTATTTAACATGATTTGACGATGCGTACAGCTTTTTGGAAATTATTTTAAATAATATTAAAAATATTAGTGTAAGGTTGAAGCTGACAGGCACATTTCCAAATTCACGTACCACTTGCGTAACATTATCGCAAAAACTTCATAGAGTAGCTGTAGCGGGGGTGTAGCGTCTGCTTGGAGTTCCGTAACGGTTGCATAGCGTTTCCGTAGCGATGACCTACGCAAAGCGTAGCGGCCGAAGCCAATGAGCAGTGTTCCCACACCTTGGACGTATTAAAATCGTAGCAGTTTCGTAGCGGAAGCACTGCGTCTGCAGTATGATCTGCCTCGTAGTTTCGTAGCGTCTACCAAACAGTTGCAAAGCGGTTCAATGCCGCGGTCGTAGCTGATACGTTTTGTTACCGTAGCGACAGCTTACGCAAAGCGTAGCGTATCGTATCACCACTGTCGTAGCAGCGGCGGTGTCGTGTTCTGTTCGTCTACCATGAGTTTTATCAATCTATAGGTACTCGCTAGCGACTGTAGTTAAAAAACTGTATGAAAACTTAAAAAAAACAAGTTTTTAATTTATTTTTTAGTTGTTAACTAAAGTTTTACTTGCAACTTGCATGCTTGTAAGTTAACAACTTAAACAAATAAACTAGATTCATACATTTTAACTACAGTCGCTAGCGAGTATTGATTGATAAAACTCATGGTAGACGTACTGTAGCTTAGGCGTAGCAAAAGCGTAGCGTTTCGTTAGCCGCTAAATTGCGTCTACATAGAGTATGTAGCGTTCGACTATGTTAGCATTCTTTTGTTTACTATTTAGTAGTAGCGTTAGTAAAACGTTTGTTTACAATTCTTGTTTTTTGGAACATGCATCTATAGAGATGCACGAAATCAATCTCATGAAATGATGTCTTGAAAAGTAACATTAAGATGATCATAAGCATCTGTTAGAATTCTTAGACGTTTTATAAAGACCATGATTGATGGCGACTCTACACAGCACCCCGACGCGACAAAACGAAAGCGCGGCCCGCGGCGTCATTCAGCCCCGACTGCCTAAGCCACAACATAGACAAAGACCGAAAATCTAATTCATACAACGAGTGAAAACAAACGCACACTTAAACACATGCCTATGCATATACAGGTGAGGACTATCGCGACTTTTACGATTTTCTTTTGAGATCGTCATACTTAAAAATGTATTTGTGCTTGTGTTTTTGCTTGTTGACCTTCTGTCTTCAACAATGCTGTGCCTCAGAGCTCGCAGTCACAATACCAACGAGTCCTGCAGGTGACGGCCGCTCAATAGCGCTGATTACACCGCCATTCAACTCCGCCATACTCCACAACCTGTTCCTAAGTTCCTATTAATAAATCACTTCTATGTTATTATGTAGATATAATTATAATCAGATATGTTAACTTGCTGACCCATTCCATTTCAAATGATACCTGTTTTACTTTTGAAAAGTTTTTATTATTGTATGATCATTTCAAATATATAAGTACTTACTGTACATAGAACGCCAGATTTCAAAGCATTATTGGGTTTTTCCATTGGGAATTATCCAGTAACAGTGCTGAGTCTTGATTCGAGCCCAGTTGACCGAAATATTTTGTGTAAGGTAGTTTATGGCAATAATCTTAGTTTTTTAGGGTTCTGAACATCCGTAAGAAACGGAACCCTTATAGGATCACTCGGGTGTCTGTCTGTCGGTCTGTCCGTCTGTCTGTCTGTCTGTCCGTCTGTCACAACCAGTTTTCTCCGGATCTACTTGACCGATTCTGTTGAAATTTGGTACACATATGAATTTCTGCGAACCAAACACGGACGCGTTATGTAAATTAATAAATTTAGAGTATGGGGTAACTTTTGTGGTCAAACTAGAAAATTAAAACAAAAAGATTTTCAAACTGTATCGTGTGACATATAAAATTAAAGGGTGAGGGTTTTAAGTATTTTTTTTTTTATTTTAAAATTAATAGTTTTGAAGTTATTTAAGAAATAAGACGAAAAATTACCATTCCTCCTTATCTCCGAAACTATTAAGCCTAAAATTTTGCAGAGCTAAAGATTACAGGAAAACCTACAAGAAGTCTGTAGTGTTAAAATAATATGTTAAAAAAATTAAAAATTTAAATGCCCCAGCGCAAAAAAAAGAAAAACGAGCATTTAAAAAGTCAAAAATAATAACTACTGCTGAGAACAGACAGAAGCTAGTGCAGAAAAATATCCGTCGGGGCTGCCATTTGCTGTCCTGGAATTATAGAATACAATGATTGCTCACATAATCTGTAGATTTGCAATCATTTTTTAGTTTAATTTTTATTTCAACATTTTTAAACTTGGTTATAATCAATATTGCTGCAGCACCAGGTCAATGGGATCGTATTGCAAGATCATAACCTGCAAGAAATTGACTCATTAAAACTAATATATTGAATTGTATTGTATTGTCTGCTGTAAGTTTTCGAGGAGTTGGGTTGTCTGGAGACTGTCTAGGTTGTAGTACCAGGTCAACGTAACAGTATTGCAAGATCATAACCCGCAAGGTACCAACTCATTAAAACTAATCTTTTGAACCCAAATACGATATGTCTGCTGTGAGTTTTCGAAGAGTCGGGTTTTCTGGAGACCGAATTTCTGGTTGCAGCATCAGGTCGAAGTTATCAATTAATTTTCATTTGACGAAAAACGAGAAAACTTTAATGCTACGTTAATATTAGGTGATTTCAACCTGAGTAGCATTGAATGGATGGGTTCACCAGGCACACCGCTTGCATCTTCTTTTAGTAAAAATGGAATTTACGAGCAGAAACTGTTAGACTTTATTTCTTTAAACAATTTAGCTCAATACAATTGTGTGTAAAACCATAAAAATAAGATACTCGATCTTGTTTTGACCGACACCACTGTGAAAATGTTAGGTATGTCCGAATGCCCTCTAAGTAATATAGACTCATACCATCCCCCCCTTGAATTCGAACTGCTGTGTAACTTGGACGAGGAAACTTTACGCCCTAACCAGGAGCCAAAATGTAAGTTCTATAAAGCTGATTATAGTAAAAATTTTCTAGAATTAAGTAATGTTGACGCAATGGTAGACTCATTTTACAAAGTAATTTATAATGTTATTGAGATATACGTACCTAGGACTAGGCCTAAATCTTGTAAATATCCATTTTGGTTTAGTAGGGATCTTATTCGCCTGCTACAAGAAAAGAATAAGTACCATACACTTTATTCCAAATTTAAAAACCCCCTAGATAAAATTTCATATCGTTTGCTAAAAGACAGAGTTTCAAAATTAAAACATATTAATTATAGGCAATATATAAAGTCAATTGAATCTTCGATCACTTCCAACCCTAAGCTCTTTTGGTCATTCCTAAAGCATAAACGTAAAGGTAAAAGTACGTACCCTTCATCAATACATTACGGCGATGTAAAAGGAAGTAACGGAGTAGATAATTGCAACATATTTGCCTTATGTTTTTCATCCGTGTATAACCCTTATAATGACAATACTGTAAACGATATGTCTGAATATGGGACTTCGCAATGTCAGCAGACTGATTTTCTGACCCAATTGACTCTAACCACGGATTCCGTAATTAAAGCTCTAAAGAGACTTGACCCTAATAAAGGCCCAGGGCCTGATGGACTGCCTTCCATTTTTGCAATAAAATGCTGTGACTTTTTGGCAGAACCTCTTTCTATGATTTAAAATAATTCATTGAGCACAGGTTGTTTTCCGAAGATCTGGAAAGAAGCACGGGTAGTACCAATTTTTATCTGGTGACAAGACTGCCGCGAATAACTATAGACCCGTATCTATTTTGTCTATTTTTGGTAAGGTGTTCGAAGCTTTGGTATACCCTACACTTTCGTGGCATGTGTGTGACTTGTGTGACATTGATGCCTGAACAACACGGCTTCATGAAAGGCCGTTCTACTGGAACCAATCTTGCGTGCTTTATATCGGATTTAGTCGACGCCGTAGACCGTGGATCACCTGTAGATGTAATCTACACAGATTTTAGCAAGGCGTTTGACAGGGTGGATCACAAAATGCTGGTTCACAAATTACGCACAATCGGAATTGCGGGAAGCTTACTGCAGTGGTGTGAGCCTTACCTTGTTAAACGCACATCTAAGGTTGTAGTCAATGGATATTCGTCAAATCTGTTTCAGTCACCCTCGGGCGTGCCCCAAGGCTCTCATCTTGGCCCATTGTTTTTCTATATATTCATAAACGACGTGGCGTCTTGTTTTGTACACTCAAAGATATACTTATACGCGGATGATCTAAAAATTATAAAACGAATAGAGTGCAATCAGGATCCATGTAAACTTCAAGAAGACTTAGACCGTTTTTCGCAGACTTGGTGTTTGGACAATGACATGTTACTGTTAAGGCAATCATGTACATTTTTCTAAGAAAAAAGGGCCCTATTTTCGTTATTACAAAATTAATGACAAAGTTATTTACGAGAAAGAATCAATTCGGGATTTAGGTGTTTATATTGACAATAAGCTTCGGTTCAATATTCACATTGATGTTGGGTTTCGTTTTGCGGAATTGTAAAGATTTTAAACGCGTCTCAACTAAAATTGCAATCTTTAACTCAATAGTCAGGTCAGGCTTAGAATATTGCAGCATAGCTTGGACTCCATACTACGAAATACATAAACGTCGCTTAGAATCAGTGCAGAAAAGATTTCTTTCGCACTTGTCATATCAATGCAATATGGTCAGAAATTTAGCTAGCTATAGCTCACGCTTGAAACATTTCAAACTTATAAGTCTGGAAAATCGCCGTATGATCCTAGATCATGTGTTCTTATACAAAATAATAAACACTCACATTGATTGTCCGCAGTTACGTAGTCAGATCAATATAAATGCGCCTTACAAACTTGCTCGTAAGTCTAGATATCGGTTGTTTTGCGCTAAGAGCTTTAAAACCAATCTGTGTCATTTTTCCACCATTAACAGAATACAGAATCAATTTAGTCGCCTGTCACTCTCACCCAATGTACATATTGATATATCTTACTCTTTACATAAAGTCAAGTCTGTCTTGCATAGACGAAAAAATAATATTTTAAGTTTCTTTTGTCTTTTTAACTTCCGTATTAATTCGGAAAATGTTTGTTTTTGTTTTGTTGGTCCAATGTAGAACAGAATTTTTTTGTTTGATTCATCCAACCTATCTAAATTAGTCGAATCTGTTTTGTAACTACACTACATTTCCTATTCCTATGTTTAATGCATGCCGTGGCAGCCTGTAATTAAGGCTACACTATAAAATGTACAAATATGAGTACTTTAACATGTATTCTGGTGTATGCTTTGTTGGTTGTCCTTAAATAAATAAATAAATAAACGATTATACTGGCACGCGTGACTTATACTGCACTTAATCGAGTAATCATACGCCAAAAATGCCTTACATCATTTTGGAAAAGAGCTGATACTCTTACGCTGCTGGACCGATATTAACCAAACATAGCTAAGAACCACCGCAAGGAAACTGGCTTTCAAATGAAAAACCTGCATCGAAATAGGTCCATCCGTTACGATGCCACAGACAGACACACACACAGACATACAGACAGACAAACAGACAGACCGAGACGTCAAACTTATAACAACCCTCTTTTTGCGTCGGGGGTTAAAGTTAAATTGGTTCGGAACCTTTTGCACGCGAGTCTGACTCACACTTAGCCAGTTTTTTTATATTACTGGAGAAATGCAAGGGTGTACTTAGGCTAACCCTTCTTCCTGACAGATTTTTTTATTCTTTTTATGGCAACTGAGCCGGTTCCAACATTTCTGCCAGTGTCACATCCCTTACAGATGTGATATTGTTATGTTAAAAGGTAAGACTAAATTAGAATTACTGTACAACAAAAAATAACGACTATCTAAAAATGTGACCATTGTTTGTGAAAAAAGAGATGGTTTTGTCGCTTGCCTTACTTACCTTTAAGACAATTTTGTATAGCCCAAAATGTTACGGAAGTTACAAGAACATTATACTGTCAGATATATTTACCCACAAAAAGTACGTTTCCTTTATTTTATAAAACTCGTGAAATTATTTTATGCCACACCATAATAATAATGCAAATTATTAAAGTGCCATTTAAAGTATTCAGTTACAGTGTAGATTTATTGAATGCAATTGCCATATCCGCTTCCGCTGCAGTGCGCACGCGCCGCGCCGCGCGACGCTCTCTGAGCGCTACTTCCGCTGCTCTCGACTGAACGATTCATTCCTTTATGAATGAACGACTATAAATCAACTGAAATAAATTATATTTTTTTTTCTCCCGCACGTGTTCACTGTTGACTATTATGTCTAGACTAATTCGATAACCCTATGTGACAACTAGGATTAAATGTATCGAAGTAGTGATGTAACGAAAATACGCATTCGCAAAATTATTACGAATGTTTTTGGGTGTATAAAATTTTGATTTGATTCACTAGAATTTGATTTACTCATGTTTATAATTACTATTCACACTGTAACCTCAAAATTCACTTGTTTTGTTTACGAAAACAACGGCGCGAGCGGAATGACACTTCAATTGGATGCGTTCGTATTAACTCGGTTATACTCGGAACGAAAAACAGACGGAACGCATTTCTTTCGAACGGAACTGCCGCTAAAGTCACCAAGCCATAGACAAATGGCGCCAAATTTAAACAAAAACTGAATATTCGCATTCGCATTCGCGAATGTCCAAAATATGACAGTCGTTACATCACTATATCGAAGATGGGTTTATTTATCTAAACTAATATGTATGACATAGGGGCAAGACTTGTTTATTTGCTTGGAACTATCTGAAAGTATTGATACAATTTCAAATCAAATAAGAATTCTTTATTTTCAAACTAGGAATTTCTCCTGTATCGTGGGTGCGTTCACAAACATATAAATACACATACACAAACAGCCAGACACGGAACAACTATCTGTAGGCCATTCAAATGTTTATTCCGTGCGGGAATCGAACCCGCGACACGTAGCGCAGCAGTCAATTACTCAACCACTGCACAAACCTTGCCGTCAATTCTGTATGATGGGTGACAAGAGCAAAGCTGCGGGTAAAGCTAGTTTACTATCAAGACGGATGTTGACGATATGAATATCTTGATAAATATTAGTAAAACAAAAGGACAGTACATGTTCCGTCCACTGTCGTCGGTCTATTCGAGCGAGTCAAGTTCCAGTCAAGTGGCGATGCGTAAGTGCGCCCGCGCAGCCGAGGCGCGACGCTGCGCCCGCGCGCCCTGAGGACCATCCCATTGTCTTCCATATCATTAAGGCTATTATATTTGCTTGTTCAAGCGTGCTTTTATCGTTTGTTATTATAACTTTGATCAGTGGCTGACATCTTCATAATGATTTTCAATAATCATTGTTTTATGATTCACAAACAATAGCTGTAATCACAATGCTAATAATAACCTCGACTCTTTTATAATTTGCTTAAACAGAAAGCGATATCGGGGTTGCTCCGGGTACGTAGGACGTGAAAAGAAAGTGGGTTACATGAGACTTTCTATTGTTTCAGACGTTCACATTAATTGATTGTAATGTTTGTGCTGTCTATCAATACGGCTATCGACGACTTATCACCAGGATTATACTTAAGCTCATTACAATGGGTAAGCTATGCAAGCATACCTATTGGAATTATATTGGTAATCAAAACATCATGTCACTATTTTTATGCAATTCACAAAGTCATAGGACACCGTTCAACGACACAAGTTTGGCATACATTTTTGTAATTGACACCGCTTAAATTGCAACAAAATTCCTGAGTCAGGCGTAGTAAAGAGGTCAATGACGAAGAACAAAGGAGAATTATTATGTAATAATAAACAACGGCTCAAGTTGTAACCGGAGTCCTATAATATATTGTAATTGGTATCGATCCTTTGATTAACCGTTTGGGGTAAACATAGAGTCCGTGTTCACCAGGATCTTTAATAAAACTGGTACGTATTGAAATGTCATTTGATTATATAGAACAGCGATTGTTTCATTTTGTTTGCCGAGGATGAGAAAGTCTAGGTTAATCCAGTTCCTTGAAACCGCAAGTCGATGAGATTAGAGACCGAAGTAGTCCAGTAATCTAAAGTAACTAATGAAATCGTCAATGTACGGTCGTAGTTTAGTTGTAATTTCTCACGGTCGGGATACTTAAATTCGTTTAAGCACTTAACGTAAGTAACATGATTATAATTATTTACTACATATTAAGAAAAATCTGGAATATCTTCGAGAAATTACCGACTGGTCGTCATTTATTACGAGCCCAAAACATCGAGTCCTTCTCAAATCACGGATTTAAGTTCAAGACACGTCAAAGTGATTTACCTTTCTTTGGCACTTAAAATTCGAAGGCCATTAAACCGAACGAGATTTCAACGGAGACGATGGCCCGTAAAAGTTTCGCAAGAGTCGGTCGTAACCCATTTTGGTTATAACTCGCCGTGACGCGCCGAGCTTTTACACGGCCAGCGAAGAAAATAGGGAGACGGCCATCGCCGAAAACAACAATGAGGTACTGTTACCATAATGACACTTTATGAGCACAAACATCGGGCCGCAGCCGAACACGACACGGTCGCGGCCGCGATGCACGAATGTGGTCCGCGCATTGTTTCCGCATTATACTCGAACCGCCAACGAGGACGACATTGATGCCTCGCGGACAAAGGCACCCATTGCAACAGCGCCGGCCGCCCCGCCGGAGCCGACCTCCATCGACATTCAGATCAATTCTCTGAAATGGATTTGATTGCTGAACTCATAATTTCCTGGCTCCTGTATATTCAATAACTAAATATGTCTATTTGATAAGAAACTCGCTCAAATATCTGATTCCGAATCGCGACAAGACGTAACCTTTAAAGCAAGCACGATGACGCAGGCGCAGATATTTTAGTGACATTCCTAGACCATTTTATGTATATGAGACACTCACAGCATGCGACTTTGAACTCTTAATTTGCGAATTAAAAATTTGAAAGTCGTAGTCGAAGTCGTTTGAAAAACGTAGGTACTAAGGAGATGACTAGACTAACATTAAGAAATAGATATAGGTTTCGTGTAACATTGAACACGTTTTTATTAATTTACTGTTCACATTTTTTCTGCTCATTTGGTGACCGGACCGTTTAATCGCTGCAAGTAATGTAAACCGCATCATTGTAGGTATCATTACGCAAGTGCATTCTCGAACCGTTCAACCCAGCTCACGTCTGCATCTTTATGCCCGGGATGATGAAGTTGTAAATAAATACTTACGTAGCCACAAAATTGGATGATTTTACTCATTCCTATGTACCTACGTGTAAACGATAATAGCTTTAAATTGAGATATAAACTTTCTGATTTCGTGTAGCTTTCTTCGTTAATAATATTGTGGTAAACGGTCATTGTGGGTCAGTGGAATATCCTGATGGTTGGATTGGCGCATGCGCCGCTAGCCGCTAGGTAAACGACAGTATCTTAGGATATGGGACCACATAGCCAGTGCTCGGTGGGCGGTCGATAACATGACACGTATCAACATTAGCGTACACGAACGAGGACCGCAGCGCTCACCGTCCAGCGCGCGCACGCAATGCTCTGCACAAAGTGACGCAGTGTCTTGCGCTATGCGCTTGCGCACAAGATCGCCGGCCGTGTGGTCCTGCAGTTAACGCTGTGCTCAGCAGAGCCCCCAGAGCTTACTAATATATTACAACACATGTATATGTCTACTAGATTGTTGCAATCGCGGCAACTTTATGTAGCTTTTGCTCGCGACTTCGTTCGCGCGTATCCCGTTTTTTTCCATTCCCGTAGGAATTTCGAGAAATCCTCTCTTAGTGCTCCCCTACACTCTCCAAGAAATTTACATGCCAAATTTCAGATATCTGCGACCAGCAGTTTCGGCTGTGCGTTGTCTGTCAGACACTCTGCCACTCAATCAGTCAGTAGTATTATCGTAGTAAGGCATTTGAGAATTTTAATATCTACAAATAGAACCAATAAAAACCACAAACAAGGCGCATTGGTCCAAATATTTTTATATTTGGACTTGGAGAGTGCTTAGTTAGCTTTTCATTGTTAGGTAAACTTATCAATTCAATTTTCGAAATGAAGCAAATCGCTCAAAGTTATATGCCTAATACATTTTTACTTGCATGTAGATTTTGTATGAGGTTTTTAGTCACTGCTAATTAAACCCTCTACCAAGACCAAATCGATCACACGACAAAAGGCTTTTAAGTAATTATAACTAACCGACTTCAATAAAATGGGGAGGTTCTTAATTTGGTTGTATTTTTTTTTTTTTGTTCAATATAATCTCGTCTAATCATCAGCAGGGTCAGCAAATTAAACAAAAAAAGCGTTGAAATGTTAATCATTTAACGGTTTTGATAGAAATGTATAATTCAAATCATTATGCAACATAATAATCGACAAGGGCAGAGGATACGGTAGGTACATACGAGTACATCACATGTGCTGAGCAAGTAAGGCGCGCGCGTGGGCCAGGTGCGCGCAACAATCTCGGCAGTTGTCGCTGCGCACGCGCACCCCTGCCTCGGTGCGCTTTTAATAAATTTCAGTACCTATAAAAAAGGATCTATCAAAAGATGGCGACTAAATCAACCGGTGTTCGACTGTTCGGGTGCAACTATGCAGCGCGGATCGGCCTCCCTCCGCAAACAAAACACCGTTTGTTGGGCGCGCAAACAAGTTCTGATTAAATGAAAAGGTGTCCCGGAACGGGTGTGTCCGTCGTTTGCTCAAAGTAATTACATTTCATTTGATATCTGTGCCTAAATACATACAACTATGTCGTTTGAACTGCTTGCGCTGTTAATTAATTTTCGTGGCTAAAATGTTAGACACGTAGGTATACATACGTACTTTATAACTACATTATTCAGAGATAACTACGTCTGTATGGACTTTTGATCGTAAGGTACTGTTGGTTGTTCGAACAGAGTGAAATACACTAAATACGAAATATGTTTTGGTGGTGAAAACACAATAAATCTACATATATGAAAGGGAAACTAACTGACTGACATACAAACTCACAGCCGAAACTATTGGGACTAGAAAAATTAAATTTTGCATTACGTTTTCTTCGATGATGTAGGTGAGCACCTTTAAGGGTGAAAAAATTGTTACTAAATCTGCGCGAATTCGCGAGCGAAGTGCTAGATAATCATCCAATAGGTTTGATCCTATGAGATAGTTGTCGGAAATAAACTAGTACATTATTTTTTTTACATTTCCATGACATTGCCAGTGATACCCTAATAACACACAACCATTTTCAAGGTTTACTCTACCATCAACGCGGAAATAGTGTAAACTAGTAAAACTCTTGAATCAGGTAATAAGAGTGCCCCATTTGTTGCAGATAAAAAAATAATAAAGTAACCGTTATTCGTCATTTACGGTCCTGTTAATCCTGTACGAATGATCTACTTGTCGGAGCCTGCGCCGGCGCAGTATGCAGCTGTCCCCGCGACCCCAGGTCTCTCTCCCCTTCATTCCGTAACACTATAAATACCTTTTCGGGCTAAGAAATGCAAAAAAATCCCAATAACGGTGAGATTTGTGAAAAAAATATCGAATGTGGGAAACGAACGATTCCCGTTTCCCTAGATTGCAATGTTATTGTTCCTACACGTTGTAACGGTATGAATGGCATCACATGTGCAGAACAACGCAGCTTACGTCACGCCTGTGACGTAAGCTTGCATTCATATTGAGCGATATTGCAAAAGTTTTTTTCTTAAAGTCTCGTCGTTTTAATAAAACCAACAAACCAAATATAGTTAAGCCAATGATAAAAAAAATACTGCAAAAAAGTTAATTTTTAAAGATTGGTCTTCACAATTTTGAAATGAAGTTTAGTATTAGTAAGTGTTACTTGTCTACCTGCAAGTCTAAGACGTTCCTAGTCGATAGAGATTATCCTTATACTTTCGCTATTCGAAAAGTTCGTCATGGAGAATTTTAAAACACTGCAAACATTATTTAGGCTAAATACTCACGTAACTCTTCATAAGGGTTATTAATCAAGAAACATTTCCTACTACAATACTTGCATTCATTCTGTTCTGGGCAATTGGGTGAAAAGTAAATAGTTATTTAGGTGAAAAACGTCATTTGTGAAACTATATATTGATAAATTTGGATGTGTTCCGTAATACCAAAAATGAAAACTTAATGGTTTTCTATTTTTTTTCCATATTTTGTAACTTGATAATATAAGCTATGTTTCTGCGGAAACAATATTGGAAATATTGTTGTTTATTTAACAGAAAAAAAATTAAAAGATGCCATTTAAGCCATAAAAATGTGCGAAATTCAATTCGCCTAAAATTCATTTTAAGTTGTTTTTTTTTTAAGAAATACGTAGGATCCTAGTTAAATACTGTCTAAATCCGAATATCAGCATAATATGGTGGGAATATGTTCAAACTACAAATGATTTTAGTATTACAATTGTATGGACAATTCATCCGTCGCTGCGCTCTTAACTTTGTCTTAAAAATAAAATATACCCATTTCATTAAATTCCTCATTAAATAAATAGTTAGCGGAGAGAAATAACTTAAGTTCAAAAGAGAGTTTAGAAGAGATGAATGTAGTTTTTCATTTTAAAACTATCTGTATCTCGATTTCTCGATAGCCATCAAAATTTGTCAGATGATTGACTAACTAACAAACTATCAATGTGAGCTAAAACTTGCCAAATTGTCGCAATAAAAACTTTTAATTCTTATAGCTTTAGATGAAACAGTTATTTTATAAATCAATCTAAATACCCATTAAAGTTTATTTCATTTTACCTGTTATTTATTTTCAACAGAATGTAACTACAATAATATATTTTGATACAAATTCTAATTTTATTTATTATTAATATCTTGAAATTTTAATTGTTTTGAACTGTGATCTAATCATTATTATTTTGTTTCTTTAATTTTATTATTTTTATTTTAATTGTAATGTTATTCTAGGTTTGGTTTTAAATGTTTAAGTTTCTGCTTTTGACTAATAATATTTTACGTCACTTTTTTTTTTGACATATTTATAAAGCATGTAACATTGTGCTGCCACACAAAACATACAATATGATAATTCAATGATCCGGGGCCACCAAGATACAGGCTGTGCCTAGTTTGGGGCCCATGGCCACTTCTGCTGTATTTGCGTTTAACTTTATTTCTGTTCCTCATTATAATTGTTCATGTGTGTTCAACTTGTGAGTGCCAATAAATAAATTATTATTATTATTATTTAATAACATAGTATACTGATACTAATAATTATGTACTAAACCAAAGCGTATAAAAAGAAATCAGTCGGCGGGTCATCTGGGCATCATCGCTGTCAATGGAAAAGTTGCCAAGACACACAAGAAGCACTGCCACGTCGAATGGCAATGCTGATTCCTTGGCCGAAGAAAGGCCAGCCCTCTCCCAGAAAACAATTATGAACACTCGGACCCCATGGGTCTAATGTTTTAACCCCAAACCGCTCAAACAAATAAATGTCAACATGGTCGCTATATTTGCGCCGTGAACGTTCGTTGAAAACAAAAAAAAGAACAAAAGTTCGCTTTATAAATATAATTCATTTGTTAACTAAATGTTAAGACTTTTGAATCAAAGCTTTCAATTGGATTGACATTTATGCACCACAGAAAGCTATTAATCTCCTACATACCTACCTCAAGTGTTCGTTATACAATAAATAATAATATATCATTTATTTCGGATAACAAAGTCCCATAACATATATTATATATGTTACGGACTTATCATACATATTTATTAAAATCACATAAACTTTAATAAACTATAGTACACGAAGTGACTGCGTCGCCGTCTTGTTGGGCCGCGTGGTGTCGCGTAGGCTTCCGCGGAATCGCCGATACACGACACCCTTCGACTAAAACTTTTCCTTGAGGAAGGTCTCAACATAGTGAATCGGAACTCGCACCTCGGCTTGAAATTCGTGTTGTGGCGCGACTCCAAATTCCTGACCCTTAAGGTCCAGCTGGTCGTCGCTCGAACATACTCCACGATCTCCTCAACCTTCGTGGTGTGATGTAGCCGGGACACGTAGAGCTGCGTCTTAGGTATTGCCGGACGCAGCATAGTGGGTCCTGAGAGTGCGGCCCGCACTGGTTCCGACTAAGAGGCTTCTTTCTCTCCACCTTCACGAAGCCATCCATGTCACACGTGCCTGTAGGCCCTGTTGCTGATATTTCGAACCTATGTTCGCAGGTTCACATCAGTTCTTCTTATCCCCCTTATTGGTATATACATAGAACATTGCGCAAATAATATACATACTTAGAAATCTATTTCTCCAACAAATTTATTGAAAAAAGCGGAATCCTTTCTTCTGAAAAGCTCTATTTGCTTTACTTAAAAAAAAAAACTATTTGCTAATAACACTGAGAAACCCATAAATCTTCAGCATACCTAGGTACTTCAAGTCTTCGTGCATGTTGATATTTAAACTCAATAAACTTTTCCAACATGCATTGATAGAAAACAAAAAGACTTCAAATATATAAGAGCTCAAAATACTTTTCCTACAAAACAATCATTTTGTCCGATAAACGATGCTTCCAAATCGGAGCTTTCAATAAATTAATTGACATTTATGTACTTCCAAAAACCATAAATCTCGTGAAGCGATCGTTATACATAGGACGTGGCGCATATGCGTAGATATTTATAAATAGTGCGTGTACGCATACAAGAAGGTCGCAAGTCGCACTCGCAGGGAATGCGCGAGGGGTGAAAGGTGGTCGGTGCGGAGCGGTGACGCACCGGCCGCGTAGCGTGTGCCCAAATCTCAGCTGTTGCCGCGACACACTGCACAGGGTGATGCTTTTCACGAGTTTATTTATTTCAAGTTATTTGTACTCATAGATATAATTATTTTGCTACTTATGTATACATAGATAGTTGAGAAGTATATAAACTGAAACATTGTTGTATTAAATAGATTATTTTTTCTATGGCGTAGCTCGTACCTAATTAATACATTGGTCAGCAAATAAACCGAGCCACCCGCAACCTAGGAACTCTGATTCGATTTTCTCAAAAAGTATAGAACTTACAACTATCAAAGTTATACCTACAGAAAGTGCGTTTCATGGTAATTCATGCGGGTGGCTCGGTTTATTTGCTGACCAGTGTATAATTGTCATGGTTTTTTCCCCACTATGAAAGCTTGGGATCATAAAAGTTATACTCAAAAGTTCTCTCCCATTTGGAAATAAAGTTAAGTTTTACTAGCTAACATATTCAAATGCCATACATTCTCAAAAAAACTGCTCACAAATATCTTTAAAACCTTATTGAACAGCCTGTATAAGACTCAATCCATCTGTATTAAAAGTGTTTATAAAAGCGTTGAATGGCCCTGTGCGCTTTATATAGAAAACTCTACAGCTATGCCATTATTTAAAATTAAACTACTCACGTACCTGCACGCAACACTCGCGGCATCAAAACTGCATAAGTCATACAACATTTTTAATTCAATTTTGGACCTTAAGACCGAAATTTTATTTTTACTAAAGCACCCTGCTATAGCCCATTTAAAACCATATAGGTGTGATCTTACGGTTTAACTTTGCTTCTCCTATTACAACGATATAACCGAAATATGGATTCCTCACTTCTAAAGTGACAAAGTTGCTACGAGCAGAGCGGTACTTGAGACCTTTCGTAGTCCGGGAGCGAAACAATGAATGGGGGAGACCCTAATCGAGTTGCTTATTTCCAGAAGGTGCTTCGTAACGTTGAGTTGTAGGGGTTGGTATGGCGTTTAGGCTGTTTGGTTGCCAACCGGCGGTTCCATGCAGATGTGCGATTCGGGTACAGACATGTGATTCTGCACGCGCAGCCAGCTGGCATAGCTGTGCACTGATTCAATACAATGCAGGGTCGGACTCAGCTCGTGGGTGCCTACGCTTTTGTATAACATTGATGTGTAGGCAAGCTCAACAAACAATGATACAAATCCGTACAACAACAATGGTAGGTACGGTTCAGGTGTGCCATGGGTCGGTCGTTCGTTCGAAGTGGTAATAATAACAGATATTGTCTAGATAGATAATAATACTGATTAAAATGTTATGGCTGACTTATTGTTTTACCTTTGCACGTAAATTAAATTACTCTGCGGATAAAGTGCTACCGAAGTTGTCACTTATTACTTTATGTACCTACGTTTTTACAAGCTCAATTTATTTTTTGAAAATTAAAAACAAAGTACCTAAGGATTAACAAATTATCGCCTGAGCACATGCCAAATGCTAAATATATGGACTTTCAGAGAAAATGGATCCTTAATAAGATTTACTTAGACTGGTTATAGCACTGATGATATACCAGATCATATCAAATGCTGAAAATGACATTCCGCGAATAATGCAATCAATCATAGGTATCATACAAATGAAACATAGAAGATTACATATTTCAATTATTCAAAATCAACATCAATAAATGAATCCCATAGCACATGAAGTTCATTTATATGTAATGTATGCGAGGAATTAACCGCCAATTGTGTGACATTGAGCGCTGTATGGCACCACCTGCCCCGGGCGCGGCGCCCCTGTCCATCGCTATTTCCGCCATACTCCATAGTGCACGGGCCCCTGCGCCTGCGCCCCGCCGCCGCTCGTGCCGCGACCGTTACGCACGCGCCCTGCCCCCGCGACATCGCTCCTGGCCGGGCCGCGCAGCCGCCCCGACGCATATCACACTTGTTAATAATGAAGATACGATGACACCAACGTATTTAACACCTATTAGGTACATAAGAAAATAAAACCTACCTATACTATATAATTTGCGCTTGCAAAGTTTTTTATTTACGTTTTCACGGGCACTATTCTTTTTTGTAGACATATTGGCTAACGACTACTTTTGATGACACACTTAGAAGACTGTTGGACTGTAGGTACCTACTCAGTAAAGAGCATAAAATTTTACTGAACTCGTTCCACGAATTGGTTATTAGTTCTGTCAATGAGGTAAATAAGGTGATAAACATTTGTTAAGTAAAATTTAAGTCTCTTAACGAGTTGACTAAGTACTTGTCCATTATCAATGCGCCATTCATTTCGATAAAAACAATATGTCTAATGTTGTTTACCATCAACCATCTTCCGGTGTTATGTTTACGTTTCCCAAGCGTAATCGAGATAACGTTTCATTCACTGGGACCCGAAATAATAATTTAATGAGTGACAGTTTGTTTGTTATAGTGGTGTCATTATCGCCTACTTGCAGTGTCGAAAGCCTGCGATGAGTCGGTAGTGAAGAGCTCTCGTTTTGCCATACCGAGTATTGTTGTTGACGATCGATCGAGGCGATCAGTCACGGTATTATTAAATACAATCGAGATGTTGATGTCAATTACACGTCGTCCCTTGACACATGCTTGTAGGTACGCTGAGTCACGAAGTGAATTTCACCTCGCGCCATGATCCTCGTCATCATGATATCATAAGCGATTTGAACGTTGAACTTGCACAGCCAGCAGAATATACGGTGAAATCATATCGCAAAGAATAACTTCCTCGGTTATTCATAGAAATCTCACATTGAAACTGTGGTCAATTTCATTATGCATATCGTATCCAGATATGACCGTTACTATTTCATTACACAATAGATTGAAAAGTAAGTATTATTATGTTCCTTTGTAATAGGAGTTTTACCCTTGTTCCGGATACGCAAAGGATATACAAAACAACATATATGTATAATAAAATAAGTATGGGAAGTCAACTTAAATGACTTGAGGTGGCATGAAAATTCAGCTGCGAGTTTAAGAGGCCCCTCTTAAAACAAATCTCCGAAAATAGAACAAAAGAAATTGTAACGAATGTCGGTTGTTCGTTGTCGGTGCTCGTGACAATATCAGCAGCGTCACGGTCAAGGTTCGTGTGCACTGATTTCTAAACATGATGCTATAATTTACCAAATGTGGTATCTGAAACAGCAATGTAAGATAAGTTGCATATGTTAATGGTGTTCTATATACATTAGTGCATAATAGCCAGCCTGAAAGCGATGCACATAGCACTTTACCATTGTATCTGTGAACTTGTTCTGTGAGAAACCGAAATTGCCCGACGAACAGTCTGACCTGTGGGAATTAACATTGGAGGCATAAAAAATACAACAAAGACTCTATGGACGTTATATTTCCGCATTGGGAAGGGGTTGTAAAAATATCTTGTTTGGTTTGATACACACAAGGAAGTGTTTTTGTTAACGATCTGCAGTATAAACGGGTTCTCAGCCTTCCGGTTCCCGTTTATTACTATTATTGAATTAGTAGGTAATCCGTTAAGATCGTGTGATTTTCGGAGTGGACATTCCAACGTGATTCTGTGACATGTACCGGGAGGAGTTTTTATCGGAACCCTACATTATTGTTGAGTTAAAGTTCAATTATTATATTTACAATTAGATGCACTTTCACACGACGATATCTGACCAATGATATATTCATACATAAGTTGACATAAGTATTCAAACACGTTTTACAATTTCAAACGAATTAATCTGTTCGCATTGCTATTTTTCTTAGTATGGCTTTGAGTTTGATTAACACTTCATTGAAGTAGGTACCCAAACCGACAGTTATAAAATGACTTCATTGAATGAACACGTTTGTTCAAGAATGTACCTGCTTCACAGGTCGTATTAAAATGCTGATCCAGCATTCCTACCACAATAACACGTAGTTCTTTAAAATACATAAGTATCGTTTACACGCGCAAGTCATCCATTAAATGATTTTAGTTCCGATCGGTGAGAAAGGCAAAGTTATGATAAGAGTTACTCTTATGTAATCATTGGCTGCGGCGCAAAAACGTAAAAGGAAGACGAATCGCAACAGGAAGGAGGACAAGGTCAAATGATACGATAACTTCGCCCCGTATCGAGCAATTAATAATAACTTGCTGTGTGTCATCGTGCTCTCATATAATATAACATACCTTTTTCGCTAACTAGGTCGATATCTAATCGCTCCTATATGATTTTGACTACTGTAGCCTTTTGATCAAGTTTCATTTACCTACGACCCCTGGTAGCTTGGTGTGACACATGGATGTGTTCTTTGTTTGATGACATCTTTAAGCGCGTTAAGTAATACTTGAGTCATATGGTTTATTGCTTTGTTTGTGTTTAAGTTTGTTTAGTTTAATGGTTGAATCTTTAAGTGTGTAGGTTTCTGCTTATGAGTATGGTATTGTGGTTTCTAAAAATACATATTTAAAACGCGCGTAATTCCCCTAAATATCGGCATCTAACTAACTTAATAAGTATGTAACTTATTTGGATACTTATTTACCTTATCATTCTTAAGTATTTATCATTCATATAATTAGGTATTCGAGCACTCGGAAATTTTAATTTTTCTACCTTGACTGTAGTAGAATTCTGCTAATGTATAAGAAGTGCACAAACATTCGTTTGCCTTATTTATAGCTCAGCTCGTATTCTATGGTGCGCCAGCGCCTCCCCGTGCTTCCATGGAAGGAAAGTTTTAACCGTGCCAGCTTTGTTCAAAACATCTATAAGTAGGTGGTAAGGTCTAAGTTCTCAGATAATCCAAATAAATTATTATCGTAGGCGTTAGTACTACCATTATTTCGACTTCCTATGTAAGAACCTACCTACCACTTCAGGCTTTCTAAGTAACTGCTAGCTGTCATTTTTCAAAAACGAAAATAAGATACAAAGGTAACGGTACTGAGATCAGATTTTTAATTATTGTTGTTGTTTGTCCATAAATAACAAGCAAGAACTTAATTGTCAATGTACCTAACATTGTGTCTTCTTTATAGCTTAATCTTAAAACTACATAAGTATTCTGGGCTACAGATTTAGTACGAAAAGTCCAGCTGTTGCTGATGTCGTCAAGTTAAATTCACAATAGATGGAACCGAACAAAGGTATCGGAGGCATTTCAAAAAATGGCATTGGTTCAGTTCAAAGGTGCTTAACCCCAAGTTTTGTGCAAAAAATCGTTTCATTTGCAGCGAGAGCGTTCGCACCGGTGCGATGGAGAAGCTGGGCATATCGCACTGCGAGGCAGCGGTTCCGTCGCGCCGGGTGCGGAGGCGCAGGTGCCGGCCGCCCCGCACCGCGCCGCGCCGCTATTGGCCGCGGCCCCGCGCCCGCAGCCCATTGGGCACGGCGCACGTGCGAGGCCTACCCGCCGCCACCTGGCCGCGCCGTCGACGGGGAGCGCTTTATAAGCGGCGAACCTTCCCTCACCGCACCACTCGAGCTCAGGACGCCGACGAGTGCACGTACACGTCTGTCGCGTTCCGAACACGACACTGTAAACGCGATTTCGACGATATCTTGTGATGTTTGGATTGTTACGATTATAAGTGAACTTGTGATACGTTTTACGAACAATTTTTGAAAACTTTTATTAAGTGCTAGTGAATATTGTGCAAGATGCTCGTGGAGGACTCTCAGACCACTCGCGCTCTGATGTCGAAGAAGTACGCGCATTGTCCGCTGAAGAAGCGGCCGGTGCTGGTGCGGGAGGAGCGGCCGGCGACGCCGCCCACCACACCGCCTCACCCCGCCCACCTCGCCACGAGACTTTACTACGATTATCATTGTAAGTATCGTGTTATTTGATCAATTAGTTAGCAATTACCGTCAAATTGAAACATCTTCAACCAATATATAATATTAACACTTGGTGTACCTGCCTACTTTGAAGGAATAAGAAGTTACTTAGAGACCGATGCAGGATTAACTCCGTAATTTGTTAAAATATAATTTTCATTTATAGGAAATACCCACGGATCTTTTAAAATCTTTCAGACTTTCACGTCATTTAAAATAAAATCTGATTTGTCCCAATAACAAAAACATTAAGTGTACCAAAAATAGCACCACTAAATTTTTCCTTTTTTTGCCAACAGGTGACACAGAAAATGATGAACCCCAAAATCTAAGTACAAAACCCGAAGACCTTTCCAAAACTGGCAACTACCCAAGCAAAGCCTCATCACCAGTGTCCACGACCTCGGTGAAGGTGGAGCCTCGAGAGTGGCCGCAGCAGCAGCTGGAGTACCTGGCGGCATGCCGCGCGCGCCTGGAGCCCGCGCCCGAGCTGGCTCGCCCCACGCCGCAGTACGCCTACCTGCCCTCGCTGTACGCGCCCTACCCCCTGGAGGAGCTGTACCCGGCGGCTCCGGCCCTGTCCCCCCCTGCGCACCCGCAACTCTACGCGCACCACTACTCACCCGCCTCGCCACCGTCATCAGTGTCACCGCCACCTTGCCCAGAAGACTTGCGCTCGCCCGGCTCAGTCTCCTCAGACTCCGGCATATCCGTCTCAGCACCACGACGACCTCGCTATCAGTGCCCAGATTGTGCGAAGTCCTATTCGACTTACTCTGGTCTATCGAAACACCAGCAATACCACTGCGCCGCGGCTGAGGGCAGTCTCGCAAGGAAATCATTCAGCTGCAAATACTGCGCTAAGGTGTACACATCTCTCGGAGCACTTAAGATGCACATCAGAACCCACACACTGCCTTGTAAATGTCACCTGTGTGGCAAGGCATTCTCCAGGCCGTGGCTGCTGCAGGGCCACATCCGCACGCACACGGGGGAGAAGCCGTTCTCTTGCCACCACTGTCGCCGCGCTTTCGCCGATAGATCGAACTTGCGTGCTCACCTCCAAACCCATTCCGACGTTAAAAAGTATTCTTGTTCCGGATGTGGCAAGACGTTCTCGCGAATGTCCCTGCTGAGCAAGCATCTGGAGGGAGGCTGCGGAGTCCCTGGGGCTTCGCCTTACGAGTACCGGCCGGAGGCGATGTCCTCGCCACTCTCGCACCAGCCCCTTCAACCACCCGCTCCTGTCCACGCCTATTAAAAAGACTGAGCCCTGCAGGATCCTCGATCTCTCATTAGCTGTATCATCCTCTAAGTGTTAGCATTAGCTGAACGACGCTCTAGTAGTCTAAGTATTTAAAATTAAATTATTTTTGTAAATGGTTTAAATCTCAACTGTGTGTAAATTTACCTATATTTTTACGTTTCATGTATAGGGGACCAATATAAATTTAGACTTGGGCGTAAGTTAGAATAAGTTAATGTAAGGATATCTTCAGTCGCGTCACCGTGGCTACGCTAGTCATATGGCATTTGCCGAGTGTCATACACTTATTAAAATTATATTCGTATCCTAAGCCATGTACAAAGTGCCTTAAGTATAAATGATTAATATATTCTGAGAAAAGTATAACCTTATGCTATTATTTTAATGTACTGTATTAAAATAATACTTATCAATGAGGCTATAGTTAAGCCGATGGTCTAATCGCGTTCCTTTCTGTTACCTCCGTAGGCAGAAAATAAACATGTCATAAACTTAACTAGATGTATTTTTTTCAACAACCCTAATTTCCTAGTTATTGTAAAAATCATATGGATTCGTTGCATTGGTCATATTATTTTCTATGAAATAATGGTAAGTTCACCGAATACAGAAAGCGGGATGCGCGTGATCATGATCATGATGCGTGATCTCCATTTTGGGAAATAAGTGCTTTTACAAGTTCGTTGTGTAGAAATCGCTACAATAACAACACGAAAATTTCACTTATCTTACGTAATTTGAAATAAAATTTACAGGAAACATTCGTAATCTGACGAATGTCTCGTGGAGATTGACAATTTGCACAATATGGATCAGAATCGGGAGCCTTGTTCTGTAAATAGTCCCGAATCGGCCTCTTCCTAGCAAATTCCGACGAGGATAAATACAATAGAGATAGCTAACTGTCACAAAACCCAGACGATTGAAACATGACAAGAGGCTTGCACTGTCGCTGCAGTAACGACAACACAAGCCTGTGCTATTAGTAGTAAGATGCACCAAGATGTCACAGGTGCGAGTGAATTTTGAGATAAATCTCATGGTGACTTACAGCCTAGTACTATTAGTGTCCTAACTAAGTACGAGCCCATGGAAAATGACAATCTTTGGCGACCCTATAGGGCTGGACGATGATAATGACGTGACAAAGACATCATTTACCTAGTCTTTTAAGTCCTATAGAGGGTGTAACGATAATTCTGTATACAGAAAACACAAAAGTTACTTATCTTACTGAGATCCAAGCTTACAAACTGCTTATCATGTACCTATCAAAATTGAAAACAATCTTGTTTTACTGGAACTCAAACCTTCTATTATTTGCCGTACCGCTAAATAAACAAAGTACCTACATCAGATGATCAGAATCTAAACTACAAACCATAAGCAATGTTTTAATAGGCAACAAACAAAGTTCGCATCGCGTCTACTTTAGACGCAATTTGTGGTTCAGTAAGTGGTTATTTAGCGGCAGCGAGTTTATCGAGACAATAGCGCAAGCACCGGGGCACCGGTCTGATGTGGGTCGCCTGGCGGGCATTAGACGGTGGGCGCCAGCCGCCGACGGTCACCCGGCCACGAGGTCACCTCGGGCCCGCACCCGCCGCCACCTCCCCTATGCCTAATTAGTAGAAATACCAAAAAGTCCACCAACATTACTCAACACTTAAACTTTCTTCGACTTTGTCTTCATCTAAACTAGATGAGTTAAACCTTTTAGTGGGTTTGTTGGAGGTAATCACTGAAAGTACTCATCCGATTTCGAAAATTCTTAATCTGTCAAAAAGCAACACTATCGCCGAGTCCCAAAGGTTTCTTTATATCCCAGAAAAAAGCACGGGTCACGGCAGCGCAGCCATGGGAAATATGTAGCTAGCTATTATATAGGTACGAGTACAAGTGTCTGGGATACTTGCGTGTACGATGCTGTTTTGAATCTAGTATCGAGTGGCTAACAAGCTATCCTTGGCACAAAAGGTTTATCTTAATAACTGGCATATAAGTATTTTAAGCTATCCTTGATATATCAAGCCTACCGCTACAACCACTATTCTGCGCGTGCGCGGTAAGAAGAAAAGACAAAGTATGCAGGTACTTTACGGTTCACAATAATGAGGCCTCGAGCTGTGTTCTGTCTCGTAAACCATAGCTCGCATGATTTTCTTAACACCTGCAATACTATGTTATTTTTTAGCAATAGGAAAATTGTAACTGTTCCTTCCATTTGGATTCTTGCAAAAGGTATTGATTAGACAAAAAAAAAACACTGCGAAAAAAAAATTCTGACTGCTCCGAGGATTTCTTACATACCTTTCTTTGCAGAAAAAGCTTAGGGAAATTGAAATACCCCAATGAGTCGTAAGGGTGTCATTTTCATACCAATTTATTGTAAAGTATGCTCTTCGCATTCAAAATCTAAATGACCGCTTCAATAGCTTTGAATTGATTTGTCTCCAAGTTACAACTTAAATTCAACTTGTAATTCAAATCGTCCAGACATTGTTGCCCAACATTTACGCAAACCACCGACTCATTCAATGAATAAACATTTAAAATTTAATTGACATCATAATCCAATAAGTTTATCAGAACATAAAGCAGATCATGAGGGTTACTGGTACGAAAGTTGTCCAATAAGATATTAATCTCTCCGTTAACCTCTGACCCTGTCAGGCAAGTGCACGTTTCTTAGACGTCAGATAGGTACTTATTATTGGCACTTTTCTATAGATTTGTTTGAAATTAAGATATTATCGAAGCAAGTTACGAAACTTTTATTGTAACAATTAAGCATCGAGACATTCATAATTCGTAGCGACATCTGTTGACGAGTAGTGACAGTAATGGAATGTATTTTTCTGTCAGTCGCTGAAATTATTATTTATTTATTTCGTGGAAATATAAAACAAGGGCTCACCCTGAAGAAAAGTGCCGGTTTGAGTATTTCATCTAATTAGTCCTTCGTAATGGTACGAAACTCCATTCTCAAAGCAATCTTCCCTGGACCCTACTTAAATTACGCTAACGATAGTGTGAGAACACACCCGGCTGCAATAACAGGCGAAAGTACACATTATCTTATAGTCGTGCCAATTAGTGGTAGTCAGTGAAGACGTGTTGTTGAGAGCGCGAATGCGTGTGCAAGTCGCAGTGATTGGTCACCGACGACTCCGAGGAGCCGGCCGCCGCCGCCGCCCGCACGGAGCGCGGCGCGTGCGCTGCGTCCCCGCGCTCCGGCCAATCCAATGCATTCTCATTAATTAATTCTGTTCGTATTTGCATCGTGATTATCTAATCCGATATCGATCGCTGATATGCGGTTCCAATTAGAGTTCACACCTAATAGTCTAATAGAACTTTGAACTTTTCTATTAGTTATAACTTATAAGTGATCGCCTTAAAGATAACGAAAACGGGTTTCGACACTAATTTGGCCTCGTTCGAGAAGAGCTTTGGTATTGTTATGTTTAATTATTTATATCTTTTAAACAAGAAACATTTATTAATGTAGTGCGGAGATTCTAGATAGATAATAACGAGAACGTGTGTACGTACCTACTTGTTCGTGAAATAAACCAATTTGCAGAGTTGCACAAGCGGCTCGGCGCGACGGTACCGATCGGTGCTATGTTATGGTTATGTGTAGCTGAAGAGGCCACGTCGCGACGTCGTACGTAAGTATCTAGATCCGTCTAGATTTAGGGCTGGGACGGCGGCAATGGACCAAGTCAAGCTGCGGCGATAAGCATGATTTGTAACGTCGCGCGTCGGCGCGTGCGCACAAATAAATGTGATTTCAATGCGCACCTCTCAATAAATTATCTAACCCACTCTTGATATGACATTGTAACGATTTATAATCTGCTCACACACTCGATACATTTTGATGTTGAAGATTTCCGCCTGCAAGCCTTTGTCTGGAACATGCAGGGACGTCAACGTGATGTTGTTTACTGTTACGTCGAGCTTTTCAGACAGAACGGTCATACCCACAAGAGAACATTGTAAATCACTATAAACACTTTGTTAGATTAAACAATGATTTGAGTGTTGATTGCTTTTATAATGTAATATGACTCGGCGTGTCTATACGGCGCATTGCAATTACACAATAATAAAATCGTAGCACGATTAATCAATATTGTGAACATGGCCAATAAACTTAGTACACTACATGCACTAATCACATTAATACGGCTCGTGATAGGTACAGCTTATAGCAGTTATTTGATTTGTTTGGTAATACTATTAAAATGCTATTAATGTGATTAAGTTGTGTCTTTAATAGGAATTTTATAGAAATACAATAACCAAGTTTAAGTATCAACAATAAAACGAGAGATTTATTAATATAACTAATACAGTAACGATAAGAAACTTACTTACCTACTTAGGTACCTACCTATGTGTGTTTTGTCTTAGATATTTAACTAGGAGCATTAATTTAGAGCTCGTACCTATAGACATGACGACTATATGAAATTGCAAGCTGATTAGCTTGTACTACCCACGTTTTTTAGAACTTTACAGAGCTCTAATAAAAAATGGACTCACCTGCTTTATACGTACTTACGAGTACCTACCACTACTTTTCTATACCTGTTTTTGTGGAAGTCATCCTAACAACGAGGCCTCTGCGAGTTAGTCTCGGACCCTGGCAGAACTTCCAAGGTCCAGGACCCCAGGGTCCTGAGAAGTAAAAGACATTTAAGACTAATAGTACAATTGGGTAAAATTGCTGTTTTCATCAGACATAACAGGCTAAACCTCAACCCCATAAAGCTTAATTAAATTAACCTAAGCTAAATTACTTCAATCTCTGAAACCTGACTCATTTCATGACGCTTTCTTTACAAACACAACCTGAGATTTTTGATAAATTACAAATACCTGTCTAATTTGTGGTGCCTATTTGTAAGTAGTTTTGGCACTTAAGCATGATCTGTTACAACCCGCAGTCAATATGACAACCGTGTCACAAAGTCACAAGCACATTACGGTTCCAATGCCAATAATTTATAGCTCTGTTAATTGAGTTTGATATCCTTGCTCCGAGTTTCATAATAACTAATAATATTATTGATCGATTTCTGAGTGAGTACCCATAAAGTCTTAATATCGTGGTTAAATTGCGTTGTAAAATCACTGGGCTGTGGCACTTGTTGCACTGTTTTGTCTATTACGTCAATAAAGGAGTTTACTTCCGTATACGGTATTGAAAATGAAAACATACAAACTTACAAACAAGGTATAGTTTCTAAGTGCCGTTTCAAAATGTCATGTCATGAATACATTAGTAGCGGCCGACTACAATCAGAGAACAAACACGCGTGAGTACGTCATCTCGTACGTTTTATGATTACGCGGGAGACAGATGGTGTCGTTAGTGCGCTGATCGAGGCGCAAGCCACATGTGTCACCGAGTGTCGCCGGTGTCCGCAGTATAGCAGTGTCTGGCTGGAGAGCGAGTGTCGCGATGGAGGTGTGACGGCGACGCGATAAATCGCGCGATCCTGTGCCAATAAGCACGACACAGCGCCTGTGAGCTATGGGTAGTTGCGCGCGTGGGCGACGACGTCGCGCTTAAACGACTCTGAAAAGATTATTCACCGGTAGCGATGCTTTGTGGATCCGCGTAAATGGATCCTGATGCTTTATTTCCTTAAGCTTCGAGGCTGTGATTGCGCAATCTAAGTTTTGTATCAACTCGATAAACAGAAGTGAAATAAAAGCAAATATTTATTGCTTAAAAGGCTTTGTCGCTTTGTTTTTGGTACAATATTTAGCAGATATTTTAATTTAACGCCCAGAAATTTGATTTGAATCTGATAGGAAAAGACAGATGCAAATAGCACTAGTTGCTCAGGCTCTTATGTATGCTAAGTATGTACTAAGGCTCACCTAAGCGTAAAAGTTTTTTTTACTTTGTAGGTACCTTACCAACACATTAATGTGACTAGGAATGCAAGAAGTTGAATCGGTAATAAACGTAAATAATTTCAACACAATTACTATATTTTGTCCATTTATCTTTGTGTAATGTAGGTAAATGTTAAACTTCGAAACTTAATTGAATTCGTTCGAGTTTAAACATTTTGTCCACAAAAGTAAAATATAGAACGGTTAGTGGACTGCCGCTAACAAAAGACATCAACGGGCACGCGTTTACATCATTAACATGGAAATGTCTCAGAGGTTATAAATGTGAGCAGTTTTTAACATAACAGTCTCTAATTTATCACGATGATGTAAAATCGGAAGTAGGTATAATCTCCTATTCGTAACTTTCATTGGCATTTTTTTATTTGATAGCAATAAATAAACAAAGATTATGGAAGTGTGTAGGCTGTGTGAGTCACGCGACGAGCATCTCAAGCTTGGCAATAAAAACATACTCAAGCACAGTGCTGGCCGTCGAGCACCCGCGAACATTTGCATCCGATGTTAATTACGAAGCGTCCGCGATTCGGCTCATCTCTCACTGTACCTATTTTTGCGAAGCAGATAATAAAATATGCAGCCAACTTTTTATCGGACATTTTTGGCATTGGTGATGGCCAATTTTTAATTCATCAATAATTATTTCTGCCGAAAAACAATAAACAAATAATGTAATAAAATAAAACGGCTAAAATATACGAATGCATATTAGCAAATAGTTCTATCATTGTAAAAAAAGGGTAGAAAATGTCTTGACTCGATGCACACGTATAATCAAAATGCAGAAAAATCAGTAACGTCATGATTTTCAATTTCCCTGTCCCACACGGAATCCGTTTGTAAATGGTCACAAAGAAAGATGCGAATCAAACGGACATAAATCCGCTATCTACATTTTCTGAGAGTGACGTGACATTTATGTGAAGCTGTGATACGAATTTAATATGATTATTACAAAGCGCTCGGGGCATGAGTATTTTTTTACATTTCACATCGAGACAGTTACTCAGATCAAATCGAAGCGGTCTTTTGTTCTCGGTCGGTTTCCTTGTTCGCTAGGGGGCGCGGGCGTTAATACAATAATCTGGTGTCTGCATAAAAATTAACCGGTGTGTAACGGTACCGCGCGTAGGAGGCGGCCGCACTCGCGCCGCCGCCGCGCCGCCCGGCCTCACCTCCGACCTGCCAGCACCGCGCGCCGCAGCACGGCGACGATGCATCAGGTTCACGTATTACTAATTATGTCATTCCGGTATTACGCTTTTAGCTTACCACATACGTAAACTCTCTCATCACTGCTGCTTCTTCTTAGAATTTTGATAGAAAAAATAACTTGTTAAATGTGAAATTAGTTTAGCCCATTATTCATATGAGGCAACATTAGGCTGCGCATATGGCATGGCCCATTTTACTATACACTATCCGCATAATCTAGATATTTTGGTAATAATCGTAAAAACTAAACGTAATCAATCAATAATTTTATTTCAATTTTAATTATTGATATACGTAATACGAATAATTCACATTGTCACAATGTTAAAATAGTTCATAAAAACAATATCAAGGTCAAGGATATGAAATAAATGAATTGTTGGGTAAGAAAATAAGATGTTCGAACATGTAAGTAGTAGTTATAGCGAATCATTTGATCCGTTTTAGTGGATCGGGGACTGGCTATTCCTATATTCGGTATAATACAGCCAGTGAAATCGGAGCAGGCAAGTCTTTGGAACCGTTGATCTCTGGTGGTCGAGTGTGCCGTCCTCGTTCACCAAAACGACATAGGCCATCATTGGCCTGATTGCGGTTGTGTAGCCACAACCACAACGTAATCTTTGGGGAGAGACCACATGTTTTGCCTAATATTTAATGCATTGTTAAAGTACGATTGTGTTTTTATTGTTTGTAGTCGACATGACTTTTACAGAGCAATTTGGTATCAAGGACCACTCCCAAGTACTTTAGTCTAAATATCCCTATATCATGTATACTACTATCTGGATAATTCGGGTATCTAGATTGCATGCTCTAGCTGCGCGTTAAACAGCTTAAACTAGGTAGTGCCGGTAAGAAGGTACCTCTCACTGCGCTGCTGCAGGATGTTTTGAATTTTTGATACTAGTGGCTTAGGTTACGCCACAAAAGTTTCGGATTGCCGAGTTCATTTGGGCAACGGCGTACTACGAAGTCACAAGACAGGTGGTCATTCTATCGCTTAGGTAACAGTGTCGATAAGTGTTTCGAGGTGGTTTACGTGACACAGTGGGATAGATTCTGAATGGCGCTTTATTTACTTGTAAAAAAAAAAGACTAGCTCTTAACCTAAGACACGTTGGTTCTCCTACCAAATTTATAGCAAGCAGTAAGAACATCAACTTTTGTTTTTGATCCTGAAATTCTCGCTTTTTGGGAAGTATCAACTTAGGTATCACATTGACGATTGTAAATGATTTGCGTTACGTTTCTATATCTTCTTAACGTTAGTTCTCAAGTGCTCCAATAAACAATTAAGTATGTAGAAAGTTTGTCCTGACATGAGTCGACGTTAAATTGATATCCCAAGAATATTAATAATAATTAATGAAAAGGATCATCAATATCAACCAAAGGAACAAGAACATTTATTATAGGTACGAAAGTTAAACATTAATGGTAAATTCTCTTTTACTTTCTTTTTACATTGTGTATCTGGACTGGTGGAACATTAAAAACTTAATCATATCAATTAAATCGGCACCGCTCACTATAAGATGAGATCGTTACACGTGCGCGTTTATAAGGAGAAATCAGCACGAAGATATAGTCTCATCATTAAGAGCCATTCGTTAAAATCTACAGACAGTAAAATCTGTAACAAGCAACGTAATAAATGCAATAACAATGAATAAAATGGCAATAATAGCAGGTGAAATCGCGACAGGTCCGGGTCTCGGGTCGTCGTCCGTAATTATAAATAAAATACGGCAACCGCGCACTCGGGCGCCCCCGCGCCGCGCGTGTCGCGACCGCCGCACCGCACTGCACCGCGTCGCGCCGCGCCGCACTCCTTCCGACACCTAACCTGTATCACTTTACTCACTGCTTTCAGAGCACAATAGTGCATTATTGGCCCTATAAGGTCTTTTATACACACTCGTTCCAAATTTTGTTACGAATACAAGCTCACCCACTAATGCAAGGATACGGGCGTTATTTGGACGTTTTGTTGTTTAACAAAAATCACTTGGTCATGCCGTTTTAAGGTAACTTGTTAGATAAAATTTTATACTGTCGAAAAAGTATGGTAAGGAAACCCAGAGCCCAATTTTATGCAGCGATGTAGATGTAGGTACTCGAATTAAACTAACCTGCCCGAGCCGTAGCTGCTGGTTTTCTGTTTAGACTTTGTTTTTGTTACTGATGTAATCACTTTCCCAAATCGAGGTGAAGGTTTATGTCAATATGGTTTCAAAAGTTTCATATCTTACGGTCACGTGTTTTTTGGACAGGAAGTCGTTTAACTTAAGTGTTTCTGCGTATCACAAAGATTGACGTCGCGTGGACGCACAAGTCGTATTGCCGCGGCGTTTTCGCCGTTTTTGGGAAGCGCATAACATTCGACGAACGCCTTTGTTAGATGCCACGGTGTTTTATTAGAGAATTTGAAATAGGGTATGGTGTGCAACGTATGTTACGAGTTACAAAAACATAAAATAACTATGCTGGTCTCGGACCAGTTGATATATTTAAATGTACGAAGTCATAACTTACGCATCCCCCGTTGTTTTAATTACACGGGCGTGTTAATGCTATAGCAGCGTTATCAGTTATCAGCGTCTAAGTCCAACTGTCGCGCACATGACGGTTAGAAGAGTGTTTGTAAAAATGTAAAAAGTGGTAGTGTAGATGATAGGGGTAGAGGGTGTGATGCGGCGGAGCGTGGCGGGCGGCTCGTGCGCAGGACATGCGCGCACCGACACACGACCAGCACGTGCTGAATTCATCACTTTTTCCGCTCACTAGACCGTTGGACGTAGTTTCTCGTTACCGCACTCGAGTAACGAGCGCCAAGCGCCAACTAAACCGTATGTTGCGTAAACTCTTTTGCATGGCAACTGGTGGTCGCTGATAACCTTTGGCGCCTGCCTCACTGAAGTTAGCGTAGGCGATCTAGTTGTTTGTTCACAGCGGCCACCCAGTGTGCAGATATTATCCTTCATATTTTTACATGTTTTCTTGTTTTATTGGATTTCTTTATGGCCTTTTACAAATATATCAATTATTATTAAACCCACGCTTTTTGTCAAAATAAAAATATTTATTTCTTGACTGGTAAGTTGGACGAACAAATGTTTATTTTAAAAGAAATTATGTAGCTTGGTTTTACTTCATACATGTTGGCGTCTTTCACTGCATATTAATATGATTTAATTAACAAACGAAGATGGTTACTGCTCGATGAAAGAAGGTGATCTAGCATGTAAAGTCTATCCGCGACAATGACTTAACAAATTTTCAACTTTTATTTTTCGAGTCTTTAATAAAATATTAAATAAATGCAACGAGTTAGATCAATATCCTCCTAACATCTTGTCTATTACTGTTTAGAAACAGGTGAATGCGTGCAGTTAAGCGGGTACCCGCATGATTTCTAAAACATGCGGCGTAGAATTGAATCGTTGAATTGTTTAGGTACACTTGCCGGTGCACTTGTTATAATTTGCTGAAGGTGCAATGATGCCATGCTAATCCCACACGACGAATATTATCTAGCTGCAGCCCAGCTGATACAAATTCACCATTGCGGACCTCATTAAAAAATTTATAGAAACGAAATGAACGTGTCTTTTCGCTCAAAAGGTAGGTCCAGTAGATCCGAAGAAAACTGTCTGTGACAGATGGACAGAGAGTCTGTAGATTCACTCTGCGCGACCAAAGAATTATCTATAATTTCAAAACGGAAAAGTTCACATGGGTAATTTTTACGTCGTTGTCTAGACATTGAAGTGTTCTGAGAAGTTATATGCAAAAAAATCTAACAATGTTGCCTACCCCGACTTTAAAGCTAAAACTCCAATTTCGAACTTTTTGGAAAAATTTAGCTATCTTTGAAGTGCTGTACCTCAACACCTATAGAATCTACAGAGTAACCGTTACAGTCAAATTGTAGTAAATTTTGTCTATTTTAAAAGTATCCTCATTGACTTTCTCTGTAGAACGCACCGTTTAGAAGAATTAAACTTACTCTTAAAAATGACCGAAATCTTTGAAGTTTTTCGAGCACCACGCAGTTAGCACAGGTTTTTCGAGGTTAAAAGATTGGGTGTACACTACTGGCATCTACCCTAATAATATGCCAAATAATCAGGATAGTGCAAAAGACCTGACTGCGACCTAAAATGTCTTGTATAACAGGCCTATAAGCCTAGTTATGTTAATAAAGTTTTAAAGAATTATTCAATTTACAATAAAGAAAATACTACAACAAAAATAAATACATATATTGTAAGCATAAATAAATAATTATTATTTAGTTAAAAGATTCTCATGAAGAATTAAATTGGGAGACCTACCTTTGTACAGAAGGGAGAATAATATTTCAGAGGTTTGTCTCCAATTACAAAAAAAGCATGTTTTTGATGTGGTGGGCTTTGGCCGCGCTTTCGTGAACCGATCGCCCCTGGACTAAGGAGCATTAACTATCATGTTATGGTTTGGGATAAGGATGTCCGGGCGTTACATAATGAAGGTCTCGGTAAATCAGTCAAACCCGACAAATAAACTTTGAACTATTTGTTTGCATAAACGTTAACTTCCAGGCAAGATAACCGAAGGTACAAATCTAGTATCTATCTTATTAGCTACTTAACTAAGCCATTTTGAATAGAGGAAGAACAATGACAATCTTCGAGAGCCAGATAGACACGGTGGGCGTGTTACCTTGCAGGCTTTCTTCTTACTAGTCGTTGAGAGAATCCGGCAGTTGGGTCTCGAGGTGGCCTTACACAAGTCCAAAGTCATGTGCTTTCATGGATCTCGGAACAGGGCAACATCCCAAATAACAGTAGGACGAGTTCACATCGGCGTCGGGTCGACGATAACGTACCTGGGTCTCGTCCTTGACAGCCGGTGGAATTTGGCCGAGCGTTTCCAACGTTTGTCTTCCAGACTGGGGCGGGCCAGGGCTGCCTTCAAGCGGCTTCTGTCCAATCTAGGGGATCCAAACGCCTCCTGCCGGAGGCTTTACGCCGGGTTCATGCGGTTCATGGGGCGCTGGTGTGGGCGCCTACTTTGAGGAAGCGACCTGACTGTTACCTCAACGTGTCTCAGACGGCCATGGCCATCTGGCTGGCCCGAGGATAGCGCACTGTCTCTGGCGAGGCAGCGAGCCTCCTTGCCGGACTGCTGCCATGGGATCTGGAGGCGAGAGCCTTCGCGCTCATTTACGAATGGCGCATGGAGGCGCAACGCCGGGGCGAGACTCCTTTGCCGCGGCAAATCACAGCACGGCGGACGGAGCTCCGGCAGGATCTCATGGCGGTATGGAGACAGCGACTGTCACAACCCAGCGCTGGCCACGCCACAATCCAGGCGATAACTCCCCTCTTTGAGGGGTGGCTAGAGCGGCGCCACGGCGTCCTCACCTTCCGCTTGACGCAGGTACTCACCGGACACGGTTGTTTCGGGCGATACCTGTTTCGAATTCGGCGGGAGTCAACACTGCGAGGATCGCCCGGAGGACACGGTGGAGCATACAGTGGAGGTCTGCCCTGCTTGGGTGGAGCACTGCCGTGTTCTCGTCGAGGCGATCGGCGGCGGTGACCTCACACATCCGCCCTGGTGAACTAGGGTCCAGAGCGAGGAGGCATGGAAGCGGTTACCTCTTTCTACAAAGCAGTAATGCTAGCGATGGAGGAGGCCGAACGCGTGAGAGAGAGGGAAACCTCACGCCCCAGCCGCCACAACAGAAGAAGACGCCTCGGGCGTCGGGAGTCGCAGGGCGATTCCTGGCCACCGTACGCGCGGGCCTGTGGACGACGAGCATTAGGTGGCTCGCCGTCCGATCAGAACCAGGCTCGGGTCGACGGCGCGCTGTGTTCCACGTCCGCCTCAAAGAGCTGTCAGCATAGAAGACGGGGCCCGCTAGGGCCAGGGACTGCCGGTGTTGCGGAATTTGTTCGAAAGAGTCATCGCAGCCCTAGAACACAAAGGGCATTAGGAGGAATATGGATGGGTTTTAGTCAGTAAGAGTCTGACACTCCCTTCTGTTTCACCCAGAGCGGGAAGAGTCATTAGATGATTACCTATTCCAAACAAAAGGCTTTCTTCTTACGATGCAATCTGTTATCCAATGAACTTTCAATCCATACAAGTGATATTCAAATCTATGCTTGTATACGGGTTGTGTGGACTGATACATCAGTAAAAAATCCCTTCTTTCCAAGTTTGTCTATCTGGGGCAGACTTAGCATAGTAGATTTGCAAATAGCCCTCCAACCTGCAACCAACCTTTTAACAGCAAGGCAAAGTGTCCACCTTTAGGTGTATATGTACATCCTGTAATGGATTGTCATAGCAACGTCGCGGGTGACGCTATGCGGCGCTGGTGGCGTCAGGTGTTGTCCACGGTGGGTGCGCGCGGCGGCAAGTGCAGGCGTCCGCCGTCCGGGCCGCGCAGGCCGCCACGGTTGAGCGTGCTGGCAGTTGGCACGCGCACGCGCCGACACGCGACAGGTGCGCGTCACGCTACGTTACATACATGTACTAATGTCACTACTTCTTTACTAAGTCATGCTTATTGAAAAGACTAGAAGGAACCACTAAGTGCCTATTGAGGGTGTTTCTTTCTCAGTTGTCAAAGCTGTGTTGGCTTGGCAGTTTGTGGGTAAATCATGACAACAATTGTGTCGAAGTAACAAAAAAGTTTCGTTACATTTAATTCTGATCACTCTCTGATTCACGTCCTAATTTCAACGTCTTGTTTTCGTTTTCTGTTACTTTTCCTTAAAGCTCAGTCGTAGTCAGCTGGTGATAAAACGTACCATAGTATTTATTAAAAGGTATCATATAGCGGATATAATATTTTAACTGAAAGTAGCCTTGGTGCACACTTAACGGGTGTTTTATCTTCATGTATAACAAACGCGACATTAAGTTTTAATGTCACTTTTAAATATCAATTTTAAATGTTACAGAAGTGGATCAATCGTAAAGTCATGACAAGTGTAAATGAGTCGCATGTTTTGGCGATTTATTGGACAGCCACCGATCATTCGAGTCGAGTGTGGACCCAGCTCGAGGGACCGCGGGGCCTGCTCGAAAGTGCTTCGAACTCACGTACCACAATTTACAGCTTTATCACTCGTTATTATTCTTAATAACATGTTGTAATGTAAGTACGGCGACAACGTATTAACCTCGCGAAATTCGTGCGCTTTTTCAATACCTACGAAATTATAATTTATATTACCTATATTGCCTTTCCATTGCTGAATCGAAAATTGAAAACTCGGTGTTTTTGGTTGTTTCTTCATATTTTAACACCGACTTCCTAAATTAAAGTTATTTCATACTTTGTAGTGTTTTTTTTATTTGGAAGTCGGTTGTAGTTGTTTGTAAAAATGATTTTTTTTTCACTTTTTAGTGGTACCCCACACCTAACAACACCACTGGAAAGTCGCAGGAAAGCAAAGTACGCACTTTGGTTTACTTAAATTAGATGACTAACCAAATACGTCGTCTAAGTAAACGGATTCCAGCTATTTTGATTTAAAACCCAAACTGTTAAACCGATTTTGGTGTAATTTAAATGGGACCAATCGGAAAGTATACCCTTTCACATGAAAGAAGAAATTTTCAAATCGGTTCATAAATGACGGAGTTATAAGGTAACAAATATTAAAAAAAATATTACAAAAATACAACCGAATTGAGAACCTCTTCCATTTTTGAAATCACTTATAATAGGCCTTTACGTCCAACAAGTCCAACGCATCGGGTGTACATCTTGGATCTTCAGATTAAGATCCTGCCTATTTGCAAAGATTTTGAATTCCACGGACCGAAAAAACTCATTACATCACCGTTATGGGCCGATAACAGCGTGAAATTCTGGTAATTGGTAATGTTGAGGTACCTGCACATCGAGTACACACATCTACCGTCGGAATATTGCCATGTTGATGCATCTTCTTCGCTGGTCGAAAGAACAGTTCTCTGTGCATCTTTATTCTTAATCATACAATGCGAAATATGATCGTCCACAGCTTTCGTGTTAAAACAATCAATTAGATTATTTAGAAAAATAATAATCGCAAACATAAACCCCCTAAACGAGCTAAAAGCTAAATTATATAGATACACAAGCTGGACAGGAAATCACCATCTTGTCTATAAATATGCTATTCTTAGTTAGTAGGTAGTTACCAACTGCCATAAAATTTCATGAACAATTATGTATTCCAAGTAGCAACATTAAGAATCGCATAAATTATACATTGGCCATGATTACCACGCATTTTTGAACTCACAGAAAAATAAAAAGATCAAACTATACGAACGGAGGTACTACCAGGAACATTTGCGCTCGTATTACAAATTCCATAGTGTAGTCGCAATGGTATTTAAAATACCGTATTGAGTGAGTCGCACTCGCAGGCAGGCGTCGGTGTCCATTACGTTATAATCAATCATCGTGTACGTTCAGGTTTCAATCTGCTTTGCGCTGCTTTTGGCCGGGCGAGGCTTTCGACACGGACGCAATCAATATAGCAGATAAGTGCGATAAGATCCGACGCAGCCTCGCGGCCGAGCTCGACGGTTTGCAGCGCACTTCCGCGCCCCGCACACCTCCGCGCGCATCCCCCTCCTCCACTCAACTAGCCCCAAGACATCTTCATTTGAAGCTTTAACTATCTGCCACACTACCTCCTCTTATAAAGTTGTTAGATATTTCCCTCCAGTGTGTGTATAGTCTCTTTTGAAGTCCAACGTCTCAATCTTTTAAAACCGATTACTAGAACAGAATGATAACAAAAAATCAAGAAGAAGAACAACATTTTTTCAGTAATTCGATACAGCTCATTACTTAACGAAGATATTTGACTAACTATGTCAAATATCTTCGTTAAGTAGTGAGCTGTCAACAAACAGATTAAAACCAAAGAGAAGTAAGTTCACGTTTCTCAAATTTACCAATTATCGTGACTCAACATTTGTAAAAAAAATATTGGAATCCACCGTAATACGTACGACGACGTAAGTGCAGGCAGTAGCGCGTGCGCAGTGTTATGTGAAGTGCCCTTAACGACTTAAGTGTTGATGTGCGGGAGTGGGATCATTTATTATTTTATCGTATGATTGAATCTTGTTTTTGATTCAGTTCATGTTACAGACAGACATATCTCAGATATTCTTGAAAATACACTGATTCAATTTAAATACAGCCTCATAACCTTCCGCTGTATGTTCGACATGCAACGGTACATTCATATGCTCATCAAAACACAATATTTTAAGGCTCGTCGAAAAATAATTTTCAATTCTTTTAATCGTTTTATTTTTGAAAAAGTTTCTACAGCGTAAAACTTCATTTAAGGAATGTAGTTGTGTTATTTTTACTTTCTACAATCTGTGCAGTATATTGCGAGATAGTCAGTGTTCGTGACAAACGCAGAGTTGGAAGTAACAGACTTCTCACCTGATATGGTGATGAATAGGTTCATTACGTTGCATGTGGCGTGGTGTGTGTACGATAACGCTCGAACACACGTAAGCAATAATAATAAATCCAATTCTAAACGTAAGTATGTCGCGAGTGGACGAATGCATCATGCTGCGTGTTTGTGTGATCATCATTTATGTAGGAGCATGCGGGCACAGGTGCGCACGCGCCGGCCGCCAGGTAGAAGCTCTGCCGCTCACGCCTCGTATCTCCTGTCCACCTGTGTTCCTATACACTGACCAACAACGCTAAAACCAAAGAAAACAAAAAATAATTGCTTCTACACAGATGGTGCTGATTAACACTTATAACCAAAAGGTGTCAAAAAAACAACGATAGTCATCTTTAACGGACCCGCTGTGTGCATTATTAGTTTTATCTAAAATTGTTGTGCCATAAATATACGTGCGACATGACCCGCTTGATTTCAAATGGTTATTTAATAATAGTCGAATGAAATAATTAGGTGCCTACCAGCCTCTTAAATAACAATGTGAAATGTTGTTTGAAGTCGATTAGTAATGGAAACTATCCATTAATGAGCGACATGAGACGGCTGCTATCGTCGGCAATAAGTTACACGAGCATTAGTAAACTAGGGAGTAATTGCGGAGGCGGGCCGATTTCCTTGCTAGTGCCGAAGCAATTAATACTCACAACGTGATCAACAGCGCCGATCCGCTCTTCGCAGTACGTTACAGATCGATGACACAGTTCAAAAATAACGATCTTATTTATCTATGTCCCACACTTTGTTGCCTTATTTAGTTGTGAATGTAATTAAGATGCTGGCAATATTTTTCACAATAAACCTGACCAGGAACCGTAATATTTTAAACATGACCTGCCTATATGGCAAAATACAAGATCATAATATGCTCTGCGTGACGTCGAATTGGATTAAATAAAGAATAAACCGTTTATCAATACAAAAGAAGGAACAGGAACTAAGGTGATGAGATGACTTGACACGTTATTTAAATTTGGAACAGGTCCATACGTCCGATTTTTTATTCGTTTTCTGATTGTTTTGTGGGTGTAGTTCCATCCAGTTTTTGCACAGGGACACAAAAAATATTGCACCATATGGAGTCTTATCTTCTCTAAAATAGGCTGTTTAATGAACAACGAAAACATATGGCCAATTAATTTCTGCTTGCTTCTAAATGAACACATTTGGAACGAATTTGAAAGGTGCAATAAAATACTGGATCTGCACTGCCTTATGGCACGAGCCCATAGCACTATTACACAGAATGTACTCGTTTTAAATGAGACAAGAAGAACGTAATATTGGTAGTCACTGGGTGCCATACTGCCAAGGCTATGCAAATTTAAGTATGCAGACGAGGAGTTACGACCTTGAATAAATTTCTCCACCTACAGTGTAAGAGACATTTGGCTGTTCACAGTTCGTAACGATTAATCGTATTTGTTATTCAATTTTCCCTGTATTCAAAAGCGCGAATAAATATGCGTGGTAAGTCACAACCTGCTCAAAAGCGGGTTTCTCGACGCGTCGAGGCGACCATCTGGTGGGCGAGAGCTTTTTTTATTTTCCAAACGTGTCGTCTTGGATTCTCGTTTTTTGCACTGGCTGGCGCTCGCTCCTTTTCTTTTTTTATATTGCTGAGTTGCAGTTAACAGGTGGCTGGCCGTGTGCAGGTGAGACCTGAGATTTAAACTCGCGTCAGGTTCACCTCAGTGTGAAAAATTACGCGTGCTACCAGTCCAATTAACATGTTCCAATTTTTTTATTTAAAAAGTAAAATCAATTTACATATTTTTTTAAAGAAATTCGATCCGATAGTTAAAAGTTTACGGTTTATGAAGTTTTTTATTCCTTGATTATTTATTACTAGCTTCTGTCCGCGACTTCGTCTGCGTAGACTTTAGAGCTGGCGCACAACTTCTCATCCTCGGAAATACATCTTCATGATTCTGTTATCCTGATAGTTGTGAGTCTAGCTGTTTAGCCCTGGAATTACCTCGGCATGTTTCCTGGTCTCCTGGTACTTATGAATCCTATGCACTCACAATTCCAGCGCCGAAATTATTTTTACACGTTTCTGGTCTCCCAGTACTTGTGAATCTTTAGCGCTCACAATTCCTGCCGAAAATATACTTTGTCATGTTGTTCTCCTGGTATTTGTGAATCTGTAGCGCTCATAATTCCAGCACCGGCAATACTTTGACATGTTTCTGCTCTCTTGGTTCTTCTGAATCCTAACCGTTGCCGACTGCAGCCTCAAAAATACTTCGACATTTTTCCGCTCTTCTGGTACTATAGCGTTTACAGTTCCAGCCCGGAAAAACAATTCGACACATTTCTGTCCTCTTGGTACCTACTTTTGAATCCTAACTGCTCACAATTCCGGCACCGGAAATACTTCGACATGTGTCTGTTCTCCTGGTACTTTTGAATCCTAATCGTTCACAATTCGGTAATACTTCGACATGTTTCTGGTCTCCTGGTACTTGTGAATCTATAGCGCTCATAAATTCAGCTTGGATAAAAATTTCGACATGTTTCTGTTTTCCTTTTGAATCTGAAGTACTAAGGCAGCAGCGGCTCTGGATTTCCACTTCCTCCTCAGTCTCAATTAAGCCATGTATGTTACCGGGATAAAAAAGAGCCTGTGTGTTATTCCAGGATGTGGACTAAATGTGTGCCAAATTTCATCAAAATCCCTTCAGCCGTTTTTGCGTGATTGAGGCACAAACATACAAACTTTCACATTTATAATATTAGTAGGATTTTATGTATTTTTATGGCCCAACCTACTAACGCAAGGAATTTTTTTATCAGTAGCGTAGCTAGCATGGGTGACACCCGGGGCGGATAATGTGGTGTCACCCCACAAATGGACCCCCCCCCCCAAATAATTATGAGTTGCACCTTTGGCCTTTCGTTCTGGTGACGGCAATCGCAAGCCATTTTTCAGAAGAGAAGAGGGATGATGTGCCATTTGCGCTGCAGGTTTTTATTTTCAGGAATGTTCTTACATCATACTTACTTTCATACAAAATCTCGAAAATTAGATTATTTTGATTTCGTTTTCATCATTATCTAAACCCAACGTTGTTGAGTAACGCAAGTCAACTCAAGAACTAAAAGAGGGCAGAACATAAGAGCGAGCGAAATTTTCGCATCCCATCTCGGATAGGTTTTATATTCTTTTGATCATTCATACCTTAATAGAAATAACTGGGAGTGATGCGAGAAAGCTCATTAACTGACAGAGAGCAGAACACAAGCCGAGCTTGTAAATTCATGCAACCCAACAAGGAAAGGTTTTTTTTTTATCATTTCATACACAAACATAGTGATTTTATTGAGACATACAGGAGAAAAAAGACAGTGTAGAAAGTAAGAGCGAGCGAAGCGAGCTCGAAATTTTTACACCCCACCGCGTACGGGTTTCATTACGTCGCCCGTTAACGGGTGACACCTGACCAAAAATCAACGAATAAGTCTCACCCCTAAATGCAGAAAACCTGAAGGACTAAAGAAATTTTTGCACCTCATCTCGGAAGGGTTTTTATAGTATTTTGAACATTCATACTGAAATTTAAGTTTTTTGTTGATTTATACAACCTGTAGAAAAACTCAGGAAGCCGAGAGTGTGCAAAATGCAAGAGCGAGCGAAGCGAACTCAAAAATTTTTGCACCCTACTCCCGACAGGTTTCATTGCGACAAACGTTTAGGGGTGCCACCTGATAGTGACAAAAACCAGTCAACGAGCGGTCGTGTGTCACCCCTAAGCGGGTGTCACCCGGTGCGCGCCACCCCCCCCCCTCGCTACGCTACTGATCTTTATTTATCTGTTTTACCAAAATTCCAAATCAATGAAAACTTCATAGCATGTATTGAACACATGATAGTTGTATAGTCTCCTTTTCATTAGATGACTATAAAAATTATGGAGTTCAATATTCAATGAAAAGCTTCGTAAGTTATGAGAAACCACCATGACAGTTCCAACGAGATGAATTTTAACGGATAATCAGGTGGGAGGGTCGCGGAGGAAAGGCTATGTCCACCAGAGAATAAATAAAGCCGAGCCATATCGAGTTGGTTGTTACATTCACTAACTTTTGGTGTGTATTTTCGTTACTTTTAATGTTCACTTATTTTATACAACTAGATTTCTTCCATGACTTCGCTCACGAAAAGGAAAAAGTATCGCGAATTTTTGGGGAAAAAATGAATAGATATCCTATTGTCCTATGGAAATCCGCGCTATTGTAGCTTTCTATCAGTGAAGAAGTTTTGCGAACAAATCAAAACTTCTAGAGATTACCCCTCAAAATTAAACAAACAATCCTGCCTACATATTAAATTTATACTTAGATTAAGTTATTTATATAGGGGGCTTTGTAATCTGAAATTGAATGGTTTATTATTATTATAATACGTATAAGTTTAAAGGTTTAGTTAGATTACAGAAAGAAAGATTGAGAAAAATAAAATAAATTGAGCTTTCTGAACTTGCTGTGACATTTGATTAGCTACATCACGATATACTATTTATCATAAAAACTGAAACACTACGATACACCTACGCATCAGAAGTTGATATTGAAACATAGGTAAGTACAATATTTTTAATCAAAGCAGCGAAAAAAGTTATCAAAATGATAAACGCTTCTTTTACAAACTGGCAAGTTAAGAAAGGTGTTCCCCAAGGACGACATTTGGGGCCAATATGCTTTCTTAAGGTAAGAAGTTGTTTTATTTTTCAAGTTTTGTTTCATTTATTATTTTTGTATAAAAAAAAAATCCTTTTCGTTTTCTCTAAAATCGTGGCAAAAGGGACATATCTATGCATAACATGTCTAAGTGTCCGTCATATATTAAAAAACCGACTAAACAAGAAGCCAACTATACTTGTAAAGAGGCTAAGCTGATGATCAGTTTTAGACACTCATTACTTGCCGAATGATAGTATGAAGATCCAATAAAACGAACAGCCTACTTTGTCAGCTGCTGAGGCGTGACTTGGATGGACCTCGCCATGGACCACGTAAGTCTGAGCTCATTTAATTACAGCAACAAAAGAGGAATAAAAAAATTTGCTTATAGGTAGTGGAAGTTTTGACGATCCCTCATGGATCATGGATGGATTCATGGGGATTATTTGATCTTATACATTAGTATGTATTTATAAATGAATAATATTACTCGTATAATCTGTCAACAGGTCATGCTTTGTGAGGCACGGCACTACAGCTAATCTCTAAAATCGTATAATATGTAGGTATAACAAGTACATAATAAAGACATATATTTGTACTCTTAAACGTGCAGCCATTAATTAACAGCTATTTAATAAATAATCAGCAATCTTGGATAATACATCATTCATGGGTTTTGGGCTTAACCGGTATTAGTGTGGACTTATGTGAAAGCTTGAAAAATTGTGCCTATTACAGAGAGCGCACTCAATAGGCTCGCAGACCTGCACCGTTAGACTCCAGATCACGACGCGGCGGATTATTTGAGAACACAAAGAGATCGAGTGCCGAGCGACGGACGGACACAATCACTCATAGCGTTGCGTTTGTCATAGAGAGCGAGCGCGACAACGACGCGTCGATCACCGGCCGACACGCTTTGTCAGCCTGCTCCGATTTGTTAACTGCGACACTCGGGCCCGCCCGACCCACTGACAAGCGTGCGTGTAAATATCTCACCCGATAAACTTACCTGTACTAATCATGAACTCTGCGTAACCTGCGCGTGCTCTATATCTAATTCCTACTTATTAAAAATGAAATACAAACTCAATGAAAAGTTAGCAAGTCATGAACCTGAGGTCATTGCAATAAGGAAAACTTGACTTTCTGAATTGTCTGATAATTTCGAAACAATTTCAGAAACTTTCTACAGAGCCGTAGTCATTTCGATTGTCCGCGAGAAGGCTGTAAAAATCGTTCACCCATAAAGTGAAATATAGGTTAAGACGGTCTCTCTCTCAAAAATTCATTCAAAGTACCGTAATCTCGTCCTTTTATTTTGTAATTTCTTCTTACCACCAATTTTGAGCAGTCGTTTAACATTTTAGGGCTCGTTTTATGGTCTTGTGTCTGATGAACATCCTCTTTTATTTCTTGTTTTGACTCCACGAATACGAATGTTGACCGCTATAATGCATGGACTCCACACATCCTCACGAACATGCTAGAACTACTCGATATTCTTTTAAACCAATTCCATTATATTGGCATACAACATAATATCTGTTTAGAATTCCACCTCTAAGCTGTCTGCCGTATGAGTCTGCCGGATGATTGGAGCCAAAATAGTACCTCCTACAGTTAATTGTCAAGACAACAATGTGTCGTGCATTTGCGGGTGGTTTTCGGAAGTTGACACGAATGTTTAGGTGGAACAATAGGTTTGTTAGTTTTGGCGAGCGCGGATGAGGCGGCGGGCGCGTGCGGCGGCGGCGTATTGTCGGGGCGGAGTACGGTAGCCGTGCGCCCACGCAGCCGCGCCGCCGCGCCGCCGCTCTCTGCCAGGAACAGCGCCTTGTCCGTGTCACCGGTACGATGCTCAACCGCTTAAATATCTTACTTTCACAATTGTAATAAGCGAACGTCAAGTACTCATCATGTTGGACAACAATAAGGCACGGCGTCTCTGTCCGCTACGTGCATTGCCATTTACAATCTTGCTGTGATCACTGTGATGCCTTGCCTTTTACATCCACAGATCTCATTTAAACCTTGAGTATTTTTAGGGTTCCATACCTCAAAAGGAAAAAACGGAACCCTTATAGGATCACTTTGTTGTCCATCCGTCTGTCTGTCAAAACCTTTTATCTCGAGAAAGCGTGGAGGTATCAGGTTAAAATTAAAACCATATAATAAGATCTAGTCCCTTGAAGCTGTGAAAAAATCAAACTTCTAAATTAACGTAAAAACATAAAAAAAGATATGGCTGTTTATGCCACAAAAAAACGTAATTTTCGACACTCTCAAGGGAATCAAAATTCATAGGGTAATTCCCGTTGACCTAGAACTATGAAATTTGGCAAGTAATGTCTTCTTATATTACAAGTATAGGGAAAAGTCTGAAAACTACACATTTGTAAGTAAATCATAAAAAATGTAGTCTTTATTATAAAGTAATTTGTACCTACAAAGAAGAACGGTCATTTCAGACCCAGAGTCCGACAGAATTGAGACCTATCGTAGTTTTTTTGTCATCTGTAGTAGAGCAAGAATATTTGTTTTTTTTTCGATTTCAATGGCTAACACAAATAAATTACCTTGAATATGTCTTCAAACGAAGTCTTGAAAAATAATTTTACATCCATTCCTACAAGTATGCCGATCGTTTTTGAGCTCATTTGAATTGTCTCGATGGGTATTATGCATAGTTGATGAAGAGCAGAAAGGTGGAAAACGGTAAAACGTGTTCGGCGCCATTTCCGACCCAGAGTCCGACAGAGTTGAGACCTATCGTATTTTTTTCGTCATTTGAAATAGAGTAAGATTATGTATTTTTTTTTCGATTTCGATGGTTAACACAGATCTATCTTCTATACTCTATACTTACCAATATATAAAGCTGAAGAGTTTGTTTGTTTGCTTGAACGCGCTAATCTCAGGAACTACTGGTCCGATTTGACCAATTCTTTCAGTGTTTGGTAGCCCATTTATTGAGACTATATAAGGCTATAAGCTATATATCATCACGCTAAGACCAATAGGAGCGGAGCAGACGAAGTTACGCAGTTCAACTAGTTTCCTATAACAAAGTCCACGAGGGTATTTGTCGCAATGACCGCTTTTTGTTTAAATATTTGAATCAAAACCCGATCTGAATGGAAAAGTGGTTACCTTGATATTAATCCTTATTCATTTAAATACTTTGACAATTAAGTTTAATGTAAATTACACTTTAAATTATTCAAATCTGATCTTTCGTTTAAAAGTTACGCCGGGTATAAAATGCTCTAAGTAAGAAAAATGTTGAGATTAGAGCGAACTGCCCTACGTTGAGTCTATTAATAAGTAATTTACACATTACCCTATAAAGAGGGAGGTGTAGAAGATGAAGCTCGTGGAGTACCTACTAAACCCGCGTGAACGAAGTCGCGGGTGAAGTGCTAGTGTAGTAATATGAGCTTGAGTATTTCTTTAGAGATAGTATAGAAAAGTAATTCTTTATCCACTCTTACAAGTATGCCTGTGATGTCTGCGCTCATTTTAATCGTACTGTTGGGTACCATTGGGCTCGTACGAAACGTACTGAGCGGTACTATTCAATGTAGCTGGTAACAACGATCTGATGATGGAAATCATAAAGGTGAGTAGTGACTCTCTTAATTGACTACTTCTTTACCCATCGTGTATGGGCTCATTTGAAACCATCTGATGAACACTATCTATTGCAGCTGGAAACAACGATCTGATGATGGAAACCATAAAGGTGAGTAGTGACTCTCTTAGTTGACTACTCTTAAACACTTCGTAACAATTTTATTTATTTATTTATTATGGTTCACCTACAGACATCACATACATATTTAGTATTACAGATTTATAGTTTATTATAGCATTGTTTTGCGTAACATTTATTAAATTTGTCTATTTTCAGTTTTGTAATGTTGGTATCATGTGTTTTGTTGGTTTATTGGATTCATTTGACTAACAAACAAAAAAAACTAATTAACAAACAAATTTGTTGTTATTGTGATCATTCCTTTTAAAATTGAGCGATTATTATTCTCAGTACCTAATTATTTTTTATTTTTTTTTGTGGTTTGATGTATATATTTAAGTAGAGTACTTACCTGCCTTGTGTTGTTTATTTGTGTGCACGCGGGGGGCGCCAAAATGCCACTCAACCGGTGGTTGCTGAAAACCAGCGCTGTGATTCTGGACTCGTCCAGAGTTGTGGCATATGCTGAGCAACGACCGATATTTGCTCGGGTGCGACGCACAACTTAAATGCATGTTTTCGATGTTATTTGTTTCTATTATACATTGTTTATTTTGTTTTTGTAACGTCAATGTCAACTTGTCAGTGCCGGGCATCGCGGTCGCACCATAGACAATGTACTTGTTTTTTCCACTTTGACTATTGAACTGTGTTCTGTTTGTCTGTGGTGTGAACAAAGACGTGTCAGATGATGCCTGGTCTCGACATAGTCCTCTAGTAATAATAGGTTATTTAGTTTGTAGTTAGTTTTTAAGTTATTTCCTTTTAATTTTGTGTTTTGTGCGTCGCTTTCGGTGAAATAAACGTCTTTTCTTTCTTTCTTTCTTTTCTTATATTATACATACAAATGGTAGATCGTACGGTAATGTTCTAATATATGTATATATGTGGCAATTACAGGTAAATACAACATTAAGAATAAAGACGCCAGATTACCGTTTAGTTGCTAACTTAAGTTTAGGTGTACAGTTTACTGCCAAAAAAAGAAAAAAAAAGGAAAGTTAGGTAATTAAAAGATACAAAAATAATAATAACAAGCAAAAAAAAACAGAGTTAATAAAAGTGGATTTGCACTATTATTAGAATCATTGTATATAAACGATTAGTGATAATCGTTTATTTACAATGATTCTTCATCTACAATTCCAATGAAGACGTTACGTACGAGATAGGAAACGTAGTCACGTTTCATTGGTAATTTTCCTTATAAGTACTATTTATGTTAGCTGGTAACAAGGTTCTTATGATGGGAAGACCAGAAACGCCTAAGTCCCAGTAATAAAAATATCAATTTAAGCTGTAATACTAACTGCACGCGACTTAGCTCGCGTGAGTGGTATTTAATTTTTAGGGTTCCGAACAAAAAAACGGAACCCTCATAGGATCACTCGGGTGTCTGTCTGTCTGTCCGTCTGTCGCAGCCAGTTTTCTCCGGACCGATTCTGTTGAAATTTGGTACAAATATGGACTTCTGTGACCCAAACACGGACGTGTTACGTAAATTATTAAATTTTTAGTATGGAGGTCACTTTTGGAGGTCAAACTAGAATTTTAAAAAAAGATTTATAACAATATCGTGTGACAAATTAAATGAAAGGGTTACTGTGCGGGTTTTTTTTTCATAATTTTCAAATAAATGGTTGTGAAGTTATTCAAGAAATTAGATGAAAAATGACCATTCCCCCCCCCCTTTTCTCTGAAACTACTGAGCCTAAAATTTTGAAAAAAATGTAGATAATAGATACCTATAGATTACTGAAAAATCTATAAAAAGTCTAGTGTTAAAATAACATGATTAAAAAAAATTCGTTCGGAACCCTTTGCACGCGAGTCCGACTCGCTCTTGACCGGCTTTTTTTAGCACGGATCCCTTATTCTTTTTCGAAAATCAGTTGCTCCTTATATCAGTTATCTGCTAGTGAAAGTTCCGCCAAAATTAGTCAAGCCGTTTCGGAGATTCCGCATAAAACGATGGTCTAAAATTAAAGTAGCTTAAGTTACTCATTATAAAATTAGCTACTTGTCAGTGAAAGTTCCGGAGATTAGCCGGAACAAACAGACAAAAGTTTTACAAATTGTGTTTTTGTTATAGGAATCGTATACATATATTTTCATATGCATTTAGTACAAACCGACAATACAATTTTTTATTATTTTATTATTTAGATTTCACAACAAGTTATTTTTACATTAAACCAGCACTGATGACTAATTGCAGTAACCAATAGTATACATCAAGACGATTCAAACGAGCTAAAACACGGTGGTTATACTAGTAGCCAATTAAGAGATCCACTATTCACCTTTCTGGTCTCCATCATCAGATCCTTGTTCCCAAAAACTATTAATAGTAGGTAATCATCAGGAGGATTCAAATGATTCCAAACACGATGGCTATACTAGTAGTCAAATAAAAGATCCACTATCCACCTTAATGGTCTCCATCACCAGGTCCTTGTTGGCAACAACAAAGAATAGAGCTCATCAGACGAATTCAAATGAGCCCACACACGATGGTTATACTAGTATCAACTAAAAGATCCACTATCCACCTTTCTGGTCTTCATCAACATATCTTTGTTCCCAACGACGGATTCAAATGAGCCCAAACACGATGGTTATACCAGTAGGCAACTAAGATATTCGCTATCCACCTTTCTGGTCTCCATCATCAGACCCTTGTTCCCTACAACAATAAATGGTGCTCATCAGACGGATTCAAATGAGCCCAACCACGATGGTTATGCTAGCGAGAGTGTATGAAAAATAGCTTTTCTAAACTTCGTTTGAAATAACACTTTCCACCATATATTTATGTGTCAACCAACGAATTCGAAAAAAAAAACGTATTTCTCTCATATTTCAGACGAAAAACAAACTAGGTTATGAGTGATTTCTGTCGGAGGTGGGTTAATTTTGTATGGACCGTGACCATTCTTCTTTGTACGGAACCCTCGGTGGGCGAGTCCCGACTCGCACTTGCCCGGTTTTTTCAGTTTACATAACGAAAAAAAAAGTAGAAACTAGTAATTTTTCTACAGCTACACAATCACTTCATCGATTTGGATTTAGGATGAACTGGGCTTGACATAAAGATGAAACAAACAAAGTAGTAAGTACTGTTATATCCAAAAGCATCTTTTCATGAAATTGCAGTACCTGTAAATGAAATAAACGAGTATCAATGTGTATGAACCAGACTTTCTCAATTAGGTACTTATAGTTACTAATACATTCTCCACAGAGATATTATTATATTATAATTTTGATGACTGGCATGATAACTATAGCGTTTAAGATATGCAAATAAAGAACTTTCATTTCGTTGTCGGAACAATGGTGATGTATTCGCGGGGGTTTGTCTAGTTGACAGTGGAGATAATAATACGATGAATAATAATAGTGTGAAAGCACAGTAATTTTACACTTAGCATTTTATTATTATATCAGTGATAAATGGCAAATTCTTCGAATGCCGATTGTTTTTATTCGAACTAATAGAAAAGATCTCATAACACACTACCGTAGTCTGATTAGTTATATACGATAAATAATGCTTTGATTGTTGAATAAAGATTTGACTGTTTATTCATTAATTCAGAAGTTTGTGTGTTCTGATTACTGTAGATAGCTAGCTATCTATAGTAACCAGAACCTTAGATCTAGTACTTAGGTACTAGATACCCGCGAAAAAATATTTATTTGATAAACTTCACCACAGTCTGCAGCCGTCTGTTAACAAAGCAATAGAATGCTAATCATTAGATGCAGTGGTTCATGATAGTACAAGACACAGCACGAGCACATCTCGCCACGCCCTCTTCCTTCGAACAAGTGAATGCACTAATGAAGCACAACTAAATATTCATGGAACCAGTCATCGCGGTCGCTCCCAAAAGTGGAAGGAAGCATTAACGCACGTCGAGTGCCCTCTACAAAAGGAGCAGAGGATATGCGGCCGTGTCTAACAAATGCCTACACATGACATGACAGAAACAACCACTACTTAATTGCTAAGACTTTCTATGGGAATACCGCATACGTAATTGTTATATAGTTTTGTAGAGACAGAACAAACATTTTATAATAATCGCTTTAGGCAGAACAAGCATCTTCTACATTTTAATTGATGTACCTTATGATCTGATTCAGAGAATTTTGTGAAGCAAAGGTATGGTCATAGGTAGACTAAGCTATATCTTCACCTCACCCATTTATATGTCTAAATATATCGTTGGTATTGCCTCTAGGTATGTAATGTACAACGAGTTTGTTTTTTTTTTTTGTATTCTTGTTTTTTTTTAATTTTTGTTTTTCTGCGTAGTAGTAGGTAAACAATTTGCACCATCAAACCAAACCGATAAATTCGGGCCGTATGGATCTCTCAGACTGATGTTGTGAACGGTCTTCTTGACAATTACTGCGGATTACATAAAAGTTGAAGACCGCAGGGTAGGTTTTGTTAAAAAAAATATAATTATATAATTTATACTGAAAAAAAAACGTCATTTGGCCCCGCGAGAAGCGGCAAGTGCCAAGCCAAAAACTCATCTTTCCCGGTAGCACACACAGAATCAAGATCGATTCTTAGTAGGTAATTGAGTCATGAAATGCTATGATCTATTTTGAAAGCCCTAACTTTCTCTGTCAACAAAATAAATGTTTTAGATAACATAGTAGATACAGATTGAAGAGCAGAGGTGGACTAAGAAATAAGCACTCAAGATTGCAAATCAGTACGGAGGTCGCGCGGTCTCGCGCCGGTGACTTGAATGACTCATAAACACCTTGATTTACTGAACACACCGAAGATTTGTAGTGTATTAATTCCAATGTCGCTGGCCGGAAGATAGCCCGAGCCGCAACATCACTCGTAGCACATGTTTACACTCAATTACACATTGTTGTTAGTGCGGCCGCGCCGGCTAGGACGCTCCGACGCGGCGTCGCCGACGTGGTGCTCCACCAACATCACCAACCATTAAATCACGGGTGGCACTGGCACGAGCTCTCCTGACCAACATAAAAAGTCTTATCTTTATTATCTCATTGAAAAACGAACGCGAGTAGGTAATACATCTATAAAAGTGACAATATTTATGACCGTGATTTATGGACAAAATATTTTTACTTGTCGTATTTTGTGTAATCCATCGTAAATTGTTTTACACACATGCCTCGAATCGTTTACAAGATATCATAACACAGGTTATAGAATCGACATAGGCACATATTACAACACACAATAAAATTAAACGATGCTATATTTCTTATCTTTACAAGAGTACATTACATAGGTTCCTAATTCCAATATATGTTAAACTAAGAATTTACTGAAGTAAATTCAACACTTCAGACAAATAGTCGGACGATAGTGAAGCATCGTCAACAGCAGCATCAACTGTTTATGTTCCAAATAAATAACTTATTATTTATTATTTATTATCGTCCGACTATTTGTAATATGACTGCCTGAAACATATAATACGTACGTTGTTATCATGTAGAAAGGTTTATTTTATGTGAGCTTTCAGTGATTTTTAGCTATACCAACTACATAGAAATCATAAAAATAAGTAAATGAAACAAAAAAAATACAGTAAAAACAGAATGTGGTTGTGAGGTGAGCAACCCTAAAGCTCACAAACTAAATTGGCACATAATGCTCGTATTAATTTTATTGCTATTATAGAGCAAGCCGCAAATCAACGATTGTAAAAGCAAACTTTGTAAGGAACGAAGGTCTGTACACTCATAGGCAGAATCGTACAAACATGCACTTGATTCTTGAATTGGATGATAGGAATTTTACGAGTATGATTTTCCTTGACTTGAAGAGTTTTTTAAAAGGTTTTTCACTAAAATTACCGATTTTACCTATTTGGATTCTTCTTTTGTAAGTAATGTGTAACATTTTTATACCAAGTTGTAAATCAGTCTATCTTCGTTGATGTACAAGGTACTAACTAACTGCAGCGTTACAGCTAATGAAGGCAGCGGATGCCCTCCTAAATTTTGTACAGACTGATTTATAGGATTATAATTATACATGAAAGTACTTGCTGTACATACAACTATTACTTTGCGTTTATGAGAAACATAATTTGTAAGTTAATGTAATAAATGTTTAAATTACTTAGCGTTCGTTAAGCAACATGAGACAAACAAGCAAAGCCATTTGGTTGTTGTAAGTAGCAGTGTTCCCCCGTCATAACATTTTACTGCAGCTCGTGAAATCTAGTCAACAATCTACGTACAGCACATTACCATACCTAAAATAACCTCGTGAATGATGCAATGTTTTCTCTTTGTGCAGCGTTGAATCTCAGCATCCACATGTGACGTGACGCAACGGTCTTACGTTAAATATCAATGGATGCGTAGTCGAATCTCTTCCACGAATAAAAATATGAGCATAAATTAATATACATATTTTCCCTTTAATAACTGTGTGATACATTGTGATCGATGGTCCTCTTATATCACAAACGCCTTTAATTATTCAGATGAAATCGGACAGTTAAGTCATTACGGTGTGACTAATATGCCTGTGGAAATCCGCGGCCGCACAAATTATAACCTGGCGTAGTGAGCAGAACTGACATGTGATATATAAATACCAATGGTGAAGGTCCCCAGAAGTTAGACATTCGTTAGTTTCTGTCGATGGCTTCGTTCGATATTAGAATATTTGTTAGTTATTCAAAAATATTCGCCCTCGTTATTGACTGTAGCAGCGGCGTGAGCTATTATTGCCAGTTACTCGAGGAATTCAGTTATAGCACTATTGATCGACATCTATTTGGGTTTCCAACTTAAGAACAGAGCAAACACCCATTATTATATTAGCGTGTAATAAAAACGAGTCGTGAACTCTGTCCGTCGCAGTTTAGTTAAACCGTTATAAAGATCACGGTCAATTGTCCTACAAAGCCCGAGTTCAAACTATATTGAGATAGTTGCCTTTCTAAATTTTCTAAATTATTGATTTTCATGACTGCATTGTAATGAGCCCAAATTATGACCGAATAGACGCTTACGGTTGAGATAGTTATTAGCTCAACTATGAGCTTCATTTGTATTTTTTTTGCAATCCTGATGGAGAACACTTATTTGTGTTTGAAACACATTTTCAAAAACATTTTCCATAACAAAATCTCTGAATGTCGCAGTGAAGCTAAACCAAACATCTTCACAGCAGTAGCTAACAGACTGGTTCATATTATAACTAAGGATAAAAGGACCACTACCTTAAACATAGTTCGAAGTGTAAGTACTATTGTCACTATTAAAATGACGAAGGGATGATTTTTACGAGTGTCAATAGGCATTAAGTGCGGGACTCGCCATGTTTATAGAGCCGTAGATTCAGATTACGTGCCATTAGTTCGCCGCGGCTGGACGCAGCTCGTACGGCCCGTGTCATTAGCGTCCATAGCAAACAACATTACCACGATAATAGCTCATGAGACCGGTTCTTATCGTGCTATTGATAAAGCCTTTTTATATCAACTAATTTATTTCGCAAAAGATTGGGATTACACGATGGGGATTGTTAAAAATAGAGTTCGTGGAGATGCAACGAAATATTTGTTCAAGTCGAATGTTTATGCAGTACAGAGTTTTAATACTTTAGCAAATATTTTAGAGACCCACTGTGAAAATTGAAAATATTCATAAGTTTTTTCACGGCCCGAAATGCAAATGAATTAAAAGTCATCCTGTATCAATAACCTGTCGAAAAAGTGTCGACTTTTTAGAGCTACTGAAGCTGTTCGCCCATTCGGTGCAGTTCGGTGCATACTGCACCATTCAAGTGTTAGAAATCCGAAAAGAAAACTAAACAGTAAACAATTTTCTTAAAGACAAGATTGCTTGTCATACCACTGAGTTACAAGTATTTGAATGTCAGGAGAAAGCGCATAGTCTGAGCCGCGAACCCGACACGTGTTGTAGTTGCTAATTAGTGTAGGGTGTCGGGGGCGACCGCCACCACAGCCTGCAACGGTTACCTGCGGCGACCGGGTGGCGGTGGCCGGCGACCAGCGACCACGCCGGAACGAAACACGACACCGCGATCTTACGGGGATCACATGTGAAACTTTCCCAAGATTTTCCTTCTTGTTAATTGTCCGCTTTTCGTCAGTGTAGTTCTAACAGTGGGTAAGTCGTGTTGTGTCTATGTCGATTAAACGTTTTCTATTCTACTGTAAGGCAAAAACGGCTTTACAGGGTCGTATAATAACAGAACTAATAGAAATTATGATAACCAGGATAACAATAGAACATTTTGTTTTTGAAGCAAACCTAACACATTGTTAGAACTTCATTGACATTGGGGATGTTGAAAAGTTACACAGCCATTCAAGAAGAGGCTAATACAAAACTAAAAGTTTGGTTAAAAAGTTATATAATGAGTTATAGAAGTCCGAAAACGTCTTAATCCGCTACTGGAGCTTTCCCATGCTTATCTAACGAGAAGCTTTTACAACCAACTCTTGCCAGAAGATAAAGAGCTCAATTTTGTCATCCTTTTACTAAGATTAACTAGACCCAAATCAGTGTACACTATATTAACTAACCTCGTCACAGTATATAAGGCAACCCGTATATAACACCTAAACTGAACTCGATTATGCAAGCTCACTTATGCTTTGTGAATTTTCATCAGAGTATATTTTAAAATTAATGATAGGTATACACAAATGAGTTATGATTAGATATCTATAAGTTCTTTTGTGTTAAAAGCGTGTATCGTGTTAAGTAACGAAGTTGGCTAAGTCACGCTCAACTTTATCGATACGGCATCGCGAAACTGACGTAACTGCAAAACAATCATGTTTTGATTGTAAAGAAGACGTACCGAAGGGATCACTGGTGCTGTTTACTTGTGTTTGCAGACATTTTTTTGCTTAATTGAAACATACCAAGGGATCCATACAGTGTTAGTATGAACTTACAGCGTTAGTAAAATCAATATCTTTAAAAATACATTAAAACATTAATTGGCTACATGAACATGTGCAGGCACATGCCTGCCCGCCCAGAGCCTGGTAAATGGTCCATCAACCTAATGGATACTGTCCCATAGCTGGGCAAAAGTCTCGTCCATGCTTTTCCATTGAGCTCATTTTAAACCGACTTCATATAAGGAATATCCCCACAATAAGCCCTTTCATTTGATATGTCGCACGGTAGGTACGGATTTAACAAATTTTCTAATATTCCCCAAAATGACTTATTTTTTGGGTTCCGTAGTCCCTTATAGTATCGCCATGTCCGTCTGTCTGTCCGCAGTTTAGCTCAGAGACGCTTAGCACTAGAAAGTTGGAATTTGATATGGGTATCCATATTAATCACGCCGACAAAGTGGTAAAATAAATCCTTCAACATATTTTTTTTACCACATAAAGTGGCGATTATTTTTTATCGTCCATCCCATGGTGTGAGGTGTCATAAAAATATTGGGGGTTTGCGAAAACCATTTTTCCGTCTAAGCTTAATATTTCGCAATCGGATTTTGCGAAATATTAGGTCACAGCTGGATATCTCAAGAACTACTAATGCTATCACCCACGTCCGTACATAGGAGTTTTAAATGACATTTTCTCAACTATTTTGCAAATAAGAAAGAAATAAAAATGTGTATATTTTTTGCAACAGCGACTGAAAGGAGTTCTTAAAAAATTAAGTCAGGCTACTAGGGCATCTGAGGTATCATATGAAAGGACGTTATTCGCACATTCTCTAATATTTTTTTTAGGCATGGTTTTTGACTTTTGACGAAAAATGTAACAATTTTGACCGTCCCCCCCCCTTGTCTCCGAAGTTTCCATAGTGAAAAATCTGGAATTAAAACAGGAAAAATAAAACGATCTCTAAATAGCACACTTTTTCAGAAATCATCAACAAGAACCGGCTAAGTGCGAGTCGGACTCGCACACGAGGGGTACCATACCATAAACCTTATTTTTTATTATTTAATGTTATAGCGGCAATAGAAATACCCAGTCTTTAAAAATTTAAAAACCTAACTGAAACTGTCTAACTATTACGGTTCTTGATATACAGCCCTCTGACAGACAGACAGACGGACAGCGAAGACTTAGTAATAGGGTTCCGTTGGTTACCCTTTGGGTACGGAACCCTAAAAATTACATTAGTTCCACTAGCGGTCAAAAGATGGCGTTGATTTAAAACTGCAATATACATCTCGGTGTTAAAATTCTCTGACGAATATGGGCCTCGCCGATGAAAATTTTAAAACATTTCACGTTTTATATGATGGCACGGAACCCTGGGTTCATGAGTCCGACTCGCTCTTGACCGGTTTTTTATGTTAGAGTCAAGAGTCGGTTGTTTTTAAATACGTGAAAAAAGTCATCGTAGCATATACATACAACGAATTTAAAAGGAAAACTATGACAGCTAAAAGTAAGCTTCACATGTTAACGAGTAATAGTTGACCAACCTATTACATGTACTTCGAGAAGGAAAATTTCGTACAAATTCAATTTAAAATCAATATATATAAAACTCTTCCGTTACTGGACTGACTGACTGACAGACAACGCACAACCGAAACTACTGGTCGTAGAAAGCTGAAATTTGGCATGTAGGTTCCTTGGGGTGTGCACTAAGGATTTTCCGAAATTCCTACGGGAACGGGAGAAAACAAGATATCCGTGTACGAAATCGCGGCCAAAAGCTAGTTAGTTAGATAAAGTTGTAAGTTACGTGAATAAAACTGGCCTAGTGCAAGTCGGACTCGCGCATGAAGGCTTCCGTACCATCGTATTTTGTTATTTGTTGTTATAGCGGTAACAGAAATACACTTTCTGTGAAAATTTTAACACTCTTCCTATATCCTTCCTATTATATAATAGTATACAAGAGATATAGCTCGCTGACAGACAGACGAATGGAAGGACGGACGGACGGACGGACAGCGGAGGCTTAGTTATAGGTTCCATTGGTTACCCTCTGGGTACGGAACCCTAACAAAAGGTAGTGAATATAAATTCAAAGAATCAAAGAAAAAGCATCATTCTAAGTGAGCAATTGTGACGAGCTACTATGGAGCTCTACACTGCGCGTGGCCCGCCACGCAACTAAACAAAATCCGCAAATTAGATCGTTGATGAACTAGTGAAAAGTTAAAGATACTATACTAAATCAGTGTATTTATTATACAAAAATCTCTAGTTGGCATACTTAAAAACGAAATATTCCATGCGCTGAATAATTAAAAAAGCAATAATGGTTTGATCTTTTTTAACCTACATAAACCAAAACTCCGAACAAAAGACATCAACGACTTCAAAAACTTTAACGATCAAAAATCAAGTACGGAAATAATATTTCACTAGCCGTTATAACAATTTGTCTAGAATTGTTATAAAAAGTATCTAGTCCACTCTGCGTTACGATGCTAGTCCATTTCCCACATAGTTGGAGGTCCGCACTAGAAGAAATCGAAGGTGGTTCGGCATAAATCGTGGGAAGATCTACATAGTTAGGCGGCGCGGGATCGGGTCGGCGCGTGTAGCTGCGCCCGCGTCGCTCGGGGTGAACGTCTCACTTAACTGTTGTGAGCACCTGAGCGCCGCACCGCACCGCGCCGCATCACACCGCACCGCATCACACCGCACCGCCCGCCGCTACTTACAACCCACTACCACGTGTTAATCCATCATCATTTAAAACGCTCCTAATTTCTTTAATCATGTCAAGAAGCTCTCTATCTTAGTGCTACATCATAAATGATAGCCCATTTGAGTTACACAAAGCCGGTTGTGGACGTTGTCGTGCAATTCCGAATGAGACCCATGGGTAATGGACGTTAATAAATGTTGTTCTGGTTTCGTAGCGGTAGACTGCGACAGAATTAAGGAGTTTCATTGATTGACACATAAAAAATTGCGTCACATTAAACGCTATCAAAGTTATAGAAACCATGTTCGTGGCGCAGCGGTCGAAACTTGTAAAATGGTACTTAGATATAACATCATTTGAATCTGTAGCAACACTTATCTACCCATCGAACAAGGTGATAAATCCTACGTTGGATAGATATGTATCGAAAAATTACGTTCGCTGGGCCGGCAGGGCACCGGCACAACAATCGAACACGCCGGCGCTTTTGAGGCGTCGTTCCACAAATACTTGGAACAAATATTTTTATAATGAACATACGTTACGTGTTTTCTATAAATACTGGCAATTCTTTATATAACAGGTCGTAGGTATGTGGAGGTGTTCGGAGATCAAAACGAGACTGTGAATGTAGGCTATCGGTGACTATAAACAACACGACTCTTTGTCTCGCTTCTAAGAAACTCTAACGAAATAAAATCAGAATACCAGCTTTTTTACAATGTTGCTATAGGCAAAGCTTATTCGCCTGTCAACGTCCCAAATTAATAGATGTTATTAGTTTTAACATAAATGTTAATTGGTTATTTTCTGTTTAGATGCTCAAAATTATTATCGTTGGGACATTTTACGATGGTTAAATAACAAAGAATTCGAAACCTTGATTTGAAGGACTTATCTAACGGCTTATTAAATGATAAATATAAAATCCTAATTGGTACCAATAAAGTGGTTTTGTTTGACCATGAAGCTTTTAAGCAATAACTAGACGTCCTCTATCTCTCTCGAAGACCTGAAAAAAGCGCTGAAAGCTAGTTTATAATTGCACGGCAACTGTTTGCGAATAACGTTCACTGGTTTTGGAACAAAACATCATAAAGTAAAGATTGCGCAAGCGCAGCCGTCGTAACGCAACCATCTACAGACACAACACATGCTAGTACTCAAGGCTAATTCCTTAAAACCAAGCAATGTTGGTAAAGCATGCAAATGAAATGAATTGTAGATCGATTGAAAATAGATCGTGTGTCAGCGATCGGGAGGCTTCGGGGCATGATCATCGGTCCACGAGCGCACGCGCACGATCCACGCCGCGGCCCCCGGCCGCCGCCCTCGCCCTCGCCCCCGGCGACACTCACCGAACACAATATTACATTCCCAACTATGCTGCTAAAGTTCACGCAAAAAATATAGTCCAGTTACAAACTGTAGCAGCCACTTGCCGTGGCGTTTGGTGTCATTTTGATATATTGAAGGAATGCCTTCGCACTATTGCGAAGTTGAACGAGCAGAGATGTAAATATCCATTTACGTTAGAATAGGAGCAGACAAAACTAAGACAATTAGTTTAAGCTTTGCTATAAATTGGACATCACAACAATTTATCATCAGACATAGTTTCAATACAATAAAAATTAAATCAGAACCAAAAGCCATGTATTCTTTTTCTAAGATGTTATTAGATACCCAAAACATACAAATAAAAGCCTTAAACGGCCACCATTTTTCAAATTGGCGCTTTTGGACAACACGGTTTATTGGTGAAAGTGCATTTTAAGAACAGAAAATAAAACGATTTCCCACTGACCTTACCTATTGTTCGTGAAACAAAGGAGATCGAAGTATCCGCTGTATAAACACGCAATTAATGATTTCTAAAATAATAAATTTATGTTTCAAAGTTGTGGCCATCTCATTAAAAGAAATGTGTTGCCTTACAGAAACATAGCTTTGCGATTTTATCGTATGTTTCATCGAATTAGCATTAACAAATGAATAACTTAACAGAAAACCTAGATACAACGGTCGAAAAGAAATATATTGACTACTCTTATGGGTATTCAAATCTCATGTACCTCTACTATGTCATATCTACATACTTTAGAGCATTCAAATTCGTCGAATAATCTTAGCACACATCATATAATTATAGGTAGAGTCGTAAAAAAATCAATGTAATATCTGATATTTATATTACGAATCAGCTTAAACATGAAGTTGAGGCCAATAAATCTCCGCCACCTTAGCCGCTTGACATTGAATTATGGAAACACAAGGCGCCAGTTGAATAGGTAAACCGTAAGTACAACATTATGATGAAACGTAATTGCCTATTTCATCCAAATGTCCGTCTAAGGTGTCCGAATGTAATTACCAAAAGTCAGAATGGTCCCGCCCACGAGTGCTCTCACGCGCCATGACCTCACCTCACTGACAACCTGCTCACAAAAGCAAATTACACCACTATATTTAGTGGACTGCTTTTTGACTATTATCTTTATTATAGGTTTGTAACGTAATGGCTCATTTTTGTTTATATTGCCAATGTACACGTACGGTTAGGTTTTATCGATTAGTTTGCTCAGCAGCTCAGCCACGCTGGCCATAAACAGTCCATTAAGTTAATATCTTTTTACAAGTATGCTTAGCTAGTAAAGTTAACGTAAATACTTATAAGAGCTTTTGTTTCTTGTAACACACCACTTTTTTTGCATATCAATATTATACACATTGCACTGGATATCTTATCTCAATTATGACAGCAAAGCAGTTTGTCAGGAACGTTGTCTCTATTTGAATATTATCATACATTCATGCTCGGAATGGGTGATCTCACATAAAGCAAATGTACCTTGTGGATGGAGCGCGTAACTCCAGCGGAGTGACAAGACAATCATTGTAGTGCGCCAGTGTACGACGCGCGCGTATATTTACCCAGACAAATTTACGTTTGCGATCATGATAGACAAACAATTCAACTACAAACCTTGCTATTCATTCCACTTGGTATTCTCCAATAAAACTTCATTTGTCGAAATACTAGCACATTAATTTCTAAGCAAATAGATTATACAGATGCTAAAGATAATACAAACCACTGCTTCTACAACATATCTATTGAGACTGGACGACATCATTCAACTAACTATTGAGTGCTAAAATCAGAAAAATTACCGGCTGAAGATAAAAGCGCGGTGTTATTAGTATGTAAACACTCATAAACAGTCATTGCACTCGGCAATTTAAAAAGTAGTACATTCTTTGATTCAGCAGACCGCCCCGCGCCCGCTCCGCTCAGTTCCATCAATTAGAGTGAGCATTTAATCGGATAATGATGACAGATACCTAATAATCTCGGGACCGTTAAAATATTTTAAGCGTTTTAAAATAATAATGGCTGACATTAGTCTCTGCTAGAAGCGAATTATTATTTATTATAATACTTTACGTCTTTTAATCTTCTGGCTTCATGCAGCGTGAACTATTTAACATTCGAAAGTATTCATTTTTATGACGATGTGCGAAAGAAATAAATGTCTTCACGAAAATAAAAACGAGAGTCATTAAAATCGTATTTGCATACATCCTGGATTATGAAATTCACATAACAGTCATGTAAGATACTTCATAACAAGTTATAGCGCAGGTAACTACTGTTTATATATATTGGTAAGTGGCATTTAAGTCTCAAACATTTACGCTGGACCGTTTAGACGTTTTCTTTTTAATAACAACCCCAACAATAAAGATCGACTAATGGCAACCTAAAAACACCGGCCATTTACTTTTTAGATCACAGCTTAAAACATCACGACATTGTCTCGTTTGAAAAGTAGATGGTATCATTGGATCAGTGAGTAGTGCGCAGTGCGGAGGCTCCCGCGCCTGCGCAGTGCGCCACGTCCGCGTCCGCGGCCGCCGACAAGTGAACGCAATCACTAATTGAATCAGTCGCTAGTCATCGCCACCGGCATGCACCATGTAGGGCCCCCATCTGTGTTTCTAAATACAGGACATTTAAGAGACAGCACCATCATGACTCGAATCGCAACAAACCTCGTTCATAAATGGTTAGATTAAAAGCTGTCAATATGCAAAATTCAAGAGACAATATGCATAATTAAAGAGTTAGGAACAAAGCAGCTTGTATTACCTAGAGAATTGTGATATTGACATTAAACATGTTCAAAATTCGCCCTATCCTATTAACTCGCCCTAACCTACTAATCGCGGGGCTCAAAGCCGATGCACTAATTTAAAACGAAAACAATCACAGAAGAAGTTGAATCAACATTTTCAGAAACCGGTTGAAAATAAACAAAAAGCCGGCTAAGTGGGAGTCCGATGCGCACAAAAAGGGTTCCGTGCCATTAAGTGAAAGGTTTATTATTTTTAGGGTTCCGTACCTCAAAAGGTAAAAACGGAACCCTTATAAGATCACTTTGTTGTCCGTCCGTCTGCCTGTCAAGACCCTTTATCTCGGGAACGCGTGGATGTATCGAGTTGAAATTATATACTCAAGTCTACGGTCCCTTGAAGCTGTGAAAAAATCAAAGTTCTAAGTTAACTTTAAAAAATACGTCTATTTCACACTCTCAAGGGAATCAAAATGTAAAGGTTATTTGCCGTTGACCTAGAACTATGAAATTTGGCAATTAAAAAAAAGAAATACCGTCATATACTACAAGCATAGAAAAATGTCTGAAAACTATAAGTATGTACATACAATTAAATCATAAAAAATAATAGTCTTTATTTAAAGTAATATGTACCTACAAATTTGTACGGAACCCTCGGTGGGTGGCCGTTTTGTTTTTTGTTATAGCGGCGAATCTCACTCACAAAACGGTGTGAAAATTTCAACTGAGTACCTATTACGATTCATGAAGTACAGGCCACTGATAGACGGACGGACAGCTGAGGTTAAGTAAGAGGGTTCCGTTGGTTACTACCCTTCGTGTATGTAACCCACAGAAATTGCTCCTAACTAGGTATGAAAACGAAAATTTACCAAACCAGCCAGACTGCTACGATACGCTACGCATGATATTGCTACGAAATCATGATATCTATTTCTTTTTCTGAAATATAGTTAAATATTCGCCAGTTGTAGAATTTATAAAGGGACAATGTAAAAATATATATTTACATCAGCTTTAATCGACATGGTTCCTCTCCTTATGCTTAAGTTTTATATTATCTAAATAATATAAAACTTGCGTAGCTGCTACGAAAGCTACGAGAAATCCGTAGCCGTCATGCGTAAACTCATGTTTAATGTATGTAATAGTTAATTATAAAAAAAAAAACTTTTGCAATTTTGTTCATAAAAAGAAACCTAGGTACGTGTCCCAGAGATGTCTCGAGAACAATAAATGCATGGTAACAACAACTCGACATCACTTTCAGTTGACGAAATTATGATTTCTTCCGCGTTATCACACTCACAGATTTCGAAGAATCCTCGATGAAACCACGATACCGCCGACAATGCGTGGCTATGAGTGCTCAAGTAGCAACCCATAGCTACCCGATAAGCAACTATGGGCATCTTAAGTCTAATCTCATCAGCTGGGAATATAAAGCATCAGTTAAGTTCAGAGACAGTTTCTAAATCAGCGATGACCACGATGCAATTGAGTTGAATTACTTGCTCTATGCTAATCAATATTGCAGATATTAAGTGTTGTGTCACCCCGCGCAGTGTGAGAGCCAGCATAACTCTGACTCAACATCGTCTCTATTTACAGACACTTGTTACTCGATACTTAACTTCGTCTTATTGAGCCCCTTTAGTTCGCTTGAAGTACCACCCACCGATAAGAGCATCAATATGCTTTTATAACAAAAGATCATTTCCTGTTTCGGCACCTACGAAACCTATAGGTTCTGTTCTAAATGAAAAGATAACGGTTTCATTCTGTAAAAGTTCAGCCATTCATATGTCTAGTAACAATTTAATTTCTGTCACTTTTCGAAAGCAAAATTACCATACCGCACCTACACATCATTGACTTGATAAGTAGATAGTACCGACACGCGCGTGGATTTGTTACAAGCCGGTGATAATTATTATTGGCCGACAAATCTTCACTTAAGGGAACCGTTACTCGTGTTTTGTTGCAGTGAAAACATTCATTACTTCATTTGCATACAATGGTCTGGTGCCAAAAAATATTGGAGTGTAAACGCTTACCACGAACGCTTTTATGAAAGTTCTCTTTAGATTTATTATTATGAATAAGTATATGCATACAGCACATTGTGACAATGTAGTACTAGTTATACCTATGTTTGCATGTGGCTGTAGGTAGTACATGCTTGGCACGAGTATGTATGTGCTTACATCGAAGAGTTATAACTAAGATTAATATAGCTACTGCTTTCGGTTGACATGCAAGCAGGTTGTACTGACAAGATTTTAATAGTGGAACATATCGATCACCGATCTGTTTAAGACACTATTTATAACACAGGGTTTGAATTTTGTCTGAGCCAGCTTAAAGGATAGAAATAAAATATGTTCTGAAAAAAATGCCACAGAACAATTAGATTAACTTATGGTTGATACATCGTGATGAAATCGTATTCTTAAGATGAAAGGTATATCCGTTGATCACAAAGTTTAGCTTAAAGTATCGCAATACAATACGGATATTTCAAACAGGTCTTCACGATGGCCCATTCACATTTGGACCTGCTATTAATTCATATAAAAAATAAACCGTAATTAAATCGGCCATTGTGATTCCTACGTGCGTATGCAAATGTACTTTTTATTATCTGGTTCAGATGCAGCAATATGGAAACAGATTCATTGTATTACTACCGGAAGCAGAATGAAACGCCTACAACACTATCCAAAACCTACGTAAAAAGGATTCCTTCATTGTAGGGATGCCTCGATTTGTAGATATTATATGCTCTTTGAACATTAAGACATCACAAGAATATAGAGGAAGATTGGATTAAATTAAAGACAAGCCATCTCCATAGTTGGCGAGCGGTCTCGTAGGACTTTCGAGCGTTCGATCTGGTGATGGTCGATAAACATATTTCGGCACGGAGCTCTCTTGACGCAGATAGAGTGAACTAACGGAGCTTTTGTAAACGCAATTGTTTTAAACTATTAATGGTAACGATAGTGGCACGAACAATACACGCACTAAGTAACAATGAAACCGGAAAAATCTTTGCACTGATGTAAGGTTTGGCCTCTTAAACGTCTCACCATACGATAAATTATGGTTCGCGTCGTGTCTCTCACTATGTACGTAGTTATTAAAGTATATTTCATAATCTACGTGAACCAATTTGCAAAGGTGAGCGAGATTTGACACAGTTCTTCTTTGATCGTCGCCAGCTTTAGCAAACACAGTTTTGGTTTCAGGAAGAATTCCACTTTCATAAATTGCATTCTGATCAAGTAAACACCTGTAGGCGCACAACTTTCATAACATGCAACTTCATAAAATTCACGTAAAGTAAATGACAACTTTCACTGTGACAAGTGACATTACTTGAACATCCTTTTTAAAGAATCGCGTCGGTTGAATAAGTTTTTATGTCCGTCATAAAGGCATAACAGCAAGTGTTGTAGGCCGTGTGTGTATATGTGCTATATCGTTAAAGATTAGGAGTGTGGGGCGCAATGATTCGGTTTCGCGGGCGGAAACGGGCGCGCCCACGCGCAGGTCAGAGCAGTGACCCCGGAGCTCACCTCGCGCGGCGCTCGCGCACGTCTCCAGCGCGCTGCAGCCTGCAGCCTCATTGTTCCACCTCCCGACCTATGACGAGTGCTGCTCGTTACGTGTCTAACTCGACATCTTACATTAACTAGTAGCAAGGAGCTCTTATTTAGCTATCTGCCACAATAATCACGAATTTGTTTCCACTATTTCTGTGTTTTTTCCTCTATTTTTCTCACATACGCGTTATTATATTCTACCTAGGGTAAAATCATGCACCTATTTTGGGAATATTTGTTTAGTATTCGATATTTAATTAAATAATAATAGTAATCTTATGCTTCTTCTCAAATCTAGGTAGGTAAAGACGTACGATATTTCCATTAATAATTAATTATATTTCTATGAAGACCTAATAGAATATTCAATTCACTTACTAACGAGGATAATAAATTTTGCTAGTACCAAATGAACTGAGCTAAAAGCCATAAGCACACATTTATTGTCATGAGTTATTCGGTGGTTCGCACTGTCATCTACGCTCGTCCCAGTCATTCCATATTCATAAGTCGTTGAGTAAATCAGCTGTACAATGTCCGTCCACGTCGCGCGTCGCGCCGGGTTACTAGATTGGAAATTGCAACATTAGAATCCTACAGTCTACACACACGCATCTTACAAACAGTTACATTTATATGCACTCATATTTACGTTTCATTTATCGTACCTAAATTAAAGAAACTGATTCGATTCCATCTGAGTATACAATACAAAGATCGCCCGATATGAAGCGGTTAATTTACCTTCAGTAATTAGAAACAGCAATAGGGCAGAACGCCCATCACTGCACAAATTACACCTGCGTTACTAATACGTCTGACTCGGATGTGTTCTCTCTCGCAAGTAATTCTTTCTCCTAAGCGTGCTCAAATTGTATTTATTACCACCATCTGTCACTGCGGTAATGACTCCCGCGTGATACCTGTCCGAGTGCTCGCCGCATCAAACAATCAATTAGCCTGTTTGAGAAACATCTCCTTAATGATGTTAAAAAACCTTACCTGATAAAATATCCATAGTTACTTATTATTATAAGTTACTCTCGGCAGAAATGGAGGAGTAAGGGCCGATTTAACCGTTACATCATAAATTCGTTTACTTCGAGCAAAAATCTCTTACATATAAACATCGAACTGCGTAAACCGGAGCATTACAATCAATATTTTCGTTTAAGCTACAGTTCGGATCTTGATTTATGGATGTGCGGTTTAAACCTGCGCCTGCGGTATTATTAACAAGTTGTAAATCATTGATCGGAATTAAGACCACGCTCGACTGACTGTTCAGGATTTGTTGACGAAATCGATAATAATGGCTGAAATGTGTGAGCAACTTAAACCAGTGATCTGTTAGCTACATATAACTATAAAATAAATCATTATTTTGTACTAAGTGCCTTTAGTAGTAATGTGCCATAAAACACATAGCATTTTGTTCTCAAAAAATAATGAAAATATTAAAAAAAGCTTTGGTGTTATTTTATTTTTCTCACAGAAATGACATCTAAATTATAGCTGTTAAGAAATGTATTTGTCTCATATTATGTACCTACTAACATAGATCTTAAGAAAAATTGTTACTAACATTTATGGATTCTGTCCGAAATAAATAGATAATAATAATAAATTGCCGCAAAGTCTTCTTACATACGTATTTAAAAACAAATGAATTTTAAAACACAAGTGGCGCTATTGCATAAGGAAAATTTATATTTGAAAACATGATGTGAAAATTACGAGTGCTCCCAGCACTAAACAATTGTGTTAGATCTGTCTAACATATTTATGCTTGTGTCCGTATAATTTAATGGTACTGCTGTGATGGTTCCTACTTACCATCCTTGCATGTCTCTATTGATTCAACTACTTACGTTTTATTATGAAGCTGTAAATTCTCTAAAGCAGTTATTTACTTAGCTTTATTTTTTTACCATTCCCTGACTATATATAGAGTGTGAGACGACCCTAATCAAATTAAAAATTCAAGAAACCTGTTACTTCAAAAACAGAATCATTCAAGTTGACTACTGTTGTTGATTCATACTATTAAGTTCATGAATTATTAATGCGAACTCCAGGAAACGACCGAATCTTATTTAAATTGTGTTTTGAAGCTGTTTTTTCAGTGCGATACGTGTCAAGGTAAACTTCAGTGTTCTATACGTAGATAGGACATTTCGTTTCTTGTTGCATTAAAAAATGCATTTAGCTCCAAATATTCTTAAATTTTAAGCTTCTTGCGCTACTAAATTGGCTGTAAATAGCTTTGATGTGTATTGGTAACTTTGAGTGTAGAGCAAATAAATACAAGAGCTGTACATATGAAATCAACGATGATTGTTGGTATATTGGAGAGCGAACATTATGGGACACGCGGCGACGGTGGGCGGCAGGCGCAAATGCATCACGCGCGATAATGAACCAGCTCGTGTGCACGACTCGGCTGCGCACTCACACGTAATCCACTATCCTCACCCGAGTCGTGCTCACTGCTCACTGCTCACCAGGCTCCTTATACAACAACCCTTCGCATGATATTCGGCTGAACACCTTACAAGTGTAGGTACCAGATATTATCAGCGATTGTTTGGCGTGTTGCTATTATAGTTCGCCGAGCACTTCGAACAGAAGTCCAATTAAATCGATGTCTACCTACTTTTTGTTTTTAATAATTGTAACTATTCAATTCTTAACTATTTTAAATCAAGATTAAAGTTAGTAACACAGTTGCAAAAATAGTTAGCATGTTATTGCAGTCACTACTTACCGTACTAATCCTAGTATTTTAATATTACCTACTGAGAAATACTTATTATTGACACTGTAAGAGCCCATTCCACATTTTACTCGACCAACTATCTCAAGTACATTTTATTGTATACATATTTCCACATGGTAAACTATAGTAGGTACCTGTTTAATGCATTTCCAGGACAAAGTTGCAGTGAAAATGGACGCCATTTGTGAACAAGACAGGATCTCGGATTTCTTAAACTGGCACCTCCCACGTGGTGTCTTGTGCCCTTAACCTTTGCAACGGCTGTATCGCGGTTTATGCGCCTTATAATGCGCTCTCCTTACAGGCTTATACGGCTGCGAGTTTTGTCTAAATTTGGAGCAATAGCTACCACTTCACAATTAAGGAAAAAAGCTTTTAGACTTACAATATTTTGCCGAGCTTAAAAGCAGCTTTACTCATTTAGGAAAACGAGTATTTGAATTCGTTAATAACAACTTATATAGCGACTGGAGTTCTTAAAAATTGCAATGTTGCTTGTCTAAAGAACAGTAGTCGGTGCAAAGTTACATTATTTTTATGGGCATTTACCTCGGTTAGCACTACCGGTATAGCAACAGCCATAAAACAGCACAATCGATACAAAAACACAGAGAGTATCAGAGTATTTATCGCAGTGTTTTAATTTAATCTTGGTTTGTAAGTTAATTGCAAATGTTTATCTTGAAATCAAAGAATTATAATGTAGATAACAAGCGGTAACAAAGTTATAATTATGAACAGCAAAATTCTGAGAAAAGTTTGCGCTATGAACGAACTTTGACATTTGCAGTAAGTAATCAAATGGTTATATGATAATACCAATCGGATAGGGCGTAATAGGAAACCTGAGCAAAGTGTTGAAGCTATGGACATTTATTGATAAATCACCAGGTAATTTTACAGGCAATCAATTGCAATAGCGTAGCGCACAAGTGTTCGGAGTTTGATCTCGTATTTAAGCTGAATGCTGCGGCGTTATCTGCGGCCGATCCGCGACAATCGCGCACCTGCGCGCGCCGCGCCGGCGCCGACGCCGACGCACTTTCAAAAAAGGCTTACGTACGGTCATAGTAACCTAACACTAACTGTTTGTTTGTAACTTGCTCTATTTTCCAATTTGCGAAAACAGGTGTACAAGAAATTACTCTCTGTGCAATGTGTTTGTTAATGTTCGATTATGATTACCTAAGAACTTTTTCTGAAAGTTGTTTCTTGTTTGTTAGTGTTAGTTCCTCTTATGTAGGTAATATAGGTATACTTCAATTTAGCTATTTGATGTTGATTTCTTTATACGTGCACGATTAAAAACATAAATGACTAAAAGACAGTTTACATTTCGTTAAGCACCTGTAAATGTGGTAAAAGTGACAAGGTAAATAGGTGGCGTAGGTTTTATGAAATATTTTATTTAGTTGTATCGAGTCTCCCACGCCATTGGATTCAATTATGGAGGAAAGGCAGATAGGTCGGCGCGCGAGTGGTCCGCTCGTGACCCGTAAATTGGAACGGTCCGTCGCACGCTCTTGTCGCACCTCGGCCACGGCGCGGCAGCGGCCATCGCCGTCCCGCGGGTCGCAGTCGCAAGTCGCAACACAGCCCGATACATATTGTAACGGCATCCAAATCTACACCGCTACAACACACATCCCATACTACTCTTCACGCACAACCAATTTAGGACCCCGCTGCAAGTGTAAACGCTCCTTTTGTGGAGCCTCGGATCGTTTTCTACTTACAGCGACGGATGCATTTTGAGCTGTAAGAATATAGAAACAATGCAAAAATAAAACTAACCCACATTACTACACTGTGTTTGATGGTGTATGCAGTGTATGTTAAAGATTAGCCCTTCAGCACATCATTATAACAAAGCCATGTCTGTGGTCGCCAAATACTGCTTGGATTCCACTAACTATGCAGCTCTCAACTTTCATACTGCCATATTCGTTAAAATCAGTAATGGAATTACCATACCGTGCGGACTTTCTAACTTAACTAAGTAAACTGGTAACACATTTATTAGAGTACTAAGTTAATAAAGTGGGTTAAGTTAGTAAGGTTTCGGGCAACACTAACAGGTGTGCACGCCGTATTTGGGCCATAATGTCTCAAACAATGGTCGGCTGGGGCTCGAGCCTTAACAGAAATTCAAATCATAACTATTCTTTATTTAACCGTGTTCAAATTCGTTGGCTCTCCTATCTAACGTCTGTAACAGCATGTTGTATAATGAGAGAATATATCGTACACCTAAGTTAGGGAACGTGTAGGTAGTAGATTTCTATTTAATTGTCAACTAAAGATTTCCGTTCCCAAAATGGAATCAGTAACGAATTACATCCAACAAAATTAAACTGAGATCATGATGATTCTATTGAACAATAGTATGAATCATCTGATTCAAGTGTTTGTACTACATTAAATGTAGCTAAATGTCTAACTAGGTATTAAGGAATGAAGGAAAACATTATGAAGAACCATAAAAGTTAAAGGTGTAGATCTGACACGAGCTGCAGCTCCTTCATAATAAATTCCTGAAATAAGTATAACAACTATTTGTTATCATAAAAGATGTCTACACATTTTTTATGGTAACAAACCTGCCATCATAACATTGGTACGTATCTACAACAGGTGGTGATGCATTTGTGCATTACATAGGTTGGTACGTATTAGAAGGTCAGTATAACTTCTCGTCCTATCATCAACGTGTATTTCAACCAATTACCTACGTACCCAAGTAAAGGTTATAGACAAAAACTGGCATTAGTGCCGTACCATCTAAGAGAGAAGAGAATAAATTGACCCTGCTTTTTCGAGATGCACTAGTACACATAGCCTCAAAAACAAGTTTTACAGGAACGTAAGATTGTAAAACAATGTACGTATGTGAGGCAGGAACAAGACAGAGCTATCACAGTTAATCTCATTGCCTCACTGTCAATTAGCCATACACGGCGGCACGGAGTATTTAGTTCCAAAAGATAATATCTCACTTTTAACATGTCCGTAGCGTAATGCAACACACGCGAGTATCAAACACTCTCTGTATATTTACGGAAATGTCGGCTGTTTATTATTGTAGCGTTTAAAGCAGGGTATTTAAGTTTAAGTAGACATTATTCTTGTTTTGTTTAAGAATTATGATTGCTTTAATTGTCGTCTCTGAGCTGCCGGCGGTTAGCGCATGCTTCTTAGCTAATTTTCCTGGTACGCTAATAGTGCTTGATTAAATGAGAATGCAACAGGTCTCGGTGCGGTTGTGGAATAGAGATGCGGGTGTATTGTAACACAAATAAAATAAAAGGCTTTATATTATCATTTGTTATTTAGCGTAGAGACAGCGGTTTGCACGAAAACAAAATGAAACCGTTTAGTATCGCCTTGCCAAAAGGAAGGAAGACTTGAGCTTAGATCTCTTTTTCATAATATTCAGGATGACAAGCAACATTCAAACGAATGCTTCTATTAATGCGGTATATGAGATTGCTAATAATAGGTAATCTGACTTAGTGTAAGGAAAACAATGCATTAGCGGAAATTAATTCAGAAAAGTTACATAAAAAATAGGTACCTACATATGCTTGTACGTTTTAGCAACTGTCGTACAACTTAGTTTTAACCGCTCAGTTTTAATCCTATGGCCGATAAAATGGATAGCTTGAAGCTCGATCTTAAAACAAAAATCAGAGTGCTAATTCTACTCATTTTCTTTTCGCATTCGCATGTCAGTCGCAAGCTGTCAACATTTTTTTTGACAGATTACGAATGCGAATGTTGCTTAAAAGTTACTAAAATTGGCCCTCAAGTTTCGAAATCGAGCTCTCATCTGACAGAAAATAATGTGTTTGGGAATAAATCTGATCGTGAATAAGTCTGACCCTTAATTTCTTAAAATCATATTTCTGTTTTAGGCTGTTATGGGAGGAAAACTTTCATTTTCATAAACTGAACCTATCCCACAGCTGCTTACTGTTATGGATTGTTTACAGTTTAAAAAATCCATAACAGCAATAAATATAAAGAATTTTTATACATTTTGCTTCATCTTTCTTACCAGCAGATCTTATGAGCAGATAAAACGGATTATCTAAGTAAACGAGTCATAAAATGTCAATTATTAGTGCCGCTCTATCGGTTACGGCGGGCGGTGCGCAGGCGCAGAGCAGCTCAGCGAGGCCAGTGGTCGCGTGCCCGCTACCAATTACAGTACCGCTTCAAGAAAGTAGAAAAATGAAAATATCTGCTCTTTAATAAATAAACAAACATTTCATTTTATATACCTACTAACAAGGTTTCTGCAATGCAAATGTCGTAAGCTACCTAGCTGCTTGCTTTTATCATCGACTAGCTTTCGCCAGCGGTTTTGCCCGTGTGAAATGCGAAAATCATCCCACGAAAATATAATAACGGGATAAAAAGTATCCCATGTCTTAAACCGGGTCATGATTTATCCATGTTTTAAACTTTATCCAAATCGGTTCAGCCGTTGAATCGTGGTTGATTACAAACAAACATACAAGCCTACAGACAGTGCACTTATAATATTAGCAGGAAACTAATGAAGTATACTGGGATCCAACTTTGGTTCTAATAAAGTAGAAAATATGGAATCTGTGGAAAGGTTTTAAGAAACTTGTGAATCAGTCACTTTCCCCTTAGGCACTGTTTTCTGGATAAACCAAGCTCTTCTTGGTATCTATCAATTTGTTCAAAGGGCGTGCGACGGCTGCGTCTCAGTCGTATGTTAATATGTACAGGAAACTTACTTGAAAATTATGTAAAGTGAAAACTGTGTTTAAAATTCACGCATCATCTTCATCTTTTGTTCATACATCATCTTTACACTAAAAGTTGGTTTCTAGATTGAGAAATTCGATTTAAAAACGTGTCAAACCCAATGCTCAAGTTTGACTGAATTATCAAGCCAAATAAGCGTTTGACAAATACTCAACTTGATATTCTTTAGTCAGCTATCGGGCATATGTTAGTGTTTTAAGTAAGTAGATTTAAACCCAACATTAAAGATTTGGCTTTTTTTTTCTAACGGCAACAGTAGACGTTTTTAATGCCTCGGTCCACCTTCTGATTCTTTACCGCAACAATCAACACCCACGTTGAACACGTGCAGGCGATAATCGAGAACACAACATCGTGTTTAGTTAGAGTTGTAAACTTCACGGTAGGCCCATCAACGGCCATTCGCAATAATATCAGAACAGACTATGCCAGATCAGTGGTTATGTAGTTTATTTGATATCTTCTCTACAATAAACGCACCGGTTATTCTGGTCTGGATTGAAATCGAATACCCACATATACGGAAATAGTGCCAATAGTAACGCCAGCCTCTTATACCTACTTATACATCCCGGCACCCGATTAAGTGGAGCTTATAGCTATTAACATAATTATAAAGACAATCCGAAAACTTAGTTTCTAATAAATCAACTAGTCTCTTGATTCAGTGAGTTGAGTAGATACAAATTTATTACTGGCGGCTCTTACGAGATTATTAATTCTGCATCGTCATCGTAGAAAACGTTCACTAAGCCCTCCCTGCATCATAATAAGCATTTGTGTCTTAATTATGTTATCATTCAATGACGAGGTACCGAATGGGTCGCATTCATAAATATTTAAATAAGGTACACGTTTATCAGAGCCGTCAAGTTGTTCGCGGAAAGCGGCAGGCGTGGTCGCGGCTCTGCAGCGCGAGACACTATTATACTGAGGCCATTGTTCGCCGCGCGCCGATCCGCGCCGCATATACTGCTAACGACGATTCTCACATATCATCTTTGATACATTCAAATCAATTCATAAGCTCAGCACCGCCGCGAAACATTTAGCCGAACACAACCTTTGCCTGTCCTACATTCGTTCGCAAAAATAATCACATCAACTTGTTACACGGAGAGGAAAATGAAGCGCAAGTATCAAAGTAATTGAAAGTAAGTATTACTCAAAAGATACTGCTTACAACGTATGTTGTCAAAATAAAAGGACGTAATTTATGGAAGTCGAACTTCGAATAATAAATGAATCGACGCAATAAAAAATTATTCACGTCGTCAGCTTTCCCTTAATACTCGTGTCATACATATTTAACAATATGAATTTTGTTGAAAACATAGCTCTCTGAAAAAAAAAATTATCACTTTTATCAAGTCGTATGAAGAGCTTTCAAATTAGGACAATACCTTTATAAAGACACGGCGTGGCTTACATTAAAGTGTGCAATATGATTACATCTACCTAAGTAGTATGCTGACCTGTTCCGTCGGTAGGTGATCTGGAGCATCAACGTCACTAACAATCAAAGATGTTTTGATTGTCCGAGTTAAATGCAACCAGTCAAATAATTGAAAATGGTAACGGTGTGATTTATGCAAATCGATAGCTTGACGTTCAATTTAAACTGTGAGGCACGTTGCGCCCGCGGCGATGTCGGCCATTAGGCGCTTCGCAGGACACGCGCTGCCTCCCGCCTTATCTTGTGCATCAGACGTGTCCACAGCAAACGCCACGCACTCGCTATCTGTGCCGCATCACTACTATGTCATGTTATTACCGTTCTCAAATTGATAATAAGCGTTAACTCTCAACGACGTTACATTGAAGGGTTTCCAAAACATGGGAATCATTCTTTTATACATAGGAAATCCGAAATTTTAATTGGTTCTGCTATCATTAAATGCACTTTGTATGTTCGCGCTTTATGTGATCACATTTCGTGATTTTAATGTTTGGTTTTCTAATCCTCATAAAGCAATTCAGTCGACCATTAGATATTTGAAAGCTAGCTACTGCTAATTAATGTAGATCAACACAACGAAACAAACTACTCCTACTTAATACGAACAGCACTAACAGAGTTTGACTGAGTCATCTACTTGAGTGAAAGCGGCGCACAATTTTCGTTCAAGATACTAAAATCGATAGCACCTGACAATCAACAATAAATCACATGGATCGAAACCACATAAACATATCACACATCACTGCATGGCCCCGATAGATTCTTATAACAACAATGATTTGGTATACCAAGAAAACACTTGAGAGTGGTAAAAGAACGAACAGTCAGATACCACAATGGCTTGTTGGAGAGCCGCACGTGGACAAAAGGTTAAGTGCAATTGAAACCTTTACTCAGTTCATTATATTTTGTTTACGGACAGCACCCACGCCACGCTGTGCTTAGCGCTTTCAACTAGTGCAGACATTCAATACTCTATAATCAATTCAAATTGAAATCCGATTCTGTTCGGTCTATATTACTTGTAGATTAGATAGACACCTATATACCGAACACCTATATAAAGTCTAATGTCTTAATTTAATCTCTCACGCGTCATCCCACGAATCGATTTGCAATGTACCGAGCTAATATAAATCCTTTATATTAATTCAATACATTTATAAGCGTCGTAATGTATAAATTTCATCACATCGTAAGAAGATTACTCATTGAAATATTACAATACTTGTTAATAGAGCACCTTGCAATAGAAGTGAAACTTTCCAAGCAATTGACAGTAGGTAACCTTGCTTGTTTAATTGAGTGCTACTTCCACACAGACGTTTATTGGGTAGATATGTATATGCCAATACCTTGACACGTGGGGTCATTCACTGAGTTTTTTGCCTTTATGCGTAGGTGCGAAACTAAAGTTGATTGACGCAAAATCTAAGCAGAATTCACCTTTGAACTTTTAAGAGCATCTATTCAGAAATATACTTCTCGCTGTCACAACTTTTTGTATTGATCTACATACATTAAATCAATAATATGAGTTGAGTATTTGTAACCTAAAAAAAAAATAAGTATATTGAGGTTTACTATGGAAAAAAAACCCATACAAGAAAATTAATATATTAACACTTTCTTTTCTATGGTGTCGAGGTGTCACATTTTGTTTACCCTTACGCCGCACCGAAGGCGCTTTCGTTATCATCTTCCCAGGTGCTCTCCCAGGCACTGTCCTGTCTGCCAGAGTCGCGGAATCGCTCGAAAAGACTGGAACGTAAAAGGCATTTGGGGGAACACGGGTGGGTTTTAGTCAGTAAGAGTCTAACACTCCCTTCCGCTCCGCTCAGAGCGGGAGGATTAATTTCCCAAAAAAAAGCCCTGTCCTGTGTGCCCTCAGCCCATTGCTCATTTATGTGGTAAAGCGATTTACTTGGTTAAGCAACGCTTGTTGAGGTCGGTCTGTGGATGGATGGCCATTGTAACATACCGAGATTCCTCCGTGCCTCGGAATATAAACAGCCGCACGGCTATGATACAGATAACAGTTGCAAGAGTCGATCTTCAGGTTTAAGCAACGCTTGCCAAGGTTGGTCTGTGGATGGGTGACCATCTTAAAATACCGAGTTTCCTACGTGCCTCAGAAAGCACGTTAAGCCGTTGGTCCCGGCTGTCATTTGAAGATCTTTGGCAGTCGTTACGGAATGTCAGAAGCCAGCTGGCTCCAGTCTTGCCAAGAAATACCGTGTTACCAAATTAATGGGTTATGGAGGTGTGATAGGCAGCCGCTCCCCGTAATTTCAACCGGAAGAGATGATGCAGTGCCCTTCATTAGGTACCCTCTTCTACTTTTTTTAATTTTTTGAGAGATCAGAATATGCAAGGTATTAAATTGAAAGTAGATTTTATCTATGCAACAAATATTTTTCGACATCCACGCGAACGACGTCGCGGGCACAGCTAGTATTTTAACTAAAAAGATCAATAGAAATTATGTTTTACTTTTTAAACTAAAGTTTTTGTCGAGGGTTTTTTAAATTTTTATTTTTTTATTTCATGCTTATTAAACTTAATTTTCATTTCGTAAGTTAATATTCATCATTCTCTTTCAATATAGTGTACATTATTCTAATAGTCAAGCCCTTTAATTTATACCCATATCGAGGAAGTACTGAAAAAATTTGTTTTCCACCATTTTATGGTCAGCGGCCATGTTGGACCGATTTTCATCAAACATAGCTAAGAACACTCCCGACTTATCACCTTTCAAACAAAATCAAAATCGATTCATCCGTTCGGGAGCTACGATGTCACAGACAGACACACACACACACACAGAGAGAGACACGTCAAACTTATAACACCCCGTCGTTTGTGTGTCGGGGGTTATCTAGAAAATATTTCGACGAAATAGTGCAATATGAAATTTGCGCTATCCTATATGATACAGAGGCTATGCTGTGCGCTTGTAAAAAAAAATGAATAAATCTATTTTATAAATGCGGTCGAGGCCCAACGTAATAAAATCAACACCGACGACCAAAAATAATAAAAGATGATTAAGCAATGCTTGAATCGATATCGGTTGCAAGATGCGCTTTTCAATAAACATCGTTTGCTATTCAAGCTGGACAGGCGACAAGTTCGGGGTCAAACGTCAATCTCATCATCTTGTGAAATTCAAATAATTGTGATATGACATTACTGGCTACTTCATCGAATCTGTGCAACTTATTTTTCGTATTAAAGACAACTTTGACCTTTTGGAATAGTTTAGAAATCTTCTACAACCTTACTGTCGTCAAAAGCGCGTCTCACTAATACACCATTCATATTATGAGCTTAGAACCTACAGGTTAACCTCCCTACAGAAAATATATAAGGTGCCTGGGTTCTTTCGCTTTACTTATGTGGAACTGAACAGCATGAATGTGGAGGTACCCATCTGCCTACACTTTCCTAATGAGGATCAAAATGCTCAATAACGTCCCTATTCATCGCTTTTTCGCAGTTGTTAAAATAGCCCTAGTTTAGGACTCTGTTGGTTGGTATTGGCTAGCACTAAGATACATAAAATTAGGAGATCATTTTAGTCCAAGCACGAGTAAGTACTTAAATCTTACAAGTGAAACTTGTAACTTCTAAGTATCTTTTTAGGAATCCCTCCGAATCCCGTGACCATAAGCATGATATTTTCTCTTTTTTGCGTAGGTAAGGACCTTATCAGTATTTATAGTTGCAAATTTTTGAAAGAACATTTTTCAAACACCACATATCATTTTACATTTAAAAACCACTTAGCTTTCTTATCCAGGCGTTCATGTAGCTAGCGCCTGATCATCATCACCATCTCGTCCTTTATCGAGATGCTCTGTAAACAATGGGGGCTTCGTGCCATAATATATATCGCTTAGCACACGGAAAATATCTTTTTACAGTGTACGCCCTGTATACGTGAAAAATACTTCTCTGTACTATATTACACAGGTGGTACTTCTGGAATCCGGCGCGTCCGCCAAATGTCGACTTTGCAGGCTAGGGCTTCTGCAACGTCAGGGGATCGTGACCAAAGAAAAAACTGTTGGAGATTTAAGAGCTGATTATATTGAGCTCATGCTCCAAAGAAAGCTTTTACAGTTCTGTCAGAAAAACAAATCAATCATATGTCATTATTCAAACCTATTCTAAATTATAAACTATCTTTTTTAATTCTTCTAAAGCTTTTATAAACAGGTTCATCCAAGGAGGATGTGTCACAGTACCTATAAGATGATAATAAAAAATGAAACTGAAAGAAAATTTAAAAAAAGTAGAATACAGTACTATTTTAAAAAAAAGTAGTACACGCGTCCTTTTCCGTGCAGAAAAGAAAGGCAGCTCAAATTATCATTAGCACTTACCTATCTACGCATATTAAAGATGACGTGTCGCTGAAAATTGAGGATCTTTAGTAGGGTAATAATAATAAATAATTAAAAATGTTCCACAGAGAATCTGTTACCAGACAAGGTGGTGTCACGTTGGTGTCTGGTAACAAATCGTCTTACTGGGAAAGAATAATTCTCCCTGTCTAGCTGCAATTATTCCACATGGAAAATATTATCAAACATTACCTGCTACGGACGTTCTCCAAAGCAAACTGTCAAATTAATTAATTAGGCCAAGCACAGATCGTGCACGTTACGACATATTCAGAAACAGAAGCCGAGCAGCAGGTATGAGTTATTGGAGCTGGCGTGTGCTGGGTGAGCGTCGCGTCACGGCACGTCACGCGTCCCTCGCGAGCACTTGTGCGCCACGGGACAGCGCCGCCCGCGCCAGCCCGCCACCCGCTCCACTGCATCGTGTCGCCGCTATCGCTTTCACGTCGTGGTTATCGCCCCAGTGATAATCTGCATAGTGCGAACCGTTATTGAAAGCCACGGTACTAGTTTGTGCGTGAAGGCTACAATAGCGGCACTTTAATCTGATATTTATTGACCGAGAGATCGAATGAAGCTGGCTGTACTGAGAGGTGACCTAAATATGCAGGCTAATAATATGTGTAGCTTAGACACCTAACATTATAACCTGTACAAGTGAACACCAAACTATGCCTATACTCTTCCGGGGTTATCATTGTTCGTATTTAGTAAATCGAAGGATGGTGGTTGAAGGTAGATTTTCTACTACATACATATTTCCTTGTATTGGTGTTATTAAAATAAATTGCCAATTTTCAGATACAAAGTTCTTGAAATTAAAAAGAGTTAACATTGTGGTGGGCGTGGGCTGGTGGCAGGCGGCAGGACGCGCGCGCGCCTCCTATCAATGATCAATTTTGGTTCCGGCGAGATTATCTTTTGATCGGAGCAATTTCTCTTCGGTCTTGTGTCTGATAATATCTGGAGAACAACGGTTTGCATCGTTCTGCATAATTATAAACCTGGAATTTACTCCGTGATTTTACCGTGTGAGTACATACTCATGGCATTCGTTATTATTTTTGATATGCTGTTGTTTACGTCGGATTCTAAGGGGTCATAAACCTTAGTAACATTGTTAACAAATAAAAAAAATGATGTGGATCTGCTGTTAGGCATGTCAGGTACCTACACCTACTGATAATTAATCAGAAGGCAGCGATTGAGATTTTCGTGGAAAAAAGCAATAGAACATTTAGCAAAAGGGCTACGCAACATTGATGCGGTAAGAATACAATCGAAAGATCAGTACCATGAGTACCTAATAAAAATAGGAACGTGGACGAGTAGGCGATCAAAGTAGGTAGAGAGCGAGGCAATCAGAAACAATTTTCTATTACTATTTCTCGTTGGACATATTCCGACAACAAACACGATCGTCCCGAGAGCCGTGGGAATGCCCCAGTCGAGTAACGGACGGACGGACAAATGATGTTGGGCGATCTATTGCCTGTAATTGATGACGACTATTGTGTGCCTTTGAAAGAGCCACGAATGTTTGTCTTCGTTCTGTTACCTTCCGTTTGTTTGTTGCTATTGTTAATCTGAGACTTGGTGCCTTAATTCGCGCTGCTATTATATAAATAACTGCTTGTAGACTCAAGATTAATTCTTTTTCTCGTTGGGTCACTTGGCATTCTCAGGTGCCGTTAATCCACTTGACATAGTTGATTGTAAACATGGTCCAATCCGTTGTGTAACTGTTGAGGATATTAGAGCATCAATTTATTCTTTCTTCAGTACGAATGTCGAAACTGTTTGTTTCGATTGAAAAATTAGCCTTTTGCATTATATTATCATCTGCAAGAGCTATTGCCAATACCTAAGTAGGCTGGGAATCTCAGCGATCTTATTCTTGACGTTTCTGTTACGGATGAGATCCAAAATAAAATTAGTCTGAAAATTTATGGAGTTGTCATTGGCTGCATGCTGCAGGAACCTTACCGCTTCGGTATTTTTTTTCCAAAGCACGAGCTTATGGGTTATTTCTTGCCTTGAAGACTTTAAATCTGCAGAAGTTGGTCGAGTATACAACACCTGAAGCTCCTATATAGTTCAGTAAAGTCACCTCTTGATTCAGTCTCCATGCTGCACCTAGGCACTGACAGGCTGAAAATACGCAGAAGGCTTCCCGTTTGCGACACGGTACAATGCCGTTCAAAGTTTGCCAGCCGTCAGTATGTGGCAACTAGCTCTCGACTCTAATATCCTATAGTAAAATCATCTCCAAGTTAAAATCAAACTTTCCAAATGGTTGCAGCAGTTGACATAATTATGATAAAACTGAAGAACTTATTGCAATCGTCTCTTAATTAAATTTTAATGATTGTTATCAATGAATTATGATATCTAGAACTTTTTTTATAATAAAATGTAAAATTGCAATGATAATTTAATTCCTTATCTTATATAATAATCTAATTTAATATGTTTTTACTTATATGTGAAAACTTGTAAATGGCCATTTTTTACATATTGTTACTTTATATTGTTTTGTGTTAGCTGTAAGTTTTCCTAAAATTAATAAAATAAATAAATAATTAATTAATTAATTAATTCGGTTATGATAGTTTAATCATTATTGTTCAACTGATACATCGGTATGTGTTGAGTATTACGTTAAGTATTTGCTTGCAATGTTCCTAAAACGGCTTTTGGTCTAATTTAGGAGGCAGCAGTTCGCTTTTTGTTTTCAATGTACAACATTTTGTTTGTGTTCTGGATGCTCAATTATAAATGTAACAAATAAACAAATATTTATTTATTTAGTATGGGGTTCCTCTTGATCAGGAATAAGAATAAGCAGAAAAGATGGTCGATGGGGCCGAAATGTTCTGGCGACCGCGTATCGGAAGATGCAGCTTTGGAAGGCTTGCCACAAGGTGGACCGATGACCTGGTGTGTGTGGGTCGCGGGTAACCAATGGATGCGAGACGAACAGGACCGGTTGTTGTGGCGACACTGGGGTGTGGCCTATGTCCAGTAGTGGATTTTGACCTCTTGATTTGGCACTACAGTGATTACCGAGGCTGCTTTGTAGTCGAGGATGTCAGGTGAAACGGGGCTCCGCCCAAGTGGATAGCAACACGTTGTAGAGTGTTTTAGATGTTCCTGGGTATCTCACAAAGAGAGGGTGAACATTTTCTTTCTTCAAAGAACATATAGAGAAACATAAATATAAAGAAAGGTTTTAGGACCATTGCTTTTCTTAATTTATATAAATAAGATAAGTTATGTTGGGTTGGTGGGACATATCGTATTTTTAGGGTTCCGTACCTAAAAAGAGAAAACGGACCCCTTATAAGATCACTTTGTTGGCGGTCCGTCTGTCTGTCGAGACCCTTTATCTAGGGAACGCGTGGAGGTATCGAGTTTAAATTAAAACCATATACTCAGGTCTACGGTCCCTAGAAGTTGTGGAAAACTCAAAGATCTAAGTTAACGTAAAAAAAAGATACGGTCGTTAATGCCGCAAAAAAAGTATATTTCCACTCTCAAGGGAACAAAATTTATAGGGTATTTCCCGTAGGCCTAGAACTATGAAATTTGGCAAGTTATACCGTCTGATGAAGAAAACTATGCATTTGTAATTAAATCATAAAAAATATAGTCCTTATTTAAAGTAATTTGTAGGTACAAATTTGTACGGAACCCTCGGTGGGCGAATCCGACTCGCACTTGGCCGGTATTTTTATTTTGGCAACACCATGCTTATCGTTAGCATTATTTTGGCTTGACTTGAATTTACCGTGGCGGTTGGGAGTGTCATACTCACTCAAATGTCTAGCTGATGGTGGCGTGTGCGTTGGATCATTTGGCTCCCTTCAAAATGGTTGAGCCGAATGATGCTAGCGTATGCGTCATGTTCGTGAACGGGCGCCGTCAGTTGAGAGTTGGGACTGGTCATTTCTCAGCTGCCATGGTTTATTTTAATTATTTCTTTGATTTGTTCATTTGTTTTCCGGACGCTTTTATCCTGCTCGTCTTTTTCATCGTTCTCACATGTATGTATCAACTACAATTTATTATTTTTAAAAGAGTGTCCGTGGAGATTCCTGCACGTTCTTCTCCATAGAGATCTACGCTTTGGAACGTGCAAATAGCTTCATCTTTTTGGACTGACTGACCTTGACAATTCAAAAGTGCCTGTAAATGGTTTATTTGAAATAAATACTTTGAGTTTGAGATTACAGATGCACAACAAGACCTTAATATCCTCAATATATAACTTTCTGACTATTAATGTTAACAAGACTGCGTACATAATATTTCTCTTTTCTCTTACGGTCGATGGCCAACAGCTTTTAAGGTCGGACCTTGAGAAATACTTGGGCCTGATCTTGGACAGTAGACTGACATTCAGACCACACGTTGATTACGTTAGAAGCATATTGATGATTCCACTGACGGGAGCCCTGCGAAATATCGCTAAATGTGTATCAGTCCAATTACGATAGACCATCCACAATACATTAGTCAAACCGCGTATAGACTATTTATTCCAAGTATGGGGACAGGCTGCACACATCTTCATGAGCTACAAGTAACGCAAAACAAAGCAATCAACATTTTATTTTATTTCAATTGATTAACACCTACGAAAGAAATGTATGCCAAAACTAAACTATTTAATCTTCAAAAGCTATTCACTTACCACACATGCATACTAATAAAGAAAATTTTACAAACAAAATACAGTCACAAATCACTTTCAAGCACAAAACTCACCACTACCACACTAGGAATAGGGATAGTATAGAACTACCTCCAGTTAGGACTTTGTAGGCACGGAAGAACTATTCAGTTTGAGGGAGTGCAGCTATGTAATAAGTTACCGAAAGAAATAAGAGATTCTGTATCAGTGAACATTTTTGAAAATAGATTAAAGTTGTATTTGGCTAACCAACAATAATACATAATTAATTACTGTATGTACGCGGTACATTGAACGACGATGTTTATTAATTAAGATATTTAGTTAAATTTCTCATATTTAAGTGAACTATGCATGTTCTTTTAAGAAGTAAAAATTTCTTTAACCCGAAAGAAGGCTTAATATTGCTCAATATAAAAGGCTGAGGCATATCCAACGAATTACTAGGGGTATGCCGGGAGTATGTTCCCTAGGGACCACGCGGGCGAAGCCGCTGGCAGTGGCTAATATAGTCAAAGTATTAGGAAATATAACTAGCTGACCCGCGCAACTTCGTCTGCGTCACAATTTTCATTACTGCTACGCTCCTATTGGTCTTAGGGTGATTATATAGGCTATCTAACACTGAAAGAATTTTTCAAATCGGACCCGTAGTTCCTGAGATTAGCGTGTTCAAGCAAACAAACAAACAAACAAACTCTTCAGCTTTATATATTAGTATAGATTAATGATGAAACAATCGACCCACCAGATTGAGAAGTTAAACCACCATAAATTGACTTCAAAGCATATTTTACATCCCTTCTGATTAACTTGTTTTCAAAATAATTCTGGAGTATTTTATTCAATAATATTATGGATTCATAAATCAGATCCAGGTCCAGATCGAGCTTCGATCTTTTCTTCGGCTAGAATTATTATAGATGCCTTTATTCAAAGCTGCAGTACGCGTGGTAGGCGAATACGAACGGTGATAAATTTAGAAAATAGCACTGGGCGCCGGCGCCTGCGATAGCTATCAGCGACATGAATCAGCGTCGTCGCATCGGCGACCACCCGCTCTGCGCCACCGCGCGGCGCTCAGCCCGCGCCCGCGGCCGGCCTGCGCTGCGCCTACACTACGCCTGCCCCTTGCCCTAATGCTTCTAATATCTACACACGCCCTCAACATTATTCTCCGCAGAGATTATAGTCGCACAAGTAAACTTAATTTGTAAACAACTGCCCATTTTCGTCATAAGCATAGTGACGTAATTATTTTGGAACTTGGTACTTCTTTGGATAAGACTTGATAGGTCTTTGGAATCATGAACTCATGTCCAAAAACAAAAACTATACTACATAAATGTTTTGCAGGGCTTCTTGCTGTAAAAAAAAGAATAATAATTATTTAAACTTTTATTACAAAACATATAGGTATATAAGTACAAAACATTAGGTCTTAGTTACTATGCAATTAATCTTACTAATACAAAATCCATTAATCAATGCATTATTACAAAAAATCGAAGAAATTAATATCATCAACGTAAATGCATCAATTACGTATCACTTAGGTACATATTGCAGTTTAAAATTAAAATACATTTAGTTAGGAATTTACAATTAATACATTGCTTATCCCCTCAAAGGTACCCTACCACAGATCACAGACATATTAATATATAAGTAATATAACACAATTCAGCTTAATTTAATTTAAAAATGTACATTATTTCAATTATCTTTATTTAGCGATACGATCTGGTTATGCCAAAAAGTTATGAGCACTTGGCCCGAGGGCGCGCGGCCATTTCTCATTAATTTCCCTCTGCAAATATTGCCTCCATATTATGCGATTGTTTTACGATTTAATGCTCTCTCCTCCGACCTCTTTTCGAAATAGGGGTCCGTACCGATTTTAGTAAGAAACTTACTCAATATTTGTACTTTATATTATATCAACAGATTCACCCTTTTTAGTGTTTTAGATATGAAAACTATTTGCCTTTGTTATTTTTGTTACCATTTTAATTAAAAAATATAGGTTATCAGTTTAAAAAAATAATATTACATTTGCCCTTTTTAATACTTAATATTATATAATAAACACGACCATTTGACCATCACTACGCCTAATAGCGACATGATGTTGCTCTCACTGGCTTTTGTACAACTTTAAACAATATTTTTCTTAAGTACTGTAGGGACTCATCACCAACCAACCAACCAGTCGTACTAACTTCATTATAAAGAATTTTTAAAATCGGTTCAGTAGATCCAGAGATTACCCCCTACAACCTCACAAACTTTACCTCTTTATAATATTAGTATAGATAGTAAATACATAAAAGATGAGATTGCACTCGAAGTATTAATTGCTATAAAAATCAGTATCTTTTGCTTTTCAGCCTGTTATTTGATTCTTTGTGATATTGCGTTCTCCCTACAAACTTACAATTAAATCTATTTACAGTCCATTAAAAATGCAGCAAAAATAAGAACTGAATATGAAGTGTAACTGTACATGTACATAAGTCAAGTGGACACGGGGTCTCTGCCGACGTTGAGCACATTTATCTGAATATCGCAAACTGTAATTATGGAACTTAACGTTCGACGCGCGCTGTTACAATTAAACTAGCGGTGCCTTCACCAAATAATAAATTAAACAGATTACATCAACAACATTCATTGTAATTTTTCAACGATTATTGCCTGTAAGTTATTGCCGACCTTCACTATAAGTTTATGGAGGTAGATTTTATTATTATTTACGTGCAAAAAATCCTCGGCTTTGATAAACAGATAATTTTGCCCTTAGTGTTTTATAAAAAATATGAAACAACAATGACCACAACTGAATGTCAACTTAGACCATAGAAGTTAGACATCGATTGACTGATCCGAAGACTCTAGCCGTTGCCATTCATTTATTTTTTAGATCGACCGCCAATGGCTTATTCGATTGCCGTTCTTCTGTACAATCGTAGTAGGTACGCGACCTGTCGAGATTACTTCCTGTTGTGAGGGTTGTATTAAGTACCTACTTTAAGATCTGTATTAAGTACTATGCACCTTTGTAACCTTTTATAATGCACTATCCTATGAAATATAGTTCAGTATTAACTGAGTAATACTGGACTATATTTCATAGGAATGAAAACTAGTGAATGCCTGAGCATTCACTAGTTTCATTTACCATCAACACCGCGCCTTACATGGCGACCCTGCCAAAGGAACGCGCTACGCGAATTTGAGACGTTGAGTGTGACTGTGTAACTCAAGACGCGATAAGTATTGAAAAATAGTGGTGAAAATGGAACGAGTTTTGATTTATTGTGCCCGCGGACTAGACGTCAGCGCGAGTGTACGAATCATCCACGAAAATGGACAAGCAGCAGTCTAAAGAGGAGACCGATTGTCCTAAACGCGGCGGCTGGCAGTAACTAAGCTACAGCAGACGAACTTCGGTTTCGTATGTCCACATCTAACATTATTCTATCCTGCATCCTGCTTATAGTTCTATTGGGAATATTGGGCTTCACATATCGGCAGTTTAAAAGGTGCCATAAAAAATGGATTACCAATGAAATAAATAGGACGAGTATGAGGAGATCTCTTCTCCGTCGACGCATGCGGTTGGGGGCCACGGAAACATCTTCAAAAGCTTACGACGAAGAAATAGTGTGTGAAAATAAGTGTTTAAAAATAAAATATAATAAAAGAGCATTTCAAAGAGCATTTTTTTTTTACTATTTATAGGCTCGCGTTTGACCACTATCTCACCTGATGGTAAGCGATGATGTGGTCGAAGATGGAGCACGCTTGCCTAGAAGTAACCTATTCACTCTTAACTAAAAAAAAACAAGTGAAATATTTGGTGTACAATAAAGTACCTTTATAATAAATAAATATCAACTTTGGTCTCCGGCCGTCCACGTGGCTTGTTCTGCAGGTCGAAATCTCCAGAACGAAAATGCTGGAACCAAAAACGCACTGTGTTTTCTATTGCGACACCGTCGCCATATACATCATTAATCCTTCAAGCCGTTTCTGCAGCACTGGTGCCACGATGGAACTCGTACTCGTAAATAACGCGATATTTCAAGTTTTCCATTTTGTAAACTGATTGGCGCAAAGAAAAAAAAATCAAAATAGGAAAAACAAATGAACAACGGTTTTCGAAACACAAAAGCATGAGTAAATAGCTGCATATATTTGAAATTGGAATTCCAAACCAAAAAGGAGATATTTGAGATCAAAGTGGCCAGTACGACGAAACGCCAATTTCATATGTAATGATAATGACCTAATATTATCGTTACCTATTAATCGTGTTCACATTCAAATGCAATCATCTCTTACCAAATCAGGACGATGCGTTGATTGAAGTTTGGACTTTAATTTTAATTGAGTGGGGTTTTAATCATAATACTTAGTTTACTATGTATTACAAGAACATTGTAAATCCTCTACGTTATAGCGGTAATAATATTCTAGTCAACAAGTGCTTTTTTGGTCAACTTTATTCAGCAGTCTCGGAAAAATAGAATGAGGTGTCATTCGATTCGAAAGAGCATGTAGATTAGGGTGTCCCAAATAAATCAGTCGTTTTTTTAACGCATACCCTCTTAATTTTTTACTTTGAGGTCAAAACAATTACAAATAAAATTTTAAGAAGGTAGGACCTCGGTAACCCGTGCCGACTTACATCAATACATGTCAGTACTTACTCTCTAAGTTTGACGCGACCTAACGTGTCGATGTGCTTGTGATTACTCGTTCCGTACCCGAAGGATAACCAACGGAACCATATTACTAAGCCTCCGCCGTCCGTCCGTCCTTCTGTCTGTCAGCGGGCTGTATCTCAAGAACCGTAATAGATAAACAGTTGAAATTTTCACAGATTGTGTATTTCTATTGCCGCTATAACAACAAATAATAAAAAATAAGGTTTATGGTACGGAACCCTTTGTGTGCGAGTACGACTCGCACTTGGCTGGTTTTTTAGTTATAGAACTCGCATTGTTTTCAATCAGTCAACATGTCAGTACAATTACGCAATTCTAAAAGGGGTATATTTTTAACAGGTGACGTAAAACATCAAATAACGGGTTATCGTTGTCCAATCGCAATCAAACTTATTATTTGAGTCAATGAGGTCAATCCGAATAAAAATAGAGGGTGTGAGTAATTGATTTTCGAAAAAAAAAAAAGTACCTTAGTAGCCTCATGTTTTTTTTCTTTTTGCCTGTTGTAAGTAGCTACTTCAAACGTAAATCTGCATAAGTAAGGGGTTCTCTAAGACCCATATATCTGTTTTAGCATAGCATTTTATGCGATATAAACAAGATATTTACTAAAGTATGTCAAAATATGTCCCGAGTAACCCCGTTTTACGGAACGTGATAATTGTTAAACAATAAATCTGAGACTGTTTTCCTTCAATGGAGCTATTCTTAAAGTGTTTCAGAATATATCCACGTTGGAAAAACCAAAAAAAATGTTTTTCAACACGAAGATCAAGTTAAACAATGAATAAAAAAATAATGGTTCCTTAATACTAATTATAAGTGGACTAAAAAAAATTAATGAACAAATACGTTTTTGAGCACATTTTTTTTTTATTTTAAGAATCTTTTTTTAACTATCATCATTTGCATCAAAGATCCAAAAAAAAACAATTACCTAATAAACAACGAGTTTGTTTATAACAATTTTTTAAACAATAGGAAATAAAAATAAAACATTTTTATGCAGCTATGGATACTAAAAAAACGAATCATTAAAAATATGTTAAAAAATAATAATTTTTCAATGATTAATTCAAGTATTTAATTTTTAAACTACATAAATTGTTAGTAAAAAATTGAAAAATATTTTTTTATTTGTTTTTCCAACGGAAATATATTCTGAAACCTTTTAAAAAATTGAAATAAAAAATATCTCAGATTTATACTTTAACAATTATCACATTTGTAATGTTCATTTTCAAGCAGAAAAAAGTCGACTGTTTTCTCCTCCATTATTGGACCGATAAAAGAGATATTTCACAAACTGAATAAGAAGGATGTATACTGTGTCTCTATGTTTTCCTTTTTTGGTTAATAGTTGCCAACTTTGTACAGTAGGGCTCTATTGACAGCGATTTATCGACCAATTTTGAGCATTTTGTGAGAGTTCTAGTGCTTGTACATTTAATAAATAATCAAAAAGGCCATAGGGACACAGTATATATCCTTTTTATTCAGTTTGTGAAATATATCTTAAATCCATCAACAATTGGAGGAGAAAACAGTCAAGAGCCAAACTCCGAATTATGACTTTTTACATACAAAGCCTCGCCGCCAGCATTTCCTCTTAACTGTTGCATAACTAATTGAAAAATCACGATAAAACAAATTGCCGGCGGATTGTGTGTGCATTCATCTATCTAGTAATTGCCTGATTATTTTCATTTCTTTATTTTGATATTTAATATGTATAAATCAATTTTATTGTTAAAGTGGCCGAAGCGGGCATGGCTTGCGAAAGCCAGAGTACCCGTTTTCGGTGGTGTTTTCACCCCTATGGCAAAGTTATAAATATTGTTCATACAGTTCCGACAATCAAGACTTTTTCTTAGGAAATTTTCTCCTCTTTCCGAATCTTTTTTAGATTTCAAAAATATTTTGAAATCTAGAAAGATTTTGAGATATTTGCAAAAGACCAAACCCTTCTTTCTTTTTTCAGTAAATTGTTTATAACTTTTGCAATTTTTTCGAGCGGAACTTTTCTTTTCAAAAATCATCTGCATGCACCTCATTCATATTTTTCCGAGACTGCTGAAAAAAGTTAACCAAAAAAGCACTTGTTGATACTGTTGACTTAATTGATGACATGAAAAAAGAGTTATTATCTAAGAAAGCAGCAACGGCAATACAAAATAAGTTATTAAGTATGAAACAAAATGAGTTGTCGATTGCCGATTACGGTAAAGAAATCACGGAATTATTTGTGGATCGACGATTACGCAAGCCAATGTCAATGAATATAATTACAAAATAATTAAACCAATTAACGAAAACATTTGGCCTAAGGTTTGCGAAATCGTAGCAAGAAATTACAGCTCATTGAAGAATCTGTGTCCTTCATGACAAAAAAAAATATTAATGACAAAAAAAAAACACCAATTTTATGTGAAAAACAATTAGTAAAAATATATTCGAAGATTAGCAGACTTCACTTTATCGTTCGAATCAATACTACCACTGTATCAATAATACTACTGTTATGAATACTACCAAAGGAAATAATTCGATAACATTTGCAGCGGCGGCGGAGGGTGCCCTGTTGCCTGCTTACACAGTTTACAAAGCAGAATATTTATGGAAAACGTGGTGTGAAGACGGTCCTAACAACGTCCGATATAACAGATAATCCGGCAGAAACACACACAGCAGAGCCCATCATCCAATGATGTTAAAATCTTTGTTAAAGGCTATTGAATTAACAAATGTAGCAAATATTTCCTCTAGATTTTATTGGGTTTACATTTTTTAAACTCCAGAAAATATAAGAAAAACTTCCAGATTATGAAGAGCAAAACGATTATACCTACAATTGATACAGTAAGCACTTGATCCGAAAGCGTGCTTTCATGCAGTAGCAAGTCTCGATCCAGCCGCAGTGTCCGATCCACAATAATGCGGCATGCATGTCACCTGCACGTGACTTGGTGAGTCTATTGCCTGAACAGTCAAAGGCCTGAGGCCAGAAGTCCAGACGATGACGGTCAATACTGGCCGGGGGAGCGTGACGAAATGCGCAAGCACTCCAGCGGCCCGGTGAAAAATAGCAGAACACCGTGTGGTTTTAGTCGGTACGAGTCTGACAGAACCCTGCACCCACCCTGGGGTGGAGGAGATTCTTGAGGATTTCCACACGGTAAAAAAGCCCCAGTGTCTGATACTTATTCAGAAACTAGACAAAAGGTCACTTACTTATTCTATCAGAAGTAAAACTCAGCCCATATGTGTTTGCATCTTTTTAAATGTGTAGCTGTAATTATTACACATATTTAAAAAAGATGCACGACACACCCTAAAAAGTACTTAGATAAAAACTTCAACATATTTACATCGTACAGCAAAGAGAATCTATCCCAGCCTGAAGAAGTTTTAGAATAGAATAGAAAACATTTATTCAGCATAGACACAAACTCACAGCAACATAGACAAAATGAACAGTAATAATAGTAGGTACGAGTACATAATAATTGCGCTGAGCGTGCCCATACCGAAAGGGTAGCCATCTCAGCATTTGCTGAGCGTTAAGACACCCAGCGCTGGTTTTCAGTTGGCACCCCGCAGTGACACACGGACGAAGGTAGACACAATAAACAGAATACTTAATTAAATATTGATAAAATAAACATATTTAAATCGTAAATAAATACAGTAAAATAAAAACTATGCCTACAGTAAGAAGGGATATTTAAAATATATGTGTAGTGTGAGTTATAAATATGTCAACCAATCAGTCGACCGATAGCAAGCCACTGAGCCGGTTGACGTGGCGGCGGATTTTTGACGTGGGTAAATTTGTCTCCTTCGGCACGGCAATTATCATTAAAACCGGAAGTAAAAGTTGCAATAGCAACTACTGTCGCAGAAACAAAAGAAATGTGAATGTTTAATACTCGTGGATCCCGGACAGGCGCAAAGGACTCATCAATCCAGTCTACCGACTACCCCCATATTACTCGGGATTAGGTACATAACTACCTGGTGAGTTATTATTATAATAAAACTATTAAATATAGGTGATTAAATAACTGATTAAGATTAAATGTCAAAGGAATGATTAAAAAATGTGATTGTACATGATAAGATTAATATTAAATTAAATATCATTGTTTTTATTGAGCTAAATAAATGATTTATCAATATTGACGTTATTAAATTCGATTTGTGAAAATAAAATGAAATTCTTAAGCTTCGCCTTAAAAGTGCTTAGAGCTTTAGAGTACATAGATTATGAAAGCCCTGTATTACATCCACGTCTGCAGATAATTTATTTAGGTACGAAAACGAGGGGGTAATATTTTGCAAAATTTTGCAATCCTTCCAAAAAGTTAGCAAGGTTTTTCAAGAACCAGAAGTCACTCTAGAGACTTGCGCTAATCTTTACAAATCGCTCATCGATTTTTTAGAAAAAATAAGAGACATGTTCGATAATTTCAACCCGTCAAAGATAAAGTAAGAAAATGCCCCATGACGGTGCAGCTCCTGAAGTAAGTCTCAGCCCGAAAGAACAATTTAAAACCTAAAAAAGAAATTGATATGCGAAGAAAGAAATAGCAGACAAATTCTCATCATACCTGACTAAAATACCCGATGTCGATAAAATTATTTGTCCCGAATTCCCAATCAAACTCCAGTCAGCATCGCAGAAAGAAGAAGGGGCACGGTCCATACAAAATTAACCCAGGGCCAGCAAAGAGAAGTATCTCAAAAAATTGATAAAAATGGGTATTAAAAGATGGCATACTTCCAAACTACATCCTTACAGTTTAACATCTGCCGTGTCCAGAAGTATACTTACTCTTTTCTTAATCAAGCCTTTGATCCAGCTGCCAACCGAGAGCCTCCTCAGAACAACCAGACACTCAGCGGGAACGTTATATCAACAATCATTGCGCGACGCTCCAATCGATCTAACACCACAATGTCAGGCTTATTGGCAACAACAGTCCTGTCAGAGACGATACTTCGATCAATACGACGTAATATTATCGTCATCTAGAACTGAGTGACGCATACAATAGTGCATTGTTATCTTAGGGAATAGTAACTGATTTAGTTCCGAGACGGCGTTTGGCGCCCGAGCATAGCGAGGTTGCCAATAGTTCGAAGGACTAAATAAGACTTTCACCCGAGGTAAAAACTGCGCTTTTCATTACGAATACAAAGAAAGTAAAAATTAAAACACGAATTAGCTAAAACAAAAATCCATATCTGAATCTGATGAACTCATCATGTCAATAAAAATCTCTGCTATACGAAAACATTAACGAAACACTACAACTCGAAAAAACAAATGAAGATCGGATTGCCCCTTTCCCGCCTATTTTGGTTTTTTTTTCTGTGACCGGCCAGCTACTCGGCCATTATGTTACATTTTCATCATGAAAAAATGGTCAATATTTTGCCCAAATCTATTTAAATTTAAAGAAATAGTTGAAAGTATATTATAATAAAGCCATTTAAAAAATATAATCTTTAATTAATACTCATCCTTATGTTATTTCAATTTTACATCGCGCTGTAATTGAGTAGCTGTATAGGAAGTCGTATAGATTTTTTTTTATAATTTGACGGCTGTCAATTGAAAACGATTTTCCGTAGGGCAGAAAAGTAATACTTTCAACCTGCTCCTCAGGAAACTTCAGGCCTACTTTCCGAGTATGAGTAATGAAAATTATTTTACATCACTTATATTGAATTTGCATATCTGCGCCCATGTATGCATGAACAATAATGTTCAATTAGCATTTCTTCCTTCAAGTTCTCTGTTGTAAAGCGTATGCATATAGTAATCTCTTCTTCGAACGTGTCGTGATTGGATCCTGCACTTTATGGGGACATTATTTTCAAAACCATTCATGTATGCAGCCTCTGAGTGCCTAAAAAACAATACACTTAGTAGCAAATAAATCGAGCCACTTCCTTTTTTCACGCATTATGGTTATTATTTTTAGTATTATGGAACGCATCGATTCGAAACATATAACGCCTAAAAGGTTATTTAATAGCCTATAGAAAGAGGGTAGTTAGTTTTCTAAATTTCATTTTTAATTAAAGTTTAAAGGGTAGAATAAAATAATCACAATTAATTTGCTTACTACATTTTCATTGTACTCCATTATGAAAAGGTTAAATTGGGGGATTTTGTTAATTATACCCATATTGACGTGTTATTGTTGACTTTACTGTGTCAGTGATCGTCAAATAGCCTGATAAAATGGATACTACACCGTCGGACGCTGTCCAAGTTGTAGCCTTAGAATAGTTATTATTCTAAGGTTGTAGCTTTACTTGAGGCTTGACACGGACAACGTGAAGTGGCACGCAGATTTATTTTTATTCGTTCAAAGGTACAGCGGGTATACCGCAGGTATCTGGATACTGGTGCTTTTATTCGGCGACCTGGAACTGGCAGACCACGGGCAACTACAGAACGTGACGACCGCTTTATTGCAGCCAGTGCGTTGCGCGACCGTGGACTAAATGCTGTCTAGCTACAGCATGCGATTCGTGACGTTCGAGGTGTCGAAATCAGTAGATGGACAGTGAGACGAAGACTAAAGGAACGAAATTTAACATCACATAAACCGGCAACTGGCCCAACATGAACTGTAGCTCACCGCCAGTCTCGCCTGGAGTTTGCTGGAGAACACATTAATTGGAGTTTAGAAGATTGGAGGTCAGTTTTGTTTTCTGACGAGTCGAGAATCTGTTTTATTAGCAATGACGGGAGAAACCGAGTGTATAGACGACCTGGTGAAAGATTTGCCCAATGTTGCATTCGAGAAACTGTACATTTTGGCGGTGGTTCTTGTATGGTGTGGGGAGGAATTTCTCTAGACGGAAAAACGGAACTTGCCTTCGTCGACCCCGCCGACGATGGAAGTGGTAGACGTGGATTAACAGCTTACATCACTGACATTCTCGAAGACCACGTTATGCCGTATGCTGGTTTTATCGGAGAAAATTTCTTGTTTATACATGACAATCCAAGACCCCATAACGCGCGGATCGTTACGGAGTACCTATCGACGATCGGGTTTCAACAAATGGTGTGGCCAGCATGAAGTCCAGATTTGAACCCGATCGAACACCGATGGGACGAGCTAAAACGGAGAGTCCGAGCCAGGGTTCCCGCTGTATCATCCATTCCCGAGCTTAAAGTCGCTGTGCTGGAAGAGTGGGAGAACATACCACAATATGTCATCGTAACGCTGATCAGATCGATGACTAAAAGACTGCAAGAATGCATCAGGGCATGGGGGGTAATACCAGTTATTAAGAATATTTTTTTTGCAATAGTTGTGTATTTTGTTGTTTTTCTGGACTGTTCTAACCCTACTAAATTTTCTATCAAAATTACAATTTTTCTTTCTGAGCAATTAATTTATCGTTCAAAAAGGTTATTATTCAATAATTTACCCTCATTGCAATGGTTACTCAATAAACTTTTAGGAGATATAATGGTTCAAATTGATACGTTCCATATTACCTGAAATACTAACCATTATACGTAAAAAAGGAAGTGGCTCGATTTATTTGCTCCCAAGTGTAGGTAACAACCTGCACTGGCTTTTTAATATATGTTTGATTTAATAATCAAACATACATTAAAAGAAATTAATATTTTTTACGTGATAAATCAATTCTTGTGTTGAAGCATAGGTAAACATCCTGCAAATAAGTAGGTACACAACTATAGTACAAAAAGTACCTACGTACCGCTTGGGGAATATGGTCTCGAAAGTCCAGTCGTGATAGTAGAAAATGTTTATTAAGAATGTGTCTACGACGCCGTCGCAGTAAATGCTCACACAAAACACAATTGTTCTCCATATCATCATTGTCCAAATAACAAGGCTTAATCAATTCCGGTAATAACTTGGCACGTAATAAATAGGATCCAAAAATCCAACAAATCACAATCACTAAGTCATTTATTATTATTAACAACTACATAATGTAAAATTTAAAAACCTAACCTATTATTTTTAGCAATTATTCATAAGAAATTATAATAAGAATATTTGTACGCCGTTGACATCAAGACATAGCGTTCATTTTATTAACCGACTTCCAAAAATGAAGGAGACACCGATTACTCCGAGGTTTCTGATCCGATTTGTGTGCTTCTTTTTTTAGATCGATGCGGCCATACTTGCCATTTGGTCCCGTAAAAAATTGATTCAGTATTGCTTTGTAGTTTTTATTTTATGAATATTTCTGCTTATTTCAATTTCTGCGTAGACGAAGACGTCGTCCAAGTATCACACCACTTAAAAGTGAAAAATAAAAAACTTTTTACAAAAATAACCGACTTATATTAAAAAAACTACAAAGTATAAAATAACCTTAATTTCGGAAGTCAAAAAACGAAGATACAAAACCAAAAACACCGACTTCCGAAATTAAGGTTATTTTATACTTTGTAGTGTTTTTTAATATTGACATCTGCTGTTAAGGCAGAGTTTAGTAAACTACCCTCCCTGCCCGCTGAAATCCTTCCAACTTAGATGAACACGTAAACAACCTCAGACCAATCCTCCTAAATAGCTTTGAGCAGTCTTGTCAACTCACTGTACCAAGGCAGGGAGCAAGGCAGTCCTGGTGGGGTCCTGAACCTGAAAGAAACCGACACAGGCTGAGAAGGCTGTTCAACAGAGCGATGAACACACGGTCGCCAGGCGACCTTAAAAAACTAATACGCCTCACAGGAAAGAACGCCTGGAGGCGTTTTTGTAGTAACATAGAGAATAGCAACCAGGCAATGAGGGTCAAAATGTGTCTCGCCACAGGGACAGATCATTCAATAGGATGCCTCAAAAAACCAGGCAACACCTACACAATTAACGATGAGGAAACTAGCGAACTACTTCTCACCACCCACTTCCCAGGCTGCCGGATTGCAACCCAATAGAGTTGGGATCCACATAGGGAAAGAGCCACGAGCCACCTGGACTGGGAGGTGGCTTCAGAGGTAATAGACAAAGATAAAATAATATGGGCAATCAACACCTTGCCTTTCAAGGCAGCGGGGTTGGATGGTATCTTTCCGGCTCTGCTCAGATGGAGCGGAGACTCGCTAGCTGAATACCTTGTCAAGGTCTTCCGTGCCTGTCTAGCTCACCGCTACATCCCCTTGACATGTCGCGAAGTAAAAATAATTTTTATTCCGAATCCCGGTAAGAGCGATTACATTCAACCCATATCCTTCAGACCCATCAGCCTAACCTCGTTTTTCCTGAAAACACTGGAGAGACTGGGGGACAGAACAATTAGGAGTCAAATTTCGCTTTACACCCAAACCAACACGCCTACTGCGCAGGCAAATCAACTGAATCCGCACTCCACTGCGTGGTCACACGCATAGGAAATGGTCTCAAAGCCAAAAACCCAACACTCATTGATATAGAGGGTGCTTTGACAAAACGATTTCGCCAGCATCAGCCAGACACTAGCCGTGCATGGTGTGGCGCCAACGCTTATAGAACGGATACCAACATGTTAAAACAACGCGCTATTCAATTTACTGTGAACACCACCACGCGAGGTATCTTTAGTAGAGGCTGCCCACAGGGAGGGGTGCTGTCACCATTACTGTGGAACCTAGTTGTTAACGATCTCATCACAACGCTAGCAGTCTGTACTCGGTGGGTTATGCAAATGACATAGCAATTTTAATCACGGGGAAATTTGAAGGTATCTTATGTGACCTCATGAGGAATGCCTTCATAATAATCGAGAATTGGTAGGCAAAACATGAACTATCGGTCAACCCCACCAAAACAGAATAATGTTCACTAACTAAACAGTCCTTGGACCTCATAAACTTCCTAAACTATTTAACACAGAACTATCACTTACAGAAGAAGTCAAGTTCTTAGGAGTGATTCTTGATAGCAGATTGCTCTATGATAAGGATCTTGAATACAAACTTAACAAAAGCACAATCGCACTTTACCAATGCAAAAAAATATTAGGAAAACTTGGAGGCTGTCTCCAAAGATCACGCTGTGGCTTTACACAGCTGTGATCAGACCAATGCTGACCTATGGCGTCTTGGTTTGGTGGCCGAGAACTGAACTCTCGACCACCGTCTCCAGGCTCCAGCAGTTCCAGAGGCTAGCCAGATGGCTCAAAAACTTAAAACGTTTCAGGGGCTGGCGTACACTCCCTAGAATTCAACATTATTTTTCACCTACCACTAGGCAAACACAGCTCGATTTTCCAATGCGAGTGTGTCGCCATAACACAAGCCGCAACAGCAGTAAAGCGTCTAGAGATACACAACTACGCAATAAGTTTTGTATCTAACAGCCTAGCTGTGCTCAAAACCCTAGAAAACAAACAAACCAACAGAAAATTAATCTCTGAATGTCACCTCGCCCTGGAGAGCATATCACTGTATAAAAGAATCACCCTCCAGTGGATCAAGGGGCACAGTGGATCCTTAGGTAACGATGTTGCAGACGAACTTGTGAAGAGAGGTTCCGAGATGGCATTGCTAGGCCCGTACCCACTGCTCCCTCTACCTTTTTCGCAGTTTCGTTCATGGATCCGCTATTGATCAGCTGAACTTCATAATAACAAATGGTCACGGGCTACAGACTGCAGACAGTCAAAAATGGCAGTGTCAAGTCTATATCCGCAACTAACAAAACGACTATTCGGGACGATCACGGGCAATTGGGGCAATTGCCCGTGATTTTCCCTAAATGATTTTGAGGTTATTTCTACTCAGGCTGAATAGTCGTTTTGTTAATCGCGGATGTAGACTTGACACTGCCATTTTTGACTGTCTGCAGTCTGTAGCCCCTAAACAAACATCTCTTTAACATAGACGCCACAGAGAGCCCACTTTGCAAGGGCTGCTTTGACGCCGAAGAATCAGCCACATACGTCATCCTGGAATGCGAGGCCGTGGCTACCCAACGTCAACAAATTCTCAGAACTGTGAGGTCGCTCCGCGAAGCCTGTGAAGCTCCCAGGAAACTTCTGTGCTTCTGGATGGAGCTCAGCTTGCCAACGTAGCCAGGATAACCACGCACAACGGACCGAATGAGAGTCTAAGTGCGGAGAATGGAGTTCCTACTCTACTCTACTAATATTAACATCTATACTTTTATTGACCTATGTTAGACTAGAATAGAATTTTATTTTGCAAATACAAAATATAAATAAATTTGTATGTAAATATGTGTTGTTATGTTAAGTTGGTGTGTATGTGTGTGTAAAATATGTGTTGTGTGTTTTATATGTATGTGTGTTGTGTGCTTTGTTCCAGAAATAAAAATAATAATTAAATTTTAATTTAAAAGAAATCTAATGATATCTTACAATCATAAAGTAATAGTTTCCTCTTAACTTTTAACTACCAGTCTACCCTACTCTATCTTAGTCTACTCTATTATAAAAATGCTAATGATCAAACAATCAAGTTATAATTCTCACTAGTTCGGTGTTCGGTGATCGAACAAATGAAAAAAACCCGTTTAATTACAAATGTATAGTTTTCAGTCTTTTTCCTATACTTATGTTATGAGACGGTATTAATTGCCAAATTTCAATGCCAAATGTCAACGGGAAATACTCTATACATTTTGTTTCCCTTGAGAGTGTCGAAATATACGTCTTTCTTTGCGGCATAAACGGCCGTATGTTTTTTTTTACGCTAACTTAGAACTTCACAGCTTCAAGGGACCGTAGACCTGAGTATATGGTTTTAATTTCAACTCGATACCTCCATGCGTTCCCGTGATAAAGGGGCTTGACAGACAGACGGACGGACAAAAAGTGATTTTAAGGGTTCCGTTTTATTTACTTTTGAGGTACGGAACCCCTTAAAAAAACGGTGTTCCCTTGTTTCGTAGACAGAAATTTCATAGAAATTCGTTTCGCAGAAAATGTTTCACATACTATTTGATCCTTATAGTTGTATGTCGAATATTATTGTTTCAACAACTATTTACTTGAATGAAACACGTGTTACGTGTATGGAGTACTGCTCTCATCTTTGGGACGGATCTGCCAAATACCAGCTTGATGCCCTTGAGTCAATTGAGAAACGAGCCAAGAGGATCATCGGTAATGACAGGCTCGTCGAGTCGAAGCTCCAAAGCCTTGAGCATCGACGCCGAGTTGCTGGCCTGTCAGTTTTCTATCGCTTGCATTTTGGGGAGTGTGCGACGGAATTGCATGATTTAATTCCGCCAAGCCCGTTCCATCATCGGACCACAAGACGAACGGCGATGCGCCACCGGTACATGGTGGACATCCCACCCACACGCACTAAACGTTTTGGGAACACATTCATAGTGCGTACAGCTAAGGAGTGGAATTCCCTGCCAGAGTCTGTGTTTCCAGATAGCTACAACCTGGGAGACTTTAAGACAAGAGTGAGTGCTTCTAGGCAAACGTGCTCCATCTTCGACCACATCATCGCTTACCATCAGGTGAGATTGTGGTCAAACGTATGCCTATACATAGTAAAAAAAAAAAAAACATATTTCACAGAAACACAATCCAATGAATTTCTATTCACATTTTTTTACTTACAACTTATCAAACAGTACAATTATATTTAACGAATATTGTTTGTTCGGTATGTTTTTCCACGGTATTGTATTTCAATGAAAATGTAATCAATATTTAATATTATTGTTTTATATGTCCGAATTTACAATTTTATACTTTGAAGATGGCAGAATTTCATTTGGAATAATTCTACTAGGTACAGTGCCATTTTTATAAAATAGCATTTTTAACCCTACATTAAAATTAAAATACGTCTTAAAAAGTCAATATGTTGTGCTACAAAACTTAGTGACAAAAAAACTGGCCAAGTGCGAGTCGGACTCGCGTGCAAAGGGTTCCGAACGAATTTAATTTTTTTAACATGTTACATTAACACTACAGACTTCTAATAGGTTTTCCTGTAATCTTTAGGTAAAGATCTATTATCTCCATTTTTTTCAAAATTTTAGGCTCAGTAGTTTCGGAGATAAGGGGGGGGAATAGTCATTTTTCGTCTAATTTCTTGCATAACTTCTAAATCATTTATTTTAAAATTATGAAAAAAATATAATTAAAATCCTCACAGTAAACCCTTTCATTTGATATGTCACACGATATTGTTCAAAAAACTTTTTTTTTTAATTTTCTTGTTTGACCCCCAAAAGTGACCCCGATACTAAAAATTTAATAATTTTCGTAACGCATCCGTGTTTGGGTCATAGAAGTCCATATGTGTACAAAATTTCAACAGAATCGGTCCAGTGGATCCGGAGAAAACTGGCTGTGACAGACGGACAGACAGACAGACAGACAGACAGACAGACACCCGAGTGATCCTATAAGGGTTCCTTTTTTTTTCGGAACCCTAAAAACGAATCGCTGTAAAACCGACTCCACGTAGTCTTGTCTGCCCTACCCCTAGTGTGTAATTTAAGCCCGCGAATGCGCGGAGGGGCGAGGCGGCCCGCGAGCTGAGGAGCAGGTGTTATTAAAACCACCTGCGACAATAAGTTCGCGTGGGATCGCCGAAGCCCCGCAACGCCGGAGCCATGACATAAACCATGCCTGCTGTATGTTGCATGCTTGCTCGTATGCTGCATGCTTGCTTACATGCTGTATGCATGCTGCATGCTTGCTTGCATGCTGTATGCTTGCTGCATGCTTGCTGCATGCATGGTGTATGCTTGTTTGTATGTTTGCATAGTTTTGTTTTTTATCCCCATCACGATTTCCCGCCACCAGCGCTTCGTGGGGCTCCGTCGACTGGGCCCGAATAAAAAGTTTTGGCTTGACTATAATTTACCCGCATTGTTTTTGTGAACGCGGTGTATGCACATTGACAAGGGGGGAAATTGAAACGTTTAGAAACTGTCACTCGATAAAATGTTTTTCTTGATAATAAGTTTTATATGAACCAAACAATATGAGGATAAAGAATATTTGATTTGTTATTCTATGATATGAATATCGAAACTTTGAATTTTATTTGTAACAAAAATCGATGACTTAAATTTATTCAAAGTGAGTATTCTGCGTATTGAGTATTCTATGAAATGATAATACGAGTAAAATTTTATGTGAAACGAAATTCTATAAAACAACGTACAACCTAAAAAAACCTCTGTTCGATGATGGAACTTAATAATTAAAGTCAAGTCAAGATAACAAAGTACCTACTTAGGTGACCTTTTTTTTCTTACGACGTTTCTAAAAATGAAACCTAGCTAGATCGATTTATCGCTCCCGAACACCCCTGCATTTCATTTCATGAAAATCGTTGAAGCCGTTTCAGAGATTCAGATTATATATATATATCTACATACATATATACAGGAATTGCTCGTTTAAAAGTATTGCAGTATATTCATTGTAGAAATTACTGCCCCTGAACGAATTTTCTTAGCAATTTTTTATGTCACTGACTGTAAGGATGGTTTAGAACTATGCCATCGTTTTATACCCATTATTATAATTTTTTGAGACACTTGTCTTTGTTGCAGGAGGTGGGTTAATTTTGATCCTTCTTTAGTAAACACATATACTTACCCAGCACCTGGATGACCGAGCATCGCTCGGCTTTTTTTTACGATGTTTTGCAAAAATGAAACTTAGCTAGATCGATTTATCGCTCCCGAAACCCCCTGCGTATTAAATTTCATGAATATCGTTGGAGCAGTTTCCGAGATTCAGATATATTCATATGTATGATTTTGTAAACTAGTGATTAAAAATTTGCACCATACCACTCCAAAGGAAACCATTACAAGTGAGTAAGAAATAACAGGGAATGTTATCAGAGGCGAAGTCATGTGTTCCTTATCTGGAAGGAGTGAAAAACCTCTCAACATGTTCTTTTTCAACATACCTCTATTATAATTATAACCCAGACGCAAAACTTATTTAATATTTTTACCATACGCAAGTTACGATAGAGGATCCACTAAAACTAACGATATCCCGCAATGTGTGTGTGTGTGTTGTGTATGTATGTGTGTGTAAAATAATTATATGCGCCCCTGATGCGTTAAATGTGCTGAGATAGGCATAGAACACAAACTCAAACACTCCGGCAACATGACTGAAAAACGGATACAGCCTGGGGGTCTGGAGGAATTCGTATATTTGAGAAGGGGTTCTTTACAATAAAGTACATAATAAATAATAAAAAGTCGGTTCCTAACGTCTTACAGCGTCACCAGGACTTGGAACTAGTTTAACAAAATTATCAGTGATATTGGAACAATGCAATGGTAGTAAATATTTCTGGTCTTGTATAAGACACAGATACAGAAAGTATCAACATAATATAAAGTAATTAATATTTTTGTCTTTTTTGTATGCTGTACCAGTAGGTCTATGGTAATAAAATATAATTAATATTTCCGAAATGTGAAGGTTTTTTTTTTGCTCGCAGCACCTCAGTCATTAACACGGTACATGACACGTAACATTACAAAAACTACGAATAATTAATTTCGACTACCCTTATATTACGCTACACACATGCATACTAAGGACTCGCTAGTCGGATCGTGGGCATAAGCACAAGCCAACTATAGCTACGCACACGAACGAATTATTTTACGACCCACACGCCGAGTCCTGGGCACTGCATGTGTTAAGAATAAACACTTTTCCATACTAGGACAGAAAGCTTGTAAACTAGTGCAATTTGGTATAATTTACTGTGCCAAATAAATACTATTATTAGCAAAACCTTCAAATCTGATTCGATAACCTTGTTAAATGCAACAAATCTATAGGCATACTGGCATCATCAGTAATCATAGCAAAATAATTATCGATCACTGGTATCAACAAACAAGATCCTGTAAAAGGAAAATAATGTGATTATGTAAGTAGTTTAAGACCAGCGTATTCTATAAATAGATGCAATTGTATATTCGCTGGACATAGGTATGTTTGAAAAAGATGTGTTTTTTTTTTTTTATTTGTGCTGGGTTTGCTCTTGACTCTAGTCTAGGTCAGAGATGACCGAGACAAAGTCTACGATGGAGCGAGCTTACCCAGAAGGAGCCTGTTCACTCTAACTTTGAAGAGATGAGGGTTGTAAGCGTTTGGAAACACGGACGCAGGCAGAGAGTTCCACTCCTTTGCTGTGCGCATTATAAAAGACGTTTGAAAACGCTTAGTGCGAGTTGGTGGAATTCAAGTTGGTATTTCTTGTATTTGCGATTGCTGCGATTATGGCTTATTGATGCGATTTTAACCGAGTGGTTGATAAGCTGCTGAAATACGATTTGGCACTTTGACCGCTCTTCCATTACTATAAACTAGTCCAGCAAACTGTTAAATTAATAAAAACCAATTCTGCTTTATCAATTGTCTCATAATATGTTAACTTGCCGTCAAAAATTAAGTTATTAAAAACTTTTTTTTTTAAATATAACCGACTTCCAAAAACAAAACACTACAAAGTATAAAATAACTTTAATTTCGCAAGTCGGTGTTTTTGATTATTTTGTTTTTTGAACCGACTTCCGAAATTAAAGTTATTTTGGAAGTCGGTTTTATTTTTTGTAAAAGTTTTTTATTTTTCACTATTTAGTGGTACCGGTGTATTCACAGCGTACCGGCGTGATGTTATGTTAAGAACTGGGGCCTATTTAATAAAACTTTCTAAGTGCTTTCGGTGTAAAGGTCTCGTCAATACGAATGAAATAAGCCAAAACACTTGGTAATACCTACATACCGATGTGAACTCCACATCGGTATGTAGGAACTTTTTGACTCTGTCGTCTCCATCATCAGATGTGATCTAAATCTTCATTGTTTTGTAGTATCACCCGATATACAAACGAATATAAAGTTTTACCAGATGCGTGCCTACAACTTTCGACAGTTGCCCTCGATTTCTCAGGGTTTCCATCATCAGATCCCGACGCGGTGGCAATGGGACCACCTCGGCAGCATATAAAAAAAGATGAATTAAAATCGGTTCATAAACGACGAAGATATCCGCGAACACACATAAATATACATATATACGCGGTCGAATTGAGAACCTCCTCCTTTTTTTGACGTCGGTTAAAAATCGAATCGTAGACTTATCACGAAATTATGAAAGAGGATGAGTGATAAATGTTGACTTGGATATTGCGAATACTCAATATAATTTAATTTAAATTGAGCCATGTTGTACTATTTCAATGTTTTTTAAACTTCACACTTATAAGTGACTTTGACGGTCTAACGTTAATAACCTACCGCACTCAGCGTATCAAGCTGCGGCCCCGCAGTGTCAATGCGCCATACGCATGTAATACTGGCGTTCAATACGATTTACATTATAACAAGATTCAAAAATACGTAACAAAAGTAACTAAACTTAAACATAATTTCACTAAAATTGGAATGATCAAAAGAAAAACATTTAGATATCACAAGTTAGGAAACAGAAACTATGGCCGGCTTACAACTCTTCGTGTGCTCGTCGTACTCCGGAGGCCTCAAGGAAATCATTGAACGCCTTTTGTTTACGTACATGTTCCGCACATTTTTCTACTAATCGCAGAAACTCACGCACGTCGAATGAATAGTTCGTGAATTTGGCATGTGAGCCGCCGCCAGGACCGTGACCCTTGAAATAACGTTACATTATTAGAAATGGCTTTTCTTTTATTTAATTCACTAATTACTAGTCTACCCATAGCTTTTTCTTATAAATATATCCGCATGTGCAATGGTAAAATCATTTGCCAGTCACCCTCAGCAATATGATGGCAAGGCTGAGTGCCCAGGGTACATTTAATGCTACACAAAGCTGCTTACAGCAAAATGAAAATGTAGGTACCTGATCTTGCTGCACAAGCTTCGATTTATCTTCCCACGTTACATAATTAAGTCCGCGAAGCCTCGTTAGATCTAAGTAGCAGTTAGGGTCCTCACAATTATAACTGAAAAAAACAGGTAAATGATTAAACAAAGTTTTTCAATCGATTTTTTTTTTTTTTATCATGCTGCATTTTCTCACTGCTGAGAAATGCTCTTCCCCATAGCCTTCCACTTTTCCCGGTCTGTTGCCTTCTCCGACCTTCTAAGTCGTCACCCCTGCGTTTCCTAGACCTTTCTCATATCTGTCCTGATACATTCTACATATAGGTATGACCCACCTAAACCCACTTCAGCCTAGCAGCCTAGTTGCCCACATCGGCAATTCCAGTTATGGAGTGAATCGTGGTAATACATATTCGGTCGCTGAGTTTAATACCTAGAACGCTTCGCTCCGTGCGTCGCCTCTTGGCAAAACTTAAGTTTGGAATTTTTAGATTCGGTCAGGGACCAACTTTACGCGCCATAGTTTAGGATGGGCAGAATACACATGTCGATGAGTTTGCGGTTCAGGAATAAAGGTAGATCAACTTCATCAGCGTGTTCATGGGCTACTAGCTCTTCCAGATGTCCTCGACACGATTGCACCAACGACTAATTTATGACTTTAAAACCGAGTCGGACTCGCGCGCAAAGAGTTCCGAACGAATTTTTTTTTACCATATTATTTTAACACTATAGATTTCTTATAGATTTTCCTGTAATCTATGGATCTATTATCTCCATTTTTTTTTTAAATTTTAGGCTCAGTAGTTTCGGACATAAGGGGGGAATGGAATGGTCAAGTTTCGTCTAATTTCTTGAATAACTTCAAAACCATTTATTTTACAAATAAGAAAAAAATATAATTAAAACCCTCACAGTAAGACCTTTCATTTGATATGTCACACGATATTGTTCAAAAAACTTTTTTCGACACATTTGCTCAAAAAATGCATTTACGAAGCCTGTACACATTGTTCGAAAGTTAAAAATTACGCACCATACAATGGAGCGCGCGGTAAAATAGGTACTCTCACCTAAGTACCTACTTTACCACACGCTCCGATACAAAGCGCCGTGCGTAACCTTTACAGTTTTTTTTTAATTTCCATAAACAATATAATAAGAATTCCACTAAGGACTTTCACGCAAACGCAGACGGAAGCGCTTTTGCTTCCGTCTGCGTCTGCGTGAAATAAAAAATGAGACGATAGATTTAGTTCTAATTACCCGACTGCGCCAGGAGGAGGGTTATTTTATGTTGTGGTTATGTGTCGATACGTATGTATATTTGTTTGGAACGCTCTGTAGCCACCGTTTCGGTTGATGGATTTTAGCTTGAGAGATGTCGTTAAATTCGTGTTATTACTGGCTACAGAGCTTGCTAAAGAAATATTACATACTTACATACAAATACCCGATAATAGCGAACTACAGAATAAATGAGACGATAGCCAGTTTTTTACTACTGTACTGAGCAAAAACGCACCCGTCTCCGTCTGTGTCTGCGTTCAAAATACGAGAATAAGAAAAGTTCAGAAGCTAGGAGGTGAAATAAAGCGCAGCATACTTTCCAATGCTTTCTTATATTTTAAATTAATTATATAATACTCAATTAATTATTAAATAAAGTATAATCAACTTTCCATGGCGGGAAAATCACGAATACCACAGATTAAAAATGACCGCCACATAAAACTAAACCTCATTCATTCAATTAAGTAAGTACTTTAAACACAACTAAATTAAAAATGGAAATTCATTTCGAACGACTTTTATAATGTGCACAGCAAAGGAGTGGAACTCTCTACCTGCGTCTGTGTTTCCAAACGCTTACAACCCTAATCTCTTCAAAGTTAGAGTGAACAGGCTCCTTCTGGGTAAGCTCGCTCCATCGTAGACTTTGTCTCGGTCATCTCTGACCTAGACTAGAGTCAAGAGCAAACCCATCACAAATAAAAAAAAAATATATTTTGAAGTTCAGTTTTAAAAATAGAATATCAGCGAAATAATAAAAGATACAGTTAATAAGCTGAATGATCGAACCTCCTTGGAAGCTCTCTTATGCGTTTGAGTCGAGACGAAAGATGTAGTTCTAATTTTAAATTTGCAAATTCGAGCCATTTTTATAATGCAAAGATGGTTGCGACTTTCCGACTGATATCTAAAAACAAAAAGTTGTCTCACAGTTTTCTCGCAAATGTATCGAAAAATGTTGTATGATATACCTGCGGATATTGGTATTTACAAACTCGTGACTATGGCAAGCCCTCGACTTCGTCTCGGGCTTACATTCGTCTACTCGTTTGTAATGACCAACTTACCGCACTAATATAATAAATTACTATTTTTTAATTTCCTAGTTTGACCCCAAAAATGACCCCGATACTAAAAACGTAATAATTTACGTAACACGTCCGTGTTTGGGTCACAGAAGTCCATATTTGTACTAAATTTCAACAGAATCAGTCCAGTGGATCCGGAGAAAACTGGCTGTGACAGACGGATAGACAGACACCTGAGTGATCCTATAAGGTTTCTGTTTTTTGTTCGGAACCCTAAAAATATGTTTTTGTTTGATAATAACAAGAAATTTACTTAAAATAAAACTCACACTTCAAACACGGCCGCCCAATCAGGTAAGAATAGGAGATGCGTTAATCCGGCCCCATGCATACCAATAAAAACGTCAGTATTATGAGTTATTTCCAGCTGCTTCAGAAAAGGCACAGTTTTATCATATACCACTCGTTTCACTTCATATCCCTCAACTTTATCCAAGGCATCAATGATAGCCTTCTCATTCAATATCGAACGATATGTCGTACCTCGGGATAGCAAAGTTACTCTTACTTTGTCATTGGTACGTGGGTATAGTTTGATGTTTAAAGAATGAATAATGTGTTTTGAGAAGGCATGGAACAAACCACTCCTTTCGCAACCATATATCTGCAAACAACAATCAGTAATTAAAATAATACATTTTTATGCAAGTGGTCAAACATTGTCGTGAGAAATGCCCATATGCATCAAAGGACGTTGCTTCACACACTCAAAAAAAAATCATAAACAATTTTTTTAATCAAAATAATTCTGATTTTGCATTGCTTTATGATTATGGCATAGTAGCAGGATAAATATATTTAAAAAATGTTGTACGTCTGAATTCATAATTCAACACATTTATCAAATTTTCGAACAGCTTCTATGTCATACAAAACAAAGTTCAAACTCCATCACAACCCAAAGCTCTTTTAAGGCGTTTTTATTAATACAAATGTTCACTTATAAATCAGCTTAAAATACACAATGCTGAAGCCGATTCTTAAGTTGGTGTTGATGGATGGAAACAAAAAAAATACTATAAATTAATATTATAACCTCATAAAATATTAATGAATTGCAAAAAGTGTACTGTGGCAGGGTCATTCTACTTTTGGCCTGCTTTTCTGACAAATATTTGAATAACTGAAATCAACTTACCAAAGGAGTGTTGTAATAAAGGCCGAAGATCATTCTAGGTAGAAGAGGTAAGACAACATTTTTGAAACATACTACTTTTCCTCTGAATGTTTTTAAGTCCCAGATAGGATTATCTGTAAATGCTCTGAATGTTTCTTGAAAGGCGGATTCATAGGTGAATGTTTCCCATACCAATATGTGATTGTCTTTGGAAAAAGTAGATGGATGCGTCGAATTCACATGCAGAGATGCATATAAGTTGAAAAAGTCACAGAAATGGTGGTACATGTTGACAGCTGAAACACAGAAATATCTCATTGAATTTATGTAAACAAGGTTCAGAATGAAGCAGGTTACTTACACATTATAAAACAAACATACTTGCATCTAATTTCATGATGTATGTTGGTTTATTTACAACTATATCACACATTCCATCAGCTATGGGTCGCTGAGGGGTTTTGACAAAATGCACAAGTTCAGGACCCCATGACTGTAAAGCACTCATGTGTTCTGCTTCTTTCATTAGCCTCTCAGAATAAAAATTACAGAATCCACCTGGAACATTAATAAAATGCATGAATATTAGTATGAGCCAATTTAGTCTTAACTTTTCAGCATATTTTAGAAGCGAAAACTTTACCTATTTATATTATTTTGCAAGGGGGATGTTGTTGCTCACGTCCGTAGGATTTACCACCTTCTCCTAGGCCCACCCTACACGTGTCCCCCGGGTGGTGCTAATCGAGCAACAACGCCGAGCAACAGGCGGCGTTCAAATAACCTGTCTCGAGGCATTCACAGGCCTCAGGAGGACTAAATCCCTTCTAGAAAGTGTGACCGCATCACCTTGGGAAAGTGATGTGCGTATGTCCCAACTCTTAATATGAAAGTATGAATCATAGCGAAATAGATTTGTCATGTGATCCGGCTAACGCCCGGCGCTCGCAGGGGCCTGCGAGTGTGAAATTGGTTACCGAAGTCTGCACAGGGGTAGCCGACCAGGCCCCTGTGACGGAGAATGCTACTGGCAGCACTAAAAAATTCGTACAGCAGGCATTTAATCCGAGCCTCTTTATCTCAAAACCTAAAATTTCCTCATTTGGAAATCTTAGCACAGCCAGCTCCATAAAGGAGAAAAATTTGACAGCAACACCATCAGAGGCTATCACCATAGATGATGATGACAACAGCTGTCCCCCAAAAAGGCAACGAATGCCCACACAACAAAACCCTAAAAGAAAAAAGCTATGCACTAGCCCACCTTCTACGGGATTGGGGAAGAACCCAGCTCTAAACACACAGAGCTCCATCAACACTTTCAACAGATACAGTGAACTTCCAGTAGATATTCCTGATGAACCCACTGAGTCAATAGAAAGCCAAATTCAATTCAAGAAAGTCAGCAAACCACCACCGATAATCCTTTATGGAATTATGGACATTTCTAAACTGACAGAGCTGAATAATTCCGTACCTAGTGATGGTTATATTATAAAATACCATAGACCAGCTGAGAGTAATGGCAAAGACAAGTGAAGCATACAAAGACATTATCGACCTTATTCGAAAGAATGGACTTATAGGGCATACATTCACACAGAAAGACAAGAGGAGCTGCAGAATTGTGATTAAAAGATGCCATTATTGAGGAAATAGATAAAACCGGAAATAAGGTCAGAGCAGAAATTGTATGCGCACTTTCTAGAAGAAACAAGAAACCGCCTAATATGTTCTTCGTGAACGTAGAACCTGGTCCAAATAACCCAGAAATAAAGCGTATAGATTCCATATACCACACAAAAGTTAAAATAGGAGATCCACAAAAAACAAATGAAAGTCGCCAATGCGCTAGATGTCAGCAATATGGGCACACCAAAAACAATTGCTTGCGCCCCTATCGATGTGTAAAATGTGCAGAAGGACATAGAAGAATAGGTTGTCTGAATAAAGACAGAAATACACCTGCTACCTGTACATTGTGCCTTGAAGACCACCCTGCAAACTACAAGGGGTGCCAAGTACATAAAGAGATCCTCGCAAAAATAATTCCATCCCACAAAAAAGCTCCAACAAATATGAAGCACCCAAGAAGTAATACTGTTGCCTTTCAAATAGAAGACTTCCCTCAACTAAAACCAAACACCTATGCTAGACAACAATCTCCAGGCTCACAAAGCCAACATCTCGAAAATACAATATACTGGAACAAGAAACAAGAGAACACACAATCTCAGCCAACAAGTTCACTAGAACAGATAATCATAAAACAATCAGAAAATAGACATCCTCATACAACAAATGGGTATAATGGGTCTCCTTACAACTATAATTGCCCAATGTAAGAAATGATGAAATTCCTACGCATAGCTGCATGGAACATAAATGGCCTGTCTCTCAATAGACGAGAAATAGAATTATTCATAAAAAATAACAGAATAAATGTTCTTCTAATATCAGAGACACACATGACAGACAACAAAATCATCGTAATGAAAGGGTATAATATTTATTACACCAACCATCCAGATGGAACATCACACGCTGGGTCAGCAATCATAATAAAACATCCAACAACACTTTCTCCTAAAATTCAAGCAAGCATACCTACAGGGTACTGTGATATCAGTAGACGACTGGCAAGGTTCACTCAACATCGCAGCGGTGTACTGCCCGCCTCGGCATCAAGTTGATGAGCAAATGTTTAATGAATTTCTAAGCACACTTGTTACCAGATACGTCGCCGGAGGGGACTGGAATGCTAAAAATACCTAATGGGGCTCCAGACTGACCACAACCAGAGGCCGAGAACTAAAAAAGGCAATAGCATCAAATTTGGTAAATATACTGACAACAGGTGAACCAACATACTGGCCAGCCGATATCCCAACAAAACGCCCGATCTAATCGATTTCTTTATCACTAAAGGTATGTCAGGGTTGTACACAAATATAGAATCATGCTTGGACGCCCCGCGAAACGCTATACAATCGTAAAACTGATTGGGACACTTTACAGTGCTTTATAGAGGAAAATGCAAATCTACTCATTCCACTTAAAACAGAAGAAGACAGATAAGGCACCTTTTTATACAACCAATCTTATCCAAAAAGCTGCCTGGATGTCCACTCCATGTATAAAGTACAGGACTCAGAACCAGGATTACACACTGGAAATACGGGAAATGTTAACCACAAACCGTAAATTGAGGCGACAATGGCAGACAAGCAGGGACGTACACGATAAAAGAACCCTCAACAAAAGCACAAAAGAAATTGAAGCGAATGCTCAAAGAACACGAAAACGAAACCCTGCAAGAAAAACTGAAAACTTTATCACCTCATAAGGCAGATAAGTACTCCTTTTGGAAAATAACCAAGTCATTAAAACGGCCGCAAGAACACATGATTCCATTACGACAGTCAAATGGTGAATGGGCGTGGAAACCTGCGGATAAAGCTGAAGTATTTGCAAATTTTCTAAAAGACATATTCAAACCCAATGAACGTGACATCATGAATACAGAAGAAGAAATTGATCAAATCATTGAAAGTGATCAGCAAATTTCTTTCTTTCTACTTTCCACTTTCTGGAAAATGTCAATCATTAACATGATGTAAACCAGGAAAGCCGTCTTCTGAAGTTTCGTCACATAGACCATTAAGTTTGCTTCCATTATTGTCTAAACTCTTTGAGAAGGTACTTTTACAACTATTGCAATACTAGAAGAACAAGGAATAATCCCACAGCACCAATTCGGATTTCGAGCAAACCATGGAACAACAGAACAAATACACATAGTGACTCACACAATCCGGCAATCCTTAGAAAGAAAAGAGTAATGCTCCGCGGTTTTCCTTGACATACAACAAGCATTTCACCGAGTGTGGCACAAGGGTCTCCTGTGTAAACTTAAAATGTGCTCATCACACGGCTGAAAAAGTGGAGAATCAAAGCTAGTACTGCCAAGTCGATCCACATTACCTTCAGTCTCAAAAGAGGAGACTGCCCACCAGTAAAACTTGGCGATGACATTCTGCCACAAAAAAAGTGTCGTAAAGTACCTAGGTATGCATATCGACAGAAGACTTACCTGGCGAAAACATATTAAAACCAAAAGAAACCAGGCCAACCAAAAACTCCAAGATATTCACTGGCTTATAGGCAGAAAGTCGTCACTTATATTAGAGAATACACTTCTTATCTATAAATCCATCCTGAAACCTATCTGGACGTATGGAATAGAGCTCTGGGGATCAGCCAGCCATTCTAATGTTAAAATACTGCAACACTTCCAAAATAAAGCACTGAAAATCATATGTGGCGCACCCTGGTTCACGAGGAACACTATTGTACATGAGTACCTACAAACACCAACAGTTAAGGAGGTTATAGAAAAGTGCTACAATAATTATAAAGAAAGATTCCAGCAACACAAAAATGAACTAGCTGTGACACTACTAGAGTCCTCAGAGTCTACCTATAGACTCAAAAGAAAGTGAATAGAGTCTATAAAACTAACAAATCTGGAGATGAGACATCACAGGATGAGAAGAATCTCGAACTGTTAATAAAGACATACAAATCTGATTAAAGGTCAAGGGTCTGATTGCAGAGTGAAGAAACGATTTCTAGTGCACGAATATTAGCACAGAAAGAAAATGATAGGATAAAGAATTGTTTCTATTACGAAAGTTTGAGCCAAAAGTGTAAATAACAAAAAATTATGCATACCTATCTGGCCAGGTCCAAGTATATCCATTTTATAACGCAAGTTGTCTCCACGACCCACAAGGCCTGTAAAATTTAACATCATGTTCCGCCCGCGACAAAACCTGGAATTCAAACGTATTTAAAATGAACTAAGGGGTTAAGGACATACTCAAATATAAATCAAAGTAATGCTCCACAGTGTGTCTATCTCAACATAAAAAGAGCCACATTAAGCTATTTGCCCAGGCTATCATTTGTAGATCTTTGACAGTAGTTTCAGATAGTCAAAAGCCAAAAAATCTGCCACTAGTCTTGCTAAGGGGTCTTGTGTTACCAAGTCACTGACTTGTGGTTAAATACGGAGTCACTTTATGTAAAATACTCAGGCTTCATCAGGTTAGGCTGGTAGCTGACACCAAAATAATTGAGAAAAATTCAGGCAGATTGATTGATATCTGATGGTGTTTTGTAGCAAAACTTTATTCTTACATCCAAAATATTGCTGGAAAAGTAAAGTCAATACCTTAAATACTTGGAGCATTCCAGTGAAGTGTCATCAGGGTAGGTAGCTTCACACATGACCATCAAGTCATCTATTTGTTCTTTTACATAGCCTGTAATTAAATAGAAACACAATTAAGTTGATGCAACATTATTATTATTTATTCATTTTCAGCTTATGTTGTCCCACTGCAGGTATAAGCTCTTTTTCTTCTTTAAAAAAAAAACCAGCCAAGTGCGAGTAAGACTCTCACACGAATGGTTCCATCATAAATTTAAAAAAAAACATGTTTATTTTTAATTTAATTTAATTATTATTATTTGATGTTGTGGCAGCAATAAAAATACACACTTTGTGAAAATTTCAGCTGTCTACCTATCACGGTTCTTGAGATACAACCTGCTGACAGACAGACAAACAGACAGATTAGTAATAGGGTTCCGTTGGTTACCCTTTGGATATGGAACCCTAAAAAGTAGAAAGTAGTTAATAGTAATTCTAAGCAGAGTACCCAGTCACATTTGATAAGGTGGACATTATTGTTTTATATAACTCAGTGGTTCCTATCTTTTCTATCTGTGGAAAAACCACTCTTCAGGCAAACATAATTTTGACCTTTTCTTTAACTGTTAAAAAATTTATTTACCCTGATGATAATGAGTGAACATTCCAACATCCATGTGATGGATTTTCAAGCACTGAGCGGATTAGGCGGCTTGAGTTTCATTAAATAGTCATTAAACATTTTTAAACAGTACTTTGTTAAAAAAACAGCTTGCCCTAGCTGATGAAAATCACTGTTTGACTCGGACCTTTGTTTAGTATCGTAAGATCAGTACTTACCAAAATCTGCTTGAGTATAGAATGTATCATACTGGGCCTCTTTCGTCTTTACCCAGCCTCGGTGGTCACCTGGGCAGGCAGGTCGCACAGGGTATGAAACATTTTTATAACACTTATGTTCATAGCCCCAGCACCCTTTAATCCCTGCTAACTCTTTGTACAAACATTGAGGTTCTGATAGACAAGCATCAGCAACACTAGGGAAAGCATTGAAAACATATGTTACATGTTCTGGAGGTACATTGAGATCATCAAGACCTATTGAACTAATGCTATTAAACAGTACAAAAAAATAAAATAAATATAGCGGCAGCCACATTTTCAAAACATTCATTTATTTAAGGAAATAGGGAAACAAACTTTGAGAGCAAAGCATATATTAATATAGTAGTCTTTGGAGTTTGGAGCAAATGCCAAGCTTTTGACAAATGACTGACAAAGACATAATACATAGGTAAATAATGCCGACCAAAACCAAACCAAACGCAACAACCAAAGGAGACGTTCATAAATGTATGTAAATGTATGAAGCTTGGTACTAAAATAATTGATAACTGAAACAGACTTCTGAGCTATATATGCTGAAAGGGAGTAATTATTTTAATGTGTTTGGGCATTTTATTTACAGCCACCAAAAACAAAATAATGTTGAAAATTAAAATGCTTGCATCACTAAATATAAACAATATTTTAGGGTTGGCAACCCTGTGGCAAATGATTTGACAATGACAGTCGCAGTCAGCAAGACTCAGGACTAGGCATGGGCAATATGGGGGTCGTGCGGTCCATGGCCCTTTACGGGGCGCCGGTGTGGGCGCCTACTTTGAGGAAGCGTCCTGCCCGTTACCTCAACGCGTCCCAAAGGGTCATGGCCATCCGGCTGGCCCGGGGATACCGCACGGTCTCTGGCGAGGCGGCGAGCCTCCTTGCCGGACTGCCGCCATGGGATCTGGAGGCGAGAGCCCTCGCGCTCATTTACGAATGGCGCGTGGAGGCGCTACGCCGGGGCGAGACTCCTCTGCCGCGGCAAATCGTAGCACGGCGGACGGAGCTCCGGCAGGATCTCATGGCAGTATGGAGACAACGACTGTCGCAACCCAGCGCTGGGCACGCCACAATTGCGGCGATAAGTCCCCTCTTTGAGGAGTGGCTAGAGCGGCGCCACGGCGTCCTCACCTTCCGCCTGACGCAGGTACTCACCGGACATGGATGTTTCGGGAGATACCTGTTTCGGATTCGGCGGGAGGACACGCCTGGGTGTCAACATTGCGATGATCGGCCGGAGGACACGGTGGAGCATACGGTGGAGGTCTGCCCTGCTTGGGTGGAGCACCGTCGTGTCCTCGTCGAGGCGATCGGCGGCGGCGACCTCTCGCGTCCGGCCCTGGTCCAATCCATGGTCCGGAGCGAGGAGGCATGGGAAGCGGTCACCTCCTTCTGCGAAGCAGTAATGCTAGCAAAGGAGGAGGCCGAACGCGTGAGAGAGAGGGAAACCTCACGCCCCAGCCGCCGCAACAGAAGAAGACGCCCCGGGCGTCGGGAGTCGCAGGGCGATTCTCGGCCACCGTAGGCGCGGGTCTGTGGACGGCGAGCATTGGGTGGTTCGCCGTCCGATCAGAACCAGTCCTGGGTCGACGGCGCACTGTGTTCCACGCGCGCCTCAAAGAGCTGTCAGCATAGAAGATGGGGCCCGCTAGGGCCAGTGCCTGCCGGGGTTGTGGAAACTGTTTGAAAGAGACACCGCGGCCCTGGAACGCAAAGGGCATTGGGAGGAACACGGATGGGTTTTAGTCAGTAAGAGTCTGACACTCCCTCCTGCTTCACCCAGAGCAGGAGGAGTCATTTGATGATTTCCCATCCTAAAAAAAAAAAAAAAAAAAAAAGGCATGGGCAATATCGTTTTTACACTATAGCAAATCATAAATATGTAGTGGTTTAGAATATCAGATATCGCATTTATATATTTTAATTTCGAAGAATCTATGTGGAACTCGGAAGTGGTAGGTAAGGTACCATGATCGAAAGGTTTCGGTTTTTATTGATTTATATACCTACATCAGGGGTGGCCAACTTGATAAGACCCAAGATCTACTTTTTACTGACGAAATCTATACAATCTACCAATTACATACTTCTTAAAATTTGGAATGAAACAGAATAGTTCAGTACATATTTTATTCCCAATTTTTTTCGTAATTAACCCGCGTTGTCTCACTGATGGTGAAAGGCCTCCCCCAAGCCCTTCCTTCCAGGAATTGTTTTCTAGCGCGACCTCGTACCAGTCCTCACGGTACGCACCTCACGTGGTCGTGGTCGTCTCGCCACCTCTTTTTGGACCGGCCTCGGCGGTGCCGGCCGTCTTCGGGCACCCATAACGTAAAGACTTCTCTGCCCAAACGGTCCCAGTGCTTTTCGCTTACATGAACCACCCAATCCCATTTGAACCTGGAACCTTCTTACCCAGGTCACGGTAGAAATATCTACAGTATTCTATCTTCATACAAACGATCGGAACGAGAGTCATACCTACGCGCCTCGATTTCAAACTGCTTTCCACCTGCAAGCAGTCGTGAATGCGCCGCAGTGACGAACGAACGTAGTGATCGTTTTCTAAGCAGTAAGCGGGTGATTTGTGAATATTTGTTTTGAAATAAATACAAGTACTTAAACGGAAAAGAAAAACTATAGAATTATATTGTGGTGTTTTTGGTTGCTTGGATTCAACAATAACACATCCAAAGATATAATTTTGTAGTTTACCTGGTAGGTACATAATTTGTTTCTTTTATTTTGTTTTGGCGTGAAAGCGCGACAGACAGACAGACAGAGTTACTTTCGCATTTATAATATTAGTATTAGTAAGGATAAGGATTTTAAACCCCTAAAATTCTCAGTCGAGATTGCTCGATAATGATTAAAACAATTTGTTTCAAAGCCCTAATTCGTCTACGAAACAGCAACGGGAGGCTACAGCTTTAAAGTATTTCATTTAAATTGGTTCAGTATATTTGGCGTGAAAGCGCTACAGACAGACAGAGTTACTTTCGCATTTATAATGTTAGTAATGATTAAAGGGTCAGATCCCGAATTTTTATTTTAAAGAGTTATAAAGGTGGAATCATATTATTGGACGCGTCCATAAGCCGCAGCTTATGGACGCGACTTAGAGGTATCTGGATAATGAATTTACATTGAACTGTACACACTATCGGACATCATCCGCGGACGCAACCTTGGGCTGACCTTGAGCGTTCGGACGTCCGATAGAAATCTGGCTCGCTGGATGTTTTTGTCAGTCGAAAATGTCCGCGGACAGTGTGCACGGGATGCGGGACGCGTCCGTGCGTCAGAGGGACACGGATTACGTAGGAAGTTGCACGTACATGCGAGATAAATATTATAGGTACTTAATAATGGAAGAAAAACTCATTGAATGTGTTCGCACTTTCGCAGTCAAGAATTGCTCTATAATTATAAGTGTAAAGACTAAAAACACGCTTCGTTAAAACAAACAACAAATTAAGCGTGCACACTTTCCGTTTATATATATTTACAAACTCTAAATAATATTTTGCATTAAAATTTTACACAATAGTTGTTTTTTTTATCTAATTATGATTTGCGCGCAAGCGCCTTTCCGTTTTCCATATTTATATCTCTTGGCACTGTATGATTCTGTGTCGAGTGAACAAAAAATGTATTTATTACAAGGCAGTAGCAAATGAAAGTATATATTTTTCATGTCCAGTTAGCCGACAGAAAAATAAAACCTTTTAAAAATTTCTAAAGTAAAATCCGCTTTCTTACTGAAGAAGAATAGCACGTAAAGACATCTAGAAAGATGTCTTTACGTGTCGCTATGTCAATAACTAAAATAGATTAGCTGGATTGGGTTATTTCAGGGCCAATACTTGTAATTAAAATACATCTAAAAATATAGAGCCTCTAAAAAAATATTAACAGGCACACTTATTTACCCCCTAAATTTGGGGAGAAATCCCCTAAGTTGGGAACTCTGGCTACCTATCAGCCGATTACCGGCGCTAGAAACATATTATCGGACACGTCCATAAGCTGCAGCTTATGGACGTAACTTAGAGGTATCTGCATAATGAATGTACATTGAACTGTACACACTATCGGACAACATCCGCGGACGCAACCTTGGGCTGTCCTTGAGCGGTCAGCCGTCCGGTAGAAATCTGGTTCGCTGGACGTCCACCGACTGTACACACTGCTCAGTCGCGTCCATAAGCTGCGGCTGATGGACGCGTCCCATAATATGTTTCCACCTTAAAGGTGGAATCATATTATTGGACGCGTCCATAAGCCGCAGCTTATGGACGCGACTTAGAGGTATCTGGATAATGAATTTACATTGAACTGTACACACTATCGGACATCATCCGCGGACGCAACCTTGGGCTGACCTTGAGCGTTCGGACGTCCGATAGAAATCTGGCTCGCTGGATGTTTTTGTTAGTCGAAAATGTCCGCGGACAGTGTGCACGGGGTGCGGGACGCGTCCGTGCGTCAGAAGGACACAGATTACGTAGGAAGTTGCACGTAAATGCAAGATAAATATTATAGGTACCTAATAATGGAAGAAAAACTCATTGAATGTGTTCGCACTTTCGCAGTCAAGAATTGCTCTATAATTATAAGTGTAAAGACTAAAAACATGCTTCGTTAAAACAAACAACAAATTAAGCGTGCACACTTTCCGTTTATATATATTTAAAAACTCTAAATAAAAATTTTGCATTAAAATTTTACACAATAGTTGTTTTTTTTATCTAATTATGATTTAGAAAAAAAAACAACTATTGTGTAAAATTTTAATGCAAAATTTATTAGATGATTTCCTAACGCTCAAAAAATTATTATTTAACTAGAGCTACAGTTACAAAAAAATGTAAAACTTAAATTTGAAAAAAAAATGGAGAGTTTTTGAAATAGCTGAAGTTACCGCAACGAATGCAACTTAAATTAAATTCAGTTTGAATTTGGCGCGCAAGCGCCTTTCCGTTTTCCATATTTATATCTCTTGGCACTGTATGATTCTGTGTCGAGTGAACAAAAAATGTATTTATTACAAGGCAGTAGCAAATGAAGGTATATATTTTTCATGTCCAGTTAGCCGACAGAAAAATAAAACCTTTTAAAATTTTCTAAAGTAAAATCCGCTTTCTTACTGAAGAAGAATAGCACGTAAAGACATCTAGAAAGATGTCTTTACGTGTCGCTATGTCAATAACTAAAATAGATTAGCTGGATTGGGTTATTTCAGGGCCAATACTTGTAATTAAAATACATCTAAAAATATAGAGCCTCTAAAAAAATATTAACAGGCACGCTTATTTACCCCCTAAATTTGGGGAGAAATCCCCTAAGTTGGGAACTCTGGCTACCTATCAGCCGATTACTGGCGCTAGAAACATATTATCGGACGCGTCCATAAGCTGCAGCTTATGGACGTAACTTAGAGGTATCTGCATAATGAATGTACATTGAACTGTACACACTATCGGACAACATCCGCGGACGCAACCTTGGGCTGTCCTTGAGCGGTCAGCCGTCCGGTAGAAATCTGGTTCGCTGGACGTCCACCGACTGTACACACTGCTCAGTCGCGTCCATAAGCTGCGGCTGATGGACTCATCCGATAATATGATTCCACCTTAATTGTTGTCATCGAAAAAAAGATTAGTTCAACGTTTGCTCAATAGATGGCAATAGTTTCAAATTTATTTGGCGCCTTTTCCAGAATACAAAATTCCCGGCGGATGCCACCGCGATTACCACGTGAACACAACAGCAGTTGTCCAATCAGCTGGTAAATCATAAAACCGCCCGCCCGCCTCTTTCTATTTACTCTTCCGTTGTTTTAAATTGGGCTTTTACGTGCGTTGTTTATATCTATGTGGTTACTGTTTTATAAACCTGGTTTAGACGGGCTCAGTGTTATTTGAAACAGTGATTTTAAAGTATATACTAGACTTTCGTTTGATTTTTCTGACCTTCGAAGTTAACCCAAAACTAATGTCGCCATTTTGACCATACAAATCGAGTTTAGTAGGTATTATTATTTTGTTTGGTCATCAACAAATGTTTATATGCTACATTAGCGAATTGCGTAAATGGACGTACATTTGCGAAGAATACGGAGAAAATGTCTCAGACGAATAGTACTGTAAATTTTCTTATACATGACGCTAATGGTTAGTAGCCAAGCTATCTTCGTGAAGCTTATTTTTACTTTATTTTCATTATCACATAATAATGTTTACAGTTCTGCTCGTAACTTTCCATGGTCATGCAATTTATAAAAATTTACAGAATCCGTAAAGTGGATACATGACGCGCCCGCTTGGGCAGTGTTTCCCGCTGTCAGTTTATTTGTGCATTTGTTACTCACCAAACTCGTCGTTTCATGAATTATTTCTTGCTTTAAATGTGATAATCTTTCCATAGTAAAGTTTTTTTGTTGTACCAGTAATCTCTTACGAAAGATTGAGGCACGCACGTCATGACTAATTATCATATTTTATTTTAGGACATCCACAAATGGTAAAAGTTGTTCAAAATAATACAAACAATCAGTCACTTGGTCAGATCAAAATTAAACCTAATCCTGTGAAAATTATAAAACTGCCTACTGCAGCAGAAGGAATTAATAAGGTATGTGGTATGCCAGTCCCCATATTTTACCAACAATTTTTTTTTGCATAGTATGGGTGTTTCTAGTCTTACCTTCGTTTAACAGAGCCCTTAGCAAAGTTACAGTTGGATTAAAATTAAATACTTAACACTGTAATCAGCCTGATTTTTTGAGGTTGTACCACTCGTAAATCCCATGTAGGCAATAATAAATATCAATGATACTTAGATACTGCTGACTTCTGGAAGTCTGTTTTACACTAGCTTAAATTGAATTTTCATTCTACATTTTTTTATTGATTTAAAGCCATGTGCAGTCAAAACTCAGCTAAGTCAGAAGCCAGAACTCAATGCAAACTACTACTGCTAGCCGATATATATTAAAAAAACTGGTTTCATACCTTCAAGATCTTGATAATTTATGGATAACAATAATACATTTTTGCTACCCCTGTCTTTATTCAAGCAAGCCAAACAATGAATCTATTAATAGCTATGGATCACACAGGGAGATGGTTCCTTAGTTGATTGGTTTTAAGTCACCCATTGATAAACACATTAGTTCTGACAGGTTTGTTACAGCAAAATACATTTTAGCTAGCATTCAAATCATGAATGTAATTATTAATTTTCAGTCTAACTTTGTAAGTAAAACTACTGCCAGTTATTACAAGTGAAGTAAACTAGGGAATTGTGGAGATGGGATTGTTTGCTACTTTGGGTACTTTAACTAATTATTAATTTTAATTAGTCATGCTTGTGAATAAGGAACTGACATTTTAGTTTTCAAGGTCTTTTTCTCTGTTAAAATATCAGCTTATCAGACAAAAAAGCAAATCAATAATTATATTTTTTTTTCTTTTTATATTGCAGACATCATTGTACAGAGCAGTGAAGTTGACTGGACTCAAATGTGCATCAAGTAAGAAAATTATGTCTATTGCAACATTTTTATCCAGTCACAATAACTAACATAATCATTTGGTATCGTTATCAGTACAGCTAGTGTAATTTGTAATAGATACTTCATTGCTTATCAAGAATAAGTGGTTTGATTTTGATAGAAAGGCAGTGCAATTTTCCTAGTAGGAAGAATGGTTATTACTATCTTCCTACCTGTCCTTTTCCTGTCCATGCTAAAGATAGTGATGGTTGGATTACAGAACATAACATTCACAATCCCTTCTTTTTGTACAACATTTGAAGATAAGTAAGCCCAATTTTGAAGTATGATCAATGTAAAAGTGGGCTAGTAGAAGGAACAAATGTGATCATGGCACTAAAAGTTGGGTAAGAAATATCCAATTCCACACTCTTAAGTTAAAGATACCTTTCTCAAACTGGTATCAATTCTTGGGTGTAGGCTAAAATTGAAAAGAATGCAGAGTGCCATCCTTTGACCTATTGAAAGCAGCTAGGTTTTACAGAAGACTGGTGACTAGCTTTTTTTTATACTAACCTGGATAATAACCTGATATTCCCTTTCAGAGTTTGTGCATATTAATAATTTAGCAAGTTTGCAAAAAATCAAAGTTGAGCCAAAAGAAGTTGAAGAAATTGAGGTAATTATTTTTGAACTTATCAACCACACATATGAAATTTTTATTTAGTTAAATATACACTACAAACTTTCTTTTCTAGGTAAAACAAGAGCCCCTGACTGAACTAAAATTTATACAAACTGTACCAGATCTAGTTTCATTGCCATCTAAGTCAGAAAACCAAGTAACAAGCACTAGCACTGCAAATAGCATATCTCCAACTATGTCACACGCCTCAAGAAGGAGACATGATTCTGACAATGATCCACCAGCAGAATAGTGAGTATAATTTTATTTAATCATTAAGATCTTTAATCTATTACTAGCTGACCCGCGCAACTTCGTCTGCGTCACAATTTTCATTACTGCTCCGCTCCTATTGGTCTTAGCGTGATGATATATAGCCTATAGCCTTCCTCGATAAATGGGCTATCTAACATCGAAAGAATTTTTTCCAATAGGACCAGGAGTTCCTGAGATTAGTGCGTTCAAGCAAACAAACTCTTCAGCTTTATAATTAGTACTAGCTGACCCGCGCAACTTCGTTTGCGTCACAATTTTCATTACTGCTCCGCTCCTATTGGTCTTAGCGTGATGATATATAGCCTATAGCCTTCCTCGATAAATGGGCTATCTAACATCGAAAGAATTTTTTCCAATAGGACCAGGAGTTCCTGAGATTAGTGCGTTCAAGCAAACAAACTCTTCAGCTTTATAATTAGTACTAGCTGACCCGCGCAACTTCGTTTGCGTCACAATTTTCATTACTGCTCCGCTCCTATTGGTCTTAGCGTGATGATATATAGCCTATAGCCTTCCTCGATAAATGGGCTATCTAACATCGAAAGAACTTTTCCAATAGGACCAGGAGTTCCTGAGATTAGTGCGTTCAAGTAAACAAACTCTTCAGCTTTATATATTAAGTATAGATAGATTACTTGACTATAGTTGTCAAAAAATAAAAGGCTGTTTTGATAGCAGGATACAACATTGCTTTACTAGTAAGTATGAAAGAGACATAAAAATAAATCTTTTTCGCACTTGGTGGTAAAGCAATCTTCTATTCCTCTCTAATCAGCTGTCAAATCAGACTTCTTAGATTTTGGTAACTTTACCAGCAATTAGTCAATCCTTTTTTGGCACTCTCAATAGTGGCTTGTTGCTCAGTTATCAGTCTTAGACTTACATATTAAAAGTTTATTATAAGAAGCTCATGTACCTGCCGAGGTGGTCCCATTACCTGGTGGTAATAGGAACACCTCGGCAGCAGGATCTGATGATGGAAACCCTGAGAAATCGAGGGCAACTCGAAAATTGTAGGCATGCATCTGGTAAAAACTTGATATTCGTGTGTATATCGGGTGATACTACAAAACAATGAAGGTTTGGATCAGACCTGATGATGGAAACGACAGAGAGTCAAGGGAACTCCACATCGGTATGTAGGAACTACAAAGTGTTTGGGCTTATTTCATTCGTATTGACGAGACCTTTACACCGAAAGCACTAAGTAAGTTTTATTAAATAGGCCCCAGTTCATAACAACATCACGCCGGTACGCTGTGAATGGGTACCGCAGGTACTACAAAAAAGTGAAAAATAAAAAACTTTTGAAAAAATATAACAGACTTCTAAAAACAAAACACTACAAAGTATAAAATAACTAATTTCGGAAGTCGGTGTTTTGGTTATTTCGTTTTTTGACACCGACTTCCGAAATTAAAGTTATTTTATACTTTGTAGAAGTTATCCGCCCGGGAGGAGGAAATGTATGACAAAATTTTTGCCTGGCTTGCGGTCTAATATGAGAGAACAAAAAAGAAAATTGTCATCATCGCTTTTTACAAATTTCGACATATAGATTCTGCCCTCTGTATTTCGAGTTGCAGAGTAGAAATATCACATACATATCGAAATCGAACGTTCGTCAAAGGATTCATATGGAATGTATGTAAATCGGGCCGGTTTCCGCAACTCCACGACTAAGCGCGTATTTTGCGTGCAGGTGGGACAAATGTGTCATTCGATCCACCCCATCTCCCCAAGGAAGGCCAGCAACGCCTTGGTGTTTCCAACTATCTCACTGAGGGTACCTGGGTTACCGAAGTACTTGGCCCTGTAATCCGCGACTACCGGGCAGCTTAGAAGCAGGTGTGCTGCTGTCTCATTCTCCTCCATGCAGGCTCTGCATAGCGGGCTGTCAGTGACTCCTATAGCATAGAGGTGTTTATTAAAAGACCCATGGCCAGTTGTTACGGCTGTGACTGTACGCAACTGTTGTTTAGTCAGTCTTAGGGCTTGTTTAGTGAATCGGCCATCTATAGAGGGAAGTGCCTCTTTGGCCTGCCTACACTCACCATGGTCAACCCATAGCTTGTGATGTTTTTCTCCGGTGCATTTCCTTACCAGATTGCGTATGTACCCGAAAGGCAGAGGCACGATGGGTTCGGGTCCCATCGCTGCCATACTCGAACCCCTTCTGGCGAGTTCATCCGCTGCATCGTTGCCTCAGGACTCGCTGTGTCCCTTGATCCATTGAATGGTTACTTTATTATGTCTACCAACCTGATTAAGACGTTGGTGACACTCGAGAATCAGCCCAGAGTTGACCATGTGGCTGTTCAGAGCTTGCAGGACAGCCATGCTGTCCGAGAGTATGCGTTTTGAGTGGTCCTTAACTTCCCTGGTTAGGATGGCTGATGCCGCCAGAGAAATGCCCATGCATTCAGCTTGGAACACTGTGTTGTGGACCCCCAATGGTGTGGCTATGTGGATGTTGAGATCCTCTGAGAAGATTCCCGCACCAGTACCTGTACCTGTTTTTGATCCATCGGTGAAGATCCGCAGCTCTGCTAGGCACAGCCCCTCGCAACGATGATCCTCATGCAATTGGATTTTGTATTTTTTATCGAAGATAAATTGCTTGGGTACCCGGTCATTGGTTGCTTTTGTTATTGGGAGTTCATTATTGAGCTCCTCGAGCAAAGCGGTGTGCCGTGTTTCTCTCTTACCCCAGAGATTCAGTGTTTTAAGGCGTACTGCTGCCATCGTCGCTTCCTGTTGTATAAACAAGTGTAGCGGAGGGAGTCCCAGCATGGCTTCCAGTGCCGCAGTTGGAGTAGTCCTCATGCAGCCCGTCGTCGCCATGCAGGCTAGCCTTTGCATGTGTTGTAACTTGTTTACGGCTGTAGCTAGCTTTGTGTGTGGCCACCACACCACGGCCCCGTAGGTTAACATGGGCCGAATTACTGCGCTGTACAGCCATAGTATTATTTTGGGAGATAGGCCCCACTTCTTCCCTATCATTTTCTTGCACTGCCAGAAGGTAATGCAGGCCCTGTTTAGTTTGAAGTCTAGGTGATTGCTCCAGTTTAACTTACTGTCTAGGAGGACGCCTAGATACTTTACCTCGTTAGAAAGCTGGAGCTCTGTGTTGAAGAGCTTAGGTAGCCGGTAGTGACCTAGTGCTCGTTTTTGAGTGAACATGACTAATTCAGTTTTTGTGGCGTTTACTGACAGATCATATTCTTCGCACCATCTCTCCACGATGCGTAGTGCTTGTTGAGTGAGGTTGCAGATCGTTCCAGTCACCTTCCCTGGCACGAGGATTGCGAGGTCGTCTGCATAACCTATTGTGTAGTAACGATGTGCATTGAGCTTGGTGATAAGGTCGTTAATCACCAGATTCCACAGAAGAGGGGAGAGCACACCTCCCTGCGGGCAGCCTCTGGCTATCAGGGCCAACTGCTGCTCTTCCTCAAGGCGAACCACCCGTTTGCTTAACATATTAGTAATCCAGTCAATTAGTACCTGTTCTACACCGTGTTTGGAGAGGGCGGCACTAATGCTGGAAAAGTTTGTCTTGTCGAAGGCTCCTTCGATGTCTATGAAAGTGCCCAGGCAGGACCCTTTCTGATGAATCGCTTCTTCAATCTGGCTTACTACCAGATGAAGAGCGGACTCTGTCGACTTACCCGAGCTGTATGCGTGTTGGTTACCATGTAGTGGTATTGTTTTTAAAACGCCATCTCGTAGCTCCCTTTCACACAGTCTTTCCATTGTCTTCAGTATGAACGAGGTCAGACTTATAGGTCGATAGGATTTGGCGTTTGTGTAGTCACTTTTACCTGGCTTCGGAATGAAAATGACTTTCACTTCCCTCCATCCTTTAGGAACGTATCTAAAGGCCAGACACGCTCGCATTAAGGGCACCAGTTTTGTTGCAAAAGCGGTACCTCCCCACTGTAGTAAGGCAGGAAACACACCATCAGGACCTGGTGCCTTGAAAGGTTGGAAGCTTTTGATGGCCCACTGAAGTTTTTCCAGCGTAATCATCTTTTCTGCATAAAGCCAATCATCTTCTGATGGTGTTTGGATAACGTCATGACATATATTCACCTGCGCGAATACGCTGCCTGGGAAGTGAGTTTCTACTAGGAGGCGTTGCGCTTCTTCAGGTGTCGTGGTCAGTGTATTATCGGGTTTCCGTAGCGTGGCGACCTCAGGTGTGTTCTGTTGCGCCAAAATTTTCCTTACCCTGTTTGATTGTTGGCATGATTCAATGTTACCACAGAATTTACGCCAACCTGTAGTTCTTCTGAATCTGATGCTTTTCTTGTAGCTGGATTTGGCCGCGTAATACGCGTCCCAGTCCTCATCACTACATGTGTTCATGGCTCTGTTAAGAGCCTTCCTTACCTTACCGCGTTTGCGCTCTAGATCCGCACCCCACCAGGGTTGTTTACCCGGAGTGTCGCGCGGAATCGTTTCCGGGCAGGCGATTTGGTAGCTGTTTATCAGCGATTCGGTAAGTTGTGATACTTGCGCGTCGATCTGTGCCGTGTCCGCAAGAGACTTCGAATCGCCTGGTGGCGCAAGCCTTAAGGCGAGGTTGCGTGTGTATACCGTTATATCCGTGTTACGCGGATTACGCCTAGGTTGTTTGGGTGATATACAGACCTGGATGTCGAAGCGGATCCACCTGTGGTCTGAGCAGGAAGCCTCATTTGAGACCTGCCACCCAGTGATGAGTTCCGCTGCTCCCTCTGTTTCCAGAGTAAGGTCTATAATTGTACGACTGCGTCTGGTTACGAAAGTTGGTTCCGAACCTGTGTTTAGTAGGGATAGGTTAGTTGTAAACAGGTAATCAACCAATGCCTTATCCCTTTCGTTTTGCGACTCCATCCCCCATAGTGCATGGTGTGCGTTTGCATCGGTCCCGATGACAACCTCATCCCCGCCGCTTTCACAGTGTGTGATGAGGCGGACAAGGTTGTGTGGGGGCGGTTCCTCCGCCTCAGGCATGTAAACCGAGGCGAAGACGATACAGACGACGCTGTATATTCAGCCTAGCTGCAGAGACATCTCTGCAACAGAAGTCGCTTAATAGCTGTGCTTTAAGGTTACCAGTGACATAGATGCACGATCTAGGGCGATCATGGTCCGTATTAACAAGGAGCTTACCGCCAAGATTGGAGAGTCCTCGTATATGGCCACCCCTAATCCACGGCTCTTGGATCAGGGCAATGGCCGTGTGTTGGACCTCCAGCCACTTGCGGAGTTGAGCCGTCGCGGTCTGGCTGTGGTGGAGGTTAGCCTGCACGACTTTACAGGCCGACAAAGGGAACGCCATCACAGGCGAGACCCTCCTCGTCACCCTCTAGTCGCAGCCCGGCCGATTCATATGGAAATAATGTTTTGATTGAGTACAAAAGTCAAAAACCTTGAACGGAAAAGAATGCGTTTTTTCTTTGACTAACTGAGGCTTTCGACTTCCAGTTCCAGTTATCCAGGTTGCACTGTATGTTAAATATATGTTTACATAAAGGCTTGTATAAATTACACTCTGGAAGAATTTATCCAAAGAACTGTATCGCAAAGACACAAATGAAAATTTAGGACCATCTTAATTAAGACAAAAACAATATCTACCAGCTAGACAAATCTTTACAACAAGCAGCCTTAGAGTCCCACCACTATAATCTTGTAACATACTCTCTTTTTCAGTGACATGACCTTTAATTAATTTTTGATGTTTTCTTTCAGTACCACCAAGAGACGTAAGCATGCAGACAAAGTTGGCAAAGGCTTAAGGCATTTTTCAATGAAAGTCTGTGAAAAGGTCAGAAATAAAGGCTTCACTTCTTATAACGAAGTAGCAGATGAATTAGTGCTAGAATTTGCTGCAGGAATGCATGGTTCAGCAGATAGCCAAGTATGTATTTAAATTAAAGAAGTAGTATTACGTTTTATTATACAGGGTGACTGGTAACTGCGTGCATGACTTGAAATGTGTTAAAATAAAGCTGGCACCTATGTATGTAAATCGGCAACTCCACGATTAAGCGCGTATTTTGCGTGCAGGTGGGACTAATGTGTCATTCGATCCACCCCAACTCCCCAAGGAAGGCCAGCAACGCCTTGGTGTTACCAACTATCTCACAGAGGGTACCTGGGTTTCCGAAGTACTTAGCCTTGTAATCCGCGACTACAGGGCAGCTTAGCAGGTGTGCTGCTGTCTCATTCTCCTCCATGCAGGCTCTGCATAGCGGGCTGTCAGTGACTCCTATAGCATAGAGGTGTTTATTAAAAGACCCGTGGCCAGTTGTTACGGCTGTGACTGTACGCTGGCACCTATAACGTTGGGTCCAAATTAGATTGTTATCGAGTTATCAAACTTCTTTAGATTTTTGGGAAATTTTATATCTTTCAAATAAAAAACTGATAATTAATTACAATCTACCTCCTATCTCCACCTTGGATCTGAGACTTTTCTGATAGCTTTTACTCTAATAAATACGACGAATCACAATTAATCAAAATAAAATCCTACCTTTGGAAATTAAGCACCATAAAGTTCATGCTATGAAAATACTTCAAAACCTTTCTTGTTTATCGAGGTATAATAAATGAATCGCGCTTGACGCACCAATTACATGAGAGAGACTTATTTCTTTAATATATATTAAAAAAAGGTATAACAGTGGCATCAGTACGTACAACACTACGACGATAAAATAGAAGAAAGTTACTGCTTTCATTGTCTTATAGCAGGGGTGGCCAACTTGATTAGACCTAAGATCTACTTTTTATTGACGAAACCCTGTGCGGTCTATCAATTACACACTCCCTAAAATTTTAAATGAAACCGAAAAGTTCAGTATATACCTATTGTATTAACCTTTTTTCTTCTTAATATTAGCCCGCATTGTCTCACTGCTGGTTAAAAGCCTCCCCCAAGTCCTTCCAGGAATTCTTTTCTAGCACCACCTCATACCAGCCCTCACGGTACGTATCCAGGTCTTCTCGCCATCTCTTTTTGGACCGGCCTCGGCGGCGCCGGCCGTCTTCGGGTACCCGTTGCGTGGAGACTTGCCTAAACGATCACAGTGCAACAATGCATTCGGTTTACGTGATCCGTCCAATCCCTCTTGAGCCTGGCAGCCTTCTTACCCACGTCCATTAACCCCATTTTGGAACGCAGGGTGGTGTTTCGAATTCTGTCCTGTCTTTTTACGCCCAGAATGCTGCGTTACATCACTCTTTGGCAAACTCCAAGGCGAAACTTTTGCGACTCGGTGAGCGACCAGGTTAAGTTGCGCACCGTAGGTTAAGATGGGCTGAATACACATGTCGATGAGTTTGCGCTTCCGGGAGCTCGGCAGATCACCATCATCAGCGTCTTCATGGACCAGTAGCTTATCCAGGCGTCTTCGTTGCGGTAGTCGATTTCCTTTTCCTTCCTGTTTTTGAAAGAAACAGACTGGCCCAAGTATCTTCTTGGGCCAGTTAGTACATCTGTACTCATCGACATAATGTATTTCTTGCCCATCTACCTCGACCTTACGCTTCGTGCTGTTGGTCATTAGCTGGGGTTTAGTTCTATTCGCATCCCATCTTGAAGCTAGCTGTGCTCAATTATTGGAGCATGGTCTGGAGTTCTAGAGCTGTGGGGGCAAAAAAGACAATGTCGTCGGCAAATCGGAGGTTTGTCAGCCTCCTTTTGCCGACGTCAATACCTTTGGTCTTCCATGAGGCTGCCATTGTTCTAAATATCTCAAGTGTGCGCTCGTAAATAATTTTGGAGAGAGTGAATCGCCCTATTTAACACCCTTTTAAATTTTGAGATTTTAAATGAAGGTCCAGCAGCATTCAGTTTTAAGTTAGCAGCACTATTTTGGGTTTTTTTTATTAACCTAACCAATAGGTTAGGTTAATAAAAAAATGTTATGTACTATTTATTTATTGTACTATTTATATATTATCTCTATAGATTATTCTAATTTCACTAACCTAAACTATTTTTATAGTTGCGCAGTCTGTTATGAGTATTTATATTTTTATCCTTGCGCCGATCGACTGGACTACTAGCCGCGATCGACTGGTTGGCCATCCTATCTTATAGCATAAAGAAAACATTTTTACCTGATCTGATCGACCAAAATTCGTTGACGTAGTTCAAACAGCTATAGGAAAAAAAAGCATACACAAAGGAAGCCGGTAACCAGCGCCGACATACCAGCGCTTATCGGTACGGGGCCGTTAAAGGGACTGGCTATCTCAGCTGAAGCGTGCATATCCATTTTTAGGGTTCCGTACCTCAAAAGGAAAAACGGAACCCTTATAGGATCACTTTGTTGTCCGTCCGTCTTGTCTGTCAAGACCCTTTATCTCGAGAACGCGTGGAGGTATCGAGTTGAAATTAAAACCATATACTCAAATCTACAGCTCCCTGAAGCTCTGAAAAATCAGACTTCTAAGTTAACGTAAATAAAGATACGGTCGTTTATGCCGCAAATAACTTATATTTCGACACTATCAAGGGAATCAAATTGTATAGGGTATTTCCCGTTGACCTAGAACTGTGAAATTTGGCAAATAATATAATACCGTTATACAACTTGTTTAGGGAAAAGACTGAAAACTATACATTTGTAATTAAATCATAAAAAATATATAGTCTTTATTTAAAGTAATTTGTAGCTACAAATTTGTACGGAAACCTCGGTGGACGAGTCCGACTCGCACTTGTTTTAACAAAAATACGCGTTGTTATGTTGCAAATACAGCAACAAATGACTGCCTACCAGCGCTGATATTGCCGGCGACGCGCGACGTTCGGAGCTTGTCAGCGCTGGTTCGCCACACAATGTAGAGACTGCCTGCGCGTGCACCGACTACCTACCTGCGCGGACCAGCAGCGACAAGCGCTGGCAGATCGGCGCCGGCAACTCGCTACAAACGCGACAAAACTCGCTACAACTTTCTACAAATATGCGCAGTATACGCACTCATTACATATCGGAAAAGCTGCCTTAGCAAGGCGTGAATCAAAAAATTTGGTGTAAAAAACACCGCCAAAATTCTACCTTGTCGGGAACAACTGAGGATTTTTCCAATACGTGCAAGTGTTCACTATCATACGTTTTTTGAAAGCTTATTATACATTTATTTTGAGAACATTTTTAAGGTGTAAGAAACACCACCAATTATAAAAATTATAGGTAAAAAAGTAGTTTTAACCGTTTGACCACTTGTTTTGCATTATGCGACACATTCCCGTGCCCCTAACGCTCGTGTCGTATTTCTGCGACAGAGAACATGCATAATGTTTTCGTTTTATTTTCGTCCTATTAACTTTGTGGTGCAACTAAAACCATTATTAAATAGAGATATTATTTAAAACAATTGTTTTTTAATCGATACAACGATTGCTATATGCGCGCTAGGGGCACGGCAATTGATATTTAGCCAAGCGGTCAAAAGTAAAAATGTAATTGAGAATTATTTAAAATTACAGCAATATGACCAAAAGAATATCCGTAGAAGAGTTTATGATGCATTAAACGTCTTAATGGCAATGAATATCATATCTAAAGAAAAGAAGGAGATAAGATGGCTTGGGCTACCAACAAATAGTGTTCAAGAATGTACTGCATTAGAAAAAGAAAAACAGTCGAAGTTAGAGCAGATTCAAAAGAAGACACAACAATTACAAGAACTCATATTACAGGTACTTATTATAACCCTTAAGAGGGGACTCAAGTCCCAAGGAATTTGAAAAATAGGTATTTCAAGAAACTATTGCCGATGCGTCGCACTGTGCCTTACCAAATAAAGTGCGAAAACGACAACTGCAGCTCAGGCTGATTTTTACCCATAGAAACCTTGACTAAAAGACGTTTTGTATTCCGCTGTTTTCTTCTTCAAAACTGGACTGATCTAAAAAAATAATATATCAAAATTTAGAGGAAGACTATATCTATGCTTCTATTATATATTTTGTTAAAAATTTATCAAATTTTCCTGACAGTCGTCTGAACATGGCGGTAAAAACGGGCTGTTTTTTCGGGTTTTTGGATTGTCATAATTTTTTAAGTGATTATGTTTTGGAAAAAAGAAAATGATACAGGCATGTATTAATTCGATCTAGATTTTATGGAAAAAATAATCATTGCTCTAGCGGCATTATCCACGAAGAAAACAGCGGAATGCGTTTGCATGGAGAAAGGCCCAAGAGTTACCGACCCGAGTCCCCTCTTAAATAACCCTGTGCAAATACTCAATTTCATCCCAAAACACATAAAATGTTATCTTCTTTTCAGCACATTTCATTTAAGAGTCTGATAGAAAGAAACAAAGAAGCCGAGAGCAAAGGAGTTAAACCATCTCCATCATCAGCAATCCATTTGCCATTTATTGTTGTTAATACTAGTGATAAAGCTTTAATTGACTGCAGTATTTCTAATGATAAGTAAGTAAAAAATATTTTCCTAAATATAAAGTTATTAAAACAATGCCTTGACTGATATTAGATATGAGCGCCGCACTGGCGCGCCGCCGTCGCCGTGGATTTAAACGGCGCGCCCCGCGAAGCATTTTTTGTGTATTAAGGTTCATATTCGTAACAGCGACACAGTATGCAAGCGTTTAAACGAATATTAACATTAAATATTTATTAAAAATGTTTTAACTTACGTCAGCCATGCCTAAGAAGAGGTGGCGAGATGACCTAAACGCTACTACTACTGCCAGGGTTGGTTCGAGCTGACTCGGTACAAAAAAATCTGTAAGGACTTGGGGGAGGCTTTTTTCCAGCAGTGAGATAGTATAGGCTAAATTAAATAAAAAATGTCCTGTGTAGCTCTCACATCACATCACATCAGAATCATGACGGAATTCAAGTACCTAAGTACTGAGGTGTCCATTGTCTAAATACGGCGACAATTAACGTCCAAACCAAGGACCAGCAAACTGAACAAAGCATAGATTGTCGTCGATGCGTCGACAAGTGAGTCAGCTGGATGTAAGTTACTCGAAATGTTTGTCAAACGCATTGGATAATGTTGAAAATATGGATACTTTCCGGTCCTTATGTTGAAGATAACTCTGCAAGCTATAGAAAATGTTATGCTCTGAGGGATTCACAGGGTAATTCCTGCTAGATGAGAGTTGTCGAGAATCGAGATGAGTGACATGCAATTGGGGACGCCATATTCGCAATAGACTGCTCTAGGTTGACGATGACAATGGGGGCAGAGCCGAAAATAAATTTGAAAGAAGATTTTTTTTTAATTTCACGCCGCCCGCCCTACAGATGGCTATTTTCTTTAAAGCGCTCCTTCAGTGAGAGGTTCAAGGCCGCGCCGCCGCCGTGGAAAATTTACCTCCACGCCGCCGCCGTCAAAAATCGCCGCGGCGCTCATATCTAACTGATATACATTTATTGATATTATTACAATGAACTGGACAATTTACTGATTTATTTAAAAAATTGTCTTACAGGACAGAATATATGTTCAATTTCAACAAAAAGTTCCAAATACATGATGACATCGACATTTTGAAAAGAATGGGTCTTCTATTTGGTAAGTGATTATGCCATCATATAGTTGACTAGCTTTTGCCCGCGACTTCGTACGCGCATATCCCGGGTTTTCCCGATCCCGTAGAAATTTTAGGAAATTCTATCTTAGTGCTCCCCTACACTCCCCAAGGAACCTTCATGCCAAATTTCAGCTTTTTACGACCAGTAGTTTTTTTTTAGTAGATTTCTGGTAATGTTTTAACTATAACCAAATATATGTACACAACATTAAGCTATTATTAGGCTATTACAACTTTGGTTAAATCTGAAACAAACTGAAACGCAAGATGTGTTTCATGAATCGTAAATGCGTAACAGGTGCTTACTCTGGTAAGCAACATTACATGTAAATATAGCAATTTTAGCCATAAAGATAAGCAGGTGAAGTGAAAATATTAAAATACATTGTCGCGTCTGATACGTATCAGACGCAACAGTGTATTTTATTTTATTAGAAATGAACAACAAACAGATACACTATATAATATCACAAACAATAATAACTTACTTAATAATGTAGCCCATAGTGTAAACCGTATAAAGGTTCACACGGCCGCAAGCCGACAATGCTACTTCATAAAAACAAATCGAGCGCATTGCCGTGTCTCGCCTGTCTGAAGCAGTTTCAAGTCGCGTCTAGGTTGATAGTCATGCTAATAAGCAAGAGAAATAAAATGTTGTTGCCTGCAACATCAATATTGTGATGTCTCAATTTTGTTCCTAACAGCTTTAGATTAAGGAATCACACAAAAAAAATCGTTTTACTAAATATGTGCACTGCATTGCTACTAATAATAATTTATCCAATTCATTAAAATCGTATCCATAATGTGGCCTATATTGTTCCATAAGTAAGACTGATTTTAATTATAACTTCCTCATTTCAGTTCGTTTTTTTTTTTCACAGGGTTAGATAAAGGTGAATGTTCAGAAGAGGACATAGAGAGAGCAAAAAACATGGTTCCAAAATCATTAAAGACATACGTAGAACGTAAGTGTCATTGTAACCTTTCGTTTGGCCATCAAACCATGCAAGTGCGCGAAATTTCCACTTGCGCCTACTTCGTGCATCCTGGAGTCAGTTATAATCATGATTTAGTGTAGAACTAGCTGTTACCTTCGTCCGCGTCAAACTGGTAAAACAGCATGTTTATCAGTTTGTTCACAATTTATTGGGTTTTAATTGTTTTTGTATGGAACTACTAATTGATTTTCTAAAATAAAAGTAGCATTCGCTTTCCTTATAACATAAGCTATCTGCCAGTGAAAGTCCCGACAAAATCGGTCGAGCCGTTTCGGACCGCGTTGCTCACCATTAGATGGCACTGGCCTGGATTAAAAAAAAAACTTGCCAAGCGCGAGTCGGACTCGCGTGCTGAGGATTCCGAACTAATCTCATTTTTGTAACATGTAATTTAACACTATAGACTTCTTATAGGTTTTCCTGTAATCTCTTTCTAGGCTCAGTAGTGTCGGAGGTAAAGGGGAGGAATGGTATTTTTATTTCTTGATCAACTTCAAAACTCTAAAATTATGATATAATCATATCGCACAGTGCAGTTTGAAAAACTTTTTTTTTATAATTTTGTAATTTATTCCCAAGATGACACCCATACTCAACATTTATTTATTTACGTCCGTGTTTAGGTCACAGAAATTCATGTGTACCTACTTACCAAAGGACATGTCTGGTGGAGCAATGGGCGATTGTCTAGGTAGTTAAACAAAATGTTCAGTAATTATTGTTATATTGTTACAATCGTCATATTTTATAGTTTATCTACACTAATATTATAAAGAGGAAAGATTTGTTTGTTTGTTTGTTTGAATTGAATAGGCTCCGAAACTACTGGACTGATTTGAAAAATTCTTTTAGCTTTGGATAGCTACATTATCAGGGAGTAACATAGGCTATATATTATCCCCGTATTCCCACGGGAACGGGAACTACGCGGGTGAAACCGCGTGACGTCCACTAGTCAATAAGTTTCAGGAGTCAGGATCTTGTTGATTCGTTCCGAAATATACTGGCCAGTGTGTTGACATCATAAATAAATAAAATCTTCAAAGTCTGATGCACACACGCCTGTTTGACGTTTGATATACTACTAATACAGTTCCCGTCACGCAAGTTTACCTCCCCGAAGTACGTTGCAATCGATTGCGCAGGATGTCAATTTGACAAAAAACATAGGAGACGCGTCTCGACATATTTACCGTTCGCCTAGCGACCGAATTCGTTAAAGTAACCCGTAGACAGTCAATCTCGAACGCATTCCACGTTCAAAATCAATAGTATGATCGGTGGATCGCATTCGAAATTTACTGTGTACGGGCGGGCGGCCTTAGGGCTTAACGACAAAATTCGGTCGATACGCGATCGTTATCTGTGTCGAGACTGCAGGCCCAGGTCGGCTACCACGCAAATATGACTTAACTGCTTTAATATCACATCAATTTCCCTTGTCATTGCAAAATGTGCAAACCGACATAAGATTAATATACTTTCAATGATTCCAGAAATGGGCAGGGGAGTCATAACAAAACTTTCAACAATGCTTGAAGAAGAAGAACTCGACGATGAAGCAGGTGAGGAGGATGACACGTTAGAGGCAGAGGCCGAGGTGGAAGAGGAGCACGAGGAACCGGAGGGCAACGAGTACAGCGACGACAGCAGCGACGTCGACGTGTAGCGAGCATGCGCGCGCGCTCCCGCGCATTTATAACTACTTTGTTTATATTAACTAGGTGTTACTGTTACATGTGGGCTAAGTTTATGTAATATGCCACACAAGTTCAAACATTATATTAGCTTAAACATATTTTGACACAATGTAATAATTTAATACTATATTTAAAACAATTCCAGTGACACAAATATGATTTCAATACAGGGTGAATTTTTAAAGTGTGCCTTCATGGCCAAATCCGAAACTATAAGGAATATCGGAAAACACGAAAGGAGTCGCGAACCCAATTTTACTGAGAACTAAAACTGCATCATAGGATTTTTGAAAAATCTTTATTCCTACCGAAGAATCAAACCGGTTGATTTTGAAAAAAAAACATCGTGTATTGTTACGTGTGTGTAGTCCCAGCGGAATAATGTCGTTTTTTTTTTTTTTTGGGAAAACGTCGAGTATGGTATGTACAAATTTTAATTTGTGCATCCAACCATTGGGGAACTATTCAACAAAAACTGTTTCCGCTGGGACTACGTCATCCTAGCGGCACTTTTTTTTTCTATGGACTTATAAGAAAAAAAAATACATTAAATAGTTAGTGTGTAAATGTGTATGTTTAAATGAACTGCGAAGATATTCAAGTTTCCACTGTGCTGACGTTTGGCTATTTGATGAAAATCATATAAAACAGTTTCGTAGAGAGTTGTATTTTTAACGCACATTGCTTTGAATTTGTGTGTAATGTTTGTGAAAACAGAATTTGAAAAAAAAACATACCTTTCAAAAGATATACACGTAAAAGTAAAATAAGGTTAGTTCCAAGTACTTAATATAGAAACTAGAGCCTAACTTATAACGTTTATTAATATCTTGTTAGGGTCTACAATGTCCTGCCAAGTTTCATTTATGTGCTCTTAGTAATTAATGAGCAATGGCATAATTATGTAGGTAGGACTTTCTAAAAAAAAAAACAAAATAAAACATGTTCCGATATTTAGTGTATTAATGCAACTATTCACATGTAAAATTTCAGCTCATTACATCTATACTAATATATAAAGCTGAAGAGTTTGTTTGTTTGCTTGAACGCGTTAATCTCGGGAACTACTGGTCCGATTTGGAAAATTCTTTCAGTGTTAGATAGCCCATTTGTCGAGGAAGGCTATAGGCTATACGGGAACGGGAAAAAAACGGGATATGCGCGTACGAAGTCGCGGGCAAAAGCTAGTTAAATAATAAGTACAGTGATATAAATAAAAATACCAGAACAATCACAGGACATGGATAATCCGACCAAGTATGAATGACAACAAATAAGCGGGCTTTAAGTGTAAAGAGAGAAAGTTCTAAATTTCTTAATATAGTATCGTTATTGTGTTTAATAGTTTCGTGTATGTATGAATTTTGATTATGATCAAAAATATGTATATAGTATCCAATTCAAATAAATATTATGTGCGAAACGAATATTACAGTTCTGGCATAGTTAAATTCAAACATTACATAAAAAAATACTAATGTTTTTAACGTATAGTAATGCCTAAACGTCAAAAATATTCGTGATACGTGAGACCCTAACCGAGAAAAATTAAACTAATAAATGAATTTTATTCATGAACTTGTATTCAGCATGAGTAGAAAGGCAGAAATTACTTAACAATTATTTAGATGCTTTTCCCTGTGGACTAGTAGAAAAAAAAAATGCCGCTAGGACGACGTAGTCCCAGCGGAAACATTTTTGTTCAATATCTAACCAATGTTTGGATGCACAAATTTATATTTACCATACACAATTACACGACGCCATGCACGAAATATCTGCTAAACTCAAATTTAAAAAAAAATGAAATTTTTCCGCTGGGACTTCACACACTATTGTTACACCATCCGAAAGTGTAGCTAATAAGGATCAAATTCTGGGAAGTAATAACACATGGTAAACTAAAGCTCTCATTTTTAACAATTTAGTTTTAAAATTTGTGACTAAAGCTACTACCAATGATGCAGTAGTAGATTCTCGGGCCCGATGTTGATGAAAAATAAAACTACATGATTGATTTTTTTAAATTTTCAGGTGATTATTTTTTTTTGAAAATGAAAAAAATATTTTGTTAAAAATGAGTTTTCCTTTAGTTTGCCATGTGTTATTACTTCCCAGAATTTGATCCTTATTACACTTGGATGATGTTTAATACAGGCTGTTTTCAAAATCAACCGGTTCGATTCCTGGGTAGGAACAATGATTTTTCAAAAATCCAATGATGCAGTCTTATTACTTTTCATCAAAATCGGGCTCCTTGGAGTGATTTTCGATATACCTCATAGTTTCGGATTTGGCTATGAAGGCACGCTTTAAAAATTCACCCTGTATATCTTACAAGAATTATATTAAGAGAAAATATGGGCGGCAAGACTTTGTATGTAAAAATTCATAATTCGAGGTTTGGCTCTCAACTGTTTTCACCTCTAATATTATGACTTTACACATTCAAAGTCTCGCCGCCCATGTTCCCTCTTAACTTCATCAATTATGATTCTTTTTATCATGAATAGGTTAAAATAGTGCCTGGTGTACCTTTTTGCTTTGTCACTTACTTTTATTGTAATGATCTCAAGACCTATTCAGATGTTTTGTTACGATTTTTCATAAACGTCATAATGACGGGACCAAATCTTGTAATTGAAAGATTCTACCACGTATATTTAGTACTATTTTGTACCTGTCCTGAAAAATTTGTACCTCACACGGTATAAAAGAAATTTCACGATAACACTGGTCCCGCCATTATAGCGCGTTATAATCGAGACCATGCTTGTGCTCCAAAACTATAACGAATTTCATCGTTCTGATCAAACCAGTATTTAGTACCTAATTTTGTATCTCCAAAAATCAACAGTGGGTGACGGATATCTCAGTAGTTTTTTTATAAAATTATTTTTCATATTTTTACTTTTTCTACGCCTGAATAATTCAACGAGCAAAATACTTTAATTAAAGTTGCAGCAATATTTAATGCAGGAGCTTTATTATTACATAACATGTTATATCGGGTAGGACAAGGAGGAACATTAAGATATTTTATAAAGGTCTATAAATAATCTGTACATCCTACTTTTAAATATGTATACCTATTCACGCGAGGGTTAGTCTGCAACATAAGTACGAGTAAGATGGTAGCATGCCTAAAAATTTGTACTCATTATGTAGGTACTCCTATTTCATTACTGGTAAATCCTGTTTCATCAACTTCTATGTCAGCTTGAATGAACGCATGAACTATAATTTCAGATGGTGATAAAATCCTTTTAATTTTTACTATTTTATATCACTAATTAGACATTTTATACCTCTTAATTATCGTAGATATACAGGTAACAGGCAAGATTCCTCCCCAGCCCGACCACGCTAAAATACAGTAATGAAATAGGAGTACATAATGAGTAAAAAATTTTAGGCATGCTCCCATATCATCAACTTCTATCCCAGCTGGAATTTTAGCGTGGTCGTGCTGGGGAGGATTCGTGCCAGCCGTCGTACGACCCGTACGTCTACATTATCTACGATAGTTGAGAGGTATAAAATAGTGCAAATCAAAAGAATTTTATTACCATCTAAAGTTATAAAATGCGTTCATGGTCGTGTTTCGAAGTACAACAGGGATAATGGGAATGTTATGATGACTTGAATAGTAAATTAAAAAAGTTAATCATTCGTCATTCTACATTGTTTTATGAATGCAGAAATATAATTTAGTACTTACCTAAGTTGTTTACTTAATTTTTTTGTTTTGGCAATGCCTCCACTACCAAAAAAAAAATTATGTAATAACACTTATTTTCCACCTTTACATTTTTTTGTTGTAGGTATCTCATTAAATAATAAAATATCCTACTTTCTTAAGACAGTAGACATGACCTGCGCCAATAAAGAAATTTGAAGATCATAATTATCTATTATGATCTTCAAATTTCCGTCTTGCTCATCCAAGTAACAGATGTTCAAAGTGGCTCTTTTCGACTACCTACTTCAAAATAAATGTTTTCTTTATTGACTTCGGTAATATTTTTCGTTTTTGAGTAATAAAGTTGCAGAGTTACCTCGCGTGAATAGGTATACATATTTAAAAGTAGGATATACAGATTTTTCATAGTACAAATTATTACCTTTATAAAAATATCTTACAAGAACATTTAATAATAAAATTCCTCTTTGGCCTACCCGATATAACATTTCATGTAAATAATAATAAAGCACCTGCATTAAATATCGCTGCAACTTAAAGTATTTTTGCTCGTTGAATTTTTGGAGGGTATGCGGAACAGAGAGTAACGCCCCGCACACCTCCATTGTAAAGGGAGAATCCTCCTACCAGACAGTTGTTGTGTCCGGCGGGCAACTGCCCGATAGTTGATATTTGGGCTGACGTGTGTTCAAATCGCACGGCAAACTGCTTGCGCGATGCAGGATTTCAACGTAGTAGTGCGCTGCTTGTTGGATAGATGGCGTCGCGGTTCTTTTTGTCGCGATGTAGATTTGCTCCGTTGTTTTTTCTTGCGTAGGAAATGGCAAAAATAAAAAGAATTTTGTAAAAAAAACTACTAAGATATCCGTCACCTACTGTTGATTTTTGGAGGTACAAAATTAGGTACTAAATACTGGTTTGATCAGAACTATGTAATTCGTTGTAGTTTTGGAGTACAGGCATGGTTTCGTCATTATAACGCGTTATAATGACGGGACCAATGTTATCGTGAAATTTCTTTTATCCCGTGTGAGATACAAATTTTTCAGGACAGGTACAAAATAGTACTAAATGGGTACTAAATCTACGTAGTACAATCTTTCAATCACAAGATTTGGTCCCGTCATTGTCACGTTTATGATTTTTCTTGTTTTAATTTCTTAACAATTTGGGAATACATAGATAAGTACCTTTTCAATGCATAATGTTGTTAGAACTAAAATAGTATAAAACCGAAGTGAACCAATTAATTCAATGTGTGAAATGAAGAATCACTTCCAATTGAAGCATTCACTCCATATAGATTTTTTAATATAGACATGGAATTGTTTTAATGATAAGTGAAATAAATGTCATTAAAAATAACGTATTATTTAATTAACTAAACTCTGTTACAAATTTCTCACTTCAAATCATCATCATCAAACAAATCGTCGAAATCTGAAACAAAAAATAAGAATTTTTAGATACATTGTGAGGCATGATGATTCTTATAAATTTTAATTGGTCACAGAATGTACCTTTCGCAAAATGCACCCCATCAATCACAAAATGAACTTTTCGTATGATTCAAGACATTTAAATCATAATGCACCTTTTGCAAAACATACCATTCTTCAACATTAAGGCTCAATTTACATAGAAGAAATATCTCAGATCTCGGAAGAAATATGTGCATTAGGTACGTTGTCGATAAATTTGCCATGTTGATGGTTCCATGTCGCGGTGGTGTTATATTTTTTTTGTAATCTATCAATACCTAATTTGCCTTCATGTTTTGGTGTGCATTACCCTAGCAAAATGTTTTGCTTCAGAGGTGAGACTATTATGCCCTGGGCGCCTTCAAATTTGAAGGAGAGTATTTTATAGTCTCTGTCGCGCCCTAAAAAATATTACGTCATTACATATGAAATTGGCGTTTTTTCGTACTGGCCACTTTGATCTCAAATATCTCCTCTTTGGTTTGGAATTCCAATTTCAAATTTATACAGCTATTTACTCAAGCTTTTGTGTTTCGAAAACCGTAATTCATTTGTTTTTTCCTCTTGGTTTTTTTCTTTGCGCCAGTCAGTTTACAAAATGGAAAACTTGAAATATAGCGTTATTTACGAGTACGAGTTCCATCGTGGCACCAGTGCTGCAGAAACGGCTTGAAGGATTAATGATGTGTATGGCGACGGTGTCGCAAAAGAAAAACCAGTACGTTTTTGGTTCCAACGTTTTCGTTCAGGAAATTTCGACCTGCAGTACAAGCCCCGTGGACGGCCCGGAGACCAAAGTTGAAAATGAATAATTGAAGGCTATTATGGAAGCGGATCCATCGCAAACCACGTCCGAGTTAGCTGCAGGCTGCGTTGGATTTACCGAGGAAGGCTATAGGCTATATATCATCACGCTAAGATCAATCGGAGCGGTCAACTAGTATAATAAACTAGCTGACCTGCGCAACTTCGTCTGCGTCACATTTTTCACTAATGCTCCGCTCCTATTGGTCTTAGCGTGATGATACATAGCCGGACCAGGAGTTCCTGAGATGAGCGTGTTCAAGCAAACTAAACAAACTCTTCAGCTTTACATATTAGTAATAGATTTATTTAATCAAAGTATGTACCATTGCTATCTATGCACTTTTGTCATCTCATAGGTAGTTAGTCTTATTGATCCCTTATCTAAAAAAACCATTCAGACGGGAATCAATAAAATCTTTGAAGGCGCTTTGGACTGCCCCATCGGAGTTGAATTTTTTCCCTTGCAAGAAGTTATCCAAATTTCGAAAAAAATAGTATTCTGTTGGAGCAAGGTCCCGGGAGTACGGTGGATGTCTTAGAAATTCCAATTGAAGCTCCTCTAATTTGGTAGCCGTCTGTTGTGCAATGTGTGGTCTAGCGTTGTCCTGAAGCAGCAGTGGCCTAGAGCGATTGACCAGCCTCGGCTGTTTAGCAGCTAGCTTTTCCAGCATGGTTTGCAGCTGACAATAGACCTCCGCCGTAATCGTCTGGCCTGAAGTAAATTTTCTACAGCGGCCTAGCGGACTAGGATACCCTGTGTCGTGGGATCTAGTATACTCGTGATTCGCTGGTAGTTGGTGAAGGCTATAAACGTGCTTTTGTCAGTGCTACGAATATTTTCGATTTTGGTGAACTTAAGTGCGAAACTTGATCGAAACTGTTCTTTGTGTTTGTGTTGTTGGTTCAAGGTTTGTTTTATAGTTGTTATTGTCCTATTTTAACGATAATCAGTCAAAATGAACTCCAAAAAGCCTCCTGATCCTGACCCCCCGGATGAACTGTTTGAACTCTCCCCTGTCCTGACTGTAACCCTTCCTCATGACGCTGAAGTACTTACGCAAGACCCTAGCATGGATACAGAGAACACAAGTCGTAAAAGGGTAGCTGGTTCGCCGCCCCTTGCTACTTCTAAAATCCCGGCAAAAATAGCGAAAAATGTTATTGGCAGACTTATTTATACCATGAGAGACAACCCACCATACATTGTTCATGTTTCTCTCAAGGATGAACAGACATCAGGCACTGTGCTGCAACCGATCAAGTTTGGTATGTTTTTGACGATGAATAACGTCAATAACATACGTCTCGATGGGATCAAACGCATAGGTAGAAACAGAGTGTCAGTTGAGTTTAAGTCACATCAGGATGCTAACAGTTTTCTCCAGAATAAAATTTTGACACAGCATAACTACATCGCTACCATCCCACAGTTCAATATAACACGAATGGGTATAGTTAGGGACATACCGGTTGAGTGGTCGGAGGATGAAGTAATTAAAAATATCTAGGTTCCAGAGGGTTGTGGCCCTGTTATCAAGGCTAGAAGGATGAACCGTAAGGTGACCTCTTCTGGCCTGACTGAGTGGAGGCCCACACAAACTGTAGTACTTACTTTTGATGGGCAAGTATTACCCAAACGTGTTTTCAGTTTTTATTCGGCTCTCCCAGTGGGGAGACACATATCCAACCATCCAGTGCTATCATTGCTGTCGATTTGGCCATACCCGGACTCTGTGCCGGTCAAAACCAAGATGTTTTAAATGTGGTGCAGATCATCCAGGAGATGGATGTGACGTCACCCGTGAGTTCAGCTTTTGTGTTTCGTGTACTGGTCACCATTTTGCAAATGACAGTGCTTGTCCAGAATTGGGCCGACAGAAGAGCATCAAAGCTCTGATGGCGGAGAAATCAATTGCATATGCAGAGGCAAGCCGGGTTTTCCCACCTGTTTCTAGGTCATATGCCGAAGTCTCCAAATCATCCCCACGCAACAAGGTTGCTGCAAATAATTCACAATCCCAGTCCTCAAGTCCCATTCCGGTGACCCAAAACTCTTACCGTAAAACAGTATTTTTGCAACCCAAACCCCGTATCCCCCTATCACCTGGCTATGATAGACAGGCTCACTTAAACCTTACCCAAAACTATTCCTTTTCCCCATCCAGAAATGGCTGTGCTCTTCCAACAGAAGCTGCGGAGCCAATTACCTACAGACAGGAGAATTCTAAAAATATATTGGAACTTATTACAAACATGTTAATGTCCGTACTCTCTAGCCCGTCCCAATCAATACCTGACCACGTTGCAGCAAAACTGACCTCCATTCTTAATTACATTCACAATGTTCCATCCCCTGACATTCCTACAATGGAACGTGAGGAGTATCACTCCCAGAAAGTCTGACCTTTCTTTTTTAATCAACAAATTTAAACCATCAATCTGCGGCATTGCTGAGACATGGCTAGTACCTGGAAGCAATTTCAGGTTGCCATGTTTCGGCAGTGTGCGTGACGACAGATCTGATGGATACGGAGGATGTGCCTTGCTCATCAATAGCAAGGTATCTTTCTCCCAGTTTCCTCTAACCTCTGTTGGCGACAACATAAATTTTGTTGCTGTTAAGGCTGAGGATATAAATATTTTTTCTTTTTATATTGCGCACCCACAACTTGAATACCTTCCTATAATTAGAAATTTGTTATGTAGTGTAAGCGGTCCAATAATTGTCATGGGTGATTTCAATTGTCACCATTATCGTTGGGGGTCGAGCACTTGCGATAACTTTGGCATAGGATTACTTGATATATTGGATGATCTCAACCTCTGTATCATCAATGATGGCAGTCCTACACGCAGACCTGCACCTGGGCAGAGCAATAGTTGCGTTGACTTGACGTTCTGCTCATCCAATTTATCTAGTCTCCTCATTTGGCGTCGCTTGGATATGACCTATGGAAGTGATCACTATCCCATCATAATTGAATTCCCTTCCAAAAATATTCCTTTTAAAATTTCCCCCCCTCTGTTGAAATACCATCTAAATTCAGCAGACTGGGATTTATATTCTAAAATCCTGGACATCAGAATATCTTCCCTTCTTGAAATTAACAGGGATAATGCCCAGGATTGCTTTTCATCCTTTTCTTCCACCATTTCCTCCACAGCAGATGATTGCCTCCCATCCAAAAAACCCCAATCCGGTAGACTCCCTTCCCCGCCATGGTGGGATAGGGAATGCACTAACATGGTCAAGGCCAGGAATGAGGCTGAAGAGACAGTCAACCGCAATATGAACCTGGATAACTTCATCGCCTTCAAACAGATATTGGCTAAATCCAGGAAATTTTTAAAGAGGAAGAAACGCGAAGGTTGGTTAAAATACTGTAGTTCGCTGAGTCCGTCCACCCCGGTTTCGGTGGTTTGGCGAAAGGTTAAACGTTTTAGGAGTAGTTTAGCACCTGCCTCCTCCTCTAACAACCTCACAGAAGAACTGGGATACCAGTTTTTCTCAAAAATTGCTCCAGCCTATGTTCCAACTATTGAGGAAATCAGTGTTGACATCAATGATGCAGACAGCACTGACGACCCAATGAACATGCCATTTAGCTTGGAAGAACTAAAAACTGTGTTATCCCAGGTCAAGGATTCCGCGCCAGGTGTGGATGGATTCCCGTACTCTTTTATTTCTAAAGCTGGTCCAAAAACTCACAAATATTACCTGGATTTGGCTAACTTCTGCTTTACTTCTGGCTACATTCCCACAGAGTGGAAGGTTCAAGTTGGGATTCCGATTTTAAAACCAGGCAAAGATCCTAATGATCATTGCTCATATAGACCTATTGCTTTATCGTCCATACTCATTAAAGTTTTGGAGCATTTGGTTAAAAACCGATTGGTGTGGTTGATGGAAAACAGGAAACTGCTCCCAACGACTCAATTCGGCTTTAGGAAAGGACTGGGCACAGCTGATAGTGTGGGTATCCTCACGTCAGCGGTCCGGCTAGCCCTAAGCAGAAATGAGTCTGTGGTTGCTGTTTTTCTGGACATATCAGCTGCCTATGATTCCGTCCTCCTCCCTAATCTCAGGCAAAAGCTGCATGAGCTGAGAGTCCCGGCTAGGATTTGTCGCATCATTGGTAGCATTTTTACTAATCGTAGTATTCAGTTGAGAATACCTGGGGCTGACTCTGAACAAAGATCGGTCTGGAGAGGACTACCTCAAGGATCTGTTCTTAGTCCCCCACTGTATAACATCTATACAGCCAACCTGCCCTCTTCCCTTAATTTCGACTGCAAAATCCTTCAGTATGCTGACGATATTGCATTAATGGTCTGTGGCAGTTCCATTCAGGATGCCGCTCTGTCGATGAATGTCTCTCTGGCTTCATTAAACCAATGGCTACTTGACAATGGTTTGTCTTTAAGTGCGCCAAAGAGTACAGCTGTCATTTTTACACGCAGGCGTTCTGTACCCTCAATTGATATTAATATTGATGGACAAAGCATTCCCGTCCAAGATAAGGCTAGGTTTCTGGGAGTAACTTTGGACTCAAGGTTGTCTGGGGTAGACCACATTAGCAACACGGTCAAAAAATGTGAACGCTCTGTGTCGGTCCTTAAGGCCTTGGCTGGGGTGTGGTGGGGTGCTCACCCCTACACCCTTAAACTTATATATAATGCGCTGACTAGAAGTGCTTTAGATTACTGCAGCTTCCTTCTTGAGCCCTGCAACAAAGAAGCGCTTAAGAAACTAGACAGTGTTCAAGCCAAATGTCTTAGAATAATCATTGGGGCCATGAAATCCTCTCGTATAAATGCGCTTCAAGTGGAATGTGCAGACCCACCCCTCCATCTTAGGAGACAGTATTTGGCAGATCGCTTCCTCTCGAAAGTTTTTTCCCTTTCCTCCCATCCTTTACTCCCTATCTTAGAACAAATTGACCTCTCCTTAAATAGTTCTTCTTACTGGTGTCATAAAACAGTCTTGATGAATAGGTACAGAGAGCTTAAACAACTCTCCTCACCTATTTGTCAATATCCAACTCTCCCGGTTTTCTCTGCCGCATATGATACGATTGATTTTGAACCAAAAGCCGTTTTGGGACTTGGTATATCAAAGAATTCCCAAAGCGCTAGAGACGATTTTGAGTCGGCTGTCAAGCGTTATTGGGAAGGATGGAATTTCTTTTTCACTGATGCTTCAAAATTGACTGAAACAGATTGTACTGGGGTGTCAGTTTACTTTCAAAATTCAAAAATTGCTTTACTTTTTCAATGCCCTCCAGAAACATCAGTATTTACAGGAGAGTGTATTGGTATTTTGGAAGCCATACACTTTATTAAATCCCATCAAATAACAAGATCAGTAGTTTTTTCAGACTCCCGTAGTAGTATCCAGGCTTTAAAACAAAATCAACTTTATAGTAAAATCCATAGTCAAATCATTGCAGATATTAAGACCTTATTATTTGATTGCTCCCAGAACGGCTTGGACATCGAGATAGCCTGGATCCCCGGCCACTCGGGTATTGTTGGCAATGAGTGCGCTGATTCGTTAGCAAAGTATGCCACATCGAATCCGGCCGATCGAAAGCACTACGTAGCTCATAACTACGATTTGCGGAATGGTGCCAAACCCAAGTTATTTAACTCGTGGGCTGAAACATGGAAGGCGACCTCTAAAACCAAGGGCATCTACTATGCCGCTATTCAGCCCGAAATCCAACGTAGGCCTTGGTTTTTTAAATACCCTAGACTATCGAAGAGAACTGTTTCGTCACTCTGTAGACTTAGACTCGGACATTGTTGTAGCCCAGTGTTCCTACATAAGATACATATCCGGGATAGTTCCCTGTGCGAGTACGGTCTTGCGGAGGGCACTTTGGACCATATTTTCTTCTCCTGCTCCTTAAATAATAAATCCTTTGACCTTTATCAAAAAATCTCCAAATTCAACATTCCTCTCCCAACCAACTTCCATTCCCTTCTCTCCCACTTCTCTCCTAAATTAATCCACATTCTGGCTACATTTTTAAAAGAAAATGATTTGAAATTTTAATTGGTGCGTAACTTATATTTAGTATGTATATAGTCGTTTATGTTTACTATATATATCATACCTGTATATAAGCGTGTAAATTATGTGTTGTACTAACCCATGTGTTTGTCCTTTCAGCTTGACTAACACCTACCACGAATACAAAGTTCGACGGCCCGACTTTCGTTGCTGCCGTCCCAACGTGACACTGGCAGAATAGTCGAAACCGGCTCAGTTGCCATTAAGGGAGAGAAAAAAAAAAAATAGTATACTCGTGGTTGATGACACATTATAGCTGTCGGGAATGGTGTTCAACATCGCAAAAATACTGATGGGTGGGGGTGAAGCTATCTGGGCTGGGTGCAAAAGTTTTTCTAAAGAAGTTATTTTAATAATTTTGAAATATGAAAGAGCGCTAAATGCATGACTCGCCCGGGGCGCATAGATGGTAAGGCCGGCCCTGAGTATGCTGGTACACAACAAAGATGCACGATGATTTTATTATTATATGTATTTAGGACACACTTATTATTGTATGTATTTTTTTCCTATGGACAAAATTGTTTTTGTTGAATAGCTCCCTAATGGTTGGATGCACAAATTCGTCTTACCATACACAATTACAGGACGTCATACACTAAATATCTGCTAAGCTGAAATTAAAAAAGCGACACTTTTCCGCTGGGACTACGCACACCTAGGGTTAAGATATGTAAATAGATAGATGCCTGTCTATGGTACATAAAATGCCTGAATTTCCAGAAAAATGTCTGTCTAAAGCAAAACGCTGTAGGTAATAAGTAAAAGCCAACAGATAATAATGAAGAAGGATATTTATCAGAGGACGTTTGTTGCCACAAGTAGGGCCAAAATAAACTGTCACTCTCAGGGTGACGCCCATTCCTGAGAGAAGGCACTATACAATGATGTGAGCTGGGTCCATCAAGGTTAGTGCTAGCAACTGAAGCCCTCAGCCATTCATCCGCTCTGCGCGTTGCCCACATTAGGATTAGGGTTATTTTTTATAGAAGTTATTCTTTTTCTTGGCCCAGGTAACTAAACCAAGGCCACCGTACCCACAATACAATGACCGCAGGGTTAACCTATTTGTTTTTACAAAAATTTTATGTTTCTTATCAAATTACGTATTTAAAATTGGCTTTAGATATCAAACCTGCCGCTGCCGTTCAGTGGTTGCGTGCATTTCATTGCGCACTTATAACTTTGGGCCATGTAATGGGTCTCCACATGTGCAGACACCCATCACATAGTCCAGTTATTGTAAAATAACTCATTAATATTAAGCTGCAGGGTAATTGCTAAACATACAAGTACAATCAAGCAGATGAATTTTTCAAACATACAAAACAAATAATTAGTTATTTCCTTCGAATTGTTTAGGATTGTTATACAAAATGGAGTTACCAAATCAGGGTGCTGGATGGGATTTTAAATGGGCCATAAGAACTATTTAATATTTTTTTTAATAACCAGGGAAACAGAATAATAAAACCCTACCAAGGTTTACTTTTATGCTTAAATGCTGAAAATAGAGTTTAAAACTGAAGAAACTCAGGGCTGCCAAAACAGTAAATTTAGTTCCAATGTGGGTGTGCATGATTTGTTACTGGAATGAAAGGCAAAAGAGACTGAGACTCCAGGCCAACAAAACATTCTCTGGATTTTGGAAGGCAGGAAGTGTCAATTTACATCTTACCATTATAAAAATCAGAATGCACAGCTTTTTCATTAGCAGCCAAATCCATAAGTAGATTTGAGGGACCTCCAGCCTGTGGATGAAGGAAAATGAGATAGTTCCATTATTCAACTACTTAATATTTTTTACTGAATATTGGTTTGTTTAGTAAGCAGAGGACAACAACAAGAACGGATATACGGGAATTTGTCGTTAGCAGGTCTACATATATTTTTTGTCAATCATAAGTACTCACTTCTTCTAAATCCATATAAGGTCCAACACCTTCGGGAAACATTTCATCGGCAGCTACTGTTGGTTTCATATTTAAATATTGGTTGCAAGTAGCAACAGCAAAGTAATTATAAACAACGACAGAATAACTACAGATATTATTAGGTTTCGTTAGTTGTAATTTGAAAGCAGAATAAATATTTCACTTAACAACGTGACCAAGGAGACATAATCAAAGACTGCAATTCACAGAACACATATTACCTAGCGGCTGCAATTGGACGTATTGTAAATATTGTAATGCTTGAAAATAAATATTTTGTTTTAATTCATGACCATAGATACAAGTCTTTCAGTCGGATACATAGATGGGTTTTTACAATGTGATATTACAACTAATCAACTTATATACATTTAAAAAATGAATTAAATTTTTTCTACTTTATTACAAATATATTTAAACAACACACTATAATATTTCATATTTACCAATAAATCCTGAACACTGCGGGGAACACTTTGATGTTCAGTATGTTCACTAATGTCATTGTCATTTAATTCACTCAATTCATACCATAGAGATAGAAAATATATGGAGGCGCCGCGACAATCTATATCTACCTTTGCTTATACAAATATGGGTGAAATACGAAACAGATTGTGAAATATCGTTTTGCTTCATTCTTTCTAATGTGGTAATCGTATTTGATAAAAGAGACAGTATTTCAGTTGTTGCTCATAATGGCAACATTTTCTTGTGACGTTTGACAGTTGTAGGTAAGTGCCGTTTTCGCCATTTTATGCGCAAGTCTCGTGGTAGTTCCAGGCCTGGTCAACTTTGTTCTACGAATTTGAGACATACCTACAGGGGATAGAAAAAATGTTACCTCAAAAATAGAAATGAATGTATTTAACTATTGGTAGAAAATAATTATCGACAATAAAATTATTTACAGAGAATTATAGACTTTCTTTAAAGTATTATCACTTAATCTAGCAAAACACATCCAAATGACTCCGTATTAGTTACTTACAATGGTTGATAATGAAATATAATTTTAAGTTTAGATTTTATAGTAGTAACTTTATTAAATTCATGGGCAACCCAACAAAATATGGCGTAATTTTTTGTGCTTATTCTTATTTTTGTGTAATTCTGTTAAATTGGTTTAAATTTATGCATGAGTATATTTAAAAATGTACGTAATATGTATCACCGGCAATGTGTAGCATTTCGACATATAAAATGTTCAAGAATTGCTTTCCGGCTTGGAATAATATTATACCTTCCGTAAGTACCTGGTACCTACTTACTTCAAAGTTGTTTTATTTTAAATATATAGAATGCTGAAACACATAGGTAATTGTAATTCTTAGTGATAAAATATGTTATTGAGCAATAAGCAGTAGATTAGAGATTATTTCATGGAAACCTGTTACTGAGTTAACCTAACTTTGGCCATGTAATGTTGGGGTTCCTACAAGATGATTTCAAGAAAACAACTACATCTGTTAAGTATTTAATGACTACTAGGGTCTCAACTTACTTGATAATAGTCTAGGTGAGTAAAATAAATGGCTCCAGTAAGCATATCTAAATTTCATTAATATTTGGTAAAGGAAATTTATCGTCATAAATAACCTCGTTTAATTTCCTATAATCTACAACTTTCTTACTTATTGAATTGGACTGGACCATTCACTATTTTACTCTTCTATTATTTAATTTTCTAACTTGCTTGGCTATTTCTGGTTTTAGTCCCTGTGGTAACCTATACAGTGTAATGTAAATTATCTTCTTCTAAATGAAAAACATCAGAATACTTTGCACAAATTGCTTCAATTGGATTATTTTTATTCTCCGTCTAAATAATTTACATTTAATTCAGACAGCTAAGTTTTAATCCTAGTAATGTCGATATTGGTCTTATTAAATTGAAAAATATTATAGTCTCCCAAGTTTATCAAATCTGGTAAAAAGATGGCAAGCATACTTCCTTGACCCTAACATTAAGGATCTTGACCAAAATTCTATTATTACTTACCTTTGCTATTGCTTTTGATATAAACACATCATTCGCTAACTCTCTACAACTGCAACTTCTTCATTTACATTCTCATTCGCAAAAATAAAATGAATTGATTCCGAATGTTGGAATTATTATTGCATTTTTCATCCTATCATGTTATCATATTTTCATCCTATCATGTTCATCTACGAAATAAAGATAATGTTGTTTATTTTTGTTTAAGAGTGTTAAACTATTTGAATCTATATCTATATTTGCTCGAAATTTTTCTAAAAAGTCCAACCCGCCCAAATCCATTCGGCTATTGCAGTGTGATTGAGTACCAGATATCTAAACATTATATAATTAAGTTATATTGAAAAGTCAGTAAATTTGAGCACTACATTGCATATAACTACAGACCACTCATTATTTATTACCAAACCAAGATTTTTTTATGTTTGGTGAACATCTTGTAACAAGTTTTTAATTTTCATGTTTTAGCATTGCCGTTGCACCAGTTTTCAAATCCAAACAATCCTGCTCAGTTAGAATGTTTTCAAACTTGGGTTATGAAAATTAAAGGAGAAGATAATGAATTCATACATGAGGACAGAAAAGTATGTCAAACATTTTGAAGATGTTTACAAATATCCAAATATGAAACACTGCAGTGGCAATACTGGCTGTTTATTGATGGAAAGTGTAAAGGTGAATAATCTAACCAGGTTAGGTATGGTGAGTAGTCAAAAGTTCTTTGAAATTGATTCATGATGATAACGGCTTCCTAAGAATAAATTATTTTATCCCATATGGTAAAGTTCTTCATTCCATTTAAAAATCATCCTACTTTCAGGTGTGCAAGTTGGTGAGTGCAGGCAAATTGAATTACCATCTACACCAATTCAAATGACGACAGCTTCCTTTACTAAACCATGGACACAGATTTATCTTCGAGTTCAGGTAAATAATACATTACATAAAATAATAATCCTTACTTCCTTACTTAATATTATAAATGCGAAAGTAACTCTGTCTGTCAGTCTATCTGAACCGATTTAAATGAAATTTGGTACTATGTAATTTGTAACTTTATTAGTTGTTATCTATGTATCATGTATGTATTGTGTATGTGTGTGTTGTGTATGTATTACGTGTGGTGTGTATGTATTACGTGTGGTGTGTATGTATTACGTGTGGTGTGTATGTATTACGTGTGGTGTGTATGTATTACGTGTGGTGTGTATGTATTACGTGTGGTGTGTATGTATGTGTTGTGTATGTACTGTGTGTTTTGTGTATGTACTGTGTATGTGTTTGTTGTTTATGTACTGTGTATGTGTGTGTAGTGTACGTGTATGTCGTGTACGTGTGTGTTGTGTATGTGGTGTATGTGTGTGTTGTGTATGTGGTGTATGCGTGCGTTGTGTATGTGGTGAACGTGTGTGTTATGGATGTGGTGTATGGGTCTGTTGTGTATGTGTGTTGTGTATGTGGTTGTGTTGTGTATGTGTGAGTGTTGGGTATGTGTGTGTCACGTACGTGTGTTGTGAATGTGTGTGTGTGTGTGTTGTGTGTGAGTTGAGTATGTGTGTTTTGAGTTTGTTCGCGGTTTGAGTTTGTTTGTGGGTTGAGTATGTGTGTGTGTTGTGTGTTGTGTATGTATGTGTTGAGTTTGAGTGTTTACTGTGTATGTGTGTCTTGTGTATGTGTTGAGTATGTGTTTGGTTTGAGTATGTTCGTGGCTTGAGTACGTTTGTGGGTTGAGTATGTGTGTGTGTTGTGTAAGTGTGTGTGTAGTATATGCGTTGTGTATGTATATTTGTTTGACGTGTATGTGTGTGTTGTTTATGTATTTTGTTTGTGTGTAGTGTGTGTGTTGAGTATGTGGTTGTGTTGTGTGTTATGTTTATGTGTACTATGTATGTGTTGTGCATGTGTGAGTTGTGTGTATGTGTTTGTTGTGAATGCGTGTGTGTTGTATATGTGTTGTGTATGTATGTGTGTCTGACGTTTAAGTAGTGTTGTGTGTGTTGTGTATGCTTGTGTTGTGTGTTTTGTGTATGTGGGTAGTGAATGTGAGGAATGTGTGTGTGTTGTGTATGTGCTGCGCATGTGTGTGTGTTGTGTATGAGTGTGTGTTTTGTGTGTATGTGTTTAAGTTAGGTTTGTTCTTGGTATAAATTCATCCCAACTACAGAACCCTTCATTGTGCTTGGTCCAACACGCACTTGGCCGGTTTTTTATAACCCAATGTTTGATTTGTGTTTATTATGTTCTTACAGTCATGAATATTGAACTGCCATCTACTTCAGTTCAAATAAAGGCAGCATTCTCTACCAGACAAGTTCAAATTGACATAGATATATCTTTACAGTCAGGTAAATATAATACAGTCGGCCAGAGATAGTGCTCATTTTGCTGATAGATTTTGTGCAGTTAGTAATCTAAACACAATACAAAGTTTAATTTTGTTTTTCTTATGTGATTACAGTAATGAATATTGAAATGACATCTACTTTAATTCAAATGGAAACTGCCATCTCTGGTAACTAATCTGGCAGAGACCAGTTGAAATAAACACAGACATATCTTCGACTCCAGGTAAATAAAAAACAAAATAATTATTAAATACAAGCCCTTCTCCCGTGACTTCGTTCGCGCGGGTTTAGTAGGTACTCCTCGAACTTCATCTCCTATACCTCCCTCTTTATAAGATAATGTGTAAATCTATATCTATACTTCTATACTAATATATAAAGCTGAAGAGTTTGTTTGTTTGTTTGCTTGAACGCGCTAATCCCAGGAACTACTGATCCGATTAGAATAATTATTTCAGTGTTAGATAGCTCATTTACAGAGGAAGGCTATATATAATCACGCTAAGACCAATAAGAGCGGAGCAGACGAAGTTGCGCGGGTCAACTAGTTACCTACAAATAGACAAAACAGGGCAGTTCGCTCTAACCACAACATTTATAGGGTTCCGAACATCCCTAAAAAACGGATCCTTTATAGGATCACTCGTCTGTCTGTCTGTCTGTCCGTCCGTCTGTGTGACATATCAAATGAAAGGTAATTACTGTGAGGGTTTTAATTATATTTTTTTCATAATTTTAAAATAAACAATTTTGAAGTTATTCAAGAATTTTAACCAAATTTACCATTTTAGGCTCGGTCGTTTCGGAAAACGACTGAGCCTAAATATGAAAAAAAAGGAAATAGAGAATTCTATACCTAAAGATTACAAGAAAACCTATAAGGGAGTCTGTATTGTCAAAATAACATATTAAAAAACTGGCCAAGTGCGAGTCGGACTCGCGTGCAAAGGGTTCCGAACGAATTTAATTTTTTTAACATGTTATTTTAACACTACAGACTTCTAATAGGTTTTCCTGTAATCTTTAGGTAAAGATCTACTATCTCAATTTTTTTTTTCAAAATTTTAGCCTCAGTAGTTTCGGAGATAATGGTAATTTTTCATATAATTTCTTGAATAACTTCAAAACCATTTATTTTAAAATTATGAAAAAAAAATATAATTAAAACACTCACGTAAGCCCTCTCATTTGATATGTCATACGATATTGTTCGAAAATCTTTTTTTTTAAATTTTCTAGTTTGACCCCCAAAAGTGACCCCCATACTAAAAAAATAAGGATTTACGTAACGCGTCCGTGTTTGGGTCATAGAAGTTCATATGTGTACCAAATTTCAACAGAATCGGTCAAGTGGATCCGGAGAAAACTGGCTGTGACAGACGGACAGACAGACACCCGACTGATCCTATAAGGGTTCCGTTTTTTTTTCGAAACTCTAAAAAATGAAATTGTTTCAGAACCCTTTGCATGGGAGTCCGACTCGCACTTGGCCAGTTTTTCTTATTTAGAACATTTTATACCCGTGGTAACTTTTAAACGAAAGGTCAGGTTTGAATAATTTAAAGTGTAATTTACATTTACATAATCAACCTTAATTATCAAACCATTTTAATGGATGGATGGAATGGATTAATATCATGATATTAAAATCACCACTAAGTGCTCCATTGCGCCCAGCTTTATATATTAGTATAGATTTAACCTCCCGGTCTTTTCAGTGTTCCAAACAAAAAACGGAACCCTTATAGGATCACTCGGGTGTCTGTCTGTCTGTCCGTCGGCCTGTCCGTCTGTCTGTCCGTCTGCCTGTCCGTCTGCCTGTCCGTCTGTCTGTCCGTCTGCCTGTCCGTCTGTCTGTCTGTATGTCCGTCTGTCTGTCTGTATGTCCGTCTGTCCGTCCGCCAGTCTGTCTGTCTGCCTGTCTGTCTGTCTGTCTGTCTGTCTATCTGTCTGTCCGTCCGTCCGTCCGTCTGTCTGTCTGTCTGTCTGTCTGTCTGTCTGTCTGTCTGTCTGTCTATCTGTCTGTCCGTCCGTCCGTCCGTCCGTCCGTCCGTCCGTCCGTCCGTCCGTCCGTCCGTCCGTCCGTCTGTCTGTCTATCTGTCCTATCTGTCTGTCCGTCTGTCATAGCCAGTTTACTCCTCCGGATCCACTGTACCGATTCTGTTTAAATTTGGTACACATATGGATTTCTATGGCCCAAACACGGACATGTTACGTAAATTATTAAAATTTTAGTATGGGGGTCACTTTTGGGGGTCATACTTGAAAATAAAAAAAAAGATTTTTTAACAATATCGTGTGACATCAAATGAAAGGGCTTACTGTGAGGGTCTTAGGCCCGTATTAATATTAATAAACGGCCCTCAACAACGTACTCAAATGCGTTATCATTTGAAACGGCATTATGACGTCATCAGCATCTCAAGATTATTGCTTATTAATAGACACATAAATACAGTATCTCAGTAACCAAGATCAGCATCTCACCTAGCTGTACTTGATGCCTTAATCGCGTGAACGATGACGTCACATTGACCGAAGTTTTGAATGACACTTGTCGCCTTTCGTTATTGCTATGTTATAAGATGTAAACTAAAATACTATTACTACTACTTTACTTTACTTTACTATTACTTTTATTTAATTAAATCTTTAATGAATGGCGCTAATACACGTTATAAAGTTGTTTGCTACCCAAGAAAGCGTTAAATTGTAAAAAAAATGTGTATTTGTTTCCCAATATGACAATTGTTTACTACTTAACTCAGTAAGCATAAACAATATAACGCAATGTAGCATCAGTGTCCAAAAAAGGAACGTCAAACATAAACATCTGTTTGTATTCAGCACGAACATCTCAAGATTTTAGGTACATTATCATATGAATTAATGGATTTGTTTCTATTAATATTAGATAAAAACTATTGTTTTAGTAGGTACACATATTAGTAGTAGTTAGTACCTACCTAACCACTTACTTGTTAGGGTTCCGTAAACCAACGGAACCCTATTACTAAGCCTCCGTTGTCCGTCCGTCCGTCCATCTGTCTGTCAGCGGGCTGTATCTCAAGACCCGTAATAGGTAGAAAGTTGAAATTTTCACCGATTATGTATTTATATTGCCGCTATAACAAGAAATAATAAAATTAAACTTAAAAATTAAAGGGGCTCCAATACAAGATACGTGTTTTTTTCGTTTATAGTATGGAATCCGACTCGAACTTGGCTGTTTTTTTTTTATTTTCACTAGGTAACTCAAAAGGATTTGAAGCATCTCTTATATAAACTTTTGGTAAACGAAATCACAAAGGCCACAAAATATCGTCATAGTAATCTACTTTATCGTAATAATTCATTTCACTTCAATATTTTCAAACTCCATTTTTGGCGCCACACAGTGGATCGACGCCATACAAGCAAAGGGACATAGGCAACTCAAAAATACATGTGTCAGTTTTTGAAAAACAAATCATTCCATCGTATAGGCCTACTTATAAGCTGTAAAAAACATATGAAGCATTTTCTTATCGGAATCTTATATTGAGGGCTATGGCATCAAACGTGATTTTTTTTGTATGGGAAACGGCATAAAAAATAGTATACCTTCTGAGTCCCTTCGTGTTTCGACTTGATTTTTTTATATGGTAATAAGACATATATTTGCTACATTTTCTCCAAACAAATATGGTGCGCCACTCGCACCCCTTATGATGTACAAGCGTTGACCGATTTTTTCCTTATTATCTACAAATTGACAGGTACTGATAAGTTCAGGTCATAAATCAGACAAGTCAGGTCATAAATCTCTGGAAACGATTGTGTCAATTAACGATGCGTAATAGAGACCAATATCTATTACGCATCGCTAATTAACACAATCGTTTCCAGAGATTTAGCTAATTAGCTATGCTTTCATTATAAACGTATGAGGCTTTATTCCTTTAATGGCTTAGCTGTAGTTGAAACAAAAAAGGCTCTTTTGATCGAGTACATAAATATATTTTATTCTAATTCTTAACCAACAAGAAATGTCGCACAAAAATAATTACAAATTAACTGAAACCTTCCTACTGGTCTTATGCTAAAAGATGACAGTTTAATAAAGTAAATTAAAATCCTCAAAAGATATCATAGATATCTATTATCTAAACTCAACTTGATATTAACTAACTATAAACAAAAGACAATAAATATAAACCAATAAAATAATTTTAAAACACAGTATTATCAACATCATACAACAAAATAACAAAAAGTAGCTTAGGATATAGTAAATTTCGAAATTAAATTAATTGATCAGATCAATAACAAATTCAAGTATTAGTCACAGAAAGTATCATCTTCAGATTCTATTTCAGAATCTTCGGAATCACTTTCAGAAACTAAATTTGTAACATCACAAAATTCTATTTTGTTTTCTTCTAAATCTAACATTTCATAAACTTCTTTGAACATTTTTTTCTTTTCTTTTTGATTCAGTTTTGGTCATATGGTTGTCAGAACAGGATCTGAAGTAAGTAAAAGGTTATGCAGTACATCTTCGTTACAAGAAACACTGCTGTTTTTTATCGAGTGAGACTCTCTAAATTTACGAAAATCCTTGTTTCTTGCTTCAGATGCCTCTTCTGACAAAAAACCGATAGGAACTACAGATAAATGCTCAATTATATGAGCCCCATGAATGAGCAACTTATGAATACTTACAGGCATATAATACCACGGATAAAGGTTACTAAACATTTTTGCAGTATCTATACAGTACTTGTTAAATTTATTAACTACAATTTTTTCACCAGAAGAAATACATTGCAGGACCACACCAATTCTTCGCACTAAATCAACGTCAAGTCCAGTTATATCAGCAGTCTTTTCTGGATCTTGAAAGAATCTTCTAGCCGAGTTCCCGTTGTTTGTTGTCCCACTGCCTTGTTTTACAACGTCTAATAACAAACCAGTTTCTTTTCTGAATTGGTCTTGAATTTTCTTTTTTCTTTCGTCTACTGAATGTTTTGCATCGTCTCCTCTTGATTGCCAGGATTTAATGTCTAATCTATATGTTATATGAAGCAAACATTCCATCACACGAATCCCAGCATGAAGGCCGCTTAATCCATATTTGTACATATCTTCATTCACTGTTTTTTTCTGTACTAATTCTATGTTATTCATTTCCTTCGGACGCGCCTTGCACAAATCACAAACTGCTGCAGAAGTACCCGAGATGTAAGATGCCACCTTACCATCTATCATCGTCAAGAGCAATTTATGCTCAATATTTGCGTTTTCGTAATTTCAGGGTCATAAATTTTCAATTTCATTTTCTATAGCAGCCATTTCGGTTTTGACATTAAACTCAGTCTCTTTCATGAACTTCCACATAATTGGTCGGCAGTAAGACGTTGAGGAAGGGCGTTGGTTTTGCCAAATAACACATCCATCTTCTGCTGTGAGCTTCAATGGTACAAGACTTGGCATGAAAACACTTTGTAAATCTGAATATGAAACATCAGATTTTTGTTGATACACGCTTTGGTTTGAGGCTCCATCAAAACCCCATTTGCTTATAAGCAGAAGTTTACTTTTGCCAACAGTTTGGTCCAAAGACTGAATAATTCTCTTTACAGTTAAATCCAACAATGCTTGTAATGTTATTTTAACCGAGGTTTCTGTTATAGTTATAGCACTTCTGCCATCAGGGTAACACTTTTTCTTCTCTTCTTGAATTTTATAATAACTAGGATATTTACAAATTCCTTCTTTTTCAGTGAAATCTCTTAGTGTTATATAGCGAAACTTAGATAATCTCAAAGTGATAAATAATGCTAATGCTTTTAGGGTTGATATTTCTTTCATTTCTCCAATTTGAATAAATTGTTTCACTTTAGAAACTTGGTCTGGGTTTTCCATAAGGTATTGCAGTATTTCAGCAGCATCTTTTTTCCAGACGATTTAAGGCTGGTTTGAGCTGAGAAGACGATTTCTTTCGTACTGTTGATGCTGCAAGTTGCTTCTGTGCGTCTTCTTTTTTGTTTATTTGATAGGTCTTCGAAAGATTTGCGGCTGTCTATCGAAGTTGACGTAGATGCGTCGGAAAACCGACATACCGGGTCCATTATAATATGTATTTGTAAAAGAATCGGATGTTGTCGCAGCTGGTTCTTCAGACAACTCATTCATACCTTCTTCTGTTAGAGCACAATTCTCTTTCCAATTTTCCGGCCATTGAATGTCTGTCTGCAACCAGGAAGAATTCTTCTTCATACATTTTTCCTGGCTTCTTGAAGATTTTGTCCACTTAGCAAAGATCCGATAAAAGAATTTACGGCACCTGTCTTTTACTTCTTTATCAACAGTGACCCTTAACTGAACATTACAGTTTGTTCTTAAAGATGTATATAATAGATTATAGTCCCAGAGATCACCACCATCACGTAGAGAAACGTAAAGGTCGAGGTAAGTAACGAAACTAGGGAAAGACATAATGACAACACTCGAATGAGGATGAAATTACAATTTATGCACTTCAAGTAATGCACCTATTTATATGGTTTAAAAATTGGTACTAATGATAAGGATAATTATAACAAAAGTATAATTATCAATTAGCTATTGATTGATTCTTTGAAAATGATGGTTATGTTCGACATTAAAGAAACATACCTTTGAGAGAGACTAGCTAGTGAAAATTTTTCCGGGCTGGAATTGTGAACGCTAAAGATTCACAAGTACCAGGAGACCAGGAAAATGTCGAAGTTATTCAAGGGCTGTAAGTACAAACAGCAAATACTCACAAACTATCAGGTTACCAGAATCATGGAGATGTATTTCCATGGATGAGAATATGAGACAATGTAGTTGCGCGCCAGGCATAAATACTATGCAGACGAAGTTGCGGGCAGAAGCTAGTTACCTGAATACCTACCCCCCCCCCCTATTTTGATCTGATCACGAGATGTACCTACCTATTCAATTCATACTTAAGTTCAATGCCAAGTGAATGCATGTGTATCTATAAGATAAACATGCCTTCACTTTTAGTTATTTTATTTCATTCAATACGTACTTACCTAAATTTTTGAGAAAAATAAAATACGCTTTTTTATAAAAATAGCCTGCCTTGCCCTGCTAGGCAAAGGCCTCCTCCTAAATTTTCCAGCTAGCAATCTGTTACCTTCTCCGGCACAAAACACACTATTTATGTTTTATTTTTTTAATTCTAGTTTGTTCCTGTTGCTAAAGTGGGGTTCTATTGTGACACCTAAACTAGGCTTATCACAATTATTTATTGGCAGTAAAAGGGAGCATCAAAAGGTAAACGTTTGTTGTAAAATTGTTAATTAAATCCTTCATGAAATATTAAATAATTATAAATACTTATAACTTACTATCTTCTGCCAGCGGCTTCGTCCGCGTGATCCCTAGGGAATGTACTCCCGGGATACATTTAGGCTATTTGTTATTTCTACCTCTGTGCCAAAAATCATGAAGATCCTTTCAGGCGTTCTGATGTGAAAGAGTAACAAACATTCATCCATCCATCCATCCTCACAAACTTTCGCATTTATAATATTAGTAGGATGTAATTTTTATATTGTTAACTAATTTAGTTTTAATATTATTATTTATCTTTATTTCAGTTACTTTCTCCGGCGGAACCTAAAAGTCCAGAAACTGAATTATACAGCCTTATATAAAAACTGTAAAAAACACATGAAAAAGAGTCTGCTACTTGCGTAATAGAGTAAAACAATTAAAACGAAAAGATTTGTTGAAGGCCTTGACTGAAAACGAATCGGTGCAATCTTTAATGACAAAATTAAGTCCTTGATGTTGCAATCGCAATTAAGAAATGTAAAAGGAAACACACTGGCAGAAGGTGGATTTTGGAAGAAAAAAAATATAGCATTAGGCTATGTAAAAGATGTGCCACTTGCTACCGGCTCCTTCAAAGACTGTGGTGTCTTTCTGTACCAAACAGTTTAAAATCGCTGTTAAGCCAATTCAACCTAAATACAAGTATTAACAACAAAATTTTCGATGGCTTAAAGAAACACATTAAAAGACAAAATCCGTCAGATAATGCTTATGTTCTTATGTTTGACGAGATGGCCATTAGGAAACACCTGTGGTATAACAGCAAACACGATAAAATTATGGGGTACCAGGACCATGGATTACAAGAACCAACCCAACAAGAGGCCACATATGCTCTTGTGTTTATGGTAGCTGAAATAAGAAAAAAAATGAAGCAACCTGTAGCATTTTATCTGTCATGGTTCAATGTGGCTTCAGATAAATTGGCAGTCCTAATAAAAGAGGTTTGTATATTATTTAATTTTTTTTTTCTTCCTTAATGGCAACTGAGCCGGTTCCGACTATACTGCCAGTGTCATGTCGTGACGGCAGCAACGAAGAGTCAGGAGGAGATTTAGTTATTCTTAAAAATGTTTTACCTTTTTGTAAACATTAAGGTGCATATAGTTAGTGCAGCAAACTTATCTGGCCCGGTTATGGCGGTGCTATCGGTGAACAAAAATGATGGATCCTGTCAATTGTCACTGATTTCGCTGAAAGTCATACAAAGAGGTCGTATGTTGTTATGGCACATAGATTGCGTTCTGGTCATTTTCCATCCAGGAAATTTGGATACCTTATGAAAAAAGTCGATTCCCCTAATTGCCAAGTGTGTAACAAAGTTGAAGATGTCCAACATCTGCTGGTGGAATGTGAAAAGAACAAGAGAGAGAGGGAGATAGCGATGCGGGAGTTAAAAATTAATATGTATGATGTTGGGGCTTTCATTAGAATATTAGCTACACCTAATTCGGGAGACGCGAAATTGATCTATGAAATGGTTGCTGCATCACTAGCTCCCTCGCTTACGCAATAATATATAGTTACGTGTAATAATTACTTAGATCAGGATATGATGAGGCTGACGTACCTTTATAAGGTAAAGAAAAAAAAGCACTGGATCAGATAAGTTTGCTGCACTATACAGTTTTGTCATACCATGCAAGCTTCAGGTGTACTTAATATTCAACTGTTTACTAATCACAATCTTTTTTTAGGTTTTGAATAAATGCTTCGAAACAGGAATGAGCATAACCGCAAGACCGCAACTGTGTGTGACATGGATGGAGTGAACAGAAGAGCCCTATCAATTTTGGGTACTTCCAAAAGTCCAACCAATGAAGTGGTGGCTATTTTCGATCCTCCTCATTTATTAAAATGTTTGAGAAACTTATTTCTTAAATATAATATGAATTGTATCACAAATATTACATCTGATAACACGAAAGACAAAGGTAATTATTGTTCATTATTAATAAGATGTGTAAATATAGATGATGTATGCCTGTACAACTAATGTTAAATTTACAGTATTCTAACCAGTGATGATATGACCTAAAGCTGTTTGGCCTTCTATTTAGCTATAATAAGTCGTTCTGTTTTGATCAATTGAACTTAAATTATACTGTGGAGTCATCTTCAAGTATATTATGCGTAAATAAAATTAAATCTTGTAACAAACTTTATTTATTTACAGGTGTTGCTAAGTGGAGTCTCATTCAAGCCTTTTACGACCTCGACAACATGAACCCCGTGTTTGCACCAAACCCTAACACTAAACAAAAAATGAAAGTAAATCTAGCAGCTCAAGTGTTGAGTCACTCTGTAGCAGCAGACATGTTTGCCAAAATATCACAAGGTATGTATATTTCTATTAAGGTTCTTCCGAACATCCGTAAAAAACGAAAACCTGGATCACTCGGGTGTCTGTCTGTCCGTCCGTCTGTCACAGCCAGTTTTCTCCGGATCAACTGAACCGATTATGTTGAAATTCGTTATTCATATGGACTTCTGTGTTCGAAACACATACGCTTTACGTATATAATACATTTTTAGTATGGGGGTCACTTTTGGGGGTTAAACTAGAACACTAGAACTAGTTGTGAGGGGTTTTTATAATATGTTGTTTTCATAATTTTAAAATAAACAGCTTTGAAGTTATTCAAGAAATTGGACCAAAAATGACCGTGAAGCTAAGGGCCTTAGCTCCGAAACTACTGAGTCTAAATTGCAGGAAAACCTATAAGTCTGTCCGACTCGCATAGGGCCAGTTTTTTTTATATATATAGGTTTGACTGAAGTCCTTGTCCCTACTAAAACCCACGTAGGATGCGAAAACTCATTGAGCAATGGTCAAGATGCAGTACATTTCATTTAATTCGTACCATAAAATACAGATGTTCAAGTATAGTATATAATTTTCTTTTTTTTTAATTTTCAGGAGAATTGTCTGCAGATGCAACGACAACCGCCGAAGTGATATCAAACATGGACAAATTATTTGACGCCATAAGTAGCGATACGGCTGATCTCCGAAGAGGTAAACCGCACTCCACAAATATGACGGCAACATCACCTCACATAAAACATTTTGAGGAAATGAAATCGTTCTTTGAAAAATTAGAATTTGTAGGGTGACTGTTAATAAAGTTAATAAAATTAAGGAAATTACGAACTAAATATTACTAAATAACTATAACTAAATATTTATAACTAAATATTTTTAGAAACAAGACATTTTAAAAGACATGAGTTTCACTTATGTTCTAAAATGTCTAGTTTATTATTAATTTATTTACGTTATTTCCTTAATTTATTAAATTAATTAACAGTCTACTTACCTACCTTCGTCAACTCCACACACTGCTTACTTATCTGTGGATAGATTACTTGTCTTTTTAGACCTTTTTTGTTTATCTAAGTAAACGCAATTTTGTCCATGAATGCATTAAAATGTGTTACAGTATTTGTGTAAAATTGTTATTCAATATTTGTGTAAATAATCAGGAAATCTAATATATAAAAATCTCGTGTCACAGTGTTTGTTATCTCTCCTCTGTAACGGCTTGACCGATTCTTATGAAAATTTTTGTGTGTATTTGGTAGGTCTGAGAATAGGTAGTAAGGCTATTCCTTTTTTATTTATATGGCAAAACAACGTTCGCTGGATCAGCTAGATTTAGATAATGTACAGATTTGTTACTGTTAATAAATATCGAAAATTCCACTGTTTTTGTTATTTTTATAACCTATTTACTCTAACATGAAGGTTTATTTTTGGAAACTAGAAACGAATCTGCAATAATACTAAGGAAAAGTAGCGCATGCTACTTTTCCGCAGTAGTACTATTGCAGATTCGTTTCTAGTTTCCAATTAAAAAATTTTTTTTAAGCCTAATCAAAAATAGCATTCAAATCTTCCCGCTTTGAATAGTTTGGTGGGATACAACTAGATGGCAGTACAATCGAATTCTGTCTCACATTTTTTTGTATGGAGTTGACATTCTTCCGCTAGGTAATATGTGTTCTGTGGGTAGTTCTGCTGTCAGATAAGTGTTTACTTTTGTATTTATTGTGATTTGTGAGAAATTTACGAGAATTTTATCTTTCGAATTGCACGTATATGATGGAAAACAGCCATTCAAGATGCCTGTGCGTTGTATTATGGAGTGTGGTGCAAGAAAGAAGGAAATTCAACCTGAATTGTCTTTGCACAGGTTAGTAACCGGTTTTCATGCAATATTACACATAGTAATACATTTTTGATGAAAATATGCTAAGCTACCACATATTTATGGTTGTAGTTTTCATATTTGGGCTTATTCTCGTCCAACAGACCTTTTTTTAATTTCATAGTTTCATTCGTTTGTTTACAATAATATGTCATGATGGAATAGTGTAGTACCGTTGCCGTAATATTTACCAATACTAGTTCCTTCGCTGCGCTGATACAACATCGGTATAATATGTGTTCCAATCGGTTCGAGTGACCTTGTTAGGTCCGGCTCGCTGTTCACAGCACAGAGATCGTTCCCCAGACTTTTATGATGATTGGTTATATAAGATCCGGAAATAAGATATCATTTTGTTATTTGTTTTAATTTCGTATTGTAACAACTTGAACCAAATGATTTATTGATAAAAATATTAACCTTTTTATAGGTTTCCTAAAAATGAAGGATTAACCTCTCTGTTCTGTAGAGGTTCTACAGACAGGTTTAAACTACGGCTACAAAGCAGCGTATTCGATATAACTTAAGGATTGAAGTAGTTTTTTTCTCTTTTTCAGGTTGCACAAACTGGAAAAAAAATATGTCAATAAGCAGAAAAAACATAAGCGCTTCAACAAAAGGATACTCTGAAGAAATCCGAAAGTTCGCATTAACGTTGCATTTTTATCCCCGCCTAAATTATATAAGGCGAACTTACAATACATGCTTACTCACACAAGAACTTTGAGCAAATGGTACCAGCATGTAAATTGGGAACCGGGATTAACGAAAGAAGCATTTGTTTAAAAATTAAAGTGCAATGAAGTGCAAAGTGTCATGCGAAATGTTTATTGAATAAATAAAACACTTATGTTCATTATTACCGAAGTTTTATTGAATGAATAAGTAAAAGCGAGGTGCGATGCACAATTTATGGTTATGTTATAATATTTTAAAAATAATCTGCATTGTATGAGCAATGGAAGCTGGTAAGTTCGTTTTTGAAATAGGTGTATTGGTACGTTTGTAAAATATTACTAGAAATGCAATTTACAAAGACCGCTATCTATTTTCGTACACACCAAATTAGTATCCCTCGAATTGTCCCGGAAATGAAATGACTGTATCTGGCAAACCTAGTCCACATACAGACCAGATATAAAATAAGCGAAAGCGCAAAAGTGATGCAAGTAAAAGTGTTTTTAAAATCTGTGCAGAAAAAACTACATTAACTGTCATTAACAGAAAGGAGTAAGCCTTTACTCATTGTTTTGTTACAACAGATTGTAATAATATAAATTATACTTTTGATTCAAACGTGATGTCTAGTAAGACTCGTAATACTAGTATGTAGTATTAGTATCGATACTTTTTATAGTATCGTTATAGTAACACTGTATTCCCTGATTGGTGCTACCCTAATATTGGCAGCCATTTTATGCGCCACTTTGAATTGTAGGTATGCACCTTTTTTTCTAGGTATTTCCAGTCGTCCATACTTTTTATATGTCTATGATTCATACTCTTTGCTCAATTCCACAGAGTACATTATATATAAAAGGACTTTGACAGATGTTGATAATAATATTGACATGCTCAGTGCTCACAACACGTTTTTTGCCTGATTGTAAAATATATTACGAATATACCTGTTGTATGGATGATACATTGTATAAACAGAGACCTACAATGATATCATATGAAAATAAAATAATACTTGCGCCTATGGTGCGTATTGGGACCTTACCGATGCGTCTTCTGGCACTACGATACGGTGCAGACTTGGTTTATACCGAAGAACTAATTGATTGGAAGTTTTTAAGATCAAAGCGCAAATATAATGGTAGGTGTTAATTAATTCATGTAATTGTAGAAAAGTTCTGTAGTGATCTACATATTATGTATATGTGTGTATATACAATTGTTTGGTAAGAAACTATATGGAGCCAACATAACCTTAGTTTTGGCTTAACATTCAATTAATAACCAAGAGATTTCGTATTACCAACGCATACTACAAATAATGTAAACGAGTGACAGATTCTAGACTGCTGAACATTATATCCACCCTGATATATTTAGACATATCAGGATGGATATAATGTTCAGCAGTATAAAGCCACATCAATCAATATATATAAAATTCTTCCGTTACTGGCTGATTGAGTGACTGACAGACAATGCACAGCTGAAACTACTGGTTGTAGAAAGCTGAAATTTGTCATGAAGCTTCCCTACACTCTGTAGGGGAGCATTAAGAGAGGATTGCCGCAAATTCCTATAGGAAAGGGGGAAAATGGTATATGTGCATATGAAGTTGCGGGCAAAAGCTAGTATTGCTATAAAAATACTTACTCGCTCATTGATATGAATGAATCATTTTAATTTTTTTTCCAGAAATACTAGGTACAGTTGACTATGTAGACCAAACTGATGGAACAATAGTCTTTCGGACTTGTGATGAAGAAAAGGATAAAGTTATACTACAGTTAGGAACATGTAATGCTGAAAGAGCTTTAAAAGTAGCCAAACTAGTGTAAGAATAAATGAATAACCATTCTCTTAAAACTGGTTTTTGTACTTATCTTATTTGAAAATCCTGATGATATTTTTTCTGTTTTTAGAGAGAAGGATGTGGCTGCTATAGACATCAATATGGGATGTCCAAAAGAATTTTCTATAAAAGGAGGCATGGGAGTTGCCTTGCTAACTCAACCAGAGAAAGCCCATAACATTTTAACTACTTTAGTCAATAATTTATCTATACCTGTTACTTGTAAAATCAGAATTCTTCAAACACCAGAGGAGACATTAAAGCTTGTAGAGAAACTGGCGAGTTCAGGAATTAAAGCAATTGGAATTCATGGCAGGACAAAGGATGAACGGCCTCAACATGCAGTACACACAGATATCATGAAATTTGTTGCTGAAAGAATTTCAATACCAGTCATAGCAAAGTATGTCTTTTTTCAAAATGCTTCAATTAATCTAGCTTTTCAATAGGTAATGTGTTTTGTTGAGGTACAATTATTATTATAAATTTCTTAAACAATTTCAGTGGAGGTTCTAAAGAAATCGAGAAGCATAATGATATTTACAAATTCAAAGAAATGACTGGATGTTCCAGTGTGATGATTGCAAGAGCAGCTGAGTGGAACTGTTCCATTTTCAGGAAGGAAGGCATGCTTCCTATGGATACTGTCATTAAAGAATATCTCAAGCTAGCAGTTGATTTTGATAATTCACCATCAAACTCAAAGTACTGTGTGCAAAACATTTTAAGAGAATTGCAGGACACTCCAAGGGGAAGACAATTTTTAGATTGTCAAACGCTTGAACAAATATGGTAGGTATTCATGATATTTTAAATCTCACTAAACATCACACCTATAATATAATCTTAGGAGTTAGACAGTGAGTTATGTGTATGTATATCAGGCTGGTTTCTGCAACTCCACGACTAAGCGCGTATTTTGCGTACAGTGATATACCAGCACACCCACATTTCACTGTAAAATATGTTCATGTTAAAGAAAAAAATCTTTTTATAGTGACATTTGGGATTTAGGAGAATACTGTCAAGAAAAACAGTCAAGTTATCAGAAAAGCGGAATACAGGGACGATGGCAAGTGAATCCTGATGATCTGGAGCCACCACAGAAGAAGATGAAATCTTTTAATACTGATCTTACTGATGTTAACCAAATGAAGGTAACCAGTTTTATATAATAACAAGCTTTCGCCCATGACTTCGTACGCACATATCCTGTTCCCGGAGGAAATTCGGGAAATCCTCTCTTAGTGCACCTCTACGAAGTGTAAGGAAGCTACATGCCAAATTTCAGCTTTCTACGACTAGTAGTTTTGGCTGTGTGTTGATTAATGAGTCAGTCAGTTTCTGCTTTTATACACATATATATAGATATCATTTGTTTTGGCAAGCAGATTTTTGGTGACCAGACTCCTACCGTCTTATTACAAAACAATGCTTAAGTACTGGTTTAAACCAAGACTAACAAGTCTAGGATTGTTACGGTATTAACGCTAGTACCAGGTTTAAAATGTGTTCCAATTACAAAATTAAGACTATTCGAGGATCAGTTAGTACCAAAGAAAGTCCATGGTTTAAATAATATCCACAGATAAGAAACAAAAATGGCATTCTTTCATTCGTTCATACAATCTTTATTTGAAGAAACGTTCCGTTTCTCAAAATATTTATAATATAATAACAATTGGGATGCTTAAATAATTAACTATCGATACAACAATATGTTATAAATTGTTCTTTGTTTATGATACAATATATTGAACAAGCACAACTTGTACTTTTGACGCGCTTTTTATAATCGAGTTATCATATTCTTCAACACTTCTAGCGTGAAGTGGAGCGACGACGGCTGTTTACATAGTCATGTTGCGTCCTTTTTAATTAATAAATTACCTTTTTATTTTTATTCTTTGCTCTTAATATTTCTGTTACGAGGTTTGTTTCGGATAAATCCTCAAGTAAAATATCTCCAAAACGTTTTCTGAATCTATACTAATTTCTAAAATCTACGTTACTCAATTCAAAAGAATACACACGTCTTTTAGATCGCCAAGACTATCCAATATATCCAAATCCATCAATTCAATTCATATTAGTATCAATTTTTAACATATTTACATAGAAAAACACAAAATATTAGTCAACGCCAACCTCAAATAAATTAGTACCGAAGTTAAACTAGGGGTCTCGGCGGACTAACTTTGGTACCATAGTTAGTTCAAGAACTAGTGATAAACTTCGTTTTATAATAACGTTTTATTTAGTCATGGTTTAAACCTAGTGTTAATCCCAGTACTAAATTTAGATCGTGTTTTGTAATAAGACGGCTATTGTTTAGTGCTTTTTCCTAAAGATATAGGTACAATTAATAAATTGGAATTCTTATTTTTCAGGTATGTTTTGTTCGAGCAAATTTCAATGATCTTGATTTGCCTAAATCCAAACTTCATGCATGGGCTGGAAAGAATGGTCAAAAATTGCCTGTGTATGAAACACAGCAAGTGGAAAAGTTATTCCGTACTATAATTACTTTTAATGGGAAGAAATACACATCTTCTTTTTGGGAGAAGAATAAGAAATTTGCTGAGCAAGGTGCAGCTTTAGTCTGTTTATTCCATTTGGGCTTGATGACGGAAGAAGATTTGGTTAAGGTTGGGAGTATAATAAAATGAGCTTATACATCAATAGAGTTATTAAATTACACCCAAATCCAACTACATATTCTCTACCTATTGTGACAATGTAGTGGAAGCAGGTTTTAATGATGATGGAGGCAGATCTAAGTACAAAGAAGTATTCCTAAGTATTAAATAAAGAAAAATTATTCAACTAATTTATTTTTATATAATAGAATTCTATAAATATAAGCAAAGTGTTAAACACATGGTTATTAATACATCAAGACATTATAAAGTAAGTGAAATCATAACTTGCACAATAAAAATTCAAAGTCTATGTTTGTTGTTTCAAATTAGCTATATTTTCTACTAGCTTTTGATTAAGTTCGTCTAATTTAGAATTCAGTCCATCTTGTTTCATTACATCCTCTTGCAATTGCTTGAAATTTTTAAAACAACTGTGTGCATTTAATAAACTTTCATTACCTTCAGCTACTTTAATAGGATGATCTTTCACTTGCAAAATCTCATCATCGAATAAATCTTCTAACACAGCCTGAGTAGTTGGAATGTTCGGCACAGTATATTTCTCCATGATTTTAACCAGATTTTTCATAATAAAGTGTTCAAATATTACTCGATGCACTGCAAGCCTTTCCTGAAATAGATAACATGTGAAATTGCATGACTCTTGAAGTATGCATGCAATGCTAAGCTCAATATATTATTAAACTACACTACATCTTACTTTTTTATAAAATTATTAAACGTTTTGATAAAAACATCTATTATATACTTAGCGGGATAATAGACTGAAATCAAATCGAAAAAAAGTATTGAAGGAACGGAACTTAAGCGGTGACATTGACATTTCAGAGTTTGACGTCGAGTATGGTCTGTGCTTTAGTGCTGCTGGTTCCAAAATGTTGTTACGGTTATTTTTAGTCGATTACTGTATTTTTCCTAGTCCGTACCACTGGCAACATTATTTTATGTATGGGAGACCTTAGACGATCAGTCTAGCAAAGATTCGATTTATCAATCAGATTGACATGTTCGTGCGTGGCTAAGTATAATAAGAAGACTAACTAAAGCTTGCCGACGCGGGTTTTGGATGGGTTATCTTAAAAAGTTAGCCGTTCGAGCACCTACGATACAAGAGAAATTCCTAGTGTGGCGCAACGTTTTTAAAAAAAATGATATGAGCAACTTAGGTAATGTATTACAATAATAAAATCGGCTGTTATTTAAAACAAAACAATAAAAAGATTTTTACGTGACATTTAGGAGGTACAGACGCCAGCCAGCACATCAAACTACCACAGTTTTAAATATAAAGTTGAAAATCTATTAAAGAAATTTGACAGATTGTTGTAGCTTGATCTGCTGGCGGGACACCTAAATGTGTCAGAAATACTTAACAAAATTTTAATTTAGTATCCGTCCAAAATTATAGATGGCGTGATGGGGAAATGGGGATCATTCTAGGATCTCAACGTTTTCAAGAACAGTAGGTACTTTTAAATCTAGGTTGTTTCATAATCGGCAGCCAGGAATTCTTTCAGTACTGATAGAGATTTCTTTTATTTCAATACCTAACTTGGTACTGTTATTAATTAATTGGATACCTACATGTCTAAAATATACCTTGAAAAAAAATTGATGTGCATGTGTTAGCTACTTTTCAATTGAAAAGTAGCTATCAGAAATGTTTTACCACGTTACAATATTATTTTCTATGGTCATTTATTTTTTCTAACCTCCCCCAACGTTGTTAATATAGGTTGATGTTAATATTTTAGACTTAAACAATAATAATTGTTGATTATAAATATATTATTATTATATGGGTTATATGTATTCACATAGTATTGTTTCTTTTTTTATTTATCTGACTATGAAGGTCAACTCGTTATTTTTTTTAAATATATATTTCTATCATTATCCATATCATAGTTAACAAGTAAATTTCGTGTCATGTCTAATTACTTAGCATACATTTATATAGATTCAAGTTCTTAAAACGTAACAGACAGATGTGTTGCTAGGGTGTTTGTTGGCCACTTCTTCTCCACAGCTAACACTAGTAAGTGGTGACGGGCGGGCGTTTTGGAGGACTGTCTTTTGTAAAACTTGACGTTCTAAAAGTGCTGGCTCTCAGCCTAATTTGAATAAACGACTTTTGTTTTTTTTTTATTATAAACGGTAGATAGTGTTAACCTGTTAACTAAGTCCTCATACTTTTTGTTACGTTTGTGGATAGTTTATATTTTCAAAACGAGCATATTGCAAAAGTGCAAATCTTCATCATAATTTTGGACTAGGTACATAGTGTTAACCAAGATAAAAATCGGTCAAGTGCGAGTGAGACTCGTAGGTATACCTATACAAAGTTTGATGCTTTTATGTATTAACGCTTATACCATAGATAATACACTTAAACTGGGCTTATACGATGGAGCCAGTGCCGGTTTTAGCACTATTGGCGCTCTGAGCGAACATTTTACGGCGCCCCCTAACTGCTATTAAATCCCATACAAAAAAAAAAACCAATTATTAAAAAAAAAACTGATAGAATTTTACTATTCTAGCCATTCTATCGGCGAACTCTTTAATTAGGTTATCAAAGTCGATGTTTTCAGTAATTTCGTTTTGCGATTGACAAAGTTAAATACATTTATTTGAAAAAGTAGGTCATACCAAATACCAATAAAACTCATGAGAGACTTTAACATCAGTTTTCAGAGTTTCAAGAGACAAAGTAATTAAACCGTCATCGGATGGCAATGATTTGATAACGGAATGCTTTAACACTGGTTTTTCTTGCTTCCCAACGTGAAACACTGAGGTTTTTTATACACTGTCGCTGCCATATCGTATAATATGCCGCATTACAAGTAGGCGCGCTGGATTGAAAAATGCCGCTGGAATGTAATGCGGCTACTTCACCTCCAGCTGATTTCAATTCGGCTGAAATAAAGTACGCCGCATTGAATAAGCACTGCGCGTTCGTCAAAGCGACTTAGTAACGAGCGCACATACAAACGGGTGCATCAATATAATCGCGGTGCAATAACTAGTTTAAACAGCCGTTTAATTGGCAGCCTTCACTTCAGTCAAGCCTTTCCTTTTGATCGGCGCTGTCTTGTCATCGACCTAAGTAAAATCCCGGCGTTAATTTAAACAGCTAGGCAGATGACTTTGTTTAAAAACGTTTAATGACTTGCCTAACCAAGTAGCGGAACATAGGGCACAGGGAACATAGGGCACTCCGACACGATACGAACTTAAACTGTATGGTATGACGGAAGGTAGAGTGAGTGAGCGACTAGTGGAGTAGCTAGCATGGGTGACACCTTGGGCGGATAAGCTTGTGTCACCCCATAAAAGAACCCTCCTTCAAATAACTATGAGTTGCGGCCTTTGTTCTGGTGACGGCAATCGCATGACATTTTTCGGAAGGTGTTCCATTAGAGCTGCTGGTTTTTGTTTTCAGGAATATTTTTACATCACACTTACAAACAAAATCTCGAAAATTTGTGTACTTTGCCTTGGATTGTTTTGAATTTCTTTTCATCATTAGCTAAACTCAATTTTGTTAACTGGCGCAAGTAAGCCCAAGAACTAAGAGAGGGTAGCTTGCAAAAGCGAGCGAAGCGAGCTCGAAAATGCCACCTCAGCTTGTGGCACTTTATGTACTAATGCAAAAAAGCTCATTAATCAAATTAGGGCAGAACACAAGAGCGAGCGAAGCGAGCTCGAAAATTTTGCATTCCACTTCGGATAGGTTTTATTTTCTTTTGATCATTCAAACTTAAATAGAAGTAACTTTACCGCCAAATGGCGGTCGTCAAATAAACCATGTCCGAGGCCCTTGAGGCGGCTTAGAAACTGACACGGTGTGTTGGGTCGTTAGACCTGACTGCCCACACGATAAGAAGAAGAATGGACTGAATCAAGAAAGCTCATTAACTGCGAGAGGGCAGGACACAAGAGCAAGAGAAACGAGCTCGAAAATACATCTACCCTGGAAATGTATTATTTTCTTTTGATCATTCATACATAAACATAACCGTTTTATTGAGTTATACAGAAAAGGTCGAGATCAAATCAAGGACAGTGCAGATTGTAAGAGCGGGCGAAGCGAGTTCGAAATTTGTTACACCCCACCTCGGACGCGTTTCATTACGTCACCTGTTTAGGGGTGACACCCGACCGTGATAAAAAGTCAACGAACGGTCGAGTGTCACCCCTAAGCGGGTGTAGAACGGTGCGGGCCGCCCAGGTTGACCGCCTGCGGCGCCCCTCTATATCCGGCGCCCTGGGTCGTTGCCCAACCTCGCCCTACCCTAACGCCACTACTAGATAGAGCGAAGAGAAAATAAGGACGAAAACGCTGATAAAAACACGTTTCCTGTTTTGGGATCTCCCTAAATGTTAACAAGGTATTTATTATTTAAGTAGGTATTTGTAATGTTTGGCTATAATATTTTAATTTCAAGGGTCTATCTATACGTATAAGTAGTTCTAAAATACAACCCTATGGCAAGCTGCCTGACTGACGGACAATGGAGGCTTGGTTATGGGATCCAGCCGGTCGATTCTGTAAACATGTCGAAGTGAAGGCTTGGGTGAAGTGATCACGAAGTGAACGGTCAATCCATGTAAGCAAGATGGAATGACAGCAGGGCGATTCTGTAAACATGTCGAAGTGAAAACTTAGGCGAAGTGAACGACAAGTGAGCTGTCAAACCATACAAACGAGATGGCTTGATAGCTCGTCGCGGTAAGATGTCGACAGAATTGACCGGCAGCTCACTACGTGATCACTTCACCCAAGCAGTAGCTTAGCGAGGGGGGGACGGCCCGCTATGGGTGACACCCGTTTAGGGGTGACACCCGACCGATCGTCGACTGGTTTTTGTCACTGTCGGGTGTCACACACTCATCCGTAAATATTTGACGCAATGAAACCTGTCAGGTGAAAAGTGAAAAAAAATTTTTTTAGCTCGTTTCGCTAGCTCTTGCATTTTGCACTCTCAAATTTCATGAGTTTTTCTTTATAAATCAACAAAAGACTTCCATGTATGTATGAATGATCAAAAGACAATAACCTTTGGAATAAGATGCAATAATTGCTTTAGTTCTTGAGGTTTTCTCCATGTGGTGACTCGACCGTTCGCTGACTTTTTTCACTGTCCGATGTCACTCCTAACTGGTGACGTAATGAAACCCGTCCGAGGTGGGGTGTAAAAATTTCAAGCTCGCTTTGTTTGCTCTTTCATTCTGCACTCTTTGTTCTCAAGCTTTTCACTGTATAACTCAACAAAATGACTATTTTTATTTATCAATGATCAAAAGAAAATAAAAACCTTCCGCGTTACTTGAATTTTCGAGCTCGCTTCGCTATCATGTTCTGCTCTCTTTTAGTTAATGAGCTTTCTTGCATCAGTCCATAAAGTTACTTCTATTTAAGTATGAATGATCGAAATTCGACTACACGGTTGGCGCAATGGTTGAGCGATTAGCTGCCACGCTCCGTGTCGCGGTTTCGATTCCCGCACGGAACAAATATTTGTATGGCCTATAGATAGTGGTTCCGGCTTTGGCCGTTTGTGTATTTGAGTTTATATGTATGTGAACGCACCCACGGTACAGGAGTAATTCCTAGTATGAATGAAAAAAAATATCAAAAGAAAATAAAACCTATACGAGGCGGGATACAAAAATTTTTGAGCTCGCTTCGCTTCTCTTGTGTTCTGTCCATAAAGTTACTATTAGAGGTGGGACGCAAAAATTTTCGAGTTCGCTTCGCTCGCTCTTGTGTTCTACCCTCTCTTAGTTCCTGAGCTGGTTTGCGTCAGTTAACGAAGTTGAGTTTAGATAATGTTGTAGAGTAAATACAAATAATCTGAGGCGAGGTGCACAAATTTTCGAGGTTTTTTGTAACATTGATGTAAGAACATTCCTGAAAATAAAAACCTTCCCCCCTCCTTCCGAAAAATAGCTTGCGACTGCCGACACCAGAACGAAAGGCGCAACTCATAATTATTTGGGATCATTTGTGGGGTGACACCACATCATCCGCCCCGGGTGTCACCCATGCTAGCTATGCTACTGCACCCAAGCCTTCCACATGTTTACCACTTCGACATGTTTACAGAATCGACCGGCTCTTTTATTTCACGCTACCGCATTTAAGATTTTGCATTAAAATCATAGGAAGTACCTATGAATGACGAACAGGAAGATCGTTTGCTCCAAAACATTATATTAAGAATTTCGGGCACTATTATAGTCTTATAGCTTTTGCCCGCGACTTCGTACGCGCATATCCCGTTTTTTCCCGTATCCCGTTTTTCCCGTTCCAAAAAACTATCCTATCTTTTAAGTTGGATCAAATAACAGTACGTCTACCATGAGTTTTATCAATCTATACTCGCTAGCGACTGTAGTTAAAAAAAATTATGAATACTTTAAAATTACAAGTTTCTAATTTATTTGCTTAAGTATTTAACTAACAAGCAAGCAAGTTGCAAGTAAAACCTTAGTTATCAACTAAAAAAATAAATTAGAAACTTGTTTTTTTTTTAAGTTTTCACACATTTTTTTAACTACAGTCGCAAGCGAGTATAGATTGATAAAACTCATGGTAGACGTACAGATAATTACAAAGTTTCACCAAAATCGGTTCAGTAGTTTAGGAGTCCATCGCAGACAAACAACGTGGCACGTGATTTATATATACTAAGATTAAGATAAATGTGGAATAAAGTTAGATTTTTGAAGTGAAAACTTCTTTAGCGGCGTTGAGCACTTTTTCTGTAATGGGTATAAAATCTTAAACTCGCGTCAGGACACGTGACCTGATCGAAAAAGCGTAAGACGGACTCGCGTCAGGGTCACGTGATGCTGATCAAAAAAGCGTAAGACGGACTCGCGTCAGGGTCACGTGATGCTGATCGAAAAAGCGTAAGATCGAGGGGAAGGGAGAGGAACTAGTATCTCCCACTCTTTCTACCGTGCCTGAGTGTGCTGCTCCGCTTAGGCGGCACAGGGCGCTTGCGCGAATGTCCGTCTGTGTTTATGTACAGCGTGCCACGCGTATCCAAGGATACGAAATTACGGAATTACGAAATCATGGATGAAAGTTGATTTTTCTAAGAGATAAAAATTAATGTAATATATAAATAAATAACGATATAATATTATGAATAATAACATGTAAATTGTCATATTTGTGTACGATAGCGCAATAAATAAACATTGTATTCTACCTCATAAATGATAGTATTTTTGTACTTATAATTAAACACAACGTTAATACTAAAGTTTTCACTTCTGCCGGCACTCCCGGAGTGCTACCGGTGTTTTTTTTATTTTTATTTTATATTGTTTGCGACAGTACCTAGTCTCTAACAATATTAATTTTAAGGCAACCAATGTGAAGAAAGAATACATTATTTTGAATTGAATGAACATTTATATAGACATAGAATTAAGCCTAAATCTGATAAATGAATATGCTTAGATTTTTTTTCAGATTTTTCTTAATCGTGTCCCTATCTATGTTTAACCTAATTTCATGCTTTTTGTACTGCTATCTGTATTTAGGTAGCTACCTACATCACCTACGTCATTTTCTAGACTTAACGGTTAAGGCGTTTTCTTAAATAGTCTAGTAAATGAATGAATTTAAGAATATTACGAAGTAGATTTGAAGCGGAGCTGGGCTGTTCAGTGTCCAATAAAGTAAAAAATAACACAAGTCTGGTTCACTGTAGTTATTTAGATGGATAGTTTGCGGTTTCCTGTGGTAACCGCGACTGGATCGACCTCGATTTCATGAGCTTATGTTACGCTCATTTACTACAAAAATAAAACACGTTGATAACGCTGGCAGTAGCAAGAGAAATTTAATAGGTATCTAACAGGTAGGTTTAGATGGGTACCTACCTAGGTATATACCTAATGATAATTTCTTTTGACCTATAAGTAGGTACAGTCAACAAAGCTATTCAGCATACAGTCAAAAATATTATTTTTTCACAGCACTGCCAAATTTTATTTCTAACTAGCTTCTGCCAGCGGCTTCGCCCGCGTGGTCCCTAGGGAACATATTCCCGGGATAAAAAGTAGCAAATTTCATTTAAATCGGTTCAGTAGTTTTGGCGTGAACGCGAGACAGACAGACAGACAGACAACAGATAGACAGACAGACAGAGTTACTTTCGCATTTATAATATTATAGTAAGGATGTGTGCATAATATTTTTTTTAAGCTTTTGACATACTTACGAGTGTGTTGTACAATAATTGTCTACTTAGCAAACTCACAACATTGTTTAAAAGTAGTTGCAAGTTCGGTGCCTGCATACCCAATAGCTTTGTTGAAGCTTGCTGTACCAACTTCCTAGTTTTCCTACGTAGTTTAAAATCATAACCATTGATCATTGATATATAAAAAACCCAAGATCCACACTCAGCATCTCAAAAACGCCCGCAAAAAACAAGCGCAACATGTATAATTGTGCGCTAGTTTCAAACAGTCTCACATCGTTCGCCATACTGCACTGCTTTGTAAAATCAACTTTAAGTGATCCGTGTAAGGTTGAATTTGCGAAAAATATTGTGTAGTATAACTAACTACACACAACTCACACATGACACTTGATACATGTCAGTTTTTGACGACAGTTTCGAGTGTTGCATTTGTTCGAGACTGTGCATCTTGGGTTTTTTATATATCAAAGCCATTGATGTGGTCTCATAATGACATGTGTAATCATCAAGATTTGACATTATGAGACCACATCGAGGATCCGATTTTTGTGCTTATATAGAACAAAAAACGGATCCTCGATCACTATTCCCAGCTTTATACCTAACTTAGTAGGGTAAGACCGAAGAAGCTTACTTATGGCTAGAAAGATGATGAATTTAGAGATAACGGCTGATAGACATGTAGTAGGAGGACACATACTGCATGCACCGACCACAAATACCTACAATTGGTTGAGAGCAGAACGAACCTTACGGAATAAATTCTCTCATAGAATGATGGTGGCAGGCAATCGGTCCTAAATACTACTATGTACTATGTAGTTAAGGCGAATTAAAACCGCACACACACTCATACACGCAAAGATCATAAGCTATACTTTGTCTCCACGTCCACTTACGAATATTTGCTCCTACATTCTTGTTCTTAGTATGCATATTTTCACCTGTAGTCAGCGCTAAATAATCCTTGACTGTACCGTACCTACCTACCCCGAACTACTCCGTACTTTCAGGCGACAAAATTACTGGACTGTACTATTATTGATTTGTTTTGTTTGATAATTTATAATGTAGGTACCTATGTCAATGTCATTTCGACTCCGCCCCTAAGATGACCCACTGACCCGAAGTTTGTTTAATGATAGGTAAGTATAATGTAGCTACTTACAATGTTATGTATAAATATTTGCATGCCATCATAGAATGGCGGAATGTGTCCTGCACCAGAACTAAGTATATGTAACATCTCTTTACCTACCACATTTTTGTAAATAAAAACTTACTACCTTCACATGAAGCACAGCAAGTGTCTCTTCTACTCGTAGTTTCAAAGTTCTCGTTCTAGTCGAGTGCCCGGGATGTCTTGTGTGTGATAGCCGGCTGGATATCAACCGACCACAACACGTGTGGTCTCCGATCTATCAAATAATTACGTTTCGATGCCAAGCGACAGGCGTCGGGTTACAACTGGCCGTATCATCGTGAAACGCTTCTGTGTATCTGTGATTATTATAATTACAAAGTGTATCAAATCAGCGAAGCCATAGGTAGGTACTGTTCCTTTTTAAGAGCTTTGCTGTGAAACTAATCGTAATGAGTTTGTTTAAGTATGTGTTTGTCTGTCACGCCTAAATTGCAGAACAGATTTTGATGAATTTTGTTTCAGATGAAAAATTGGAAGCCTGGGGACGGTTAGATATAAGACAATACCTACGCTACTTTTTTGCAAAAATCTATTTCACGCGAGCGAAGCCACGTTCAAAAGCTAGTAGTAGGTAACCGCTTAAACCGATTTTTATTTAAAGATACATTTATAATTTGAAACGATAATAAAGCTATGCAGGCATTATTTTGCATCATTATGTTTTCGATATCTAAAGAATAATTATAAAAATTACCATGACGTTAATAAAAACTGGCCAAGTGCGAGTCGGACTCGCGTGCAAAGGGCCAAAAATAACATGTTAAAAAAATGAAATTGGTTCGGAAAACCAATTTCATTTTTTTAACATGTTATTTTAACACCACAGACTTCTTATAGGTTTTCCTGTAATCTTAAGGTATTTTTCAAAATTTTTGGTTCAATACTTTCGGAGATAAGGGTCATTTTTGGTAATTTCTTGAATAACGTCAAAACTATTTATTTTAAAATTATGAAAAAATATAATTAAAACCCCCACAGTAAGCCCTTTCATTTGACATATCACACGACACAGTTTGAAAAACTTCTTTTTTTTTAGTTTGACCTCCATAAGTGACACCCTACTAAAAAAATATTTATTTACGTAACACGTCCGTATTTGGGTCACAGAAATCATGTGCGTGTGATGTGAGGGCCACTTTGTTAAAACTCATTGAAAATGTGCTTAGGAATTAATGAACATTCCTAAAGAATTCCAGTCCAGGTCCAGTAGATCCGAAGAAAACAGGCTGTGACTGACGGACAGACAGGCAGACAGACAAACAGACAGACAGAAAGACAGACAGACGGACAGACAGTCAGACAGACACTCGAGTGAGTCCTATAAGGGTTTTTTACGGATGTTCGGAACCCTACAAATTGGGATTTGAGTTAGGTAAGTCTCTCCACCGTTAGGGACAGTTGAACCGGGGTTTGGTGAGAGTAACTGTAACTTGTACTTCTTGTAAAGAGTTATCAATCATCTTCATCATCATCATATCAGCCGAAAGACGTCCACTGCTGGACATAAGTAGACACCCCCCAAGCGCCACAACGACCGTTATCAAAAAATCATAATAATTCCAAAATTTTCTTGTTGAAGAAGTTTTTCATGTATAGTTTTGATCCGATCCGCTTTTGATTAACCTATGTCATTTTGAAGTCTATCGTGACATATTTTTTGCACTCCCTTGTATTTTCTGGTGGCTAATAACGGAATGGTGTAGTTTCTGAAAAAAAAAAGATTTAAATAAAAAAAAACCGGTCAAGTGCGACACGGAGTCCCCACCGAGGGTTCCGTTCAAAAGGTGTACTTTAAATAAAAAATATTTTTATGATTTAATTACAAATGTGTAGTTTTCAGATTTTTCCCTATACTTGTAGTACCTATTTATAAGACGGTATTACTTACCAAATTTCATTGTTCTAGGTCAACCGAAAATACCCTATAAATTTTGAGTCAATTTTGAAATACCCTATAGATTTTCCCTTGTGTTGTGAGTGTCAAGTAATATACGTTTTTTGCGGCATAAGTAAACGGTTGTCTTTTTTTACGTTTACTTAGAAGTTTGATTTATTCACAGCTTCAAGGGATTGTAGACCTGAGTAGATAGTTATATAGTTTTTGGTTAGTTGTAGTTATGGTTGGTGGTTTTTGCTGACAGCCGCACAGGAACGGAACGTGTATTTTGAAAACTTTTTCAGTAAGATAAAAATCTTAAACCTTGATTTTCTAAGATAGCATTATACCTATTCATTGATATTGCTTAGTATGTTAAGTAACTTTATAAGTTTATGTATTTGCTTTGATTTTGTGAATAGGTATTATGAGAACTGTTGAGGTAGCTATAAGGTGGTTGTAGTTAGGAGAGTAAATAAAATTAATAAGTCCGTAAAACCACTCTATTCGATATTCACGTCAACAGGATTTATAAAGTGCTACACAGGTTACCGTTTCGGCGCGTCGCAAACGACTGCCGGCTGACCCATTACCTGCACGGGAACATTACATTTTGCAGCGCTAGCACTATTGCTGCCTGTAGTCCCTACAAGAACAAAAAAAGTGACATGGAATTTTAAGGATAGGTATGACGCCATGTTGTTAATTTGGAATAGGGTAAATGTACATAAATAAGTCATTTTGTTACAGAAAGATTATCATGTAGTGATCTCGACTGATTTCCGTGACCATAGCCTGTAAAATTAAGCAAAGATATATAAGTTCCTGAGATAAAGTACTAGTATTAAGTAGTTAAAAAGAAATGTGAATAGGTATTATTTGGAATACTACACATATTCCAAATTACCTGCATCGTAAGTCAAATCACGTTTCTGGAGTTTTTAATTTAGAAATCAATTTTGAGAACGTTTCTGGTTTTTGTTTTGTATGATTGTTTGTATTATTAATATTAAATATTTTTTCAAAATTAGACCTCATTTTTTGTTGACCTAATCCGTTTCCACTTCTTATACTAAAAAAAACCAACTGATATTCCAAATATTATGCTGCACCTCTATACTTCTATAGCTACTAAAGCTGAAGAGTTTGTTTGTTTAGTTGAACGCGCTAATCTCAGGAAATACTGGTTCGAATTGAAAAAATCTTTAGTGTTGGATAGCCCATTTATCGAGGAAGGATATAAGGCTATTATAACATCCACGCTACGAACAATAGGAGCGGAACATTATGAATGTTGCGCGGGTTAGCTAAAAATATTCACTCAGCTGCCACAAAACAGATTTTCCAACTTGATAGCCAAACTTACCGGCCATCCCCAAAAATAGCAAAGCATACTTGTGATTTCTCAGGCGCTAACATTAAACATATTGAAGTTTGACAATTGGAAAATTAAAATAGAATTTTAAGACATGGTTCGACTCTCCCACCTGGGCAAGTCTCCAGGATTCCCACTAGATAGTTAATTTTCCGAAATATCCGTCCAGTAGTCTGTCATTATGATGAGTTTTTAATAAAGACTGAAAAAATCAACATATTGGTTTTTACAGGCCCCGTTACGTCTATTTCCAGCAGTATATATATACCTACCTACCTACAGATACGAAAATAAGTATTATATAAGTTAGCCATGTTTTTATACATATTAGTTGTCACTGAGATGAGACTGCGACTTCAATTCGTATTTTCTGTACCTATAGTACCATACTTAAAGACCTTCAGTGAGATACAAATTATTAGCCACAAATTTAAATGTTGTCATGTGATAAAGTTCGCAAAAGCTAGAATTACACAAAAGCCGTTGCAGGTCTAATGAGCTTTTTTTGATTTACAACCGCTTTCGCCCGCAGAGAATATTATGTCCGCATATTTGAAAGAAACCGCGAAATTACAAGTGAATGCAGCCATCGACATCAGCGACCGCGGCCGGCGACGCGGCGACGCAGGTCTGTGCCGGAGCCGGGCAAACCGCAAGCTCTTCGGCCCGACACCCGCATACATCGCCATTTCAAAGAATCTGAATTATCTTTAGAAACTTCGCTGTTGCGGTATTTTACGACTGTAGACCACAGAAAGTCATTAGGTAAACGTAGGAAAGAATAATAATAATATTAAAAAATATCGACAACGCTCAACTGATGCTGGGAGAGCTTGTTGAGCTTTGTTGTGACTCGGCAATGACAATGGTCCTTCGCGCACTCGCGATGTGTCACCCCACACTGTATTGCATATTTAAATAACAAGCAATGTGACACTGGTGCGTAGTTCGACGTGTAAGGCATAATATTTTCGACAATTCAATGTATGCCTCTCGAAATAGCAACTCGAAGCATCTCATTTACTGCAGATGAAAATGAGGGTCACAAATATTCAATTGAAATATTTGAGAACTTGATTAAAAATGGCGTCGTAAAAGGACTCTCGGAGATCGGTTTGGAGCATTTTTATTTGGAGTTATTTTTATATACTTGTCGTCGTGATTTTTTATAAATATTTAGGTTTATAGGAGAAATTAAAATTTAACTCTTGAAATGATTTCAACTTAATAAGATAAGATAAGGTTTTTATTTTGCAAATATGGGTACAAAACACGAGATAACAATTTCAATATAAAGATTAATTAATACGATTACAATATAATTAAATTAAAATTAACTGTCATATTTTTCTAATTTCTAGTAATTATAAAAGTAAAAAAGAGATTCCTTTCTCCATTAAAAAATCTGTCACGCTATAATACGCTTTGTCCACTAAAAACTTTCAGATTTATTTTTTAAACTAGCTGACCCGCGCAACTGGGCTATCTAACATTGAAAGAAATTTTTAAATCGGACCAGTAGTTCCTGAGATTAGCGCGTTCAAGCAAACAAACAATAAACAAACAAACTCTTCAGCTTTATATATTAGTATAGATATAGAAGTATAGATAACGCTAAATTTAATTCTTTCCAACTCCTCTGTAATATTATTCTATAATTATAGACTAGCTGTGCCCGCGACTTGGTTCGTGTGGATGTCGACAAATATTTGTTGCAGTGATAAAATCTACTTTAAGTTAATACCATGCGTATCCTAATCTCTCCCGAAATTAAGAAAATAGGAAGAGGGTACCTATTGCAGGGCACTCTATCATCTCTTCCGGTTGAAATGCCGAGTAGCCCAGGTAATCTCCTGATACATACCTACCTCGAAGTAGGTGTCAAAATCAACAAAACCGGCTATCGAACGAACGGTGGTAGGTAGTCTTCAAACTACGAAACAAAGAGACTGATGAATCAACTTGATTCTAAATTTCGTCCAGTCCAAAAAGAAACAGTTTCTTTGATTTTCACTGACAAAATTTCAGATTACAGAACACCGATTAATTTTTATATTTTATGTTAAACAGTTCTACTGGTTTCATATAATCGATTTGCTGTGTAAGAACAATCGAATTTTGAAAATCGATATTTAGTAGGTCTGAATGAGGAGCTCGTAGCTAAATAATAACAGTCGCACGAGTTGATTTTCATGGTTTACCAACTCTTGCCTAGGTCGCTCTGTGGATAGGTGACCATATTATTTAAGATACCGCGACTTCGCCGTGCTGATCGAAAACTAATCCGAATATAGTTGGGAAAAGGTTAGGCATATGTTAAAAATTAAAACATTATTATTATTGTCGCAACCAACCGCCTGACAGGCACCGAGCACGCAAAACAATTGAAAGACAATACCATTTGGCCCCAAATGGGGCTGATGGTCCTTGAGAGAGTAACTCTGCCGTTTTATTGGCCTTTTCATTGAGTGGCGGTTAATCAGCTAAATGATCCCCAATGCCCAAATGTGTCAAAGTGGCCAATGTGTCTAATACAACATTTGGGTAGGCTGGCAGATGCTTAGGCCGTCTACGAATAGGGTAGGTAAATGTGTGACGAAAATATATTTATGAATTTATTTATTTTTTGGGAATCCTAAATTCAATTGCCTTCTTCCAAGTTTTTTTGAAGTGAAAACTTCTTTAGCGGCGTTGAGCACTTTTCTGTAATGGGTATAAAATCTTAAACTCGCGTCAGGGTCACGTGACCTGATCGCAAAAAGCGTAAGACGGACTCGCGTCAGGGTCACGTGATGCGAAAAAGCGTAAGATCGAGGGGAAGGGAGAGGAACTAGTATCTCCCACTCTTTCTACCGTGCCTGAGTGTGCTGCTCCGCTTAGGCGGCACAGGGCGCTTGCGCGAATGTCCGTCTGTGTTTATGTACAGCGTGCCACGCGTATCCAAGGATACGAAATTACGGAATTACGAAATTATGGATGAAAGTTGATTTTTCTAAGAGATAAAAATTAATGTAATATATAAATAAATAACGATATAATATTATGAATAATAACATGTAAATTGTCATATTTGTGTACGATAGCGCAATAAATAAACATTGTATCTATTCTACCTCATAAATGATAGTATTTTTGTACTTTTAATTAAACACAACGTTATTTTTTGTTGTTTTTATGGTTCGTTTTGTTTATGTCAGGAACTGTGTCAAGATTGACATCTGTCACTGACAGTCGCTGTCGCGGCCACACGTCAGTGTCTTTTTGTTTATTTTGCTGTCGGTGGTTTGTCTATGATGTGACCGCGACAGTAAGGATGTATTATTTACATGTTTTCACTTCTGCCGGCACTCCCGGAGTGCTACCGGTGTTTTTTTTTGAGCCTTCCTGGTATTTGCACTTCGTTCATTAGATCCTTTGCAAGTACATTAGGGTAGAGTGTGATTCTTGTTTTGTATTTAGTCATCCTTTCCTTTATTTCCTCCTTGACTGTTTAAATGTTAAGGTCGTGGTGTAGTCTATCATTTGTTATGTACCAAGGTGCGTTTGCTATCATGCGTAGCATTTTAGATTGAAATCTTTGCAGGATTTCTATGTTTGAGTTTGCTGCTGTACCCCATAGTTGCGGACCGTAGCACCATATGGGTTTAATTATGGCTTTATAAATTAGTAACTTGTTTGTCATTGATAACTGAGACTTCTTGTGCAACATTCAGTACATTTTTCTGACCTGTTGACCCATTGCTAGGCTTTTGGTAAAGATGTGTTTACTCCATGTGAGTCTCTTGTCTAGGTACATTCCCAAATACTTTGCCTCATCTTGTTGGAGGACTTGAACTCCGTTTAATGTGACTAGAGGGCAAATGTCACGTCGAGTGGTGAATGTTACTTGGACCGATTTGTATTCATTCGCCTTGATATACCAATCTTTAAGCCATTTCGCGATATTGTCAAGGCTATTTTGGATGTTTTACAAAGAAATGTCTTGAGTATTCGATTGGCACCGATTTTTTTAACTTCAACAGTAGCCCATCATGCCATACGGCGATCAAAGGCCTGTGAGATGTCCAAGAATGCAGCTGTGCGGTATTGTCTCCTTTCAAAAGCATTGTTAATGTTGTTCACAAGCCTATGTACTTGTTCAATAGTACCATATCGTTGCCTAAAGCCGAACTGGTGGTCTGTGATTAAGCTGTTTCTTTTATGACTAGCGATAATATGCTCAAGAATACGATCTCCATTACTATTGATGGTGTTGGCAATAGGCTGATAGGCCTGTAAGATTTTACGTCTTCAGGGCTTTTGCCCGGTTTAGGGATCATAATGATTGAGCCACTTTCCATTGTCTTGGGACCGTTGAAGTTCTCAACATGGCATTATAGATGTTTGGAGGGTATGCGGTACAGAGAGTAAAGTCCCGCAAACCTTCATTTTAAATGGGAAGATCCTCCTACCAGACAGTTGTTGCGTCTGGCGGGCAACTGCCCGATAGTTGATGTTCGGGCTGATGTATATGTTCAAATCGCACGGTAAGCTCTGCTTGCGCGATGCAGGATTTTAACCTAGTAGTTCGCTGCTAGTTGGATAGATGGCGTCGCGGTTCTTTTTGCTACAATGTAGATTTGCTCCGTTGGTTTTTCTTGTAGTATTGATGCCGCTACAGACGTATGTTAAGAAGCGCACACCCACTTCTGGCAGTTCTCTCATTATCAAATCGTATCCTGGCACTTTGTTTTGATCGAGGTCTTCCAAGTGGATAAAGGAAATTGAAACAAAATTACGCTTGTAATCTGTGCCCAGTATTGCCAACTGTAGATTCACTGTTTTTCGCAAATCATTTCAGTTTTTTACCATAAAGCATCATCTGCCTAACCTACAGCTATGTTGGAGTCAGCTTCCAGTCAAACCGGATTCAGTTGAATTCCAGTATTTTACGTGGAGTGGCTTCCTACCAGATCTCTGCAACCCTATAATACTGGGTAACACGATACTTCTTGGCAAGACTGTAGGTGTCAGATTTCCGGCTTCTGAGATCTGAGATCTCTTCTCGGTAGGTATGTTAAAATGGTCACCCATCCACAGACTGACCTTGGCAAACGTTGCTTAACCTTGAAGATCGACCCCGGCGGCTATTATATTCCGAGGCACGTAGGAATCTCGGTATGTTAAAATGGTCACCCATCCATAGACCGACCTCGGCAAGCGTAGCTTAACCTTGAAGATGGACTCGTGCAACTCATCATCTGCCTAACCTTTTCCCACCTAAATTGGGGTTGGCTTCCAGTCAAACCGGATTTAGCTGAATATCAATATTTTACGTGGAGCGGCTGCCTACCAGATTAATGGGTTGTAGGGGACAACCCATTAATTGGGTAACACGGTACTTCTTGGCGAGACTGGATTCTGACAATCCGTAACGACTGCCAAAGATCTTCAAATGACAGTCGGGACCAATAGCAAAAAAGAACTTCTATGCCTTGACGAGAATATCCAACGCTACTTGGGGTCTATCATTTCAAACCTTAAAAACTATTAATGGGGCTACTTACTTGGGTTGTATGTGCTACGGGGCACCTGTCTGGGCTGACAGGGCCACCATAGGGGCGTTACGCCGTAAATTGCTGCAAAGCCAGCGTTTGGCTTTGATATTCTTATGCAAGGCGTATAGGACGGTTAGTACCTACTGAAGCCTTACCGGTGCTGGCGGGTGTTCTTCCAGGCGATCTAGAGGTGCAGCGCCGCTGCAATGTACTACTACGCTAGAAAGACCACGGACTCAGAGTTTTCACCGCAACGCGACAGTGCTATGATCTGTAGATTACTAAAACCCCAGACTGACGTCTTCTGGGAGGAACTTTTATCCGAATGGCAATGTAGGTGGGAAAATTCCATTAAAGGCCGTCAGCTCCACCAGTTTTTTCCATCCGTTCGTGAGCATGGACATAGGACATGGCTAAAGGTGGATCATTGTGTTACCCAATTTCTCACAGGTCATGGCAACTTTAAGAGTAAATTATTTTCCTTTAGGCTTGTGGCCTCGCCTTTATGTCAATGTTCTACAGCTGACCATGAACACGAACAATCCGTACACCACATCCTATGGGCGTGTATTCTTTGGCAAACTGAACGCAATATTATGTTAGATAGTATTCAGGTTACATCTGGAGTAGTTTACTACACGGACCTTGTAGAAACCAGAACAAATTTCCGTGCGTTCAAGCAATTTTGCCATACCTATTACTGGAATCAAAAGTAGCTCACAATTTAGGACCCATTAGTTTTAGTGTTAATATATAATCCGTGGTGCTTGACAACTGGGCTTAACCCAGTTGTATATGTCGGGTAAGTAATAGATGATATAACAACAAAATCTCTAATATTTTCAACATATAACAACGGAACCTTTAATTTTATTTAATATAGCGATTAGTTAGTATAATGAACGATTGATATAATTTTAAAATAACTAATTTTTAAAAGCATAACATACATTAAATATAAAATTGTTTAACATAACATACATTAAATATAAAATCGTTTGACATAACACTCAAAAGATATAAAACTTATTTGGTCTAATATGATGAAAACGCCAACTTATTTAAAAGTATTTTTTCTTTATTTTATTCTTTGTAACCCCGCTTCGCGGGGCTCCTGGTTCTGGGTGGTTTAAAAAAAAATTACCACGAAGGCTAAGTGATGGAAATGGGTTCTGTTATTTATCCTTTATCTCCCTGGCTATTTTTTATTTATTTTTTAATGTACAAAAACGATTCTTCTACAGATTTATTATATGTATAGGATAGATGACTGGCGCCATGTAGCACACACTTTTGCGCATTAAAGTCGTTCTTGCACTAGGGAGATACAGCCTACTATTATCACGCCTATTTCGTGGAAATACGTCAGCTATGCGTTCAAAACGATCAGGGTTTGACTTTACAAACACTGCAATTTCTAAAATATATAGGCATGGTAAAGTTAATATTTTATTCTGTTTAAAATATAGGACGCAGCAGTAGGTTGCAATTTTAAAAATAACCGTATGCATCTTTTCTGTGCTTTGAATGCAGTTTCTCTTTCAGTGGAGTTGCCCCAAAAGATAACGCCGTATCGTAGGTGGCATTCGACTAAACCATGGTATGCAGTCAGGAGTGCTTCTAGACTCACAATAGATGACAAAGTATGTAAAGCGCAAGCGGATGTGCTTAGTTTTTTTGCAAAGTGTCTCTATGTGTTGTTTCCAGCTAAGCTTTTTGTCTATTTCTAGCCCTAGAAATTTAGTACTAAATACATCGTTCACCTGTGTCATTATTATATTGCACATGCAGATTGCTCTTATCTGGCATGCGTTGATTAAAATGCATTACCTTTGTTTTGCTTATATTAATTCTTAGCTTTTCACTTGTCACTTTCGTATGTATCTACACTTTTCGAAGGTATTGTCACGGTACTGTCATCTGCAAATAGGGTCAATAAAATAGAATAGAATAAGTATTTATTCGCATCATCAATGGTTGTTCAATGAATTCCGGTAATGAAGTCATTAATTTATATCTATACTAATATATAAAGCTGAAGAGTTTGTTTGTTTGTTTGCTTGAACGCGCTAATCTCAGGAACTGCTGGTCTGATTTCAAAAATTCTTTCAGTGTTAGCCCATTTATCGAGGAAGGCTATAGGCTATATATCATCACGCTAAGACTAATAGGAGCGGAGCAGTAATGAAAATAGTGACGCAGGCGAAGTTGCGCGGGTCAGCTAGTATACAATATAAAAAGCAAAGGTCCCAACACAATTCCCTGCGGTACCCCGTTTAATCTAAATATCTCGTCATGTTTAGTAGCTAAATTAATTCTATTCATTTCAGTTATTTTCATCTTTTATGTAAATAAGATTGAAACCGGTCTTAAACATTACCCCTTATGCCATAAGCTTCGAGTTTCTTCAGAAGTGTAGGATGGTGGACATAATCAAACGCCTGTGAATTAATCGTAATTACTGTGAAAAGAGTTTTAATTTTTAAATGTTTCATACTATAAACATGTTGATTGGTCCCTTTTTTAGGGTTTCGTACGTCAGTCGGCAAAAACGAAACCCTTATATAACGCTTATTGTTGTCCATCTGTCTGTCTAGACCCGTTTTCTCAGGAACGGAGGACTGAAACTGAAATTAATATCATACTCAAACTCAAGTCTGCTACCCTTTGGAGCAGTGAAAAATTCAAACTTCTAAGCCAAAGCAATGTAAAGATGAGGCCGTTTATCCTCCATTTATGGCGCATGTTTAGACGCTCGCAAGGGAATCAAAACCTATAGGGTAGTTCCCATTAACAAGTAAAGGAAAAACTCTGAAAATATAAATTTTTTAGTTTTTTTTTTATCACATAAGCCACATATTTTTCAACTAAAAAGTTAAGTCCTTTAAAGATGTTTTAAAGTATGTGTTGTTATATGGACAGTAGTCCAAAATAAATGCTTATTATTATTATTATTTATTTTTTGTTTTTCTCTTTCTCGGGTCCCTAGAGACCCGGTCCTTTGATAGGTGTACGAGGAGCCGAAGCCAACACGCAGAGGTGCCGTTAGACATTTCAAATGGAATGGGGCACCAACCGGCGATTATCCCTGTATGTACTGTGAAAGTATACCCAAGGTGGGTGGTTTAGTGGACCGATAATCGTTTACTATGGAGGAACTATTGGCCCCTGCCTGACCGCTGACAATTATAACTGCTTTAAAATGGCAGGAGGTGACTTGCACTCTCAATAAATGGGCCCCCGAAAACGTTCGCTAGCACAAAGTGACGTAGCGCCAAGGAGGCAACATATCCTGAGGTGCTAGAGGAGTGGAGAGGTATACCACGGCTATCATGACAATCCCGGAAGTACGGTCAAGATCCCTACCAGTATCTTACTGGATTATACATCCTTCTCCCGAGCACATTTGCTCTTACGAATCTCCATTCAGACCGGCCGATTAAGGCAAGAAAGAGGTGGGAGCTCTGTTCCTCGTCAGTGTTCACTCCGGCCAGCCAATAAAGGCAAGCCGGAGATAAAGAACAAGACTTCTCCCGGGAGATCAGGTCCGTGGGGTCACTACTGCCCAACAGTTCGCCACAAAACTGTCTTGCGGATTTATTATTATCTCCTTTATTCAATAAATATTCCTATAAATTACATATTTAAATATTTAAAAAAATATATAAAAACATTTAAAAATATAAAAAATAGTAGCCCACCGGTATCGGGAATAGGGTCTAAGCTACCGGCGGTCAGGGCTCCAGAGAGAGGAACCACCTGACAATGCGAGCCGTGTCCAGAAGTACCGCTTTCTGAATCAAGCCCTTGATCCAGCTGCCTAACGAGCATTATCATTATTATAGATGAACTATCTACATACGAGTTAGTACGGCCGATCCCTCGGAGCGCGAGTCAGACTCGCACTTGTCCGGATTTTTTTTTAATTACCTAGCGCTAATGTAATCAGCAGCATGCACTCGGTGGAACGCAGAGCTAAGAGACTCATCGGTGTGGATGCCAAGCTACATAGCTTGGCTCATCGCCGTAAGGTTGCCTGCTTGTCGGACTTCTACAGATTGTACTTCGGTGAGTGTGCCCAAGAACTCCACGACCTCATCCCACCGGCCCCCTTCTACCATCGGACATCCAGACGCACTGCATCTTACCATCCCTACCTTGTTGCTATTCGACCAATTCGCACTGAGCGCTTCCAAACGTCTTTTATAATGCGCACAGCAAAGGAGTGGAACTCTCTGCCTGCGTCTGTGTTTCCAAACGCTTACAACCCTAATCTTTTCAAACTAAGAGTGCACAGGCTCCTTCTGGGTAAGCTCGCTCCTTCGTAGACTTTGTCTCTGTCATCTCTGACCTAGACTAGAGTCAAGAGCTAACCGATGGCAAATAAAAAAAAAAAAAAAAAAATGTGGCCTAAGTTATATTATTCACAAATCAATACACAAAAAAATTCAATAAAGCATTTAGAACACTTTAGTTAGATCTTATAGGTTTCATTAAGTTTTTTTGCATCTGTTCTTGTTAGAGAAATAAAATAAAATATCATAGAGTTACATGTAGTCGTAGGTTATAATTGACGATTAAACTGTTCTTCCATATAAAAACATTGCAAATCATATAGCTTATGAAAAGCTTTTGAAATGTCACAAAATTTTTGCCTCGTAGCGAAAGAGCTACGTGGCTACGGCGTAGACGGGCGATTAGCGAAACTTTAATGTTTATCATGGATCAACTACCTTAGTGTTTTGAAATCTATTATTTATCTTCATCTACTTTGCTGCTAGACATGAGCGTCCCCCAAGTGCAGGAGCGTCGACCGGCCCTATGCGTTTCGCATCCAGTTGATCCAGTGTATCCATTATTGCCTAGTTTTAATTAGTAGGAAATTGTGACATGACATTCAAAGATATGTAGTCAGAAATGGCTACAGCAGAAGATATTACACAAAAATTAAAATGTTCAGAACACAACCCACGGACAACGTTTTTCATAAAGAAATAAATTACAATCTCACCAATGTCCTACAACGAATGAAAATCGTTAATTCTAGTTTTGCCCAATTATTGTTTGACAAAAGCTTGAGATGTTTAAGAGATTTCATTTGGTTGAGAGCGATTAGGCTGAGACGCGTGTCAGAGCATAATCGGTAGATCTCATAAATAAACTGAGCGCTTTGTATAGAAAAACAAAAGGGGGTTAAGTTATTAGTCTGTAGGAGTAGCTGTCTCGAAGGGCGCGTGCGGCGCGGGTGGCGGCGACTAACGCGCCGCCCGGCCCGGCCCGCGCGCCTGTCAACTAATATATTGCTTTCGGAGACAGATGACGCAAACGTAGAATGTTGTTCTAATACCTTCTGAGGCAATATACTATGTTGCTTTTCTGAGACGACGTCCCAAAGCATCTGCCTGCTGCCCTGTTTCATTAATTTTGTTTTGGAATCCGTTTATAGCCGTTCGTTGCAAATAAGTTCAGGTTTTAGATAGTATTTTCAAATGTTCAGCTGCTTTCTGAAACCTGCAAAGTGGAATCTTACCGTTTTCTTGTATATCTATTCTTAGGCGATTTTCTGTGAACGAACTTGTACCATTTATTTTTGAAGGTGTAGTAGTTTTTATTTTTCAGCGAACCTCTTTTTAGGGTTCCGTACCCAAAGGGTAACCAACGAAACCCTATTACTAAGCTTCCGCTATCCGTCCGTCCGTCTGTCTGTCTGTCAGCGGGCTGTATCTCAAGAACCGTGATAGGTAGACAGTTGAAATTTTCACAGATTGTGTATTTTCATTGCCGCTTTAACAACAAATAATAAAAAATTAAGGTTTATGGTACGGAACCCTTCGTGTGCGAGTCCGACTCGCACTTGGTTTTTGTTGTAATTCATTTCAAAGCTTTCGTTGAATAACCAAAATACATCTATGTGCTTACATCTAAATACATATGTATGTTAAGAACAAAAGGATTAATCACAACAACTCTTCATTAGTCGAAACAAAAAAAAAACTATCATGTTTAGACAATTTAGAGCCGAATGATATATGCTCAACTACGACTCGAGCCAACTGCTCAGTTATCTGGAATTTACGAGCGCGCTTCAACACGGCAAACACATTTGTTAATAGACACATTAGTCGTTAAATGCTCGTGTGCCGGTTCTTAATTGCCGACACGTTGGCGTATGTCGCCCGTCGTTCCTCTTCACAATATGCCCATTGTAGATTAAATACGTACAAATTTAAGTGCCTATACGTTTCTAATTGATTTATCAGTTACAAAAAAGGTCTTTTATAAACCAAACTGCTGTCTGCAGAATAAAGCGCTTGATATTTACAGTAAACAACAACTTACGTCTGATATGTATTCACAATTTTTTTGGTCGCACTGAGTAAGTTTTAATAAATGTCGAAGGTACAGAATTGCTGACAATACCATTATTTAACGTAGACCTGAAGAATCAGTGAAAAAAAGAAACTGCCAAAACGTATATACGTCACCGAATAATTGCAGACGCTATAAGATTGTAAAACTCATTTTAACCGACTTCCAAAAAAGGAGGAGGTTCTCAATTCGGTGGGTTTTTTTTATGTATGCACACCGATTACTCCGGGGTTTCTGATCCGATTTCTGTGATTCTTACTTGCCATTTGGTCCCATTAAAATTTGATTCGGTTTGGTTCACTAGTTTTTATTTTATGAGCATTTTTACTTATTTGAATTGCTGCGTTGACGAAGACGTCGTCCAAGTATCACCACTTAAAAGTGCAAAATAAAAAACTTTTTACAAAAAAATACATCGTAAGTCGGTTATATTTTTTTGTTTTCCATAAGATACGAATATATTGATAACTCTTGAATTTAGATCGGATTTATTGTATTAACATATCGAGAAGTTATAATCTAATATAGATTTGTTACAATCTTACGGAGTTTGCAATTTTCCGGTGACATATAGGCATCTATTTTAAAGAAGGTTTACTAATTAAACAAAAGAATCGCCAATGTTTTAGTTAGAACATTAAAAGTGCATGGAAAACAAAACATGTTGCGTGCGCAATTAGCGTAATGGCAACGTATTGTTTTAGTCGATTGTGCAGTGAGTAGTCGCTAACGAGACTCGAGCGGCGCGTGCACATACACGCTGGGACTCCTCTCGCCACCCTTTGTTCCTGGCAAGATTTCCTCCCCCACTCTTGAAACTAAACTCTTACTAACACAAATTAATGGCCGACGCTACAAATTGCAAATGATTTAGATTCTATTACGGTCAGATCGAGGAGTTATTAGATCTGCGCCTTCTACCTAATACGCAATCGAAAGTTGAGACTGAAGCGAAAACTTACTTTGCATCATGCGGTTTCTGTACTTTTCTGTTTTTTTTAAGTTAGCTTAAGTACAATCACCATTCCCTTGCCCTTATCCCAATTTAAGTATTTTGTGTCAGGGTAATGTTGCTTTCTTCTCCCAAAAGTCTCTATTAGTCGTCATCTCATTAATCAACAATTTCATGCCTCGCGGATATCATCCTTCGCTCAATCTATTCTGCTTTTCTTTGCTCTTTTCCTACTCTCAAGCTCTACTCTCTAGCTCTCACTTTAATTCTAAAGACTTTTCTCACAACACTTTCCCTTAAATCACAATAACATTATTTTTCATTTTTCATTACCAAATTGACGATAGTTTGCTCAGCAACGGAAACTGATAAACATAATGTGCCAACTAACTGAGCAAATGACGCAATGAGAAGGGGTATCGTTCCTTTTCAAGTTTTCAGTGAGAGACTTGCAGTCTGGCACAGATTAAAGTTGACATATGATAGACGTGGAGGAGACCTTTACCGATGGTTCAAAAAATTGCAAAAGGTAGATTTGAATACCATACAAGAAAGCAAATTTATTTCGGCTCAAATAAATTGTATTACTAAAAGGATTTTGTTTAAAATGAATCCGTTTCTTAGCTACTATTATAAACGTATCTAAATCTAAATGGACAATGCTAACAATACGCAACAAAGGAGTGACGTCGCTGTGTCTAGCAACTCAATAAGTGAAGCAGTTCGGTAGATTGCACTCGATTCAGACTCGGATAACGAGTGTACAATGAATGCTTTTCAATGATTCTTGAGTTCTGGAGAGTGGAGCTTTACATGGATAAGAATAGTGGAGGACGTTGATGGGCAGTGAGCAGCGAGCAGTGAGCGCGGACCACCGGCGTCGGCGGCGCTTCGCAAGCCGCGCGACGGAGCGTGCTGCCAGCTCTTCCACTTAACTAATCAATGCACACTGTAGTGGTAGCCGTCTTAAACTATTGTCACTTATTTCATGTCTCTTTGTATATATTGAAGCACTGATTGTAATACTATTGCATTTCATTTATATATTGCTTCAAATATGGTAGGTACAAGTTCTTATTTAAAATATTAAGTAACAGTCCTCTCCGAAGAAATATGAGTTTGAAATGAAATCCTCGTCTAATACATATATTCTAATTAAGGTGTTTTGCCAGGTGCTTTAGGCCTGATTCTCTTTCTGAAATGATAAATGAACATGATAGTTGAAGATGATAGTTGACATGAGAATTGTGATAGTTAATTAATATGAATTTATACCTAAAATTATAAATACCTGATTGATAGGTATCTATTTCGTTAAAAGCACATGACTGTGAAATGATGATCTAAAACATCAAAATTGACGTTGCTCTTACCTATTTCTTTATATTTTACAATGAAATAAATCTACGCATAAGTAGCAGAATGATCACATTGTCAAGCAGCCATTCATCGTACTGCCATTGAATACCAATCAATACTTGTCTGAGGATCTCTTATTCACGCATACTTTAACAAACAACAAACAATATTGCAACTTGCTCATCGCACCTCTCTCGCAGGACTGGTATTATTTTATTTGAGTATCGTCCTTATGGCAACTGACATAAGGATCTGTATTAGTTTAGTCTTCTGGAAATCGGAGGCGGCATATCATGACACAAGGTAATGTTTCCTTTTCTTCAATAATCCATTGTACAATTTAAGTCCTTGTAAAAACTTTTTATTGAAATGTTTGGCTCTACTTTAGTAATTCGATAAAAGAAAATCCGTTTCTGAATACATTTACAGTGTACAATAGTTTCTTTTCAAACATAATTGAGAATCGAAACATATCCTCTATTTTTTTCGTTTGATCTGTTCATCTGCAGTATGATTTGTGTGTCTACGCTTTGTAGCAGTGATTCAGCATTCAGAAACATTGCTTTAAAATTACCAGTTTGATTGAATTTCGTTTCGGCTGAGACAATTATGTGCGTCTGCATAAAGGTAGTGATTACGGCTATCGTAATCGGCTGCCAGTTTACGCTTCACCTTAGTGAGCAATATAAAACGTGCTACAGCGAGCGGCACGTCCTCCGCCCCGCCCGCGACCGGCGCCCGCGCACGTCCGCAAGCCGCAGCCGAAGCTTCTGTTATTTGCCAGCAGCACTACCCTCACATTATCTACAATTGTAATATCAACGGAAATTAGTTTAAGCTTCACAGAATACACTATACTTTTGTTTGAGTACCTAATCATTTATTTTTGAATTGGTAAGAAGAGCCTGGAGTTTTTTGCTGACATCTAGGCATGAATGTGCTAAGGAATGGTCGCGAGTGAGATGGCAGGTACAGAAATATGGACAAGAATGATAATCTTGTTTATTACGGGTTTGTAACTATGTAACCTAGTTCCTTGTTATAAAATAGGGACCTATTTTGAACCGACTGTTATTCATCATCAGGAAAGTCAAAAAACGGAAACGAGCATTTATAGTAGACACTTAATTGTTGCCGTCATAATGTTAACATTACAATAAACGAGGTAACAGTCATTAAAGATCGCTCAGGCCGGGCCGTGTCCCGCCCTCGCGCCTAACCGACTGCGGCACTCGAAGGACCTCGCTGCACTATATCATCGCATCGGTCACGCGCGGCTCGCTCCAATTTCATCCCTCCATAAAAAAGCTCAGAACAGGAAGGGTTGGATTTTAATTACGATATTTTTCTATTATTTTGTGCGCTGTCTTAGTTCGGGGCAAGGGTCGTGAGATGCAATAAATTCTGCTTTTATGAGGTCACGGTTAACCCCCTTGATAACATTTAGCGCACATCTGGTGGAAATGAAAACTCTATTGTTATGGACGCTAATGTTGTAATAACGTTGTTTCTTTACCTATTTTATAAAAAAATGCTAACGTTCAGTAAATGTATAATTACAACACAGTTTTTTTCTGTAATGAGCCTAAAAATTTGATTGTAAAGATTTCCCCAGATGGAGATGAGTTAGTGAATGCCTTCCCTTATCCCAACTACGTCCAGTAATCCAGTTAGACTGGTCACCCTGGTGAAGATCAGTATTTACCTTGGAGCGACTACCTCTTTGAAATCCACAATACAGTTACCCACTCACTGGGTTTAGGTGGAATGTCTGACGACTAAATAATTTAAATAAATTTTCGCTAAAAAAATGAAATGAACTGGCCAATAGTTTCCTAAAATTCTAATAAGAAAATACATGATAATATGTAAAAACCCTTATTTGCATTGTTGGTTTTGCACAATAATACATGTCAGGTCGACGTATCAACGCGAACATGTTCTCATTGACACGTCACATGAGAACATGTCACCGATGTCACGGCGCGCGGCTCCGCCGAGCATGAAATGAAGAGCCCGCTTTAACATTTTCACCCGATTGCGCACGGGAAGCGTGAGTTCGGATAATTTTATTGATTACCTAATGCACTCGTTCGACTGAATTCAATAAAAACTTTATAAAAGGGTTTAATGGATACTAACCCTGGCATTGTTACAGCAATTTATGTTATGATCCGTGACAGGATGTGTCTGATATCATAGCTTTGTATTTTACCCAGGAAGTACCTAGTTATGTACTCACAACCATTTGTGAAACATGACAAGTCGTGATACTACTTACTGCTGGATATGGACACTCGCTAGCTTTAACCATAATTCATACTTTGCAAAGTTCGGGCGAGCATTATGCAAACACTATGTATGTAGATGGAAAGGATTGATGTCGCGTCGCCTATGAATAATTATAATTCGTTAGTAGCGAGAACGGATTTGTGTACTTAAGCGATTAAAGTTATTTGAATACGGCTTTATAGCAATGCGCGTAAGAGTGGGAGCACCATACGCAAATACAGATGTTCACACTTAGAGGGATCGCGTGGATTGTGCATACGAGTAGGTACAGCACAGAGCGGTGTAAGCCCTTTAAGCTTAAAATTGAAACTAATGGAATAAAAAATTACATTATGCAAAGAGAGAGGACTGTTTCTGTTCGCAGCGTGAAAAAGTATCCTATTGGGTATGTAGAATATGATTTCTGCGCAAATTTCGCAGCGGAGCGTATGACGGTGCTCTGTGATCGATCACCCGACACGTGCTTACACATCGAACGATTTTTTCGATAAAAAAGCTATTTTGTCCAAAAAACATTCGAAATTCAACAATAGCTTAGATCGCGATAGGAGTGGGCGCATAAAGATAAACAAATATTTGAGCGAGGGCGTAGCGGAGCATGAAACTCGCGAACAAAAGCATTATCCAAGGATTAGGCTGGGTATTAACGTTATTTGATTATTTAGACACATACACGGCTTTGAGAACATTGGACGAGTCTTTTCTTAACATCGCATAAAAAGAGGCGACCCTGTTCATTTAAGAGGATTTAAGCGGTAAAGTAGCCTAAACAAGCAAACTTCGAACTTTAAATTCTTAAATAAGATAAAAATAGCTTTATTTCCTTCTACAATTTGTTTACCTTAAACTAATTATTAGTGTTACTTTAACTCTTAGTGTAAATGTTAGTAATTATATTTTTCTTGATTTAGTATAGTTATTATTTACAAGGACCGCTAGCAATAGCGGTGAAAGCCTCATCCATTCGTTTCCATGCTATTCTGTCTCTAGCTACTCTACTCCAGACTTTACCTACTATTTCTATAATATCGTCACTCCATCTCATTTGTGGTCGACCTTGTCTGCGCTTTTTATTCAATGGGTACCAGTTCGTGGTGATTTTCGTCCACCTTTCATCTGGTACTCTTTGGAAATGTCCAGCCCATTTCCATTTCAATCTAAGTACCTTTATGGCCACATCCTTTGCGTTGGTTTTGCTTCTAGTTGTTGTATTCTTTACTTTGTCTCTAAGTCTGTGGTTCATGTAGCTCCTTTCTATTCCTTTTTGGCACACTTTGATTTTTTCTAAATTTCGTTTAGTGAGGGGCCATATTTGACAGGCGTATGTGAGTGTGGGAAGTAGGCATGTTTCCATGGTTTTTGTTTTGGTTGACATCTTACTCTTGAATATTTCTTTTAGTGTCCAGTAACTGGTAGATACCAACCTACATAGCTTGGCTCATCGCTGTAAGGTTGCCTGCTTGTCGGTCTTCTACAGATTGTACTTCGGTGAGTGTGCCCAAGAACTCCACGACCTCATCCCACCGGCCCCCTTCTACCGTCGGACATCCAGACGCACTGCATCTTACCATTCACCCTGTTGCTGTTCCACCAATTCGCACTAAGCGTTTCCAAACGTCTTTTATAATGCGCACAGCAAAGGAGTGGAACTCTCTGCCTGCGTCTGTGTTTCCAAACGCTTACAACCCTAATCTCTTCAAAGTTAGAGTGAACAGGCTCCTTCTGGGTAAGCTCGCTCCAACGTAGACTTTGTCTCTCATCTCTGACCTATACTAGAGTCAAATCCATCACAAATGAAAAAAAATAAAAAAAAACCAGGTGGATTTGATTCATCATCTGCCTAGCCTTTTCCCAACTACATTGGGGTCGGCTTTGGTCGGTGGATTTGATCGCTCTTTCTATTCTCTTTCGCAATTTTTAAAAGTAATTAGGTGTCCTAGATAGATGGCTTTTCAAGGTTGGTAGATGAAATTATTATTGGTGCTTTGTGTCTGTTTGTCATAAGTAGTGTTGCCAGGTCCGATTTGTTGTAAATCGGTACATGAGGTCAAAAAAATCGGGATGTAGGGTTGCAGATCGGGACAGTAAACAAAAAAAACAAGGGGTTTAAAGTCTATTTAATCTTACATAACAAGTAATCAGTCTTGCTAGACTAGTAGAAATTATAAAATAAAATCGTACTTTAAATGTAATTGACACACTTCAGAAGAATAAAGTACCTAAGTATTAATGAAAATTATTTGTTTTAATTACATTTTTATTGGACTTTGCCGCCTTTAGAATGACCTTGTTTTTTTATAAAATAGTAAGTTATAAAATTACGCCCGCGTAGATTAATGAATTTGTATATGAAGCAATAAAAAAATGAAATTGAAATATTTACGCCGTACACTCACATTCATGTCGATAAACCAACAGCAAAAACCAGCTAGGTACAACAACAAAAACATAACCTAAAATCCCTAAACGCAAATTATAATATGAATAACAAAATGCGAGATAATTGTTAAAAGCTGCTGCGTAAACATTCACAATTCACATGTTTCTTACCGGCAAAGAATCTCCAAGATAAAATTATTTATAATTTATAATATAACACCGCACCGGCCCGCCGGAAAACAAAACTGTCATGGTGTTTCTACAATGAATGGGATAAGGAATAAGAAGTATAAGTATGCAACGCCATTTCGTAGCAGCGAATCGAGTTACGGCCCCTGTGTATTTGAATATATCCAAATCCGATAATATATAGATGGCGTTCCGTGTTAAAAAAATTACGTAGCGTAAATATACATTTTTTGTTTTTATTTTCATTTTTTGATTAATCGGGACATTTAGCGTCCCGATCAGGTACAAATCGGGACGCTTCCCCAGACCCCTGAAAATCGGGACGTCCCGCGCAAATCGGGACACCTGGTAACACTAGTCATAAGTTTTGTTTTTGTTTGGTTTACTTCTAGGCCCACTTTTTTGCTTTCTTCAAATAGCGACTCTAACATAGACTGCATTTCATTTGCGTCTTCTGACATAGACATCACCGCTATATCGTCAGCGAACCGTAAGTGTGACAAGTATTTTCTATGTAGGTTTAGGCCCCTTGTTTTCCCAGTTCATCGCTCTGAATATTTGCTCAACACCGCTATAAATATTTTAGGGGAGAGTGAATCACCTTGTTTTTCCTTCTGATCTAGTATTACATTGAATATTGACTAAGTGGTTTAATTAGAGTGTTTCTTCCAAATATTATCATTTCATTTGCCATCTAGGCCAGAACTTTTTTCGCACTTGAGTTTGTCGATTGAGTGTTCAATTTCCCATGCAGAATTCTGGTACTTTGTCTGTATTTACAGGATTAGTTTGTACTTCTTCTGTGAGATCGCTGTCTTTTTTATACAGATTTTTGTTGCTACTTTTATTAAATCTTTTCTGTTTGTTATAATGTGGCCAGATTTATTCTGTTGTTGATTCATACGTGTTTTGGTTTTCGTTAGATATTTATATGCTTTTTTGACAGCACCAGCGTTTTCCAGGTAGTTGTGTAAGACTTTTTGTCTTTACTGTTTAGTGTTATTTTTTATCATTCTATGTATCACTTTTTAGAGTTTGCTTAGCTGTTGTTTTTTGTTTGGTTTTATTTTCTTTATTTTTCAGGATATGTTTTTCATCTTTAAGTTTGATGATTTCGTCGTTTATAATTGTTTGTTTATGTGAATGTTTCTGAGGTAGAGTAGCGCAAGTGGGGCTTTCCAGGATACTTTTCTCGATGTTGTCATAATACTCTTGTACAGTTTGTAATCTATTTCGTTCTTCAGCGTACCATTAGGTGACATCCACGTCCATGTTAATTTAGGTGATTTATTAAACATTGTATTAGCTATTTTGAGGTTGTGTTAAAGACAAAAGTGTATGAACCTTTCACCTCTTTTATTTTTCCGTAGCCATATTTTCCTATCGCGCGACTTTCACCCTCTTTTGGTAACCCAATTTTAGCATTTAAATCGCCGAGGAGAATTATATTGGTTGTGCTTTTCTCGATTGCTTATCCTAATGATTCGTAAAAGTTATCCATTTCTTTTATTTTTCAGAACTAGATGATGTTTGGATTATGGTAAAAGATTTTTCGTGAATCTTTACATGAATCAATGCTACTCTTTCTGATATGCCTATAATATCCTGTACTTTTATATGTGTTTGATTTATGACTTTAAATCCTACTTAATTTCTTCCCTTGCTTTCACCCATTAGGTAAAGTCGGTACTCGTTCCTGTCTTCCACAATGTACTCTTGTTTGCGACTTTCGCAAATGCCTAGAATGTCCCATTTTATCGTTGATAGCGCATATTCTAGCTCAGTTATTCTGTTTTCATTTGCAAATGATTTAAATTCTTACTAAACTTATTTTTAAGATGCTCTTGAAAAAGGTTATCTTTAAGTTAGAATTCAACAGTAATGTATCATCAGACAATGAAGAAAGAAGGAACAAAAGAAATCCAAATAGTATTCACAAATTATTCTGAGTCTTAGATACTCATATCTGAGTTATATTTTGAGTGCGTAGTCTTGGTCCTTTTACATGTTATGTATGTGTGTCTGATACAGCCTTCCACAACGTAAAATCATAAATTAATTTATCTCTCATAGTTTAATCACATTATTTATTTTAAAATCAGTGTGTACTTATAGGCAGTATAGTTATTCGTAGCCGCGTAGCGCCTGTGGTACGCCTGCGCGCGGGATGCTACACCGCGCTACACCTGCGTACTACGGAGCGAAGACCGATCGATACTTTTCACGTAGACGTTTTCTTTTGTTTGGCCTCTTTTGACTGACTAGAACTTACTCTCATTGATATTGAAGCTTGCCTCTATAGCATATGAGGTGTGTATGTATTTGTCGTAGACCCCTTATATTTATAAGTTCTACCATCGTTTTTAGTTACTACTTTCAATACTCATCCTTTTCTTGGGGTCTTAATTTTTGTGAACGTATTGTTTAAATGTGTGATATCACACACCATCCATGCCATGCCTTCCATCCATGTGTGTTTATGTGTGTATTAGCCTGTACTGTCCCACTCATAGAAATATAAAATTACAAAACGATACTTAGTATGCGGGCATATCTCCTTTTTTATTATATCAATGGTCCCACTGCAGGGCAAAGACCTCTCTTCCATCCTTCCACTTTCCCATGTCTTCTACAATTTTGGGCAAGTCCTTTGAGAAGGAGTCCAGCTCATCCCGCTGTCTCTTTCTGGGCCTGCCCCGTGGTCGTTTCCTTGCGTTTGTGATCCACTGTGTGGTATTCTTAGCCCATTGCAACTCCGACATGTGGCAGATATTACCAGCCCAGTTCCTCGCACCTCGCAGTTTAACCTCGCAGTTGTGTGACCAACGTCCGCAATTTTTAATTTGCAAAATTGACAATTTTCTGTATTATTGCATATTTTCACATACCTAGGTATCGAAGCTTTCTGAAGGTAATATTAAGGCCACTCTCGACATATCAACTTGTGTTCAGCTATGAACCTGCTTATGTATTACATTACCTGGATACAACGCAATATCCAATTATTTTGCAATTTAATCGATATAGATAAATATATGCAGTCCTCGTTAATTGAAATGTACAACGTCCTATCAAATAAAACTAAATAAGACCATTAACAACTAAATGAGGGTGATCTAAGTGCAGATAGAGCTTTGTCTCCAAAACAGCAGCGCGTGGGACGCGAGTACACGACGCGTGCCGCTTTCAATTAACACACATTAATATTATAATCATATGGAATCATATCGCACTCATTTAAACGAGATTGTTTATATAGTGAAAGATTCAAATGCTTCTTCAGATTTATTTAAAGCTCGATAGTTTCTTTATCGCGGAAAAGACAAGAATATCGAGTAGTTTTCATTATTCGATAAGCAATTTTTCACACGTTATTTAGAACAAAATAAAAAGTGATATTGGTCTAAATCGGTAAAATATGGAGCGATAAGGCACCGACATTAATCACTGGACTAGCGTGAAATCAAATTACCGTTTACTAGTCACACACAGAATGAAAGGGTTGCAGCCACTGCACATTTGTGTAGCCAAACCCTACTCTAACCTTGTTGTCTCATTTTGCCACGTTCATAAACGTGTTAGATGAAAAAGGACAGACAATTTCCATTCTATACGAAGACCTCAGTCGACCGCAAATCAAGAATTGTGCAAATCTAAAATGCAAACAAATTCGGACATGAAATCGGTTGTGTGGAGGCGATAAAATAAGTTATTATTGACGATAATAACGTTACGACACGGGGTTAGACACGCGGAAAGCAATAAACTTTTGATTTTTAGTTAAGCTTGGACTGTGGGAACGGTTTATTAGCCAAAGACTCTATACATAAAGTGAAAATTGTAGAAATTAAAATATTAGTTGCATTATGAATTAGTGGCATTAAAACACTCAACGACTGCTACTAATCTATCTTGTAAACTAATCTCTTTTCGAAAACTAATATCAAAGGGCAAATTAAATCTCTTTAAGATTGACGTCCTAATAGCAGAAACTACAAAAGACCATAAAAATAGTTGGAAAAGGTCTGTTCACGTCAAACTTTAATCCCGCGATTGACTTTTGTAAATGGGGGCTCGACGTTTAATTAGAGCGAATGGCCGTCCTAGCGCAGGCGGACGTGATGGCACAATGCGCCCGTGATTGACACAAATTACCTCTAATCGAGAACATCCAGCCAAATGGCCGTTCCAATCCATAAATTTAAAGCCATTGTCGATACTTTGCACAATTTCACAATACTTCAATATTTTTTGTGAAAGCACCTTTGAGCACGATTGCTGTTATTAGAAGCGACGGATAGCTTCTTGCTATATACTAGCACATCCGGGTCTTGTAAAGGGTTGCACAGAATTTTGTGCTCAATTTAAAATTAAATTTAATTGTATTTTAATCCCGGCGATAAACGTCAATCAAGCCTCTCGTGCGACTGTGATACATGTATCAAGAGAGCTCAACATCACGTCGCGCCCCCATCTATCGCCATTCAAAACGGATTTTGAGCAAGGGTGAAATTAAAATGTCAAAATAGTAGCGACCCGGCGCGTTGTATTTGTCTCCGGCTTTATCAGACGCCTTTGTGTATTTTCTATTCTCTAAAGCTTGCATGAAAAACGATACCGTTTAAGCTCTTTATTATCTGTAAAACTAACGTTAAAGAACTCGGCACCTACCTGCCACTACATTATAGTTCGGTACAATGAAGTAATAAAACACTACGTATACAATACACAGATTGGTGTAAGTTCCGAGTCGGTAATAAAATGTTGAGCGCCGTATATTGTACAAACAAACGATGCTGCCGGATACATCAATGTTCACAACATCAACACGAGAGATTCATTACATTTCAGTACATTCCCTGCCTCGTGCATTTTTGTAGCATAAAACTCTTAATTAACTGCGCGTCATACAAATGTTTATTTATATACCTACAGAATGCTCTAATTTCCATTTTTGTTTTTACATTTACTAGCTTTTCCGATTGGAACAATGTTATATTGGGGTTTGTAATGTATTGTAAACTTTTAAAATTATTATTTAATTTCATTTGTTATAATGTTTGGGCTGTATACGATTGATATGATCTAAAACACTTAATATAATTTTATTTGATGTAAAGTAAACTTAAACGACAATAATAAGTGTGGGACGATGCCCAGTTGAGCATGCCTCACTCTAGCTGCCGTCATCCCCTTCGAACCTAGCTTTACACTCATTAGTTGCAGAACGTCAGGATCGAAGAGTCATGCATGAACTCTACCAAAAAGCCCTTTAAACAATTAGATCTTTTATTATTTATACAAAATGATAATATATTAAACGATCGAAGTTAAAGATTTTTATTTTTTTGCATACCTACTATTAATTGAACTTTATATTTCCTTTATTAAATGATATATGTTAAGTATTTTTGGATGAAGTAAACATTATGTTAATTGAGCATTATAGCTATTGATGACAGGCCAAATATTATTAAACATGCAACCAAGCATCCATTATATTCAACATTTCAAATATTCTTCTTATTTATCGTACCTATTCATCACTTGAACGCACAGAGATTTGTTTTGCAAATAAAATAAAAATACGTTTTAAAAGTTATAGAAGAGCTCTTAACAACCACTCAAAGTTTTTAGTCACTAATAAAGTCTTTGAACTTATTGAATTCGATTGCAAGAATGATAAAAACATTTAATTCTAATTGAAACCCGTGACATATGGAAAAACCAAAAAAAGAGTAGATACTTTACAATTTACAATAAAGAGTGTCCGTTATGCAGAAAAAATCTTTTTTAACAACAACAAAAAAATACCGGACTAGCCCATCGCCTCTTAGCAATTACGTAATGCTAAGTAATCACATAATATTATGATCGTTGTAGTTTTATTAGAATTTGTAAATAATGTACTCATAGGAACTATGTAGTTAAGTATAAATATGAATAAATAGCCTGTACATACTTCGCCGCATTGTTTTATAATGTAAAATACTGTCTCTCATAATTTGTCTAAATATATATGCAGACCAAATATTATATTCATGCGGTATTTTTGTCAAACGAAGATCAAAAACAAAACCAAGTTTTACTTCATAGCACTAATGGGTATGAAAAGAACCCTGTTTCCACATTCCTTGAATTTCTCTGTTGTATTGCGTTCGCATTGTATTTATTTGTATGGCTGTTGAAAGGCTGAGTGGAGCAGGGGCAGACGGGCACTACGGGCGCGGGGCAGTGAGGGCTCAGAGGGCAAATAAATAATTACACGCATTCTGCAGATATTTGCCTCGGGCATCCGTGGGGCGAGAAAAGCAACTGACGACTGTACACCAGGGACTCCTGCATAAAAAAATCTCGTTATATTAGAGCATTTAAAGAATTCCATTTATTAATGCTCTCTGTAACTAGGCTTAAATATTAAGTTATTTCTAAATGGAAATCTCTTCTTAGATTATTAAAAACTCAAGTGTGTTTAGTAATTTATTAGAAATGTATTTCGCTTGGTGTTCAGTGTTTAGCTTGAAACGGCCTTAAAAGGCCAATTACTGTCCCTTGAGATAACCCCACACATTTCAAAATAGGCCTAGCTGTACACTTCAACCCTTGTAAATAAATTCACTTGTTTGTCGTTTGATGATTTCATTTCATCAAGGTTTCAAAAACGAAAGAGTTTAAAGGACATTTGAAAATGTTAAGTTTCTGTAACATTATCAGAAGCCAGAGGGTTGGTTGACTGAGCCATGGGCGGAATGAACCCTTCAGTGGGATCCAAATTTTTTTCCTAACAGCTTCGCAACATACTTTGCGCCAAGGCAAAGCAGTTGGTGGGATGCAGACACGGATAAACGTGGAACAAAGGAACAAGGGTACGCTTGCTCAATCATAGACCTCATCCATCTCTTTCCATCAGGCGTGATCAAGGCCAAGAGCAAGCCTATTCCTTAATAAAAAAAACCCGGGACCCCCTCTACAGTGGGAAACTATAACTAAAATAATAAAAAATATTGATTTTTTTTCAACCATTGTTAGGTTAAAATGTCTCCGGAAATCAATGAAAAGACGGGATCTATGAATCAAACTAGTAAACTATCATAACAGTCAATCGGTCAAACATTTGATGACCATATAGAATCCTGTTAGCCAAGTAAAATTAAATAGAACTATTGAAATTAATTAACCTTTTGCTTCTCATAAAATATAGTTAGAAAAATGGAAGGGCTCGGCGGAATCAATGCTTTTATGCACCATGACGTATTTTAGTGTGTCAATTAGAGTTCTGTGTACCGACGGCCCAGCGTGAAGTGACGGCGCGCGCCGGGACGCGGCAGGGCTCCGCCACCCCCTGCACGCCTCTCATTGCGTATTCAGACAAATTGATCGTGTTGTTTTGGAACAAAAATGATTTTGCAGATGTTTTTCGTGTCGTTTTTGTTTTCATGTGTCCAACATGTTTTGCTCCTGCTGAGACAGTGTCTGTTTCAGTTGAATTTAATTTTTGACATACTTTTGAGGTTGTTAGTTATATTGGTGGCAAATTAATAAAGGTTATTATTTATGTGTAATATACATACCTACCAATATTTTGTATTATGTTTTATGTAATGGTTCACTGTGATTGTAAGTTTATACGCTCAACTTCATACTATCATAAATCTTTAAAACCTTAGTTGGAGGATGTGATGTGATAGATATATTACGTGTACAAACCTATCTTTATTATATTTTTGTTTGCCTTTAACGACTAGTTAACTAAGTTGCCTCTCTTACCTACGAAAATACTTTACACCGCGTCGTGTCGACGAGTAATTATTTCTTCCTCGAATTGTATTACTAAAAATAACAAAAGGTGCGCGCAAAAAAAAAATGTTTTATAGCTAACACGTATAGACGAAAAAGCAATTATGATTTTGTTCAGAGTCGCCACTATTAGTATGGAAGCTACCTGCTGCGCTGCTCTATAATTACGCCGTGAGTGACATTTCCAAAGCTTTTGTAAACGATAACGCGGAAGCTGCTACGAAAACTTAAAAAACTAAGTAAGTATTGTTGCATTAATGCATTTGGGAGTAAATATTGAGGAGGCACAAAGCGGGTCCGACAACCCTTAACTATAGTCCGCGGGGTGCCATTAGAGCGGCTCAAAGAGTTGGGTGTGCCCACGGAACTGCGAGCACCGACTTTGTAAATCTAATTAAAATATCAATATGTTCACTGGAGGCCGCGTTGACAATTTGATTTCACGCCCAGTGCCCTCGCTACCCTGCAATGCCACGATATTAAATATTAATACAATGTTGCTACACGGCTTTGTTTTTTATTTGAATAAAATAACTCAACGAATTACGAAAAATGGGTTATAGGTAAATGCATTTCCATTAGATATACCTTGTGTATCGCTAATTCGCTACTTTATAAAATGTATCAATATATAAATAAATTCTACGAATGAGCATCCATTATCCCGCCGACAAGATACTTTTGACTACAATAAAGTCAACGACTCCTCCATGAAACTGTCATATTTTTCGTTGAGCAGCGTGAAAGGCTCCAAACTGTCGACGCGCGATCAATATGAAATACCCTCGTTTTTTCTAAATTCAAGTTCAGGTAGCAATACAAACAACAATAAAAACGTGACATATCAATCGCCTTTTTTTCTGTCGATGTCGCAAATTCGCACAAATCAAACATTGAAGTGTTAAAAATTTCTGATTACAAAGGGCTTTTAAAGTCGCCTGACAGGGAGCGAGCAAGGGCTTTGTCACGCGGAATCATTAGTTAGCAAATGTCAAGCCCGAATCCGCTTCTTTTATTACACAAACAGCCTTACAAGACGTTAAGTCAAACAAGTAGGTAAACATCTCGCAACTTAAATCGTGATTTATAGTTTCTTTTAATATTGATCTTGCTTTATTTGTCACTTGTTACTGGTTTTACTAAAAATTCCGTAGCATTTTAAAAGGACTATGTAAGTTCCAGTCTTGAGGAACGTTAGGTTTACGAGATTTTTTTTTATCAAGATTTATGTTTGCATATTAAGTTAGTGTTACACGCCTAACTGACAGTGTTATTAATATTATAAACACCATTAAGTTCATAATAGATCGTCTAAATAGGTAGTAAGGAACAACTGTTACAATGCACGGCTGGCGCAATATTTCATCGCGTCGTTCCGCAAAAACGTAACCCTTTTTTGTTTTCTATTACAATTGTCACCCTTTCACTTCCATTTCAATTAAATAATGTCTGGTCATTTGTGTCGGGAGAGATCGGCAGGACGGCAGAGTTGCGCTTGCGCAGTGTCGTGTTCGCGCCTCCCTTAACCCTCGCGCAAAACGCGCGTCATCCTGCAAGCACATTAATCACTCCTATTATTAAACTTGTTATTGTGTTCATTTGAAGATAACGTTTTATAAACGGTGCCGTCCGTTCACAACAAAATAAGCTTTTTGTAATAACGTGTAAGCGAACGCTTTAGTAAAAACCGTTGATTAATGATTTTTATACTGCATCGATAACAACAAATCCGATTAAGGTTGTAAAATATGGTTTTTTATTTGTAGCAAGTGAAAAGTAGTCATAGTTGTTGCTATCGAAAACCCTATTCTGATTACGCAATGTGGTGTCTAGGCGAGCGGTAAAACCCACAGCCGTAAGACTTGAGAACCCCCGAACCGAGGTCGCTAGCCGAGCGAGTAGCGACTGATTCTGTTTACTTTACAATCTGTGCCAGCACACTTCAGTCGACACGACACAGCCACAGGTGTGTCGCGACTCGCGTGGAAATAGACAGTCACGATGAGGTATTTCCGATCTTATCCTGACGTAACCGAGCGCCGCCGAGGTCTGCCGGAGGCTCGGCACGCCGTCTATTTCTTAGAAGCACGTAAAGTCCAGCTTGCCAATTGACGGTTTTCCTTATTTACCTTAGTTATTTAAAGAATATAAGTACTTATCTGTAAAAAACTTGTCAGCATCATGTAATGATATAATACGGTAGTTGGTTGGCTTTTAAGGTAGGTTCTTTTTCGATACCAAGCTTCGGTAATATTAATTACAATAAAACTTTAGCAAATTAGAGACTTATAACGATGGGATACTATTTAAGAGCCAATTGCGCGACATGAGGCTAATAAACAAATATATGTGTTTCATACATTATGTGCCCGTGTTAGCAACTAACTCGGAGTTAATAAGATAACTTTGCTTCGCAATCGGGTCAAAAAGTATCATTGCACTAAGCGTTTGGATTGATACCTACTGCGTATGCCATGCGTATGGTCAGCATGTGCTCTGTATAGGTGCTGCGCAAGCTCTGCATAAGCACTTCGTAGACGTAGACTTCGTTACTTCTCTCTATTACTCTGACTTCAACGCTGTTAGCTTTCCTGCATGTCCATCCAGAATAATTAATTGAAATAAAAATAATTGACGAAACTTATGCGAAATGGTGAGTAGCGGTAAAATTCGAATTTTAGACTATGTTGATTCGTATCAATCGAGAACCATAGTTTTGCAGCCAACGGGTTTAACTGCTATTTATAAAACAATTAATTTATTTACACCTTTGTACAAAATGAGTCAGACGGCAAGTAAGCTGTTAAGTGGACTCAGCCGGAACAGAACCAGTATTTCGCTAAAGCCTTGTATATGTCCAATTATGTAAATAGCGCAATCTCACAGGGATTTTACAATATCATGCAATACATACGAAATATTTGACCACGGAAAAGGGGAAATCCAATTATGATTCGACAGATATATGTTAATACTTTATAAATGCATCAAGGTACAGATTTTATATCACAGAATGTGGTGAAGTCATAATGTATAGACAATCAACTTTATCCTTAGCCAAGTGTGATTTACTGATTACGAAAAATACCACATAAAAGCTGTAAATAAGGAGGGTTTCCGTCATCCCGTTAACCTAAAACACCTAGGTTGTTTTATTTGTAAATGCCAAAAATTTTGGAAATTCGAGAAATGTAATGCCATCCCGTCTTTTTCGAGCTACTAGAGCGGCTAGTCACTGCAGAAAATCAGAAACATCTTGCCCTTGTGATCCGAATACTCATTGAGTCTTTCGGGAAAACAGCAACAGATATAAAAGTGGGTGATAGACGTACGAACTTATAGTACGCGGTTTTTAAGATCGCGAACTTACTCGGCTCGACGTCGGTGACACACGTGAAAGCTTGCTCCTTACTTTGGTACCAGGGGGACCGCGATGTCGTCAATGGAGGAAACTTTTTGTTATTCAGGAATAATATTTTATGATAGCCAGACAGGACTACAGGAGACTTGTATGAGAGAAGCAAAGAAAAAAGTTCTGTTAATATTAGTGTGAATAGCTTCGAAAATCAGTAATTTTTGCAACACAATAACACTCGACGTGTCACAAAACAAAGTAATGGCTCGCGGCTTGTGGCTCGCGGTGTTTGCAGACGTGCGATCCGAGGCGAGCTACAAGCAAAATTTCAAACCTGTTGGATCGCCAAAGAACTTAGGTACTCGGCGGTTTTTATGTACGCGTACTTACAGTGACACACGAGCGAAAAAGGTCGTCGAGCCACAAGTACGCGTACTTGCTCGCATGTCTATCACCTACTTCAGTGTGATATAAGTCGATAGTTCACGGGACCAGCGGGCTCGGCTTTTCTTCGGCCAAAGAATCAGGCCATGCAACTTCGGCCATTCAACGTAGCAATGCTGCCAGTGTTCTGGGCACTTTTCCCATTGACAGCGATAGGGATTTTTTTTTATTGATATGACCGAAGGCCGGATCCAACGCAGCTCTGTGAGTGTAGCCGCGGTTCGAGTAGTATGCGATTAAAGCAAAAGCCTATGTCTAGTACTGCTCTACTGATTTAAAACTGCTCTCTCGAGAAATGCTTAAAAACAGCGTGCAGATGAAGCAACTTTTCGTCGGCATTTACTGAGAAATTACATCTGAAAAAAAATAGGTAGTAATCTACATGATATGATACGTAATTTGATTTAGCCAGAATTTACGTATCGGTATCACATAATAAGAAAAAAATCACCAAATCACCTCCAAATCGTTGAGATGAAACCATTTTACTCCTACATTTTTAATAAAAGTATAAAAAAATATCTACTGCTTTGCAATACAAAGGAAAATAATTTGGTTTTGTTCTTTTTTTGAAATAAGTGTTACATTGAAATTACCTACATGTAGGGCACGATTTTGACTGTGACAAATAAGCAGGTATACCAACTGTCAGTGTCGGCTTTCATCTTATTGGGGCTTCCATGGACACTTTGCAACAGTTCTCCGAACTACACACGTCATTGTATCCGGCATTCCGGCAGCTACTAGTAGAATAAGTAGATATTCTAATCTCTATCAACAGTTATGCAGATAAATATATTATGGCCGGTATTCCCCCAATGCAGGTATTTCCGGAGCTCGAGCGATCGAATACACTCACACTTGAGAGGCAGATCTTACGCAATCAAATACAATGATGTAGATTGTGGCTATCTATACATAAATATGATAAAAGGTTCGATTAGACACTGGGCTTTCCTATTTAAACTCCACATACTTAAGTTCCCCCACATAAAAAGTAAAACACACAAATTGTCTCGTGCTTCGATCAATAATATATTAAATGGAAGGTCCCGAGTATTTTTCATTAGAAACAATAGCATTTCGCAAAATCTATAGGCCGCTTGTGTGACTTATCCAACTTTTTACGACAGTCATAATTATCGGAATGATTGGCAAAAATAATCTTTTTTATGTATGATTGTTCTATCGACATTGCATTCATTTTAGGCGTCATGGCGTGCTAAGCGAGATCATTGACATACAATGCCTCAAGTCAATGGCACAATGAATAAGTTGCCTACTTATCGACAAGGACACGCCATGCGCCATGCAGGGAATTCCAAAACATGAATGTGATAGGACCGTGCGCCGTGGTCGACGACACCAGACGGACAAATGTTGTAGTGAACGTATTCACTTTCACGATATAAATACAATATATTTTTCCTTATGGCAGTGCAAGTTGCGGCCACAGCACTGCTGGCGTGAAAGTTTTAATTTTTGAGATCATGGTTTTTAGAAGGACGAATATAGAAAACTTATTAGCGTCTTATATTCGTCTTACAAAGAGTATCCGTAGTCCTTATTTTCTCAGTCTCTTGATTTTTTGAAAGTTCAGACTTCGAAAGAGGTAGGCCATTAGTCCCTTGGCTAAATATTCGTGTAAAGTGGTCGACGTAATATACACGCACTATGGTCCAACACAAGGACTGAATGCGGACGGAAACAAAACCCCGATTGATAGTGGTCGACATAAGTCACTACGAAACTTAATTTACTGACACACAAAATAGCATGCGAACTCAAAGACAACCTACAGACAAGCATTAACACTCGTAACACTTAAGTGTTAGTATTCAATTCTAGACGTGGACACTTACTAAGATTTCTTAGTAAGCGGAAATCTTTGATCACACATTTAAATAAATTAAATATATCTACTAGAAATAGATTCTGAGTCACAGTTCTACTAACTTAATTAACAATGTATTAAATTAGAATGTATCGGAAAAAATGTAAGGAACTCCCCGAGCTGGTCCCACGTCACTTGATCACATCGGATAATCAATGACGGCGAGAGCGACGTAAACGGAACTAAGTAAACCGGTTCCCATCTACTCGCAAGTCGTGAGTCGTACTACACATTAGCATTCAATGCGAACGCTCTGTGACTCAGATCCACGCACACATACTATACCACCATACGAACTCATAGGGAAGCTAAGTTGTATGAGTTGTATCACTTGATCATTCTCTCATTGATTACAAACATAACTCTTCCAGGGTTGAGAGGGTTAGCTGTACTGAACCTTAAGGTCCAGTTCTTTATTATTAGGGAAATAACTGTGTAAGAAGCTATACCAGCAGCAATGCGGTAGGTACAAAAACTAAAAGAGAAAGTCACGTTTGTTCATAAATATTGTGATTGTGAACCCATCGTTATAAAATGTTGGCACTGTTGGCAGGTATCCAAAAAGAAAACAATTTCTAAAAGGTACCGCTACGCGCTGCACCCTCATTATAAAATACAATAATAGTTGAAAGTTACACGCCCATAAAACAATAGTATGAGCGCGGACCCGTCGGACCCGTCCGTAACTATGTCTGCAGTTTACACGTTTACAGTTCTAAATTTAACAAAAGTTAATTTTGTTGCATTTTATTACTTTGAAATAGGATCAGCACCCATTAGGGCAGTTTTTGCCACGCCTTTTATTAGGGTGTCGTCCGAAGGCCGAGCGGTGAAAGACAAAGCGGTGACCGGAATTGCTCACATAAACAACGTCTGACGGCTTCTTTGCCGGTTTACGAGCGTCCACGGCCGCTGGTTTGCAGCAGGCGGCCGCTCTAATGAAACAACCATAATCTTTGAATTTGCACACGCATGCCTCGTAAAATTAATGCTTGAAATACTAAATTAGATGGATATATGGACAAGTTCCAATTTGATCATTTATGAGGGCAATTTCGTCACCGGATGATGTAGATTACACACAAGCTTTCGTTAGCCAGCATTAGGGATTGACAGACGGTAGCATCAGGTGGTCTTTGGAAGATTTGGAGTTCCTGAATAGAAATCTTTTTAACTAGGCGTTTGGGACAGCTGAAACAGCGTAGAGTGTGGATTGAATGAAATATTTAGCCAACAGCAGACCTTTTAATGTAGTTTTTAAGTTCATCCTCCAAACAACGACATGTTGAAGAATCTAGAACATTACCTATGACCATTGTCTGCTCTGAGGAGAGAGGAGAGAAGGAGAAACAAAATATAAAAATGTAGATCAACGTTTTTCATTCGAAACTCTCAGAAATTAAAGATTCGATGTTAATAAGTTTAGTGGTTATTTCAAATAACCAAATTTGGTTAGAAAACTTACTGAGAAATAACTTATTTCTCAGTAAGGTTCAGGTCTCTTTGTAGAATGTTATATCCAACTGTCGACATCAAGCTGATAGAAGAACAACAGCAGACAGAAAAATATTTCAAATGAAATTAGTAAAGAAATTAAGGAACAAAAAACGTTATTTGGAAGGGTGGCAATAAAATAAAAGATCGTAACAAATGACTCAACTGCCCGAACGCGCCTCACATTAAAATACATGTTAATGGGAACACGTTGTAACCCTTTTCTTTATTGTGTACTTTTTGTTTTATTCAGGGGTCAATGCGTACTTTTTGCTCTACTACTATGAAAAGGTTTATGAATCAATTAATTAAATGTCTCCACGGTCATTGTCGCTGTGTAAATATGTAAATGAGTCAGCAAGTAACAAAGCTGTGATTTATTGGTCATGGTCGTAAAAAGCTTGTCCTAGTACCAGCCGAGGTGAGAAATACGGAACATTTGTTCAGTGCACCAGTTAAACAATAAGAACGACATGTTAACAATGACAAACAGGATTATACCGGACTGGGCGCGACGAGGAATAATCTGTTAAACGGAATTGATCGTAAACAAGCAAAGTAGGAATGGCGAATTATGTTACTATTTAAGTTAGTCTGAAAAATCGTTTAAACCCATGCTATGCACCTGCACATAGCTACTTAAGCAGATGTTTTAGATAGAATAGTTTTGTCATCTGGCAAATCAAAGGGTACCTATTGTAATTTTTTATAAGAAATTCATTATTGAGCTGAGAATCTAAAAACGCGAAACGAAAACTAAATCACCAAGTGGTAATTCTAAAGGTTATTCATGACTATCAATTCATCACCAATTTATCATCATCATAATTTTTGAAGTGAAAACTTCTTTAGCGGCGTTGAGCACTTTTTCTGTAATGGGTATAAAATCTTAAACTCGCATCAGGACACGTGACCTGATCGAAAAAGCGTAAGACGGACTCGCGTCAGGGTCACGTGATGCTGATCGAAAAAGCGTAAGACGGACTCGCGTCAGGGTCACGTGATGCTGATCGAAAAAGCGTAAGATCGAGGGGAAGGGAGAGGAACTAGTATCTCCCACTCTTTCTACCGTGCCTGAGTGTGCTGCTCCGCTTAGGCGGCACAGGGCGCTTGCGCGAATGTCCGTCTGTGTTTATGTACAGCGTGCCACGCGTATCCAAGGATACGAAATTACGGAATTACGAAATTATGGATGAAAGTTGATTTTTCTAAGAGATAAAAATTAATGTAATATATAAATAAAAAAAACACCGGTAGCACTCCGGGAGTGCCGGCAGAAGTGAAAACATGTAAATAATACATCCTTACTGTCGCGGTCACATCATAGACAAACCACCGACAACAAAATAAACAAAATGACACTGACGTGTGGCCGCGACAGCGACTGTCAGTGACAGATGTCAATCTTGACACAGTTCCTGACATAAACAAAACGAACCATAAAAACAACAAAAAATAACGTTGTGTTTAATTATAAGTACAAAAATACTATCATTTATGAGGTAGAATACAATGTTTATTTATTGCGCTATCGTACACAAATATGACAATTTACATGTTATTATTCATAATATTATATCGTTATTTATTTATATATTACATTAATTTTTATCTCTTAGAAAAATCAACTTTCATCCATAATTTCGTAATTCCGTAATTTCGTATCCTTGGATACGCGTGGCACGCTGTACATAAACACAGACGGACATTCGCGCAAGCGCCCTGTGCCGCCTAAGCGGAGCAGCACACTCAGGCACGGTAGAAAGAGTGGGAGATACTAGTTCCTCTCCCTTCCCCTCGATCTTACGCTTTTTCGCATCACGTGACCCTGACGCGAGTCCGTCTTACGCTTTTTGCGATCAGGTCACGTGACCCTGACGCGAGTTTAAGATTTTATACCCATTACAGAAAAGTGCTCAACGCCGCTAAAGAAGTTTTCACTTCAATAACGATATAATATTATGAATAATAACATGTAAATTGTCATATTTGTGTACGATAGCGCAATAAATAAACATTGTATTCTACCTCATAAATGATAGTATTTTTGTACTTATAATTAAACACAACGTTAATACTAAAGTTTTCACTTCTGCCGGCACTCCCGGAGTGCTACCGGTGTTTTTTTTTTTTATTAATCACCATCATCGAAGGTCTTATAATATTGCCAAGTGTGGGCCTATGCCTGGTAAAGTATTTTGTCCATAATGAATGACCTATTATTTTATCGGTTGTTTTTATCCCACAATGCTCCAACAGTTCTTAAAATTACACTATGAGCTAGAGTCGACCGGCTTGGCTTCAACGATCTTCCGTTTTACTATCAATCAAAGAAGTTGAACGACATATAAGTGATCAGCAGTGCGACTCCGTAAACCTCTCAGTGTCAGCACATTGAGCGGTACAAACCAAGGTGCTGTTCACTTCATTCTCACTCCACCTAAGTGTACACGGTGAGATGTTGACCTTGACAGCATAGACCGAATGATCTCTTCCAATCTTACTACATTTTCTGGCTATTCGTATACTCTATTTTTATTAATTACTTGAATGATAATCTTGTTTACTGGCTCATAGTTTTCGTAGTACTCATGGTTGTACTCGAATTCTCATCGTATTTTTTTTTATCTTGCATTCCGAAGCATATTGGTCTTAGTAAGGTCTTATAGAGGACAAGTTTAATATTTCTTCAGAATAAGTCTTTTGGAATACATCTCCACAGTCTGAATGTTATTTACCTACTAAGATTAATATAATTTACCTACTAAGGAAGACATTAAAAATTCGTTGTCACAGGCAAAGGAGTTACTGTCACTTGTTTTCGCAAAATTCTGAAATGAAATAAAATCAACACATGCTTCAACAGGACAAAACATTAAATCGAATTTACGAGTATAGAAACTTATCTAAAAAGGATGTGGTTTAGATACGTCGCGATATCGCACTATAGAAGTGTTAATATTATTAGTTATTGTAAGTTGCACGTAGATAACATGTAAACTCTTATTGTGAACTTTTATAGTTAAAAATGATCAAGTGATTAGACCTGTCGTAATGTATGTATGGATGATATGGATCAGAATATTGGGCTGTGAAAAAGACGAATGAAAAAATATTGCACGTAGCGGAGATGAGAATGTTGAGATGGATGTGTGGAGTACTTAATGAGAATAGATAAAGCGAAAAATGAGTACATTAGGAGGTAGTAAAGTAGCACCAGTGACGGAAAACTTGAAAGGGAACCGCTTATCTTGGTATGGTTACGTGAAGTGAATCCAATGTAACTAAAGAGTTATGAATATAAATGTGAATGGATGGTGGAGAGGCTAAAGAAAAGATGTATGTATTGTGTGAGTGATATAAAAGAAAAAGGAGTTAGTGATAGCGTGACGGCTGACAGGCAAGAATGGAAGAAAAAAACGTGTTGTGCCGACCCCAAGTAACATGGGATAAGGCCAGGAAGATGATGATGCTTCGAATTTGAGTTCTAATAAAATAATAACAGTGCGTTGCTGTCCCAAACCGGACAAGGACTCCTCTTACACAGAAAGACAAGCTTGAATCACTGTTAAATACAAATATTGAAATGGTAGCAGAACAAAAAATAAATTTTGGTTAAAATTATAACAAAACCGTAAGGGTGCCTGTCCATTGCCAGCGAGCAAGGCAGCGGAGCGGAGAAACGGAGAAATATTAACCAATCATGTCAGTCAAAATGTCAGTGACTCACGTGGTACGGAGATTTTATGCAATTCCAATTAGTTAAAATTCTACGCGGAGCGGGGCAACGGAGCGGAGAAACGGAGAAATTTTAACCAATCCTGGCAGTCAAAATGGCAGTGACTCACGTGATGCGGAGATTTTATGCAATACCATTGGTTAAAATTTCTCCGTTTCTCCGCTCCGCTGCCTTGCTCGCTCGCAAAGGACAGGCACCCTAACACAGTGACATTCATCATTGAGAAGGTTTATTTTTCAACATTTTACAAAACTAGTCTTTTACGATATAGTTCTTCTTTCTAAAACTCATTATGATGGATTTTGTGGATTTTATATTGTTGGCTTCCTATACGCTTTGGTGCAAACTACTTATATAGGAAACAATTGTTACGAAAATAAATAGGAGTTATAAGCTAAATCTAAGTTGGTAGTTTTAGTTTCGTTACTAAATCGTTATCAAGTTCTACCTATATGGACAGCGACGATATCAGAACTCGTGGGCGTGAGAATATTTTTGTGGGAACTACGTTATCATTGACATGTTTTTTTATTAAACAGTTTATAATGATTTTACTACACTCAGATTTATATTATCTCTTGCTAACACCGGGAATCCTATTTGAACGAGGAAAGTGCACTTGTATCGGAAATTAGCAATCAATTCGCTCGCGATTTCGCCCGCGCTGCAATTTTCTTAAGGATCTCTAATTTGTTTGAAAATAAATTATAGCCTATGTCACTTCCTGGTAATTCAGTTTTCTATGGGTTAAAAATGGTTAAACTCGGTTCAGTAGTTTCGGAGCCTATTCAGTACAAACAAACAAACAAAAATTATACAAGAAATTTAAAGTTAATGGAAATTATGTAGACATCTACCTCAGAGAAAAACATACTTACTTCCTCAGTACCTAATAGGTATCTTTTAATATCGTAATTTAAATCTTAAAAAGTCGAAGATGAAAATGGCTATATTTTTTCAAAATTTAAATATTTTTCTTAATACAATTATTGGCAAATATCAACACATAATTTATTTTGTACCAATTACTAATTGGAAGAACTACAGTAGCACTTGTTTGTGTAAAATTTGTACACAGGGTGTTTTCAAATGGTCTTTGATGGCCTTATCTGAAACTACGAGGAATAGCGAAACCTACCCAAAGGAGTCCCTTGAACTTGGAAATTTATTCATCCTGCAGGTAATGCAGTTTCGTTATCCAGAAACACAGATTAAAAATCTAGAACACAAAATAACCTAACATTGAACCTTGAGGAATGCCAATTTTACTGCTAAAATGCTGCACAAGTTCCATGATATCGTGATATTATGTATCAATTTCACTCTTTGATAAAATGGTTGTTATGAATGTATTTTACTGACACGTGGGAGGGTGTTTCTAGTTTTGTCAAAGCTCGCTGCAGCTTGCATAAAGATCAAACGCCCAGCGCCCGCCACGTGACTATCCCTTCACAATCACGAGATACGACGTGACGAATTCTAATATTTCTAGTATGTTTATTAGAACAAATAGGCAAGTGTTGTTCTTTGATGTTGCGCACGAAATATAACTACGAACACTAATAGTAGTTCTGTCGGTTTTAAGGTCTTCAGAATCCATGTAAATTATTATAGAAATTGATGATTACCCTAGGGTCTTGATCTGCAGATATTATGTTTGCTAAAATATGCTTTGGTGTTACGTACCTACCTATTTCCCTTAGATCTCTTGACTTGATCATCGGTTCAGCTTCAGACCATTGCTGATCACATAATTATGCCATCAATAGCTAAATTTCATGGTCCCCGCTTGGTAGCTATGCCAAAAATTGATGGTACTTGTCCCGTATAAATGCCTCTGTCTTCATTCTACCTGCCTCTCATACCATCTTGAACTTAACGTCTTATGTTTGGCAATATCTTTCAAGTACCTACCTATTAAATGCAACAGCAAAAACAGTCCCACTCCCAGCACAAAAAGTAGTAAGAATTCCGACACTTAACGTATTTATCGAGTGCCGATCGCACTCGGAAGCTTTCAACACACTCGATACATTTCACAAGGCGCGCCGCCCTTTGTTCCCGAACAGACACATTAAACGGTTCGCCTGTCTGCCATCATTGAGACGTCTCACTTCTGTCCAAATGTTTAGATCCATATCTCCTAATTGACACTACATTTGTCTAATCCACCACTTCAGGGTTTGGTAGGATACCATTGCAAAACCATATAATCGGATAAGTGCTGTGTCTTAAGTTGTTGAATAGCAATTTCTGTTTTCTTTAGTTTATTCAAAAATTATGGTCCATTTTGGAACTGAAAGCTTTTAATGGTAAATAGATACCTGTAGTACGATAAAAACAACAGTGAGAAATTAAAAGTTAGGGGCTTAAGATGATGAACTGGAGACGTTTTTAGTCTTGATGCTTTGGATTGGTAAGCACCGGAAATGAGACTGATGAAATATTTTAGGCTATAGGTAGGTAAGTCGATTTTGTATGGAATCATACATTTTAAAAATATTGTTGAGACGATTGGAATAATATGTAGGTACCTATAGCAATATAGGTAAGCATACATAAGCATCTAAAAGTTGCGATTTGAAATCAGACACTACAACATAGAACAGTTCGTAGTGGTCATACAATTTCGGCTGAAAAGTGAGGTCTCGTGGTTTGTAGAAAGCGAAGTTAAATTACTGGTGAAAACGACAAGGGGAATAATCATATACTATTACCGACACTTCATTATCAAAAATAGAAATGTAAAAGTCAATAAATATTTAGATATGTACACAATCTGTATAGTATAAAACTTTAACAGCTAGGAAGGTACCCACCGTCTAAACTGTAAGTTTCTCGAACAATTACTGATTTCCCCCGACTAAAAGCTGCAGTTATACTCACAGACTTAGCCCGTTGAATGCGGACGCCATATCAGTAACAACATTCGTGTTAATAATAATTAGTAGGTACATAATACGAGACCCTTTTATTGAAATTTATGCCATGATGGAATACAATTAGGCTACTGGGCGTCCAATAAATGCAGCTTTCATGCCTTACAAAAATATCACGTTTCATGCGCTCTATCGCATCCTGGGATCCGACTCCCCTTTTAGAAAACCGTATATAACATACATTTATCTCGTTACAAAGGAACAAAGGATCTGATACAAATACATAAAACACTTCAAACGTCGAAAGAGTATAATGCCCATCATTAAAAATTCATGTGTTTTGTCGTTTACAGTATTTATTTTGAACAGTTTCGAGGGGGAAAGCCCTCTTTTCGCTTGAAAGCTCCCGAAAGCGCGTAGAGAAGGCGTCGGGCGGTGCCGCAGGGCTCCGTCATTGGCCCACTGCTCCCCACCCGGCGGAGACTCCGCCCTGGTGGAAATTCTCCCTGAACCTTTGAGCGAGCGATCATTCAGTTAGCGTTCGTCGCAGCGGCAGGTAGTTGTGTCGCGCGGCACGGATACAAGTTGCGGACTAACACCCATTTGAATCATCGTGTCGCTGAGTCAGTGTGGTGCGCGTGTGACACTCGGCTGTGATGGTGAAAATATTCTAGTGCACTCTTAATCCTCGTGTAATGCACGCCATGAGTGACCCAGCTGCTTTGGCAGGCATGTTGCCTTTCGACTCCATCGGACTGTACGAACAGCCAAAACCCCGTTTCATCTTTAAAATGCCGCGGGTAGTTCCAGATCAGAAAGCTAAATTTGAATCAGACGATCTCTTCAAAAGACTGAGCAGAGAAAGTGAGGTATGTAAAATGTTTGTGGACTTACATAATTATTTTTTAACGCCATAATGTAAATGTATATGTAAACGCATTATTGAAACAATTTTAATTATTGTTAGTGAACAGGAAAATTAGTTAAATTATGAAGTCATCCGTTTGGAACATTGTAATTGTTTCGTATGTAGGTACTGTTTTCCTTTTACAATATTGACATTTTATTACTATATTGTATTCAAAGTTATAAAAGTACTTTAGGAACCAGGCCAATCGGTATACCATAGAAACAAGTACTTACCTAAGTGAATAGCTAATTGGTATATTGTTGGCGTCAGGTGAGGTACACGGGGTACCGCGACCGGCCTCCGGAGGAGCGCCAGATGCGCTTCCAGAGCGGCTGCCGCGAGGGCCACACGGAGATCGCCTTCACGGCCACCGGCACCAACCTGCAGCTGGTGTTCGACCACTCGCCATACAACAACCGAGGCTGCGACTTCCAGAAAGAGAGCGGCAAGGTAATTAACGAAATATATTTTCCTTTCTAAACAACTGTTATCGCATCGTACGACCAATGACGACCATGGCTCATTATTAAACCCTAATATGGTAATACATATATTTTGACATGGAGCAGACCATGTAATAATATTATTTGTAGTTCTGAGTATCAAGGACGCGTTGGTAATTTTCATCAAAATATTTGTCGCATAAAACCAGGCAGGGTTTTTTCCATGGTTTTTCCAAACGTGGCGAGGTACTTATGCTCGCCGCGCGCAACAAACAAGTCACTTTATGTAGTGAAAGGTATCTAAAGATTTATACTCCATTATCAATAAGAAATTAATATTGAAACTAAATACATACTTACATTAGCTAATATTGAACCTACGTGCATGCAACGCATGCATGCTTATCGGGAAACGTAACTAAGCAATTTTTTTTCCAGATTGAAATGTATTTTTGTTTCATACTAAAATGAAAGAACGGCCTTCCCACAATTAAACGAAACAATGATCGTACGACCACTCTCGAATATGAACAGTTATCAGTAGTACCTATGATAAGATGATTTAATATTATAAATGCGAAAGTAACTCTGTCTGCCTGTCGCGCTTTCACGTCAAAACTACTGAACCGATTTAAATGAAATTTGGTACACAGATAGTCTAGAGCCTGAGAAAGGACATAGGCTACTTTTTATTCCGGGAGTATGTTCCATAGGGACCACGCGGGCGAAGCCGCTGGCAGAAGCTAGTTACTTATAAATACTTATTATAACAGGTTTTTCCAATAAATCAAAAACACTTGGGGATCGCGATTAGCTGAACTCCTAGATATCATTATATCGGTATTTCGATGAAATGCCTGTTTACGAAGGGATGACATAGCAAGTGAAAGTATGTATGTAGGTGTTCATCACATGATTGATTATATTATGGATTATAATAGTCATAGAATAAAACCAATTCTAAATACCTGCGTATTTAGAATTGGTTTTATTCTATGACTAGCTGACCCGCGCTACTTCGTCTGCATCACATTTTTCATTCATGTTCCGCTCCTTTTGGTCGTAGCGTGATGTTCTCGATAAATGGGCAATACTTTAGTAATTTTTCAATTCGAACCAGTAGTTCCTGAGATTAGTGCGTTCAACCAAACAATCAAACAAAGTCTTCAGCTTTAAAGTATTAGTATAGATTCCGTTAAACATAAATATCCTTAACCTTAAGTAATACAAATCTAAGGAAAACTCTACTTTATTAAACTTTGTAACAATTTATTATTTTTAAAAGAGTGTCCGTGGAGTTTCTTGCACGTTCTTCTCCATAGAGATCTATGCTTTGGAACGTGCAAATAGCTTCATCTTTTTGGACTGACCGACCTTGACAATTCAAAAATGCCTGTAAATGGTTTATTTGAAATATACGATTTGATTTGATTTGGAAAAGACGATGATAATCGTCTTGCACTCTAGGCTAGCCTATTGAGAAACCATGGTTCAGATACGGTAACACTATTAAAGTATACCTCCTAGATATATTTCCATAATAATTTTTGAAAATAACACTGATATCTAACGATGATAATACATACCAGCTTTTGCCAGCGCATTCGTATGCGCATAAGTATTCAGTTTTTTGCATTCCCGTAGGAATTTCGGGAAATCCAAATGTCAGCTTTTCTACGACCAGCAGTTTCGGCGTGGCTTGTCTGACAATAACGAAAGAATTGTATATATTAGGATTTTTCCATTTTCTCTTCAAACATTAAACTAAACGAGTTGAAATCGGGTTTTTACTTCCAGTAATGGTTTGAAGATGAACTCACTATTAGGTAGTAGGTAGTAGTAGTACTACTACCCATTTAGCAGATTTTTTTTGACGTAGCTTAATGGAAGACAGGAAAATCAAAACCTTTATACGTAGGCGAGGCACGCGCAGCAACACTTAATACAAATAAACAATAAAGTTGCATGAATCACAGTTATTACTAATGTATCAGTGGGTACTAGTAGAATGCCTCATTCGTCAACAGTCGCGCGTCATCAACGCACAGAGCTTCCGGCCCACATTTTCACAACCAAAATTAAGACATTAATAACTTTGAAGGTTTGTAGCCGCTAATATCATAAAGAATAAAGGCATAACACCGCATATAACGCGTCGGTCACGCTCAGCCGTAGCTTAATACACTCCATACACCGAGTGAATGACATCTTTTTACAAAGAATCATTCTGGCTCGACTAATGTGATGTGCATGATGATGGGAGATGTGAACGAATTAATTTAGGAGCTAACATTATCATTACCATTCATAAAAAGAAGAACTGAAAAAAAAAGAATAATGAAGCTAAGTGTTTCTGGAGAGTAGGAGTTTGAACTGTAATTCTTAACATCACTTAATATCTGGGTAACAACTTTTTTTAAGCTAAACTAAAATGTTAAAGTTATTACTTGGAAAATCTAAGCTGAAAATTCTAATTTATTATGTACTTATACGATACAATTATTTGATATCATACCTAATCCCACTATGTACTTAACGTACTGTACGTGCTAAAAGTCTGGAATTCCAGATGTTTGTTTAACCAATCACGCCTCAATGGTTCAACGGATTTGGATAAAACTTGGCTCACGGCCGTCACGGGTGACCCAGGACTTGGCCGACGGATTCTTTTTACGTTATTACTAATACTGCTCCTCGGAATAATTTCCAAATTTCATGCGTGAGAAGTCGAGGCCGAAACTACTTTTGGTTAAAATTAAGTAAATAGGTAACATATTTTAGTTTCATAAAAAACTAAAAATCTGCTATCATTTCCACTGCCTACTGTGCAAACCCGGACCTTAAAGACCCTTACCAAGAGAAGCAATTGAAATCGGTTTTAAAACCGTTAAAAGTCCACCTAATTCTGCCATCATGCATCTTTCAGCACGTTCTTTGTATGTGTTTACGTATATAAAATATCCAAATCTCGTATATTATAGAGGCGCACATTTGTGCCGGACTTATTGAATCAGCCCCTCGGCGCGGAGCCCGCCTGCTGCGCCGCTCTATGAATACTTATATTTATTTACACTCGGTTCATTTAACAAAGCGCTTGAGTGTGCACGAGCCCTCGTCTTGTAACGATGTTTTATTATAGCCTACTTCAAACTACTCGACAGTCGAGTAGACAATTTAATAAATCTAAATGATTCGGAAATCTCCATTCGATTGATAGTTATCTTGATATAGGCGTTAACACGTATCCGGCTTTCGTCACTATCGAGGCCATCCGGCCAGTGCTCGACCTGTGGCTCGGGAAAAGACACGGCCGGCTCCTTGTCATTTCGTATGACGCAGGTCCTCTCGCGGCATGGCTGCTTCGGGAGGTTCCTGTGTCGCATAGGCAGGGAGCCAGACATTCGGTGTCACCACTGCGTCGACCGTCGGGAGGACACGGCGCGTCATACGCTGGCAGAGTGTGCCGCTTGGGAGGAGCCACGCCGTGCCCTCATCTCTGAGGTAGGCAGTGACCTCTCGCTGCCGGCCGTAGTCCGTGCTATGGTCGACGGCGAGGAGTCCTGTGACGCGCTGGTCTCCTTCTGCGAAATAGTTATCGCGCAGAAGGAGGCTGCGGAAAGGGAGAGGGAGATCTCGACCTCTCTCACGGCCCCCCTAACTGGGTCCAGGGGCGGCGGTCTCCCGTTCATCCGGACCCGACGTGGCGGCGCGTGGTGTTCCCGTGAGCCCCTCTTTGACGTCGTGGGGGAGTCAAACACCTCACTCCTCCCGCTGACCGGCCGGCACCAGCCGGGGAATACGGAAGTCGCATAAGTTCCCGCGATTCCCGGCGTAGGTGAGAGATGGAACACCGGTGTCGTTTTAGTCAGTAAGAGTCTGAAGGACATCCATGAGGATTTCCCTCGTCAAAAAAAGGCGTTAACATGTATGTAACGTACGGGAAGTTACAAATCAATCAGGTCAACGGTCACGAATGGGAATGAAGTAAATATGCACCTAATCATATTCAACAAAAAAACTACTGCAATGCCTTTCTTAGCACAACCTATCGCTTCAGATTAATATCCCAAGGGAAAATCAGTCTGTCACACAACCCCGTTCCAATAAACCCCATGCACTTGACTGTAGGGAGGACACGATTAAGAAAAAAAAAAGTATCAATGCTTTCCCCCTGGGAGAGGGAGAAAAACATTTCCCCTGTAAATCGATAGTGGAAAAGCGTCGCGATTGGTGGGCGTCCCGACGCCGCGCCCGCCCGCCAACATGGCCGCCAAGCTACGTCACTGTATCCCTTCTCATTATCCCGACGTGACCCCGACTTATCTCGATACAAATTTATGACATTCGCAAGGTTTTTTAAACTTGAATTCAAAATAACCATTGAACTTATAATTTTTGGCCAAAATTACATTTCTGCATGTAGGTACTCGTAACAACGGATAATGTTAATTATAAACATAAGGCAGGCGTCTGTTTTCAGTATAACATGTTAAAGGCACCTAAAGAGAAGTTGTTATTAGTTAAATTGCATCCTGGTCGAACGTGTGGCACAATTAAAGGTTTGTTGGAACTTTGGAAGCGGATGCGGCAGCCGGAACAAAGGCAGCACGCGATCTGGATCGACACACGTCTGCCGTCTGTCGTTTTGTCCTTCTGCTTTGTTACCAAAACTCACAATTATCTTGCTGTTTCAAAACGATTTAAAAATTTAACAGAAATTAATTCCTACTTGAGGTGTTTCCATTATATGTACTTACTGGAACGGATACTACTACTGGATATGTACTTACTATCAAAATACTTTTAAAATGCGAAAGTTTTTGAGGGTTGATGGATAGTATTGTTACTCTTTCACGCTAAATAGTACAGAACGGATTTAGATGAAACTTTACGGTAAAATAACTATGTTAATTCTCCGCCATCTACATAAATAATGGGCTGTCAACGAAAATTCGCCAGATTTTGATCTGTAAAAGCATAGTCCAAGAATCGACACACTACCTGTACACTTTTTTTAAGGATCACTTCCGAGCCATATGACGTGACTGATAAATGCATTTCAACCTTTGCCACCAACAGTGTGGCAGTTTTTGTTTTATTTTTTGCGCAACATTTTAATAGTAAAGTTTTTGTCAACAGGCCCACATTATATCCCGATTTATAATGAACGGCGTGTGCGTGAGATGGCGGGGCTGGATCGACTTGGAGCGGCTTGATGGTGTTGGATGTTTGGAGCTGGACGAGGAGCGAGCGGCTATTGAGGACGCGGCGCTGCGCGACCAGATAGAGCGCTACAACCAGCGCTTGCGCGACTTCGAGGACAAGCAGCGCGCGTACCGCGAGCATGGCGAGGAGCTGCGCGCGCACTCGCACGTGCACCAGCGCTGCCACCCGCCGCGCCAAGCGCCGCACGCCGCTCACCCGCACCCGCACCCTCCGCACCCCGTGCACATCAAGCCACACTCGCAGGGAGCTCTCATCTCCTAGACTCCCCCCTACCACCACTACAGCATCACCATTTAACAGCGACAACAACTAAGAAGACCGCCAGTCATATGCAACTTGTCACGTATTCGAAAATTACTAACCATCCTGGTTACAATATTATTAGAACGAAAAGTTAACGAAAAAATATGTTTCATCTTCCGTATGTCTGGGGAGGAACTACTGTTGAAAATTGTTGACGGACTAAATAGTGAAAGTGATGTGGTTTTCTATAAGTTGTCGATACCACTGGTCTAATGACTTCGGTCGCTAGAGAGCATTATCGGGTAGGGTAGACAATCTCGAGACTTTTTAAATTTGCCAACTGCCAAATTATTTGACACTTTCAGCTTGTTTAAAATATTTTTGTTTCATTAAGGCGCAATAAAGTTATTTTTCTAATAACTCTAAAAACACGGTGACGAATAAGAAAATATTACGTTACAAGTACCTTAAATGAAATAGAAAGAAAGTACCTACATATATAACGGTACACATTTTGTACTTATATGTACTGATGTACATATTTTGAATAAAATATTTACACTGACTATTTTAGACGTTTTACAAAGGTGGCCCACTTAATGTACCCAACATACTACCTCAAAGCGCGATTATTTAAAAAAATAATAAATTAAGATAAAAGTACAATTAAAATAAATAAAACAGAATTATGATACACCCCGTTAGTAATGAGAACTTAAGAAAACAATGTCGCCGTTTCATTCCGTGCCGTCCTTGGAACACAAGGCTCGGGCTGCACTCGCTCCGAATGTTTCAAACTACGACATGCATCATGATAATTAATAATATTATCTTTTTTAATAAATCTAATGTTTATAAATATCATTACTTTTTAATGAATGTGTTGTAGTCATTGTATAGATGACTACAACACATTCACACACATACAGACGTGGGCTACCGTTGTAAGACGCATAAAATTGCACCATGTATAAAGCAGGCTTGAAGCAAACATATTATGTAGCAAACTATTATTTCAAAGAACGGCTTTTACCAAGCATTTATTACATTTATTAACTCGTCGTGATTCAAAACATGGCGACATATGCAATGTTAGTTAGTAGTTAGTTGTAAGTAAATGTAGATATTTGTAGTCATTGTAATTACCTACGTCTCTAAAACTGATATCTATACTTAAAACTTACAACCTTCCCCCCCCCCTTTTTTCTTCTTCTTTTTCAGGGTTCCGTACCTGAAAAGAAAAAAACGGTCCCCTTATAGGATCACTTTGTTGTCCGTCCATCTGTCTGTCAAAACCCTTTATCTCGGGAACGTGTGGAAGTATCGAGTTAAAATTAAAACCATATACTCAAGTCTATGGTCCTTTGAAGCTATGAAAAAATCAAACTTCTAAGTCAACGTAAAAAAAGATACGGCCGTTTATGCCGCAAAAAACGTTTATTTCGAGTAATTTCGACACTCTCAGGGGAATCATTATGTATAGGGTATTTCCCGATGACCTAGAACTATACATTTATCATTTATGAAATTTGGCAAGTAATACCGTCTTATACTACAAGTATAGGAAAAAATCTGAAAACTCTACATTTGTAATTAAATCATTAAAAAAATACAGTCTTTATTTAAAGTAAAAATATACCTACAAATATGTACGGAACCCTCGGTGGGCGAGTCCAACTCGTGCAGGTTTTTTTTCTTTCCTTCGTTCTTTGTCTTTTTTTCTTTTTCCTTACGATTTTAGATATAAGATCTACAGTTTCGATATCGATTCACTTTTTAATGTAAAATCAAAGATCTACAGAACGAGGCCGTTGTTTTTTCAAATACTGAACAGGTTTGGATGGGAGTTTGGATTGGATCTTGTCCAGTATTTAAAAAAAAAATTGAGGTAATTGAAGAACCTTTCTTTATTCAATATGTCATTAAATGTTTAGCCACTTCGCCGTCGATTTACATAATTAACTTACCATTAAATATTGGATACTTAACTTATAATTATTTTGTTACAACATAATAATTAGGCTCCATTATAGAACCAGCCCAACATGCTCATTTTAATTCATTAGTTCAGTAGTCAGTACGGACAAGCATACCTAAGAACAAGTGTACCCACGCATAGAATAGCGATCTACAACATATAAGAAGAATGTATTCTGATGGATCCAGTCGTTAAGAATTGATATTTTTCTCATTACTTGTAATTATTATTAATTAACGTTCTTGTTCAGTTTGTGGTACATGTTATTTAATTTTAAGTTGATTTTATATGTATTGAAATATAAAGTATTGTGATAATAATGTAAATAAATCTTTAATTAATGAATTTTAAACATGCATTGGTTTTTTAGTTTTCTTTCTACTTGCAGGTGGCCACATTTGTAATACTATCTAATATAACAAAATTATTGACCCGAAAAACGCGATCAAATAATATGTACATTACATAATATCAAACTCCACTCAACTTATGTTACTGAAGCTTTTTGTTCCCACAAAATCTACCTAATATACTACAGTTTCTTGACACCGTGCCTCCGTCGGCTGCGTCGCCATTTTAGCCGTATAGTTGATTTTATATCATGATGGTTAAAGCATAACTTGTATAACCATACAAGTTATGCTTTAACCATCATGCAAACATTAGCGTGTATCCATAGTAGTGATCCATACATACTGCAGAATGCTTTATTGCCTTTGCGTAGGAGTTCCTTTTGACTTTAAGAGGCCTATTACAATTTGACTGTTTTTTGGCTTTCTTATACATAGTAACTGAAATATTTAGACAACTTTGGCTTATTATTAATAATAATAAATTATTTTATTTTGGACAACATAAGATCCGCTGTGTTAGTAAAACCACTTATAACTAATGTTAGTAAATGAATTTAAGAACAACTTAGTGACTATTATTAATTATTTAAAAGCGTTCATCACCTCCACACACGTTTCAGAATGGGAGAGTAGATGTTCTCCGCCACTATTCTCAGAATAATGTTGTCACTGTCCCGCAACCGTGTTACTAAGGACGATTTTTTTTTTTTCGCATGACAGCATAAAAGTCATCCGTTCGATGCTGCGCGAACATCTCAGATGCGCTACAAAAACGGGGCAGTCCCAACAGCATTCTGAAAACATTATTATACTGGATGCGCAGGACTTCCAGCGATCTTTTGGTAAAATCAACCCACAGTCTTCCCGTGTACATACCCTGACAATGGGCTTTAAAAAGGTTTATTTTAACCTGATCAGTACAACGGTAAAACCTGCGCGCCAACATATTCCCTCTGAACGCCAGTGCCCTGCGCTCCCTCTCTATGTCCACATTGTCTTTAAGGTCGTCGGTAATTATGTGCCCCAAGTACTTGAAACTATTTACTCGCCTTATACTCAAGCCATTCAGAGTAAAACTTGGTACATAGTCAGGGGCCTTACCAGCGGCCTTAAAAACCATGTATTCACTTTTTCCAGCGGCCTTAAAATCCATGTATTCACTTTTTCTTACATTATAAACGAGTCCGTGTGTAGCTGCATAGTTCTCGCAAACTCTCAACATCTCTCTAATAGATTCAGCAGTCGGGCCCAGCAGCACCATGTCGTTAGCGTAGCTGATATATGTTATTAATGGTAACACCACCCACGCGACAACCGACACGCATACTACCGAGCCCGTCCATTAGATAATTTACATATAGGTTGAAGAGTCTAGGAGACGTCAGACCCCCTGTCTCACACCGCACTCCAACCAATATGGATCAGAGTATGTTATAGACCATTTCACAACATTTGTCTGGTTTGCATACCAATACTGTCGAGAATAGTTATTAGTACAGTTCGTAGCGGCCTCACTTTTCGCATTTTTCTCATATCTATTTGTAAAAAGCCAAAATTCCGAAGTAAGTTCCTCATGAAAAGCGGGACGGCACTTTTTCAAGCTCGTGGATTGAACAACTGTATTATTATTATTATTATATACTTTATTGTACACGTCATAACAAGCACAGGAAAATCGCTTATAAAAACTAGTGTACAATGGGCGGTCTTATCGCACAGGGCAATCTCTTACAGACAACCTTTGGATGGACTGAACTAAAGAAGTTAGATTTAGGGCGGTCAGTGTACAAACATCATAAATAATATTAATAGAGAGATATACATAATATAAAAACAAATACATACAATACTAAATAATATACTAATAAATATCAAATATATAACAGGGAAAAGAGACAGTAATTTATAGTGAGAGGTAATGTTCCTTCACCAATTTTTTAAACGTTGGTAGCGTTTGAGCGCGTCTCACATCTATGGGTAATGCATTCCACAAACGAGCCGCTTGAATAGTGAATGATTTGTCAAAGAAAGATGTGGAATGCATTCGAATACTTAATTTAAGATTATCCGATGATCTCAAGGACCTTGAATGTGTGTCACAGAGAAACTGAAAGCGTTCTTTAAGATAAAAAGGAGTAGAAGGATTAAAGAGCACATTATAAAGTAGGGAAAGTATGTGGGCATTCCGGCGAAGGCGAATAGGAAGCCATTTGAGCTTAGTACGAAAATCAGAAACATGGTCATACTTGCGCAAGCCAAATATGAACCTGATGCAGAGATTTTGAAGTCGCTCAAGCTTGTCCAATTGGTCTTGGGTGAGATCAAGATAGCTGGCGTCAGCATAGTCCAAGATTGGGAGAAGAAGAGATTGTGCTATGGCAATTTTAGTGGTGACGGGAAGAAAGTTACGAAGGCGTCTCAGGGAGCCCGCTGAAGCAAACAGTTTACGACTGACCTCCTGCAGTTGTTTAGTCCAGGAAAGAGTGCTGTCAATATAAATCCCCAAGTTCTTCACAGTATGAGTTATAGGAATAGTAGTGTTATTGAAAGAAACCTGGGGAAGTGTCGACCAATCAATCTTTGAAACGGTCCGGGAACTACCAACAATAATCACTTGCGTCTTTGTTGGATTAATCTTCAGCCCAAACTCAGTGCTCCATTCACCTATTCGAGCCAGGTCTGTATTAATCGTCTCAATCGCAGTAGATAGCTCTCCGAGAGGGGCTTGGGTGTAAATTTGGAGATCATCAGCATACAGGTGGTAGAAAGAAGATAATCGTTGAGTGATAGCATTAATAAAAAGTGCGAAAAGTAGAGGAGATAACACGCCACCCTGTGGCACACCGGCAGAGGTATCACACCAAGAAGAGAAAGATTCTTCAATGCAAATACGCTGCCGGCGACCAAACAGGTAACTATGAAACCAGTCAATTACCGAAGGAGATATGTTAAAAGAGCACAGAATTCCAATCAAAATGTCGAAGTCAACCATATTAAAAGCATTGCTAAAGTCAAGCAGAGCGAGTGCCGTTAACTTCCCCATTTCCATACCTGATCTGATGTCATCCGTAATATGCACAAGTGCTGAGATAGTGCTATGTCCATGTCGGAAACCAGATTGGAAGGGATTTAGCAGATTGTGCTTGGAAAGGAACGAGCTAAGCTGCTGATGGACGAGTTTTTCAAGGACTTTGGATAGGAATGGGAGAATGGAAATGGGACGATAGTCAGTGAATGAATCAGGATTTGATTTTTTAGGTAAAGGGATAACCTGCGCATGTTTCCAGGCTTGTGGGAAGACACTACTGGAAACAGAGAAGTTGAGGATATAAAGGATGATCGGAAGAATGTTATCAAGGATGGGAATGATCATCTTACGGCTGACACAGTCACTACCTACAGCGTTGGATGTAATCGATACAATACTCTTTTTAACATCACAAGCAGTGAATTGACTTACGACAAAAGGAGAATAATCAGGTATCGGAAGGTTTGAAAGATGACTTAGTGTTGCAGCTTTGGTGGCCCTATCCAATACGGGCGAAGTTGAAAAATGACTATTAAGTAAATTGAAGTCTAAGTCTTTAGGAATCCTTTCACGAGATTTTTTTCCGATACCTAAGGATTTGAGAAAATTCCAGACCTTAATTCCAGAACTGTAGTAACCAAATGAAAAATAATTAAATCATAATATTCCTTATATAGTAAACTAGTGGACGTCACGCGGTTTCACCCACGTAGTTCACGTTCCCGTGGGATTACGGGGATAATATAGCCTATGTTACTCCCTGATAATGTAGCTATCCAATGCTAAAAGATTTTTTCAAATCGGTCCAGTAGTTTCGGAGCCTATTCAATTCAAACAGACAAACAAACAAATCTTTCTTCTTTATAATATTAGTATAGATTAGTTCGTAGCAGCCTCAGAAATTTAAATAGGTAAGAAAGGAAAATCCGTAAAAAAAATCGAATTCAAATCCATAAAAACTACCAAAAATGCTCACAATGAACTGTAAATTTCTCCTTAATAAATTAATATTATTATGTAGAATTTATACCAAAACAAACGATAGCTCATAAGAAATGAAAATTTTATAAATATTCATTAAATAAATTAATAATAAACCCCAAAATAAACGTAATTGCAGCTGTCTAATTTCTACATAATGCGATGAGTCAGCAGTTTTGTAACGGAAAACGCAATTTTGTGATAGGACTCTTAACGCTACGTCCACGCTAAGGAAACGCTATGCAGGCGCTATGCGGCTACACTAGCAGCGTAACGATTTCGTTGCACTAACGCAGTGGCTGCATAGCATTTCCGTAGCATCTTCGTAGCGTTTTCGTAGCAGACCCGTAGCAGCGTCATAGCATATCCGTAGCAGCTTTGTAGCGTTTCTGTAGAAGTCAAGTAGGACTGTAGGAGTCTGTAGTGTTTCCGTAGCAGCAGCTAAGCGTCTGCGTAGCGGAGTCGTAGCAACATCGTAGTGTTTCCGTAATAGTGACGTAGATACGGCGTAGCATTTTCTCAGCGAGATCTTAGCAATATACCAGCGGCGCGTAGCAACGTAGCAGTTACGTAGTAGCGACGCGGACGTAGCGTTTCCGTAGATGTGGTATGTCTCTCAAAATCTACAGGTTGATTGGTACCTGAGTGCTTTCCTTCAAATAGGATTTTCTAGGGCTAATTTGCAACGATTTTGACACCGAAAACTTTGGGACGAAAAAAGATTTTGTTCGAGTAATCTTATTCGAAAGTCTTATTCGTACAAGAGATGTTTCAAGAAAGTATAGTAGCTTGAACTTTACGACGCTTAATTTCCAAAGTAATGGGTATTTTTAACCGTCTTCTTCAAAAAGGAGGAGGTTCTATGTTCGGCTGTATGTATGATTTTTTTTTTATGTATGTTCACTGATTTCTAAGCCAATTGTGGACTGATTTTAAAAATTCTTTTTTTATTTAAAATCCTATACTCCTGAGGTAGTCCCATTGTCACCAAGTCAGAATCTGATGAAGGGATCCCATAAAAATTGAGGGAAACCCTCAAATTTTATAGGCACACACAATGTTTTTCATAAACTTTCTTACGCATTTCAGATATTTGTGCCTGGTAATCATCATCTCATGTTGCTGAGCTAATGATGGAAGGTATAAGTTAGGATCTGATGATGGGATCCCATGAAAACTGTTTGTTCAGCGATATTTTCGCCAATTGTCAACCGATTTGGATGATTTGAATTTTTTGTATGGAAGAGTATTTACCCGGACTGATTCCATTTCAATTTGGTGAAGATTTGATAAAGAACTTCGGAGGTAGGCAACGGGATTCTTCAATAAATGATAGCAAATGGATCGGGATTGCTGAAATCCCATGTCTGTTTATTGTTTATACCAGTTCATAACATAACGTCACGCCGAGACGTTGTGGATGGGTAAGCAGGTACCACTAAAAATTGAAAAATAAAAAAAAAAAACTTTGAAAAAGCAACCGACTTCCAAAAACAAAACACTACAAAGTAAAAAATAACTTTAATTTCAGAAGTCGGTGTTTTTGGTTATTTTTTCGTTTTTTGACACCGACTTCCGAAATTAAGTTTATGATAAATTAATATTTGCAGGATTTATCGTTCATATGTAAGCTTTCAGAAAAGTACCAGTTTACTATATCCAGAGTTTTTACTACCAGACGAGATTTCTCAAAATTAGCAATGTTTGGTCGTGTGCTAGGAAACTTCAAAAAGTTCCCAATTTTCAAAGTATTGTGGTCAAGTTCGTTGCAAACTAGCTCCAGAACTCCCATTTACAGAATGCAATCAATTTTCGATCACCCGTATGACGCGGTTGCACATGAAGCCGCTCTTCATCTGACTTTTAATAGCGTATTTTATTTCAGAGTTATCAACGCCTCGGAGTAACTAGAATTTAATTTATATGGACACTTTTCGTATATTTGGAGTGCTACTTCATAGTCTCACGAAGACGTTACTCAATATTTCCGGCCAAGCGTTGAAATTAAATATCATTTTATAATATTAATCAAGTAACTACCTGTTGTGAGCACTGCGAAGGTTTCGATATCGTTTTATTATAACGCGAGGGTGGCGTTCCCTCGTCAGGTACACGCTGGTGAAATTGGTCATAATTAGTCTCGGTGGCATGAAACACTGGCAAGTTTCAAACAAATGCCACTAACTCGTCCTGCATAAACCCCAGGTACCACTGTTAGCGCTGCAGGCTTCAAAAATGTCATACAAGTAAACTTCACAGAACTACTTGTACAAGTATTGGAGCGGAAAAGACTGAACGAGTAGAAAGAAAGATTCTTCGTTCGAATAAAAATAAAAAACGACGTACCTAGTAGTGCTACTATCTGTTCTTCTCCTTGTATTGGAAGGCATACATACATATAGTAAAAACTTAAAAGTGGAAGTAAAATAGTGGAAGGTAAAACCTTATTTCGTTGGTTGGACTGGACACCACTGGGCTACTTCTCGCTCATTAGTCATTACCCTCTAACAGTGACGCCGACCGGGCTGCGAGGCAACGCACACGCGCGGCGCACCTGCGCGCTGCCTGCGCCCGCCCCTCCCCGCCCCCGCTCATTATACGCATTTACACAATTTACCGAACTGAAGAAATATTTATGCTCGTTAAACACATTCGCCGCTTGTTTTAAAAGTTGTTACATTTAATGATAGTGTTTGCATACTCATTTGAAAACTATAAATCTTGCTCATTTTTCGCATGTATTCATTTTAAAAGACCACACCAACACTTACACAAAAGTCGCGACTCTGAACAATTTTATTAAAGTTATTTCCAAACAAAAGAGGTACTTACCCAAAAAAAAAATGCAAAACATGCAATGAGATGGCCGTAATGCGCCATGTCGTGATGCATAGCCGACATATGTATTACTTAACACCCAACACCAAAGAAATCTTTACTAAACTTCACTTCGTCCGCTTGGATTTCATACTGTCCTCTACGAACTTCTACTTTTTGTACTAACTTAGTTTATAAGTCTGGATCAGAGGAATAAGATTTGTCATAGGTACACGTATTACAAACAGTTTTCCCCTTTTCACGCCGATACGAGTTCATTATGAAAAAATCGTTTAATTTGTTCACGTTCTCCATGAAATGCACCGTTTAGAAAAAAATACTTAAATCTTTAAAAAAAAATGAAAATTAAGAAGTTTTCCGAGCACCACACAGCACGCAGCGGTCTCTCGTAATTGAAAAATTAGGCGTACACTATTGGCATTTATCCTAACAACATCCCAAAAATCAGGACAGTGTAATTTATTGTGACCTAATGCGTTTAATCTGTTTACGGTGTTTGGCGTATTATTTCACTTTTAGATTGTTAACACTATAATCACCAATTTTTGAGTTATTTGAAGCAAGCAGTGAAAACCTACCATAAAACGACATATACATCGGAGTACAGCTATATGTAAGTATGTACTGCCTAAGTAAGATACCTACCTACCTTTTGTAGGTGACTTAACTAGATAAATGAAATAAATAAATACGTGAGTTCAATCTACATAAAGCCCGTGTGTTGTTTTACATTAAGTACAGAAAGCTTCGTAGAAAGAATGAATGAAATATATCGAATAATAATAAAAATAAGTAACATAAAAAAGTTCTTAAGAAGGAAGAACATGACGCAAAATCTGAGAGGGTAGATATTTTTAAAATATTGTAAGAACTATCCTAATGCCACTACATATCTCTATACAAATCATGATAACTTTGTTGGATATAGCAAAATTATATGCGGAACTGAGCATTATCCGGACGACATCGACACCATTGATGGTATCGCAGGGTTTTATTGTGACGTACGGCACCTTGACCGTCAAAATTGAGCAGGTACCTCCTTTATTGGACATGATCTCTGATCGATGCCACAAAAAACTTGGTATGTTACAAAGCATAAATCGGAGAACGCTATCCAGAGGCTCACAATGAACCCGTGATTTATCGGAGCATTCTTTTTGCGCAAAAAGCTCAGGTCAGTGTCGGAGCGAAGCACCAAAAGGGCATTTCGTGTAATCCGCGCGCAAACCGTGGGAACGTCTACGCACAGCTTATGAGGCTATTTGATTATGATACTATCTACTTATTTCATACCGAATATTCATCATGTGTACCTACCTATAGACCTTGCGGTCAAATGGTAAACTTTTTATAAACTGGCGGAATTTTCAAATTTTATTTAACATAAATGCATCCACAATAGGTATTTCTAACTACAACTAGTAAACTATGAATTTAATAGTTTTCTGTCAGTATTTATTAAATATATTGTAGTGTTTATGAAGTAAGATGTGGATCACGAAAATTGTTTTGTGTTTTATATTCACGCGCATTTTTTTGTAGGTAAAATATCTAATTTTTGGTATTGGATGGACAACAAGTTGGGGTTGCGGTTACCACAAGACTATCAATTAATGATAAATGCTACCGCATTGATAAAATGGTGACTCGCTAAGAAAAGTTGAGATAACTTGGAAGTTGTTTGAACGTGATACCTACCCATCTCAACCAAACTTACTAGGCTTCCCTGAGACACGTGAGTCGACCAGTCTCGTCTCACACTTGAGTGACGCGAGTGCACACGTATGTATCAGGCTTCTCGAGTCGGACCCAACGGCTGCACTCCTTGTAGATGGTAGATGAGGTATAAAACTACAATTAGGGGCCTATGCAATTAAAGCTAGTAAATACGAGTACACCAAGCATGAAATTGATCGAAAAAACTCAACAATCTGATTTTCTTCAGTAGGTAGGTATGCTAATATGTTTTATCGGATGTTGTCAGATAAAGACATCAGGTATTTACGTAACTCAAAATTTTATTATGTGAAGTTGTAAAACAGACAAAGCTGTTTATTTATTCAGCGTTCCTAAATGACGGGCTGCAGAGCAGATACATCAAATGTTAGAGTTTTATAGCCGTCGAGCCGCCATACATCGTCAGCGAGCGCCGGCCGCGGCACTTTGAAACCGAGTACCGTCATTTCATCCATATGTTTCCTCGAATTAACGTCTGTTTTCTACGAAGAAAACGGCTGTCATAAAGCTCGTTATAGATTTTACGTTGGTGGTACCTACATTAAACATTATTAACAGTTGGTTTATAATTAAAAGAATAAAGTTAACCCGATAAAACTCGTCTCGCAGAGTTAGAATAAATTTATCAAATCATAAAATTCTAGAATTGGGTCATCAAAGATCATTCAAAGTAACTAGTTAGGTTGCTGGTAAGTTATCCTAATGCGTAGGTATATAGTGCCTAAATATTAGGAATCAGGACTTTAAACTTTGATTTCATACACGAATGATTTTAAAAGAGGAACCTAAGTTACCCACCACTTCGTAATAATTGTTAATCAAAAATCAATAAAATTTAATTAATGCTGGATTGCAGGTACTTCAATAGAGCAAAAGGATAGTAAAACGTAATCCCGCGCCACGTGCGGGATAATCCCGGCTAATTGAGGGCGCGCGCCCTGATCCCGGGATCATCACTCATCAGGTGCTCAGCAGCTCGCGGGCGACGGCCAACGCTCGCGAGCACTCAAACGTTATTGATTAGCAGTTTAAACGTCGAACTAACGTACACGGATCAAACTGTGGCAACTATTTATAGTCGGTAGAAGTAATATATGAATATTAGCTTTAAAATATGAATTTTTCTTTGAAAACAACTCTTCCCTTTAGTTTGCCGTTAGGCTAGGCTTATTCTTAGCTATTGGTACCATAGAAATTTACATACCATGCCGATGGTATTGCTAATGATCAAATTAATTGATAATTAATTATTATACATTACTAGCTGACTCGGCAAACGTTGTTTTGCCAAAAAAAAAAAAATACCCTACCACCTATTCTCATACCTACCGAATATACACACAAAATTTCATGAAATTCGGTCGAGCCGTTTCGGAGGAATTCGGTAACAAACACCGTGACACGAGATTTTTATATCTGTACTAATATATAAAGCTGAAGAGTTTGTTTGTTTGTTTGTTTGAACGCGCTAATCTCAGGAACTACTAGTCCGATTTGAAAAATTATTTCAGTGTTAGATAGCCCATTTATCGAGGAAGGCTATAGGCTATATATCATCACGCTACGACCAAAAGTAGAGTAGTAATGAAAATTGTGACGCAGACGAAGTTGCGCGGGTCAGCTAGTATTAGATAAAAGTGTTTAGTGTAGGTACATTTAGAAATTTGATGGTTAGTAATTACCTACCTATTCCTAAATCGAAAGCGTTTTTAAAGTAGATATGTACCTGCTGACTTAACTATCTACCTTTTGTAGGTAATTCCAAAAATTGAAAATAACTTTTTAACAAAAAAATTAAACCACCGATGTTACTTTATACTTTGTGTGTGTTTTTTTGAAGTCGTTTGTACTTTTTTGTAAAAAGGTTTATAAGTTTTTCTTTCAGTTTATTCGAAGGTTTAATTTGTTTATCTTTTTTTTCAAAATCAACCGGTTCGATTCCTGGGTAGGAATAACGATTTTACAAAAATCCAATGATACAGTTTTGCTTCTAGGCAAACGTGCTCCATTTTCGACTGCATCATCGCTTACCATCAGGTATAGCGGTCAAACGTATGCTTATCTATAGAAAAAAAAAAAGGTTTCATTAATATTGGGCTCGAGACTTCTTTCAGTCTCCCAGTAGCGTAGCTAGCATGGGTGATAATGTGGTGGCACCTCACAAATGAACCCCCCCCCCCCCCACCCCAATAATCATGATTTGCGCCTTTGGCCTCTCGTTCTTGTGACGGCAATCGCAAACCATTTTTCTTAAGAAAGGGGAAGGTGTGCCATTTGCGTTGCAGGTTTTTATTTAAGGAATGATCTTACATCATAAACAAATTCTCGAAAATTTGTGTGATTATTTTGATTTTGTTTTCATCATCTAAACTCAATTTTACTCGAAAATTTTGGCATCCCTCCTCGGATAAGTTTTATTTTCTTTAGATCATTCATACTTAAATAAAAGTAATTTTATGGAGTGATGCAAGAAAGCTCATTAATTAAGAGAGAGCCGAACACAACAGGGAGCGAAGCGAGCTCAAAAATTTTGAAATCCCACCTCGGATGGGTTTTGCTTTCTTTCGAATATTCACACTTAAAAAGAAGTTACTTTATGGACTGATACAAGAAATCTCATTTATTAAGAGAGGGAAGAAAACAAGAGCCTATGTCCAGCAGTGGGCGTCTTTCGGCTGATATGATGATGATGAACACAAGAGCTAGCGAAGTTTTATTTTTACTTTAGATCATTCATTTCATACTTAAATAGAAGTAACATTATGGAATGATTCAAGAAAGCTCATTAACTGGGAGAGGGCAGAACACAAGAGCAAGCGAAGCGAGCTCGAAAATTCATGCACCCCAACTTGGAAAGGTTTTATTTTCTTTTGATCATTTCATACATAAACATAGTCATTTTGTTGAGTTATACAGCAACACTCGAGAACAAAGAGAGTATAGAATGTAGGAGCGAACGAAGCGAGCTCGAAATTTTTGACATCCCACCGCGGACGGGTTTCACCGGGTGACACCCGACCGTGACAAAAAGTCAACGAACGAGTGTCACCCCTAAATGCAAAAAACCTGAAGAACTAAAGAAATTTTTGCATCTCATTTCTGAAGTGTTTTATTGTATTTTGATCATTCATACTGAAATTAAAGTTTTTTGTTGATTTATACAGAAAAAATCAGAAAGTCAGAGAGTGTAAAATGCAAGAGCGAGCGAAACGAGCTCAAAAATTTCTGAAACCTCACATTAAAAATTCACCTGTATATGTACCTAATTAAGAGTTTAAAGTGTTATAGTCAAACACCGAAGCGCCAGCCGAGGAGCGCCGGCGCTCCTATTTTTGTTTACTCAAACGAACCTCAGTGTACCTATTATGACATCTTAAAACCATCATGATAACGATGCGTGAGGGAGACGGAGTTATACAAGACGCATAACACTATCCCTTTTTCACAGCTTAACCATGATGGCATTAGCACGTCATAATAGGACCCCGATCGTGCCCCTGTATTTTGACTAACACTCCAAACGAATAACGCTTTTCTAACTTTGACTAACGATTTTTTGGGTAATCCTAGGAGAGACTAATTTGGACAATCAATCGAATTTGTCTTATCCGCTTCTAGAATAGACACACATTTTTCCCTATTAGTTAAAAAAAGGCGTAGATTAGTCCAAATTGGACCAACTTCTCACCCCTCTGTATAAACTTAATTTAATTAATACCATTAACCTTCACCTCTAAATATCGGTCATTCAGTATCGGTCTTAGCCCCGCTGGGAACATCTGACCACTGCCTGGTGAAATCCGTGATGACCAGCTCTCCTCCAGATAATAGTCCTAGAGGCATGAGACGAGTATGGCGATACGAGTAGATTGGGATGAGATGCGGCACTTTTTTGCGTCTTATCCATGGCGGCAAGTGTGCTTCTCCTCGGGTGACCCCTCGTGCTGTGCTGCCGGTCGATTCTGTCGACATCTCACCGTGACCACATAAGTGGAGTGAACGACAAGTGAGTTGTCACGCCATCTTGTTTGTATGGTTCGACAGCTCACCTGTCGTTCACTTCGCCCAAGTGTTCACTTCGACATGTTTACAGAATCGCACTGCTGAAGTGGTTGCGGACGTGATTCGGCAGGGGATGGAGTATTTCATTCCATTCTCAGACATCTCGCACGGTCACAAATCCCGGCCTTGGTATAATGCAGAATGCGCCCACGCTGAGGCCCGTAAAGAGTCTGCTTACCAAGCGTGGATCAAGGCCCGCGGCCGAAAGGTTAAAGCACGTAGGATTTGCGCGAGGAAAAGAGCCATTAATTCTGCCGCTAAGTTTTGCAAGCGGGTTCTAGGTAGGGCACATTTTGACCATGTCGGACGTATCGGGGCCAAGCTAGCATCGCACCCTCCAGGTAGTAGGTAAGCAGTTTTAGTCCCTGTCGAAAGCGGTCGAAACGAATTTTTGACGACCCTCTTTGCCTCCAAAGTTGAAACCTGATGGGTCGCTGGCTCACTCTGCAAGTGAGAAAGCAAATTTATTTGCATCTCTCTTTGCAAGCAATTCACGTCTAGACGCTGGCTCCAAGCAACCACCAACTTTACCTCGTTGTGACTATTCGATGCCGAAGATCGCAGTTCACATTAAAGAGGTCCGAAGAATATTGTGCAGTTTAAACGTGAATAAGGCCAGCGGACCTAAATGCATTCCAGCGTGAGTATTGAGAGTATTGTGCGCCTGAACTGTCTCCTGTGTAGACACGCCTGTTCCGACTCTCTCTCTTGAAAAAAGAACAGTGCCAAAATCCTGGAAGCTTGTAAATGTGCAACCGGTGCCCAAAAAGGGAGACCGTGCTGGCTGACCCTGCTCATTACCGTCCGATCGCCATTACCTCCATCCTTTGCAAGGTTATGGAAAGGGTTCTAAACAGTAAGTTGCTGACCTATCTCCTCAGTGACCGTCAATATGGTTTTCGCCGGGGACGGTCAACTGTCGATCTTCTTGTGTATGTGACGCACTGCTGGGGCGAGGCCATCGAGAGACACGGCGAAGCAGTTGTCGTGTCGCTCGATATCTCGAAGGCCTTTGACTGGGTCTGGCACGCAAGTCCACTCAGCAAGCTCCCTGCTTATGGCATCCCAGCTGGTTTTTGTAGCTGGATATCAAACTTCCTAAGTGAACGGTCGATCCGAGTAGTCGTTGACGGCTGCTCCTCTGACCTCATGGCTATTGATGCCAGAGTTCCCCAGGGGTCTGTTCTCTCTGTAACTCTTTTCCTGCTGCACATCAATAACCAACTTCAGCCTGGTCTTGTTGGGTACGCAGATGACAGTACGGTTTCAGAGAGATACTGGTCCAGTACAACAACCAGCGGGGATGAAGTTCCTTGAGAGAGAGGCCATGGTAGAGCGGACAAATTTGATCTTAAGCCTTGTCTCCCAGTAGGGTGATGACAATCTGGTCACTTTTGACGCCACCAAAACACAGGCGTGTCTTTTTACCGCAAAAAGGAGTCGTTTTGAACTCCTACTTTTCGGGGTGCATCTGTTCCTGTGACTGATCGGCTCGAGCTCCTAGGCATGGAGTTGACATCCAGTCTCAACTTTGGCGCCACCATCGAGTACAAAGCCCAAACCGCGGCCAAATAGCTGGGCATCCTAAATAGGGTGAAGCGATACTTCAGGCCTGGACAGCTTTTAACCCTTATACAAAGCACAAGTCCGATCCTGCATGGAGTATTGTAGCCACCTTTGGGATGGCTCAGCTAAGTATCAGCTTGCCGCGCTTGACTCGGTGGAATGCAGACCTAAGAGGCTCATCGGTGACATAAACTGGTGGATGCCAAGCTACATAGCTTGGCTCATCGCCGTAAGGTTGCCTGCTTGTCGGTCTTCTACAGATTGTACTTCGGTGAGTGTGCCCAAGAACTCCACGACCTCATCCCACCGGCCCCCTTCTACTATCGGACATCCAGACGCACTGTATCTTACCATCCCTACCTTGCTGCTATTTCACCAATTCGCACTAAGCGTTTCCAAACGTCTTTTATAATGCGCACAGCAAAGGAGTGTAACTCTCTGCCTGCGTCTGTGTTTCCAAACGCTTACAACCCTAATCTCTTCAAAGTTAGAGTGCACAGGCTTCTTCTGGGTAAGCTCGCTCCATCGTAGACTTTGTCTTTGTCATTACTGACCTTGACTAGAGTCAAAAGCAAACCCATCACAAATAAAATGAAAAAAAAACACCCTTGAGGCTAAAACTTTTACAAACTTTGAATGTCATATTTATTTATATCCAATCAACAGCCTAAAAATAAGTTTCAAGCTTCTAGCTTTAAAATGACGATACTTCTATACAACTTTTCATTCTCCCTTTTTCCACCCCTTACAACACTTTTTTCGCATTAAAAAGTAGCCTATGTCCTTTATCAGGCTCTAGACTATCTGTGTACCAAAATTCATTTAAATCGGTTCAGGCGGTTTTGGCGTGAAAGCGCGACAGACAGACAGAGTTACTTTCGCATTTATATAATATTAGTAAGGATTTTAGTACTAAGCACGATACATTTATTGTCCCCTTTGACACAAAAATGGCAAATGATATTTTTCTGGTTGTAACAAAACCGTAAATCCATTTAATATGCTAACAGAGACATCTGGCGTTGATTGGTGAAGCTTATGACATTGACGACATAAAAATTATCAAGTAGAAAAATGAGATTAAAAAAAATATTGAGAAGATCGCGGACCCGCATTCTAAATAAAAATTACAAGTCGAATATTCTGTATTCGACTGGTAATTGAAGTCGGTCAAAATATCGGAAAGCAACAATTTTAGTCGATTTTTCAGTGATATTTGTGAAAATCCGGTTTTACCAACTTGCAACAGCCTCATCACTTTTTCAGCACTTGTCAAAGTTGTCTTTCAGATTTGACATTGACGCACATTTGTTGACGTTACGTTCTGACGAATTTGACATCACGTAAATTATTATATAGAAAAAAGTATTATTTATTTGTTTCATTAAATTAGATAGGATATCATATTAATAGTTTTTGTTTTAATTATGAATGACGAGATGAAGAATAATGTTAAAGAAACGAGGGAGCTGTATTCCATGATTCATCAAGAATACGTTATTATGGCAGAATAGTAAATGCATATTTTTCAATTTCGTTTTTGACTGTTATTAAGACCGTTTTTAACTATCTTCCGCTTAGATTATTGACTTATTGCTTACAACATTAGTAAAGTAAAAAGTGAAACTAATTCTCGATTTATCTTTTCAGCCGTATGTTACAAACAGAGAACCTTCAGGGAATTTATGTAATTCCATCATATGAGAACTCATTTTGTAAGTGAAATAGTTTGAACATATTGTTGAAGTCATAATAACAGCTAATTTATAAACGTATCAACTTTTTCAGTGTGGTTTGGAGTTATTTTTGTGAGAGCTGGTTTCTATGAAGGGGGTGTTTTTAGATTTACATTGACATTGCCAGAAAAGTTTCCAGATGAGGAAGTTCCTGTAAGTATTAGTACTTTACAAGACTAAATATTAAGTTAGGGATCTTTTTTAACTTGTTATTTCAATATCACCCCGTAAACACCTGTTGCTGAGAAAGACTGATCGTATACAAACTCAAACACCCCGGCCAGGCAATCAGCAAAACTTATGCACAAACTTGCAGTTATGAGATTATGATTTTTTTAGTCATCAATATCTACTAAATATTTTTCTGTGCTTATGTGATGTAAAATAAAGTATAGGTATAATAAAAAAAAAATACTTCATTTTCAGATGTTGACTTTTACATCAAACATATACCACCCAGCAGTTGATGCACATACTGGTGTTCTGAATTTAAGTGAAGTTTTTCCACAGTGGGACAGAAAACAGAATCACATATGGCAAATATTAAAATATGTATATTCAATATTTCATAACTTGAATGTTAAAGCACCTGCAAATGTTGAAGCATCTGTTGCGTAAGTAGACCACATTACATCACATGATGGACTTAGTGAGAAGCCAAGCAGAACAGAACATCCTCACCTTAATTAAAAATATGTTAATTTTTTCAGATACAAAAGCAACAAAAAAACTTTTATGGAGAAAGTGAGAGAATGTGTTGTGCTCAGTATAGACCATGTATATGATGACCCACCTACAGAAGACAAGCATTTCATAACATTTAAGCCATATGACCCAGATGTTCATGATACTGTCAAAAATATAATGCTTAAAACCCCCTCTCCAAATGAAGGTGTCAATCAAGGTATATCTTGGGTACAACCAGGGTCTTTTCAAGCTTTTTCTAAAGAAGAAACAACATAGAATGATAATTATATTTATTTGTACAATCTAAATATTTATAAACAAAATATTATTATGTATACAATCACAAAAGTTCATTTTGATTCGCCATAATTATATCCTGTGATAACATTATCAATATTGTTCTCTAATTTATTGTTTAAACCACCTAATAAAGTATATTATTATTGTATTGAATGTTTTTTTCGTTTTGGACAGTTAATTTTAAGGTATCTATATCCTTGCTGACTATTCATTATCTGGTTCAGACCGTATAGTCAAATTATGCTTTTTAATTTCTTCCATAAACCAACTTTGGTCTAGTTCGTAACTTTTATTTTGCCATTTAAAGTGTGTGGGTGCATTCATTTCACTATTATTAAATTCAAAATATTTACTAAATTCGATGGCTAACTTTGATTTTACTAATCCTACGCCACCATACTTTTCGTCAGCAGGGTGGTATACTCTGCCTGTACTTGGCAACATGTAGATTTTATCAGGCATAAATTTTGACACCATTAAATCACCAGCATAACCATAGCTTAGAAAATCATTGTTATTAATATTGACAATATTTGTATATACTATTGGGACATCATCACATCTGATAAAATTCCTTTCTCTTCCACACAATGAAATAAAAGGAAAGTCTTCTTCATATCTACCAGTCTTATTGAGACGAATCCTCGTGAAAAAAAACTGAAGAAATTTCTTTTCCTTAAAGCACGATGTGAAGTTTTTCATCTTAGAATCATCTAAAAATAACTAAACAAAAAGAAAACAAATTATGCCTTAATAATAGTAATAGAACCATTTTTTTAACATTGGGATAATCATTAACAAGAAGAGGTTTCATTAAAACTTCAATTCCATGTCACTAATCTACGGTCTCTAAAGGTGCGTTTAAATGGTGCGCAAACGCGAGGCTCGGCGCGTGATTCAGCGCGCCACGCGCCGTTTAAACTGCCTACGCTCGATGCGGCTCGGCAAAGGTCGTACAATTCATCGCTTGTCGGTTTTTTGACACGGATCAAATGCGCGCGAGGCTCGGCTTGTGTTCGGATTTAGCCGAGCCGCATCTACACGAATGGCGCAGCTCCCGTGGGATCGTGGTATCCCGCGCCATTTAAACGCACCTTTATTCAACCTACTTAGTCCGATGTAAAATTATTCGTACGCGCGTTTACAACGCGCGTGAGAAAAACGTAATCATTTTTTATCACGCACTCATGAATTTTCAACCCTATGCGGTAAGCCGAGGGTTGAAAATCCAACAGCGCATACTGGTTAAGCGCGTTCATCGCTTTTGGACCACACGTTAAAAAAAGCGCACGTACAAACGAAAGCTTATCTTATCTACCCACCTATGGTAGACGTCAAATACCCATGCAATAACGGTTATTGACCCCAATACAAATTTATTGACTTTCTTAGTATCATAAACAGAAATAATGGCATAAAGCTGTCCTGAATCGACTTCTATAGTGATCCTTTACGTTCTCTAGTAATGGAAAACTGTTCATAATTTATTGTTCGAGTATCTACGAAGAGAAATTAGGGAAAAGTCAATGTACTTTATTGCACGTTTATCTGGCGCCAACCATATTTGATTTCATTACCTAATAATAGCCCAGATCTACAGTTACTATATTATTACTCATACTTCGTTAATCGAAGTACAAAGGTTACTTACCATCCCTTGATGATCAATATAATAGAAATATTCTCTTATTTTTGGTTCTGGCTCCTGACCTTGAATATAATGAACATATCGCACTTGGGAATATTTTGATTCTAATAATATTTTAGGAATTGAGCGTAAATAAAATTTTAGGGCCATTATTTCTTCCAAAGTCTGTGTTCTAAAATTATAATTATTCAGAAGTATTTATTTTGATTAATTCATCCTAACTATTCTTATTAGTTTATTATTGGATCTGACAGTGACAAGATAACGGACGACAACGATGTTTATTAAATAATAGTTTGTTTTAAGAATCGTAACACACACTTGTGTGAATATCATATATGCAAAGAGTACAAGTATATAGTATATGAGACATATGATAATGATATAATACCAGTCAATCAGTAATATTTCAACCAGTTTTCTGCGTTTAGTTACTGCTAACTGCTAAATCAAAGTTGCCCGTAAATGGGGAGGCACACTAAAAGATAGAAGCAGATGGCGCTTTCGGCGACTGTACATTGTTTACGTCTGTTATCAAGTATGTGGTTGCGATTTTCTGTTAATTACAAAATGTACTCACTGTTATCTTTCGACGAAGAAATACGTCGACTGCTGGAAAAAAGGCCGATTTGATTGAGAGGTAGGCATTTTAAGTATTTGAGGTTATTTTTCGTATTTCTTCTTTTTTATTTTAAAACAAAGTTATATGTTTTTTCGTTCTCCAGATTGGAAGCATACGATTAAAATCAAAATTTTGGAGTCCACTTTGATCTTGAAGAAGAAAGTTCATATGTATGCCTTCTGAAACTTTCAAAGAACATAAGTACCTACATAAGTGTAAGTATGACTATGTTGTAAATATTTATACATGTATTTGGAGAATAAATAAGTCACATTTCATTTACCTGTATAATTACTTCCGAAATAATCACTGACTCTGAAGTGCTAACTAATAACCTTACTTGCTGCGTCCACTTGCCATTGCTTCTGCGTTTTATATCTTTGGGGAATAGGTGAACTTCCCGGGTTTTACAATTTAAGGCACTGCATTGAGGCATTCTGGATAAAAAAACGAGAAGTTTGGTCTTGTTTACAAAAAAATGTATGGGATTTGTCAGTTCTTATGTCAAAGCAGTCGCCGAAAACGCCACCAAGCGGTATAAAAAGGCAGTGTGTTATCATAATCTCCTACCAAATATTGAGGTTTGAGATATTATAATTTTGAATGCGAAAGTGATTTTGTTTGTTATAAACCTGAAAGGCTCAGGAGCCAGGGTAAGAATTCACCAAAAAAATGCATGACATAAATGCAAATGACAGCGATGACATCTTTTGTAAATTTGTTGTGTGACAGATGTGAAGAACTGGTAGAGGACCAAATCATACACAAATAAATAGCTACGTAAAACAAATATGTAAATTATAATAGTGAAATGTTTAAAGATTTAACAAAAATTGCTTTACAAGTAATAATAGATTATTTGAATAAATAATTAATTTAGAGTAAATATTTTCTTCCACAAGGTTACCTTTTCCGTACATGGAATTCACATGAATTGAAATCACGATGGAGAATGTCCGAAGATCATGGAAACTGCGTATGTATCGTGTCTACTGTACTGAGAAAATTAGTTAAAGAAAATCATTAATGTAACTGTGATGGTGAATGTTGTGTCTTCTACTATTTACAGAAGAATTCGTTGCTCACAAGTCAAATGTCAACTGCCTGGCTATGGGCCACAAGTCCAACCAGGTGCTGGCAACTGGGGGCGACGACAAGAAAGTTAACTTGTGGGCCATTGGAAGACAGAGCTGTCTCATGGTTAGTACCTATTTAATAAAATTATCAAAATTTCAATTTGCCATTAGTTTTCACTAAAAAAGGGCCTATATTACTATTTTATTATTTACAGAGTTTAAGTGGGCATACAACTCCTGTAGAGTGTGTGTGCTTTGGCCATTCTGAAGATTTGGTTTGTGCGGGATCACAAACTGGTGCCTTAAAAATATGGGACTTGGAAGCAGCTAAATTGTTAAGAACATTCACAGGTCACAAAGGGGCTATCAAATGTATGGACTTCCATCCATATGGTGATTATTTAACAACGGGCTCATGTGACAGTAATGTTAAGTTATGGGATACTAGAAAGAGAGGGTGCATTGTTACTTACTCCAGCCACCGCTTGGCTGTCAACAGCCTTCAGTTTAGCCCTGATGGACAGTGGATCGCATCTGCCTGTGAAGATGGTATGTAGTAGCAGACAATAACTACTTTGTAATAATGCTTCTGTAAATATTTTCATCTGGTACTAATCAAGGTAATCTGATTTCAGGTTTAGTAAAAGTGTGGGATGTGCGAGTTGGCAAAGTACTCCAAGAGTTTATGGAGCATACTTCAGCAGTAACATGTGTGAAGTTCCACCCTCATGAGTTCCTGTTGGCCAGCTGTGGAGCTGACCGGACTGTTAACTTCTGGGATATGGAAAAGTTCCAGTTGGTTTCCAAATTTGATAAGGATAACACATCTATTAGGTATGTTAAAACTGTTTGAATCTTGCATATTTTTAAAGTTTTTGTTTATTTGCATTAACAGCATGCATATTTTTATTTCATTCATTAAAAAATTGTATATTTGCAATAGATTTGTATCTTTTTTTAGTTGCTTTTCAAAATCTGAACTTGAAAAGTTCAAATGTAGCTTATAAAATATTACTCCTTCAATATTTCTTAAACAAAATGTACTGATTTGCCTCTTACAAATTGTTTTCCTTAAATGATTATAATTATATCTGACTGTTTATTAGCACCCAATTTATTTTGTAATGAAATCTGTAATAGTAAACTTCCATTGTTTAGACACATGGTGTTTAGTGATGATGGAGCAACATTACTTGGTTGTGCTAATGATGGCTTGCATGTCGTTGGATGGGAACCAGCTAGAGTGTTTGACACGGTACATGGACATTGGGGTCAAATTCATGATATCACTGTTGCACAAACACAATTAGTAAGTCATTTTTCTAACTTAAATTTTTATTCTGATACAACAATCATAATTTACTTATAAATTCCCTTCACAGATAGCTGGTTCATTCCATTCGACTTATGTGGTTTTATCAGTTGTTGATCTCAGTAAGGTTCATCCATTTGGTGGACCACCTCCAGTGTCATCACCGGTTGTGAGGGATCTTTCACCTTTTCAAAAGGGACACTCAGTACGAAAAAGCTTTTCAAAGGAAAAACCACCAAAACAAGGTTGGAGCGTGCATTATTATTTTTTTAAATCCATAATCAAGTTGCAAAACTAATCCATTGTAAATCTTCATCACAGTTATGCATAGACCATCTCTCCTTGACGAAAAGACAGCTGAAGAATCTACATCAGGAACAGAAGCAGATGAGGATTCAGGTGCCGTTATACCCAATATTAATGACTACACTGAGATATTCCGACCTTCTAGAGCATGTGAGTAGATTACACAAACCCAGCCCGTCCACAAAAATATGCTCAATGAACACCACTGTTACAAAGACAGACAATATTTATTTGTATTATTTTTTTAGTAACACGTACACCTCCGCCCGCTACCAGTTTGTCTTCTGAAGATTATTCAATAACAGGTGAAACTTATACTTGGTTAAAATATTATTAAGGGTGTAATACTTACAAAAATAATTAAATAACATGTGTTTGATATTGTACTTTTGCATGTCTTGATCAATATCGATCATATAAGCCACAGTTCGAGATTATCAATGCTTATAGCTTGTGACATACCTCAACTAACCAAATTGTAATTTCCAATCACTTTGCATGATCAAAACATAAATTGGGTGGTTTGGAGCATTTGCTGTAATAGCACATTATAATCATATTTATTTTAGTAATATTTATGAATTTTATGTTATTTTTAAGTACCTATAACTTTTACACACGGTGTCTACATCTCTGTTATTTGGCTCTCCTTTCGCAGGTATACTGGAAAAGATTTCTTTAGAAATAAGCATCATCTTTGTACCTATTTTTCTGTTTCCTTCTTTTTATCTATCTGTTTAATGTGTGTACTTAAACTGTTAAATAAAAATAAAATAATATGATGAGATCTACACATTAGGTATATTAAAATCATCGAACATTGATTTATTTCGATTGTGTGGGTGTTATACAACGTTACTCACACTATTTGCACATTTTTTCAACTAAGCACTCACTACAATTATATTTCATCCATACTTCTATACTGTACTATATATTATTATTTATATTATTATAAATGCGAAAGTAACTGTCTGTCTGTCTGTCGCGCTTTCACGCCAAAACTACTGAACCGATTTAAATTTGGTACAGAGATAGTCTAGAGCCTGAGAAAGGAAATAGGCTACTTTTTATCCCGGGAGTATGTTCGGGTGTATGGGCAGATGCTAGTTAACATAAATTCATCATTGCCTAGCCTTTTAACAAATGTTGTGGTCAATTTCCAATCTATCCAGATGCAGCTGAATACTAGTATTTTTACATCCTTACCTCCACCACCAAGTTACTGCGCAACATGATATCCATTCGCAAGACTGATTGTCAGACTTTCGGTGCTCTGACTACTTATAGGGACTGCCAAAGAACTACGAATGCCGAAATATTAAGATGAAGCCTTCGAGTCCGGAGTTTGTCCCCTCTATGGGACAAACTCCGGATCGTCAGTAGCAATTGTTGCGCAACCTTGAAGATAAATCTGTGCGGTTGTTATTATTTAGTCTTGCTAGATAGCGGATTTTATACAAAGACAAAGGTCGGTAGCGTCATAAGTTTCTTCAATATGGTTAATAGTGCAAGAACCAACAGAGAAGCCGGAACCAGTGGTCAACACGTGCCTGCGCGACCTCATGCTCGACGAGCCGGTACCGCTGGCGCGCCCGCTGCCGCAGCCCTCGCCGCCGCAGCGGCAGCGGTCAGAACACTACTCGCGCATCCCGACCTCCACCAAGGAACATTACCTTGTAGTGGAGAAAAAACCTGAAGGGTTCCCAAGTAGGTTAACTCATTACTTGCTACTTTCTTTCTTGTAGCTTTTTATAACTAGTATTAACAGTTGGGTTGGGTTAGGTTAGGGGTATTACTTAAATCTGATAACACTAATCTGACTATCAATATGGATGGCTGGATATTAAACATGAAAAACACGACTATTGCTAAATCGTCGCACCAATATAGCTTTAGGCCACACGTTCGATTAGACCCGATATTCTATTAGAACAGTAAGTGCCTTAAATGAATGACAACATTCATAAAAGGCACTGAACGAAATGGAAATATCGTGATCTCTCCAATCCACAACCTGCCTTACCCAGTTATCGTTTCATGCCTTTTAAACAGAGTCTAAGGTCCCATTACAAGGTCATGCTTGTTTCGCAATTCTGGCAGAGAGAGAAAGACTTCTGGCCGTACTCTGCCGCGTCATAACGGATATCTGAGGTCTTATAGATCGGACTAGAACTCGTACATTAGGGCAATACATTCATGAAATAAAACCTAATAGTTCAGTTTGTAGTGTTTAGCGTTGCATTAGGAATATGGTTCTGCGGGTTAAATTGACTAATTAATATTATAATATGCTATTTGCTTAATCAGGGGTGGCGGACAACACAAAAGAAAATAATACATTCACTGCAGCGCAAACACTAAGAGATTACGCCGCCAGCCCGCTCACAGCAAATTCGCTTAATCGACATAATTCTTACAAAGAGACCAAGTCTACCACAGATTTGAGTAAGTTTCATGTAATATTTGTTTGTTATCAAATATGTTATCGTGTTCGTGAAATTAAAAACACTGTCCTATTTTAGCGACCTCCAATCTCCGGCCAAGTAATAGTGATATTTCATTGGGCCCGCCAACATTAGGACCTAGATCATTGTCCTTCACCAGAGCTCCTACTGACGCTTCGAGGTAAGAACTTATTCTGATAAGTATAGAAATATCTGACTGTTCGTAATATTGTAAAATAACGTTTAATGTATGTGATTCCAGGAGAAGAGTGGAGTCTGGTGGTAGAGAACCAGTTACAGTATCCCGTAGTGTGGATACACCGGAAGTAGAAGCGGAGCCCGAGTTCGTTCCGCATACGACTGACAGGCCCGTCGGCCTTGATCTCGATGAATTTTTACCCGTAAGTAACTGTATGAATCGACATTTATTCATCTTAAAGTTTTTATTTGTTAAACGGTGGTGTTCTACTGTATGCTGGAGTTAAATAAGTACCTATAGTACTACAGAAATGTAATGACTTTATTTACTTTTTGATATCTATTCACAAACTGTGCCGGCGAAGTGGCCGATCATTAACTGCTTTTGCGGGCATAGTGTAGTATATGTTTGTACGAACTATGAACTTACCACTTGACTAAAACGATGCCTGAATTGCTTGCACACGTAGAGTGACGTGACGCGAAAGCTCAGTCACTTCCCGCTGACGAACGTACTCCGGGGCAACAGTCCCTAGTAGTAGCATTGATGCTAAATGTGGATTTACTCGAGCGTCGTGAGCAACCTATTACATTTTGTAGTTTAGATGATAGGAAGAATAAAAGGTTTTGTAATGTTTCTCCGTTCAGTGGTAGGGGAAGCGTCCACAGATTTTCAAAAATGTAAAAAAAAGTCAGTTACATGGACATACTTGAGCGTGTCAGATATTGATGGTTTAGATGCCCCAACGTGTCTCTGATACCAAAGTTTCATCTGCCGACTTGCGGGGTGGGGTTGGCTATCCAGAAGGGTAGAAAATAGAGACAAAAAGAAACTTTCGAGCGCGTCAGATATTCAGAGGGGATGTTAAGTGAACCCTAAAAATGCTCCCATTCTAAAGACTGACGTTTCGGAAGTGACGCAAACTCTTTTTTGAAAATGCAAAAAAAAAAACTTGAGAGGTGTCAAGGGACACCCGGATGGAACGAAGTTCGGAGAAGTAATTAGTGAAGGAATTGTATTTTTTTTTTTTATGTATAATATTTTTATTATTAACAAATATAATGTAATATAAACTTAATCAGTAGGCTCAATTTTAGGACCCTACCCACCCTACCTACCCTACCCACTCAACCTACCCTACCTACCCTATCCACCGTACCTACCCAACCTACCCTGCCTACCCACCTTCCCCTCCCTACCTTGCCTACCCTGCCTATTCTGCCTACCCTGCCTACCCACCTACCCTGCTTACCCTGCCTACCCTGCCTATATACCTTGCCTACCATGCCTACCTTGCCTCCCCTGCCTACCTTGCCTACCCTGCCTATCCTGCCTATCCTGCCTACCCTGCCTACCTTACAAATATAATGTAAACAGAAATAGAAAGACGAAACGAAAATAACTGGCTTGCTTTCTATGAGAGAGAGAGAGAGAGACAGACAGAGAAACACGCGCACGTCGCACGGCTTACAACTATAGCAAAAAGTGTCGTTACAACTTTTCGTGAGAATTTTTTCTGTCTAGCCCCCTTTCACAACGGGCGATAAGGAACTTCGTTCCAAAAATCGCAATATTGCAATACTCGAGCGTGTCAGATTTTTATACAGGAGGTTCAGCTTGATGTTCTAGTCATGTTTGCCAATAATCTGACGATTATTTTGAGGGGTATTGTTAATCGGACACTTTGAAATTATTGTTTATGTAATGTAACATATTTTTTATACAGGAGGTTCAGCTTGATGCTCCAGTCATGTTTGCCAAAAATCTGACGATTATTTTGAGGTGTATTGTTAATCGGACACTTTGAAATTATTGTTTATGTAATGTAACAAATTTTTATACATGAGGTTCGGCTTGATGCTCCAGTCATGTTTGCCAAAAATCTGAAGATTATTTTGAGGGGTATTGTTAATCTGACACTTTGAACCTTTTTTTTTTTTTTTTTTATAATGTGACAAATAAAATCACGTAAAATTCCTAATTCCGCTCTTGTCGGTACTAAATGACTATTCGCTTCAGCTGATGTGTTCCCGAGAAATTACGTGCAGGCCCTTAAAAAGCCTCGTCTTGTGCAATATGGCATCGTAGGGAGACATGGCCAATCATCGCGCAGCTGTCATTACTTAAAATGTTGCCACTATAATTCCAATTAAATGTTGCCATATTATTTTTATAAAGATTACCGTAGAAATAACGTGCAACGTTACAATAGAGAAAGAGTGAGAAGGGCAGAGTGGCGCAAAGTGGGAAATACATAGTTCTCAGCGACTGCATGCACCACACTTTATGATTTTAGCTAATTCGGCTTGTGCAAATCGGCAGATTATATTATTTACTTGATTCGTGACTTCAAAATGAAAAAAAAAGTTATCGCGCTCGAGAATGCCCAGGTGACGTTTTTTTCTTGCAACTTTGTGACTCTCCCATTTCCTTATGTCACGCTCAAATTGGCAGATTATTGAAATACACCCTTTTCTGCATGTAACTTACTTACCTTACTTTAAGAGAGATCGATTATTTTTTTACTAATCTGTTCAGCTGCCCTAGACGTTTGACCCTATGTACAGGCCTCAGGTATTGTGGGAGTACTTAACAAGGTGCATAGTTGCCCCCTTATGTTATTCTGACGCGCTCGAGTAAATCCCGAAATCCCCGCTTGGGCTCCCCTACTATCAGGCTCGTCCCAGTTAAATGATAGAGCTACAATAAGTCGTGTGTCGTGTGGTTGCAGCGCGGGCTGGCGGGCGGCGGCGCGCGGCGCGGCGCTCGCGGCGGCGTGGAGCCCAGCGAGCAGGAGGTGCTGGGTGTCATGATGCGCGGACATGACTCCATGATGGCCGTGCTCACCGCCAGGCAGCGCGCCTTACAGGTACCCTGCACAAGTCTCTAGTCACACACAGCAGACAAATGGAGTGTACTACACCATACCTATTCGGCCTCTCTCCCAAGTGTCAAGTCCGACGAGTAGACAAATTGTAGGCCGCCGGGCGGACGACTGCAGTTAAGAATATGTCGTCAACGCTATCGGAACTACATCATGATGACCAAATAAAAAACAAAACTATAACAACAACAACAAAAAAAAATAATTTCTTTAAATTTACACACACTATCTTTACAGGATATCCCAATACAATAGTGGTTTGAAAACACAACAAATATAAAAATCTAAACTTATGTTAAAAAACAGTAAAAAGACGTGCGATTTCAGCAATCCTGATCCATTTGCTATCATTTATTGAAGAGATCCGTTGCCTACCTCCGAAGTTCTTCATCAGATCTTCACCAAAGTTAAATGGAACCAGTCCAGGAAAATACTCTTCCAAACAAAAAAAGAATCTTCCAAATCGGATGACAATTGGCTTAAATATCGCTGAACAAACATTTATCATGGGATCTCATCATCAGATCTTATTGTATACCTTCCATCATCAGCTCAGCAACATGAGATGATGATTACCAGGCACAAATATCTGAATTGCATTAGAAAGTTTATGCAAAACATTGTATGTGCCTATAAAATTGGAGGCTTTCCCTCGATTTTTATGGGATCCCATCATCAGATTCTGACTTTGGGACCAATCGGGAAGTATATCCTTTCAGATAAAATAATAATTTTTCAAATTGGTTCTTAAATGACGGAGTTATGAGGTAAAAAACATTTAAAAAAAATAGAACACTGTACTAAACTCTATTAAAATCTTTATCTGAAGTCAGATTACTACACAATTGTATGTATTTATGTAATAATTATAATAAATGTCAAACTAAACTTTTTTTAATGCTTTAAAATATGAACCTAAAATATAAAATCAGACTTAACACAAAATAATTAATATTTAACTTTATGTAACAAAATTCAACAAAACTCTTGCGAATTCACACCTATTGCACGAAAATATGTCAGTCTCTCATACACTTCATTTAGTACACGTATTGTGCGGGTGAGGGGTGTTTTTGACAGCAGGTTGGTTTTGGCAGCAGGCATGACCAGCAGTGGCGGTCGCCGCCGCCTTCACATGTGCCTGTCTGGCACGCACAGCTTCAGGTGACGCAGCACACCCGGGTTATGTGCTACTCCACGCAGGAGCTTTAGTGCATACGCCGCGAAGTGTAAATTCCCGGCGCACTCTGAGTTCGTTGACATTGTATTTTGCTTCATGAGGAGTACAAATCACCGAACTGTGTTCCAAGTGACTCCTTACCAAAGCGTCATACAGCACCCTGAGCGTTATAATGTCTCAGCACGAAACCAAGGTTTCTGTACGCCTTTTTGTAAATTTTAACTACATGGTCCCGCAAAATTACATCTGGGGTAAGCAGTACTCCTAAATCTCGTACCTGAGACACGCTGCATCGGCGCTTCCTCTACTTTGTATTCGTAGGCTAAGGCAGTCTTCGCGCGCGTAAATGTCATCACTGAGCATTTCGCTGTGTTGAAATAGTTTATTTTTATGACTCCACTTTATCTATGTCTACCTGCAATCTCTCACAGTCCGACTCACCCTTGACCTCGAGCAGCAAATAATTAAGCAGTAATTGATTGAATGCAGGCTATGCTTCGTATACTACGTTCAGCAATGGCTGTTGGTTCCGAGTTATGAGGTTTATTAGGGATTCCCAACTGACTTCATCATCATTTTCCTGCCCTTATGCCCTATGTTACTTGGGGTCGGCGCAATACCCTTTTTTCCTTCACTTTGTCCTGTCAGCCATCACTGACTTCCTATTCTTTCATATCACAATCCACACTCCCCACAACCCATCCATTTTTTTTGCATTGAAACTTTGTATTTGTATGTTTCCAGATATTTCATTCCGTCCGAGTTAATAAAAGTCTGAGATCTGCATTAGAATCTGTTATCGCTCTCGAGGATACGTCCGTCATACTCGACATTCTTAATGTTATGGCACATAGACCGTAAGTGTTATTTATTACTGGTATAAAATACTATTTACTAGCATACCAAAAATAAGTCAACTAATCACTTAAACACTTGAGTCTAATGTTACTCTTTTGTTTCAGATCATTGTGGAATTTAGATATATGCCTATTAATGTTACCCAAGATATATGAATTATTGCAGAGCAAATATGAATCGTATGTATAGAGTTAGATATAGCTAAGAGATTAAACAGCAACATTGTTTCCTACATTTTATTGATATTGATTTTTGTGTTACAGATATATGCAGTGTGGTTGCAATGCATTGAGGCTCATAGTACGTAACTTCTCATCAGTGGTGAGAGCGAATGTAAGTGCGCCAGTGCGAACATTGGGAGTGGACATTCCTCGTGAGGAGCGGTATTCTAAATGCATGCAGATACATCGACTACTGCTCGACGTGCGGGCTTTTTTGCTCAAGCGACAAACACTCCAAGGCCGCCTTGGAGCTGCCTTCAGAGATCTTCATACCCTGATGCAACAAGGACTTGACTGATACGTTATTATTTTTAGGACCACATGATGAAATATGTCAGAAGTAATGCAAGAACTGACAAACTAACTTCCCATTCTTATTAATATAGATTTAATTTTCATGAAACTTTTTCACTGTTGACATAAGCTGATTTACAACTTACTGTTTGAAATGCATACATACAGTTACATATATATTTATTAACATTAAAGGATTATGATAAGAAAGGCTTTTATTTTATAAGTAACCAATGCTATAAAGGCACCTTTTGCCGTGTGCGTAGTCCCAGCGGAAAAGTTTCGTTTTTTTTTTTTAATTTCAGTATAGCAGATATTTAGTGTATGACATCCTGTAATTGTGTATGGTAAGTACGAATTTGTGCATCCAACCATTAGGGAGTTATTCAACAAAAACAGTTACAGAGCTAACGTTCTAAAATTTCTAGTATAGTACCCTTATTGGATTGGTACAGATGGGCACACAATTCTTAACCAAGTTACTAATAAATTAATAACTTTCGAGATAAATACAGTAGATTGCTCGTTTTTTTTTTCTTGAACTTATGAAATTATAACGAAAATAATTGCATCTATATTAACAAATGCATTTATTTGTCAGAAAATTACAAAAAGTTGTTACATTAAGTATAGGTACTAAACGGACGCCTTTTTATAGCCATTCAAACTTGGTCGGATTATTCATGTTTTGCGGTGGTTCTGGTATTTTTATTTATATCTCTTTTATTATTCAGTGTAATGAATGAGCTGAAATTTAACATGTGAATAGTTGCATTAATACACTAAATATTGCAATATGTTGTATTTTACATCCGGCCTCATCTAGATAAATATGTCAAAAAAAAATTGACGTGTAAAAGAGTTACTTGTAACCTATTTGCAAAATAAATATCATTTATCATTTGCTTTTCTTTTAAATAGTCCTACAATCGGATGTCGTAAAACATAGTGGTTCGGTCGAAGTAAATTATGCCATTGCTCATTAATTACAAAGAGCACATAATTGAAACTTGGCAGGACATTGTAGACCCTTACAAGATACAAATAAACGTCATAAGTTAGGCTCTAGAGTTCCTATTTTAATTACTAGTATCTAATAACAGATACAAATAAACGTCATAAGTTAGGCTCTAGAGTTCCTATTTTAATTACTAGGATCTAATAACAGATACAAATAAACGTCATAAGTTAGGCTCTAGAGTTCCTATTTTAATTACTAGGATCTAATAACCTTATATTACTTTTATGGATATATCTTCTGAACGGTATTCTTTTTTCAAATTCTGTTTTCGCAAACATTACACACAAATTAAAAGCAACGTGCGTAAAAAAATACAACTCTCCACTAAACCGTTTTATATGATTTTCATCAAATGGCCAAACGTCAGCGCAGCGGAAACTTGAATATCTCCGCAGTTTCATGACACACAAATTTCATTTTAACATACACATTTACACACAAATACACACTAATTAGGTATTGTATGTATTTTGTTTTCTTGTACGTCCATAGGAAAAAAAAAGTTGTAACTGTTTTTGTTGAATAACTCCCTAATGGTTGGATGCACAAATTCGTACTTACCATACACAATTACAGGACGTCATACACTAAATATCTGCTAAGCTGAAATAAAAAAAAAAAACGAAACTTCCGCTGGGACTACGCACACCCTTTTGCCCCACATTTTTATTACAATACTTGCTGGAGCCTGTGGCTCTGTCTGTTCACATTTTCAAGGGTTTCATTTTTTTATTTGGTACAATGTGTGGTACCCATTTTTTCTAAAATAAAGATAGTCCAGTAACTTCTAGTCAATATTGTTCCAGCCGTTTCGGAGATTAGCCAGAGCAAACAGACACAAGACAAAACATTAAAAATTGTTATATTATATGGTTAGTATAAATTTCATAAGCATTTAATAAAAAGGTTTTATTTTGATATTACAAAGAGATACTTCAATTTCATTAGCTTGTATAATGATCAGCTGTGCCTGACAGTTTCACCAGTTTCACCTGACCACATTATTACTTTGTTTCTGCATAGCATTCTTACTTTTTCCTTAATTCCTGGCTCTGAAGGGTTTTAGTGTGGTGTGGGGTAGTTTATAAAAATCCTCTAGAATTGGACTAACAAATGCAAAAAAAAATATTCTAATCCAACTGGAGGTTAAATAAAAAACTTCAGCATCATCTTACTAGCATAGATTTGGAAGACATTTCCCCAGGAATAAGATTTTAAGAGACATTTATGGTATTTAATAGGATTGTTTGATAAGGAGCACTGCAGTCAATATTTTGTTAATAGAATTCTCTATCTAACAGCAGAAGAATTATAATTTTACTATCATAGAATAGAATAGAATACTCTTTATTATGTACACCATATAAGTTACAGAAAAGATAGATGAGAAACATTACATAGGGCGGCCTTATCGCTAAAAGCGATCTTTTCAAGACAACCTTTGGATGGATTCTAAAGAGAAAAAGGAGATACAGTACTGTAGGTAGTCTTAGGTGTACATTTGATTGAAAAAAGGAAGAATGTTAAATTATGGGAGCTCTTCAAAGAATAATTGTTGCAAAGGAGACTGATCAAAAGTGGTCTATTAACCTTTTGACTGCCAGAGTGTAAACACATCGGAGTCTCTCCCACGCCAAGCCACAAATTCAGCACAAACACCTAAATAAAAAAACTACATTCCAACGTTTTATTGATAACCAATTAATCGTTCCATATTTTTTCAATTAAATTTTACTCGTAATGTAATCACAGAAAACTTGTTTTATATTGTACTTAAAAATGAAGTTAGCTTGTGGGCTATAGCCAACAGTGGTGTGTTGGGCACTTTTTCATTTGTCGGCTATAGCTGACCATGGCGATCAAAAAGTTAACCAATAGCGATACTGTATTTCTGTGGGTATACTTCAACTATACCCTTATGGAAAGGGGCATCAAAATGTGACGTAGCAGTTTTGAGAAAGAATATCTGTTTCTCTGATAGACAGTCACTTGCCACCTCAACAGTACTTGTTTCAATAATTCAGCATTGAGTGAGTGGGGAACAAAATATTCAAAATACTTTGAAAAAAGTACATGTATTACAACAGTAAAGTTTATATTAACATTATAACACTGTTTATATCACTTGTCATACTTAAATTATTTACAGATCACTCAGGATCACTTAATATATGAAATTTATTTTTTCCTTTTTGAATCTGTCAGTTCACTGACTGAATTTGTGTTTGGTCTTTTCATCTTATTAAACTTTTCCATTTTCTTAGCCAAGATATCATCTGAAACATCTTTAACCATTTCACCACTGCTTTCTTCAGTTTTAACTGCATTTTCTAACTCCATCAGCCTTTCGATCTCTGGGTTCATACCTTTGAATGATAGTCTGCCTTCAAGCATTGTTTCACAAAATATAAAGCTTGACTCTGATATAAAGTTACCAGATGCGCTTCGCATTTCATTTGTAATTATACTAGAATATAAACTGCCGTGGTCTTGAGTGTTTTCTAATTCTTTTTCTATTCTCTCTCTCGTTTTCTTCATGAACTTCATATCGAGTACAGATTTAGGTAACTGTATTTTTTTAGTTACGCCAGCCATAGTTATTACTTTTATAAAATATTAGTAAAATTACTACTGAATAGATCAGAAAACTAAAATAACCTGAAAGAATTTCACTACAACTTCAAATTCGATATTTTCACAACTGCTGTTTACTGTTCAATTCAAGGACTACGCTTTTGTCGTCTTGGTGTAAGGTGAGAATTTTTCACACTGTTGATAATGTTTCTTGGTTAATTTAAATTAATACACGAGTTCACCACACGAAATTTAATCAATAAACAACCTGCCTCCTGAATACTCCTGATAATCTGTCACACGTAGACAGAGATAGAGAATGCAACATTCTCTGTCTACGCTGTCACAGGATTACGAGTGTCACTGTCAATACTATCAATGTCATTGTCAAGATAATCTCGATCCGATTATCTCACTGACGTATAAATCATATGGACTTGGCATACCTACAAGAAAAACGTGCATACCTACACTTTATGGAGAGGATAAAATGGCGGCTAATAGGGCAGCCCCTAGCGAAATTTCTCTACAATAACATCGATAAAAATTGTGAGAATGTTTTCATATTGTCACGGTACAATATCAACGGGTATTTTTTACACACTTTTCTTAGCTTAACTTTTATATGACTAACAAAATAACTGGTAACAAATGTACTGGTAAATAAGTGTAATGTATGTGTAATGTACAAATCTTAAAAGTTATTTTTTTGACCCACACTTCCCGGTTTTTGATAAAGCTAAAATTTTGCGTAGGTACATGTTTAGTTTGGATGACATTGCTGCCGATTCTCTTGTTCAATAACTAATCTAAAATTAGAGTATCGCTATCTTTTACTAAAAGGCAGTGCGTAAATACGGCTATAGCTATGAACCAAGTTAGAAATGTCAAACTAATTCCAGTTTTACCATGTTTTTAGTCGACAGGTTTTTACGTGCACCAACCTTAATTAATTTGTATTGAAATATTAGTTGAATTTAATTAAATTTGACAGCTCTAAATTACGTCTGTCTCTTTCTCGTTTTATAAGAGAGAAAAAGATAGCAATAGCCTGAATTTAGTTTGTGCACAACAGAATCGACACCAATGCATGGTGAGCTAACTGCTAACTGATGTCATTCTAAGGTCGTGGACACGAACTCAGCGGCGCGGCGGCGGCGCGACCAGCGACGCGTTCAAATGCATAGATTAGGGGTGGCCAACTTGATTAGACCCAAAATCGACTTTTTATTGACGAAACCCTGTACGGTCTACGAATTACATAGGTACTTCTTAAAACTACAGATGAAACGGTGGGGTAAAGACATTTATGTAGTATTTTTTATTTTATTAACATAACCTATTAAGTATTTACTTACATCGTGCGCAGTCTGTTATACGAACCTATTTACATTTTTTGTCTCGCCGCGATCGACTGGACTAATAGCCGCGATCGACCGGTTGGCCATCCCTGGATTTATATGGAACTCTTCACGAAGGCAGCGACGCGCGAGAAGCGTGGCGGCGGCGTATGAGCGGCAGTGTTATTCTAGAGCCTTTAGTTGTTAGGTAGACGTTCGAGACGGAGCGGAGGGAACAAATTCTAAGAAAACAAATGACGTCGCATCCGCAATGGGCTCCCGGTACGGACGTCTCCAACCAACGCCTATCTTTTCTAACATGCCGATGATTTTGGGTTTAAATTAAAAGTCAACAATAATTATTTATAATTTATAATAAAGTAATATTAAACAAATTAATCTCATTCACTTCTGAACAATACAATTTTGTTCAGGTAATTTCTGATACTCTTTCAGTAATTTCTTCGCATAATATTTGTAAAAAAAATCTTAGATAATATTACTATAATGAGCAATTTTTTTTTCTCTGTCTTCTAACTTTCTCATTAAGTCTCTATCTTCATGTTCTGTTTTTGACATTTGTCCTTTAATTTTTTAATCATTTTAATTGTGTGTACCTGAAATCAAATAAAATAAAAGTAAGCTTTAATAGATATTGAACACAAGCGAGAGATATCTCCCACCCAATCTTAATTCAGTTGATGAGATGTTATCATTGAGATCAAATTCGCAAATAATGATGACAGGAAAAACTGAAGCTAGTCATACCCGTAAATCTGGCGCAGTGGAGGTACTGGTGACTAAATCTGGCGTAGCGGATGTGCTAGAGGCTAAATCTATGCCAGTCCTCTTTGAAATCTCTCCAGGTTGATATTGAATGGTAGGCACACAGCTCTGATCTAAAAACCACTCTATTATTAACATAAATATTGACAAAAACAGAAAAGTAAATACTCAAAAGTTTTATGACACTTCAAAAACAGTAGGTGATTCCACTGCTTAAAATTCCAAAAAAATATTACCATGTTAAGAGCACCACACCCAGATATTGATTGTGAGTTTGTCTGATTTTGGTCACTATCAATTAAAATGCCAGTCATATTTGATTGAATCACAGGCTGTAAAAAAGCAATAAAATTGTTACTATTTTTGATGTTTCTTGATTTTATTAATCGGTTTATTTATTATTATAAAGCACCCCATTTAATTTGATTTGCAATTGGTGGGTTGAGAAGAGTCTCTTTTCATTCTCACTCGTTCTCTAGTTTAGTAGCTCTCGAGTGGTAATGAGCTAAATAATCATACATAAGCTCACTTCACATTAACCTCATCCAAATATTCATAGGGAGATTTTTACAGAATAGCACTGTTATTATACTATTTAAAAGTAAACTGTAAAGTACTATTTAAAAAGCAGACTACTGGTAAAATTTGTAACTAAACATTACTAAATTCCTTATGAAAGGAATACCATAAGTGTACTTAGTAGTAAATACATATTCAGTCTTATTTTGGCAATTAATCTAAGGACCACACTCAAATACATTCTTAACATCACTCTTTGTGCCCATTAAGCAAGTGTTGCAATTGACGACATCGCCATCATTTATCAGCCGCTACACAATCATGTCAGACTAATTTATAACAAGCAATGTTACTTACCAATAAGGTTCGTGAAGGTATAGCATCGTCAAGCAATGTTACTTTATTCAGTTTCCGGTTGAAACAAGATTCTTCAAAGTGAAGAGAACAATTATGTATTGTTTTTGTTGACATCTTTAAATTTTCAAAACCAATTGTTTCCAGCCAAATTTTTTTTTCCTTTATTAGCAGGCAGCCCTGCAAATAAAACAACAAACCAATAAAAAGCCATAATATAGCATTATCGATAAATATAAAAATGTCATGCATGCACTGCACTAGTCTATCCCTACAATAACAATAACAAGAAAATGATTCGAAGTAGAAATACAATTATTACTGTTGATAATAAGGGCAAAAGGGAAATTATGAATACTTTACTGTTGAAACTCTTCGACGAATGCAGAATCTTTTGTTTATTATCTAAATCCAAAGATATTTCAGCTGAAATTAAGTAAATACTGGTGCAAAGTTATGTTCGGGTGATTTCCGCTTCTTTTAATGCCACATCCGATTATATTACAATTAGGCATCTTGCAATTGACGATTTCCACTATAAAACCAAGTTCAAACGTAATAACACAGCAAAATGACTTCAAAATTCACAAATTATATCCACAGCTCAAGAGTATTTGACAGTTGACGTACCTCAACTTGTTGTCAAACAGCGAGAGGATAAAATGGCGACCCGGCCGCAAATAGGTATTTTAATGACGCTAGGAATGAAGGGTTGCCATTATAGTAACTGTCAAAAACACTGTTATCCTTTTTCACTTAAGCAAAATTATGAAAGTTAAAAAGAGATGACAGTATTTTTATGATTTCGGTGTCGATATGCCACATATTTGTATAACTGTTTTTTCTATAGTCAAACATTTCAAGTCCATATGATTTATACGTCAGTGGATTATCTTGACAATCTTGACATTGATAGTATTGAGAAGAGAGCGAAGCGAGCTCGAAAATTTTTGCATGCCACCTCGGATAGTAACTTTATGGACTGATACAAGAAAGCTCATTAATTAAATGAGAGAGGGCAGAACATAAGAGCGAGCTCAAACATTTTTGCATCCCATCTCCGATAGGTTTTATTTCGATCATTCATACTTAAATAGAAGTAATTTTTTGGACTGATGAACGAAAGCTCATCAAGAAAGCTCACAGACTGAGAAATAGCAGAACACAAGAGCGAGCGAAGCGAGCTCGAAATTTTTACACCCCACTTCGGACGAGTTTCAACGGGTACACTACATTAATATTAAAAACTTTATTCCGACAGTCACAAATACGAATTTCAAAATACCGATTTTCAAATTTCTAAATTTCCGAATTTCAAATTACTATTCTTAAAATACCGAGTTTCAATAGATCGAATAACAAAAAGTCCGACGAAGTCTGATAATTCTAAACATCAAAAACACGATTTCCGATGATTAAAACACCTATTAATTAGAATTTTTAAATAAAAAACGCTTTGTAAAAGTGAATAGCAAACCAAATAAACACAATTGCTCGTCAGAACAAAGTATAATATTACATGAATTATATGCAACACGCAACAAGCAAGCAAGCATGCAGCATGCAAGCAAACATGCAGCATGCAAGCAAGCATGCAAGCAAGCATTCAGCAAGTATGCATTATGCAAGAAAGCATGCATTATGCAAGCAAGCATGCAGTATGCAAGCAAGCTTGCAACATGCAGCAGGCATGGTTTCTGTCACGGCTCCGGCGCTGCGGGGCTCCGGCGGTCCCCTGCAAACCTATCGTCGCAGATAGTTAACCGGCGGGCGATATAACACCTGCTCCTCAGCTCGCGGGCCACGAAACACGAAACTTATTTTAATAAGTTTCGTGATTTTAAATAATAGATATTATAATTCTTAGGGATTATGAAATTCGGACTTTTGAAAATCGGAATATCGAAATTCGGAATAAAATATTTCGGAGTATTTGGGTGTTCCCATTTCAACACATCACCCGTTAAGGGTTGACACCCGACCGTAACAAAAAGTCAACGAACGGTCGAGTGTCACCCCTAAATGAGAAAACCTCAGGAACTTAAGTATTTATGGCACCTCGTCTCGGAAGAGTTTAACTGTTTTTTGATCATTCACACTTAAAGAGAAGTGTTATTGTTGATTTATAGAGAAAAGCTCATGCAGTTAGAAAGTGCAGCATGCAGCTAAAAATTTTTCACCCCATTACCGACAGGTTTCGATGCGTCAAACGTTTAGGGGTGACACCCGACACTGACAAAAACCAGTCAACGAACGGTTGGGTGTCACCCCTATACGAGTGTCACCCGTTGCAAGTCGCCCCCCCTCGCTACGCTACTGATGGACTCGGAGAGCTTGAGACGATCAAACGGGTAGTTCGTATTGTTCTCACACGTAAAAAGGATTTATAAAAAGTGATCCAGTCTAGGGGTTTCACCTTGGAATGAGAGATAACAAGCTGGAATGCTCCTCAGACGACCCACTGACTGGACACTCTTATACACCTTCATTTTGTCGTTCTAAAAGATGTGTCAAAAAATTGTTTCGTAAGTTATTGAAGGTCACTAAAATCGGTACTTCACGATTATCAATTTCAATAGCTTCAATGATGTTTTAAAGTTTATGATACAATCTTTGTTCCAAACTTTTTTTCATACGCTCAACCGTTTTTGAGATAGATTGCGGGGAATGCGCAGTGCATTATTTTCTCGTTATCACTATATTATTTCAATATTTTTTAAGTCTTGTATTACCCATAAAAAATTTTCTCCGTCAGAAAAATTTTTTTTTTATAAATTCTCAAAGACCGTATTTTTGTACAGTTTGTTTTTGTATCACCACTATTTTCTAAACACTATGTCAAATGTCAAAATCGAATCGACCTATCCTTCAGTCAAAGTCATCGACCCTTCGACTGCACTGGTTGGCTGTCATAACACAAAAAGCATGTCTCTGTTTTGAAACGTGAAAGACATTCATTAAAATTTTAAACTGTGAATTGTAGTTGAATAACACTTTATCTGGTTTTCGTAACAATCATGCAGCTTTCCGAAATAGATAATGTTAAGATCTATAATCTCAGCGTTGGAAAGTCGCTTCCTGATGTAAGTATGTTTATGGTAAATAACCTAATAAATAAATTGTAATTTTACAGTATACTTTATTGAAGCTTATTTTTATATTTGTAGTGGCTGACAGAAAGAAAAAAAAGAGCCCTCTTGAAAAAGAATGTTGACCTACGGCGAAGAATTGAATTGATTCAAGAGTTTGACATGCCAGGAGTGAGCACCACCTTGCGGGTTTCTAAAGATGGACAATATATAATGGCTGCAGGAATATATAAACCAAGGATAAAATGTTATGATGTTAATAATTTGTCCTTGAAGTTTGAACGATGTCTTGATTCTGAAGTAATAACATTTGAAATTTTGAGTGAAGATTATTCAAAAGTAAGTAACATTATGATTGCTTATAGACTTATGCTATGGTAGGTGCCAGATAAACGTGCAATAAAGTACATTGACCTTTCCCTAATATCCCTTTGTAGATATTCAAACAATAATTAATGAACTGTTTTTCATTACTAGAGAATGTAAAGGATCACGGTAGAAGTTGATTCAGGACAGCTTTCTGTCATTATTTCTGTTTTTGATATTAAGAAAGTCAATAAGTGTAAGTGGGTTAATGACCGTTATTGCACGGGTATCTGAAGTCTACTATAGCTTACAAGCCTTGTCATGGGATATCATGCACCCCTTAACTAGGTTACAGAAGTCAGATAGGCAGTTGCTCCCTGTGAAGTACTTTTATTCAGCTGCATCTGGATAGACTGGAACCTGAGCCTAACTTACTTGTTAACTGAGCAGATTGATTCTACTTTTGCTACAGTTCCCGTCATGCAAGTTTACCTTCCCGAAGTATGTCGCAATCGATTGCGCAGTATGTCAATTTGACAAAAAACATAGGACAGCACATGCGCGAGTAGGTCGCGCATGCGCGTTTTCGTGCAAGATGGCGGGTGTAATGGCATCTCACTCGCTCGTATACATTTGATGCATACGTTTGACCCGCTTGCTCAATGCAATACGACTGTTGATGCGAAAAGTGTTATACATTGTTATTGTTTTTAATTAATTATTTTGGTTATTTCTTACTATTTGATTTGTTTTTTTGTGGTGTTACTTTTTGATATTGTTATTGTTACTAGTAGTCTTTGTTACTTGTTTATAATATAATACGTATAAAGAAAAAAATATTCCATGAATGTAACACTTTTTTACGCGATTGCACCTGCGGGGACATCACTAAAACCTAACTTCGGAGGGGCAAACAACTCTGACGCGAAATGTAATTTACAAGATTTCTTTATCCTTGGGCCCTCTGCATGAATGCTTTTTAAACATACATTTACTTTTTTCAGATTGTATTTTTGCAATGTGATCGATATGTTGAATTCCATGTGGGACATGGTCGTCATTATCGCCTTCGAGTACCTCGGTTTGGAAGAGACATAGCTTATCATCGACCATCATGTGATCTATTTGTCGTTGGTGCCTCATCAGTATGTGGATAACTTATTTACAAATACTAGTAATTCTCACTAATTACTCAATATTGATGTATTATTAAGTATTAAACATTCTTGATGTTTACAGGAAATTTATAGATTGAATTTAGAAATAGGTCAGTTTTTAGCACCTTATGTGACAAAAGCTCATGAAATAAATTGCTGTGCTGTGAATGAAGAACATGGATTATTAATGATTGGTACAGAATCTGGCCATGTGGAAGCTTGGGATCCACGCACTAAGTCAAGACAAGGCATGCTAGATTGTGCAATGCATTGTACTGATACTGAATACAAGTATGTTAAAACTTTATTCAATTTTGTGAAATATTATTGTTAATGTTGTTGTTGTTGTTATGTTGTTCTTATTTCTTATGGTCTCTATTTGTTTGTTTTCAGAAATGACAGATTGCCTTCTATAACTGCTGCCAAGTTTGATGGTCCTCTTAGAATGGGTGTAGGCACATCAACAGGTCATGTGCTATTGTATGACATAAGATCAAGTAAACCTCTTCTTGTTAAAGACCACATGAACGAAATACCTATAAAATCAATAGAATTCCATAAATCAATGAATTATGTTTACTCCATGGATGCCACCATTGTGAAGATATGGGATAAAAATACAGTATGTGTGGCAAAATTATTATTATTAAACGTTTATTTCAGATTAAGATATCCATACAAAGTTTAATATTAAGTAAATAAGAACACAATCCAAAAATAAACAAATATTACTCACGAAAAAACAAAATCAAAATAACATTATAAAAATCAAAATTAAATAACAATAATCAAAATAAATCACAATAATCAATAAAATCACTATAATCAAATTAAATCACAATAACCAATAAAATCACAATCAAGTAAGATCACAATTAAATGTCAAAACAATAATAAATAACTCACAATCCTCAAATCAATTGGCGAGCCAGACACGTCACCAACCTTCCTGTCATCTTCTCTTAGACACCGGCAAACCCTTGCGCTAGTTTGCCGACCTCTAGCATCCCAACACGATATTCCATATTATTAAATAACCAGTATTTTTGTTTCAATTTTGTTCACACTATTAATTTTTTTTTTTTTTAGGGCAAGCAATACACAAGCATAGAATCATCAGCAGATTTCAATGATTTATGTGTATTTCCAAATACAGGATTAAGTATGATGGCAGTTGAAGATCAAAAAATGCAAATATATTACATTCCATCTTTAGGTATGTAACAAGAACACTATACCTGCAACAAGATACTATTTTCGGTCAAGTAGTACCAAGCTTTCAGGGTTTTCTGATTCCCTGGTGGAGCAGTCTGGAGTTCATCAGTATCAGCCTGGAGTGAACCTACTGAAATGGGGATATCATGACAACATCACATCCACATTTCAGTAGGTTAAAAAAACACCCATACAAATGTGTTTTTTTAGGAAGAGAAAATATCATCAAATGACTCCGGTAGCTCTGGGCGGAAGGGAGTGTCAGACTTACTGATTAAAATCCATCCATGTTCCTCCTAATACCCTTTGCGTTTCACCTCTGTGATGACTCTTTCGAATAAATTCCACAACCCTGGCAGGGCTAGCCCTTATTGGTTTTATATGAATATCTTCTGAAATACTTTAAATCACTTAGCTAAAAGCAATTGTACTTTTTACCAGGACCTGCTCCTAGGTGGTGTGCTTTCTTAGATAATTTGACAGAGGAATTAGAGAGCTCAGCATCACAAACAGTTTATGATGATTATAAATTCATCACAAAACAGGAACTGGAATCATTGGGATTAGATCACTTGCTGGGAACAAATCTATTGAGAGCATACATGCATGGGTAAGACTTGCTTTACGAATTTGAGTAATTTTCAGATTTCATCACTCTAAATTAATGTCAATTAAAATTACAGATACTTTGTTGATGTGCGTTTATACAAGAGAGCTAAGTCAATTGCGGATCCATTTGCTTTCGAACAATATAAGAAACGTAAGATAAGAGAAAAGATTGAACAAGAGAGACCATCCAGAATTAAAGTCGAAGACAACTTACCAAAGGTTAACAGAGATTTGGCATCCAAACTCATGGATGATGGAGGTAAAAAGAAGAAGCAATCAGCTAATCTACTCAAAGATGATCGTTTCAAGGTATGTTAAAGTATTTAAGTATATTATTGTAACTGTAACTAGCTGACCCGCGCAATTTCGTCTGCAGAGCATTATTGAAAAATTTGACGCAGACAAAATTGCGCGGTCCTATTGATCGTAGCGTGATGTTATATATGCTATATATAGCTTTATCTATAGCCTTCCTCGATAAATAGGCTATCCAACACAAAGAATTTCAATGAGAACCAGTAGTTCCTGAGATTAGCGCGTTCAAACAAACACAAACTCTTCAGCTTTGTAATATTAGGATTATTTAGCCACTATGTTTCATGTTTAATTTTTTTTTTACTATAGGCCTTGTTTGAAAATCCTGACTTTGAGGTGGATAGAGGTGCTGAAGAATATCGCTTACTCAACCCAGTTTTGTCTAGGCTAGACAAAAGCAAAGAAAAGAAAGTGGAAGCTGAACCAATGCAGGTAAAAAATAATAGTCCCTCTCCTCTATAAATGTCCAAGTTTTTCGAAATGTAGTTTTAGCAATTTTAAACATAAGATTCATTTAAACAATGATCTTTACCTTAAAATTTTAGTTTCAAAGATTGCAAGAATATATCGTGCTTTCTAACCGACTTCAAAAAAAGGAGGAGGTTTTCAATTCATTTGTTTTTCAATTCAATTCAGTCATTTTTTTTTTCGTTTGTTACCGTCTCACTCCGTCATTTATGAACCGATTTGAAAAATTCTTGTTTTTTGTGAAAGGATAATGTAAGTACTTACCGATTGGCGGTCCCATACAAAATCGGTTTAGTAGTTTGGCTTTTAAATTAAAATAGCTGGAATTCGTTTACTTAGATGACGTGGTTTGTCATCCAAGTAAACGAAATTGCGTATTTAGATTTCCTGCGACTTTAAAGTGGTGTTGTTAGGTGTAGGGTACCATTAAAAAATAAAAAATAAACTTTTTTTTACAAAAAAATACAACCGAATTCCAAATAATAAAAAAAAAACACTACAAAGTATAAAATAACTTTATTTCGGTGTTTTTTGTTGTTTCTTCATATTTTAGCACCGACTTCCGAAATTAAAGTTATTTTGTACTTTGTAGTGTAAAAAAGTTTTTTTATTTAGGTGCTCTTTAAAAGGAATCACATAAATATTTGTGAAACACGGCATTTATTCTTTTGTATTCTGCAGGTGGAAGAAACTGAAGATAAAGATTCTGATATGGAACTGTACGAGACTAGTGATGATAACGATAGTTCAGATGAAGACCGATCGTGGGTTAAAGAAGTCAAAAAGCAACACAAAATTGTTAGAAATAAATCCCGAAGAGAAGATGACTCGCAACCCAATGAGGAGCAAGATTATGACGCAAGCAGAGCCCCGAGAACTACTAATATTATTAAGAGTATATCACGGGTGAGCAAAGCTAGTTTAGGAGATCGATTAGCTAAAGAAAGCTTTTCAACAATGGTAACCAATAGTGGTGGCAACCGCGAAATGAAATTCAATATGAGAGGAAAGAAGTCAGACTCTGCGAATAATCGGCAAATGAAGAAACATCATCAAGAGAGGAAACAGTTTGTACGAAGAACAGGATTTTTAACGAAAAAGAAACTCCCTAAATCATTTTGATAATCTTCATTGAAATAGGATTAAAGTTCATAATTATTATTACTCCTTTTATTTTTACAGTTTAGATGAGCTCCAAACGTTAGGTACTAATATAAGTACCGCCAAAAATAAGTTACCTAAGAAGATTGCTAATATAAAACCTATTGGGTTGCCCATAATATTTCGTTTTTTTATGCCAGGTAGAGGCAGTCAATCGAATAGTTACACACTATTCAATTGACTTGTAACTGCACTGTCCCTGGCATGCATCTTGGTAGCCAGATTTACTGATTCGTCATCTCAGCAAAATCCGAACGATTAAAATTTAACAATAACAGCGATTCCACCATTTATCTTTATTTCTGGCTTATCAAAGTTCATTGTCCATAGTGAACGCTTACTGCTTAGTTCATTCCTATTTATGCCTTCTATCTAACGCAAGTTTAATTTTCATTAAAACTACCATATACCTACATAAACTTTCCATGACAATAATCTTCATCACTATTGTAAAACAAAATACCTTCATAAAGTGCTTTCCAATATAAAAGAACTATGTAGTAGGGTATTGATGTAAACACAGTGACATTAACATAGCATTGGTTATTATCAGAGTGAATGCACTTACTCAGTACAATACCTACACATTCAATGATGTTATTACATTAAAAAAAACATTGCAGTGAATCGTTATCTGTTGTTGGCAATGTATCCTTTTTTACTCTCCTCGAAAGTTAAGTTTTTGGTAATTGCGTAAGTACCTGCACGTTATTAGCTGGAACGGAAAAATGCAAAATGACAACGCTTCGTACGGTAGTGGTAAGCACAATAAGCTTTTAATTACCTACCGTCATTATTGAAATCTTAGTTGTTTGCTACATAAATGTTCAATTATTATATATTATCATTTCGTATAATGTGCGTATTGGTAATTAATGTGTAGATATGAGTAATAAACTGGATAATGTGAATTTAAAAATTGATTATGTAGCTAGTGATTTACTGGACAGCCATGTACTGGGGAACGACAAGCTTGTTGAACCAGCGATGGAGAGATCTACCAGGTCCAGTCTCGACGCCAATAGTGTGGACGTGAGTAATCCTTTATCATTTGTATTTTTTACAATGGGGACACAGTTTTCATATGAACCTGAGTCTGAGGCCCAGTATTTATAATATTTATGTGCCTATTAGTCATAGGTGTACCTACCTATATATACTAACCACACATTTAAACGCTTATTACACTACACGATCTTATACCGCGCGTAACATTTCGATTTTATTAATTGAAAGAGACAAGGAAGTCAGTTTTGATAATGTGATCGAATATTTTAGTAAAATAATCAATCGGAAATCTCTCAGTACATAAAAGCCCAGGATGCAATCTACCCTACGCCGCCACTGCGGCAGGGCCCTGCCTCCCTGTCTCTTATTACACTAGGCCAGCCGTACTCAAACTTTTTTCTCTCTGGGCCACATTGCGCTTCTACTATTGTCATGATGACTTTTGAATTTGTGACAAAAGGACCGTTTTCATAAATGGCATAGGCCAACTTTTTCATGTTAATTGTGGGTGAGGAATAGTCTCAGCCCATCGTCAAGGAGTTAATCAGTACAGAATAAATACATGCACATTGATACACTGACTAAATATAGCATCAATAATGTGCACACAGCGCCTTACCGAAAAGCTTGACGCGCCTTAAGCGGCCCGCGGGCCGCAGGCTCAACCTGCGGCCCGCGGGCCGCTTAAGGCGCGTCCTGTGCACTAGGCGCAGTGCCGGATTAAGACTTCTTGATGCCTTAAAGCAATCCACGCCTGTGGTGCCCCATATCCATTAGGTACAGAAAAGGTAAGAATGATAAGATCACATGCAAGCAAAGCAAGCTCGAACATTTTAGCACTCTGCCTTTTGGTCGATGAGTTATGGACGTTGTTTGAGTGGCCATCAATTTGGATGTCATGCGTCGATTGTCCGCAGTTTAGTTTTTTTCCTTATACACCAGTCCCTAAATCACTGATGTTTATTTTTTCCAGATTGGAGAAATAACCGAGTCCCCTGATACTGAATACATGAGTACTTCTGCTATATTACATTATTGTAAATCTAAGGTAATATTTTGGACGTCACCTTTGTGTGTGCCGCTATGGACTATACTATATATTCTACTACCTATCAATAAGAACTCTTGGTTATTTTCAGATATTACTCCCATACTTAAAACTGTTAACTATCATGGGACTGCGACCGGTACTGGATGTATCGAACTCTTCTAGATGCGTTATATGTTGCTCACATTTTCATTCCATACAAGTTGCCATACTCATGTTTTTAGGATATGTACTTCAATATATGGCTTGTTTCAGGTAATATACAGAGTGATTTTGTAATATAATCAACGATTAAGGAGGGATCACGTATTGTGCTAGCTAACCGGCTGATTCCACTTATTCAAGTGTTCGTTATGTTTCAGGCGGGACCGAGGGTGTTGTTATAAGTTAGTGCCCTTGGCGTTAACATCCACTCTGGAATTTGACAACTATAAAGAAGTGTGTTATGGAAACGTAATCTTCACATATATTGGACCCAGCATATTACATTTTGTTGGATTTTTATACGCATTATATTTATTTCGAATCTCAGATAATGAGCAGCTGCAGAATCTAATGGAAAGAGTGAGTACCTATTATAAATTATTCATTGTAATATATTAGTATTATTTAGCTTAATATTACTTTGGTAGTTCTAAACTTACACATGGTGCGATAAATAGACGTTAAAATAATCTCTTTTTGTTCAGGTATTCCTATTGTCGTCGTATTCACCCCAGGGGATGCCCACAACGAAACCGAAGCGACTGTTACGCATGTTGTGGTTCTTTATAATTCTCAGTGTGCTGTGGATGTGCCTGTCATTGTGTTCCGTCAATTTAATGTTGGCTAGAGGGAACATCATCTTCCGATGGATGGAAACAAGGTATACACCATCCTTTTTTACATTAAAGCTTGAATGACGAAAACAACCCTTAGTACTACGACTTAAAAAAAACGTTGCCCCACACTAGGAATTTCTCCTGTATCGTGGGTGCGTTTACAAAGTCACATACACAAACAGCCAGACCCGGAACAACTATCTGTAGGCCATAAAAATATTTGTTCCGTGCGGGAATCGAACTATCGAACCCACGACACGCGTCGCAGCAGCCAATCACTCCACCACTGCGCCAACCGTGCCGTCAAATAATGGCGTTGTCAATGATTTACTGATTTTGTAATCGTTTATTTCAGTTCCTACGCAGTAAGAACGTTGTTGAAGATTCTACTTATAATATGTACATTGATCCACGACATGGTGCAAGCGACCATCATCACAAGTTACTGCCTACAAGCGCAGCTGTTGCAAGCTCATCTTATGTTCCTCAAAGAGCGCCTTCTTAACCGAACTATAACTCCACTTAACTGGATGAGAGTAAGTTTTTCTTTTACTAGTTAATTATAAACTAGGATTTGATTCATTATGTGCTAAGTTATTCAAAAAAAGAGTACCTACTTGGCTTGCGAAAGCGGATTAACCTATCCTAATATATAAAATTCTTCCGTTACTGACTGATTGAGTGACTGACAGACAACGTACAGCCGAAACTACTGGCATGGGGTCCCAACACGAAGAAAGAAAATTTAGTTCTAATAAATAATAATAGATGGCGTGACATGTATCAATTTTTATTGAAGTTTGTGTAAATTTTTTTTTTCTTTTTAATGGTCTTTAGAATAGTATGTTCTTATTTAATAACCTCCCCTAAGCCCTAAATTATGGAATAATGGGCTTCTTACTCAACTTTGGAAGATTATTGAAACGAATCATTTAAAATCCGTACATTATGTAGCAATAGATGGCGCTGTTCGAAATTTTAGAGTTTGCTATTCAACTCATTCATAAAATTAAATACTACTACTCGGGCGAGTTGCTTGGTAACTGCCTCGAATGACGTTTGTGCAAAGTGCAGTGTGCAAAAAAATTTTGTTACCATTTCATATTCTTTTACGAAAATTATTATTTTGGTTTTTTTTTAAACATGTACATGTAGGTTTATTATTAAATCGAATGTATGAATCTGTATTAGTTATCTTGCATTTACCAACACAATATATAACATATTTAGCCATTCAAATCTTTATAAACAATTATATCGCGATTTATTTTCAAGGAAACATTCATAATAAACACTAATCTCAATCATAGAAAGATTATTTTAGTAGAATAGCAAATCAGTGCTAGGAATCCCAAACTGAAATAAAGATTCAATATTAATACCTAATGTAGGTACCTATTAATTTTACGTTTTTTTTTAACTTAAGTATCGAGTAAGGTTATGTACCTAATTTAATTGTTTCATTAACTTGAATAAGTATTCAAGTAATTTAAGCAATTAAGTAAATTTAATGTGAATAATTTGAACTTAAATGGAACAATTCGATTTCGATGAAAATAACAATAATTAATAGGTGTAAACGCAACGAATGATGATAATGATGCTATCCCTACTGTCTTCGGCGTCACGGCGGAGAGCCGCGCGCGCGCGGGATTACGGAGGGCAGCTCAGTCTCGCGTTTGTAGGTATCTACGCGCATTTCAAATGGACGCGCTGAGCCGCTGACTAAAGTCGCTGTGTGTGTGTGCTTGTGCATTATTTGTCTCGCCTGCAACGCGTTCAGATTGGCCGCTATGGCCGAAACGGGTCAGGAGGACTACCTATAATAATTACCTATAGGTACTAGCATAACCGAATAATCACCACAAAGTAGGCATGTAAGAAAATTTGTGACAACTCGAGCTTCAAGGTCAAGTCTAGTATTAGATATAGTATCTGTGGCCTAGCTAGCAGTAGCAGTAGAACCCGTAGTGGGGTCTCCGTCTAGGCTGAACGAATAATATGGCGCACCAAATTTAAAAACTCCGACCCCGACTTAGGTGCTGATAAATCCACCTCCGTAACATTGTAGGGATGCTACCTACATACAGTTGCAGTGATAATTTAAGGAACAAAAATATTCGTATTTACAACATGTAGGTAACAGAATAAACGCAATACCTCTTAAGGGGTCATTGTACTCATCATTATGAACAACTTTTACTATTCTACTATTACTATTTTTTCGCGAACCGTGATAGGTAGACAGTTGAATTATTCACAGAATGTGTATCTATTGCCGCTAATACAAAAAAAATGGCCAAGTGCGAGACGGACTCGCGTGCAAAGGATTCCGAACGAATTTTTTTTTTAACATGTTATTTTAATACTACAGACTTCTAATAGGTTTTCCTGTAATCTTTAGGGAATGATCTATTATCTCCATTTTTTTCAAAATTTTAGGCTCCGTAGTTTCGGAGATAAGGGGGGGAATGGTCATTTGTCGTCTAATTTCTTGAATAACTTCAAAACCATTTATTTTAAAATTATGAAAAAAATATATTTAAAACCCTCATAGTAAGCCCTTTCATTTGATATGTCACACGATATTATTCAAAAACTTTTTTTTTTAATTTTCTAGTTTGACCCCAAAAGTGACATCCATACTAAAAATTTTATAGTTTACGTAACGCGTCCGTGTCGTAAGAAGTCCATATGTGTACCAAATTTTAACAGAATCGGTCCAGTGGATCCAGAGAAAACTGGCTGTGACAGACGGACAGACAGCAGACACCCGAGTGATCCTATAAGGGTTCCTTTTTTTTTCGGAACCCTAAAAAGGGGGCTCCCACACAAGAAACGGTTATTTTCGGGTTATGGTACGGAAACCTTCGTATAAGAGTCCGACTCGCACTTGGCCGGTTTCATACTTTGAAGTATCTTTACTAAAATCTATAGGTATTTACAGATTTTCATTTATTCTATCCAATCTATTTGGTTTTAAAAATAAAAGTAACTTATTGTCGAATTTAAAATTTCCCAAAAAACTAAAGGGAGCTCCCATTCAAGAAACGTGTTTTGTTTCTGGTTCGGAACCCTTCGTGTGAGAGTCCGACTCACACTTGACCGGTTTATAGGCACTTTACAGTTTTATCTAATTCTATCCAATCTATTTGGTTTGAATAATAAAAGTAACTTGTCAAATTATAAACGATGTTTTCACTATTTCACTATTTTGAGTAAATATTCGAGTCATTTTAAATATTTGTTGAAATCTCTACATTACTCTCGTAACGACGATGTCAGCTTCAAGGTCAAGTGGACAAGCGACAAACAAGACAGTACCTACAATACGCTTTCAACGCCATCTATTAGTTGGAATTCGAGGAAATCGCGCTTGCAAGTTGTCACTGCTAACACCATCTAGCACGCGGACTCAAAACTAAGATAATTCGTCTGAATTATTTTTTTACGGCGGTCGCGTTTCTTTGTATGAGATGAGGCATCTGTACGCTAGTATTATATTATCTGTGCTACTGGTTAGCTGAAATTTGGCATGTAGCTCTAAGAGATTTCCCGAAATTCCTACGGGAACGGGAAAAAACTAGATATGCGCGTACGAATTCGCAGGCAAAAGCTAGTTTTTATTATAAAATGTGTGACCATCTGACCATCAACACTAAATACTGACATTTGCAGGAAATAGCAGAATTCCGTAAACTATTAAAATATTTGAACGATGACCTCGCACCCGCCGTTTGTTTGTTCACCATCGTGAACATCTCTTGGGCAAGCTCTGGACTAATGTGGCTACTGAACTTAGACAAGGTGGACACTGAAACAGAGCCCCTGGTTGGCATCAGCATTCTCAATGAGCTCTTGTGGATATCAGCGGTTGTAGTACCTTTTGTCCAGGTAATTATTACAATTACACATTCATTTGCTTAAATTGTTTTTATTCTCGTTGATAATTTCAATGCTATCCCTAACCGTTCTTCCGTGTCGTCTGAAATCGCATTAGTCATGGTTTGCTATTACTATTTCAGGCGGCCCGACTGTCAAAAGAATGCCGACGGACGCAGTCAGTAGGGCACGAGCTATGCGTGCGGCCCTTCTTACACCAAGAAACGTCTCAAGAGGACATCACCACCGTGCTCATGTACGCGTCCACGCTGCGGCTGCACGCCAAGCTCTTCCACTACCCCATCGCCGGCCGATATCTGTGTCTTGTACTCACTTTCACCGTTATAGTACTCTTTTCTCTAGGCATGTGCCATTTATTACAATAATTTATAGATATATGAAATATTAATTCAATTTTATTATTTGTTGTATTAATTCTCACCAACTAGCAAGTTTACATGTTGTAAATCGTCGTTGTGTAATGTAAATAATTGTAATTTAATCATCTGACATTGAAAGTTGTTTAATTACGTCAGAATTAATGGGATACTCAATAAAATATGAAAAAATAATTTCTGAACTTTTTATTTTAGTTTCCAACTATTTTGGCACTAACACAGGTAGACTTAATTATTTTGCTTAACATGTAAATAAACTTACAATTTTTCAATACATAAACTTCAATTCGAATCAACAATGTAGTCTTTGCTACAAACAATTACATAAAACATATTCGACACATTTCATTTTGCGACACGGAGTATACTAAAGAAATGAGTGCATATACTACAGACCTTCCGTTTAACTGAGACAGTGTCTCGGGTTAGGAGCGCGGAGCGGGAGGTTGTGGTGACGTAATACGTCGGCTCTATCAGTTGCCCGCTGTCAGGCGTCCTCACCATCACATGCAGCTACTTTATGGACCGTCCACACGATACAGAGTTCCATAACATCGGTAAGGCGGGAGGCTTACAGTTAGCCAAGCAGCTAGCCGCGTGCTACTCTGCGTCGAGCAGAGCCAGGCGCGCCACCTGCGCGCCCCACCAGGAGTGCACGTCGTGCAGCACGGGCAGGTCGCGCGCGCCCGAGCCGCTGTTGTGCGACACGCGCACGCCGCTCTTCACTGACGCTGCACACACATACAAGTAACATATTGAGCTCCAATATCTGCATTAAAAAGATTGGCATTATCAAATTGGCCAATGAAGGTTGAGGTCTGCTTTTGAGAACCATCTTGGGTACTAAGGTCCTCTGTACACGATGTTTTTTTAACGCACCGACGACCCGCAGATGACGCGCTTTAAATGAAATTTAGAAGCAAACAGTACTGGTTTTTGGTCATATCTACAGCGCCATGAGCGCGTGTTCGTAAAAGGCGCGTCGCCGTCGCGTTAAAAATACGCCGTGTGCATAGGCTCTAAGGCTGTTTGTCCATTGACGCGAAGCGATACAGCGGAGCGGAGAAATGGAGGAATTTAACCGATAGAATTGTATAAAATTTCAGTGAGTGACACGGAGCGGAGATTTTATGCTCCGAGCTGCTCCGTGTTGCTGCACCATCAATGGACAGGCAGCCTTAGTGCTCGTTTACGGACGCGGGGCGAAAAGCGTCGCGCGTGGCGCGACGGCCTGCACTAAATTAAAAAATTTGGCGTTGTATGAGAGCGTTTACGGAGAAGCGATTTTACAGGCGTTTGCTTGAAATACAGGCGGAGCCCGAACACAGGCGAGGTCATGCCCCTGGGTGTCCATCATGGAATAAGAGCAGATGGTGGATAGTAATGACCTCCCGCGTGTTTGTGCCGTGCGCGGGGCGGGGTCCCGTACGGAGGGATGAAGGAATCCTGGTGATTGAGTGGAGCAGGTTGCACACAACACGTCACTTTGGTCCGGATTTCCTCTCACACGGGTGGTCGTGGAGTAGCTACCCACGATCAATCGGCTGAGACATCCCATCAGCGGGCTGTCAAGCGAGGGTCGATTTCTTTTGACGCAGCCGGCGCGGCGTGGGTTTGTGGGATGAGTGGCGGCATAGTATCGTGTAGTTCACAGTCCCGCGATCCGTCGCGTGCAGGCTCGTCTACTTTCCAACAAGCTGGTACCATCCTCGCCTAGACTAACATCGGACGAGGACTGCTTTCCTGCGGGGGAGAGGAGTGAGGACGATGACAGCAGCCTCTGCTCTTCTCCCATGCGGGACCACTAGGATCCTGCAGACCAATCTCCACAGCCAAACTGCGTCGGCTACCTTGCGCAGAGTGCTGGACAACCGGACAACCAACACGAAAAGACCATCGCCCTTATCAAAGAGCCGTGGATTAGGGGTGGCAGGAGACATATCCTGCCACCCCTAATACACGGCCACAAGACCACATGTCATGGTCTTGCGAACATCAGAGGTAAGTTGCTGCTAGACACCTCCGTAAGTAACTCACGCACCTGCATCTTTATTCTAAAACATATACCTAACCTATTAATCAACGAATTCTGTTCAAGAGACCTGACAGCAACAAGGCTTTCCAGAACAGAACAGGATCTCCCGGACATCGTCCTCGCCTCGGCCTACCTGCCAGGCGACGAGGACCTGCCTCTTCCAGAGCTCGCCTCACTGGTGGAGTACTGTGAAAGGGAGAAACTGGAACTAATCATCGCAACTGACTCCAACGCGCATCACACGCTCTGGGGTAATGTCAAAACCAACAACCGAGGTGAGGCAATGCTTGACTTTATTCTTAGCAATAATCTTGTATTACTCAACAAACGTTCAGAACCAACTTTCATTAACGCACGATCACAAACAATAATAGACCTAACTTTATATAGGTATCTCTAGCTCCATCCAGGACTGGCATTTGTCCAACGAACTATCATGTTCGGATCACAGATAGATCCGATTTACCATCAACTTTAACCTACCAAAGCCACAACCGAGGAGAATTCCTCGCAACACAGACCAATCCAAGTTTATCAGGCTAGTTAAGGCAGAGTTTAGTAAACTACCCTCCCTTCCAGCTGAAATCCCTATAACCAACTTAGATGAATACGTAAATAACCTCACATCAATTTTCCTAAATAGCTATGAGCAGTCTTGTCGTCTCACTGTACCAAGGCAGGGAGCAAGGCAGTCCTGGTGGGGTCCAGAACTAGAAAGACACCGACACAGGCTGAGAAGGCTGTTCAACAGAGCGATGAACACACGGTCGCCAGGCGACTGGCACCGCTATACTACAACCCGTAAAACCTATAAAAAACTAATATGCCTTAGAGGAAAGAACAGCTGGAAGCGTTTTAGTACTAACCTAGAGAATAGCAACCAGGCAATGAGGGTCAAAACGTGTCTCGCCACAGGTACAGATCACTCAATAGGATGTCTCAAAAAACCAGACAAGTCCTACACAATTAACGATGCGGAAACTAGTGAATTACTTCTCACCACCCACTTCCCAGGCTGCCAGATTGCAACCCAACAGAGTTGGGATCCGCATAGGGAAAGATCCACGAGTCACCTAGATTGGGAGGTGGCTTCAGAAGTAATAGACAAAGATAAAATAATATGGGCAATCAACACCTTCTTGCCTTTCAAGGCAGCAGGGTTGGATGGTATCCTTCCGGCTCCGTTCAGATGGAGCGGAGACTCTGTCTGGCTTGAGGCTGACTATCATGAGGTTAAAATTTCTCCACTCCTCTCCTCTCCGCTCGAGTGGACACTGTAGACAGCAAAGATGCCAGAACGTCCCAAGAGACGATTTTTGTCCGTTTAGACATGGTGTCCGTTCATATATTCAGTCCCTTTTCCGTCCCTTTTCAAATAGCCAATTACAATAATCTACTTTTTGTTATTACAAAAATGTGTTTAAATGCAAAAAACAAAACGCAGTTCAAAAATTACACATAGCGTAAAACTTTAAGTAAAAACGAAACGCGTGGCGTGTGAATGCAACTTCAGATGAAGATGGTTGGCGAACATTGTCAGCCATCCTTTTTCCACGCGCAGTGATCCCATATCGCTTGCCTGTACGTTCCACGCATACAAACAAACACAATCATTTCAGGTTTTCCAAATAAAGGATATTGACGGGAATGTAAAATATCCAAACATCAGATTTATTGGAATGCTGTTGGTTTTACCATTTGCAAATGCAAGCGTGGAAAGAGTTTCGGGTAAAGTGAAAAGGATCAAGACGGAAAGCAGAACCCACCTCAACACCAATACCTTAGTATTCTTAATGGCAACGAGTTCAGGAATCAAGGGTGTCGTTAAGTTTAAGCTGACCAAACACATGCAAGAAACAAATAAAAAGTGAAAAAAAAATAGAACATCTTAATATTTTTTTTTCTCTTTTTATATGTTTGCCCCAAAAATATGACAGTACTGAAGCCCTTTTAGGTATACTTTTTTCTGATTCAATCGTAACAAATTAATGTTTCACCAGCCGTCCTTTTTGTCTAAAAATCGTCCCATTTCAGGTAGCGAATCGTCCGTAAGTCGACGCACGTAATGACAACACTGGTAGACAGTCAGCCTAAGACGCCTGTCCGTACAAACGTGTTCGTTGGCACGGGATGGGATGGCGATATAACGATATTTGGTTTACAAATACATGGTACGATACCAATTTTTGATATGATTTAAATACAGAAAATTAAAGGAATATATTATACTAACTTAACGATATCATAAATAAGTAAAAAAAGAGAACACTCACACTTACAAGAAGTCTTCTTTATAAGGGCAGGGTGTGGATCACTGAGAGTTGGCTGTAGGTACTTCTTGATGGGGCTCTCTGGTCTGTAAGTATGTAGTATAACTTATAAATGAGGGAACATAATTTACGTGCTAATTATTAAAACTAAAGCATAAACGCACAAAAGGTCACACTTGTTCCTAACTTTACCTCGGAATTGTTACAGATGGTAATCCGGGCCTCTTGAATTGGCTCTTTGTTGACGATCTTTTAGGTTGTGAATCAAACGATGACGATATATCTGTAAAAGTAAAATACATTCAAATAACACAAATACTATCACTAGAATGTCTATTTATTAGTCATGTTTTTTACTTACTAGATATAACTGGCTGTGATGTGGACTCTGTTATTTCCGTGCGTCCTGTGTTAGCAATTATCTGCTGAAAATGAAGATAGTTTTGATATTTTCTTACATGCGTACAAAGCTATCAATCTTTCGCAAATTTTAAAATCAATTGTTAGTTTCTAAAAGATAATTTCTGAAAATATAATCCGATTGTGAAATTTCTATCACTGAAGACACCCTCGCTGAGTAGGCAAATGCTATTTTTTATCCCTCTAAAATGTACGGTTCCTGTGGTACTGTAGCGAAACCGAGAAAAAAGTAGCATAAAAACAATCGGCCTCTAATATTACCAATGCTAGTACACAGGCTTCCGCTCATGGAGAGGGAGTGGTAGAAGTCACATGGTGCTTGGAATTTCCGGTTCCGCCTTACCTAGGTTCCAACCGTTACGAAGTCGGGGCCGCTATGAATGGGACTGTTCTCAGTGAGGACTGCTACCCATGTGTCACCATTACTACCAAATGGGTTACCTGCGCTTCAGTTTCCAGTTTTTCTTTGTCAACTTTTTCGCTGCTCATATCAACAGCTTGTTCATTTGTTTTCCTCAAACCAGCTATTAAACTTGTTTGTTGTTTCTGTAATATAACATGAAATTACATATAATGTTTTTGGTGGCTAAAACACTGTTAGGCAGATACGAGTACAACAGTGTGGCCAGCCGGTGAGTCAAGGGGAGGGATGGGTCACGATGATATAAAGACGCACGAGAAACATCTATCTATAGTATACTTTTTGTATGAAGTGATCAAGTGAGTCACGGCGTCCACAAGTCGCTGGGATGGTTTCCCGATGCCGGCTCGGCCGCCACACGTTGTAACATGAACGTGTGCGCCGGGGGGGCCAAAGGTAGTCTACGACAAATGTTTGAGATGAGCAGCAGTGCAGCTCATCCGCCCTAGAGAAGTGTTTCAGTCTCAGCCTCATGTTATAGTCCGGTTGAAATAACATTTCAAATAACAAAAACTCACACAGCTGAATTTTGGTAGAGATCTTGGGTACACCAGTAGAAATAAAGTGCCAAAAGTCCCCATCGATCCCATGTGTGCTAAAAAAGTTATTCAAGGTCAAAGGGCAATATTTTCGGTTTTTTGGATTTTTCTCGGAAACGGTAAGGTTTATCAAAAACATAGCTCAGACAAAAATTGTAGATCATCTACAAAAATGGTCTTATTCTTTTTTCCTAAGCATCACCATTCCGAAGATATGGCGATTCTAAAAGTTGAAGGAGTTACATTCTACATGATATGCACACATGCTACGTAATAAGTAGCGTAGAGGGTAAAATCGACTTCCCCTTACATTTATGTGCGCATAACTCGACAAAATGTACTGAACAGCTGATTTTTTTCTAGAGTTCGGGGTTAGTCTCATAGTGAGAGTTGTTCATAATGATGAGTACAATGACCCCTTAAGAGGTATTGCGTTTATTCTGTTAAGCGTTGTATATATTTAGGGATCCCTTCTTTTCGCATAATGTTATTTTTCCTAACATACTTTGGCATAATTTCCCGCAGACAAACCGTGTAAATGGATTTGTGGGGCATATTATAACAAAAAATTTTGTAAAACTTGTTTATGATAAATAAATAATAAATAAATATTTTGGTATAATTTGCTTTGTCATAACTAATGCCATAGCATACAGTTTATGTTAGCATAATATCTTGAAGGCTAATTTGTTTTGGCATAAATTTAATTCGCATAATATTACTAGGCATAATGACTATTAGCATAATAGTATTTAGGCATACAATTCATAGAAATAACGGAAGCAATTCCATTTTTAACCTTAACTTAAAATTAAAGTATTGTCTTAAAAATTCAATATGTTGTACTACAAAAGTTAGTGACATAAACTAAAACCGACTTCACGTAGTCTTGTCTACCCTACCCCTAGAGTGTAATTTAAGCTCGCGTGGGGCCGCCGGAGCCCCGCAGCGCCGGAGCCATGACAGAAACCATACCTGCTGCATGTTGCATGCTTGCTTGCTTGCATGCATGGTGTATGCTTGTTTGCATGCTGCATGCTTGGTACATGCATGGTGCTTATTGAAAAAAAAAAATGTTCTAACTATAATATAAAGTGTCTACAAATTTCATTAGAACAATATTGTATAAAAATGTATTATTGTCTAACATTTTAGGAGTTAATTATTATGTTTATTTGTTATGCCTATAAAAATATGTTTTAATATCATTATGCGTAAATAAATTTATGCTTTAGAATGTTATGCTTATTCATTATTATGAGAAAATATGCTTAAAAAATTATGCGTAAGCTGTTATGCGTAAATAATGTTATGCAAAAATATAATTAGGAGAAACAAAATTATGCCAAGTTATATTAGGTCTTAAAATTTTATGCAAATGGATAGGGAATATATTTAAGTTTTGTAATAAATAAAAATCTTGTTCTCCTCCAACACTTGTATCAAGTATACTATCAAGTTCAGACATAGCTAGGCAATCAACTGAACCCCGAAGAATGGGGTTGGAAATTTACAGATAATACTTTAGAACCGATTCAAACTACACTCCCAGCTGCTCCGGAAAAACACCCAAACACTATTTTATGCAATTGCAAAAAAGATTATGGTGCTAAATATGTAGCTATAGAAGAGTAGGTTTTTTGTGTTCACTAGCTTTGTGTACTAATTTCCAAGGCCAGTCATGCTCGAATGTTCAATTGAATCCAATAGACGAAGATTCGTGTGATATCGATGAAGAGACAGCTGATCATTTTCAGTTGAACAGTTAATGCCCATCCAGCTAGAAGAGGAAGAAGAAATCCAAGAAGACATGACTGTTGAAGTCGAATTTGAAAAGTATCAATCAGATTAAAATATTAACAGAAATCAGAACTACCGTGAAAATCAATCACCTATATCAATATTAGTAATCATCATGCAGTAAATACAGTATTTTCCCATAAAACTCCGTCAGAACGGAACAGATCGTGGAGTAGGCCTACCGGGGAAACCACGATATAAAAAAAATAAAACGCGCTAGGTACACTATCTCACAGGTGATTCATCGTGTAGAATGTAACTCCTTCAACTTTTAGAATTGCCATATCTTTGGAATGGTGATTCTTAGAAAACAAATAATAACACTATTTTTGTAAATAATTTTATGATCAACAATTTTTGTCTGAACTATATTTTTGATAAAACTTACCGTTTTCGAGAAAAATCCAAAAAAACGAAAATGGTGACCTTGAATAACTTTTTTAGCACCCATGGGATCTATGGGGACTTTTGACACTTCTACTGGTGTACCCAAGGTCTCTACCAAAATTCAGCTCTGTCGGAGTTTTTGTCATTTGATCACAATTTTTTGTCTAATTTGACCGGACTATTATACTTACGCTGCTGTTGGCGCGTATCTTCTTGAGGCAACCCTCCAGCCAAGTGCGTATAGTTTGCTTGGCGACCTCTTCCTCAATCAAAAACTCGAACTCTTCTCTCGCCAACAACTCCTCCATTTGCAGTGACTTCCGGATGTCCACAGTGCGGTATGACAGCATACTATAATAGTTTAATTACTATATTAGTTACATTACCGTATTTTAAAACAAAATCGATTTGTGACACATCGTGCTTTAGAAAGAGACACCACAAAGGAGTACGAGTGACAGAGACAACGCTCCAAAGAGCTATAGTTTTCTTGAACTAGATGTTCCGTTTTCGGCCAGGCGCTTGTACCTCAGATTATAAAAATGATAGAATCGTAATTAACCCCGCAACACTCACAGGGTGTTATGCAATGTATGGCCACTTACTTGATGACGTCATGGAATGTGACATCTTCGCCGTTATGCAGTCGCTCGAGCTCATAGCACATGTACTTGAATAACAGCCTCTCCTTGTGGGTATCGCATTCTAGACGACCTTTCAGAAGCCGCAGTATAAATTTCACCTGAAATGGGAATAAAACATCATTTTATTTATCCTAGCACATCCTTCATGACAATTTTGCAGTAAGGGCAGTTTTTGTAATTCAAATGTCACTATTAAAGTAACTGTACTTTGTGTTTGAAATTAAATATGGAACTCACCTTTCTAACGGGTATAACTCCTTTTTGATGCACATCCACAACATTCCATGTATTTTGAAAGTTCCTTATGTCAGCGTAGGACAGTAGAGCGTCTTCCTCGTTTGAATAGAATAATGAAAAGTTCTCCATGATTATAGCTGCAAAGTACAAAAATTAAGTTGTCTTTTAATAACGTAAACACTGAAATACATGTAGGAAAGTTAATGATCAGATTCGATTACATAGTTGCTGAAAAATGGCCTCCCTTCTTAGACGTTGAGTCTGGGAGGGGAGGCCATTTTTCAGCGCTTGCAATTTCTGGCCACATCTGCCCAAGCAACTTATTGAGATGGCCGTCCCACAATGATCGCCTGGTATGGCGGCGCCAACTACATACAGGAGAGGTTACACTAACCCACAAGCAAGTTGAGCACGATGTACGTGATGATGACGTAGAAGGTGCAGAAGTAGGCGAGCGAGGCGGTGAAGTTGCCGCAGTCGGTCTCCCAGTAGTTGTCGGCGGGCGTGCAGTAGGGCGGCGCCACCATGCAGTCGTGCATGATCTTGTTCCAGTCCTCGCCCGTCACGATGCGGAACAGCATCGCCACGCTGTGGATTGGCGAGTTGAAGTTTGCGCGCCTGGAAATAGCATAACACTCAATTTTGATTTTATTCGTTTATTATGGTATTCGTCACGTGCTGGCGCGAATAAACTGGTTTTCATTCTTCTGTTTATTTTTCCAATAGGAAGTGAATGATTTAGCAATATTTACCTCACTTAAAGGTACAATTCCGATGTTGGCAATGGCGTGCACGCGACCACTTCCGGCCGTTCATGGTCGTCTGTCGCCAGACGCTCATAGCCTACGAATCTACGCGATCGAGGCGCGACCTAACACTGGCTCAGTTCTCTTGAGTTGCTAAAGACGGTTTATTTCAGTGGCGTAGCGTACGTTTTTGCCGCCCGGGGTCGATTGGAAATTTCGCCTAAAGGCCGAGATGTTGGTAGATTTAGTTTATAAAATCCCCCTATGCATGATGCAAGACTCCATCAAATAAATATAACATCGCGTCGTGAGAAATCAAATTTAGAAAAAAAAAAATGTTTATAAAATGGCTTCATAATAATGTCAATGATCAAGTTTGCCCTTGATCATTGACATTATTATCGCTTCACGGGCCAATAAGCTACTAACCGTCTAGTTAAGCAACCGCAAGAGAACTGAACCAGTGTTACATCGTGCGCCTCTGTCGCGTAGATTCGTTTGCTATTGTGAGACGCCTGGCGACAGACGACCATGATCGCCTGGTCGTCTGGTCGCGGTCGCGCATCGCGCGCGCTGCGCCGTCGCCATCATCGGAATCATATCTTAAGTATCCTATAGTCTATATCTATACTTAATATATAAAGCTGAAGAGTTTGTTTGTTTGTTTGCTTGAACGCGCTAATCTCAGGAACTGCTGGTCCGATTTGAAAAATTATTTCAGTGTTAGATAACCCATTTATCGAGGAAGGCTATAGGCTATATAGCCGGAACGTGGTTACGCTAAGATCAATAGGAGCAGAGCAAACGAAGTTGCGCGGGTCAGCTAGTAATTCATAAAAAGCAATGGGTCGCGCCGTCGCAGTCGCAGTCGCCAATATTGGAAAGGTAACTTAACAGACGCGCACCTGCCACGTTCCGTTTCGATGCGTTCTCAGACTAATGGAAGTTTATTTTTGACTTTAATACAAGACAAGTGGTATGTCCTTGGCAGTGAAAACTTTACTGGTTTTTACCACTTATATATTATACACATATTTGTTGCTGTTGTCGTGTCTGTGTCGAATAAATGTTTTCGATTCTACTAGCTTTTGCCCGCGACTTCGTACGCGCATATCCCGTCAAGATGCTAACATTTACCTGCCAATACCCTCGCCATATTTGACGTTTCCAAAGACGATGGTGCCCGCGAGCGCGTAGAAGAAGACGAGCAGGAACATGCCGAAGATGATGAAGAAGCTCTTGCACACGCTCACGCCCACCGTCAGCATCAGCATCTTCAGCGTCGTGTGCTTGCCCGTGATCGTGAAGAAGCGCAGGATCACCACCATGAAGCCCACGAAGTACGATAGGTCGTTCTGGTATTTAAATATGTTAACATATTATACACCATGAAATTTTAATGGTTGTTTTGTTTTCCCGCGGAAAAACGATTAGCTATCAGTAACAAAACGAAACATAACGTTAAACTTAGAAAATAATAATATTTCTGTTTTCAAATAGTTAACTATTTGAAAAATAATTTTACACAAAAAAAAAAATTAAAAACCCCCAACGCAAAAAAGGAAAACGAACATTTAAAAAGTCAAAAATAATAACTACCGCTGAGAACAGACAGAAACTAGTGCAGAAAATTTTAATGGTTGTTTTTAAAAACGCCGATGTGGCGACTTGGGTGTCGTTTACGAGTTATTGGTCAGAAAAGGCTACAGACTAGTATGAGTTGAAGGGTATGGAGAACCCTTTGCCCAGTATAGGCAGCGTGCAGAAACTATAGGTGGCAGCACAGAAATGTCACTGCCAAGTATATAACAAGTATAAAATTCCAAATAGCTACGCTAGATGGCACAGTCTACTTCGCGCACGTTCCCCTAAGCTGAGCGTGTAGGAACCACAGGTGGCGGCACAGAAGCGTCAATGTCAAGTATTCTGACCCTTAAAACTTGGAATATGCGACACTAGATGGCCTAGTCAACGTTGTGCACGGTCCCTATGGTATATAGGTTAAAAATTATATGTATGTGCTTGTAAAGTCAAATTCAATTAAGTGGTGAAACTGTCCACCTATTACGTGCTCACGATTGTGATGTATCGCCAGTTAGCATATTATAATTTAGTATAATGTTTGTGCTGGTTTGAGTATATTGAGAGTATTCTTATGTACGATAATAGCTCGGAATGATCCGCTTGGAAAATATGCGATATTATGTTTGGCCTAAAATAAATGATCGGTTATTTATATGGAAACATCCTACAGCTGCTCACAGCTATTCAGTTAGTGTGAAATGTGGAGAGTGAACACCAGAACCTCTGCACCTATTTTAAAAAATATTTTACAAAAGCGCAGTACTCCAGATGGATAAAGGCATAATTATATAATGTATATACTGATAGAACAGGCAAAACAGGAACAGGCAGCTTGATAAAAATAAAATTAAAGTATAAGTTACCTTCAAAGTAAAATGCATAAATATCCAGATGCAGCCGGCGACGGTGACGAGCAGATCGTATCGGTTGCGGCGGCTCTGCCAGTAGCCGCGCGGCGTGAAGGCGATAGTCTTCAGCAGCACCTCCACCACGAACACCAGCGTCAGCAGCGCCGACGTCAGCGCCAGCTGCTCGGTGTACGGCGAGTAGCGGGACCACTGGGATGTGAAGGGAAAGCTACGGTACTCACACTCGATGCACCTTATTTACGGCTGGGTAGGTTTAGATTATGGTTACGTACTGTACGAACATACCAGTTTTATAACGTTCGTTAAACACACACCATTACATTTATGTCTGAAAACATGATGGCTGATAAAATCTGACTTATTTTTATTATTTTTCTAAACCAGTCCATTCGATTGCTGAGCCCAGAACTCGCAATTTTGTGCGACACAACTCTCCCAGACGCAACTTATTTACATCGCTCAATCGCCTTTGCTTGCAAGCGTCTGAAAATATACGAAAAAGTAATTCAATGTATTGTATAGTGGTACTACCTACTACTAATACTAACCGTGACAGCCAACAATCCACTGTTGAGGAGCACAACGATAGCGATGACTCGCTTGAAGCTCAAGTTCTGTGTGACGTCATAGGCGAAAGCGCGCACTTTGCGCTTGTTCGGGCGAGGAGGCAAGTGTAGTGGCTGAGCGATTTTCAGCCGCTTCTTTAGGTCACACCTGGAAAAATAAGCCATTACGAACCTTCACTAGGGTGAGCGGCCGTTCAAGTATTACTTAAGCACCAATGGGGGGTGGGGGGGGGGGGTCTTTACTATGCTTATTTTTGATGACATGGGGGACGGGGGGGGTTTAAATGGTAATAACACATAGACATAATTATGGCTAGTTATTTGGTTTTACTCTCACGCGATCTTTCATACTTAAGAAATAACAGAAGTGGGGGAATAGGTCCGGCGTGAGTAAAAATTATACCAATGCTTACGTAAGCATAGGAGGGAGGAGTAAGAGCTTTGATTACTATCGCTGACAAGGGGAGGGCGGGGGTATTAAAAATGACAAAAATTCTGCTTACGTAATACTTGAACGGCCCCTGACTACAGTTTTTAGCTGTCATAACATCACGCCAGCTTTCCTCAAATAATTGGGCAGATATTAGAGCCGGGTACACTACATAAATACGAAAAACTTCATTCCGTCAGTCACAAATACGAATTTCAAAATACCGATTTTCATAATTCCGAATGGTTCAAAATTCCTAATATAACAACTCCGATTTATCATTCATCCTATTTTTATAATTCCGAAATTTCAATATTCCTAACATTTACAATTACTATTCTCAAAATATCGAGTTTATTGGAACTCGGTATTTTGAGAATAGTAATTATAAACGGAATTTTTGTTATTGTTTTGTTTTAATAATCGGATTTCGTATTTTTGATGTTTCGAATAATGATAATTCGAAACATCAAAAATACGAATTCCGATTATTACATTCAAATTCAAACATTTTAATTCAGACCAAGAGATCCATATAGTGTTAGTATGAACTTCATAGACTAAGTTCATACTAACACTATATAGATCTCTTGGTAGGTTAGTAAAAACAAAATAATAAAAAAACAGAAAAAAAATTGGCTATATGCACATGTGCCACGCACATGCCTGCCAGCCCAGTGCCTGACAAACGGTCCATCTATCTTGTCCGCCAGAGTAGCTAAAATACTGTTAGGGCTGCCCCTGAATCGCCGCAACATCGATGCACACCGTTTGCGCATGATGGCATGAAAGTCATCCACTCGCGCTACCGCAAACATGTGATGATGCACTGCAAAACCGAGGCAGCCCCAAAAATATCCCGAAAAAAAAAAAACCATTGAAGTCCCGATTAATTAGAATTTCGAAATAAAAACTCTAGAGTTAAAAAACGAATGACAGATGAGTTTTGCCATTAAAAGACAAAACTATGCAAATAAGCATACACCATGCATGCAGCAAGCATGCAGTAAGCATGCAGCATACAGACAAGCATGCAAGGAAGCACGCAGCATGCAATCAAGAATGCAGTAAACATGCAAGGAAGCACGCAGCATACAAGCGAGCATGCAAGCAAGAATGCAGTAAGCATGCAGCAAGCTTGCAGCAAGCATGCAAGCAATCATGCAGTATGCAAACGAGCACGCAACATGCAGCAGGCATGGTTTCTGTCACGGCTCCGGCGCTGCGAGGCTCCGGCGGTCCCTCGCGACCTTTACGTCGCAGATAGTTTTAACGCTCACCTTCGCGGGCCGCCTCGCCCCTCCGCGCCTACGCGGGCTTAAATTACACTCTAGGGGTAGGACAGAAAAGACTACGTGGAGTCGGTTTTACAGCAATTTGTTCTGTCACTTACTTTGTAGCACAACATACTAACTACTACTGTTTAAGACAATTTTTAATTTTAATTTAAGCCATTTTTTGCTTCAGACAATTTTTAATTTTAATTTAAGATTAGAAATGCTTAAAATTATTCGTTAAAAGAAGATTATGCCAAGTGTATCGTCCGTTATTTCAATCAACCTTAAGTTTAATTGAACAAACCGTAGGTGAATTCTCCTTTTTGATTTTCTTAATTAGTTATTACAAAAATCTGTGAAACGATCTTTAGGTATTTTAAACAGTAGGTCTTTTGACCGTAGTTATCTTGAAAATAGTAAGAATAACTTTAGATATTATATTATGTATCCAACTGAATATAAGAAATAAAAATCGAATCAATATCAGAATCCTAATTTTAGCAGTTTATTCGAAGTATTGAATATCGGAATGTCGTTTTTCGGACCGAGAACACATCGAACATTTGATTCTTCGGACGTATGAAAATCGGAAAACAAACAAATCGCATTTACGACTTTCGGTAAAACAAAATTTCGTGATTTTTAATGATAGATATTATAATTTTTAGGTATTATGAAATTCGGACTTTCGAAAATCGGAACATCGAAATTCAGAAAAATATATTTCGGAGCATTTGGGTGTTCCCATTTTGCGAGTTATGCAATCCCACGTATAACGAGATCGACTTTGCCTGGCAGAGATTTAATCTTTATTCAATAAAGATAATAAAGTTCATTGGACTGCAAACCACCTGGCACAGGCAACAAATATTGTGAATTACGTGAATAGTACAAAATTGTATCTTACCAACGTCGCTGGTCGACAGTCAACAGAGCGGTTCCTTTGTTCTCCGAGTAGTTAGCGATCACCACACCCACGAACAGAGTTAGTCCGATCATACAGCCCAGGAATATATAAACATGTATGTAAATTGCATGTACCTGGCAACACACAATATAGCATTTATTAAAAAGTCTATTCCTTACACAAGGTTTTATTGGTGATGTTAACAAGGAAGTAACTCATGCATACTAACCGGTCCCAACGCTTTGATCAATACATCTCGAACATCCAACCAACCCTTGAATGACAGCACTTCGAATAGTGTTAAGAGTGCATCTCCAATGTTATCGAAGTTGAACCGTTTAGGATTCGCCCTGAAATCGGAAATTTAGTGAGTTAGCAATACACACAAGATACGAGCGCCCTAGGTCTGGTAACTACAATTTTGACTTAAAACCATTCAAGCTGACAGATTTTGCTGGACGAGGCTTCTCCCGAAGCAAATGTGTCCACCATTCTTTGGGCTTAGTCGGTTGCTTCGGTTACCTGCCCCACCCATTTCCAAAGTTATATCATAGTTAAACCAAAGTAATATATAACGTGTGTACCAAACTCACCAGACTCTAGGCACGAGCATAGACGGGAAGGTCTCGTTGGGTCCGGGTCGGATCTTCATCTTGGTGACGAACACACGACGCATGAACACACCCACGCAGTCCTCGCGCTTCGTTATCGTGGGGTCATTGCATCGCGCCAGCCTAAAACGTTACATTATAAAATTTTCACACCACCTGCACGAAAACGTCAAAATATTTAGCCATGCAAACTGTCTACCATGAGTTATTACTTCCCAGAATTTGATCCATGATAGCTACACTTTCGAATGGTGTAATATTACAGAGCGTTACATTTTTTTTTTCAAAATCAACCAGTTCGATTCCTGGGTAGGAACAATGATTTTTCAAAAATCCAATGATATAGTTTTACTTTTCATCAAAATCGGGCACGAGACTCCTGTCAGTGTTTTTCGATATTACTAATAGTTTTGGATTTGGCCATGAAGGCACACTTTGAAAATTGACCCTGTATAAGAGACCTTACTATGAAGTGTTAGCCTTCTTTGTTCCAGTGTGAGAGACATTGCTATCGGCTTCGATCGACTTGCAAGTCGTAGTATGGCAGATTTATTCAATCAACGATGCAAGTATGTTGCCACTCACCTTCCACCGTATAACTGTACGCCATAGCTCGCAAATACGAACATCAGGAGGATCAGCAGTGTCGATACCTGTCGAAAAGTAAAAGTAGTCAGTACGAAATCTGAAGTAGACAAAATGAATATTTATTACAATGAGCTAAACGTCTTATCACGCCACTGTTTTTGATCGGCTTAAAATTGAAACGAATAGTTATACGAACTATTATAGGCAGACAATATTTATGGCACATAGCCAGTTTAAGAAAATGTTAAGCTTTGTAGAATGCCGTCTCTGTCACTTATAACTTCTCATCATCTCTGGATCGTCGAAAAGGTGCTGGACCTGACGGAATACCTCCTTATTTTATCTCCATGTGTGCTGCTTCTCTGGTGGCTCCCTTATCACAAATATTTAATCGATCTCTTGCCTCTATAGCTAAAGTAGCCTCATCTTTCATGGGGTACTGTTTAAAATGTTATAAGATACCTCCCCATATATTAGAACTTAATGAGACAAAATTTAAATCTTGTATTAAACGTACACTATGCAAGCAAGTATATTATAAGTTGGGGGATAATATTGAAGATAAAAATGCTTGGCTGAATGCTGGTCCTGCTCCATAGCCACTAGGGCGCACAAAATAAACTGTAAGCATTTGGAAACATTGTTGGACCGGCTGAAGATTGTAAGAAACCAATATTTGCATTGTATAGACTCAATTTATTTAGCATTGTATAATTTCATCCATTTTAACGACACATGTGTCAGTACTGTGTACCTTAAACTTAAATTATAGCTATCAGTTTTTGATTTGAATGTACCCACCCTGGCGGTTGGGAGTGTCATGCTCACTCAAAAGTCTAGCTGATGGTGGCGTGTGCGTTGGATCATTTGGCTCCCTTCAAAATGGTTGAGCCGAATGGTGCTAGCGCATGCATGCGTCATGTTCGTGAACGGGCGCTGTCAGTTGGGACTGGTCATTTCTCAGCTGCCATGTTTCTTTGAATTGTTCCTTTTTTTTCCGGACGCTTTTATCCTGCTCGTCTATTTCATCGTTCTCACATGTATGTATAATAACAATTTATTATTTTCAAAAAGAGTGTCCGTGGAGTTTCTTGCACGTTCTTCTCCATAGAGATCTACGCTTTGGAACGTGCAAATGGTTGCCTGTAAATGGTTTATTTGAAATAAATATTTTGAGTTTATATTCTCAAATATTTGGAAGGAAGCCAAAGTGGTGCCATTTCATAAATTCAGTGATCGTAATTATGTAGGTAACTATCGATCAATTGCCATTGACTCTGGGAAACAAGTTGCCGTGATATATACCGATTTTAGCAGGGCCTTCGATCGCGTTCCTCATAATATACTCCTTCAAAAGTTAACCGCTTACGGCATTACTGGTTCCCTCCTTAATTGGTTTAAATCCTATCTTGACGGACGTTCCTTCTTCGTTGCTCTCAATGGCTACCAATCAAGTTCCTATAAGGGTACATCTGGCGTGCCTCAGGGATCGCATGTCGGCCCGGTTTTTAACCCCCGACGCAAAAACGATGGGGGGCGTTATAAGTTTGACGTGTTTGTCTGTGGCATTGTAGCTCCCGAACGGATGAACCGATTTTTTTTTTTTGTTTAACTTGATGATGTTGCCAATGAGTTAAAATTTTTTGAGTGTTACATGTATGCTGACGATTTAAAGTTTTGCAGATTAATTGAATCAGACCTTGATGTTGAGTTGCTACAGAGAGATATTGACATGCTAGTGAAGTGGTGTGATGACAATGATACGAACTAAAATATCAGTTAGTGCTACCACGTCAAATTCACCAGAAAAACTAAATTTTACATGTATTCGTCGCAATACGACTAAAATTCTACTTTATAACTTGGAAAGGGTTCAAAAGCTGTTCTGTTTCATACTCTTCCGGCATAGCTAAAATTATTTATTCTTATAAAGAGACACTCTTGCATTTCAAGATGATATCCCTACAGAAGAGGAGAGATTTACTTGATTTAGTATTTATATTTAAAATTTTAAGATATAAAATTGGTTGTCCCCAATTATTGAGCAGAATCAATATCCGTGTTCCTACGAGCTCCTATAAACCCCTTACGTCCTCCTCTTCACAGAACCGTTCTCGGTGCTAATCCTCCCACCCCCCCCCCTCCCTATGTAAGTAATTGAACAGCTGCTGTGATCTTGTTGATGTGCACTCTGACTCACTTATTAAAATTAGAAAAAATTATCTAAAAACTTGTAAAATCATTTCAGTGTTGCTTGCATGTTTAGTTAATTTTTAATTAATAGACAAAAAATAGAGGAGCAAGTGGTAATGTGGTCCCCGCAGGTGTTAAGGCCCTCTTTGATATTTCTTATTTAAAATCACGCTATCTAGTGAAACTTTTTTAAAACGTAACATTAATGTGACAACTTTGAAATAATACCAAAAAAATCTGAGAGAGGGCAGCACATCCTCGTGTTTTACGAACCAGTTTAAACCTGCACTCGCCAAAACTTTGTTATTATGCTGCAATTAATTCAATAATTTTGTAAATATTAAGTCATAGCTGCTGAGAGTTGGACATTGTGTTTAATTAACGTTTTCCTACAGGACTTTTAAGGTGCAAAATGTTCGATGTTTTATTTTATTGAGGTTTGTTAATAGATTCCACCATATTGGTAATTTGGCCCCATATTGCTACATACATTGATACATTTTGTATATTTTGTGACACCAGTTATTCCAGCGACACACGTGGGGAAGAGTGGATTCAGTGTCAGAGCTGTAACTTATGGGCTCATATCGACTGTGCAGGTCCTGAAGGCGAATATTATACCTGCATTTTTTGACGCTAAGTTCAATACATTTAATTTGGTGCCCAGGGTGCCATATAACCCTCACTTGATCTCAAATTGTTAAATTAGCATTTTCTTAAAATACATATTTTTTTAATATTCTGTCGCATTTTTTTATTCCATAGTAGATCATATATAGGTAAATTAATATGGAAACTAGTAATGTATTATTTAGAATTGATTACTTTTACTTTTTACACTAGACCGCAAAAACAAAGTGGGGGGCCACATTACCACCTTCTGCTCTAGTTATTAGTCATAATTATGTTTGGTGAGTAACTCGGACCTCATCTCAACAGTTTTAAGTCAGCACCTGTAATGCATGTCGTGCTTACCTGTAAGGAATTGGTACACTAGTCTATAAGTTTGTTTTGTATATGTGTATTCAATTGTCCGTGAGCCAAATAAATAAAACAAGAGGGAACTCTAGTCGGTAAAACAGGTATTTGAAGAAACTATTGCCGATGCCGTCGCGCTACGTCATACCAAGTAAAGTGTGAAATCAACAACTGCAGTTCAGGCTGATTTTATAGACCAAAAGACGTTTTGTATTCCGCTGTTTTATTTTTAAAAACTGGGCTTTTCTAAAAAAAAAAATTAGAGGAAGACTATATCTATGCTTCTATTTTGGTAAAAACTCGTCAAATTTGTTTGATAGTCATCTGAACATGGCGGTAAAAACGGGCTATTTTTTCCGGTTTCTGGATTGTCATAATTCTTTAAGTAATTATTTTTTGGAAAAAAGAAAATGATAGAGGCACGTATTAATTCGGACTAGATTCTTTGGAAAAGAATCATTGCTCTAGCAGCATTATCCACGACGAAAACAGCGTAATGCGTTTGTATGGAGAAAGGCCTAAGAGTTACCGACTAGAGTCCCCTCTTAAGTAACAGTCCATTTAGATATTTATATGAGCAACATTAACTTAACACTCGTTTTACATACTATATTAGTACCTACGCGCGTACTGAGCATAGGCTATATGTAGACACTGTTGTTTAGAGCAGCAGGAACTAAACATTTTTTTAATTTAAATTTATTTATCAATTTCGGACAATTTTTGCCATACAACGTGGCAATGCCGCCAGGTTTTGGGCTCACTTCCAGTGGACAGCGATGCGGACGAATTTTTTGACGCCTTATTTTAGTTAGGATATTTTATTTTAAGTGTATATATTTAGTATAGTTTAATTATATGATAGAGTGATTAAATATTATTTTTGAGTGAACGCATTTCGGACAACAATATAGCCCATTTTGTTAGTAATATATATATATATATATATATCTTGTAACTAGTGTTATTAGTAAACAAACAAGGACAAAAAAAACCACAAAGTAGGTGTCTAACGCAGGATGTGCAGAGAACGATAGAGTGAGGAATAAGCTACCTGACCATTCTCCCCACATAGTGCTTCAGAAAATGTGAGTAAGGACTCTCCACAACTGTTTTCAGGATGCCATTGTCACTGTCCCGCGTTCTACGCATCAGTGATGCGACTTTTTTCAAATTACTGCTTGAAAGCCATCAGTTCGGTTCAGGGCAAACATCTCCGAAGCGCTACAGAAACGGGGCAGTTTCAACAAAATCCTTAAAACGGTGGCAGCACAGAAGCGTTAATGTCAAGTATTTTTGAGGTAGTAGCTTCGAATTTGCAACACTAGATGGCATAGTCTACGCCATACACGTTCCGTGTTGATTATCTCATTCATTGGTTATTATAGCTCTTCAAACAAGCGATAACTCACGAGCAGTATCTCCTTGAACCCGCGGCACAGTTCGTAGACCACCTTGCGCATGTGCGGCACGAGCGTGAAGATCCGCAGCGGCCGCACGCAGCGCAGGATCATCAGCATCTGCGCCGCCGAGCCGGGCGGCACGCGCACCGGCATCCAGCACAGGAACGTTAGTGATACCTGCCAGACAGTGGAATATTATATCATTCATATAATATATATGCTTCTCTTTTCTTCTGTTTTTCTTTTTTAGCATTTCAGACCAAATGATCCAAACAACATGACAACAAGTTTAGTTCAAATAGGTTAGGTTTTCTTATTTCTAATGAATCAAAAAGCTGTAGCCGAACTAGGCAAAAATGTATTTCGGTTCGGCGTCAATCCCCAATAACGAAAAAATTTACTTTGTTATCTGAAAGTAAGGTTTGTTTTACCAACAAGGGTTGTTTTATCGACATATTGTAAATTAGAGCTCCCTGGAGAGCGTTTTGTGTTGGTCTCTGCATTTCTCGAACGAGAATGTATTCAGTTGTCCGAGGGATAGATGTTTAAACTGTTAGTTTCAGATTCTGTGAATTTAGATCATATAGGAATACGATACTTACGATGTAGATAAAAACGTCCAGAACTGCGGCGGCATCTTTAAGATAAGCTTTAGGCGTGAAGAACAATCCGTCTGCCAAAATTTTAAGCGCCAGTTCCAAGCTCATGAAAACCACAAATCCGTATTCAGCAATCTGTAAAATAGTTATATTTTACAACAAACGCGCCATAGTTTAGCACACTCGATTATGTCGGAAGAAACAATCCAGTTTATGATGATCTATAACAGAACACTTACCTGCAAAACGAAGTTTTCCATAACTCGGTAGGTGGGAGTTTCGAACATCATTGATAAGCAGGATAGAGTGGTAACCATGATCATGACCCAGTCCATGTAAGTCACTAGCCCGAGGAAATTACTGAAGATAAAAATATTTTAAATAATTAAAATTATAGTTCACATTCATTGCCATTTACTTAACTGTCAACTTTATTTTTTTAGGTGGATGTTCTGTTAGCCAATTTTTCATTTGATGCCAAGGGATTCTGAACTTTGTCATGTTGTTGTTTGTTTTGTTTGTGTTTGACAAAGTAAAGAGATGAGGTGTGCCTCATGATCACCTTAGATTCTGAATTCATGTTTAAATAAATACTTACTGGAAGCTTTTATAATGTACTTTTCTCTCGTTGCCGGTGACGGGGTCCCGCAGCCGAGCGTCGTAGCGCGCGTCGACGATGGCGCGGCATATCTTCCTGAAGCGGGACTCTCTGGGCACTATCAGTAGAGGAGTGTCGAACAGCGGATGGTTTTCGCGTAGATCCTCTTCACGTTGATTCCTAGAACACGACATTATTATGTACAGGCCTTATGAATATTGTACAGAACAAATCATTTAGTATAGGCAAATATATCATCTGTTTTTTACTATACTGTCAATAAAACAAGAATTCGAGCAGTTTTACTCCGGAACGTAAGAGACTAGAGAGATAGAAAAAATAAAAAAAAAAAAAATTATTTCTATTTTTCTTCTATACTACACAAAACAAACTTTAGAACAATGTTTTCCCACTACACAACGTGACAAAGTATCAGTAGCCAAACCCTGCTGAAAGTTCTTTCCGGAATGTTTAGCATGAAAACGATAATATCAGTAATACTTGTAGGTAGTTGTTTGTTTGCTTGTTACGCTTTCACGCCTAAATCGCGGAACCAATTTGATGAATTATGGTACAGAGACAGATGGGACCCTAGAGACGGTTATTACGTTAGTTTAAGGCTAGCCAAGTCCCGGGCAAATTTAGTAATGAAAGATGAAGGTGTACCTCCTCATCTCGGCCTGCTGGCGCTTGGCCTGCAGCAGGCGGATGTCGAGGTAGGGCGGGCGCGCGCGCGAGGACGGCACCACGCGCGACGCGGCGCCGATGTCGCCGTTCTCCAGCAGGTGCTCGTACGTCTGCTTCAGCTTGATGCTGCCGCTGCGCACCGATCGCCGGATCGAGCGCGAGCCGAACCTGAGAGCCATATTATTGCTCGCTCGTTAATCAGGCCATATCTTTTAATTACCATCTTAATTTACTTGAATTCAGAATGTTAGACAAATTATTGGCAACAAATTATCTTGCAGTTTGGTATAATAAGTGTCTTATTTTAAGATTATATTTACGTACCACATTCCAATTCCATTGCCGCTTATTGAAATGTGATCTACCTAATCTGAACTACTTTAGTTGGTGACACATTTCTTCGAATTGCCTCTGCAAAGGAGTTCAGATTACCGAACTCCTTTTCTGGAGAGGCCTTTAACCCAGCAGTGGAATTGTTATAAGTTGGTTACGCTTATGCCACTTCCTCTACTATCAACTTTACTAATAGGCAGTATATATTTTTGAGAAATTTTGATCTTCTATGACATTCATCTTTTGGTTCCAGAAACTGTTAGTTATCTAAGATTTTGAATTCAAGTTGAATACCAAATTAAATACATACTTCTTTTGATCGACCCGCAATTGCTTTGCGCTCGATATTGTACCTTGCGGCTTCAGACCAGACTTGCCCCCGGTGGCTAACATCGCTGAATCTCCCAGCAGGGGCCTGTGGTTATTAGAGTCCCTGCAATGGCATCAAATAATAAAAATCATAATTTTATAGTTTCATTGCGTACTTATTAATTTTGTAATTCAAAAAAAGCAGAACAAAAAAGAAAATAAACCTTAACCACAAGACTGCTAACTGCAACAAAATCGACACCTGTAAAGGTAAAAAAATAAAATTAAAGCAAAAAGGAATGTCATAAACGCCCATAATTTGACAGCCACATTAAAGGTGGAAATAAGAAGTATAAAAACATTTACTCCATAGGGGTCATAAAACAACAACAACAATGAAAGGGGAAAAAACAATATTAAAGAACATTGCACATGCCCATACTGAAAGCCAACGATCTTATGTTGTTGATCAGAACGATATTTTAACGTGGTCTCTTGGTACTTTTATTTGTTTTAAACCATACCGGAACAGTTAGGTGTTGAAGAGTAATCACAACGATTTAACGTAAAATATCGTTCAGTTCGCAGCGCTGAGTGAACGGCTGCAATGGGTCACCAACTCAGCCTTTGGCTGTTAAATCTACCTAGGACTGTATATCGGCTTAACGCTATTACCGCGATGAAATGTCATGCAGGCCCACCGATAGTTGGGCAGGGTGTGTTCCACTAACTCAATGATGGAGCTGACGACGTGGCGGCGCAGCGCAGAGCTGGGCCGCTGCGACGGTGGCGCCACCACCAGCGTCTTCACGAGGCAGCGCTTGCGGTACGGGAAGGCGATCTTGGCCACGCCGATGTATTCGAAGGCGCGCCGCGACACGTCGCCGCCGCTCGCCGCGCCCGCCTCTTCCTCGCCCTCCACCTCGCACACGAACTGACGCATGAATGACTCGCGGACCTGCCCACAATGTTATATTGCTGTTTTACGGTACTCGAGCGTTACAATAGCCGAGACGACTATAAAAATTGATACGTCATATTTACGGCCGCGTTTTGTGACTTATCGTGCCCTCACAAAACACCAAAAAAGAGAAAATATCCAAAAGATATAAAAAGCTATAAATAATCGTGTGTATTATAGTTTTATAACAAAATATACGAACCTTGGGTAAATTGAAATCGCCAGGCACTTTGTGTAGCTTGGTCATCTGTGGGCTATCGGGAAACTTCTCGAATATTCTCAATCTGAATGGTAGGCTCTCTTTGATCTCTGCACTTTGTTGGCGATATCTAAGTTGTTTCAATTTCTTTATATCCTCATCCAGTTCCAAATTGTCTAGGATCACTGCTACGAAAAGTGACAGCACGATCTGGAACACAGTACACAATATAAGAACTTTTACTATGTAATATATTATCCATACTGTAAGAGTATTTTGTGATTAAATATCTTTCTTACCAGAGTAACAAACAGATGGTACAGTATGAAGTAAATGGCGACTAGAGGTGTCAATGTTTGGCTTGTTCTAACCATAGTTTCGTCCATTACCTCTACCCAGGCTTCTTGAGTCAGAATTTGGAACATAGACATGAATGCCTAAAACATAATATTATTGTCAAAGATTATATCAATATTAATGTTACTATAACTTTTCCAATTTTTGGACCATAATTAAGCAATCCCATTACTTCGACTCATTACTTACCTCATCAAATGTTTCAAACTTAGTAAATTCACACAGGAAACAAAATAGTTGCATGGAAATAGAAGAGCTGATGATCAGTAAACACATTGTGAATATTATCAGGCTGCCCAATTTTTTTCCTGGTCCAAAGATTTTGTAGACAAATCCCTCCAACAATGGTGACGCTTTTATTAATCGGACTATACGAAGAACCTAAAAACAAACCAAATAAATAAGCAATGGCAATCCAGTCGCCTTACAAACAGCTTGTGTCCAGTCCATAACTAAAAGAAAATGTATTTCCTAAAACATTTTGTATTTACCTGAAAATATGTAAACCCTGACATGTATAGCTGGGGTATTATATGAATCGTAGTGCCAATAGCTAAAAGTAATTCAAACTTGTGAACTGAATGCTTGAAGTAGCCCTTTAGGCCTAAGCACCATATTTTGATTAATGCTTCCAAATCCAAAAAAATGGTAAATGCAATCTGAAAATTTACAAGAAGTATTGTTTAATTACCAAAAAAATAGCTTTACACAGCTAACGAAAAAGCGTAATTTTTTACCTCTATGTAATAGTACTTTTCGTAAAAGAATTCTCTAGGATTGTCGTCATGTTTAAAGTTCATTGTAGCTGTTATTATTCCATTAGCCAAAACAACGCCCATGACTAATAATCGGAAATATGCAGATCTTAATAATCTGTGAAAGATTTCTGGTGCACTGCCTGAAATTAAAAAAAAGTAAAGATAAGAGAAAATTTCATTTTATTGAAACCAAAAAACAATTGAATGGCAAAACACAATCACCTGAATGTTTATTTTCGTCAATAGTAACCAATTTCCATCCATTATCATCACCAGTAAAAAACTGAGTAGTGCTGCCTTTAGTAATAGGGTTCCTTACACCCCACATTTGTTGGAATTGCACCCTTATTTCATTGAATGTTTCAGTGATCACAGCTATGAAAACGTTCTTGACCAGCCAGGCCAAAAAGAATATCATTGTACTGTAAAGATCACAATACATTGTAATATTTCATTACTAGAATAAAGTTAGGTATAATTTTAATCGTTTACCTGAAGTATAAAGCTGATCTCCAAGTTGGTAGAGAGTCAATTGCCCGATACATTATGAAGACCCAACCTTCCTGAGATGAAGCTTGGTATACAGTGAACAAGCTTGTTGCTAAACAAAAAAGATTTTCAAATAATATAAATAAGGTATTAAGGTAAATTGGTTTAATTGTAACCAATATTACAATACTAGAAAGGTTAAGGTAGGTAAGGTATAAAGGTAAATAATCTTGATGTGTCTCTTTATTTAAAAACTCAGTTTAAAAACAAAATGCCACTAAAAACCAATGTAAATACAACAATAATGATAACTAAATCTATTGAACCATTAGTTTAAGCAGTAGTATATTCGTTTAATATGTGTTTTTGTAAAAAGTAACATCAAGATTGTTTACCTTTATTCAACTACCTAAACCTAAAATAGTGTTTTTCTACTTACTAAACTCTTCAAAGCCATTGAATCCCATTATGTATTTAGACAAATTAAGCTTCATACACTTCATTCCAGGAGGACATTGATATCCTGAACCGGGATCAGGGGAGCAAAACGTGTCAGGGATAGCTAAAGAATTTATAGTGATTTCACTGAAAAAATAAAGGTAATAATAAATTTACTACTATTTTATATACGTACTTACTGTTTTTCAACAGCCAAGTTTTTCAACCAGGAGAAAAAACTATCTCTCATGACTCAAACTTTGATGTTAGAAATTCATCTAGAGCTTTTCAAGCAAATAATCAGCAATGCTCTTATTGAGCTGGTGAGCTGAAAGGCGAAAACTTAAATATTATGAAGCAAATGATTTCATCAATACAAAATACTGACTAGGGATTGGTATCATTTCTAACACAGTGATGTGTTAGTTCTCCAAAGAACTGCACCCCCAGCAAGCTGTACAGCGACATGAAGAACAAGAAGAAGAGAGTTACATTATAGATCTGTTGGCTTGATCTCCTGTAAAACACAAAATACAAAGTGTGAGAATTATGTGTTGAATTCATACATGGAAGAAGTTACTTAGATTTTATTATTCTCAAGCTTATGTCTTTTTAAATGTGACTTAGCAAAGTAGAAATCTATATATTAAATCAACTTACTTGAATATCTGATTGATTCTAGATTTTGGCATGGAGAATTTTAGAAATACTCTCAAAAACCGAATCATAATCAATGGTCTAGGTGCTCTTAATATACTCAGGTAACTGTATCTGGGTACTATACCAGTTAGCTCAAACATTTGTAAAAGAACAGAAACCCAAAGAAAAAATACCATTGAGGCATCAAACTGGCACCAGTGGTCTTTTAAGTAGGCAACATCCCCCTGAAAATATTAGTTACAAAAATCATTATTTATGTATACCAGTGCTTACTTTTCAAATTAAGCAACATGTATGGACATGGGAGGTGAAAACGGATGCTTAATATTGTTTGGTACATACCTTCAGTATTCCTCTTATATGCATTTTAGCTATCATTTCTGCAGTAAATAAGAGAGTTACACTGCAGTCCACCGCAAATGTTATTGTTTGTAGAGATGGGTACTTTTCAAATGATTTTGGAGTATTCAGTGACACGGACATTAAACTCAATAAAGCACATAATCTCAGAATTCTTCTAACCCATAACTGGAATAAAAACATATTACTTTATTATATGTATTATTTATTTTAGTCCATCTTTTTAGGCTACTTTTCTATGCTATTTTGTTTATAACTCATTTTAACTTCAGAAACTCATGCTGTAAGTGCGGGAAACTAAAGTTCTAGCTAGAATTTAGGTGAACGTTATTCCGATTTATATAAACAAATTTTAGACCAAGGTGCTGCGATCGATAAAAAATTACATCGAATATAGGTAGTATTACCTTGTTGACCCATTCAATATCGGCACTCTCGTTTAAAGATTCTTCTGGACCATAGTCTGCTAGTACCGGCTCCCCTTTGAGGCTTTGTTTTCGACCCAACATTTTCATGAACTTAATAATTATTTTATTTGAAATCTTGCGTTGAAAATGTCGGCTGTATAAGCCGAACTTTATATTATATAAAAGCTACGAAATAGAAAGGTTTCACTACTTAATTAACTGTTTAAATCGAAATTACCAACACCAAAAGAAATGAGAGAAAACTGAATTAACTCAATTAAATTTCGCGAATATCTTTTTGACATGTTTTCAGTTCTTTACATACTATTGATTTTCCCACCAAATATTGCCAGTTGTGAAAAATCAAAAAATGTCATCGATCGAAATTATATTTTTTTTTCATATGGGTATTGGGATTTTGTTCTAAATTGCAATGACGCAAAATATTTTGTCACAAGGAAACGAGTGCCTCTTCATAGGTAGTACTGAGTACTCCTTCCTACCATTAGTGATTCATTAGATCCGTTCCATGTAGTGTTTTTTCATCAATCAGACCAAATTCAAAACCTAGAAAACTTGCTGGACTCAGTTTAAAAACATGTTCCAGATTGGGATTTACCGACATGAATATTTATTATCTTTAGATACTATTTTTATAAGGGAATCGGTGAGGAGAAAGTCACACTATTACAGAGTTTCTCCGGGTTCGCCAGCGACTAAATTAGTGCGTGGATAAAACCGGTAACCACCCCAAAGCAGAAGTTGCAGAATTGATTCGTTCCATGTTCTGTCTACCAACATTCAGAACATATCTTTTTGACAGAAGTTGTCATAATTTCACGAAGTTACTGTTTTGTTTGACTGTTTTTCATGTTTATGTTGTAAATAAAAAGGAACTTTTGAAAACGTGCCTTTCAAGGCTTAATGTTACACAAATAAACAGCTTAGAAATACATATGCGAAATGTTCATTTACATGAGCAAGAAGGTAGGTTCCTAATCATTTCGTTTTGTGTTGATATAGGATGTTTCCATAGTGATTTCTACAATGATTTAATTAATTGATCTTGTATAGCGTTTATTAACTTTAGGGCTCCGTAATCAATTAACCCTATCGCTTTGAAATTATTTCATTTACGTTTTTTCGTAGATGAACCAGTTTTAAAAGAAGTTTACCAAAGTTTAAAACAATTTGTTTTCTAAAGTTTGTTAATTTAAAATAGCTTGTTTTCTAAAATTTAAGTACGAATAATTGTACTCCATTCTAAACACTGGTTCTCAGTTGCATCTAGTTAGATTTTAGATTAAAAACCAACCCAACCCAGCCACAACGAAGTTGAGAATAGGTGAGTTGTTGATTGATCATCCTACCGCACTTATCTCATTTATTTGTGGTTGGCGGACTAGCGTGATCTTTGCAAGAAAAAGAATGCTAATGTCATGATTTGCTTACATCTCAATGATCCCATCCATAAGTTTTTAGGTCTTCCTCTACTCTTATAATCATTCACCTTCATTACAAACTGTTCCCAATATGTTCCATATTCCTTTTCAAATGCCTGCACCATGTCAACCAATTTAGAGATTTTTCTAGCCCTTAAGAACCCTATCACAAAATTGCGTTTTCACTCACAAAAACTGCTGACTCATCACATTATGTAGCAATTACGTTTATTTTAGGGTTTATTATTAATTAATTTATTGAATATTTATTAAATTTTCATTTCTTATGAACTATGGTTTATTTTAATATAAATTTTACATAATAATATTGATGTATTAAGGAGAAATTTACAGTAAATTTTTAGTAGTTTTTATCAACTTGAATGGACTTTTTTTTACGGATTTTCCATTCTGAGGCTGCTACAAACTAATTTACTATATAAGGAATATAATGATATATTTTTCATTTCGTTTTTTTAGTACAATAGTTCAATCCACAAGCTCGAAAAAGTGCCATCGCACTTTTAATGAGAAACTTACTTCGGAATTTTGGCTTTTTACAAATAGATGAGAGATAAAAGCGAAAAGTGAGGCCGCTACGAACTATACCAATATATTATAATATTAATATATATTCTCGCCTATTCAATAAGCCAAAGTTGTCTGAATATTTCAGTTTCTAAGAATAAGAAAGCCAAAATTGGCCATTTTATGCAAAAAAGGCAGTCAAATTGTAATAGGACTCTTAAGAAATAGTTGCCTAGCCAGTAAACACAACATGAGTGACTCTCAAATTATTAATGCAATAAGTTGACTTGGTTTTTGACTTGTTTTTTTTTTCAGATTGCAATACCAAAACAATCAAATGTAGCTTGTATATCATGGAACCATTCATCAGGATACATTGCTGTTGGTGGAGAAGATGGCATGTTAAAAGTGTTAAAATTGGAGTCTGGTAATAACAAATAATAAATTTGTTTTAAGGGGCAGGTTTAATTTCTTAGGTAGCCTGCAGAATGTCTTGAAAATCGGCATTCTCAAGCAGTGGCGTACGGTAGGTTCTCAAGAGGTGCAAGCCAGCATAGGTAATAACTGGTTAAAAAGAAAACACCATATAACTTATCGGTATCGCGCCGACCCACTGCACCATGCTGTTTCTGTACTGAATTCTGTGTTTATTTCTTATTATCATTAAAACATCGAAATATAACACAGTGAAAATAACTAAAACAGCTGTGCAAGATCAAAACTTTTTTCACCCTATTAGGTTTTTTATAACGTAAATGATATAAGAGCCATCTATTGACATCATTAAGGCAATTGAACTTTTCAAGATAATTCATCATTCGCTCGCTAGGGTTTACCTTTCCGACAGTGCCGTAAATAGTAGAGTTGTGCAAAACAGTGCGTTTTAAAGTCATGTAATATGACATTACTTTTCGTACCGAGGAATGCTGCATTACACCATGACTCCAAACATGACGCGAAATGACGCGCCACACGGTGATATTGTTATGAAATGCTCGCGTTGTAGAAGATATACATCATGCGCGTTATATTATGGTGTGATATGACAATCGCCAAACGCAATGCGCCCGGTATTACCTACAGTGCGCGTAGTGCGACAGTCATGATTTAAAACATCACGTAACTATACCTCGGCAGTCCGCGGTGTTAATAAACGTAAACCTTATAACTTGAATCATACGGTTCTAAATAATAGTTCACTCATTTAGCAGCCAGCCGATCGGCGCATGCTCCTTCTCACTTGCACACATAGCCAAAATTACCGAGATAATACGAACACCGAACCTAACAGCGCGCCGCGATAGTGTTCTGTGGCGCCGCGCGTCATGTTTGAGAGTCATGTGCAATGCTTAATTTGGCCGAGTCATAGGTAATGGAACAGTACGTGGTCGGGTTATATGACGCGCAATGCAACAATCTCATTACTTACACAAGTCTAGTTCGCAGTTTAGTGCGCGTTTGACCCGCCGACTAGAGTTGCGCAAAACAGTGCGTTTTAAAGTCATGTAATATGACATTACTTTTCGTGCCGAGGAATGCTGCATTACACCGTGATTCCAAACATGACGCGAAATGACGCGCCACACGGTGGTTATTGTTATGAAATGCTCGCGTTGTAGAAGATATACATCATGCGCGTTATATTATGGTATGATATGACAATCGCCAAACGCAATGCGACCGGTATTACCTACAGTGCGCGTAATGCGACAATCATGATTTAAAACATCACGTAACTATACCTCGGCAGTCCGCGTTGTTAATAAAACGTAAACCTTATAACTTGAATCATACGGTTCTAAATAATAGTTCACTTATTTAGCAGCCAGCCGATCGGCGCATGCTCCTTCTCACTTGCACACAGCCAAAATTACCGAGTTAATACGAACACCGAACCTAACAGCGCGCCGCGATAGTGTTCTGTGGCGCCGCGCGTCATGTTTGAGAGTCATGTGCAATGCTTAATTTGGTCGAGTCATAGGTAATGGAACAGTACGCGGTCGGGTTATATGACGCGCAATGCAACAATCTCATTACTTACACAAGTCTAGTAAATAGCCTTTTCTGCGCCCTGTGCGAGCTTCTATAACTGCGCCCTTTTTGTTTCATTCAGGGTAATAAAATAAAGCACAAGGACCTTGGTGTTGGTGGGGACCAATAATTGGACCTCACCAACACCAAGGTTTGTATAATAGGCGAAGGGTCCACTTAAATAGCTCGTCTGCTTGTTTGCCCACATCTGTTCTAGTTCTATAAATAGATTTTTAAAATCTATTTAAAGAACTAGAACTAGTAGTAGAAGTAGTAAGTAGTAGTTCTTTAAATAGATTTTTCTTCCAAAAACTAAAACTCAAACGTAAGTTCACTAGTGCAAATGCGTTGCCCACCCTGATGCTTAAGATTTAATTTTTGGGCCACTTTGGTTTTCGTACTTCTATAATAAAATAACATTTACACGCTTGCCAAGGCTTGCCAAACGTCTACAAGCTCCAAGCCTTTACAAACGCTTAGATACCATTTACACGCTTGCGAGTTTGTTAGTGTGTTCCGGACAGGCAAGCATGGCGGACGTAGACGTGAAAGTTGTGAGGCCGCGAGAAAGGCCATAATCTCGTCGTTAGACCAATTACTACTAAGTACCTGGATGACCAAGCTTTGCTCGGTTTTTAGGGTTCCGAACATAAAACGGAATCCTAATAGGATCACTCGGGTGTCTGTCTCTCTGTCTCAGCCAGTTTTCTCCAGATCCACTGGACCAATTCTGTTGAAACTTGGTATAGATATGGATTTCTGTGACCCAAACACGGACGGATGTTACGTAAATTATTAAATTTTTAGTATGGGGGTCAAAAATCAAAAAAAACAAAAAGTCGTTTATTCAAATTAGGCTGAGAGCCAGCACTTTTTGAACGTCAAGTTTTACAAAAGACAGTCCCCCAAAACGCCCGCCCGTCACCACTTCCTAGTGTTTTAGCTGTGGAGAAGAAGTGGCCAACAAACTCCCCAGCAACACATCTGTCTGTTACGTTTTAAGAACTTGAATCTATATAAAAGTATGCTAAGTAATTAATACATGACACAAAATTTATAACTTGTTAGCTAGCACACTATGATACTGATAATGATAGAAATGTATATATATAAAAAAACAACGAATTGACCTACATAGTCAGATTATAAAAAAAATAATAATAATAATAAATAAAAAAAAAACAAAAACAATATTATATGAATACATATAACCTGTCATAAGCTAATTACTTAAAGAGAAAGAACATGATAATTATGACATTGTCTTGCGTTTAACACAGCGACCAACTATTCTTATCGTCTAAATAATCATTAATAGAATAGTATGCCTTCGAACAAAGGTTAGATTTAACTTTAGCTTTAAATGAGTTAAAAGGCAGGTCAAGAAAAGAAAGTGGAAGTTTATTGTATAAACGGATACCGAGCCCCACAAATGAGTCGTGGACCTTACGAAGTCGGTGGGAAGGAGCATGTAGCTTGTGCTTGTTTCTGGTGTTAAAGCTGTGAATGTCGCTCGTTTTACTGTATAAATATATATTTTGCCTAATATATAAAATGTTTGCAAAAATGAATTGAGATGCTACCGTGAGAATTCCAATCTCTTTGAAAATTTCTCTTAAAGAAACTCTTGACCCTAGCTGATATATTGCACGCACGGCACGTTTTTGTAAGACAAATATATTTTGTATATCAGCAGCTTTTCCCCACAATAGAATACCGTAGGACATAACGCTATGGAAATAACTAAAATAGACTAACCGAGCTGTGTCAACATCAGTAAATTGTCTTACTTTCCTGACGGCGTATGCGGCAGAGCTGAGCCTTCCCGATAGGCTTGATATATGTGGGCCCCATTGTAGTTTGGAATCAACAGTTATGCCCAAAAATACTGCTGTGTCTACAGTTTCAAGCACCTCGTCACTTAAGATTACATTGGGTCCTAAATTTCTAACATTAGGCAAGGCAAATTTTATACATTTCGTTTTCTTGGCATTTAGAACTAAATTATTTGTCGTAAACCAATCCGTAACCATTGAAAGAGCGTTGTTTACGTTATCGAAATCTTGTCTATTCCTATCTACTTTAAATATAAGAGAGGTATCATCCGCAAACAATACTACGTCACAGATACCCTTTAAGAAGAATGGTAGATCGTTTATGTACACCAGAAACAAGAAGGGACCCAGTATTGAGCCTTGAGGCACACCTAGATACACTGGTAGCCCGGAAGATTTCACACCATTGACATCAACACATTGGAACCTATTATGTAAATATGAATCAATTACTTTAAGAGCTTCGCTTTGGAGACCGTAGTGACGTAGTTTACGCAAAAGCGTGTCATGGTGTACGCAATCAAAGGCTTTGGAGAGATCACAGAAAACTCCAATTGCATTTTGAGACTTCTCCCATGCGTTAAATATATGTTTTAGGAGAGCGACACCCGCATCTGTAGTCGAACGACCTTTTGTAAAGCCGTACTGTTCATTATGGAGTAGTCTATTTAAATTAAAATGTATTAACAACTGCTTGAGTATTAACTTTTCAAATATTTTGCTAAATGCAGGTAAGATGGAGATAGGCCGGAAGTTGCCTATGTCGTTTTTATTACCTGATTTAAACAAAGGTATGACTTTACTACTCTTCATAAGATCAGGAAAAGTTCCTAAATCCACGCATTTATTAAACGTTACAGCCAGGTAGGGAGCTACTATGTCTATTATATTACTCAAAAGTTTTATGGAAATGCCCCAGAAGTCACCTGTGTTTTTAGATTTAAGTGTATTGAAAACGTCAACTACATCACTTGGTCTAACGTGCTCAAAACTAAATAATTGATTACACTTAGGCACACTACTATGCAACAGGTTTTCAGCTTTAGAAGAGGATGAATTTAAGGAGCGAGTTGTAGTTATAGGAATATTGGAAAAAAACTCATTAAATGCCTGAGCTACGACTGCAGCATCAGTCACTAATTTGCTGTCGACTATAATCTCTAACTGATTGTCTCGTTTAACCGATTTGCCCGTTTCATTGTTAATGATTTGCCAAGTGGCTTTTACTTTATTATTAGAATTTTTAATTTTCTCACTTAAAAATTTTGATTTAGCAACAACGCAAACCTTTTTATATAATTTAGAATATTTTTTAACATACTCTAAAAAAGGGATATCAAACCTGTATTTTTTAAAACCATATAACTCATATAATCTCGCTCTACTTTTATATATACCTGCAGTCGCCCATTGGTTGAAACCAACGGAGGTACCTTTAATGTTTATGGTTTTTGTCTTAAAAGTGGATTGATATTCTTTTTGCACAACATCAAAAAGAGCTCCATAAATTTTATTTGGATCCTCATGTTCTATCAAAGACGGTGTAATTTTATTAGCTATATTATTTTGGAACTTTTTGCAACGACTAGCTGTATAAGGCCTGCATTCAATTTTATGCGACTTTTTATTTTTTGGCATAGGTAAGCTAATTAATAGGCCACAGTGGTCAGACGTTAAGTCACTTAACACTAATTTATGTTCGGCATCACAATTACTAAAGATATTATCTAGACAAGTCGATGAAGATGCCGTGATCCTAGTTGGTTCATAAAACAAGTTAACCAAGTTATAAGACCTAAATAGATTCAGAAGTCTGATACTTAATGGAGTAACATCTAAAATATTTACATTAAAATCTCCACATACAACTATACTTTTATTACTTGATTTTAATTTATTAAGTGAATCTTCCATTACCGATTCGAAAAGACCAAAATCACCAGAGGGCGGTCGATACACGCAAACTATAACGTATCGCTCGAGTTCAACACAAGACAACTCAATAGTGCGCTCAATAGAAAGATTAACTAAATCTAAACGTTGTTTACATTTTAATTTGTTTGAAACAAGGACTAATGATCCACCGCGAATAGCACTTTTTCTTACAAACGCACTTTGTACGGTAAAGTAATTATCATTAATAAAAACTACTTCATGCTCTTTCAACCAATGCTCAGTTAAACATAACACCTGAACATCATAATTCTCTATAAATAAACTTAACTCAAGTTCCTTGCCGGACAGGCCTTGCATATTTTGATGTACAATATTCAAAATATGAGGCTTTTCCGTTGTCGAGTTTAATAGTTTAAACTCTTATGTGTATCAATAGAAATGTTAGTATCATTACTAACAGTATGCGTTGGTACACCACATATACCGGTGTCACACTGTATATTGAATGCTAAAAGATTAGCAATATGTCTCCTACGACTAGGTGGTAAATACATATTATAACTAGTCAGTTTGTAATCAGTAATAAATTGATTACAATCAAAATATAAAATAGCGTCACTATGACGATAGGTCCTATTATAAATTAGCATATTTAAATCAAAAATGTGCCTGTTTAGGTCCTCAGATAAATATTGAGAGTAAGGCAAAGCACAGAAAATAAATTTACAAGTATTTATCTCACTTAGATGTAACATTAAATTGACAGATTTAATTATGTCTTTTTTACCTACAGCTAAACTATCCCCAAATAATATTATAATAGTTGAGTTGGGGTTTATCTTTGACAATTTAATATTCCTAATTAATTGGCAAAAACTGGCGCTTGGTCAAACTAGAAAATAAAATTGGCACATTTACACGCTTGCCAAGGCTTACCAAACGTCCACAAACTCCAAGCCTTTATAAACGCTTAGATACCATTTACACGCTTGCGAGTTCCGGACAGGTAAGCATGGCGGACGTAGACGTGAAAGTTGTGAGGCCGCGAGAAAAGCCATAATCTCGTCGTTAGACCAATTACTACTAAGTACCTGGATGACCCAGCTTTGCTCGGTTTTTAGGGTTCCGAACATAAAACGGAACCCTTATAGGTATCACGGGTGTCTGTCTCTCTGTCACAGCCAGTTTCCTCTAGATCCACTGGACCAATTCTGTTGAAATTTGGTACGCATATGGATTTCTGTGACCCAAACACGGACGGATGTTACGTAAATTATTACATTTTTAGATACATAGATAACAAAAACATGACTGAGTAAATCTCCAAATAAAAACTTCCCTTGCTGCCAAAATCTATAATTTTCTTTGCAGTGTCATACATGTGCAATGTTCTCTTTCACTTTTATACTGGATAATATTTTTTGTTAATGTATTGGTTTACAGGAGGTGGAGGGAATCTCTCAATGAATCTTAGCTTGGAAGGCCATACTGGTCAGTTGTGTGTGGCTATTTGGAATGAAGTCTTTCAGAAGCTGACTACTAGTGATGAGCATGGCGTCATCATTGTTTGGATGCTGTATAAGGTAATTTATACATGATTTACAAAACAAAAAAGAAACTTGACACAAGGCTCCTGGGGCCTTTACTCAGGAGGCTCATTCCTTCCATTTCTTCCATCCTCAAAGAAGCCACTAAGGCCATCCTGCCATGAACTCCTTTGTCTGCCATGAAGTCGCAAAGCCTGATCTTTTTCTGAACCTGTAAAAATGGAAAAATCAAATAAAATAGATCCTCTTGGTAGAAGTCTGGTTTAGTGTGGTGGTGGTTTTAATCTTACTTTATCATTTTATTATTTTCTAGGGGTCTTGGTATGAAGAAATGATAAATAACAGAAACAAATCAACTGTGAGAAGCATGGCTTGGGGTTCTGATGGCCAAAAGATCTGCATTGCATATGAGGATGGTGAGGCAACAATCATATTGTTACTACCAGTACAGTATTATCTGTGGTAATATGGACTTTCTGAGAATGGGCATACAAAGTGTAATGTAAAGACTGAATACAAGAAAAGGCAGGATCTATTAACTTCATAGACATAGCAGTGCATTCCAGGGCATGTGTAGACAGTAGACGGCGACATAGCTGCGCCGACAACGCATCTCGTAACCACGTAGATGGGGTCTATAGCACCGCTGCCGCGCCGGCGCCGTCGCCTCTTGATTTTGCCATATCAGATTGTACAGGTACACAAAAGTTTAAAAAATACTAGAAGGGCAGTGGCAACGCGGCGATGGGGCCCTTTTTCTTAAATAACCTAAGCGTTATAACATAAGGCTTATGTCACAAGGTGCTTTGCTGTGATTTGGAATAACTATAACAAATTATATTATTACAGGAGCAGTCATTGTTGGCTCTGTGGATGGTTCACGAGTGTGGGGTAAAGACATAAAAGGCCCAGGTCTTGCTGCTGTCCAATGGTCGCCTGATAACTCGCAGCTTCTTTTTGCGCTGACCAATGGCGAGCTGCACATATATGATGATCAAGGAAACTTTGTAGTATGTATATTGCGTTAAAAGTGTGTACAGTATCTGGGCGTGGGTAATTATTACATAATTGAGAAGCGTCCGACTGAAACTAGTTTTGACGGTCGAAACCGAGACCGATTTTCGAAGTCTCAGTTTTGGCCAAAACCGAAACTTCCATATTTTTTGGGACAAATAATATATAGATATTTTTAGATTTTACATCATAATGTAAAATAAAAGGTACAAAACAAAATTAATTTGCAAAAAAGTCATGACTTTTTTTTTTTTGCTGGAACTAGTCCGTAACCGGAAATTCAGTCGGACACTTAGATAGAAATTACGAGTCTGTCTTATCCATTTAAGTAATAAAGTCGATATTCTACAAAGCCAAATCAGCAATAATCAGCATATCGGCATAAAATAAAGTTATTGTTTTAGATGCCAGTTACAATTCATGGTGTGTCAGGGTCAATGGATATAGTTACGATGGACTGGTATTCAGGAAGCGCGCCAGCCAACAGGCCCGTACTGGCAATATCTTACAGAAGTGGTGTTATACTTTTAATGAAAAGTTGCAATGAGGAAGGTAAATCGATATTTTCGATACTGATCTTAGAAACAAGTTGACAAAGATTTAACAAGTTGGAAAATTATTCAGCAGGTTAAAAAACTATTCAACACTTTGGTAAACTATTCGACAATTTTAACTAGGTACTCAAAAAGTTGAACTATTTGGCTTCAGGTGTGAGTCGGACTTGCACGCTTCTTTTTCCATCAGTACGAACCAACCACACTACCTAAACTTATAAGCAGAGCAAGCGCGATATAATTCTCGTTGCTTCCTTTTATACATTTACTTATTATTCCTATATTTACATTCTATACAAAGCATCATATTTTATTCGATTTCAGATAGTGTCGTTGTAGAATCAAACATGATGATAATTGACTGTGGCTGGAATCACAATGGCACCATCCTGGCTGCTGCCGGCTGTACGGCGGATAAAACCAATGTAGTTCAATTTTTCGGCGCGTATGGGGAGGTATGTGTAAATTAAATGGACGCTCTGAACTAACCGATACTTTAAGCGAGAATTCACACGTACCACAACTACACCACGTTGCAGCGTCAAAAAGTGGTCATGCAGTGGCTACATGTGAATAGTGTCGCTGTAGCTTCTTGCAGTCGCGTTGTGATTACTACAAAAACTGGCCAAGTGCGAGACGGACTCGCGTGCAAAGCGTTCGGAACCAATTTCATTTATTTTAAATGTTATTTTAACACTACAGACTTCTTATAGGTTTTCCTGTTATCTTTAGGTATAGAACTATTATCTTTGGCAAGTTTTTTCAAAATTTTAGGCTCAGTAGTTTCGGAGATAAGGTTATTTTTGATCCAATGTCTTGAATAACTTCAAAACTATTTATTTTTAAATTATGAAAATATATAATTAACCTTTGACCGCCACGGTCGGCTATAGCCCTCACAGTAGCCTCTTTCATTTGATATGTCAGACAATACAGTTTGAAAAACTTTTTTTATTTATTTATATTTTGACCCCCAGAAGTGACCCCTATACTAAAAATTATTTATTTACGTAACGCGTCCGTGTTTGGGTCACAGAAGTCAGAAATTTCAACAGAATCGATCCAATAGATCCGGAGAAAACTGGCTGTGACAGACGGACAGACAGACACCCGAGTGATCCTATAAGGGTTCCGTTTTTTGTTCGGCATCCTAAAAACGTCGATACTCAATACTCAATGTCTTTATTGTATTCCACATGTATTCTTAGGTGGTAAAAACAAGTTTAGTTCATGTGGACCCTGTGGGGCACAGCAAGATAAGTAGGAGAGAGGAAGCATCTTTTTATTTATGTAAAATTATTAGCAAACTTAATTATATTATCTATTGAGAGATGTAATGACAATCAACAGAATGAGATTTAAAGACTTGGGCAGGTATGTACTCAAGTTATGATTTTATAAGTCTATCACTTAGGTATTTGTTTACCGAGTAGTAGCATTTGTTTAGCAAAAATTGACTGTTTTCTTAAAAATATGTGAATTTTCTCTTCTTTTTTTATTGATGCGGGTAGCTTATTATATAATTTAATGGACATTACATAGGGACTTTTAGAGTGCATTTTTAATCGAGAACTTGGTAAGTTTAGCCTAGATTGGTGTCTGAGTAGATAGCGTGTCTGAGTGTCTCCAACGATGTCGTTGCGTTGTCGCTAGTAGTTGCGATGTGGTTACGTTGTGGCTAATGTTTGCAAGATCGAATCCGGCGCGTGGTGCCGTTGCGTCGCATTGTGTTTGCGAGGTGGCCAGCCGCTAGTGCGAGGTGTCTGGTGATTACGATGTGATCGGTATTCCGACCACATGGTTGAATTTGATGGCTAAATGTGGTCCGTTTAAATTAAACTGATCATCCTAATATATGTCGTAAATGGGGTAGACTTGGTACCACCCTGCTTGCTCCGGCGTGTTCATCTTATGTGTCAGGATACAGTAAGTAGGCGAAGGAATACACACAAGTGATGCGAAAGGTGTTATAATTACTTTAGAGTCAATACAATACAATTAAGGAGGTAACTACACAGAAAGGCACTTGGAGTGATTATAACGGCAGCGAGTTCGCGGGGTTGTTGGGGACACACCGATACCTCAACACCATATTCACAATCAACAACCGACTCCCTTAGCTGTTCCCAATGATCTGCCCATGCCACATCGGCCATAGGTTTTAGACAAGTATCCTCCCCTCACCCCGCGTACGAGCTTGATACACAAAAATGTACCTCCGTTACAAACAATAAGTGCCATTTCTCCTAAATGGCCTACAAACCAATTGAAAAAACTATCGTTTTCAAGAAAGGGGCCATAAACATTCTAAATTTACGAGCACGGGCGCCACGACCCATGCTTGCGTTACATTATTTTTTACAGTAATTAAGATTAGAACTAGAAACAGATTGTTGGGTCACAAAGTTAAGATTTACGATGTTATTTTCTCCGAAACAACCATCACTTAACAAAAACAAGAAATTCTTAAAACTAAGATTTCTACATCTGTATAGGCTTCAGCGACCACGCTCCGACATATATAAACTTCCGTTACTGAGTAAGTGAGTGACTGACAGATAACGCACAACCGAAACTACTGGTCATAAAAAGCTGTAATTTGGCATTCCTTGGGGCGTGTAAGGGAGCACTAAGATAGAATTTCCCGAAATTCCTACGGGAACGGAGAAAAACGGGATAAGCGCGTACGAAGCCGCGGGCAAAAGCTAGTTTTCAAATAAATTAGTGCCCGGACACGTGTTATGGTATGGTTGTGGTATGCTTGAATTCTCCCTAAATGCTCTAATTTACTACTTTTGTTTCAGCATATACGTACGTTGCGCGTGCCGGGCGGGAACATGCGGGCTTTATCGTGGGAGAAGAAGTCACTGCGACTTGCTATCGCTATCGACTCATTTATTTACTTTGCTAACGTCAAAATGGACCACAAATACGCCTTTTATGGAAATACATTAGCGTATGTATCGGGAACCGAAACTGTCACCTTTTGGGATACTGTGACTCATCAGGTTAATAAACTTCTGAATCCTTTTGTAGCATGCCTTACAAATACTTCAATATTCGCAATCTAACCTGTCCTGTATCGATCCAGCACAGTCTAACCGGATACAGCTCAGTACCAGTTTTTTAAATGGAGCGACTGTTTTTCTGACCTCGACAACCCAGTAACTGTGTAACACAATACCTATTCCTTGGCTGACTGATGACAGTTTTTTGTTTTGGCTGACCATATCGACTTTCAAAGATCTTCCAATGACAGCCGGAAAGCACACTAAACCATTTAACGTGCTTTGCGAGGCACATACGAGTCTCGGTCTGTAATGGATGGTCACCCATCCACACACTGACCTGGGCAAGCGTTGCTTAACCTTGAAGACCAACCCATGCGGCTGGTATTAGTTAGCCACGAGCTCTTCTCACTTCATATATGCAGTAATGTTTGTTTTTTTATTTGTGAGTGCAGTCCTGGATAAATCACATTCCTGATGTCATTGATATGTGCGCAGTTGACGAATATTGCGTGATAGCCACTTTGGGGCAAGTAATCATTTCCAATCAGCAAGGAATACAATGTGATGGTGAGAACAATTTAACTTAATAATCCAGTCAAATAAGCATGAAAAATGGGTCAACCTCGAATTGAGAGATTTTTTTTTTTTTTACTATTGATAGGCACGCGTTTGACCACTATCTCTCCTGTTGGTAAGCGATGATGTGGTCGAAGATGGAGCACGCTTGCGTAGAAGTAACCTATTAACTCTTGACTTAAAGACTCCCAGGTTGTAGCTATCAGGAAACACAGACTCCGACAGGGAAATCCACTCCTTAGCTGTACGCACTATGAATGTGTTCCCAAAACGTTTTGTGCGCGTGGGTGGGATGTCCACCATGTACCGGTGGCGCATCGCCGTTCGTCTTGTGGACTATCATTGCCGATGTTGTGTAATGTTGTGTCTAAAGTCTAATAAAATCTCGTGACTGCGCGTATGTTATTAAAGGTCAAATGTCACAAAAATTGGGAATTCGCGATTATCTAGGTTTTCATAGGTCCAATGAGGTTAACACTAACGATCAAAATTGTAGAGCGTAAACTTTGCAACAATTTTGTAACGAACATATTTCATGCGCTCAACTGTTTTTGAGAAAGAGGGCAGTGGTCAACCGCGAATCTCGGTGAATAACACTTTGTTTAAAGTTAAGAAATCTCTCATTCCGAGGTGAAACGCTAATAATTTGACTGGACTATAATAATATCAAGCTACTGAAAACTTGTTGGTTGTATCTAGTCGCATAAGTTTTTTTGGTAACGTTTATACATACAATTTCAGCCAAAGCAGTAAGCATCCCAATGGTATACGTGACTATCAACAGCAAAGCGATTGTTGTGGCAGCGTCTAAGGAATCTTTTATAATATGGAAGTTCTCTACTCCGACCCGACCTCGTCAGTATTTGTGTCGTTTATTTTTAAAATATAGATGTCTCACGTCAATTTAAAATTCTCATTTTTTAATTGCACAGCTGATTTAATTCTATCTTTTATTCACTTTATTTTAGTAACGTGTTGTGATATTTCAGGCGCTACAGAACAGTTATACCAAGCCGACGGGTCGCCCGTCTCGGCCACAGACGCAGGGTTCCATGACGACACGATATGCTGCGTCGCAAGCTCTGACACTCATTTATTAATCGGAAGAGATTCAGGATCCATACTCCTATTTTCTCTTGTGAATTTTAAGAAAATCACCTCAATAAATATGACTTCGCGGCCCTATAGGTTGGGGCTCAACTCTAATTCCAGGTATTAATGTTTTATTTTTTACTAAATTTACCCAGCTCATCTGGAATAATATGCCTTTCAATGTACCTCCCACATATATCCAAACTGACAGCACTCTCTTCATCGTTATCTATACTAATATACAAAGCTGAAGAGTTTGTTTGTTTGCTTGAACGCGCTAATCTCAGGAACTACTGGTCCGATTTGAAAATCTTTCGGTGTTGGATAGCTCATTTATCGAGGAAGGCTATAGGCTATATATCATCACGCTAAGACCAATAGGAGCGGAGCAGTATTGAAAATTGTGACGCAGACGAAGTTGCGCGGGTCAGCTAGTAATATATACTAGCGGACGTCACGCGGTTTCACCCGCGTAGTTTCCGTTCCCGTGGGATTAACGGGATAAAATATAGCCTATGTTACTCGCTGATAATGTAGTTATCCATTGCTGAAAGAATTTTTCAAATTGGTCCAGTAGTTTTAAGTTTATTCGTAACATACAAAAATACAAATCTTTCCTTTTCTACCGACTTAAAAAAAGGAGGTTCTCAGTTCAACCCGTATATTTTTATAAGATTAGTATTAGAGTATAGATTAATATAGACAACCACATAATCAACTGTTGCAATTGGATTAGAATTTTCTGGTGTGTGGTATGGGGTCTTTGTTACCGAAACATAAAAAATTTGAGGTTTTGAATTCAAATATTAAACATAAACAAACTTTTAACGAAAAAAATGTTTTAAAGGTCGGTGAATATATATTTTCTTCAGATTGATTGGAAGGAAATAAACCCAATTAAGAAAAATAAAATATTTGTTTGTAGCAAGTTCTATGTGATCGACCAGCCAGGCTCCCTGTACTTGTTGGAGACCGACATGGCCAACAACATAAGTATCGGACAAGCGTTACGAAAGGATGTGTGGAGCGCCTTGTGGGCATCAGACAACCCGCAAATGTTGGCCGTGGCGGAAAAAGCTAGACTTTATGTGATGCGAGATAATGAGCCGGAGGAGCCCTTGACCATGCAGGGGTATTTGTGTAAGTTTAAGGTACGTACCACCGGCATCGTCACGCTTATATTTAACGTTTGATCTCTCCCCAGTCGTGTCAGATTGCCAAATGAACAAAAAGGTTTCCTATGTTTGTGCGCACATTTGTGCATAAGGGCGCAGACTCACCGCCACGGAGGCCACGCACGTGTGTTAAGATTCGCTTTGCGAGAAAATGTATGTGATTGTGTCCTCTGCAAACCACTGACACGCTACGCATCAATAGACGTCATTAATACATGCGTGGCTTGCTCGAATAGGGCACTCACATAGCTTAACGCTGCCAACTCCATGCACGCTGTGCAATGTGCTTGCGGTAGAATATTAACCCACGACAATGTACAACTGTATTGCAGCACAGTGCGCTGTGGTGGGCCACGCAACAGTTGTACAGTGTGTACCTACTGGAAACGTAGACCCACGTTGTCAAACAAATGAATCCACGCAACTAAAAGGGTCTGCACCTTAATACTATTAAACTTAAACCGATTTAAAAAAATCTTATTTTATATGAAAGGATATACTTTCCTATTGGTCCCATTTAAATTTCACCAAAATCAGTTTAGTGGTTGGGCTTTTAAATAAAAAAATAGCTGGGATTCGTTTACATGGATGACGTATTTTGTTTCTCATCCAAGTAAACGAAATTGCGTATTTAGCTTTCCTGCGACTTCCCAATTGTTTTTTTAGGTGCGACTTTAAAAAAGAAACACTACAAGGGTATAACTTAACTATAATTTCTGAAGTCGGTGTTAAAATACGAAGAAAAAACCAAAAACACCGAATTCCGAAATTAAAGTCATTTTATACTTTGTAATAGTTTTTTTTCATTTGGAAGCCGGTTGTATTTTTTTGTAAAAAAGTTTTTTAAAATGCCCTTTCCAATATTTATTTAACACTTCAGCACACAAATGTACATAGGCGGATAGCTAGCTAGCTTAATGCTTTATGTCAAATATTGTTTCTAGGAATTGGAAATCACCTCAGCCCTTCTGGACAATGTGGATGATAAATGTACTCCTCAACACATTGTGCGAGTAGAAGTGAAGTCTCTGAGAGACACGCGACAGCTTATTGAAAAAGTAGGCTTGAAGGAAGCGGAGAACTTTATTAAAGACAACCCACATCCACAACTATGGTATGATTTCTATTTAATTTACTGTAGGAACGCTCTTAAAACATAATTCAGCTAATCATCATCATCAGAATCTTGATGTTCAAAACATGAGTTTTCAGTTATCTATCTGTTAGGTCGAAAATGTACTGGCAGGCGGGTTGCATATTAAAGAGCTGTTAGCATTAAAGGCGGGGCCCACTAGGGCCAGTGCTTTTGGGGCTGCGGACTTTGTTCGAAAGAGTCACCGCGGCCCTGGAACGCAAAGGGCATTAGGAGGAACACGAGTGGGTTTTAGTCAGTAAGAGTCTGACACTCCCTCCTGCTTCACCCAGAGCGGGAGGAGTCATTTGATGATTTACCATCCTTAAAAAAAGGCGGTTTGCATAGCGCTTAGAATAGAAGAAGCCAACATTCTCAAATGTCCCTCACCGGCCGTACTGTGCGCTCTTGGTGCCTTCGGTCGCCTAGTTCTAGAGGTCAAGCATGTAATGAGCTCGTTTCGGCTGTTATGGTTCAAACATTATCTTTTCCAACTTTTATCTCTAAACAAGAGTTAACTTTCAGGTTGTTGCTAGCAGAAGCTGCTTTAAGAAATTTCGAATCTGAATCTGCATTAGATACTGCTGAAGCCGCGTTTGTGAGACGTAATGATTACGCCGGAATCAAATTTGTTTCCCGTTTAAACGCATTACATTCAAATGCTCTTAAAAAGGCAGAGATATTAGCTTACTTTAAAGATTTTGATGCAGCTGAAAAGATATATCACAATGAAGACAGACGGTTCGTAACAATATATTACATAAGTTTTATATAATGTGTGCTTAGGCATTACATTCTCTACAACCTATAAAGTTTTTTTTACATTACAGAGACTTAGCTATAGCTCTCCGAAAGCGGTTAGGGCACTGGTTCCGCGTAGTCGAGTTATTGAAGATGTCTGCAAGCACAACCGATGCGCAGGTCAAACAAGCATATAGTAACATTGGCGATTATTACATTGATAGACAAAATTGGTAATACTCTTGACTATGTAGATTATGATATAAGCACCTACATTTATTTTCTTTGTTTTAAATTCCATCGAATAAAAGAAAATACAAGGAGGAATAATATATGTGTTGTTGTGTATTGTAACAGGGCAAGTGCGCTAGAGTATTACACTATGTCCAACAATACAGAAGGCTTGAAGAAGTGTTATATGGCACTCGAAGATAACGAGTCTTTATCAAAACTGTTTACTGGATCTCCAAGACTCAAGGTAATTTTTGTGCAAAGTTAATAATACAGGCAGTTATTACCCTTTTTAATAACAGACCTACCGAATTGGAAAACAGAGAAAAGCAGAATAACCTTTTCTCAAACATACTTGGAAATTTGAGCATTATTTTGACATATGAATGGACTAACGTATGTGTGCCTCGGCTTCGCCTCGGCCCACATTTACACGTTCGTCCATCAATGCCTCTTTTACTGGCCGCTGCAGTAATGTACTACATTTCTTTCACTGTCATCAGGAAGTTGGCGGAACAAAGCAAACTTTATTAGATGACCTAAGTGATTGCATTGGTCAAGCTCCGTCTATACAGGGTATTATGCAATTAAAAGAAAGTGGAAGGATGACGCAAGCAGCTGAAATGGCGTTTCAGGCAAGTTATGAAATTTTAAGCAAAACTTAAGTGAAGAATTCAATAGATGGGTACTATAGATTTTTTGTGAATCGTCGTCTCTGTCACTCATCAATATAGATAAAATTCTTCCTTTACTGACTGATTCAGTGACTGACAGACAACGCACAACCGAAACTACTGGTCGTAGAAAGCTGCCATTTGGCATGTAGATTCCTTGAGGAGTGTAGGGGTGCACTAAGATGATTTCCCGAAATTCTTACGGGAAAGGGAAAAGGCGGGATATGCGCGTACGAAATCGCGGACAAAAGCTAGTAATATAATATTTGGTTTGATCGAATTCCCCGCTGGGCCGGTGCGTTTCTGGCGTTCACAGCCAAACTAATATCGATTATGCGATGCTTAAAATAAAGTTGAATATAAAATAAACGAAAATACACTAACCCGCGTGCGCGTCAAAGCGAACAGTCTCAGGCATGAGTAAGATTATTCATCTTCGAGTTTATTTTAATAAGTCTAAATTTGATATTTGTTTGACATTGACAACATTGTGCGCCTGCCCTTACAACGTCGCAAACTGTATTTACGTACCCACATAGTTGTTTTGTACCTAACCAATTGTTTTGCTTTTAGTTAGCCAATGTAGACGCTTCCAAGAAGGCATCGCCCTTGAAGATCAAGAAACTCTATATTCTAGCCGGTCACTTGTACAGCCAAAGCAGCGTCGGTGAGTAGGCATTATAGTCACTATTTTTGATAAATTAAACAAAACTGTGATTTTGCCTTACCCATGGGAAAAGGTGTGAGTTTACATGTTTATGAGATCAAAGTTATTTTTCTCAAACATGTTTGGAAAGGACTATGGGCAAATTTGTATGGAGACTGGACCAAATGCTCAACGTTAATGAAACCAATACCAAATGAAGGATTTTGGGGTATCATCTAATTGTTACTATGGGAGCTAAGTCGAAATCCAGCGCGAATATGGTGATTTGGACCATAAAAAAATATATTTCTTGGTAGTTTGTAGCGAGGAACTAAACATTTTTGAAGTGAAAACTTCTTTAGCGGCGTTGAGCACTTTTTCTGTAATGGGTATAAAATCTTAAACTCGCGTCAGGGTCACGTGACCTAATCGCAAAAAGCGTAAGACGGCTCGCGTCAGGGTCACGTGATGCGAAAAAGCGTAAGATCGAGGGGAAGGGAGAGGAACTAGTATCTCCCACTCTTTCTACCGTACCTGCTCCGCTTAGGCGGCACAGGGCGCTTGCGCGAATGTCCGTCTGTGTTTATGTACAGCGTGCCACGCGTATCCAAGGATACGAAATTACGGAATTACAAAATTATGGATGAAAGTTGATTTTTCTAAGAGATAAAAATTAATGTAATATATAAATAAATAACGATATAATATTATGAATAATAACATGTAAATTGTCATATTTGTGTACGATAGCGCAATAAATAAACATTGTATTCTACCTCATAAATGATAGTATTTTTGTACTTATAATTAAACACAACGTTATTTTTTGTTGTTTTTATGGTTCGTTTTGTTTATGTCAGGAACTGTGTCAAGATTGACATCTGTCACTGACAGTCGCTGTCGCGGCCACACGTCAGTGTCTTTTTGTTTATTTTGTTGTCGGTGGTTTGTCTATGATGTGACCGCGACAGTAAGGATGTATTATTTACATGTTTTCACTTCTGCCGGCACTCCCGGAGTGCTACCGGTGTTTTTTTTTTTTTTTTAAACTTTGCCCCACACTTGAAATTTCTCCTGTATCGTGGATGCGTTTACAAACATAGAAAGTCACATACACAAACAGCCAGACCCGGAACAACTTTCTGTAGGCCAGTATTTGTTCCGTGCGGGAATCGAACCCATGACACGCGGCGCAGCAGCCGATCGCTAAACCACTGCGCCAACCGTGCAGCCATATTATAAAAAAATAACAACATTTTTGTATTCGTGTATTGATATTACATTGATAGTTAGTTATGCCCAACTTCCTATCGTGTGCCGACCCGTAAGACAGGTACTATAGTATTGTGTTATGGAATCTATGCTCACTTGATCGCGGTTAATTAAGACATAAGTGTAAAATGTCCTTGCCCTTAGGCTGCCTGCCCATTGACACCACTGACATTTTGTGCAATTCCATTAGTTAATATTTCTCCGTTTCGCTGCCTCAATCCGCATTAATGGAAAATAGCCTGATGTGTCGTGATTGTACTCGCCCTGTAAGCAGCCAGTAGGTTAAATTATTCTCTCGACATATTTCTATTGTAAATAGACCATTAATTACCTCGATCGTACAGGCCTGGGTGTCACCACCGGACAGTCTTGCTGACATCAACGACGAGGCGGAGGGATTCCGAGAAGCCATGTCCGATATATGTGACGTGGAAATGCTTCGGGTACAGCCAGGACGCGCACGCCGCCAAGTGTACTTGTCGCGAAAGCTGGCGACGCTGCGCAAGGCGTGCGTTGCCGCACGGTGCTTGTCACCAGGAACCGCTGGACCTGACGGTTTACCTGGGAAAGCCTGGGTCCTGGCCTCGGAGGCTCTCGGGCCTCGACTAAGAGGGTTCTTAAGCGCATGCTTGGAGAGGGGCCAGTTTCCACGTCATTGGAAGACAGGGAAACTGATCCTCATTAGGAAGCCGGGGTGCCCTGCGGACTCCGACCGCAAACTCGTTGAAAGAGTAATTACAAACCGCCTCGTCGGGCACTTGGTGAGGGTGGGGCCGGATCTGGTGGATAACCAATTCCACCTGGGTCAGTGGAACCGGCGAGAGATGTCGTGCGGTGTTCCGCAGGGGGTGGGGCCGCTCGTGTAGGAATTCGGCTACGACTGGGTGCTGCGCGCTGACTTCCCTAGTCGCGTCAGCGTGGTCTGCTACGCTGTCGACACGCTGGTCCTGGCACAAGGGGGATCGCACCAGGCGGCGGCCGACGCTATGACACGCGGGGTTGCGACAGTAGTTGAGAGGATCCTGTAGTTGGGTCTCGAGTTCGCCCTGCATATATCCGAAGCCATGTGTTGCCATGGTTCTCGGAACAGTCCACCATCGGGATACGAAATAACGGTAATAAGTGTCCAGCCCGATACCTCAACGCGTCCCGGAGGGTCATGGCCATCTGGGTGGCCCGGGGATACTGCACGGTCTCCGGTGAGGCAGCGAGCCTCCTTGCCGGACTGCCTCCATGGGATCTGGAGCGAGAGCCCTCGCGCTCGTTTATGGATGGCGCGTGGAAGCGGCACGACGGATGAAGCTCCGGCAGGATCTCATGGTGATTTGGAGACAGCAACTGTCGCAACCCGGCGTCCTCACCTTCCGCCTGACGCAGGTACTCGCTGGACACGGTTGTTTCGGTAGATACCTGTTTCGGATTCAGATCGGAGAACACGCCCGGGTGTCAACTCTGCGAGGATCGCCCGGAGGAGACGGTGGAGTATACCTTCTTCTACGAAGCAGTAATGCTAGCGAAGGAGGAGGCCGAACGTGTGCGGGAGAGGGAAACCTCACGCCCCGGCCGCCGCAACAGAAAAAGAAGTCTTGGGCATCGAGAGTCGCAGGGCGATTCCCGGCCACCGTAGGTGCGGGCCTAAGGACGGCGAGCGTTGAGTGGTTCGCGGTCCAATCAGAACCAGGCCCGGGTCGACAACGCGCGCCTCAATGAGACATCACCATAGAAGACGGGGTCCGCTAGAGCCATTGCCTGCCAGGGTCGCGGAATTTGTTTGAAAGAGTCACCGCGGCCCTGGAACGTAAAGGCCATTAGGAGGAACATGGATGTGTTTCAGTCAGTAAATCTGACACTCCCTTTTGTTCCGCCCAGAGCGGGAGGAGTCATTTGATGATTTCCCGTCCTTAAAAAAAGGGAGGGAGATGAGGTCTCGCTAGCCACCAGTGTGAACGGCGTATAAAAAAATGTCAGCAAAAAATATTTTTTTACAGTATTGACACTATGAATTTTGATGCTTCCTCAGCATTGAAAACGTTTCAAAACACCATGTTCGCGCTCGAATTTGAGGTAGCTGCCGTAATAAGAAATTAATAATACCCTAACAGCTTTCATATGGGATAGGTTTTATAACTGTTGAGTGATTGGTCCAAAATGACTCATGGTCCTTTGAGCATTATTTTGACAACCTTCTTCAAGATGAATCGAAATTGCTGTACTGGCCAAAAACATGCGAGCAGGCAAAAGTTGTAAGAAAATCCATATCTGTCGTGTAATTTAAAAATGGAACGATCTCTTACTCCGAAATATGGCAACCAAGGAGGTAACTTATCAAAGGTTTTATTTTTTGGAACGAAGTTCCTTATCGCGCGTTGTGAAAGGGGGCTAGACGGAAAAAATTCTCACGAAAAGTTGTAACGACACTTTTTGCTATAGTTGTAAGCCGTGCGACGTGCGCGTGTTTCTCTGTCTGTCTCTCTCTCTCTCTCTCTCATAGAAAGCAAGCCAGTTATTTTCGTTTCGTCTTTCTATTTCTGTTTACATTATATTTGTAAGGTAGGCAGGGTAGGCAGGGTAGGCAGAGTAGGCAGGGTAGGCAGGGTAGGCAGGTTTGGCAGGGTAGGCAGGGTAGGTGGGTAGCCAGGATAGGCAGGGTAGGCAGGGTAGGCAGGGTAGGCAGGATAGGCAGGGTAGGCAGGGTAGGTGGGTAGGTAGGTACGGTGGGTAGAGTAGATTTAGGGTCTAAAATTGAGCCTACTGATTAAGTTTATATTGCATTATATTTGTTAATAATAAAAAATATTATTATAACTTAAAAAAAAATGTTACAATTCCTTCCCTAATTACTTCTCCGAACTTCGTTCCATCCGGGTGTCCCTTGACACCTCTCAAGTTTTTTTTTTTATTTAAATTTCGAACTGGCTTGCTAATTGAAAGCTGTGTATTGAAAAAAAAACCGGCCAAGTGTGAGTCGGACACCGAGGGTTCCGTACAAATTTGTAGCTACAAATTACTTTAAATAAAGACTATATGTTTTATGATTAAATTACAAATGTATGATTTTCAGACTTTTCCCTATACTTGTAGTATAAGACGGTATTACTTGCCAAATTTCGTGATTCTAGGTCAACGGGAACTACCTTATAGGTTTTCGACCTAAAACCTATAGGGTACTTCCGGTAGACCTAGAATTGTCAATTTTGGTTAAAAGCAAGGTCTTACAGCATAAGTAAGGGAAAATTCCGGAAAATAAAAAACGTTGAAAATATTGGTACTTACAAGTTTTCGCGAAAATCTAAATTTGCCCATAACTTTTTTTGGTTTTGACTCAGGACCTTGATTTTTATACACCTAATAGGCAATATAGACCTCAGTATCTGGTATAAATTTCAACTTGCTAGATGCACCCATATTTTAATTATAATTCTTCAGCCCGGGTTGACAGCCGAGGCGGGCCACTGCTAATAAATAAAAGTTTAATATAAGCACTATTTTCTTTTGTAGGTGTTTTAGTTTGAAGTGGGATCTTTATGAAGTTTATATGCGCACGCAGAGGGCGCACACGGGCGCGAAGCGGCGCGCTGCTGGCGAGCAGCGGGCGCGGCGCACTGGGCGGCGGCGGCTGCGGCCCGCGCGCGTGCCCACCCCCCACGCCCCGACGCCGCGCTGCGCGCTGCCGCCCGTCTGGCGCAGCACCACCACGCGCTGCACGACGCACAGCAGACGCAGGTCACTCACACTTACACAATATGTACATGTATATGTATCAATAAAAGGTTGATTGTGGTTTGACGCGTTCTGGGCACGGCCCAGTTTCGGATATGTGTGTGAACGATTTCATATATAATGAACGTACCGATACTTTAAGGTATGTGTGGATCAACTTTAATGGTCTCACCACACCATATGGTACTTTCACATAGAAACCAGGCAACTGGGCGCCAGCCTGCTAGCACGACACAGCCACGACATTCCTATGAAAGTTTTCAGCCTGTGCCGACTAAGGTTGCAAGCGGCGTCAGTAACCTGGTTCCCATGTAAATGCACCCATACGTTACTCTCAGTTTTTTTTTAAACTTTAGCCCGCGATACAGAAGAAATTCCTAGTGTGAACTAGGAATTTCTTCTGTATCGCGGGAATCGAACCTGCAACACGCAGCGCAGCAGTCAATCGCTGAACCACTGCGTCAACCGTGTCGTCAAATATGAGCATTGAAATTATCTTTGCAGAAATATTTTCTTAAAAAAGGATCCATGGTCCATTTCTGCACTTAATTACTATCAAGCTAATTTTCCGTGAGTGAGATGCCCAACAATTTCCTGTACGAAAACTCTCGATTGTGGTAGGTACTAGGGGTAGCAGGGAAAAAATATGGGTGGTATTTAAACGAGTGACTGTAAATTAAAGTTTGAAGTCATAAAAATAATTTACGTTATCGTATTATTAAGTGAGCGACTGACTGTGAGTGACGAGAAATGAACAAAACAGTAACTTACAAACATTAATTTGAGTTAGTTAAAATACAAAATGAAAAACTTCATAATCTTTGAGCGACCTAATATTTGTTTGAGTGTCAACGTTACGTCCTGCATTTTTTTCTATATTTGGCAAATGATTTATTTATACTGAGCGGCATTTTATCTTAAATGAAGTGTTTCGAATAGAAAAACCACTTCGAAAAATACTATAATGAGCAGAGCATTTGAGTTAGAAAAAGGGGTAACAGTTGAGTATCGTTTGGCAGGAGGACGGAGGGGGAGGTGCCCCTTGTGCCCTGGCACCACTCCTATGTTAAGGCGACGCACCGTTCTTGAGAAAAACTAATTATATTAGCCTAACCTCAAAACGTTTTATAGCCGCTCAACATTGCGCAGTCGAGGGAGGCCTGGTAGATGGTGCCCCGCGGGGCTCCTGGCGGGCTGAATGGTTTATAAAGAAATAACCACAAAGGGGATGGCGGGGTTTATTCGCTCTATTCGCCATCCCCTTCTGACCTAACCTGTCCGAGTTCGGGTGCCCCAAGTACAGAGCTCGCTTCGCTCGCCCTTGCATCCAATGCCGCTCACTTTCGCCAGTGAAGGGAGGCCCGGTAAGGCTTGCAGGAGTACGTAAAACGATCTCATCATTTCATTAAAAAATCGTATCAAATTAAAAAAAAAAAAACATAAGACCTCAAATAGAATATCAGTAACCAATAATCATTAATAAAGAAGCTTACAAAACGTTGCTTAAAGTGAACTTTTAGTAGTTCGTTATCCTTACCAGTAGTTCGTGTTCGTTACCTCAATTGGAAAAATCGTTTCTATCTTAATATTGAAGTTTTCCTCTTTGTATTTCTAGTCGCTCACTTAGTACTTTAGTCGCACGGCTAGAATTTTAATATCTGAAATGGATTAATCACAACCCATTTTTTGTAAGCTCCTTTTGGATTTTATTATTAATCAATATTCGTTGTTAGTTTAGTTAATTTTTCGCTTACTCAAATTCGTACCGCTCAAGTTATTAAAACAATATCTCATCAACAGTCGCTTAGTTTTTTTTTATTCGATCGTTTTATAATTCCCCAAAAAGTATATTGATTTGATGATTTTTTTTTTGTAAAATTGACTAAATTATTCGAAAAAATATTTGTCCTACAAAATGTATGGTTTGATCAAAGAGTCCCCTCCTGCCAACATGTATCGATAACGCGGATCAATAGTAGATTGTATCATAAGGGAGCAAAATAATATTTTTACGGCGAGAGTGCTTTTTTTAATCCAGAGCGAAGTGAGGGATTCTAGAGTAGAATCCTGAACGTAGCGAGGGATTTAAAGTACGTCGCCCGAGCTAAAAATATACAACGTGTTGTTTTGCATCCTCGTCAAATTTCAGGAGGTTGTCGTAAAAGACATAAATAATCAATCGAAAGTACGGTAGCGGGCAATAACTAATAAGCGCTGCTTTTTTTTGCTGTTGAAATTTAACAGTATTTCAGAATTAAGCCCTTAATTCAGTACAAATAAAACAGAATCACCCGACTACGCACACAGCGACAACGCAGCTATGTGCGTGAGTGTCGACGTCTTACCTACGAAATGCTAGCGCGCGCGAGCGCGACCGATCAATGACCGGTAGCAATAATTTTACCTAATTTTATTTCGAAAATCACCTACATTATTGTCATAAATTACGCTTGATAATTAACTCATATTTGAGCATCATTGTAATACAGAAATCTTACTAATGACAGTAATACTAGTGCGCCAAAGAAAAGTTCACTGGCCTGTTATCAGATGATTAATAAAATGTTAGTTTTGCTTTTTCCTTCAACCTAAAGTTTTCGTAGTTATTTTGTTTTTAATTATGGATTAAATTGGTTGATTTGAAATTTTCCTTCGGGCTTAGGACCGGCAAGAATACCTACCTTAGTTGGTGTACCGATCTACTAAGTCTAAAAATGTTTTCTACGTTTGATGGAAATGGAAAGACGTGCTAGTTAAATGTAAGTACGTGGTGATACTTTCGACTCTTAGGTATTATTGGCGTAGTTAAAAATTTGAAATCAACTTATTTACACTTGTAAAATTGATTAACCTTACAACGTATTTACAAAATGTACAAATAAATAAATTACCTACTTAAGTTACCCGGAGGTATTGTTCAAAGTTGCCACCATCACACTCTTCGCACAATCGAGCACAACGTAGCTGGTTTTCCTTCAGCTTACGTAACACTAACACATTCGTTTTTAAAGTGTCGAAAGCACTAATGATCCTTGCATGTATTTCTGTTACACTTGTCACTTCCTCCGTGTAAACTAACCTTTTAACGTCTCCCCACAAATAAAAGTCTAGAGACGTCAGGTCTGGAGAACGCGGAGGCCAGGCCACAGGTCCTCCGCGACCGATCCAGTGGTCACCAAAACTTTCGGTCAAGTACTCGCGTACTTGCCCACCATAGTGAGGGGGACCATCCTGCTGGAAGTAGAGGTTGTGCCTTGCGGTAGTGTAACGGGTGTTGCAGTTCACGCTTCAGTAGGCGCCACACTGTGGTGTGGTGTACTCCTAAGTGTTGACCAGCCTCCCGCGTGCTTGCCCGTGGGTCTCGCTGGAAATATTCCAGGATGTCTTCCTGCAAGCTGCCGCGAGCATGAGCATGCCGGGGAACGTCAAACTGCCAGCATGACGCTCTGTGATGGGGGTTCCGATCGGGAAACATTTCCGTGAACATCCGGTTGGCTCCACGTAGGCTATCTCCACTGATGACATACAGGCGGAACATCTCCACCAACTCGACATTTGAATAATTGTCCGTCATCTTGCACTTTTTACCTACGTCTCAACGATGTACGGAGAAGCGGAATTCGCAAAGCGCACGCACGCTTCGGCGACATCAAACACACTGTTAGTTCCGGGGCCGCGGGGGCGTGGCTTGGAGCTTGCGCGGGAGAGTCCCCGTACTGTGATTGGGGTGCGATTGATTACCTACGAATTTATCGAATGATCGTTGCGTATGCGTTGTGTATGTATTGTTTGCGTTTGTTTGTGTGTGACAGCGCGGTTATAGGGCTAGTAACAGACGGGCCGCGTTTAAATACGGCTGGTTTACACTTACGGATTTCCGTAAATAAGAAAAAAAAATAAAAAAAATACCTACCCCTTAGAATAATGACGCATAGAAACCTAGTACGAGTGCAAAAAGTGAGGCGACTCAACCTTAGCCTTATCCGTAAATCCGTCAATGTTAGCCTCCAGTACTCAAGGTCACGATCCGTCGAACACAGCTCGCGAGTAAATAATTGAAAATGACAGTTTATTGCGTGAAAGGATGTTATAGCACTTCAGGAAAACAATAAAAATGTGATCAAATTACATTTCACAAGTAAATATTTTCATTTTATACACTATTTTTACGTAAATCGATCATCAAAACAAAATTCCAATAACCCAACTTGACATAACACAGTGTTGCTATTTGTGAGGAAAAAAATACCCACATTGCTTTCACCTTTGCACTTATTTTTGTTCAGCAAAAAGAAAATAGTTTTTGATGTATCTTTATAAATAGGATACTGGGGGCGATTCTGTATGCGTTAAACTAAACTATATTTATTTACAGCCTCTGAATTATAGTCGTTATCGACACTGCTAGGTACCCACATTGTTTTTAAACTAAAAGTTAAAAAGTAATTTACTGTTATTTAAAAACCGGACTAAATAACTAAGATTATTTATGTTCATTTGCCTGAATGTTGGCGCCACTACTTCCGGCGACAGTAGCACGAGTCAAGCGACGCACCGTGGGCCCAGTGCTGCCATCTGCACCGAACCGGACGGTGGAACGTTGCTGTCGAGTCACTCGCTACCCGCATCAGACGTCACTTCGGTGGGGGGAGATGGGTCTTTAAAAACCCCGAGCTCAGTGGGCTGAGCTCACTTTTCACTCGCGCTTCGTCGTGGAAACAACACTTATATAGTTTGTTATTATTATTTAAATATTTATTGTAATCAATTAATAATCAATTAATTAGTTGTGAATTAAAAGTGATTAAGTGTATAACATCTATTTATTTGTGGTTAAAGTAAACTCAACTTACATCAGAAGTGCTTCGAATTCAAGCCTACAAATGGGCCGAAAGTCACGTGCCCGTCCACGGGAACGGAAAAGGAGGAAACGTACAAGATCATCATCATCATCGTCAAGCAGTAAGTCCAGTAAAAGCTATACGCCTTCACCCATTCGTAAAAAAGCCAAAAAATCAGTTGATAGTCAAGTAGCGGGTTGCTACAGCATGGTGTTGAACTCAATGGTACCAGAATTTGACCCTCTTACAGACAAAGTAAACAATTGGCTCAATATTGTTGATTTGCATGCTAAAACATTTAATTGGAAGGATCAGGTGATAATTTACCAGGCTGTCAATAAATTCAAAGGAACGGCAAAAACTTGGTAAGACTCATTTTTAAAAAATGAGAGTAGTTGGGCTAGTTGGAAATGGAAACAATGGCGAGATAAAATATCGTTTACATTTCAAACAAAACGTAACATGTTCGCGTTACTTAAAGAAATCATTGATAGTAAACCTACGGCACAGCAACATTTGTATGAGTTTTACTTTCAACAAAAATGTAAAATTGACAAATTAAGTGTAAATTTTTCTGATCGGGACATTATTTCTATTATTACGGGCAACATCGACGATCCGAATATAAGTGCGTCGGTGGATGCCGGAAGTATAAATACATGCGACCAACTTGCATCTTTTCTCCACGGTCGGTTAAGTAGTTCTCATAATACGAGTCACGGCGCTGTCAGTGAACATAAGGTGCATCAATCCTCATCTAAACAAACCGATCGCGATCTAGGAAATTCATTGAAATCGGAACAGTCCAGTCGTATTGTTGTGTCAAACCAAAGTTCAACGGTTGCCAGAACCACAAAGCAGGTAACTTGTTTCGGATGTGGCGGTAATCACAAACGAAATGAGTGTACAGAAATTTGTAAATATTGTAGTAAGAAGGGACATTCAGAAAATTATTGTCGAATCAAAAAATCTGACCAAGTTAAAAAAGAAGTGAAATTGGTCAAGTCCTGTGAAAATAAAAATAAATTTAATAAAGTTGCCTGTATAGGGGGCGTTTCTCAAAAAGTTTTTATTGATATGGGCAGTGATTGCTCCTTAATCACGTCGGATTTAGTAAAACAATTAAAGTTAACGAAACTTAAGTTGGCAATACCAATTCATTTACAGGGTTTTTCGAATTGCTCTGTGGTTTTGGTAGAAGATTACGTAACGACTTCTCTGATTTTAGACGGTATAGAATTCGAAAGTGTAGACTTCTATATTATTGACGTATTATCGGGTTGTGACGTCCTGATAGGCCGGAATGTGACCGAAGATACGTCAGTTATGTATATGAGAATAGGAAATCAACTGACTTTTCAGAAAATCGTGAATGTGGCTGCAGTTTTGTCTAATGAAGTAGAGTTTAAAGTACCAAATAAATATCTTGATGCTTTAAAGGGGTTGTTTGAAAAATATCCCGAAACAATCGCGGCTGATTTAAGTTCGTTAGGTAAAGTAAAAGATTTTGAAATTGAGATCGAACTTGAATCGACCAAGCCTATTTATACTAGGCCATACAGGTTATCAGAGCCTGATAGGATATCGTTACGTAAAATAATTGACGAGCTCCTTAAAAATAACATAATTCGCGAAAGCAAGTCCCCATTCGCTAGTCCTGTACTATTAGTAGAAAAAAAAGGGGGTGAAAAGAGACTATGCGTGGATTACAGGTCATTGAATAAAGTAACCACTAAAGAGAAGTACCCTATGCCACGCATAGAGGACTTGTTAGATAGATTAAAAGGGTGCAAGTATTTTACTAGCTTAGATATGAAGAGTGGTTATTACCAGTTACGTGTAAATGAGGGTTCAATAGACAAAACTGCATTCATAACGGAAGATGGACATTATGAGTTTTTGCGCATGCCATTTGGGCTGTCAAATGGACCATCGGTTTTTCAACGCATGATGAATCAGATTTTGGGTAATTTACGCTTTAAAAATGTCATTGTATATTTAGATGACGTGTTAATCGTATCAGAAACCGTTGAAGAAAACGTAAACTTCCTGGAATCGGTACTAAAAATATTTAAAGAACACGGCTTGACTCTTAACCTAAAAAAGTGTTCTTTCTTTTTAACTGACATCACATTTCTTGGATATGAAGTAAATGGTAATGGTATTAGACCCACACCAAAGAAAATTGAAGCTATAAAGCAATTCCCAGTACCCAAAACGATTCATCAGCTGCGACAATTCTTAGGATTAGTTAACTATTTCCGTAAATTTATTAAGGACTGTGCAATACTAAGTAGCCCACTAACTAAATTATTAAAAAAAGGACAAAGGTGGCAATGGACAGACGAACAAGATCGCACGGTAAATCTATTAAAAGAAGCCTTAACTTGCGATTCTACCTTAGCTATCTTTGATCCTAAAAAAGAAACCATACTTTATACAGATGCAAGTAGGGAGGGGGTAGCTGGAATTATGGTACAAGTGCATGAACATGGTGAGCGACCGATATATTACTATAGCAGGCAAACGACCAACGAGGAAAAGCGTTACCACTCGTTTGAGCTCGAGCTCCTTGCTATTGTGGCATCATTTCAAAAATTTCGTTTATATTTGTTGGGCCGTAAATTTAAATTAATCACGGACTGTAATGCCGTCAGATACTCGCTTACAAAAAAAGAAGTGTTGCCACGAATAGCCAAGTGGGTGCTCCTGACTCAAGAATTTGACTATGAGATTTGTCATAGACCCGGCGCTAAAATGCAACATGTTGATGCACTTAGCCGAAACCCCTCCTATAGTGGTGAAGTTTGTGAAAAACAAATAGTAATGTCCATCACCGAAGCTGACTGGCTTTTGAGCGTTCAGGAACAAGACCCAAATCTATGTAAAATTAGAGATATTTTACTATCAGGAGAGGCCGATGCGAATCGGAATGTTTTTAACGAGTACGAATTGCTTGGAAACAAAATCTACCGTCGAACTGAAATAGGTCGTAGATGGGTTGTACCAAAAAATTGTATCTGGCAAGTAATTATGTACAATCATGACAAAATAGGTCACTTCGCTGTAGAAAAAACGTTAGAAAGAATTAAACATAAATATTGGTTTCCTAAAATGAAAAAAACAGTAACTAAATACATAAAAAATTGTTTACACTGCCTATACAATAAAAATAAAAGTGGCAAAAAGGAAGGTCAGATGTTTCCAATTCCAAAATATGCTCGCCCCTTTCATACCCTCCATATGGACCATGTGGGTCCATTTGTGAAATCATCAAGGGGCAATTGTCATATTCTGGTACTTGTTGATGCGTTTACAAAGTTCGTCTTTGTATTTCCGGTGCGTGACACAAGCACTGCTTGTGTCATAAAAGAATTAGACCACTTGTTTAAGATTTTTGGCAATCCGCGAAGACTCATAACTGACGCTGGTCCTGCTTTTACGGCAAAGGCATTTCAAACATATTGTGACAGCAAAAACATTCGTGCACACACTATAGCAACTGGCATGCCGAGGTCGAACGGACAAGTCGAACGCTACAATAAAACAATAGTAGAGGCACTGCGTTCATTGGGTGCAGATAACGACTACACACACTGGGATGATGTTTTAACGTGTTTACAACAAGGTATTAATAGCACATTGCAGAAAACCATCAATGCAGTCCCCAGTGAAGCATTTTTTGGGTACCGCCTTAGAACAGAGAGCGACATATTTTTACCTGAGCAAGAAGAAATAATAGATGTCACACAGCTGCGACGGGATATTGATACGCGAATACTACAAGATGCTAGACATCAAAAAGAAAGGTTTGATTCAAAACGTTGCGTGGCTAAACAATATGAAATTGGGGATTTGGTTCTCGTAAAAGTGTCTAGCCAGGCTGGTAATGGCAGCAGTACTAAACTCCTACCGGTATTCAAAGGCCCTTTCAAAGTTACAAAAATACTCGGGAAAGATAGATACCACATAGTAGACATAATAGGCAGCGAGCGATCACACAAGAAATATTCTGGTACTACCTGTGTAGAAAACATGAAACCATGGATTAAAATAACCGATTGGGATGAGGATGTTGGCGTGGTTGGTATGTATAAAATACTTATTTAATAAAACATCAAAAGGTAAAATTATTGTTTAATAATACAGCTTTACATTATGGTTTTAAATGATTACTAATATGAGACTGATTGAGACTTATACAATATTTTGTTCTAACTACTTTAACGAAATAACACTTTATGGAATAGAAATGTTGCAGTTGTAATGACGTTTCCACTACAAAACAAGTGAGGTTCGACCTTGATCTTGTTGTGGGCGAAAATGTGGTTCATGCAGATAAAAGTGGATGAACTGGAAAGCTTCCGCTATCATGTGGACTGCGAGTCTGAGCATGGTGGTGCGAAGTCAGGGATCACACTTTTGCATGTGCTATTCATTGGCTCAGTAGTGGGAACTCATTCAACATAACGTAACATTGTACCTGTTATAGTCATCAAAGCTATCATGTTTATTCTCACATTACAGATGGCGGTGTGTCTAGGGACAGACACAATTCAGGAGGGCCGGATGTTGGCGCCACTACTTCCGGCGACAGTAGCACGAGTCAAGCGACGCACCGTGGGCCCAGTGCTGCCATCTGCACCGAACCGGACGGTGGAACGTTGCTGTCGAGTCACTCGCTACCCGCATCAGACGTCACTTCGGTGGGGGGAGATGGGTCTTTAAAAACCCCGAGCTCAGTGGGCTGAGCTCACTTTTCACTCGCGCTTCGTCGTGGAAACAACACTTATATAGTTTGTTATTATTATTTAAATATTTATTGTAATCAATTAATAATCAATTAATTAGTTGTGAATTAAAAGTGATTAAGTGTATAACATCTATTTATTTGTGGTTAAAGTAAACTCAACTTACATGAAGTTGTTTGATTAGGTACATAAATCAAGTGTTGTATTAATTACCTGGTGTGCCTATCCTGATTGTAAAAAATAGGTATTTTTTACAATCAGAATAGGCATTTTTTATATCTCAAAAAGAGAAGATAAGAGTCTTTGAGTCAAAGCGGAAACTCTATAGGAAACAGTTGCAACTGCAAGGTTTTTAAATGATGGTAAAATATAGATTACAATATTACTGATCAACATGTTTCTCATTTTTGTTATTTTAATATACAATACTTACTGTTAATTCATATCAAACCCGGTTTTTTTACATGTCAGAAATTAATACATGCCTATAATATTTGATTATAACACATCAAGCATTCTAAACACATTGAACAATATCCCATTCTTTATGCGATTTATTTCCATTTTTAAATAAATTGAATTTTACCTTCCGAAAAAATATGTCATACTACATGAAAAATCATCTTCCAGTTCCCAATAACATGAAATACTTGTCTTGATTTGATAAAACAACATAGTAATGTGTTTTCCCATATTTTGTGGGTAACAGCTTGGTAATGGTATCACTGAAAGCTACACCTGTGTGCGTTTTAGGAACGTAGACACATTCGGCTCACGCACACAACGAAAATGAAGTGGACACACGATTTCGCTCGTGTTTTGTTCTAGACGCGGCTTCTATGCGTCATTATTCTAAAACCTACCCATTTTATTGTTGATTTGGGTCGGGAATCATTAGCATAATAACGTCCTTGAATTTGACTACGATGCAAATCAACACGTTGTATTTTGCGCCCGAGTGATACACTCTACTTTTCATCACCCACTATGAGGATATAAAAAACGCCTCATATTTTATTGTATTATATATATTATTATTTAATAGAACATAGAGTAACAACTAAATTGAAATTAAAGAGTATCTAATATAAAACTACTAAAAACTTAAATTTACATTTGAGACATTTTAGCAATTATGAAAATTTATTGTTACAGTTTTATTAGGAATAGAGATTTTGTAGGTAATAAATTATCCATCACATTTCTTGCGTCACTTCTAATACTTTCAGGAGTTAATTCTATACTTGCACTGCTACTTGAAAAACTCATTATTCAAAACAAAACCATGAATTTCTAACAATCCGAACAATCCGAGGCTGTAGTTCGGGTGTTTTTAATTTGATTTCTTTTTATTTTATTCAGCCGGCGGCGCGACTATGGGCCGTCTTACCAGCCAGTCTTTATTCAAACAATATTTGCGTTCGATTTCTTAGGCGCTGAACACTAAAGATGTTCCAAATTCAAAAGTGCGCGGCAAAGATAATTGCGGCGCACTTGTATAGAGGATTAAAAACTCATTACTGCCCGCTAAAAGTTTCTTATAGAAAACACCACCTTTGGGTGCACTTAAAGGCGAACCAAGTCGTCCGTTTCGAATAGATGGGATGAAAAAAATATTACTAACCAGCTGTTTTTTTTTTACTTAGTTAATGTTTATATAATTTAACAGTCATATTGTCCTATAAATTGCGTGGTACGTTATCCCGGTCAAAAGCTCAAAAGGCGTAGTACAGATACTTGATCTTCGTGAATAGTTTCGTTTCGTTGGCACGCCCAACAATTTTCTGTGCGAAAATTCTCGATTGTAGTAGGTGATAGCCGGGAAAAAATATGTCGATTTGATGATTCTCAAAAATTTATTACCAACTGGTTTTTTTTTGTTAAATTTCAAGATAATTTAAATCTAAATTATTTGAAAAAAAATTTGTCCTACAAAAGTATGGTTTGATCAAAAGGGGACTCTTTGATCAAACCATACATTTTTTGAACAAATATTTTTTAGGGGTAGCAGGGTTAAAATACACACATCAAAAAAAAGTATGCGATCACTTTGAAAAATCGAAATATTTTTTGCTACGGTAGATTATATTAAGTCATTACATATGAAATTGGCCTTTTGTCGTACTGGCCACTTTGATCTCAAATATCTCCTCTTTGGTTTGGAATTCCAATTTCAAATTTATACAGCTATTTATCCATGCTTTTGTGTTTCGAAAACCGTAATTCATTAGTTTTTTCCTCTTTTGGTTTTTTCTTTGCGCCAGTCAGTTTACAAAAGGAAAACTTGGTGGCACCAGTGCTGCAGAAACGGCTCGAAGGATTAATGATATGTATGGCGACGGTGTCGCAAAAGAAAACACAGTGCGTTTTTGGTTCCAACGTTTTCGTTCTGGAAATTTCGACCTGCAGAACAAGCCCCGTGGACGGCCGGAGACCAAAGTTGATAATGAAGAATTGAAGGCTATTGTGGAAGCGGATCCATCGCAAACCATGTCCGAGTTAGCTGCAGGCTGCGGCGTTAGTGATAAAACTGTTTTAATCCACTTGAAGCAAATTGGGAAGGTGAAAAAGCTTGAAAGGTGGTTACCTCATGAATTGAGTGCAGCAAACCGACAAACGTGCGTCGACTGCTGCGTTACATTACTCAACTGGCACAATAATGAAGGGATTTTAAATCGAATCATTACCTGTGATGAAAAGTGGATCCTGTACGACAATCGGAAACGCTCATCGCAATCGCTGAACCCTGGCGAACCAGCCAAATCCTGCCCCAAGCGAAAATTGACTCATAAAAAATTACTTGTGAGCGTTTGGTGGACTAGTGCCGGTGTCGATCACTACAGCTTTCTTAGATTTGGCAAGACGATTACGGCGGATGTCTATTGTCAGCTACTGCAAACCATGATGGAAAAACTAGCTGCTAAACAGCCGAGGCTGGTCAATCGCTCTAGGCCACTGTTGCTTCAGGACAACGCTAGACCACACACTGCACAAATGTCGGCTACCTAATTAGAGGAGCTTCAATTGGAATGTCTAAGACATCCACCGTACTCCCCGGACCTTGCTTCAACAGATTACCATTTTTTTTTTTTTCAAAAAATTTGGCCAAAGCGCCTTCAAAGATTTTATTGATTTCCGTCCGAATGGTTTTTTTAGTGCATAGATAGCGATGGTACATACTTAGATTAAATAAATATATTATATTTAAAAAATATATTTTGTGTCCCTCCCTTACAAAATGTTCGCGACGGTAGCGTCATAGGTTTATATAACTCGCAGTATATAAGAGCTTATGTAAACATAGAGTAAGTTATAGTTTAAAAACACTTGTTGTATTTTGCAAAATTAAATTCATAGAATTGTTGTCGTTTTCCCCAGGCGCATAAGACGTCTTGGGAACTTATTTAGCTAAAGTAAATAGGTAGGGTTACACATCCCCTAACACATTCCTGGTAACACCCTTAGAAAAGGTATCTGGTAATAGGTAAAGGTAAAGGAGGTACACAGGTATTGAACATTCTTCATACACCTACACAGGACAGTTACTCAAAGGTAGTAGGGTGGACTGAGAAACCACCATTCACAGGCACCTTCCTTTTACTAAACATCACAAAAACCTAGATATTTAGGCTTTAAAATATAGGCATTAAAGAGCTGGCACTAAGCCCTTTCAGAATATGTATACATCTATATGGTCAGTTAAGGCATAAAGCCACAAAATAGAAAAATGTAAAAACACAGATTTTTTCCCCTTCCGGGTTTCTGACCTCATAGCCCTTCCACCCTTAGAGGGGTGGCTTTGTAAGATGTGTATCTGGATGGAGGGATGGTGCACCTACCGTAATACAGATAGCCCAACAGCCCTAAGGGTATAGTTTTTCGGGAAGTCAACCCTTAATAGTTAACACGTTCAAACTTGTAGATAGTCTAGATAGATAAACGCAACAAACCCCTAAGTGGGTAGGGTTGAAGGGTTGATTTCTACCCCGTTCGACGGGGAATTTCAGGGGCTTTACAGACAGGTGCATCAACCCCTATCCAGACCTAGACTAAGCCTAGATATAACCGGGAATGTACCGTAGTTAAAGTTAAACTTACAGTTAAAAATAAACTAAAACAGTTAGTGGTTTTTGGGCCTCGTTACAGTAAAGTAACATGGTACGTTAGTAAATAGGTCAAAATTGTGAATTCGTAGTCATTGGCAAGAAACATATAGAACTTTTAAATAGAAAGTACATAGTCGCGAATTTTCATCCCTTAAACCGCTAGCTGCAGTGTTCAAACAGTCAATCTGCATCTTATTTGATTCCCTGGTAAGCAAACACCCCTAACCCCAATCATTGCCGAAGACAGCAAGTTCAACTCAAGAAAGAAGAACGGTACACGTGTGGTACAGAGACCTTTCGTACATCGGTACAGGACGTCAGCGCGGCTGGACGCAGTTGGGTGGTCGCAGTTCACATCGAAGGCTTTGAAGAAGGATAGACCTACCCCGAACGCACCCCCGTTCCAGCCGATCACGCCCGTCTGGTACACAAAACGCCAATTTCATATGTAATGACCTAATATTATGATTTCTTCTTCTTTTTAGATTCTTTATTTAAAAATATAGAATTAGAATATAAAACAGTTCAATTGCTTTTCCATATAAAAAGGCTTTCAGTCCTAGCTTACGCTTATTCAGAATTCTGATTTAGTCAATTTTAACGGATTTAAAATAAATTTTCGCGGAAAGTTGTAATTGAAAATATGCCAAGAGAATTATCAGAAGTTTAATGAGCAAGAATAATAACTTTGAGGGAAGAAGGATACGCCACGAGATAAATAGCACGCAGAGTTGCTATATCCCAATCCTGAGTCGTGACTACGTTGCAGAGGTACCACGGGATGGGTAATTTAGCTGACCGACCCCGCAGTTGGCGCCTAACTGCTTGGACTGCCGCCCAAAAGCGATATATTAGATTGCTGGCAACCCGTTAGTGCCCGTGACCCAATAATCAACGCTACTAAAATAAAAGCAGAAGTTCCGGCCGCCTCTGGGCTTGAAGTTAGCACTCAGACCATTCGGAATTGCACCAGGTTGGAATACGAGCACGGGGGTGTTTGCGAGCGCCTCTGAATTCCCGGCAACGTCAACGACTCTACCTACGCTACCTACCCTACCGTACCTACCCTACCGTACCTACGCTACCTACCCTACCCTACCTAACCTATCTAATCTACCCTACCCTACCTAACTATGTTACAAAAATGTGATAAATGAAGAACCGCTCGACTGATTTTGTGCAAACTTCACATAAACCATCTACCTACTAAATAGTCCGAACAAAGCCTAAACATTTGGTTTGGATAGGTGAGCCCGTTCTTGAGTTATAAAATTACAACGAAAAGTGGCATTGATTTTTATATATATAGAAGATTAAGTAAGTAAAAAAAATCAGCTGGTTAGTAATCATTTTTGATGACCTCGTTATCTATACTTGTTGGCAGGAGGAGACTCTTTTATCAAACCATACATTTTGTAGGACAAATATTTTAACGAATAATTTAGACAATTATCATCAGATTTAACAGAAAAAAACCCAGTTAGTAATACATTTTTGAGAATCATCAAATCAACATATTTTATCCCTGCTACCCCTAGTAGCTACCATAATCGAGAGCTTTCGTACAGGAAATTGTTGGGCGTCTCATCAAAATGAAGCTACTCACGGAAAATTAGCTTGATAGTAATCAAGTGCAAAAATGGACCATGGAACCTGTAGTGCTATTCTCTAACAACATTTTCGTATCTCGACAGTAGAATTCGAAGTGAGTTTCAAATGAAGATCTTTATGTTGTGTGCAATAAAGCTCACTTTGTGAGTTTTATCACTCAGGTGAAGCTCGATATCGAAATAGTTTCTTACAGAATAGACTAGCTGGACTAAACCATTTTGACCTGGTCAGAATCTCCGTTCATATCCGCGAAAAAAGAGTATATTACCGACTTGCCTAAGCCCATTCTGCGTGCTCAAGTGTGACAATGCTTTACTCTTAAAGCATATTACGACGCATAATATTAAAAGTCGCAACAACTCTCTTTCAACACCTAGGTATTTCAATAATTGTCATTTAATGACCATTGGTGGCTCCCTGCAGTACCTATTCGAAAAAGACTTGATTAAGAAAATTACAAAACTTCGATACTTGTAAAAATTTTTTTACAAAAAATACAACCGACTTCCAAATAAAAAAAAAAAACACTACAAAGTATAAAATAAGTCGGAAGTCGGTATTTTTGGTTGTTTCTTCGTATTTTAAAACCGACTTCCGAAATTAAAGTTATTTTATACTTTGTAGTATTTTTAGGGTTGTACGGAACCCTAAAAATACTACAAAGTATAAAATAACTTACTTACTTAATCTTCTATATATTCAAAAGGAAAAAACGGAACCCTATAAGATCACTTTGTTTAGGGTTCCGTACCTCCAAAGGAAAAAACGGAACCCTTATAAGATCACTTTCGTTGTCCGTCCGTCTGTCTGGCAAGAGCCTTTATTTGAGGAAGCGTGGATGAGTTGAATTAAAACCATGTACTCAAGTCTACGGTCCCTTGAAGCTGTGAAAAAATCAAAGTTTTAAGTTAAAGTGAAAAACGATACGGCCGTTTATGCCGCAAAAAAACGTATATTTCGACACTCTCAAGGGAATCAAAATGTATAGGGTATTTCCCGTTGACCTAGAACTATGAAATTTGGCAATCAATACCGTCTTGTACTACAAGTATAGGAAAAAGTCTGAAAACTATACATTAGTAATTAAATCATAAGAAGCAAAATACGCAATTTCATTTAATTGGATGACAAACAAAATACGTCATCCAAGTAGACGAATTCCAGCTATTTTGATTTAAAAGCCAAATTACTAAACCGATTTTGATGGAATTCCGTATATCCGTTCACATAAAACAAGAATTTTTCAAATCGGTTCATAAATGACGGGAGTTATGAGGTAACAAACAAAAAAAACCGAATTGAAAACCTCTTCCTTTTTTGAAATCGGTTAAAAATGTAATGATCTAACACGCTTTTGTAATACACAGGTTTGGTGTACTATAGCATCGATAGCGATTCAAGGCCGAGCGTATGAATTGTGCTCCAAGGCATTGATCAAACTAGAAGCACTGGATGTAAGCTACTTTGTATTTATTTTTCGTATGTTTATGCATGTAATTGGCAAATATATGTTGAAAACACATAATAGCAACATACATACGATGCTGTATGTTTTTGCAATTGTATATGATGTGCATACGATTTTAAGTTGAAACCGTATACCCAATTTGTTTCTTTTTTTTGCAGCCTGAAACTTTTGAAAATTTAGCCATAGAAATATTTACAAGATATAAACCTAAAGACGCGAAAGGAAACAAGGTAGAATGCCCAAACTGCGACATCACCATGCCTGAATGGTAAGTACCGGTCCAGTCAGGTCTTCTGTAGGCATATAATTTATAGTAACCGGCTGTCTTTACGTGTAGGTTTTTCAGATCATTTAAGCCTCAGATCGTTTTATACTATATTGTACCTACACCTCATTATAAGGTGTGCATTACTCTAGCAAAATGTTGTGCTTTAAAGAGGTGAGACTATAACAAATAATTAGTTCAGCATGACGAGCAATTTGATCACTAAAAGCAAAATTTGTTCGAATTGTTGGTTTAAAGTTATTTGAGAAAAACAGATTTTGCTGGAGTAACGTTTGAAATATTACCCTGGCTAGACCGTTTTTCAAAAATTCGTTTCAGGCCGAAACCAAATACATGAATCGATAGCTTTTGTTGCGTAGTAATTGTTTGTAAATAGTAAAATTTGTGTGTGTTATGGTTCTTAAGTTATTTAAGATTTTGCTGCGGTAACGTTTTGGGATTTCCCAGTTCTCGAAAACGGCTCAACGCAGAAGTTTGAAAAAAAATACCAATAAGAGACCTTAATTTGTTCAAACATATTTTTTTTATTAGTTTGACGTAAACCAATGTAATTAAATAGTTTAAAAAATCAGAAAAATCGCATTTGCAAGTAAACTTAACACAATACACTATACACTTGTAACCAAATAAACAGCTGTAAAAAATACTCGCGGTGGACGCTTATAACGTCAGGAATTTTAGATTTTGTAATTTTACACGATATGAAGGAAAAAGAAACTTGTTAAAAGTTGGATGAATGTTAGAGTGGTCGTACTTTAGCGATCGAATTCGCAGTAGCCATAACATTAAGAAGCATGGAATACTTTAAACAAATTCAAATGATTCATGAACATTCGTTCCTGTTAATTTCAGCTTTCAATTACAGCTTTAATGAAAGTTATATCAAAAACAAGAATATGTCAGCAATTCTCTAATAAACCGACCAAATTGAAAAGGTCACGTAAATGCGACATCACCATACGTACAGGTAATCTTCGCAAATTAGCAGCTTAGTAGCCGATGTTTTGTACAGTTAGCAGAAAAAGGTTATTCGTGAAGCCGATTTTTTTATATTTTTAAATGCAGGTTCCATATTACACCATGTCTACTACTTTTATATTTTATAAATTAAAATCGTGTTAATTAATAGCAGTTTTAAACAATTTAATGGATCATAATTATTTGACGTAGGTAAGTAACTTTAAAAAGGTAAGTTGGAACAACTATTTCGACCCAATTCAGAGGAGTTGGTTCGAAATAGTTGTTCCAATGCAGGCAGACCGACCGGGCTCGCGTTGATATGGGCGTATCGGGAGAGTAGTCGCGGAGGGTAGCGGGATCCGAGGCACGGTGGGCCGCTGGCCAACCGCAGGTAGTTGGGGGCCCAAGTAGTGTACTAGCCATACATGAAAGGCTGCCCGCCAACTGTCGAAAAATACCGGAATGCACCATCGTGCTGGTTGGCGACCAGACGAGAGGGCCCGATGGACATTTCCGGGGGGGGGGGTCGGGCGTCCTCGCAGTCTTCAGACTAGTCCCCCAATGATGTCGTCCTGTCAGAGTGTGCCTGAGGGTAAGCAGCATGGAGCCTAATTTCACTTCCTTCTCCTCTACCTTAATCACTCAATATGACCAGGAACAATAAGAGAAAAGCTGTACAGCGGCACCTCTCTAACATACGAGGTCTGCACTCAAATCTCGCCGCAGTCCATCACCACCTAGAGACTGAGAAACCAGCGCTCTTGTTCCTGTCGGAGACGCAGATCGGATGTCCGTCAGACGTGTTGTATCTTACATACCCAGCAGGGTTTACCCTGGACACCACTTCAGACCACGCGCGGGCGTATGTATGTACGCCCGGGAAGACATCTGCTATCCGGCGTCTCCGCAATCTTGAGAACTTCAGGTTCTCAACGCTGTGGGCTTTAGTGGACACCGGCCTGGATAAAATTATCTACGCCTGTGTCGTTCGCACCGCGGTGATCTGGAGACAACTTGGCTAATACAACACCTCAGTGAGGCGGCGGATACGGCTCAGCAGCGGTACCCGTCTGCCCAATTGGTATTGCTGGGGGACTTGAACGCCCACCATCAGCGAGTGGCTTTTCCTATACCAGCACACAGACCGTGCTGGACGAGAGGCGCGAAAGCTAGCGCTTGCGTTAAATCTCACCCAGCTGGTCCAGGGGCAACGAGGGTGCCGGATGTTGAATCGCACACAGCCAAATTAGCCGAATAGGGAACAAACTTGCTTCATACCCAGCAGGTAGTAAAGCTTTTTAGTCCCTGGCTAAGTCGGTCAAATCGAACTTCTGCCGCCCCTCACTACCACCACTGCTGAGACCCGATGGGTCGCTGGCCCACTCCGCTGAGCAGAAAGCAAACATGTTTGCTTCTATGTTTGCGGAATCGTCGCGTCTGAATCCTGGTGACGCGAGGCCCCCTGTTTCTCCTTATGGATTCGAGTCGAGTATGTCGAACATTCGCATTCATCAGAAGAACGTTCTTCGGGTATTGCGTAACCTAGACGTGAATAAGGCTAGTGCATAATCTACCCTCTCTTTACATGCATGACTGCACATTTGTCTATACCAAATTCCATCCTGATGGCACTACTGAAGGTTTCAGTTACCTTAGGTAGCTCCATCAGTCGCGAACTGTTGGGGGCAAAGAGTTTCAGATCATCCATGTAAAGAGGGTGAGATATCGCCTGACCACCTCTTCTCAACCGATAGCCTAGACCTGAGTCCTCCAGCAATGTGCTTAGAGGATTCAGAGCTAAGCAAAACCAAAGCGGACTCAAACTGTCGCCCTGAAATATTCCCCGTTTAATCCATACAGGCTCATCATTCCCCTGAATCGGTCGACATCCTGGATAGCGAAGGACTGTTTTCCATACATGACTCAAGGAAGGTGCGTAGAGTTGCATCTATTTTGTACAACTCCAACACCTTCATGAGCCACGTATGTAGGCAGAACCGTCGCTGTGAAACCCTTCCGAGGAATCCGGTACAGCGCTGTCCAGCAAAGCCAGAGTGTGATGAGGATGGCTTCACCAAAGTGCAGAAGAAGAAGCCTACTTGTCGCAATCAATGCGGTACTGGACTGACAGGACCAAATATGCTGTTACGTCCAGCGGCACATACGACGTTGCTGTATGTGTCCCGACTACATCACTCCACGAAGGTTGAAGAGATCGTGGAGTACATGATGGTGAAGACCAGCTGGACCTTGAGGGTCGAAAAGCTGGATCCGCGTCACAACACCAACTTCAAATCGTTTGTGGTGTGTGTTGTGTACGTTACCCCAGCAGGAAAGTGTCTTGTAGAGTGATATGAGTGGAACGTATATTTAGTGCGTAATCTGCTATAAATGTGCGCTACTTATAGAATATGTGCGCCTGGCGGTTTTGAAAAAAAAAAACGGTTAAAACGATTCCTGCTATGGTAACGTTCTTCTAGCAGGAAAATTCTAAACGAATGATCGGAGAGAGAAATGTTGCGCATGGGCAGAGAGCTTATATTTGTGCAAAAATGTGCCGCGAAAATATAATTTGTGCGTCTTCAGGTTTTCGAGATATTGCGTTTCCTGCTGGCGTAACGTTTTGCAGAATCGTGTATCTCTAAAGCCATCGTATGTGCGCCTGTAGAATAAACGTACACGAGACGCTCTTAATTTGTGCGTATTTGTGACAGAATTAGATTTACAAAAATATTTAAAACTTTCAAGTAATCGCACTTTTTCGAAAACCCGAAAAAGAATCGTAGCTCCTAAATGAGAAAACGTATAAGCTCGCTGAAAACTGTATTCGGTCCTTCTTGACGCTTTTAATAACCATAAAAAGTTTCAAAAGTGTACATGCATGCGTTATTGAATAATATTGCTAAAAATCAAAGCGATGGTGTCATAACTTTGACGGCAAAATACAAGAAACCGGCTCAACCCAAGATGTGTGGCTTTAAACCAAGATTTAGTGCGTTAAGTCAAAAATATATAGTGAAAATATTCAGCTTGAAATATTTCGCATTAAGTAAATATAAACAAAAAACAAAAGATGTAAACAACGGTTGGTTATCCGACCAAATTCGAATGACTACAAAAAAGCGGCGTACTAATACATAACAGTGACTTTCTTAACTTTACTCACGAATCGATTGAAACGTGTTGTGCCCGAGTACACTGAATCGATAGAAAAGTGTAGTTCTTAGCCACAAGCCCCTCAAAGGAAGAAAAAAAATATTTTCGTTTGTATTGCAATGCAGTAGATATTTCTTTTTTAGTCTTTTGCTAAAAAATGAAGGATTAAAATGGTTTCGTCTCAACGATTTGGAGGTGATTTGGTGATTTTTTTCTTATTATTTGATACCGACGATACATAAATTCTGGCTAAACCATTGCGTACATTATCATGTAGATAGTAATCTACATGATATGGTACGTAATTTGGTTTTATTATGCTATTTTTTTTTTCAGATGTAATTTCTAAGTAAATGCCGACGAAAAACTGCTTCATCTGCACGCTGTTTTTAAGCTTTTTTCGAGAAAGCGGCCTTAAGGGGTGGAATTCCCTACCAGAGTCTGTGTTTCCTGATAGCTACAACCCGGGAGTCTTTAAGTCAAGAGTGAATAGGTCACTTCTAGGCAAGCATGCTCCATTTCATCGTCGATCACATCATAGCTTATCATCAGGTGAGATAGTGGTCAAGCGTGTGCCTATAAAATGTAAAAAAAAACAATTTGGTTCAAAAGAAAGCAGTAGAGTAAAGCAAACTAGTAGAGTCAAAAACTCATTCGTACATAAATTCAAACTATACTGCTCGTAAAACAGACTTGTCGCGTTTATAACGATTATTCTTGATAAATGATATTTATTTTGCAAATAGGTTACAAGTAACTCTTTTACACGTCATTTTTTTTTTTTGACTTATTTATCTAGATGAGGCCGGATGTTTCCTAGCTGACTACCCTGAGAAGAAACACCGAAACAAACTCAGAGGTCACAGTCTCTTTTGAAGTCCATACAATTGCCAATAACATATGAAAAACATGTAGGTTAAGGTCTGAGGTGGCCTTTTGAGGAAAGCACCACGCAGGTTTGAGTGGGCTTGTCCAGACAGTGCAAGCATTTGTCAGTTATCGTGCAGCTCAACTCAAAACTTTGAGGAGCTCAACGAACCGACGAACAATACCAAAGTAAGGACATTTGGGTAAGCCGCATAATATACTCAAACTGCCAGACAGTCATGAAATCAATCCTTAAAATAACGACCTACATAGTCCTCACACTTACAATACATCATTTTTTTAAGAACCATGCGGATTAGTGTCTGAGATGGTCTTTAGAAGAAAGAACCACACAGATTTGAGTGAACCTGTCCAGTCAGTGCAAGCCTCTGTCAGTAGTCGTGTAGCTCAACTCAGATCCACATAGGAGCTCAACAACTCGACGAACAATACCAAAGAAAGGACATTTGTGTAGGCCGTACAAAGCACTCAAACTGCCAGACAAACATTAAAGTTACTCAATGAAATAAAAAATAATCCACATAGTCCCCATTCATAATAAAAAATAATGATAATGTCAAAAGAATTATGTCAAATTGTATATAAAAAATTGAATTAAAATGTCAAATTGTATATAATTAAAAGAAAAATGTCAAATTGTATATAAAAACAAAAAAATTGTATAAAAGTCAAATCGTGTATAATAAAAAAATATGTCAAAAGTAAAACTAAAAAATTTGATAAAAAAAAATGTCAATGTATAAATCAAGCAAATAAATATATATTGACAATAATAAGAAAAACAGAGACTGCAAGTGTATTTTATTGGAGCAGCTAAATCCCTAGCCTTTTTGTCTTCAAGATAATCTTTTATGGTGTAAAAAGCCTTCTGGCAAAGTTTACGCTTTACAAATGCTTTGAATTTATTTATGCTTAAATCTTGAATGTGACTTGGAAGTTTATTATAAAAGCGTATACATTGGCATCTAAATGAGCCCCCTATTTTTTTAAGTCTGGTTACAGGAACAACAAATTTGTGTTTATTCCTAGTATTAACATTATGTATATCACTGTATTTTTTAAACATTTTTATATTTTTATGGGCATACAAAATATTTTCATAAATAAACTGAGAAGGGACAGTCATTATATGTATATCTTTAAATTTATCTCTGAGGGAGTATCTAGGACTTAATTTATAAATTGAACGAATAGCTCTTTTCTGCAAAACAAAAATTGTCTGGATATCGGCAGCATTCCCCCATAATAGAATACCATACGACATGACACTGTGGAAATAACTAAAGTAAACTAAACGGGCTGTTTCTAAATCAGTTAAATTTCTAATTTTTCTGACAGCGTATGCAGCAGAGCTAAGTTTTTTCGATAATTTATCTATATGTGGTCCCCACTGAAGCTTAGCATCTAAAGCTATGCCTAAGAACACAGTAGTATCTTCAGGACTCAACTCTTTACCCCTTATTAGCACACTACTATCCACTTGCCTGAGGCATCGTAAACCTAATACATTTAGTTTTTTTTTCATTGAGATTTAAGTTATTAACATTAAACCAGTGTACTATTTTTGAAAGAACGGTTGTTACGACCAATTAATAAAAATCACGAGGTAGGGAATTGCTTTTTGGGACGACTATTACTATTGTATGTTATGCTATTAAATTGATAAAGGGAAAGGTATTCAACTTGACTTTGTTAACAAGTAAAAGTCATTCTGAGGTCTAGAATATTAGTATGATTGCCTATAAATGTTTGAACGCGACTGTACAGACAACAGCTTAGGTTTAATACGTCCATAAAGAAGGTCACCGTTATGTATTAGTACGCCGCTTTTTTGTAGTCATTCGAATTTGGTCAGATAACCAACCGTTGTTTACATGTTTTGTTTTTTGTTTATATTTACTTAATGCGAAACATTCCAAGCTGAAGCTATATTTTTGACTTAACGCACTAAATCTTGGTTTAAAGCCACACATCTTGGGTTGAGCCGGTTTCTTGTATTTTGCCGTCAAAGTTATGACACCGTCGTTTTGATTTTTAGCAATATTATTCAATAACGCATGCATGTACACTTTTGAAACTTTTAATGGTTATTAAAAGCGTCAAGAAGGACCGAATACAGTTTTCAGCGAGCTTATACGTTCTCTCATTTAGGAGCTACGATTTTTTTTCGGTTTTTCGAAAATGTGCGATTACTTGAAAGTTATAAATATTTTTGTAAATCTAATTCTGTCATTCTATGAAAAATACGCACAAATTAAGAGCTACTCGTGTACGTTATTCTACAGGCGCACATACGATGGTTTTAGAGATGCACGATTCTGCAAATCGTTACTCCAGCAGGAAACGCAATATCTCGAAAACCTGAAGACGCACAAATTATATTTTCGGGGCACATTTTTGCACAAATATAAGCTCTCTACCCATGCGCAACATTTCTCGCTCCGATCATTCGTTTAGAATTTTCCAACTAGAAGAACGTTACCCTAGCAGGAATCGTTTTTTCCGTTTTTTTCCAAAACGGCCAGGCGCACAAATTCTATAAGTAGCGCACATTTATAGCAGATTACGCACTAAATATACGTTCCACTCTAGGAGACACTTTCCTGCTGGGGTAACGTACACGTGCGTGTTTCGACACAACATGTCGATAGGTTCCTAAAGGAAGAGTTTTGGCCGAAGGGTGTAGTCTACCGACGTTTTCGTGGTAGGCTACGCGACACCGCGCAGCGTAACACGACGCCGTCACTTCGTGTGTCTTAGTTCATATTTTATATGTATTAGTATATTTTTAATTTTTATATTTTGTTGTGAATTGTATTTGTATGGGCCACAGTTGCCTGAAATAAAGGAACAATAATAATAGGCCTTTTTGTAGGCTATCCAACATGTCGACAGATCCTTTACGTTGTCATGTCAACCTATGACTTTAATTATACAAGAAAATCCTTCGTGTATCGTTCCGATTAAAATAAATAAACTACATAATTATATGCTATGAGATTAGCAGAGAACTTGATGAAACTAGCAGGTGTAGAAAAGTGGAAACCGGAACAACTATAAAATCTTCAAAATAAAACGTTTCCTGATCTTATAATTGTGCATAATAGTTTCATATTTCTTTCTAAAATATCTCCAAATATAAATTATAGGCTGCTGAATTATCAAATAATTAGTAAAATATTTTATTAGATCTGATGTATAAGATTTTCCTTTATGTGCATAAATGTGTTTATAAATCTTAATTGTTTTTCTTCTAACCCTTTTTTCTTTTTAGTTCGGGCACAAAGAGAAATTTTATTAGTAACATTTAGAGACCTACTAATAGTATGTGTTAGCTGTGTCTGTGTATAAATTTTTTCTACATAATAAAACTGATACAATAAAATGATTATTGGATGACATGGGAAGTTGTGCTTCCTTAGGCAACATCTCCTTCGGTTCGTCTTCATGTATGACAGCTTCTTCGCTTTCCATCGTGGCATCTTCTACAGTTTGGGCATCATCCAACATGTGATCTATTTCGCTGCTATTGACTACTGATTCGTCATGGAGATCACGTACAGGTTCAGACAACAAAATCACTTGACATTCTGGAATCAAACTGGAAATAAGTAATGGAATGGACACACCAGGTTCTTTCACTTCATCCGTCATGTCCGCTTCCATCTTATCCTCGAATAGGCTGCTCTCTCCACAGCTCTGCTCGACATCGTCATCATTGTCATCATGGTAATCGCATTCCTCATTGTTTTGAGAGATTTGATCATCGGTTTTGATTTGCGGGTCTTCCGCCATCATTCTATAATAAATGGATGTATCATTATCAACATAAATAAAATCTGGTCGTTCACACTCGTCAGACACAGCGTTGGTTATTTCTTCAACATAGTTTGACTTTAGTAGCAAAGACTGTTTGCAGCAGACTCGGTCTATACGTCATCGACATTTTCAAATATAAAATATCACTTTAGTAAAAACCACTTAGCTTTAATTTCCAGGCGTTCATAACATTTCTAGCGCCTGAATATCATTACTATCTCGTCCTTTTCGAGATGCTTTATAAAATGGGGGCTTCTTCATGCACTTTTTTTTACGCAGTTGAAATACTTTCCTACAGTGTACGCCCTGTATGCGCGGAAAATACTTTTCTTACAATATCGCACAGGCGGAAATACTTTTACCCGGCGCCTCCACCAATTTTTGACGCTGCAGGCTAGATAGAACCTCTGCAGCGTCAGGGATCGAGAGTAAAGAAAATACTGATTGGATTTAAAGGATAATTATATAGAGCTCATGCTCCAAAGAAAGCTTTTACAGCTCTGATCAAAAAAGACAAATTAGTAAATATATGTATGTCATTATTCGAACCTATTCTAATTCATATTAATTTTTCAGTTAATTCTTCTAAAGCTTTTATAAATAAATTGATGAATCCAAGGAGGATGTATCACAATACATTCTGACAGACTGACATACTCAGCCTCGCAGGTTGATGTAGCCACACTACGTTGTTTCCTCGACTGCCAAGATATACACGCACCACCTAAAATGAACTCTGACCAGAGTAAGATCGTCTATCCAATAAACAATTTCCCCAATCAGCATCCGAAAAGCCTTGTACACAATCACCAGTTCTCCTATACACGAGCCTGTACCCAATTGTCCCTTTCAGGTAACGCAAAATACGTTTCGCTGATTGCCAGTCGCTTATTTCGGGTTTCGTTATTTTTTTACCTAGTTAACTCACCGCATTAGCAATATCAGGCCTAGTACTATTGCTAAGGTAATTTAAACCTATCAGTTCTCGGTATGGCCATGTATTATCGCTTTCTGCCTCAAACTTTTCATCTGCTTTCTGTTTGGAATTTATTTCCATGGGTGTAGCACATTTATTGCAATTTTCCATGGAAAAACGTTTCAGTATATTTTCAATATAATTTTGTTGTGACGAAACAATGACATTGTCATTTCGTTGAATATCTATGCCCAAAATATATTTTGCCAGTCCATAATCTTTCAAATCAAACTCTTTTGATAATTCGTTTTTAAATTTCATGATTAAATCTCTTTCTTGACTTGCTACCAAAATATCGTCGACATTAATTAACACAAATAAATAAGTATTTAAATTCCGCTTATAATACAAACCTGTTTCATTTTGACTCTGCTTCAACCCCATATCAATGAGTTTCTTGTTAAGCCTCAGATTACATTGACGTCCAGCTTGCTTCAAAATATACAATGATTTCCGCAACAAGCATGAATCGCAACCACTATCCAATTTATTAAGCATGATCTGTGCACGTGCTTTGACTATTGGATCTTCTCCCTCACGATTCAAAGGTCACGATTTAGATTCACTAAACTTTCTCTCAATAGCTCTGGAATTTCCATGTAGATCTCCTCATCCAAGGAACCATTCAGATAAGCCGTATTAATGTCTAATTGGTGAATCTCTAAGCCCAATTCAACCGCAAGAGCCATTAATAATCTGACAGTGTCTAGTCTAGCTACAGGCGCAAAGGTTTTTTCATAGTCTACACCATATCGCTGGCTAAAACCTTGAGCTACAAGCCTCGCTTTCTTTTTCTAAGACTTGTCAACATTTTGTTTCGTCGTTAAAACATATCGACAACCAACGATGTCTGTTCAAAGGACTTTTTACTATTTCCCATGTACCTTTCTGCATTAGACTTCTGATTTCAGATAATATGGCTTCAACCCATTGTAGTTTATCATTGCTTTTCAAAGCCTTTTTCAGACTTCAGCGGAACCTACAAAATCTGTATCATTATTTGAATTAGTTGTTATTGTTGGCTGTTCTATTTCAGTCATTCGATAGATCTTCTTTAGTCGGCCTAGGCCTTCCAGGAGCTCTTTTCATCAGCCTGGTTTGTTGTTGACTCGCCTTCTTTCTTCAAGTTGACGTCCAACATCGGAAGGTCTCTCTATCTCTTCGTTTTCATCACATTCATCAAGATATTCATGATATTCGCTCCATGTTTCTTCAGAATTGTAGCCTGCGATCTTTTCATCCCTATGTTCTTCATATACTGAAACATTACGTGTCACGTATTCGATGTTAATGAACTTTCTATCAGAATCTTCCTCGCTGTCGAACAAGCTCGGCTCCTGCTTCGAAATCTCGTTCTCACCTTCGTGAAATCTAACATCCCTTGCAATCATAAGTTTTCTTGGCTCAGGGACCCCTACTTTATATCCTTTCGCATACTTTGGATATCTAACAAACAAACCTGAGATTCCTCGCGCTGCAAATTTATCCTTGTTTGGATCCTTGTTCAGGATGTGAACTTTAGCCCCAAATTTTCGAAGGTAGTCAATCTTCACTGGTTTATTGAACCACTTCTTATGTGGAATACCACCATTTAGACTGCTCGTAGGACAACGATTCCTAATAAAGCAAGCGGTATCCACTGCTTCCGTCCAGAAACCCGATGAAAGGTCGGAACTTAGCAGCATACATTTGGCCATCTCTACCAAAGTCCGGTTCATCCGCTCAGCTATACCATTCTGCTCCGGTGTCCGAGCAACTGTGAGCCTTCGCGTTATTTTTGCTTGTTTAAGAAAATCATGAAACTCGGCATTACAATATTCACCACCATTATCGCTTTGAAGATTGATCTTCAATGCATCTAAGGCCTTATTTTTCGCACTTGGAAAATATACTTCACTCACAGTAACGTGTACAATCGTCAATAAACGTAATGAAATTTTTAGCACCTCCTATGGATTCACATTTCATAGGATCCAGAATATCAGAAAGAACTATACTTATACAATTTATCAGTAGAAGGAACTCTGGTATCAGAAAAAGGTAGCGCGGTCATTTTTCCTCTAGCACAAATTTCGCAATCACGTGAGTTTCGTACTTCGGTCATGTCAACTTTGGCTCCTAATTTACCTAAAAGCTTAGCAACATCTTTAGCATTCAGATGTCCTAATCGCTCATGCCAACAACGTAAATCAATATTTATGTTGACTAAATTATATGTACAGTCAGGTTTATTTACATTATTTACATAATATAAATTACCCCTACGATAATCCATCAATTTAATTTCACCCTTGTTGCCAATAACCTGTGCCATATCGTGTTTGAATGTAACACCATAGCTATCATTCATTAATTTGGCTACTGTAATTAAATTTTTCCTTAAATTCGGTACATACAGAGTATCGTGTAATTCTAATGAAGACCTCGAGTGATTATTACATGCCGATAACCTTGCAGTACCCTTACCTTTAATTTTAGTACTTACATGCGTTGCTAAATTGAACTGTCCACTCGCTATTGTCAAAGTGTCCCCGAACTTACTTGCATCGTTACAAAGGTGAGACGTGCACCCATTGTTTAAAATCCATTCCTCATTTTGATTATTTACAGAATTACAAACTTCTAAATCTGAAACATTAAAAATAGTTAGGGTTTCCTCAACAGTATGTGCTGCCTATTGTACAATTTTATTTACAACGACCTTTATCGACTTTACGACGTCGTTCATGACATTTATAACATTTGAATTTAAATCCCTCTTTCTTTCCAGTTTCACTTGATCTCAGAATAGTTTCATCCTTAGTTGAATTATTTTTGTACCTTTGTTCCATTTCTTGTAACCTCTATGTACAGACGTGTGCAAGGCACCTTCATTCTGTAATATGTTCGCCACTCTAGATTCCTGCTCTTCTAAAATTTTCACCTTCAATGCTTCTGGTTTCGGTAACTCGTCTCTCGACTCAATTGCGCATCGAAAACATTAAAATTTTCCTGGTAAGCTGTACAACAGTATTATATACACCACACTTCCGAAAACATAAAATACTCACACTTCCCTGTTTATACATCTTAGAACTATGTACATTTGTTAGAAAACATCCAGATTTTTACACAACTTGTGAAGAAACACAAACAAGATTCAATTTTCGACACAACAAACACAAAATAAACATACCTCAATCCCGACTTAAAATGCACTCAACCAGCCCTTTAGTAATGTCCATAAAAAATTATAATAATCTTCCAAATGATATTAGACAAGTAAGCAAAACAAATATATTTATGAATAAATTGAAACAATTTCTGGAATCCAAGTCATATTACTCAGTAAAAAAGTTTTTTGATGACAAATGAATTGTAAAGTAAAATTATTCTCTCTCTTATTCACCAAACACAGGTACGTATAAAAATCAAAGGTAAATTTGAAATATGAATACATAATACATAAACAATAACATAATTAATCTTAATGAATGAATATACTTCAAACAATTTCAAAATACCTATTTTTCTTATTCAATTTATAATAATAGTACACCAACAAACACAGACCTAATAAATATATACATAATGATACATACAATTTGTCATTTTTTACCTATTAAATTTTAACATTTATTTACCTATTACTTTTTGACATTAATTAACCTATTTAATTTTGTCATTTTTTGACCTATTATTCTTCTTTCTTTTTTTTTACAATCAATTCATAGTCTACGAACACAGACCTAATAAATATATACATAATGATACATACAATTTGACATTTATTTACCGATTACGTTTAGACATTTTTTTCCTATTATACAAACTCGGACCTAATAAATATATTCATAATTATACATACAATTCTACATTTAAAATAATTTTTGAAAATATTGAATACCTTGAAATGCTACTTATCCGTCTTCCTCTCTCCTAATTTTTGCTGTGCCCGACAGGGTCCATATTGATCTCTAAACTTGTATATACCATCTATGTTATACATATGGAACGCAATAAAGAATTGAGTATTGAGTATATACAACGTGTTGTTTTGCATCCTCGTCAAATTTCAGAAGGTTGTCATAAAAGACATAAATAATCAATCGAAAGTACGGTAGCGGGCAATAACTAATAAGCGCTGCTTTTTTTTGTTGTTGAAATTTAACAGTATTTCAGAATTAAGCCCTTAATTCAATACAAATAAAACAGAATCACCCGACTACGCACACAGCGACAATGCAGCTGTGTGCGTGAGTGTCGACGTCTTACCTACGAAATGCTAGCGCGCGCGAGCGCGACCGATCAATGACCGGTAGCAATAATTTTACCTAATTTTATTTCGAAAATCACTTACATTATTGTCATAAATTTCGCTTGATAATTAACTCATCTTTGAGCATCATTGGAATACGGAAATCTTACTAATGACAATAATACTAGTGCGCCAAAGAAAAGTTCACTGACCTGTTATCAGATGATTAATAAAATGTTAGTTTTGCTTTTCGTAGTGATTTTGTTTTTATTTGTGGATTTCCTTCCTACTTAACGGGCTTAGGACCGGCAAGAATGCCTTAGTTAGTGTAGCGATCTACTAAGTCTAAAAATGTTTTCTACGTTTGATGGAAATGGAAAGACGTGCTAGTTAAGTGAAAGTACGTGGTGATATTTTCGACTCTTAGGTATTATTGGCGTAGTTAAAAATAAAATTTGAAATCAACTTATTTACACTAATAAAATTGATTAAGCTTACAACGTATTTACAAAATGTACAAATAAATAAATTACCTACTTAAGTTACCCGGAGGTATTGTTCAAAGTTGCCACCATCACACTCTTCGCACAATCGAGCACAACGTAGCTGGTTTTCCTTCAGCTTACGTAACACTAACACATTCGTTTTTAAAGTGTCGAAAGCACTAATGATCCTTGCATGTAATTCTGTTACACTTGTCACTTCCTCCGTGTAAACTAACCTTTTAACGTCTCCCCACAAATAAAAGTCTACAGGCGTCAGGTCTGGAGAACGCGGAGGCCAGGCCACAGGTCCTCCGCGACCGATCGAGTGGTCACCAACTTTTCGGTCAAGTACTCGCGTACTTGCCGACCATAGTGAGAGGGAACGCCATCCTGCTGGAAGTAGAGGTTGTGCCTTGCGGTAGTGGAACGGGTGTTGAAGTTCACGTTTCAGTAGGCGCCACACTGTGGTGTGGTGCACTCCTAAGTGTTGACCAGCTTCCCGCGTGCTTGCCCGTGGGTCTCGCTGGAAGTATTCAAGGATGTCTTCCTGCAAGGCGACAGGCAGGCCTACGCTGCCGCGAGCATGAGCATGCCGGGGAACGTCAAACTGCCGATGATCCCACAGTCCCTGCGTAGCAGCCAGCATGACGCTGTGATGGGGGTTCCCGATCGGGAAACATTTCCGTGAATATCCGGTTGGCTCTACGTAGGCTGTCTCCACTGATGACATACAGGCGGACCATCTCCACCATCTCGACATTTGAATAATTGTCCGTCATCTTGCACTTTGTCGCCCGCACGCTTCGGCGACATCAAACACACTGTTAGTTCCGGGGCCGCGGGGGCCGGGGGCGTGGCTAGGAGCTTGCGCGGGAGAATCCCCGTACCGTGATTGGGGTGCGATTGATTACCTACGAATTTATCGAATGATCGGTGCGTATGCGTTGTGTATGTATTGTTTGCGTTTGTTTGTGTGTGAAAGCGCGGTTATAAGGCTAGTAACAGACGGGCCGCGTTTAAATACGGCTGGTTTACACTTACGGATTTCCGTAAATAAAAAAATAAAATTAAAAAAATACCTACCCATTTTATTGTCGATTTGGGTCGAGAATCATTAGCATAATTACGTCCTTGAATTTGACTAGGATGCAAATCAACACGTTGTATATTTACTAAATCATCATTTATCTTTATATCCATATCAGCTAATTTACAGCGTCAAAAAATATGTTCAGATGTGCACACACATTTTCTCCCTCTGACATTTTGTATAATATCAATCGCTTTAACAGCGTCGCCTTCTTAGCAGGCCCTTTCGAAGCGTATATGGACTCTAATTTAAGCCAAACCGCTCTCAAAGTACTACACCCTCTTATGTGTCGTAGTACACTACCGCTCATCGCGAGAATCAGGTCAGCCTTTGCTCTCTCGTCCTCTGCTTCCCATTTTTCGGCATCTTCGGCATTTTCTGGTCTCAGTACCTTTCCATCTATGTAAATTTTTTATTCTTAACCAAAAGAGCTTGTACCTGAATTTTCTAGCTATCATAATTTTCCTTGCCCAAGGGCTCGATTCGAACGGACATACTGTAGTGCTATTCTGTAACAACATTTTCGTATCTCGACAGTGGAATCCGAGGTGAGTTTCAAATTAAGACCTTTATGTTGTGTGCAATAAAGCTCATTTTGTGAGTTTTGTCACTCAGGTGAAGCTCGATATCGAAATAGTTGTTTACAGAATAGACTAGCTGTTCATCGTTGCACCTTCTTTCGCAATCAACTATGTCACGAAACTATTTAACGCTCCGTATCTAAGCACCTTCGCACCAGTTGATTATTTGCCCGGGTCCATGACCCTTGTTGAGGTTCCAGGAAGCTGATGGAAGGTTAAAGGAAACCACATAGTTGTACAGTTCAAGCTGGTATAATTTTCATCTATATAATGTCACTATCAGTCACAATTCACTTTTTAATTAGCGTAGCATTCCAAACACTTCAAATTCAAATTTGGTAAATTAAGGTACGCTTTTAACATTTAATTTGTAAGAGACTGATTTTTAAAATAAAAACAATGAATCATGACCATTTTATTATTTTTACTAACTTTACACGCAAACTTTTGTATGCAGCTGTACTAACAAAACATCCTTATTATCCTGTTCATTTAAGATGGTTGCGCTTATGTATAGTGCGATCGCATTTACGTGACCTTTTTCAATTTGGTCGGCTTATTAGAGAAATGCTGGCATATTCTTGTTTTTGATATAACTTTCATTAAAGCCGTAATTGAAAGCTGAAATTAACAGGAACGAATGTTCATGAACCATTTCTATTTGTAATTCGCAGTAGCCATAACATTAAAAAGCATGGATGCTTTTTAATGTTATGGCTACTGCGAATTCGATCGCTAAACTACGACCACTCTAACATTAATCAAACTTGTTTTTATCTTCATATCGTGTAAAGTTACAAAATCTAAAATTCCTGACGTTATAAGCGTCTACCACTAGTATTTTTACAGCTGTTTATTTTATTACAAGTGTATTGGTTTACTTGCAAATCCGGTTTTTCTGATTTTTGAAACCATTTAATTACATTGGCTTACGTCAACCATATCAAAAACTAATATTTGAACAAATTAAGGTCTCATATTGGTATATTTTTCAAACTTTTGCGTTTTGCCGTTTTCGAGAACTGGGAACTCACAAAACGTTACTGCAGCAAAATCTTAAATAACTTAAGAACCACAACACACACAAATTTTGCTATTTACAAACATTTACTACGCAACAAAAGCTATCTATTCATGTATTTGGTTTCGGCCTGAAACGAATTTTTGAAAAACGATTTTGCCAGGGTAATGTTTCTTAACGTTACTCCAGCAAAATCTGTTTTTGTCAAATAACTTTAAAACAACAGTTTGATTAAATTTTGCTTTTAGTGAACAAATTTCTCGTCATGTTGAACTAATTATTTGTTATAGTCTCACCTCTTTAAAGCACAACATTTTGCTAGGGTAATGCACACCGTTATAAGCGCAGGCCAATCATTTATAAAATACAAGTGTACAACGGACCGTCTTATCGCACAGGGAAATCACTTATGTACCTAATCAATCAGTAATGAACATGTAGTATGTGAACGCGAAGTATTTTTTATTGCTAAATTGTAAATCGCATTTCTGTCAAGACTTACCTTTACCTCTAACTATTACCTATAGGTTGTCTTTGTTTGCAAATGGTACTGACGCACGTGCAAAAAGCTCACAAAAGTCAATTTTTTATTTTCCACATCTTAGCTAGTTGCCTTTTTGTTGGATTCGTTATATGGCGCCAAAAATCGCCCATAAATATTTTTTATACGTGTCACTCTCACTATCAAAGCGAATTAATGACATCTCTCAAGATGAAATCCATCAAGCCTAGAGGGCGTGCCAAAGAAAAAAACATACACACACTAAAAACGGAACCCTCCTTCTGACGCAGTCGGGTAATAATAAAAAAACAATTTAATTTCCCTGACGAGCCGCTATCATGCACTCAATATTACAAATTAGGTACATTAAAAAAAGTTAAAACAGCATTTGGCCTGTCCTACCCTGCCAATGATAATGGTATGCGCTCTGGATTGCACTATGCGGCTTGAAGTGCGCTCCCGCCTGTCTCTTTTGGCGCACACTCACATTGAGGCAAAGCCCATGGAGTCGCGGGAAATACTTACCTACGTAATTGTATATTAATATGTTAATTCAATTGATCTAAATGCTGTGTGCTGTCTGCTATCAGGATGTCGACTTGTCCCGGATGCGGCAGCGAGTTCCCCGAATGTGCGGTGTCGGGCCGCGCGCTTGTGGCGCCGCACACGGTGTGGACGTGCAACACCTGCGGAGCGCGCGCGCAACAACATGAACTTGTATTGCGGCACTCGTGTCCTATGTGTCATGCCCAACTCTCCTAAGATTATAAAGAAAATAGACTAAGTTGTCAAGAACAAAATATCATGTACATTGAGTAGGTTCCTCTACCTACTATTACAAACAAACATAGGCGTATATATCGGGTGGGTGGGCCGTGCCCACCCCAGGATATTTGGGGACCGGTTCGAAATTCTAGGCTGGACACTTATGTAACTTTACAAAATCAATATCAATCATTTAAACAATCGACCACTGAGAAACCTACAAACATATTACCTGCATAACACAGACCAGACATTTAAACGTCTTAGGTAGGTAGCAATAAAGTGCACAATCCTGATTTATTGAGCTGTTGTTAGGAAAGATGCAAATAGGGTACGAGTGCACTGATTGGTGCCGTTTGTTCCCACTAGTTCTACTGAACAGTTCTACAGTAGAACTAACGGGTTTTTTTTCTCACTAGTACTACGATATCAGGTATAACAAAATAGTAGAACTATTGGGATTCTCTATTCCCACTTGTTGAACTGAACAGTTCCACGGTAGAACTAATTTAAGTTTTTGTTCTCACTAGTACTACGATACGTTTGTTCCCACTAGTTCTACTGTAGAACTGTTCAGTAAAACTAGTGGGAACAAACGATTGGTGCTCGGAAAACTTCAAAATTTTGTTTTTGTTTTAAAATTTGGCTTTTAACTTCTAAACGGTGCATTGTAGATATAAAGTTAATCCGCATACTTTTAAAGTAGTCAAAACTTGCTTCAGTTTCACCATAAATCGCAACTCTGTAAGTTAAATAGGTGTCGAGATACAGCACTTCAAACATCGGAAAATTTTCCCAAAAAGTTAGAAAACGTATTTTTAAGCAGGTCTTCTTCGTCCTGGCTTGCGGGGCGGGCACGCCGCAAGATAGGCGTTAGGTGGGCTAGGAGACCCACCCAGCCTAGGCCCAGGCTCTAACTGAATACTGTTACTTTGTAAGTAACAGTATTCAGTTAGCTACATAAAAGTTGATAAATCGCCAAGGGTGCACTACGATTTTCGAGTCCGCATCGCTCGGTTTTGCATTCTACACTCTCAAGTGGTTCAACTTTTGTGCATTTCGTGAAAAAAGTTTCTTCTATTCAAGTATTAAAAATCAAACCTAATGAGATGGAGTGCAAAAATGTTCAAGCTCGCTTCGCTCGCTTTTGAATTTTACAATCTCTCCGTTTCTTAACCTTTCCTGTATCAGGCAAAAAGTTACTTCTTTTTAAATATTAATAGCAGAAAATCAAACCTATCCGATGAAGGGTACAAACATTTTCGAGCTCGCTTCGCTCGGTCTTGCATTCTACACTGTCGTAAATTCTTAAGCTTTCCTGCATCAGTCAACAAAGTTAATTCATATCGTCCTGGGGCCCGGGACGATATGAACATCTCTTAAATACATACGTGACTAAAAAGTTAGATGATATTTTCTGTACCATGATAATTGCAAGTCTCATAATTAAATCTCGTTGAAAACAAAAAGTAAGTATTTTATTTGTTGCGTAGTGTAATTTTCGAGCTCGCTTCGCTCGGTTTTGCATTCCACACTCTCAAATGCTTGAACTTTTGTACATTTTGTGAAAAAAGTTTCTTCTATTTAATCTTTACATATAATATAATAAATCTGTTCAAGAGTCGTTTTTTTACATTCAAAATAATTTAAAAAAATAACCAGGGAGATAAAGGATAACTAACAGAACCCATTTCTAACATTTTTTGAATTTTTGTCTGTTTTTCCGTTTAGATGTGCAGGCATCGCGTAAAAAGTACAAAACGAATGTAGATAACTTCCATTTTTTTTTTATATGTTATGGGTTTGCTCTTGACTCTAGTCTAGGTCAGAGATGACCGAGACAAAGTCTACGATGGAGCGAGCTTACCCATACATTATAATTGTACGTAACTCAGGGTATAACTTAGTTTTTGTTTCATCGTAATCGGTTCACCGCTAGCACCTCATCAACTGACTGCAAGTTCGGATAAAAAAATCGAAAACTTAATTGGTGCGTCTGAGGCGTTTCCTTGCTTAGATATTGCCATTATGTAAATATAGTTTTTCATTCAACCTGTGGATAAATATTTATGGCTGAATCAATACAGTTCGATTACAAACATTTTCCGAACACCCATGTCTCCCAATTAGTTCGGATAATCGACGCTCCAGCACTGTAGATAGATACAAGAAATCTTTCATGTAGGTAAATAACTTCACTTATTTTGCTATATTCATCAGTAAAAAGTTCATCGTTTCCGAATGTCTTATCTGTATAATCTTTTATATAAGCATTTTTTTACTAAAAACTGTACAATCCTGATGTTGACCTGACCCTCAACGAACTTTTTTGTTATTATTTGTTTATGTATTTATATGCATTTTTACAACAGTTAGTATAACTTTTAATGATTAAACAATAAATACCGTTGCAATTACCGAACGGTACCCTAAAGCTGCCCTAGATGATATTCGGATATTGCTCTTAAAGTTTCGTAATAATTCAAAGGCTGGTTGACACTTTTTGAAATCGGGACTTTAAATTGTTTGACATTGTTCTATTAAACCGTAAAAATCACTTATATTGGAATGTTGAATTTAATAATAATAATAATAATAACCCCACCGCCGTATCTCTACGTTGACGTCGTGGTGGGGCTTGCGTGCCCCAATGAACCTTAGGTACTCATACTTAGGGTGAGGGGCCAGACAAAGAGAGATACAATCCGCAAGGCAGTTTTGTGGCGAACTGTTGGGCAGTAGCGACCCCACGGACCTGATCTCCCGGGAGCAGTCTTGTTCTTTATCTCCGGCTTGCCTTTATTGGCTGGCTGGAGTGAACACTGACGAGGAACAGAGCTCCCACCTCTTTCTTGCCTTAATCGGCCGGTCTGAGTGGAGATTCGCAAGAGCAAACGTGCTCGGGAGAAGGATGTATAATCCAGTAAGATGCTGGTAGGGATCTTGACCGTACTTCCGGGATTGTCCTGATAGCCGTGGTATACCTCTCCACTCCTCTAGCACCTCAGGATATGTTGCCTCCTTGGAGCTACGTCACTTTGTGCTAGCGACCGTTTTCGGGGGCCCATTTGTTGAGTGTGCAAGTCAACCCCTGCCATTTTAAAGCCGTGTATATTTTCAGTGGTCAGGCAGGGGCCAATAGTTCTTTCATAGTATACGTTAATTAATCCACTAAACCACCCAAACCCATAGCCTGTCCACCTTTTGTTTCCATATTATGCAATAGTTTTGCACCTACCGGGGATTGTACTTAGGTATACTTTGTTAGTGCATATAGGGATAATCGTCGGTTGGTGCCCCATTCCATTAGAAATGTCTAACGGGGCCTCTGCGAGTTGGCTTCGGCCCCTCGTACGCCTACCAAAGGACCGGGACCTCAGGGTCCCGAGATTGTTCAAGACATACCTTAAATAATAATAATAATAATCTTTATTTCGAAAAACATACAGAATTTTAAATACAGTTTGATATTTTGTTTAAAAAATATATTAAAAAGTTTGTGTTGCAAGTTCTGTACAAAAATAATACTCTACCTCTTAAGCTAGGATATACCTGTATTTTAAGAGGTAGTGATATACGGTCAAGGTTGACAATTAACAACGAAAACTTATCTCGAGTGGACTGTGCCATTCTACTGTATGGTTTACAAATTTTAATAGTGAAATTGTGTGTGAGTGGTGGGTGTGGGTGAGTGTGTGTGTGATGGTGTGTGGGTGAGTGTGTGTGTGTGTGATGGTGTGTGGGTGAGTGTGTGTGTGTATTACACTAGATATGTAAGTAAAGACTCCGTGTAAGAGTAATCCTTTAGGAGCAGCCACTCTGTTACTTTAGTTTTTAGTGCATGTGAGTTTAAATTTATAATGTTGAGGTGATTGTTAATGTATTTATAAATATGAGTACTTAGTATATAATATTGACGTTTAGCGAAGGAAGTCTTGTGTTGGGTACTTGGTGGTAGATACGTGCGTTTATTTGGAATAGGAGGTGGAAGGCGTGCATGTTTTCTAAGGGTGGATCTAAGCACATAAAGCTGACGCACCGTAAGTACTTTACAGTCTGAAAACAGTTCAGTTGTTGGATACCTATAGGGCTTTTTCATCATGACTTTAAGTATAGCTCTCTGTGCTCTTTCCACCCTCAGAAATCTAGTTTTTGTGGCACCGCCCCATGCAACTATACAATAACCAATCACTGATTGGCATAACGCGTGGTACACCATCTTGAGAATTTTTAGGTTGGCGGACACTCTGAGAGACTTAAATATATGTATAAGACGTAATGTTCGGGTGGTGATGGCATCAATTTGATAGTCCCATCTCAGTCCGTCGTCTATCTGTACTCCGAGGTATCTCACACATTCGGATCTTGCAAGCGGAAGACAAGTGCAATGGGTGGGCAAGTGTGTGCAGGAATGAGCAGTTATACTAAAAGAACGAGGTGGTTTAGCGTTGCTACGTATAGAAAAAGGAATATACGTCGTTTTTTGTAGATTCAATGTAAGAAGGTTCGAGTTTAACCACGTCATAACTTTAGCCATGGCCATCTCCGCATTAGTTTTTACAGTGTCCCAAGTGATTCCGTCTACAAGAATCGCGGTGTCGTCTGCGTAAGCATAGATTCTACTGTTTGGGATACTCAATCTGCAGAGGTCATTTACATAGATCTGAAATAGTGTCGGGGAAAGGATCCCTCCCTGGGGAACACCATATGACACAAGAAACTCATCACTCAAGTAAGTATCAATTTTAATACATTGCCTACGATCTTTTAGGTAATCTTTAAAAATTTCCAGAGGCAATCCACGCACACCGATATTTTCCAGCTTCGCGATGAGTTTGGGAACAGAGACCGTGTCAAATGCCTTCGAAAGGTCCAAGAATATTCCTAGGCATTTCGACTTTTTATCTAGGTTTGAGGCAACTTGTTGCGTGAAATCTAGAACTGCATCTTCTGTAGACAGGCTTGTCCGAAATCCGTATTGATTATTAGCAATGAGTTGGTGTCTATCAAGGAATTTTCGTAGAGAGTTATTCAGAATTTTTTCAAGAATTTTAGAGAGTGCAGGTAGGACCGATATCGGTCTGTAGTTATTAACACAGTCTCTGCTCCCTCCCTTGTATATTGGGTGAACCACCGCTTTTTTAAAAGCCTCCGGAAAGACACCCTCCCGCAGGCAACGATTAAAAAGGTAAGTAATTGGTGGAACTAGTACATGTCGACAGTTTGTCAGTATTAGCGATGATATGCCGTCGCAGCCGACTGCACAATCAGAACGTTGCTGTAGGATTAGGGACTCAACATCAGCTTCGTCTACTTCTAGGATGGTAAGAGAGTTTACAGGTGAGTTTGGGGTGTACGTAGGTGAAAGTGAGGGATGGCTACCTGCCGGTGATGATGCAGTGTCATTCATTATTTTCGTAGCCAAGTTTTTGCCAATGTTTGCAAAAAATTGACCTACCTCATTAATTGCAGATTGTGGGCTGTCTCGTGTTGTGAGTAGCTCCACTGTGCTAAGTTTTGTTTTGTGGGTACTGGTTATTTGTTTAATTGTTTTCCATAATGCTTTGGGATTATCTTTGGCTTTTTCAAGTTGACTGGTTTCATAAGATATTTTTAGTTTTCTGAGTAAGTTATTGCAGAAATTACGATAGCGTGAATAAGTAGTTTTCAGAATAATATTTTCTGGTGATTTTTTAGATTTTATGTGCATTTTATCTCTATTTTTTATACATTTTAATCTATTCTATAAATAATTTGATGTCTATTTTAAATCTTTGAGCTAAAAGCTTTCATTTGATATAAAATCATGACATATCAAACGAAAAGGCTTACTTTGAGGGTTTTAATTATATTTTTTCTCAATTTTAAAATAAGCGGTTTTGAATTTATTCAAGAAATTAGATGAAAAATGACCATTCCCGCCTTATCTACTTAGCCTAAAATTTTGAAAAATAAATGGATGTAATAGATCTTTACCTACAGGATAATCTATAAGAAGTTAGTGTTAAAATAACATGATAAAAAAAAATTCGTTCGGGATCCCTTTGCATGCGAGTCCGACTCGCTCTTGACCGGTTTTTTATACACCTATATATATATATATAAAATAGAGACTATAGACCTCATAAGTGAGTGATCTTATAAGGGTTCCTTTTTTAACTTTTGAGGTACGGAACCCTAAAAATCAAACCTAATGAGATGGACTGCAAGAATTTTCAAGCTCGCTTCGCTCGCCCTTGAATTTTACAATCTCGTGAGTTTCTTAACCTTTCCTATAAGAGGCAAAAAGTTACTTCTATTTAGATACTAAGAGCAGAAAATCAAACGTAGCCGATAAAGGGTACAAACATTTTCGAGCCCACTTCGCTCGCTCTTGTATTCTTAATACTTGTTCACGTTGGAACGCGCGGGCGCGGTGGCGGGTGCGGTCGCGAAGACGTGGCGGGTTCGTGTTCACATTGGCCGCCTGGCGTTTGCGCGAGTGTGACATGATGAAAACGTGCTAGCGTTTCTAGCGATAAGTTCAAACTGGTTGAACTTACCTGACGTCGCGAGATAATCGCGCGCTCCGCCGCTAGTTCGACGTGAACACACACAACGCGTGAGATGTTTATCTCACGCGTTTGATATTGACGCGAGCGGCGCGCGCGCGCCTGTCGCTAGCTTGCCCGCTACTTACACCGCACGTGCGTTTCGTACGTGAACACTTGGATATTACGCCATATGTTTGATATTTCGTGACCGCGCCCGCCTCCGCGCCCGCGAGTCAACGTGAACAAGTACTTACACTGTCTAAATTCTTGAGCTTTTCTGCATCAGTCAACAAAGTTACTTATATCGTCCCGGGCCTCGGGATTGTGGGGACCTAAAATTCCACTTTTGATCGTACACACCGCAACGATTTTTCTGATTGGGAGTCGCATCTCAGGTTGGGGGCCAGGAGAAAATCCCTAGATACGCCAATGCAAACATACAGTTATTATCTTTTACCGATAAGATATCATCTTAGTTACATACCTCGCCTAGGTACTACATACGTATTTACGTTAATAATCAAACTTAGACAATTTTTTGATGTTCCGAACAGCGGTCTTAAACCTAAAAATAAAGCTGAGACATAATTTGCGAGTCGAGTCACTTGGAAAAATTACTTAAACGTAGATAAGATAATTCGGCTATTAATCCGAAAACCATTTAAGAAACGTGAAATACGAAGATAATATAAGTAGTAGGTAAACGAAATTATGTATGGCAGTAAACCATAAAAAACCGGTCAAGTTCTAGTCGGACTCTCACGCGAAGGTCAAAGGAGGGAGGGGGGGTGGGGGGAGGGTAGGTCGGGGAATTTGTTCCGAATCTACTGGACCGATTCATTTGAAGTTTCATGACTTTTTCATTTTAATTCAAGGTTTAACAATCGAATTAATGTCTGGCAAATTAATTGTAAGTTTTTCTAATCTTTAAATAACATAATATTAAACTTACAGACATTATAAAATACTTTGATTTTTTTTATAAAAAAAATAATAATAATCGCGTATGGCACATTGTTAGCAGTGTCAAAAATGTCTGGCAATAAAAAAGATATGTCAGGTAGACTTATTTAAAAACAAAAAATAAAAAAACTACGCCTCTTAAAATGTTTTTAAATCCAGAATTATTACCTGGACAGGTAGGATGCGCACTAATGACCGCAACCGCTACCGCCAGCCAGCCAGATAGCCCAAACTCTAACCGAAAGAGCAAGAAGGACGACATATCACAAAATCAGCTGACCTAAAATTCTTACTTTTCAAACGTTGCTAGCTCCCGTACCATATACTGTGAATATAGCAAAATAAGTGAAGTTATTTACCTACATGAAAGATTTCTTTTATCTATCTACAGTGCTGGAGAGTCGATTATCCGAACTAATTGGGGGACATGGGTGTTCGGAAAACCGATTTTTTTGTAATCGAACTGTATTGATTCAGCCATAAATATTTATCCACAGGTTGAATGAAAAACCATATTTACATAATGACAATATCTAAGCAATGAAACCTCAGATTTATAATTACGCCTTAGAATTTCGTTTTCGAATTTTTTATCCGAACTTGCAGTTGATAAGGTGCTAGCGGTAGCGTCAGTTTTATCTATGGTTTTATTAGTCATGAGCTCAAATCATAGACCTATTGACTAATAAAAATTTGACAGCCCTCGTGAGTTTTTCGTTGAATTGAACTGCTTTTTCACACAGAACCGGCCCAGAAATAGGTTCTCCCTGGGAACTTTTTTGAGTAAATCACAGTCGAGACAAGTGCGCGGGAGGAGGTATATACATAGGTACGATCGGATAAGCGGTCGTTCGGTTGATCGACGTTCGGATAATCGACGCTCTACTGTATATAAAAAAATAATGAATCGCCGAAATGTATGTACGCGCATCTTCGTAACGACTAACCAAAATAGGATAGGTATTTCTTTTTTTGGTTTGTTCGTAATTGTCAGGGCGAGGTTTGTATGAAAGAAAATCTTGAAAAAAAAATACATCCAATCTACTAGTTTTTTAATGATGTCGTTATTAAAGAATACAGGTTCTTTATATTTATTTTTCAAGGTGACCTTAGAAGTCGAACCAAGCAGCCTATTCATTTATAAACGCAATTACCCTCAAAAAAAAAATGCCAAAGTTCTCTTAAAGGGCCGTCCGCACACATCCGGGTCAGGGCTATCCGAGTTCCGAGATTATTCCTCTTTAAATAATGTGGATTAGATAGATCGTAAATAATTTTATTTTTTCGGACAAGTTCTATTAATTTTTCTGTATTCATATTGCACAAGTGCTCTTGAAACCCTGGCGGGACACGTCGGCCGGGACGGAGATACAAAATCTGATAGCACTAGAGGATTCGATCCCGGTCGATTTTTCTAATCCCGGGATTTCGGGATTATCTACAGTTAATCTCGGGATCCCGGGATAGTCCCGGGATTGTATTGGTAATGGAAAGTGGTAACAAAAAGACAGTAAAACATATCAAAATCAATGTTTTAGTTTTGTGAGGCCATAGAATATTTAAGTATTAAATCTATAAGATGTATTAAATAAAAAAGGCGGTTAAACAAAATTATACTTTCTTCTTATAAAATAAACAAACTAGGCACTTCTATAAATAATTTATGAAACTATCAATAAACTTCAAAAATTCTTTAGAGTTATTTAGATAAACCATAAAAAAGACTATATGTTAATGAGATCAATGTTTGTTGTTGTTCTTTTGTCTACAATTCTTTTTTATTTCTTCTGTCGCAGATCTGCTGGAAGAAATTTCGTTAGAAATAAGCAGTTCCTTTGTACTCATATTTATAATGTTAACTTTCACTGTTTTTCCTGTGTGCAAATAAATAATAACATAGGTACTCATATTTTTAAATTAAATTGACCAGAAACTATAAATTACTTATTTAAACCACGAAAATTTTTATAAATTACTTATTTAAAACACGATTTTGTATGTAGTTTAATACTCCACTTAACTCATTTCGTCTGCGTTACACAAACATTTTTATTGATTTATTTAAAAAGTGTATCAATCCCGAAAATCCCGGGATTCTTTAAATTTTATCTCGAAAACTTCGGGACTAAACTATGACCGGGATCCCGAGATCCGGGATCCCGGGATCGAATCCTCTAGATAGCATTGTCAGGGCGTCCATGCGTGCTCCGGGAGACTGACGATCCGGAACCTTCTGACACGGATATGTGTGAGCAAGTTCGTACAAATCGTATGTATTGAATTTATTTTGTTTTTTGAATTTATAATATTAAGTAAGGATACTTATATTATAAATGCGAAAGTAACTCTGTCTGTCTGTCGCGCTTTCACGCCAAAACTACTGAACCGATTTAAATGAAATTTGGTACACAGATAGTCTAGAGCCTGAGAAAGGACATAGGCTACTTTTTATCCCGGGAGTATGTTCCCTAGGGACCACGCGGGCGGAGCCGCTGGCAGAAGCTAGTAATGCATATATTCGACTGAAACTAAATTAAAATCCAGACACTTTACAGAATTGTAAAAAAACGAAAATGCTTTCGGATTTTGAGGTTATAATTACATTTGGTACCTATGTTTAATTGTTGCCAATAGAAACATACCAAATGGACTAAGATCCCAGAACTGCCAGACATCTCTTACTATCTCACCAACAAAATGTGTGGTATAGTGTTAGTATGTTCTTTTAACATACGCAAGCGTGGTAACTTAGGGCGACGGCTGATTTTCAGGTGCCAAAGACATCGCTTTTTTAAGTCTGGGTACTGATTTTGTCTATGTTTTACAGTACGAGTGTATCCATCACAAGGCTGTAATTTGGGCATAGTTCATTTATTAGGTGCAAATAACGAAAGCTTAAGTCTGACAGGATTTGGGAGGATACAAAACTACCTCCTTGGCTACTAAAACACCTTTAATACATAACAAAGAAAAAAAAATTGCCCGTCGGCCAGCTAGGTCTAGCAGGTATGCGTATGTTAAAGTTCATACTATCATTATTCTATCCCACATATTTTGTTACTGAGAAAATAAGAGTGGTCTGGCAGCTCTGGGATCTCAGTCTAAAAGTGTTATCTGCAAATTGCCAAGTGTCATTATCAATTCATCGACTGTCAGCTGTCAGTGTCGATGTTACTCGTGTCACACAGCTCTTAAGGGACTACTCACACTTATTCAGCTCCATTTGCGTTTCGCTGAACGATTCTGGTCACACTTATACAGTTCTGCTTCTATTAGCCGCGTACAGCGTCGTAAGAATAAAAAAGGCGCTGAATACGCTGCGAAGACGTTAAGATGTCCTTGACTACCGCAGGACCATCGACGCCAAAAAAATGGGTACCTTTGTAGTTTTCGAGAAAATCGACTTTGAAGGTGGTTTGGAGGGTAGTCATGCTCTTTACTCATTTAGTATTGTGCTCTTAAAATGGACCTTTCTATGTGCGATACTTTTATCGTTTAGCTTCTTGCAGAAGAAATAAATAAAATTCAACGTAAAAAATTATAATGTAAACGACAGTGGTTTGACCCAGTACAGGTATAGTCCAAGAGCTAGATCGAAGGATTGAGAATTAATCTCTCTCTAATAGAAGTATATACAACGTGTTGTTTTGCATCCTCGTCAAATTTCAGGAGGTTGTCATAAAAGACATAAATAATCAATCGAAAGTACGGTAGCGGGCAATAACTAATAAGCGCTGCTTTTTTTTGTTGTTAAAATTTAACAGTATTTCAGAATTAAGCCCTTAATTTAAAACAGAATCACCCAACTACGCACACAGCGACAATGCAGCTGTGTACGTGAATGTCGACGTCTTACCTACGAAATGCAAGCGCGCGCGAGTGCGACCGAGCAATGACCGGTAGCAATAATTTTACCTAATTTTATTTCGAAAATCACTTACATTATTGTCATAAATTTCGCTTGATAATTAACTCATCTTTGAGCATCATTGGAATACGGAAATCTTACTAATGACAATAATACTAGTGCGCCAAAGAAAAGTTCACTGACCTGTTATCAGATGATTAATAAAATGTTAGTTTTGCTTTTCGTAGTGATTTTGTTTTTATTTGTGGATTTCCTTCCTACTTAACGGGCTTAGGACCGGCAAGAATGCCTTAGTTAGTGTAGCGATCTACTAAGTCTAAAAATGTTTTCTACGTTTGATGGAAATGGAAAGACGTGCTAGTTAAGTGAAAGTACGTGGTGATATTTTCGACTCTTAGGTATTATTGGCGTAGTTAAAAATAAAATTTGAAATCAACTTATTTACACTAATAAAATTGATTAAGCTTACAACGTATTTACAAAATGTACAAATAAATAAATTACCTACTTAAGTTACCCGGAGGTATTGTTCAAAGTTGCCACCATCACACTCTTCGCACAATCGAGCACAACGTAGCTGGTTCCTTCAGCTTACGTAACACTAACACATTCGTTTTTAAAGTGTCGAAAGCACTAATGATCCTTGCATGTAATTCTGTTACACTTGTCACTTCCTTTAACGTCTCCCCACAAATAAAAGTCTACAGGCGTCAGGTCTGGAGAACGCGGAGGCCAGGCCACAGGTCCTCCGCGACCGATCGAGTGGTCACCATCCTTTCGGTCAAGTACTCGCGTACTTGCCGACCATAGTGAGAGGGAGCGCCATCCTGCTGGAAGTAGAGGTTGTGCCTTGCGGTAGTGGAACGGGTGTTGAAGTTCACGTTTCAGTAGACGCCACACTGTGGTGTGGTGCACTCCTAAGTGTTGACCAGCCTCCCGCGTGCTTGCCCGTGGGTCTCGCTGGAAGTATTCCAGGATGTCTTCCTGCAAGGCGACAGGCAGGCCTACGCTGCCGCGAGCATGAGCATGCCGGGGAACGTCAAACTGCCGATGATCCCACAGTCCCTGCGTAGCAGCCAGCATGACGCTCTGTGATGGGGTTTCCCGATCGGGAAACATTTCCGTGAATATCCGGTTGGCTCCACGTAGGCTGTCTCCACTGATGGCATACAGGCGGACCATCGTCATCTTGTACCTACGTCTCAACGATGTACGGAGGAGCGCAAAGCGCACCGCGCGCTTCGGCGACATCAAACACACTGTTAGTTCCGGGGCCGCGGGGGCCGGGGGCGTGGCTAGGAGCTTGCGCGGGAGAATCCCCGTACCGTGATTGGGGTGCGATTGATTACCTACGAATTTATCGAATGATCGTTGCGTATATGCGTTGTGTATGTATTGTTTGCGTTTGTTTGTGTGTGAAAGCGCGGTTATAAGGCTAGTAACAGACGGGCCGCGGCTGGTTTACACTTACGGATTTCCGTAAATCAAAAAATTAAATTAAAAAAATACCTACCCATTTTATTGTCGATTTGGGTCGAGAATCCTTAGCATAATTACGTCCTTGAATTTGACTAGGATGCAAATCAACACGTTGTATAATTCACATATTAATAGAAATATTTTTTCTTGGCAATTTGTTCGTCTTCCATCTAGCTCTTGGACTACGCACACTACTATACCTACCTTAAAAATGAACTCATTATATCTAAACTAAGACCCGACTTAACCTGTGACTTGGCGAAAACTTGCGACTAATTAGCGACTAAATTTGAGAGAGAAAACAGATCTTCGCTAGGTGTCCTAGCTTTAGAGATTCAAATGGACCAAGCTGGGGTAGACGCCTATAAACCCTTATAACTTTTGAACCAGTGACCAACTATTCTGATATTTGACGACGAATTAGCGACACCTTTTATTATTATAAAAATTAAAATGCCTGATGGTGGCCATGCCAGTGTCAGTCACACAAGGAGTTGAGAACCATCCGTGTACAGCGCTGTTCTGCCGCGTACGGCGCTGAATGCGGCTGAACAGCGCTGAACGCGACGGAACAGCGCTGAACGCGACAGAACAGCGTTAAACTCAATATCTAGCACTCGCATGATAATAACACACTCCTCATTTTATATTTGTTTGCCGCGAAAGCCGAATAGACGCGGAAAGCTGAATGGATGCGTACACATCTCCATACAAAATTATTGTTTTCTATGGGCATAAGCTGAATAGAGCTGAAAAAGTGTGAGTACTCCCTTAACCGCTTTATTCTTTTTGTAACTTAAAATCTTGCTCATAGATAAAGTGCTGAGAGTGCTTTGTTTTAATCTATACTTCCACACTAATATATAAAGCTGAAGAGTTTGTTTGTTTGCTTGAACGCGCTAATCTCAGGAACTACTGGTCCGATTTGAAAAATTCTTTCAGTGTTAGATAGCCCATTTATCGAGGAAGGTTCATATATCTTCACGCTAAGTCCAATAGGAGCGGGGCCGACGAAGTTGCGCGGGTCAACTAGTTTGAATATACCTAATGGCGCCGGGGAATAAAACCGAAGTAAATTATTATTACTTTTAAAATGTTTTCGTAATTATAAAGTGTCCGTGCTATTCTAATAATTAAAATGTAAATTATAAAAAACTAGGAATTATGTTTAAGGTTTCAAACATATTGATTTATAGGCCACTTTTAACCATGTCCTTTAAAATGTCACGACGACTCGATTTTTGTTCGACACTCGACCCTGAACATTTTTGACACCTAACGATTGCAAACTTTTTCACATGCAATTCGTTTGCCCTGATCCAATGAATGCTACTATATCCCCGTGCCCTAAATTAAATGTCTGATGGTCACTTGTCGGTCTGCCAACACAACAACTTGAAGTTTTTTATGTTTTAAGGCGGAAAGAAACATAGATGTTTGCCCTTCACAGTATTAGAAAGAAGAAGAAAGAAAAAGCGTTTATTTGCGCCAAGCAGACGCATACCAAAAAAATAAAAATGAAATAAAACAAAATTACATTTTATAACAATTGGGAAGATATGCGTCACATTCGCGCAAAACGGCCATCGCTCAGCATAATGCTAGGATCGTGTGCGAGACAGAGCCACAGCGCTGGTTTTCAGCGACAGCCGGCGTATTCATCTTCGATGGAGGTTCTGACTAGCTGTAACTGCATATACGCGTGCAACCGTTACATTTAGAAAAGTAAAAACCCCTAGTATTTTTGTGAACATTTTCAGGACTTTTTTTTCCCAAACAGGTTTACTCCATAACAACTATCCCAAAATTGTTTTCCATTTTTGGGAGCATCGTCCTCACATATAATCAACTGATTAATGTATGCAAATATTGTAAAGCTTATTTTTGAAAAGAGTAACTATGGAGTTTCTTGTCGTTCTTCTCCATAAGAATCTACCTTTTGCGAACGGACGACTCATCATCTGCCTAGCCTTTTCCCAACTATATTGGGGTCGGCTTCCAGTCAAACTGGATTCAGCTGAATACCAGTGTTTTACGTGAAGCGGCTGCCTACCAGACCTCCACAACCCATTAACTAACGCGAACCGACGACTAGAGTCACTATAATATTTTATTTTAATTTGACGTTCAAAAGTGCCTTTATTTGTCTAGTTGAAATAAATCATTTGACTTTGACATTTTTGTGAAATTACTGTGACTGCTCACAGTCAAATTATTTTTTCTCCCTGAAATGGTGATCAATGAAATTGTTTTTTTTTACTGTGAATTTGTAAAGGCACTATCCTTAACCTTACTAATATTATAAATGCGAAAGTAACTATGTCTGTCTGTCTGTCTCGCTTTCACGTCAAAACTACTGAACCGATTTGAATGAAATTTGATAATGAGATAGTCTAGAGCCTGAGAAAGGACATAGGCTACTTTTTATCCCGGGAGTATGTTCCCTAGGCAACACGCGGGCGAAGCCGCTGGCAGAAGCTAGTATACTATATTTCAAACACAAAACAAATGCTGTAAGTATTAAAAATACCCGATAGTCATACTTTTGGATGAAGCTTGTATATGAATAATAATTATACCTGTCTATCCATTAAAACTAGCATTAAGAGCTCTGACGCCAGTTGTTCATTGACTGCAATCTAGCCGCGACTCACGTCAACATGAAACTGACCACTAAAGAAAAAGGTCTAGCAAAGATAACATAGTAGTTAATGAAAAACTGTAATAACATTTGGACTACCTTTATATCAGTAATAACAAAAACTGTAAAAACAACAGAAAGACCAAAAATAGTTACAATTTACAAAGTGAAAGGTGCCAAGGAAACTTTCGTAAAAGAAATGGTGTGGAATAGAGATAGGTTGTTATTTTCCAACACTTACAACTTTTTTTATATTCTCAGAAGCATAAAAAATATACCATTATTATTACTCTAGGTTTCAGTACTTATAAATGTTGACTATTCAAGAAAAATGGCTTGTCCAGGTTATATTATGTGCTGGTCCGTTTTAGATTGCAAATTAATAATTAAGATCTTTTATTTGCTGGGTTTCTAAGCAACAATAATGAGTTGTATGGTATAACTTTGTTTACATTAAGTCTTAAAATAATATTATATAAGTACTTTAATTCTATATAGTGTGTGTTCATTATCCTCTTTGGTTAATTAAAAAGTAAATGCATACCAACCACATATTTAGTGCAAAGAAAAGTGATGTGTATAAAGCAAACAATGTGTGGGAGTGTGTAGTGGGAGAAATAAATCCGTATCTATTAGCTAGCATAAATGTTTTGGTTTACGAAAATTCCTCATGACATGTGCACATTACATTAAAATTGTACAAATACATTGTTTTTTCATAGTGATGGGTTTCATTGCTTTCTACATATTACATAAAATTTCAGTTTTTACATATATTTCACCCTATTAATCTTAATAACCTCAGTCCCTTTTATAAACAATATGCAAAAAAATGCAAAAAAAAAAAACTATTACTGCGCAAAGTTATTATTGGGCAGGTCCATTTTTGAGAACTGCAATGTATTGTCAATTATCTGAAACAACTCAGGAGGCTGTGGGATCCGTCCTGTTTCCAGTTTTGACCACAGTGGAATGTTGTTGAGAGATATTTCAAAAGCTCCAGAGGATACTAGCTGGCCTTCAATCATATTAGCCAAGAAGAACATCATCATGCATGCATATAGTTTGTTCTCAATACACCAGCTCCACCAGGCAGGCTGCGGTTTGTTCAGCCAGGCGAATATGTTGACCCCACTTAGTATGCACATGATCAGTATCATCTTGCCAAAACCCTGCAATTAAAATCATATTGGAAACTCTTAGAACTTTTATATCTGAAACTAAATTTATATTCCATAAATTAGATCAACTAATCATTAAGAAGTCTGTACCTGCATAAAAAATAAAAACTCTCAACAAAGTGACTTGTTTCATTATTTTTACACCTGAATAAGGCAAAGCCAATAGAAGGAGTTGTGATTTAAATGGTCTATGTACCTATGTTTGTTTGTTGAATTTACATATAATGTTTCTCTATGCATCTATGCTGAACTACAAAGCCGATTTTGATGAATGAGGTGTAGTACACTTCATTCATTCACTACATTTAGTAAAAAGAAATCAATGAAAATATATGATAAATGAAAATCAAAAAAGTGGGAAGCCAGTGTGTTTAGTACCATAACTATATATCTATCAACCAAGCAGTAATCCAGACTGCATTGAGCACTTCCCTATGGGGAAAATCTCAATAAAATTGCCTCACCTAGGAATCTAACCCATAATTGCACGCTAAATACGAATGGTTGCACATCTGATTAACAAGGTAGTCCAGTACCTACTAGATGTTTCATAAAACAATATTTGTTTTAAAATTGTATTATTTAAAATTCATAACAAAAAATATTTGCAGAGAAATGAATGGTACATTATTGTGTTTCAGTTAAATTATATTTACTTACAATCAATCTTGATAGGTACATGTTTAAGCCTGGAGGATCATAGTTTGCTCCAATAACAGATATTTCTGGGTATTTTTGTTGTATGATTCCTGCATAGTCTTCAAACACTTTTCTGTATCCGCAAGAATAACTGAAAACATATATATTGTTAATATAAATATATGCTTACCGAGAACATAATAAAGATACTACTAAGGTAATAAATAGTTCATGATAACCTTACCAATAATAAATGTTCATAATGTGACCTACACCTTGTCCAATTTTAGTAATACTTTCAGCTTCATTTTCACTAGCTTGCGCATAGTTACCGCTAGATAAAATAATACAAGTAATGACTATTGAAAGAAAGCTTAATGAAATACAGAAATTAGTTGACAAAGACATTATAACCAAAGCTAACACTTTCCTGTCAATATAACAACTTTTTTATTAACAATAAATGAGCAATTAAAACATATAACACGGCTTAAATATTAGCAGTGAAGGACGATATTTCAATACTTTAAAAATAAAATATCTTATTATCACTGACTAAACCTGCCTGTGATCCACAGACAAGAAAATAATCAGAGAATTACAATAGACTGCAATAGACAAAGTTGGACAAGGACCATAGAGATAGAAAAAATATGGAGGCGCCGCGAAATTCTATCACCACCACATTACCTTTGCTTATACCATAGGCTTATACAAATATGGGTGAAGTGAAAACGAAACAAAGTTATAAGAGGGAGAAAATTTTATAGTTATAAAAAAAATCATCTACATTGTTTGAATTTTTAAAGTAAAGGTTTTTAACTAAAGGTTTTTAAATTAATTATTTTTAAACCGTTTTTGAGGTTCCAGTTAGGTTAACAACAGGCCGGGGTTGCCTTCAAGCGGCTTCTGCGCAATCTCGGGGGTCCAAACGCCTCCTTTTTTTTTAAGGATTGGAAATCATCAAATGACTCTTCCCGCTCTGGATGAAGCAGACTTACTGACTAAAACCCATCCGTGTTCCTCCTAATGCCCTTTGCATTCCAAGGCCGTGGTGACACTTTCGAATAAATTCCGCAACCCCGGCAGGCACTGGCCCCGTCTTTTATGCTGACAGCGTGCCGTCGACCCGGGCCTGGTTCTGATCGGACGGCGAGCCACCCAATGCTCGCCGTCCGCAGGCCCGCGCCTACGGTGGCCGGGAATCGCCCTGCGACTCTCGACGCCCGGGGCGTCTTCTTCTGTCGTGGCGGCTGGGGCGTGAGGTTTCCCTCTCTCTCACGCGTTCAGCCTCCTCCTTTGCTAGCATTACTGTTTCGCAGAAGGAGGTGACCGCTTCCCATGCCTCATCGTTCCTGACCACGGATTGAACCAGGACCAGACGCGAGAGGTCGCCGCCGCCGATCGCCTCGACGAGGACGCGGTAAGCAGGGCAGACCTCCACCGTATGCTCCACCTTCCATAAAAAAGGAAGGTTAACAAAATCCTTGTAAAATAGCTTTTGCAGCAGCTTAAACCTCACGCTACACTAGCGCCTCTAGCGGCGAATTCAAATGCGATAGCACTCATTATCCCGTTTTATTCTGGTCCTGTAGGAATTCCTGGAAATCCTCTATAGGCGCTTCCGTACACACCTAAGAAACCTACATGCCAAATTTCAGCTTTCTACGACCAATACTTTCGTCTGTGCGTTGTCTGTCAGTCATTCACTCAATAATGAAATAATATATTTAATCTTGCTTGTTTGTCAACAACAAAAGACGCTGCATCATGCTTTTAGGCTGCATTTTGCTTTTTTTCATACCACCAAGTCCAACACACGAAGGGTACCGTTCCATAACAAAAAAAAAAAAAAATATTTGTTGTTATAGTGGCAAAAGAAGTACAAAATCTGTGAAAATTTCAACAGTCTACCTATTACGGTTCTTGAGATACAGCCCGTTGACAGACGGACGGACGGGAAGCTTAGTAATAGGGTTCCGTTACCCTTTGGGTACGGAACCTTAAAATATCCAGAAGAATGGGGCTGGAGATCAATAATGAACTTACTCCTGTTCAACTGAGACAGCAGCACCCAATGCGATGCGATGGCCACCGGTACATGGTGGACATCCCACCCGTACGTTCTAAATATTTTGGGAACACATTCATTGTGCGTACAGCTAAGGAGTGGAATTCCCTGCCGGAGTCTGTGTTTCGTGATAGGTACTACAACGTGGGAGTCTTTAAGGTGTACGTTACCCCAGCAGGAAAGTGTCTCCCAGAGTGATATAAGTGGAACGTATATTTAGTGCGTAATCTGCTACAAATGTGCGCTACTTATAGAATTTGTGCGTCTGGCCGTTTTGGAAAAAAAACGGAAAAAACGATTTCTGCTAGGGTAACGTTCTTCTAGCAGGAAAATTCTAAACGAATGATCGGAGAGAGAAATGTTGCGCATGAGCAGAGAGCTTATATTTGTGCAAAAATGTGCCCCGAAAATATAATTTGTACGTCTTCAGGTTTTCGAGATATTGTGTTTCCTGCTGGATTAACGTTATGCAGAATCGTATATCTCTAAAACCATCGTATGTGCGCCTGTAGAATAAACGTACACGAGTAGCTATTAATTTGTGCGTATTTGTGACAGAATTAGATTTACAAAAATATTTATAACATTCAAGTAATCGCACTTTTTCGAAAACCCGAAAAGAAATCGTAGCTCCTAAATGAGAAAACGTATAAGCTCGCTGAAAACTGTATTCGGTCCTTCTTGACGCTTTTAATAACCATTAAAACTTTAAAAGTTTCAAAAGTGTAAATGCATGCGTTATTGAATAATATTACTAAAAATCAAAACGACGGTGTCATAACTTTGACGGCCAAATACAAGAAACCAGCTCAACCCAAGATGTGTGACTTTAAACCAAGATTTAGTGCGTTAAGTCAAAAATATATAGTGAAAATATTCAGCTTGGAATGTTTCGCATTAAGTAAATATAAACAAAAAACAAAACATGTAAACAACGGCTGGTTATCCGACCAAATTCGAATGACTACAAAAAAGCGGCGTATTCATACATATCGGTGACCTTCTTAACTTTACTCACGAATCGATTGAAACGTGTTGTGCCCGAGTACACTGAAGTAGAAAAGTGTAGTGCTAAGCCACAAGCCCCTCAAAGGAAGAAAAAAAGTAGGTGCTATAAAGAACAAAAATATGATTGGCGATTGTTTTTAAAAAAATATATAGATCAAGAAATGTGTGTAAAAGAGCCTGCAGATACATTTTATCAACAAAAGCTAACTAACACAACAGTTAAGAAGACATGAAGTATCTAAATACATTGATTTAAGCCGTAGGTTAGATAAATCAATGATACGTTTTTAATTGTCAATACAAGATTCCTTTTTGCGCCTCGCCACCGCAACTCAGACTTACCTTCTAGCCCCACGCCATCCACTGACGTCACGTCGCAAGGAGGCGCTTTGTCTAGCTAGGAGAATTCAAGATAGCTAGGAAGCGTACGGTATTAGTGGCACAGAGACAGATACATAAACGTCGCTCTATCATCAATAATACAAAATGTTTTTTTTACTAGGAAGTGCGTTTGGGTTATTATCTGTTCGTAAACAGTTGCAGTTATGAAGCCAAGGACACTATCACGTTGAGTCACGCGGTTGCACTGTAACTGTTTGTTTACAATTTTTTTTTAAGTTTGCCGAAAGTGGCGTATTCATTACATTTAAGGACATGTTAACAACTTCAACCTATATACTACCGAGTTAAGTCGCATCTTAAAAACAAAGCAGCAATTTAATGATGGGTCAATGTAATGAACTCAAAAACTCAATTTTTGTAGTAATATTTTACGATATTATTTTGTAGTGTAGAGCTCTTGCAACATGACGCACGTCCACCTAGCAACATGACACAGCCGTTGTTTACATGTTTTGTTTTTTGTTTATATTTACTTAATGCGAAACATTCCAAGCTGAATATTTTCACTATATATTTTTGACTTAACGTACTAAACCTTGGTTTAAAGCCATACATCTTGGGTTGAGCCGGTTTCTTGTATTTGGCCGTCAAAGTTATGACACCGTCGTTTTGATTTTTAGCAATATTATTCAATAACGCATGCATGTACACTTTTGAAACTTTTAATGGTTATTAAAAGCGTCAAGAAGGACCGAATACAGTTTTCAGCGAGCTTATACGTTTTCTCATTTAGGAGCTACGATTTCTTTTCGGGTTTTCGAAAAAGTGCGATTACTTGAAAGTTATAAATATTTTTGTAAATCTAATTCTGTCACAAATACGCACAAATTAAGAGCTACTCGTGTACGTTTATTCTACAGGCGCAACATTTCTCCCTCCGATCATTCGTTTAGAATTTTCCTGCTAGAAGAACGTTACCCTAGCAGGAATCGTTTTTTCCGTTTTTTTCCAAAACGGCCAGGCGCACAAATTCTACAAGTAGCGCACATTTATAGCAGATTACGCACTAAATATACATTCCACTCATATCACTCTAGGAGACACTTTCCTGCTGGGGTAACGTACACGTCTTTAAGTCAAAAGTGAATAGGTTCCTTCTAGGTAAGCGTACTCCATCTTCGACCGCATCATCGCTTTCCCAAACTGTTTAAATATAATTAGTTTAAAAACCTATAAATTAAAAATTCTATCTTAAAATATAGATGATTTTTTTTAAATATAAAATTTTCTCCTTGTCACTTTGTGTCTTTATGAAGTGTGGAATAAATACGAATGCTATTTATTTTAGAAATTGTATTGTCTTTATACTACTCATAGAATTTTTTATCATAAAGTCAACTGTTGAAGCACTATGTAAAAAATTGGCCAAGTGCGAGTTGGACTCGCGTGCAAAGGGTTCCCAACCAATTTCATTTTTTTAACATATCTTTATAGACTTCTTATAGGTTTTCCTGTAATTTTCAGGTTTAGAACTATTATCTGCATTTTTTTCAAAATTTTAGGCTCAGTAGTTTCAGAGATAGGGGGTATGGTCATTTTTGGTCTAATTTCTCGAATAACTTCGAAACTATTTATTTAAAAATTGAAAAAAATATAATTAAAACCCTCACAATAAGCCCTTTCATTTGATATGTCACATGATATTTTTAAAAACGTTTTTTTTTTAATTTTCTAATTTGACTCCCAAAAGTGACCCCCATACAAAAAATTTAATGATTTACGTAACGCTTCCGTGCTTGGGTCATAGAAGTCCATATGTGTACCAAGTTTCAACATAATCGGTCTAGTGGATCCGGAGAAAACTGGTTATGAAAAACTTTTATTTTTATTTTTTAGTTTGACCCCCAAAATTGACCCCCATACATACCAAAAAAATATATTTATTTTCGTAAAGCGTCCGTGTTTAGGTCACAGAAGTGCATGCAGGTGCACCAAATTTCAACAGAATCGGTCCAGTAGATCCGGAGAAAACTGGCTGTGACAGACGCACAGACAGACAGACAGACGGACGGACGGATGGATGGACGGACGGACAGACAGATAGATAGACAGACAGACACCCGAGTGATCCTATAAGGGTTCCGTTTTTTACGGATGTTCGGAACCCCCAAATTTTGGCCCCTTCAATTCAAGATGGCGGCTACCGCTGTGACCCCTCGAGGTCGAAAACTCACCTTTGTCTTGACTAGCCTATAATTAAGCAATACAAATTAAAACATTTTCTACTCCACCTTTTCCACCAGGCCCGAGACACGCGTCGACAGCGCGGTGTAGGAAAACATATGGGTTTTAGTCTGTATGACCCTGACACTCTCTTCCGCTCCTTCGCTCCTTTTTGCTTCCTTTCGCTGTTTAAAAAAAAGAAAGAGAGAACAGCTTGTAGACATGGCTCAGAAGTGAGATGGGCCTATAGTTCTTAAGCATGGCATTGTCGCCCTTCTTAAAGAAGAGTACCACCACACCTCTGCTCCATGCCTGTGGCGTTTTCCCTTCAAGTATGACGGAATTGAACAGTTCCTGAAGGGCCTTAAGGACCGGTCTTCCACCCGCCTTCAGGAGTTGGGCCGTAATTCTGTCCTCACCCGACGCCCTGTTGTTTTTTAGCTGCTTCAGAGCCATCTTAATCTCATACAGGCTGACGTCCGGGATGTCCTCGGTATAGTGCCGGGTCAATCTAGCTCTTGGGTCGTTAGCTAGATTCGGTTTAGTCATTGAAGTGTATAGCTGTCCGTAGAACGTCTCGATCTCTCTCAGAAGCTCCGATTTGGCGGATATGGTTTTGCCATCAGCGGTCTTCAGTTTCGTGAGCTGGCTTTGCCCAATAGACAGATCTCTAGCAAAGACCCTGGAGCCCTTATTCCGCTCTATCGTGTCTTTAATCTTTGCAGTATTAAAGCGGCGGAGGTCTCTTTTCAAGGACTTTGAGATCCGTCTATTGAGCTGCCGGTATCAGCACGCATCTTCTGAAGACTGCAGAATCATATCCCGCCTCTCCTTCATGAGCTTCAAAGAAGAATCAGAGACCCTCTTGTTCATATTTGTACGGCGAGTCTTGAAAAACTTAGACCCGACCGTATGGACAGTTTCCACGAACCCATCGTTGCATTCGTCCACGGAGCTCCCTAGGCACTCGAAACGGTTCTGAAGTTCGAGCTGAAAGCTCTCGGATTTTTGGATCTGCATCTGTGCTGGACGGAGCGTAGACCTCATCAGTCGGGACCTTTCAAGCTCGATATTTAGATTCAATGTGCCTCTTACCATGCAGTGATCACTTCCGGTTTTCACCGCGTTAATCACAGAAACAGCATTGAGTATTTGCTTCTTCGTCGACATGATGAAGTTAATCTCATTTTTAATTACACCGTCTGGGCTCAGTCTGCTAGGTCCACTTCCTGTGCTCACGCTTTCTGAAGAAGGAGTTCATCATATAGAGGCCCTCCTTCTCCATAAAACTAGCCAGTATGTGTCCCCGGTGGTTCCGACGTCCAAATCCAAATTGCTCCACTCGCAGCTCGTCACCGTCTCGTTTGCCCAGTTTCCCGTTGAAGTCCCCCATGACCACGGTGAAGTGAGTTTTATGACCATGTATGGCTCTGGATATATCCTCATACATGGTCTCTATTTCGTCGTCGGGGTGTGTCGAGGTTGGGGCGTAAACCTGTACGACCTTCAACGAATATCTTGACGATATTCTAAGTACCGGGTATGCCACCCTGGTCGACACACTCTCGATGCTCACCACATTGGACACAAGGGACCTGTGAACGTCCCGGAAATAGAGCCGATTGCCGGATTTGAGAATTATCGTATCCTCCCCCTCTCTTCGGACTTCCGACAATCCTACAATACTCCATCGCAACCTACTCAATTCCTCCTCAAGTTCGGTGATCTTCTCGTCGGTCCGGAATGTTCTCATGTTCAGTGTTGCCAAGTTCAGTCGTCGGTGTTTGTTTTGGTAGCCGGGTCCACTCCGGGGATTCTTCGCACCCCTTGCCTCGCCGTGACCTGGACCGCTACCGGAGTCAAGGGTAGACGGGCTGCCGGGCACTAGGGGCCATTTTTTGGTTGTGCTTGTCATTGGGGGGGTTTGCCATAATCGCCACGCTTGGCAGGCGGGTTGGCGATCGCAGTGTATGGTGTTGAGTTTTACAGAGAACGCTGCTGCCCATTCTCTGGCAAGTCCCTTAGTCGCCTCTTACGACACCCACGGGATGTGATGGGATGGTATTATTCTTTTACGGCACCCTACGGCAAAGATTGAGTTGCTCGTCAGTAATAATATTAATTACTGCATACGTGTGACTGTGAACCTTGCCTTACAAACCCTAGGGATTTGATGCGTTGCGTAATAACTGAACGCGTCCTTTAGTGACAGCTATCAGGTGCAGCGTTGCCAACGTGTGGGGAATTCCCCAAACTGCGGGGCATAAGAAGTTGATTTATTAGGGATTTTCATTATGTGGGGTAAATGCGGAGATTTTGAATATCGATGTGTGATCTGGTGAATTCTAGTAATATGTGGCGCTCACTTAAAAGGTTGAGATCGTTGTACATACATAGCGAAACACTACCTTTATACTTCTTACATGTTTTATTTTTAACCTTCTTAGGGACTACTCACACTTATTCAACTCTATTTAGCTTATGCCCATAGAAAACAACGATTTTGTATGGAAATGCGTACGCATCCATTCAACTTTCCGCGTCTATTCAGCTTTCATGGCAAACAAGTATAAAATGAGGACAAATGTGTTATTATCATGCGAGTTTGAGTTTACCATCGTGGTGAAAGGATTAGTCAGCTAGACTCTGCGTTACCGGGTGCTAGCTGTCCAGGGTGCGCCGGGCGTTTGGAATCGTAGTACGATATATTTAATGCCGCTCGGGGAGGCTCCTTTCGCTTCCTGTCTTTCACGGAGGTTGAAAATACATTGACACAAGCACTCGAGTCACTTGGTAGGTACTACGACAGTAACGCTCTTCGCCCGAACCCGTCTGAAACTCAATCTTGCGCTTTCCATCTCCGCAATCGTTTCTCAAATAGGAAACTACACATCACGTGGCGGGGAACTGACGTAGAACACTACAATAACCCGAAGTACCTAGGCGTTGCATTCGATAGAGCCTTAACTTTTATTGTGCACTGCCATAATACGAAGCAGAAGGTCGGGAAACAACCTATTGCGCCGTCTTATTTCTACAAACTGGGGAGGAGCACCCGATGTTCTTCGCATTACTGGCTTGTCCTTATGTTTCTCTGCTGGCGAAGTTGCGAGTCCAGTGTGGCATATATCCGCTCATGTAAAGCAAATCGACATTGCCCTGAACGAAATGTGTCGAATTATATCGGATTGCCTTAAACCGACTCCGCTCAATAAACTCTACCTGTTGGCTGGTATTTCACCACCACAGTATAGTAGTACGTAGGGATTTCGCATGCGCGTTTGAAAAAAAGGACCAAGAATCCGATTCCCGTCATCCTCTTTACGATCACACAATAGCCCCGGGTAGGCTTAAGAGCCGGAAAAGTTTTTTTCGTCGTACAGAGGCCATCCAAGACCGCCCACCTAAAGGGATAACCAAGCTGTGGGAAGTACATCATTCCCCACCACCTGACTACTTGCAGCCCCAGGAATATCTGCTACCTGGACGTGACCTGCAGTGGCCTATTTGGAAGGCACTGAACCGATTGTGTACCCAGGTAGGCCACTGCAAACACAATCTGGCGAAATGGGGATTCATAGACCCGTTGGATACTCAATGTGAGTTCGGTGCTCCTGTTCAGAACATGAGCCACACGGTGGAGTGCCCCAAGTGCCTATACACCTGTACTTTACGTGTCGCCTTGGACTTGAAAAGTTTAGTTTAGTGAACAAATGGTGTAAAATATTCAGTTCTTCATTTCGGTATTGGGATAGGTTTTAAATAGAAAAATACCTTTGAAAATGAAACATCTTTATTTACAAAACTAAAACATAATCATGAACAATCAGCTGATTACCATCCTACTGCTGGGTACGAGCCCCTTCTCAGAATGTGAAGGGTAAGGAGATGGTTATTACTAGACTTTTTTTTTTGTTTTTGTTTACTATATATAGGCATACGTTTGACCACAATCTCACCTGATGGTAAGCGATGATGCGGTCGAAGATGGAGCACGTTTGCCTAGAAGCAACCTATTCACTCTTGTCTTAAAGACTCCCAGGTTGTAGCTATCTGGAAACACAGACTCTGGCAGGGAATTCCACTCCTTAGCTGTACGCACTATGAATGTGTTCCCAAAACGTTTAGTGCGTGTCGGTGGGATGTCCACCATGTATCGGTGGCGCATCGCCGTTTGTCTTGTGGTCCGATGATGGAACGGGCTTGGCGGAATTAAATCATGCAATTCCGTCGCACACTCCCCAAAATGCAAGCGATAGAAAACCGACAGGCCAGCAACTCGGCGTCGATGCTCAAGGCTTTGGAGCTTCGACTCAACGAGCCTGTCATTACCGATGATCCTCTTGGCTCGTTTCTCAATTGACTCAAGGGCATCAAGCTGGTATTTGGCTGGTATTTCTTGATAGAGCTTGATCAGCTGTTCCGGCGTGAAGTACCGTCTCACCTTTGCTAGGACCCCCAACTTTCTGGCAGCCACTTGAGCCTTTGCCTCTATGAAAGGGCCAAAATTGAGGGTAGATGTTAACGTAACACCAAGAAGCTCAAGTCGGTCGGTTATCGGCACGGTTACACCACGAAAAGATGGAGCTGGGTGGAATTGGCTCCTTTTAGCGGAAAAAAGACACGCTTGGGTCTTAGCAGCATTGAACTTGACCAGATTGGCATCGCCCCATTCTGAGACATCCTGTAAGGACAAGTTCAAGCGCTCAACCATAGCCTACCGGAGAGACCGGATCTGCGACCCACCAGCTCGTGCGTCGGACACGTATCTCTCAGCAACAGTGCTGTCGTCTGCATACCCAAAGGTACCGGGTTTTAGCAGATCATTAATATGCAGCAGGAACAATGTTGCCGAGAGCTCCGATCCCTGAGGAACCCCGGCATTAATATCCAGTAGTCCAGACGAGCAGCCATCTATGACCACTCGGATAGACCGATCCCTCAGGAAATCTGCAATCCAATCACACAATCCGGCGGGCAGACCGAAGGAAGGAAGCATACTAATAAGGCTATCGTGCCAGACCCTGTCGAAGGCCTTTGAGATATCAAGGGAGACTGCAAGTGCCTCCCCGTGCTTCTCTATGGCCTCACTCCAGATGTGAATGGCATACGCTAGAAGATCCCCAGTAGACCGATGTCGGCGGAACCCGTATTGTCGGTCGCTAAGGATATCATTCGCTTCTAGGTATGCTAGGAGCTTACGATTCATTACGCGTTCTATACTCTTACAGAGTATGGACGTTACCGAGATGGGTCTATAATTCGACGGGTCAGCTCGACTACCCTTCTTGGGCATGGGCTGCACGTTAGCTTGCTTCATAGCATTCGGTACTTTTCCAGTCTCAAACGAAAGGCGAAATAGGCGTGTCAAGATTGGAGACAACTCAGGCGCACAAGTCCTCAAAACAATTGCCGGTATCCCGTCGGGGCCACTAGCCTTATTCACGTCTAAGTTACGCAATACCCGAAGAACGTCCTTCTGATGAATGCGAATGTTCGACATACTCGACTCACATCCATTAGGAGAAGTAGGGGGCCTCGCGCCACCAGGATCTAGACGCGACGAATCCGCAAACATAGAAGCCAACAAGTTTGCTTTCTCCTCAGCGGAGTGGGCCAGTGACCCATCGGGCCTTAGCAGTGGTGGTAGTGAGGGGCGGCAGAAGTTCGATTCGACCGACTTAGCCAGGGACCAAAAAGCTTTACTACCTGCTGGGTATGAGGCAAGTTTGTTCCCTATTCGGCTAATGTGGTCAAACCGAGCCCTCCGCAACACCTTCTTGCAGGACTTGGCAGCCCTGTTAAGGGCTCTCTTCTTCTGAATCACGTCATTTGCTTTGCGCGCACGGGCGTCGACCCATGCTAGGTACGCCGCATGTTTTATCGCATTAGCGGGATTGCACTCGGCATCAAACCATGGGCGAGCTTCGCCAGACATTGCTACGTCTGAGAACGGAATGTAGTACTCCATTCCCTTCCGCAACACTTCCGTCACGGCGTCAGCGCACGACGAAGCATCAGTTGAAGGAAAGCAAGACGTAGGCTGCCAAGGATAACATGCGAAAAATGATCGCATGCCATCCCAATCTGCTGACCTGTATCGCCATACCCGCCGGGTGCCTCTTGGGCTAGGATCGGGCGGGGAGTAGACGGACACAGACTTCACCAGACAGTGGTCGGAACTACCCAGTGGAGAAGAAATCGACACCGAGTACCGGTCTGGATCTGTTGTCAGCAGAAGGTCCAAGCAATTGGCTGTGTGCGATTCAACATCCGGCACTCTCGTTGCCCCCTGGACCAGCTGGGTGAGATTTAACGCAAGCGCTACCTTTCGCGCTTCTCGTCCAGCATGGTCTGTGTACCAGCACACATGCTGGACGAGAAGCGCCACCAGGAAAAGCCACTCCTGATGGTGGGCGTTGAAGTCCCCCAGCAACACCAATTGGGCAATAGGGTACCGCTGCTGAGCCGCATCCGCCGCTTCACTGAGGTGCTGCATTAGCCCAGTTGTCTCCAGATCACCGCCGTGCGAACGGTAGACACAGGCGTAGATAATTTTATCTAGGCCGGTGATGAACTGCGGCGAGATTTGTGTGCTGACCTCGTATGTTAGAGAGGTGTACTTTTTGTGAGAGGGGTGGTGCCGCTGTACAGCTTTTCTCTTATTGTTCCTGCTCATAATGTTTTGAGTGAGTAAGGTAGGGGAGAAGGAATGGAAATGAGGTTCCATGCTGCTGACCCTCAGGCACACTCTGACAGGACGACATCATTGGCGGACTAGCCTGGAGACTGCGGGGACGCCCGAGCCCTCCTGGAAATGTCCAACGGGCCCTCTCGTCTGGTCGCCAACCAGCACGATGGTGCATTCCGGGATTTTTCGACAGTTGGCGGGGCAGCCTTTCATGTATGGCTAGTACATTACTCGGGCCCACAACTACCTGCGGTCGGCCAGCGGCGCACCGTGCTTCGGATCCCGCTACCCTCCGCGACTAGTCTCCCGATACGCCCATATCAACGCGAGCCTGGTCGGTCTGCCTGCATTGGAACAACTATTTCGACCCAACTCCTCTGAATTGGCTACACTGAGCATCGTACCGGAACGCGGCTAGGCCACTTGGCGGTACGTCTTTGCCCAGTGGGTGGTCACAAGCCATCGGCCGAAGCCTACCACCAGTTAGTGTTACCTGATTAGCACAACCCGGGGACCACGTGTAGGGACTAGCAATGGGTATTCTCCTACGGACGCGGGTGACTCGGCCCCCAAACGACCAGCTGCCAACTGTACTAAAGAATTGTCTTAATGAGTGTTAGGTATCGCTTACGGGAGCGACAAAGTTCTTTAAATACCTTCCAATACTAAACTACCATATTTTATAATACTGTCGACATGGGCGCATGCTTCAACAGTCCTCATTCCTGTTAAGCTTCAGCAATAATATGCCTGGATAGCGTTGATGCCCTGAATATTCGACTTGGTCTGTATCATGGTATAATATGTTGTATTTTACCATTTTGACCTATTTTGTCGTGATAAAATACGACCTCTCATTTATTTATTATTAAAACAACGCAAATAATAATTATTTATTGGCGCGCATCATTAGGTCCTTGAAAAGCGGCCCCCGCCGTCTTAATACTGAAAGGATTAATCCGCTCTATCACTCACAAAGCTAAAAACCGACAATGCCAGAACCATATCCGTCAAATCGGAGCTTCTGAGGGAGATCGAGACATTCTATGGAAAGTTATACACGTTAATGTCTAAACCAGCTACGAATCTAGCTAATGACCCTAGAGCTAGATTGACCCGGCACTATACCGAGGACATCCAGGACGTCAGCCTGTATGAGATTAGGATGGCTGGATGAGACAAGGCGGAAAACCGTGCCTTAAGGCCCTTTAGAAACTGTAAGATTCAGTCGTACTCGAGGGAAAAACGCTACAGGCATGGAGCAGAGGTGTGGTGGTACTCTTTTTTTGGAAGGGCGACAATTTTCTGCTTAAGAATTGCAGGCCCATCTCACTTCTGAGCCATGCCCACAAGCTGTTTTCCAAAGTCATCACGAACCGTCTCGTGCGCAGGTTTGACGACTTCCAGCTTCCCGAACAAGCCGGATTCCGAAAAGGCTTCAGCATCGTAGACTACATTAATATCCTGCGGCAGGTTACACAGAAGGCCGAAGAGTATAATCTGCCCCTCTGCTTAGCGTTTGTGGACTACGAGAAAGCCTTCAATTAGATCGAGACTTGGGCTGTGCTGCAGTCTCTCCAACGGTGCCAGATCGATTATCGGTACATCGAGGTGCTAAAGTGTTTGTATGAAAACGCAACTAAGTCAGTCCGATTTCAGGATCAGACCTCGGAGCTTATTTTTCTGCACCATAATTCGTTACTGTTGTTTCGGTCCTAAATTGACATATTTCCTTCGTGCTTCCCATTTGTTTCCACAAATGGGAAGCACGAAGGAAATTTTGAAGCACCCTCACGTTTTCGAAAAAATAGACCAAATTATCAAGCCGAATGGCCACATTTCAAATCGAAGAGAGTGTATCTCTTCAATTTTAAATGTGGCCATGGTCGACCGAGCTTGGGCTTAAGCTACTTTTCCCATTCGTATGGGAGGCCTTGGCGTCCGCCAAATTACAAGTATTAGTTTACCGGCTTTTATATCATCGGTTCACGGCACTGAAAAATTAGTCAGGAATATCCTAGCTTCCACACTGGTTGATTTTGATTTGCCGTGCTTCACCGAGGCTATGAATGCCTGGAAACTCACTTGCCCGAATGTAAATCTACCCGACAACCCATCATACCAGAGACAGTGGGATGAGCCGCTCTGCAAAGAAGTTCAGAGGAACCTAATAGCCACTTCTGCTTCTACTGCGGAGCGTGCGCGCCCGCTGGCTGTAGGTGAGTGAGAGTCGGGCCTCTGGCTTCACGCACTACCGTCGTCGAACATAGGCACCTTGTTCGACGATACTACTTTCCACCTCGCTGCTTCCCTTCGCTTAGGCGCATCGTGTTGTTCTCCTCATCGCTGTCACTGTGGCGAAGCTGTCAATAGCCTTAGGCACCACGACTTCTCTTGTAGTCGAAGTGCGGGTCGCTGTATACGGCACGCAAACATCAACGACATTAACCGACGCGCTCTTGTCGCCGTCGGCGTTCTAGCCGTACTAGAACCCAATGGCCTGGCACGCGACGATGGCAAGCGACCAGACGGTATGTCTTTGTTTCCATGGGTAGGCCTTTAGTGTGGGATGCTACTTGTGGCTATACTCTTGCGCCATCCCATCTTCCTAGCTCGTCGTGATGTGCTGGTATTGCTGCTGCGGCTGCTGAGAACCTCAAGCGGCAAAAGTATAATAACCATGTTGGCAATTATATTTAAGAGTTGTTTGGGGTTGAAATTCTTGGACCGTGGGGTCCGAGTGCTCATGCCTTATTTAAAGATCTTTCTAAACGCTTAGTTGACACTTCGCACGACCCAAGGGCTGGCTTTTACCTCGGACAGAGGATAAGCAGTGCCATACAACGTGACCAGTCATGCCACCAGTCTTTTAGGCTCACTTCCAGTGGACAGCGATGCGAACGAATTTTTTGACGCCTTATTTTAGTAGAATTTTTTATTTAAGTGTATTTTTTATTTTGTTTTAGTAAATTTATTTTGTATGCCATTTAATCCTTTTGCATTTTTTTTTTCAACGTAATTAAATAAATATATTGTGAAAAAATTTAGAGGTAAATAAAGAAAAAAAATATTTTTTAAGTTTAGTTGAAAGTTTGAAACATGATCCATTTCTTAAAAAAAATCGAGGGGAATTTGTGGGGAATTTGGACTTTCTGGGTAATTTGATAAATTGGTGATGGCAATGCTGATCAGCTGTCTCGACAAACAGTGACAGCTGTGAATGAAGGAATGGGATGGATGACAAACAAAATTGCTAATTTGTTAATATCGCAAACAGACGGCAGTCAGTAGCGCAAAGAGTACTATAACAGTGTTCTGTGACTATAACTATACACGGGTAGCAGTAGCGTAAAGTATCATAAAGTGGGCTTTTTAGATTTACTGCCGGGTGGACTCTGTACGTTGACATTCCACTGTGCTTTACATAGAAAATAACAATAATGTCCCATCATCACTGCCATGGTCATGATCATGACCACAGCAACGCTGACGAAGTTGGCATTCAGTATAATCTGTATGAAAAAATTGATAAAGAAAATTTACAATGTCTAAACGAAAGTATCGATGGCTCTGGTAAAACTGTCTTCAAATCTTGGGACAAACGACTTGATAGAACTCATGTGAGTGTTTTTTAGTATTAAAGTGTTTTTTAAACTACCCACCATTATTTTGCTGTCCACATGCAAATCTCAGATGATCGTCTTACGACACCTCTATTGTATGAAAAAAAAATGGCAAAAGATTTCTTTAATTATGAATCAATGTTGACATATGAAGTATTATATGGAATACCCATGAGAAGACATGTCAAGCAGTGGCCTATCATCTGCAGTAGTGTAGATGAGGTCCTTATAATTTTATATACTTTGTTCAAGAATACCCACCATTTTAATTTCAGTTTGTTGAAAGTGATGCTGATGAAGAATTACTGTTCAATATACCATTCACAGGGAATGTGAAATTGAAAGGAATAAAAATATTTGCTGAAGATTCTGACTCGCATCCTGCAAAGTTAAGATTGTAAGTATCGCCTGTCCAATAAGACTGCCCATTGTACACTAGTTTTTATAAGCGTTTTTCCTGTGCTTTTTTGAGGTGTACAATAAGTAAATAATAAATAAATATGACATCATTGGAGTAACAATAACTTCTTGATGGTGGAAGTAATTCTCACTTAACATGCTATAATTCTTTTTAAGATTTAAGAATAAACCCAACATGACATTTGATGATGTCTCAATGGAACCAGACCAAATATTCGAGCTTCAAAAGGATAGTGAAGGTGTTTTGGAATATTCTCCAAAGTAAGTTTTATTTATATTATTATGGATCTCCAAGAAATGGAGAAGACTAGAATTATTTGTAGGATTTAAAAAAATTAAATCCTTGTTTTGATCACTTTTCGTTTGCCTGTTACAGATGCTTCTTTTGAGATCTGTCATATAAAATATGATTTAAAAGTACTTTCTAAAAAAAATATTCTTAAATTGCAGAAAAATACTGTTCACCTCTTACCTGCTAAGTTTTTACAGCTACCTACATTTTTAATTGTGATAAAGCTGGGGTTGGCAAAATTTGTAGGAAAATTATAGCTGGGACAGTATACTAGTTTTGACTACACAGGACAGTAAGCTAGGCCTGGAGTTTACAATTGCGAGGTTAAGCCTAGGAGCAGCTTTTGCCATTTAACTTTATCTAAGATCTGTTTTTATAGAAAAAGTTCTGCACACCCAAACAACGACATGACATTTGACTATTTTCAATATATTGCATGCAGCGCACTTTGTTTACACTCGGGAAGTCCATGCATGTCATAATTTTATTGTGCTAGTTGCTTGTCATTCATTGTTGCTTTTGAAGTGTAATATAGTAACAACCGCCGCCGCTGCCGTTTCTAATCTAAACCCACAGCTTTTCACCTTTTGAAACCTACACTGTTTGCACTGGTAATTGTTCATTGTACAGATTTATATTGAACCGTTTGCTCCGCGCTCGCCAATAAAGCAGCAATCATTATTTTTTCTCAGACTTGCTTTACATACAGTGTTGTCTAAATTAATATTTAAAAGAGGAAAGATTTGATTTTTTGTTTGTTTGTTTGTTGCGATTTAACTCAAAAACTACTCGACCGATTTTAAAAATTCTTTCACCATTAGAAAGCAAAATTATGAGGAAGTAAAATAGGGTATAATTTATTTTAAAAAAGTTAGAGATCCTTAAGAAAATTACAATAATATAACCCAAAGTAGCAAAATTTTGACTATAAAATTTATTATTTGGCGTGCGCTGAGAAAACTGTTCATGATACATAAAAATAATGTACTATCTGATTAAAGTACCCATTATTGTCTATAAAAAAGTCCGCGAGAGTATATCTTACTATTATGGTTATGGCTCTTGTCTCACCGCCTACGAGGACGCGATTAGCTATCGACTGAGGAAGGAGGAGCTGAGGAAAGGGAGAAAACATATAGATCTCGTGTGAGTAAAAGAGACACATACATTCATAGTCGATAGCAAAACATAGGTACAAAAATAAGATCTACCACCGTCCACTACCACCACCACCACCATCACCCGCCACCGTCGCCGCCGCCGCCGCTCTTGTTGCTGCGGCCAACTAGTGGTGGGACAAGAGCTATCAAAGATAATACTCGCTCAGCGATACTCGCTCGGCGATGTTCGCTTGGCGGTCAGAACTCACCAACCATGGGTAATTTCTACCTATAGCGCGGGCTGGAGCGAGTGGTGCGAGTAATCGCCCGTCGCACAAAAGCACTCGCTTAAAGCCTAGCGACAAAACTATCGAAACTGCTCACTCTCTATTTGCTGCTCGCCGGCGGTGAGATAGTGCCTTAGTTACAATGACCGCTTTTTGTTCAAATTATTCAATGAAAACCTGGGTGGAATGTAATAGTGGTGATTTTGGTATCATGATATTAATCCTTATCCATTTAAATTGTTTAATGATTAAGGTTGGTTATGTAAATGTACATTACACTTTTAATTATTCAAATCTCACCTTTCGTTTAAAAGTAACGACGGGTAGAAAAATGCTCTAAGTAAGAAAAATGTTGCGGTTTGAGCGAACTGCCCTACGTTTAGTCTATTAATGAATAATTTACACTAATGTGTAAACGGTGCGGTGGGGTGCTAAGAATCCCCGGGCTACGGCAGGGGGTACCAATCCCGAAAAATTGACCAGGCGACGTACAATGGACGCTCTCTGCGGCTGAGCGAGCACCTCGCTGAACTGGAAGTAGAGTTAAGTCGTATTAACTGGCACATCGTGGGACTATCGGAGATCCGAAGACAGTGGGAGGAGACGAAAACCCTCGATAGTGGCCACTTGCTCTACTTCCGAGAAAGACACCAACCATCCCAATTTGGCGTCGGGTTTATGGTCCACAAGTCACTCAGGGACAACATTGTGGAATGCGGCAGTGTGTCGGCAAATGTGGCATACCTTATACTTAAGATATCAGAAAGGTACTCTTTAAAGATTATTCAAGTGTATGCCCCAACGTCCGCACACCCTGACGAAGAAGTCGAGGCTATGTACGAAAACATAGTGAAAGCTACGTCTCGTACCAAAACATTCTACACTGTTGTCATGGGTGACTTCAACGCTAAAGTGAGAGTACAAGAGAGTGGTGAGTCGAGAGTAGGTCCATTCGGCTATGGGCGCAGAAATCACAGGGGGCGAATGCTGGTAAACTTCCTCGAGGCTCAGGGGCTTTTTCTGATGAACCCTTTTTTCCAGAAGAAGCCTCAAAGGAAGTGGACTTGACGAAGCCTCGATAACGTGACAAAGAATGAGATCGACTTCGTTATGTCTGATAAGCGCCATATATGCAGAGTCTTCCGCGAGGTGGGCAATAAACACTTACAACCAATGAGTTATGGACGTAAGTCAGTACTCACTAGCGAGACTCTGGAATTGGTGAGGAAACGACTAGAACTCCCGAATGCCACACCGTCTGAGCGTCAGGCGCGATACTCGGAGCGCAAATATCCGAGTCATTGAGCACGCCATAGCGTGGAACAAGGGCTCGAAGGTATTTGCCAAGCCCCGTACCTACCGTTGTCACCAGACGAAACTCAAGACGTGACAAGGCACTACGGGAGATAAAGTACGTGGAGTACCTATCAACTAAATCCGCGCGAACGAAGTCGCAGACGAAGTGCTAATATTATTATAAAATATAGCATCGGACACATCAGCTTCCAACCTTTGTATATTTTTTTTAAACAGTGGCCCTATTATGACGTGCTAATGCCATCATGATTAAGCTGTGAAAAAGGGACAGTGTTATGTAACGTCTTGTATAACTCCGCCTCCCTCCCACACCGTTATCATGATGGTTTTAAGATGTCATAATAGGTACCCTGGTCAGAACTTTCCAGAGATACCCTTTTATAAAATTTTAGGAACATAACCGATAAAAAAACCTCTATACATATAATATTAATTTAGCAATTGTAAATCACAATGTTTCAATAGGTACACCACATTATATAATGAGAAAGAAAATTAATTTTACTTTATTTCGACATCTATCGGCGGAGCTATCTCTAGCCATTTCTAAATACCTATCAATCGTAGTTTTTCCTAAGTCGCGTTTTAGTTTTTAATTAACTTAACTTCTACTTGTTTCAGGATTGTCACATTTTCATCAGTTTCCCATTTAACAATGCATTTCCCTGTCAATTTTGGTGCTGAAAAAACAATTATATATTACATTGGATTAAAGGGAGAGTTTAGTCCTGGCCATAGACATGGAGTAACTATCTGCACATATGAAGTGAGGCCAAATATTGATGACCACAAATTAAAAAATATGGATTCTGTAACAAAACAAATTGAATGAAAGTGAAGTACACGCATAAGAAAATATGAGAGAATAAATAAGGCTACTAAATAATAATGAATACCTGATAGCGAAATTGTATGACTGCTTTAAATATCTTCATGCCCTTATGCCATGTTACTTGGGGTCGGGCGCAACATTTTTTTTGCTTCCATTTTGTTCTGTCAGTCACGCTATCATTAACCCCCTTTCCTTTCATACCACTCGTCACACAATCCATCCATCTTTTCTTTGGCCTCCTTCTCCCTCTCCATCCATCCACATATTATTATACTCATAATTTCTTTAGTAGGTATGACTGCTTTGTATTGAAGTGTAAATATTGTTGTTCTCACGTAAAATCTACATTTAATAAATTATGTTTCTTTAAAAATTATAGTTTTTTTTTTTCGATATTAACTTAATGGCGGCTGTGAAGTTTGCTTCTACGAAACCACCCGAAATTGTGCAAGTTAACTAACTGGAACTTCTTCAGAGAACAAAAAGAAAGAGATGATATTGAATAAGTCGCTCAATACTTGGCATAACACCACACAATTAGTGATGGGAAATTCTCGAGAACATTCTCTTAGCGAGAACTTTGCGGATATGTTCTCGAGAATGTTCTCCGAGCAGAGAATTTACGAGAACTTAAAAACGGAGTAACAAAACCTAATTTTAATCTAATCCTGTCTTGAAATTTGTATGATAGATGAAATTTATAGTGTGTTACTTGTAGGTATGTTATATGTATTTTGAAACATTTTGTGAAGGAAACTAGATTATGGGGAATTTCCAAACTAAAATACAGTATCAATTGATAACAAAACCATCTTTTTTAGCTTTTTTAGGGTTCCGAACAAAAAACGGAAACCTTATAGGTTCACTCGGGTGTCTGTCTCTCTATATGTCTGTCTGTCCGGATCTACTGGACCGTCTCTGTTGAAATTTGGTACACATATGAACTTTTGTGACCCAAACACGGACGCGTTACGTAAATAAATAAATGTTGAGAATGGGGGTCACTTTTGGGGGTCAAAGAAAAAAATTAAAAAAAAAGAGCGACGTATCAAATGAAAGTACTGTGAAAATTTTAATTATAATTTTAAAATGAATAGTTTTGAAGTTATTCAAGAAATTAGGCTAAAAATGAACGTCCCTCCCCTTATCTCCGAAACTAAAGAACCCGAAATTTTGAAAAAAATGCAGATAATAGTTCTTTACCTACAGATTACAAGAAAACCTATAAGAAGTCTATAGTGTTAAAATAACCTGGTTACTTAAATGAAATTGGTTCGGAACCCTTTGCACGCGAGTCCGACTCGCAGACTGGCCAGTTTTTTTTTACTAGTTAGGTAAGCGTTTGACCAGTACCTATCTTACTTAATGGTAAGCGATGATGCGGTCGAAGATAGAGCATGCTTGCTCGAAGTAACTTATTCACTCTTGACTTAAAGACTCTGGCAAAGAATTCCACTCCTTAGCTATACGCACAATGAATGTCTTCCCAAAACGTTTTGTGCATGTAGGTGGGATGTCCACCATGTACCGGTGGCAAACCGCGCCGTACATCTTGTGGTCCGATGATGGAACGGACTTGGTGGAATTAAATTATGCAATTCCGTCGCAGATTCTCCAAATTGCAACCGATAGAAAACCGACAGTTACTCGGCGTCGATGCTTTGAAGCTTCAACTCGACGAGCCTATAATTGCCGATGATCCTCTTGGCTCGTTTCTCAATTGCCTCAAGGCATCAAGCTGGTATCTGGCAGATCCATCCCAAAGATGAGAGCAGCTAGTCTATTCTGTAAACAACTATTTCGATATCGAGCTTCACCTGAGTGACAAAACTCACAAAATGAGCTTTATTGCACACAACATAAAGGTCTTAATTTGAAACTCACCTCGAATTCCACGGTCGAGATACGAAAATGTCGTTACAGAATAGCACTACAGTACTCCATACACGATCGAATTTACACTTGATAAAGTTTGAGCAGCTGTACCGGCGTAAAGTACCGTCTTACCTTTGCTAGGATCCCCATGTTTTTGGCAGCCACTTGAGCCTTTGACTCTAAAAGGGTCAAAGTTGAGGGTAGATGTTAACGTAACACCAAGAAGCTCAAGTCGGTCGGTTATCGCCACGGTTACACCTCGGAAAGATAAAGCTGGGTGGAATTGGTTCCTTTTAGCGGAAAAATGATTCGCCTGGGTCTTAGCAGCATTGAACTTGCCTCATTCAGAGACAACCTGTAAGGACAAGTTCAAGTGCTCAACCATAGCCTCCCGGAGAGACTGGACCTGCGACCCACCAGCTCGTGCATTGGACACGTATCTCTCAGCAACAGTGCTATTGTCTGCATACCCAAAGGTACCGGGTTTTAGCAGTTCACTAATAATTAGCAGGAACAATGTTGCCGAGAGCACCGACCCCTAAGGAACCCCGGCACTAATATCCAGCAGTCCGGACGAGCAGCCATCTATGACCACTCGGATAGACCGAACCCTCAGGAAATCTGAAATCCAATCACACAATCTGGCGGGGAGACAAAAGGAAGGAAGCTTGCCAATAATGCTATCGTGCTAGACCCTGTCGAAGGCCTTCGAGATGTCTAGGTAGACCATAAGTGCCTCCCCGTGTTTCTCGATGGCCTCACTCCAGATGTGAATGATATACCTACGCCAGAAGATCTTTCTTGTAATTTTGTCAAAATAAAATAAAAATAGGAACGTCATATTAATTTCTCTTGATTTAAACAAAATAGGTTGGTTTCTACTAAAATCACATATTCATAGTACTTTATAGGAGGTTAGTACTTCTAAATTCTATAATCTTTGCTAAAGTATTTTTCTTATTTAAATCACTTTGGTTTATGTTGATTATTCATTAAAGACTAGGAAGTCATTTTCAGGCTGTTTTTGTTTAATAGATCATCGAGTTTTAATTATAAATCCTTTTACAAAGTTCAGAATCAGATAAGTAATTAAGTTTATCATAGCTGCTAGTTATGGCACCACTGTCCTATTTATAGACAATGAAATATATGTTAATTACATCTAATAATGAAAATAAAAATGACCAAAGTTATTTCTTTCATGTTAAAACTGGAAGGATCACCGACTCGTTTTAAGTTCTCATAAGTTCTCATAAATTCTCGTATGTTCTCCGCTCACGAGAATATTCTCGAACATTCTCGTTCCGAGAATATTCTCATTGTGAGAATGTTCCTTTTCCCCATCACTACACACAATACGTCTACTGCAGAGTAGAGGTCAGTCAATAGTGACCACAGTACAATAACCTAGCGGGTAGTGATAGTGACTGCGCGCTGGCATTAAGGCGTCTTCAAATTCGTCGCAAAGTGCCACGCGGCAGCAGCGCGGCTGCTGCTTTGTTGCAAATGCAAAGGAGAATGGGCATTTTGGTACTTGCTCCAATAGCAATCATTGTGTCATTGGATAGAACTTTTAATCAGGTTAAATCTTTACTATGGTGACTTGTCCCAAATCGTTGTCCGAAAACCATGGGAAGCCTCCAAAGTTAGTTGATATCATAATTGCAAATACAATAATGTTACGTACTTATCATGGTTGAAAATACGAAAAATAACAATTTAAAATAAAATTAGGTAATGAAAACGATACCTAAATATATTGTGTAACTATTCATGCATAATATATCGTGATATAATATGATAATGGTGATGAGTGATGACTTTTGAAAATATGTGTTTTTACATAAAATAGTATTTAAGATTTCTGTTTTTTGTTTGCTTAACAACACACGACGTGTGTGTCACCGATGTTGGCAGAGAATTAACAACGTTGTAGGAAGACACCTGCCATATCAGAAGTAGAACAGAATGTACGGGAACTTCAGGTTCCAGACTACACTCGAGCTCCAAACACTCCAGGGCATTGTATCTTTAACACCTGCCAAAACACAACCCGCTATCGAATACCAGAGACAATCAAGATTCACATTTTCTGTGAATATAAGTTATAATATTCCTGACGGTGCTAGAGTATGTGGACAACACCATGAGAGCAATGCTTAGGAAGAGCTGCCTCAATTTTACAATTTCGCACATAACTTCAATGCACAACAGTTTATTGACGTTTGTGACATGTTTAGAATGGCTTTAAATCGTGGACCTAGGCTAGATTTCAACACGAGAGCTGCTTTAAGCGACGAGGATATGCACTTTTGGTCAGGACGCAACTGCGAAGAGTTTGATTCCATACTACAACAAACACCGTCACTAAGTGAGAGGTGCAGGGAGCCTCGAATTGCGTTAGGCATATATCTGACGAAACTACGTACCGGAAACTCAGATGAAAGACTAGCGACGTTATTTAATATGTCACGAAGAAAGCTGGAACGTTTATTAACTACTAGCTTTTGCCACGACTTCGTACGCGCATATCCCGTTTTTTCCCGTATCCCGTTTTTTCCCGTTCCAAAAAACTATCCTATCTTTTAAGTTGGATCAAATAACAGATAGTTACAAAGTTTCATCAAAATCGGTTCAGTAGTTTAGGAGTCCATCGCGGACAAACAACGTGACACGTGATTTATATATGTGTAGGTATATTAAGATTGTGCGCGAATGCTTCATAAATGAATATGTAATATTACACTTGGGAGTGGACCATATGAACAGAAACGACGTTTTAGAAAATAACCTTACTATACCAAGAGGATTATTTGGCAATGAAGAAAACAATAAAGCTATCGTGATGTGCGATGGGACTTACGCACATCACGATAGCTACACACATATATATATATATATATATATATATATATATATATATATATATATATATATGTGTATATATATCAATAAAAGCTCGAACTTCTTGTTCTCTTATATATCTTATAATAATAAGACAAATGCAAAACAGTACACATAATACGCGGCAAAATTAAACCTGGTGGCTATACAATTAACAATACAGACACAATTACAGCAATGGAACCAACGGATTTATATAAATATTTAGGATACAGGCAACTCAAAGGACTAGATCACACAGCGATTAAACACACACTAAATACTGAATACAAAAGGAGAGTGATCGCAGTATTTAAAACTCAATTAACGGGGAAGAATTTAATAAAGGCATTAAACACCTGCGCGATACCAATACTAACGTATTCGTTTGGAGTGATCAAATGGTCAAAAACTGACATCCAACAAATCGAAAGAACCACACGCACCACACTTACCAAACATAATAACTTGCACCCTAAGTCTGCAATAGAACGATTGACTATAAAACGCCAACACGGAGGGAGAGGCTTAATAGACATTCATCACCTTTGGCAGAAACCAATCACTAGATTAAAAGCATTCTTTCACACAAGCAACTTTCATAAAGCCATAGCCACAAACGATTTTAACTACACTCCCCTTAACGTAAACAAAGAGAATACAACTTACGATGTAAACAATGACTCTCAACAACAAATGTTAGAAGAATGGAAAAAGAAAGTGCTGCATGGAAGGCACCCCCACGATCTAGAACAGTCCCACGTAGATGCAGTAGCTTCAAATAAATGGCTCAAGATAGGTAATTTATTCCTGGAAACCGAAGGTTTTATTATTGCAATTCAAGATCAAATTATTAACACTAAAAACTACAGGAAATTCATAATCAAAGACCCTACAATAACGAATGATAAATGCCGCAAGTGTCACAGCCAACCAGAGACCATAGGGGAACATGGGGCTCAATGGGTCATTTTTTTTTCTAAAGCTATTATGGGTTAAATTTCTGCTTTATTGACAGAGGTTATTAATTCAATATACAAAAGCATCTCTAATCTTTAATATAAATGCTTCAAATGCCTGTTTTATAGTTTGGTTTCCTTTACAAGATAGTTCTTTTTCATACTGCGAATTGATCCATTGTAACCCATGAATGGGCCACATTGAATCAGGGTTTGAGTTACAGTGGATCGAATGGGGTACTATGAATCATAAGGGTTTGAAATTCAATAAAACCTATTATATTAATTAAACTCTTGAACTTGAGGCGCGATAGAAGATATCGACGGCTGGATGTCATTTAGAAATTGAGTATTTCTGAAAGGGAATTCGACACGGTCTTCAAAGGGTGTATGGTTAGATGGTGTATTTTGACGGTTAGCAAAGAGGGTTATATCATCGTCGATTGCTGATGGTATCTGTATAGGTGGCAATATAGATGGTGATGGACTTCTTGTTCTGTTCTCGTCTTTATCGTTGCATAAATTAATTTCTTGTTGTTGCTCGCCTGGGTTTGGCTCGTATTGCTTATCGGTAACTTCACTGAGTGCGAAGTCAACGTCAGTAAAGACATCTCTGTTAAAAGGGAAATTCCCTTAGCCCAAAATGGGATTTTAAGCGCGCTTCCTTAACGCACCCAGCTACATCATAGATGGAGAAGGTTTTTCCTGGGTTGCACATCATCCAGTTATCAACCGCTTTGTTACATGCCGTTTTGAACGGCCCAGAAACGCCAACATCTAAAGGTGCATCTTTCCCGTTGAATGCGGTGGGACGGTAATAATTGTTACTCCATTCTCTTTTGCTAAATTAAGAGCCTCAATACAAATGTGCGACTCATGATTGTACTAGTATTAGAAGACTAGGGTTATTTTTGCAGCTATTTCTGTGAGTTATGAAATCTTGTAACGTCTTCACGAACAGTTCTCCATTTATCCGGCCAGATTGAGTGGCGAGACCTAAGGTCCCAGGCGGTGCGTCATTTACCATATATTGTTTAAAATTAACCCTTGGAAAAATCATAACCGGTGTCAGAATATTGCCCAGTGCACTCACGATGTAACATGTAGTTGCTAGTGTTCCCCTTTCGGCACTAGTAACTTTGGAGACCTGTTTCTGCCCATTGATGGCGAGCACTTTGGCTGACTTTTGTACAGTCACTGTGTTGGTTTCGTCTAGATTAAATACCCTGGTACCGTTGCCAAACGCGATTTCTCTTGACATAACATTTTCTAAATTATCAAAAAATAATTTGACAATGTGGCGGTTGAAGAAAGTTGCGCGGCTTTAACTGCAACCTTCCGGTGTTCTCAGACTCAGATTGCTGTGTCTTTTTCTAAGACCATATAGCCACTCAATACCTGCCAGTTTATTATCATGCCACTTTTGTGGCACCTGGATATTATTGAGCATTGCCATCTCGTATCCAAGTTTACGAATATCAATTGTAGTCAGACCATAGAACATCTGACTGCATTTAATAACATAGTCAACAATTGCTTTCTCATGAGTAGAGGAAAATATTTTGCGTACAGCATAGTTCGGTGTTAGTGCAATTGAGCTAGTAGGATCCTGAGTTTGATAGTTTTTTGTAATATCTTTGAAGAGTGGTGAACGGGATCTTGGTTAACTTTGAAACGGCTCTATGGTTTGACACTCCACTATCATGTTTAAAGCGTTACGCATTTGTTCTTCTGTATGAAGACCAATCTCTGTCTTCCTTTGTCTATCACGTGGCATGTTTACCTGTAAACAAGCAGTATACTTCGAAACTAGAACTTTTTGGGCAACAGTGGATCACGATCCAAGGAACCCCATTATCACATGATTCACTGTAACCCATTTGCTAATAACAGAAATAACGTTTCTTACTTTTCTTTTTCTTTTTTATTCCTGAGTGTTTATTCATTTTAGTATCTACCTATTAATCAACACACACATGATAACAACAATAATATAATATAATAACAACAATATAATATCACCATTATCTTAACAAATACAAACAAAAGCAAAAAAAAATCTATTTTTTTTTTATTAAATACTTAACACAAAATAACTCCGTTCCGACAGCAAATGGAGACAAGCGACTCGGTTATCATTAATCCTTGTAAAAAGACCTTTCCAATGATATATATAGTATGGCTATTGGGCTAAGTACCAGGCTTCATACATTCTTCCCATTCTCCTTTGAAGGCAAAAGGCAAAGAAGGTCTCTAGTCCCGAGGAATTTGAAAATTTGGTATTTGAAGAAATTATTGTCGATGCCGTCGCCCTGCGCCCTATAAAGTGCAATGGCGACAACTGCAGCAGAGGCTGATTTTACCTATAAAAACCTTGACCAAAAGACGTTTTGTATTCTGCTGTTTTCTTCTTCAAAACTGGACTGATCTATACAAATTATATACCAAAATTTAGAGGAAGACTATATCCATGCTTCTATTATTTTCTATTTTGTTAAAAACTTGTCAAATTTGTCTGATAGTCGTCTGAACATGGCGGTAAAAACGGGTTGTTTTTTCGTGACCGTCAGGATGTCTGGGCCAAACGAGATATGTACATAAGACTGTGTGCACTATTTACAGGGGCGTAGCTACCGCCGTATTTGCCGTATCAATTATACGGGGCCCCCGGATCACAGGGGCCCCCATTTATGGCAGCAAGAATAAAATACTGTCTGTAACCTCAAATCATGCTTAGTATAATCAATAAGACGCCTATGATGGAAGAGTAATGATGATATGAGCGAAAGTTTTGTGGCGAGTAGTGCCAATTTGAAAAAAGAAACAACCCTGCAATCTGCCCTTTTGAGCATTTTCGCACTCGGGTGAAAAGGGGCCCCCAAAAAACGTTTGATGCAGGGCCCCTTAAGGTATAGCTACGCCACTGACTATTTAATACCTATTTGCTACTATTTACTACCTATAATGAGATATTTGCGACCTCTGCGTTTTAAAAAATATCAAAGAAATAAAGTGGTCAGCCATTCTGACGTTAGGTTGGCTAACCATTTCCAAGTTCTCATACCAGCGAAATGCGTTTGTATGGAGAAATGCCCAAGAGTTACCGACTAGTGTCCCCTCTTAAACTATACAGACATCTTGAACTTAGGTAGGTACATCAACATGGTGACAAGCCGACTAACCACGATAAAATTAGAAAAAAAAACAAGAAAAAGGGATCGCAGGTCTTTTATCAGAACCCCGCCTCGAATAGGATACCTAAGTTTTCGCTTAGCCATTAATACAGAAATAGAACTAACTTTGTCAACTTACACAGATAAGGCTGAGAGTAGCTTCCAAAAGTGGAGTAGCAATCGCACAAGGCAATAGAATGACACTTCGGTTTAACTTATGACCTTCTTTTAATAAGTAACTTCAATACTATAGACACACACACATACTTACATTTCTTTGCAAATGATTTAATTTCATCAATTCAACCATTAGGGTATAAGCTATGATAGCCTAGGGGTTACAATAGTTGAGTAAGCACGATCATGCGCAATGAGCCGCGGGTTCATATATAGTTTTTTTAATGTTTTAAAATTGCTCGAATAATCAAGCTATTGAATAGTTCCTTGTTATGTTTGTCTCGTTCACTAAACTCGTAATTTGGACAAAATATCAATTTTTTAAGGTAAGTTTGATACATTTGTACCTAGTCATAATTTTATAAGTACCTACTTAATATTTTAATAAAATTTCTTCTAAGCTGGACAGTAGCGAGCGTTGTGATAACTTTTACGTTAACAGTTACTGCACATTCATTCCAATAGAAATACAATTTGCTTTCTTACCACTAAATTCGGATATGTTATCCGTTTTTGGGATCACGTGTTTGGAAGACGCAACTTGTTTGACGAATCATTTAAGCCCAGTCTTACTTGTAGTTCTAACGTAGCAATAAACTACGAATTACATTTTGTCATTGCATTTTTAAAACGGCACTGGTGAGTATTGCCTGCAGGATATACCGTACACACTAAAAATTAAATCAAAGGTGTACGAACTTATAGGAGCAATTTAATTCGTGCCTCCACCTTTCGCTGATAGTATTGGTCATTACAAGTGTCATGTATTAATTAATAACAATTTCAAATGCTATGACGATAATAAGCGAAAGATCGAAGACAGTTTATTAACACCTATGACGCTACATTTAATAATCTTTACTCCAATCTAAAAAAAATTGTGGTCACCCTATTTCCTAAATTAAAGGAAAAAAATAAAACTCGATTTTCTTATACAATAAAAGGTCTTTTAATTTCCTTCTGGTATCGAATTTGTTGTACATTTTTTTCATGACAACAGTACATTTTGTGTTTGTCTTATCTGCATACGTTAATCGTAAGAAATCGAAAACAAAAAAAAATGGAGGATTGAGGGCCTGAATTTTATAAAGGTCATAACTTTTAAACAACAAGAAATGGTAACCTGTTCTTGCTTTCACAAATCACAATTTATTTAGTAGCATATAGGACTGCAAACAGCAGCTGTAAGTTAATAATTTCATTTTATTTGCGTAATAAACTTTTACGTGTGTGAGGATTGAGGGCCCATTTTGAACAAATATGTACAAAGTAGGACAGTGTTTTGCGATAATATCTTGCTTTCACAAATTTTGTTTGGCATTAGCTTAGATTTTGGCATTAAGACTTTTTTTCTAGCGTCCATAGTTTACCAGATAGGCCTACAGATGGGCCCTCAATCCTCTATGTGAGGATTGAGGGACTAACTTCAGAGTCCATATCTCGCTTATTTGACTTTCACAAATTCTGATTCCAACTTTCTCATTTTTTTTGGAATATTCACTAAATCGTAAGTACATTTTCAAAGAGTTTTAACAAATTAGTCCTCACACCACACGCACATGAAAGGAATAGTTTTAGATGAAGTTTGTCCTACTATTTTGCAAATAAGACGGAAATGAAAATGTGTACTTATTTTTTTGCAACAGCAACTGAAAGGGGTCTGAAAGTGGGGCCACGAGGGCATGTGGGGTATAGATACGAACGCCGTGGCGATATTTGAAGGCGGCGGCGGCGTGGAGGTACATTTTCCACGGCAGCGGCGGCGTGCCGGCGGCGCGGCCTTGAACCAATCACTGAAGGAGCGCTTCAAGAAAATAGCAATCTATCGGGGCGGGGCGGCGTGAAAAAAATCTTCAAATTTCAAATCCTTTTTTGGCTCTGTCCCCATTGTCATCGTCAACCTAGAACAATCTATTGCGAATATGGTGTCCCCAATTGTCTGACACTCATCTCGATTCTCGACAAATCTCTTCTAGCTGATGTCACCTTGTGAATCCCTCAGAGCATAGCATTTTCTATAGCTTGTTGAGTTATCTTCAACATAAGGACCGGAAAGTAGCCATGTTGTTAACGTTATCCAATGCGTTTGTCAACCATTTCGAGTAACTTACATCCAGCTGACTCACTTCTCGCCGTAGTATCTATGCTTTGTTCAGTTTGCTGGTCCTGGGTTTGGATGTTCATTGTCGCCGCATACGCACAATGGACATCTCAGTACTTACCTACTTGAATATATGGTCAATCGACTTGGCGTCGCGGCAGACCTCAAAACTGACTGGCCAATTCCGTTATGATTCTGATGTGATGTGAGAGAGATGGAGCTACACAGGACATTTTTAGGGTTCCGAAACAAAGGTCACTCGGGTGTCTGTCTGTCTGTCTGTCCGTCTGTCACAGCCAGTTTTCTCCGGATCCACTGGACCGATTCTATTTAAATTTAGTACACATATGGACTTCTGTGACCCAAACACGGACGCGTTACGTAAATCATTAAATTTTTAGTATGGGGGTCACTTTTGGGGGTCAAACTAGAATATTAAAAATAAAAGTTTTTTTTACAATATCGTGTGACATATCAAATGAAAGGGCTTATTGTGAGGGTTTTAGTTATATTTTTTTCATAAATTTAAAATAAATGGTTTTGAAGTTATTCAAGAAATTAGACGAAAAATGACCATTCCCCCCCCCCTTATCTCCGAAACTACTGAGCTAAAATTTTGAAAAAAAATGGAGATAATAGATCTTTACCTAAAGATTACAGGAAAACCTATAAGAAGTCTGTTGTGTTAAAATAACATGTTAAAAAAATTAAATTCGTTCGGAACCCTTTGCCCGCGAGCCCGACTCGCACTTGGCCAGTTTTTTTTTTATTTCGCCTATATTGTCTCACTGCAGGGAAAAGGCTTCCCTCCAAGTCCTTCCAGATTTTTTGTACCAAGCCAGCTCGAACCAACCCTGGCAGTAGGCGTTTAGGTCGTCTCGCCACCACTTCCTAGGCGTGGCTGACGTTAGTTAAAACATTTTTAGTAAATATTCAATGTTAAAAATCCTTTTAAATGCTTGCATACTTTGTCGCTGTAACGAATATGAACCTTAATACAAAAAAATGCTTCGCGGTGGCACGCCAGATCATTCCAGCGGCGACGGCGCGCCGTTTAAATCCACGGCGACGGCAGCACGTCTGCGCGGCGCCCATATCTAGTGGGGTATCATAATATGATACGCAAATAGCTCTTTCATTATTAATGAAAGAGCGCACATCCTCAAACTTTTTTTTTAAGGCCGCATAGTTTTCGACTTTTGACGAAAAATTTAAAAAAATATGACCGTCCCCCCTTATCTCCGAAGTTCGCATAGAGAAAAATCAGAAATTATTTTATGTGATATAAGTCTAAGTAAAGATTACGGGAGAAAAAAAGAAACCATCAACAAAAATTATATTAGTCCCACTATCGGTCAACAGTTATAATATAATTATACGTAGGTACCAACATATAATAAAATAACTGCTTATAAAAAAAAATCACTTTTCTAGCCTTTCCATCGGCGAACTTTTTAATTAGGTTATCAAAGTCGATGTTTTCAGCAATTCGTTTTCGATTGACCAAGTTAAATACATTTATTTGAAAAAGTATGTCATAGGTACTAAACAACCAATGAAACTATAGCCAATTTTTTTTACTGTTCTGCTAAAGTAGTAGCCTCATGTGACCATGTGAGATTTTAATATAAGTTTTCAGAGTTTTAAGAGTCAAAGTAATTAAACCGTCATCGGGTGGCACTGATTTTACTTGCTCCCCAACGTGAAACACTGAGGTTTTTAGGGTTCCGAACAAAAACCGGAACCCTTATAGGATCACTTGGGTGTCTGTCTGTTTGTCTGTCTGTCACAACCAGTTTTCTACAGATCTACTGGAACGATTCCGCTTAAATTTGGTACACAAATGGACTTCTTATGACCCAAAACACGGACGCGTTAAGTAAATAAATAAATTTTGAGTATGGCGGTCTCTTTTGGAGGTCAAAGTAGAAAATTACAAAACTGTATCGTGCGATATATCAAATGAAAGGGCTTACTGTGAGAGTTTTGATTATATTTTTTCATAATTTTAAAATCAGCAGTTTTGAAGTTATTCAAGAAATTAGGCCAAAAATTACCATCCCTCTGTAGATAGGTAGTTCCGGAGATAAGGGGCCCTTATCTCCGGAACTTCTTACTGAGCCCAAAATTTTGAAAATAAAAAATGCAGATAGATTCTTTACCTACAGATTACAGGAAAACCTATAGGAAGTATATAGTGTTAAAATAACATGTTACAAAAATGAAATTCGTTCGGAAACCTTTACACGCGAGTCCAACTCGCACTTTACCAGTTTTTTATACACTGGCACTTCCAATCGTATAACACGCCATATTACTATTCCAGTCAAATTAGCATTAAATGTGGGTAAAGGGCCGTCCGCACACATCCGGGTCACTGGGCTATCCGAGTTCAGAGTTAATAATATTATTTTTCTTTTTTGTATTTCAATAATGTGGATTAGATAGATCGTAAATAATTTTATTTTGTCGGACAAGTTCTATTAATTTTTCTGTGTTCATGTTGCATAAGTACTCTTGAATCCCTGACGAGACGCGGCTGGGACTGACATAAAAAATCGGATAGCACTGTCAGGGCGTCCGTGCGTGCTCCGGGACACGGACGATCCGGAACCTCCTGATACGGATATGTGTGAGCAAGTTCGTCCAATTATAGAAGGAACGTAAAATTTGCAACAGTTTTTGTAACGCACACTTTTTCATGTGCTCAACCGTTTTTAGGGTTCCGAAAAAAAAGGAACCCTTGTAGGATCACTCGGGTGTCTGTCTGTCTGTCCGTCTGTCACAGCCAGTTTTCTCCGGATCCACTGGACCGATTCTGTTGAAATTTGGTACACATATGGAGTTCTATGGCCCAAACACCGACGCATTACGTAAATTATTAAATTTTTAGTTTGGGGGTCGAACTAGAAAATTGAAAAAAAAGTTTTTTGAACAATAACGTGTGTCATATCAAATGAAAGGGCTTACCGTGAGGGTTCTAATTATATTTTTTTCATAAATTTAAAATAAATGGTTTTGAAGTTATTCAAGAAATTAGACGAAAAATGACCATTCCACCCCCCCCCCTTATCTCCGAAACTACTGAGCCTAAAATTGTGGAAAAAATGGAGATAATAGATCTTTACCTAATAATAAATTAATAAAAAATAAATTAATATTTTTTTTTTTTTTTATTTGTGATGGGTTTGCTCTTGACTCCAGTCTAGGTCAGAGATGACCGAGACAAAGTCTACGATGGAGCGAGCTTACCCAGAAGGAGCCTGTTCACTCTAACTTTGAAGAGATTAGGGTTGTAAGCGTTTGGAAACACGGACGCAGGCAGAGAGTTCCACTCCTTTGCTGTGCGCATTATAAAAGACGTTTGGAAACGCTTAGTGCGAGTTGGTGGAATAGCAACAAGGTAGGGATGGTAAGATGCAGTGCGTCTGGATGTCCGATGGTAGAAGGGGGCCGGTGGGATGAGGTCGTGGAGTTCTTGGGCACACTCACCGAAGTACAATCTGTAGAAGACCGACAAGCAGGCAACCTTACGGCGATGAGCCAAGCTATGCAGCTTGGCATCCACCAGTTTTACGTCACCGATGAGCCTCTTAGCTCTGCGTTCCACCGAGTCAAGCGCGGCAAGCTGATACTTAGCTGAGCCATCCCAAAGGTGGCTACAATACTCCATGCAGGATCGGACTTGCGCTTTATATAGGGTTAAAAGCTGTCCAGGCCTGAAGTATCGCTTCACCCTATTTAGGATGCCCAGCTTTTTGGCCGCGGTTTGGGCATTGTACTCGATGGTGGCGCCGAAGTTGAGACTGGATGTCAACTCCATGCCTAGGAGCTCGAGCCGATCAGTCACAGGAACAGATGCACCCCGAAAAGTAGGAGTTTGGTCAAAACGACTCCTTTTTGCGGTAAAAAGACACGCCTGTGTTTTGGTGGCGTTAGGCTTAAGGTCAAATTTGTCCGCTCTACCATGGCCTCTCTCAAGGAACGAACTTCATCCCCGCTGGTTGTTGCGCTGGACAAGTATCTCTCTGCAACCGTACTGTCATCTGCGTACCCAACAAGACCAAGCTGAAGTAGGTCATTGATGTGCAGCAGGAAAAGAGTTGCAGAGAGAACAGACCCCTGAGGAACTCCAGCATCAATAGCCATGAGGTCAGAGGAGCAGCCGTCAACGACTACTCGGATCGACCGTTCACTCAGGAAGTCTGATATCCAGCTACAAAAACCAGCTGGGATGCCATAAGCAGGAAGCTTGCTCAGTAGACCTGCGTGCCAAACCCTGTCAAAGGCCTTCGAGATGTCGAGCGACACGGCAAGTGCTTCGCCGTGTCTCTCGATGGCCTCGCCCCAGCAGTGCGTGACATACACAAGAAGATCGCCAGTTGACCGTCCCCGGCGAAAGCCATATTGACGGTCACTGAGGAGATCATTGTCTTCAAGGTAGGTCAGCAGCTTACTGTTAAGAACCCTTTCCATAACCTTGCAAAGGATGGAGGTAATGGCGATCGGACGGTAATGTGCAGGGTCAGCACGGTCTCCCTTTTTGGGCACCGGTTGCACATTCGCAAGCTTCCATGATTTCGGCACCGTTCTTTTTTCAAGAGAGTGGCGGTACAGGCGTGCCAACACAGGAGACAGTTCAGGTGCACATTGCCTCAGCACTCTCGCTGGAATACCGAATGCCGTCAGGCCCGCTGGCCTTATTCACGTCTAGACTGCACAATACTCTTCGGACCTCTTTAATGTGAACTGTGATCTCCGGCATCGAAGAGTCACAACGAGGTAAAGTCGGTGGTTGCTTGGAGCCAGCGTCCAGACGCGAATTGCTTGCAAAGAAAGTTGCAAATAAATTTGCTTTCTCACTTGCAGAGTGAGCCAGCGAGCCATCAGGTTTCAACATTGGAGGCAAAGTGGGTCGACAGAAATTCGTTTCAACCGCTTTCGACAGGGACCAAAACTGTTTACTACCTGGAGGGTGCAATGCTAGACTCTGCCTCTGCCTCTCTCTGACTCGGCCTCTGTTAGACCTTTACCCAAAAATTCTAATCCGACTAGTTTGAAAGACCTACGACCCATTAGCATCTTGCCATGTCTGTCTAAGGTACTGGAAAAGGTCATCAGCCACCAGTTGACACTTTTCTTGGAGCAGAATAGCATATTACCAGATTTACAATCAGGTTTCAGAAAGCAGCGCAGTACCTTTACTGCTTTACTGGATGTAACTGATAATGTGCTGTCTGCCCAGGATAAAGGGATAAGTACATTGCTGGTATTCCTCGATTTTTCCCGGGCTTTTGACGCAATAAATATACCATTGCTACTATCTAAGTTGACTTATTACGGTTTCGACCCTGACGCTGTACAATGGTTCCAGAGCTACCTCAGTGATAGGAAGCAACTTGTAGACCTACGTTTGGGGGATGGCACCACACTTAAATCGGCACTCAGTTGTATAAAGAGAGGAGTCCCGCAAGGCTCCATATTAGGACCGATTATTTTTATATTATACTGTGCTGACATAATTAAATGCCTTCAGAAATGCAGGTACCATATATACGCCGATGACGTGCAACTGTATATATCATTCTATCCAGACGAGTACGATAGAGCTATAAAAGATCTAAATGATGACCTTCGCAGAATCGCCGCCTGGTCCGAAGATAATTGCCTGTCATTAAACCTTAACAAAACCAAATTCATGGTTCTTGGCACAAGACAGCAGTTAGCTAAACTACCCGCAAATTTCGTGGTCGAACTCATGGGCAAACCAATCGACCGAGTGTATGAAGCGCAAAACCTTGGTCTTATTATGGACAAGGACCTTCGCTTCGAAAACCATGTCGCTGACTCAGTGCGAAACTGCTTCTACCGCCTAAAAGTCCTGTATAAAATGAGGCCGTACCTATCTGAATCCCTACGGGAACAGCTTGTGGAAAGTCTGGTTTTGTCCAGGCTAAACTATGCAGACACGGTGTACGGCCCGCGCCTACTGGCTCGTACAGACCAACTCATTCAGAGGGTTCAAAACGCTTGTGCTCGGTTTTGCTACAACATTCCTCCCAGAAGCCACGTAACGCCTTTCCTGAACAAACACCTTTCTCTTAAAATGAAATCGAGACGTAAACTACATTTGGCCTGCCTGTTGTTCGGTGTCATTAAATTTCAAAAGCCAGACTACCTCTACAGCAAGCTGAGCTGGATAGCTAGCAGACGAGAATGTAAGAGAAGGCAATGTTCGCAGCAACTTTCATCGCAGCCCCACAGTACAGCAGCATTCAAAAGCAGTTTCCGTTACGCAGCATCCAAAATATGGAATAATCTACCGCCGCCTATTAGAGCACTAAACACAATCGGTACCTTTAGGAGACGCTTACGGCAGTATTTAATAGACGCGCAACGGAAACTAGACATAATACACTTGAACGTGTCTTTAATTTGATGTTGGGCCAATTCTCAGCTGATTCGGTGTGTGTGTGTGTGTGAGGTTACATATAGTCCTTTGTTATATACTTTATTGTACGCCAAAAGTATGAACAAAAATTAAACTTAAAACTAAACACATACAATGGGCGGCTTTATATCATTCCGCGATCTCGATTCTTCTTCCTCTCATCCTTTATTAGTTATTAATTATTATCGAAAAGTGACACCTACCTACCTTTCTTTCTGTCAATATCCATAATTATTTCACTTTGACTCACCACTCTGTGACAACGTTTAAATTACATAGTCTGATCGCATATTTATCAAAATATATTTAAATATTTAAAGCTGCTTGCAATCCGTCTATTTCGCTCGGCTGTTCCCGGGATAGTGGTTACGTAGGTAACGTGCACTGCGCGGATTGTATGGCATTAAGTCTGGGTTGGGAATCGCACGAAACAGGTTTTTTTTTTCTTTTTTTTTTGCGTAGATTTATTTCTGTTTGCTTATTGTTTCAGTGTTTTCTTTCCTTTGTTTTTTTTAACATATTATTTATCACTGCACACAAAATTATATTTATGTTTAACTACACTTTAGCATATTATATGTTTACCTTTATATTTAATACCCTACAAAACTGGTTTACATCCGTACACTTCAACATAAGGTGCAGTTGAAAACCAGCGTCAGGCAGCACCTAGTTGTCTGGCATTTTGCTGAACTGGACCTATTTGGCGCAGTCGCGGGACACACAATGTTATTGTTTTTTGTTTCTTTTTTAAATTAATTTTCATTTCCTCATATTGTTGGCTACATTGTGTGATTTCGTGTGTGCCAAATAAAGTAGTTTTCTTTCTTTCTTTATTCTTTACCTAAAGATTACAGGATACGATTACTATTAGAAGTCTGTAGTGTTAAAATAACATGTTAAAAAAATTTAATTCGTTCGGAACCCTTTGCACGCGAGTCCGACTCGCACTTGACCAGTTTTTGAGATAGAGGGCGGAGAGCGTGCAGCGCTCACCCATACTGTAATATATGGTACCTAACTGTGAATCTCGGTAAATAATACCTTGTATAAAGTTAAGAAAACGTTTTAATGGATTTTCCCACTCGTTATTCTGCTCTTTTAATGACATTGTCTTTAAATTCGTTTGCTATAGTAATTTCTTTAATATTATCATAATATCAGGAGAACGAAAGGATCCCTTGGTAGAATTGGTCAAAGATCGTGTACGAATTAATTACAGCTGAATCAAGGTCCTTACCATATCGTTTGCATACTAATTTCTCTACACAAAGCAGGTAAATATTATTAAACTATAGAAAACGAATTTAAAGACAATATCATTAAAAGAGCAGAAGAACGAATGGATTCCTTGGGAGAATCAATTTTGCACCCCTCTCGTAATTTTGCGTCACGTTTAGGAGTGACAACAGACAGTGACAAAAACCAGTCAACAAACGGTCGGGTGTCACCCCTAAACGGGTGTCAGACGGTGCGGGCTGCCCGGGTTGACCGTCTGCGGCGCCCCTCTATATCCGGCGCTCTGGGCCGTCGCCCAACCTCGCCCTACCCTAACGCCGCTACTGGGTCTAGAGATGGCGCTGATCTAAAACTGCAATAAACACCGCAGTGTTAAAATTCTCTTACGAATATCGCCTATGAGAATTTAAGAACATTTCACGTTTTATGTGATGGTACGGAACCCTCGGTGCGCGAGTCCGACTCGCTCTTTACCGGTCTTTTTTGTTATTTTCCACCAACGCTTCTTTACATATGAATCGATGATTGTAAAAACCCACCATTGAACATTTTTGAATCCCGCTTTCGATAGGTTTGATGTTCTTTTAACCATTTGTTCTTGATTAGAAGTATCTAACCCAATCCGAGCCCAAATATGTCTACCTACTCACATGCACCTGCACCCACACTAAAAATGCCTCCGAGCTATAAACGACTAAACATGCCTACTTTTTCTGGGACAAGCCCGCCACACATTCCCAACCACTGCAACTCCTGAAAGCCAGAATCAACAGTGGCGACCACCAGAAAAACGCCGAGCCAATGGAGCCCTACTTCTGGGCCCTAAAATAGTACCTGCGTAGCTATGTAAATGGATCAAGAAAACAAGTAGTATAGTCGTATTAGGTTGGTACCTATTGTACCTTCTCTGGTTTGCCAGCTAGAGCTAATATTTTAGCGATTTAGAGGTAGGTATGTATTGCTCGAATGAAATACCGGGTAGTTTAAATTGTTTTATTATTATCTATTCGCATCTAGGTCGATAATATTATATTTACAAAACTATTATTAAAGTGCTTTATTTTCCGCAAGGACTAAGTCCTGGCACAGTTTTACAATATTGTGGTCCTGGTTAACATTTAAAATTATAGGCAGTTACTTGAATTTCCAGTAAACAAATACAATTGAGTAGGTTCCTTCCTAGGTAGGTACCTACCTGTTTTCCCGTGAAATAGTACAAATAGTATTATTTTATTAAAAGTTATTAAGTACCTAATCTTAATTAATTTCCATAGGAAGTTGGATTATAAAATATAAAAATAAAATATAAGTATTTCATTTTAAATTGGTTGCACACGAATGACAATTGATTTGTGATAATAGATTGCGATAGTAGGTATTTTTCTATGTATAAAATTATGAACAAAAATAATTAAATTAAATACTAGATAGTTACATAGTTATACAAACCTACTTATGTAATTTTGGCAGTGATATCATATTCTATCCGTATTATTTTTCTTCTTTCAATTATTTTATATAAACATCACAATATTTAAGTCCTAGAAATAACGTTTCGAGTGAATTTCTTGTCTCTTCATTGCCGGCGTCTTCCTCGCAACCCGCGGCGGTAGTATGGTCGGTTCAACCCGGACCGACCGTACGGGTTGTACGAGCGCTGTGGATACGGCCGACGTATAGCTGCGTTTGGTACTGAGTTCAAGTCGCCTATCGGCACCGTAGGCAAGCGCACCGAGCTTTTGTGAGGCACCGGCCATTCTCTTATGCAAACAGCACACCTGTAGAAGATAAGCATGTAAGTACATATATATCCACAAAACATACCTCCCTTCCTATCTGGTAACTAGTGAGATAGCCTGAAACGAAATTATGCTATCCGACGCACACTCCCATATGTAACCGATAGAGAAGCGTCAGTGCGGCAACTAGGTGCTGATTTTGAAGGCTTTGGAGTTTTGACTCGTCGAGTGCATCATAGCCGATGATACTCTTGTTTCGTTTCTCGATCGATTTAAGCGCATTACTGATGTCTGGCAGATCCGTTCCAGAGTAGAAGGTACTGCATACATAGGTAATCGAACTTGCTGGGAAGATTGTGAACAAGTGTGTGCATACCCGGGGCACTTCTTTCTCTAACTCTTTTTATTCGCTCAGCTTCGTTGGGATGGCAATCAGACATGACCGGGAGAATTTAACGAGCTATCTGAGGCGCAGGGTGTGTGTTCATTCCAATACCGTCAACTTTCAAACTTTTGCTGAGAAATTCGTAGTGGATAACCTCAATAACACTTTGCCCAACGTGGGAATGAAAATCAGGACCCCGCGCTCAGCAGTATCGCTTGCAATCGTGATATAACGAGACAACCTGTAGAGCAGATACTTTGCAAACCTATGGAAAAATGTCATCTTTGAATTTGTTTGCTTACCTGCTAACTTTAGAGACTTGGTCGGCCTTTAAGGTTTGCTGTTCTGGTTTTTCGAACATTCTATAATCATCTATTACTGAAAGCCAATAGGAAATGGCCGTTGCAAAGAAGTTACAGCGACCGAGCCCGTTGCATTCGATGAAGGGCCGTGAGCGGAACTGTCGCATGCACGATCCGGGAGATATGAGGCTTTGTCCTGTTGCATGGCGCGCTCCTGCCGTGTGCTGCAAAGCGTTAACATAATTTAAGTCAGGACATTTTTAACAAAGTAATTTTTGTTAAGAGTAATTATTTTAACAATATGTCCTGTTACGATACATTGGAAATCCAGTAGGTTCCTCTCCATATCCTCAGTGCTACCTTTAAAAATCGTTGCATAATTATGAGCCATAGCTTAGGAAGGCTATTCACCGTTTTTAGTGACGCTAGGCGACACCAGAAATAACACCTCAATATTTTCGCACTTGGGTTTCATCTTGCGGTGCTGAGTGAGCGTTGATAAAACATTAACACGCTTTTATTAAAGCACCTATTTAAGTACCTATCGAATATTTTGTATTATGCCTATTTAACGTATCCCTTGTCCCTTCACACAACGATACTTCAAACAGTGGCGTTTTCGTTTTGGTGACGGCAGTCGCAGGCCATTTTTCGGAAGGGGGGAAGGTGTTCCATTTGTGGTGCAGGTTTTTATTTTCAGGAACGAAAATAGAAAAATGGAATTTTCATCACGCTTACAAACAAAATCTTGAAAATTTGTGCACCTCGCGTCGGATTATTGACGCAAGCAAGCTCAATAACTGAGAGAGTGTTGAACGTCAGAGTGAGCGAAGCGAGCTCGAATATTTTTAATATGGCACACGATAGTGACAAAACCAGTCAACAATCGGTCGTGTGTCACCCATAAACGGGTGACACCTAGTGCGAGCCGCCCCCTCCACAACCCCCTCGCTACGCTACCGACTTCAAACAGTGCTGTTTTAGTAGGTATTGGTGTCCGTACTGATACCGGCAATTATCTATTAAATATCTATTTATGCAGTAAATTCAAAATTTTCTTACCATAAGGAAACTGTAACCTTGCCACAACTCCCTCCAACCAGTCGGACATTCAGGTACTAAGTTGCTTTGACTATGGATGGCAATAGTTCGTGTGGGTGCTTCGCATACCTGGCATCTGAAATTTTGTTGTAAATAATATTATAATGAATATTAAGCTAACCGTTCGGGTGTGAAATATTTCGCTTAACATAGGCAGGTACTTAGTATATCTAATGGACTAAGGTCTAGGTCTGAATCAATCAGACAATAAACGAAGAAAAACCGAACGACCCTCACTATTGGGTCGATGTATGCTTAAATAACTTAACACTTGTCATGCAGCAGACGAGTCTTACCTGGATATATAATTTCCAACATCCTTAGCTTGTATGGGTGTCATAGACATAGGCATAGGTTCTGGAGTTGATAACCAGAAACTATAATCTTCACGCTGAGCAAAATTGCAGATTTCGTTGTAGTTACAGAACATGTAAGGCATAGTCGAGAATTTGCGCAAGCAGCTCCCTGAAGCACCTAAAAGAAAAGCAAATGCTTTATCGTACAAGTCGTCAAAACTTTCATTTTTACTTAAACTCTTGGTCATATCGGTAACTTACCTAAATCTTGTCCATGTGCTTTTCCGTCTGCAATAATATGAATAAGAGAATATCCGCTCCAAAGAGGTGAGGTCCCCGACGGGCACTGTGGAATCATTCTTTCTTGTGAGTGAACAGCAAAATAGAAGCCTCTGGATTTAGGTACTGGCTGCACAGCTGGTGGACCAGCATCTCCCACGGCACCACGATATCCTTCGTAACCCTGTAATCCTTTTATGCCCTTCAAACCTTCTCGTCCCATTAGTCCTGGAGGTCCTATTTCACCGGGGAAACCATCATCTCCTCTCATTCCTTTTCTGCCTGGTATGCCGTTAGGGCCAATTTCACTCGGTCTACCATCTCTTCCCGGCTGCCCATCATATCCACGCGGACCCATTTCACCAGTTTCTCCAGGTAAAATTTCAGAATCGGCTAATAGATCTCCTGCATCACCTTTTATACCTTTAAGGCCAGGTGGTCCATATGGCCCCTCCTCACCTTCGTCACCTTTCAGCCCTCTTAATCCTTGTGCACCCACTTGTCCCATTCTCCCAGGTGTGCCTGAATCACCTCCATCTCCTTTCTGCCCTTTAGCACCATTGAAACCTTGATATCCTTGGTCTCCGCGTGGACCTTTCGGGTTGTCTGAGTCACCTATTTCTCCGGTATCGCCCTTAAAACCTTTTATGCCCGGGTTTCCAACCAGTCCTGGATTACCTGGTCGTCCAGATATACCACGAGGCCCTGGTGCTCCATCCATACCGATCATACCTTTTGGCCCTTCGAATACAAGACCTGGGGGACCACGTAACCCATCGGGACCATCAATACCATATTCACCAGGTTTACCCTTCTGACCCCTAGCACCGGGCCAACCAGGAAGACCATCAATGCCAGGTTTTCCCTGTTCTCCTCGTGGGGCATTTTCTCCGTTTATACCAGTGAGACCGGGTGGTCCAACATCACCCGGCAATCCGCGGTATCCAATCAAACCGATATCACCAACTTCTCCTTGAAGTCCTTCGTCTCCTTGTTCACCCTTGATGCCTACGAGTCCATAGAATCCTTGATCACCGATATCTCCCTTGGGACCAGGAAGACCTTCCATGCCCATTTCACCCATATCACCGTCAGTAGGGCGAACGTAAGTAGTGATTCCTATATCACCCTGCTCTCCTTTAATTCCAGGAATGCCTGGGCGTCCGCTTGGTCCCATGAAACCAACTTCACCAGGGCGTCCAGGGGAACCTATGCGTCCAGATCTACCTACGAAGCCTCGGTCACCTTTCTGTCCTGGCAACCCAATAGCTCCTTGTATCCCATGTTGACCTTTGTTGCCAACTCCTCCCGTCCTTCCTGGGCGACCAGGTGTTCCAGGGAAACCGCTGTCCCCTCCATCACCGCGTTCTCCAACAAGACCGAAATCACCAGTTTGACCTTTCCTTCCCGCATTTCCGAATGCCCCTGGGTATCCAGTATTTCCTTTATCGCCTTTTAATCCTGGTGGACCTGCAATACTTAGACCTGGTGATCCGAAGTCTCCTTTCGCACCTTTAAATCCTTTTAAACCGGGTCTTCCATTAGGGCCATTATAACCAGGTACACCTGCGTCACCTTTCAAACCTCTTGGAGCATCGTCACCTTTAATACCTTTAAGACCAGGAAAACCCCACTCTCCTCTCGCTCCCTTGAAACCGGGACTGCCGTCATTGCCAGGGAAACCAGGAAGACCTGTGTCACCAATTACACCTTTAAGACCAAAAGGTCCTACTTGTCCAATTTGACCAGGAATTCCGTCAAATCCTACGGAGCCCGTGTCTCCCCGATCTCCTGGAGCACCAGGGTTACCGGCAATTCCTTGTCTGCCTGGGAATCCGTTTATACCCGTTAGCCCATCTTCGCCCGGCATGCCACGAATTCCACTAGGTCCTATGTTTCCCTTCATTCCTTTGGGACCGTTATCGCCAATTATTCCATGGGGTCCTTGTAAACCTGGTTCTCCAATTACACCTAAGCGTCCTGGCCAACCAGGTTGACCTGCTAAGCCAGGAGCACCCCGGACTTCTATTCCTGGAATTCCTTTTCTTCCCTGTTGACAAAAAATCTTGTATTACTTGTGGAACTATAAAAGACAAAAGTGATGAAAACTAGCAGTGCGGAAATCCGCTACCTCAAGTGCGGAGAAAAATTACGAATTTAACTCAGGAACTGAACTTTGCTATTATTTGTATTAATTAATCGTGATTCGGTAAGTATTTCATGGTTTACATGGGGTAGACATGAAAGTTTATCGAAAATGTACCTAACAAAAAGGTCCTATGTATTCAAATCATAAAGTTATTCGATATGCATCATTTTACCTGCGGCCCTTGTGGTCCATCGGGACCCATATCTCCGGCTGGACCCTGTTGTCCTTTATTTCCCATAGATCCAGTTCTTCCTGAAATGCCTGGATAACCTGCATCACCATCTTCTCCTCGTTCACCAGCCAGACCATCAAAACCTTTTTCGCCCGCTATTATGGCCAAACCAGGGTTGCCACGAGTTCCTTTTTTTCCTTTGTTCCCTACTTCACCCACAGGCCCCGGTGGCCCTTGACTACCAGGTATTCCATAAGGCCCTATACTACCTTTTCTTCCAACAAAGCCTTTATAACCTTTCAAACCCTGTATAGACCTGCCAGATGGTCCTTGATCGCCATGTAAACCCGGGATACCATCGAGTCCCATGTCACCCCTTTCTCCTTTTGGTCCATAGATACCTGCGAAAGTTATATGTATAAATAACCCTCCTTCTGGTGCAGTTGGGTAATTAAATATAGGTACTACTTAACCGGGTGTACTATGCCGACTCAAATGCCAAATAATCGAATATCAAATGATCGACCACTAGAAATCGAACGTCTAAGTTCTCGAACGTTCTTAATAACTAATGTTTAATAAATCAAACATTTAATAATATCGTACACTCAATAATCAAGTGTTCCAAATATCGCATGTTTAACCAGGGGGTGTTTAATTTTGTTTAAAACTAAACAAAAACCCACTATTTTAAAGGGTAGTTTTGAGGGAATATGCATGAAATTTTTTTTATTAAACAGTTTATTTAAAAATATAACACTAACAGTGAAAATAGAATCAAAATTACTCGAAAAACAAATGAGATTTAATTATTTTCAACAAATATATCTGTCCCTCTCGCGAAAACGCTGTTTTCTATGGCAGCTGTATAAGCGTCATGGACTTTGACGTCAAAGTTCATATCGGACTTCTCTTTATAATTGTAATCTTTGAAGCTTTAAACTTTATCGCTGATGAAGGTATTTAAAATATAATTTCATGATTGTTTACTAGTAGAGCTAATAATTATTTCATTTTGCAAATAAAAGATCGCATACATATTCCCTATTATTACAATCTTTATTATCTACCTGGATGGTTTATGTAGAGTTTCAAGTTCCTAAATCAGAGAAATATTTTTTTTTCAGACGTAACGTCTTTCCCCTTTGCACTCCGAATGGGAGCGTCTTGTATCGACCCACATTAAGCTAGTTTTGAGTAAACGGCTGTTAAAGTTTCTTGAGAACAATCTTACTTTTCCGGTTATTTTAAGACATAAAGTACCTCTATGGTTATCAATGTAGTATCATTTGTTGCATAGATTAATTAGAGCATAGAAAATGTTGCTGCTTAAATTACTGAGGATTCTGTTAGGTACCTACATTAGCAAAATTTTGATCTGTTGATTTAAATGAAAATCAGTACTAACTATTACAATAAAGACTATTATATATCGTATATTTTTTAAAAGTTTTAATTATTATAATAACTTGTTTTGTTTAAATTACAAGTTCTGCTTTAAATTAGAAATACAATAAATTATATCCAAATCTGTCTTAAAATCGAACAGCACTCACTGAAAACGGATCTTTATAAAAAAACTGGCCAAGTGCGAGTCGGACTCGCATGCAAAGGGTTCAGAACCAATTTCACTTTTGTAACATGTTATTTTAACACTAGACTTCTTATAGGTTTTCCTATTCTCTGTAGAACTATTATTATCTGAAAAATTTAAGTAGTTACGGAGATAAGTTGGGGGAATGGTCATTTTTGTTATAATTTCTTGAAAAACATCAAAACCATTTATTTTAAAATTATAATTAAGCCCTTTCACTTGGTATGTCACACGTAGGTAGTTGAAAAACATTTTTTGAAAGGATATATAATAGGAAAACCAATTGCAAAATAAGTCCCAAACTATCGCGTATCGATTGCGGCGTCGAGTAAGTAGAATATCACAAAACGTCATCAAGACGGGCGGTGGGGCGTCCTCCTAGATCATATTCGCACGAGTCCGCACTGGTCCGCACTTGAGATTTGACTGCACAATGCATATAGTCCTAGTCCAAAGTCTTCATTCATTCGCATCGAGTATTTGCAAGTACCTACCTAGTGTCGAGTATTGGCAGAACACGATTGCGTTTCGCGTTGCTTTTATATCTATTGAAAATATGGTTCAAAATCAAATGGATGACACACGATTCACGAATGATTTAGGCAAACACATGCGAGCGGCAAAGCAGACTCGCCATCTCGCTACGCCGCGCCGGTGCCTACTTTGTTCGAATGGCCGCGCTTGTGCCGAGCGCCGCGTACGCACAGTGAGACTTTATAAGACTAGGTGGATCGAGTATTTTTATAATTTTAAATACGTAGTTCCTGGATCTCTACCAGTATATACACCTCATCTCTAGAGCTCAGTCCACAGGCTCAGTCTACTGGTGGCGGTCGAGCAGTGCAGACGTGCACACGTCTAAAAACCGCCGCGTAATCCGAATACTTGTTTAGTGTACTTCGTGTACCTATTGTGTGAGAATATTTTGATTTAAAAGTAAACGGTGTTTCTATTGCGCAATATCCAACACTTCCCATAGTACGCCCACTGCAGTTCCAATATCCTGGCTGATGTAACCTGGAGAGTTGTACCTTCGCCGGCATCAGAAAGTGGGATCCGTGTTGGTTCAGACGCAAAATGAAAACGCTAAAAGTGACAGTTGGCGTGTTTAAATCAATTAAATGTACAAAAAAATGTGACCGTTGAATTAAAAATTTAAATCATACGAGTGCTTATTGAAGCACTATAAGCGCGCAAGCGGAATGCATTGGCTTGCGTTGATCCAGACAAGAGAGATGCGGATGCGAGATCATGGTGCACGACAACAGAGAAAGTGCTACCTACATCGCCTTAAGTGTGAAGTCAAGCAGCATCGTAGTTAGCAGCGAAGTCCTTCGTATGCTATGCCTGTGGAAGGCCAGGAGATAAGGCAGCCCGATGGACGAGTGCAAGCGGCGACAACTAAGTGGATAGCGGAGCAGCTGCGGCAGGTAGTGAACGGCGAGTAGATGCTTGGGTCGTACAACGACATACGACGTACCGCCAGACGCGTCAAATGAGAAAAAGTGAACCGTATTGTTTTTCTGGTGCTAATTGTTTGTTGTGCCTCCTAACTAAGTGACGTCATGTTCTTGCGTTGACGAATATTGGCAAACACGTGTATTCAGCACAGAACGGATGTTATTGTGTGGAAAAGTGTAACATGCGGAGACAATGCTAGTGAAATACGTGGCGGTTACATTTTGAAATGCGGGACACGTGGTGACAGTGATGCTGGAAACCGCGGTTCGTTTTTTATACGCGTGCGCATATCCGGACGCTAAAGACTCGATGTGTGCCGTGGAACTCGATCCGATAAACCCAAGTTCGACAAAAAAAAAATATCTATCGATCTGTTTGTGAATTTCCAAAGCTATTCAAGGTAGCTAAAACTATTCATAGATATTTTTTTCTCATTAATATATCATCAAAAGTTATAAATCGATCAGATGTCGGATAACGGCATTTTAGTTATACCACAGCAGCACTCCCTATTTCACCCCTTTACAGTGGGAGTTTCCTAAAATCCTTTCTTAAGTACCGTCTCCTACTCGTAATCTACTTACGAAATTTCGTGATTAATCGGTGAGAAAATGAATGAATGAATGAGTGACCTTGCGCTCTTATATATATAGATAGATAAATAATAAATAGACAGATGTACCTTTAGGTCCAGGAATTCCAGGGAACCCTTTGGGGCCCTTAGCATTGATTCCGTGAGCAAGCGATTCTCCGGCTTCACCAGGAAGACCAGGCTCTCCAGTGTCACCAAGTTCACCCCTATAACGTGTCCGGTGTTATAAATTTTGTTCCTTTTAAGCATTAGCAATAATTTTTTTATACCTTTTTGTGTTTTTCAAGAGATATTCCGATTTCGTTGTTGCATTTATTAAAGAAAGTTTAATACCATTCTCGGAAAAATCATTGCTTACAGATACATGTGAGTACATATATCTAGTAATCAAGTTCATCAAATTTTGTACCAGTAGGTAGGTACTTTTATGGTTCACCATTTAAAATTCATAATAATTAGTGAACAAATTAAAAACTAGCGGAGAAAAATGTCATAAAAATAAGCACAATCATGAAGGTAAATACGCATTCATTCAGTGTCATCTCATTCCTAATGAGAGACTGGATTTATCATAAAAATTGTACATACACACATCAAAAAAAGTTTGTGATCACTAGCATAAGCTGATATATTTTTTTAAATTTAACTTTATCAAGAAAAATTCTTTGTTGTTTGTTTTCTTTAAATAGAAAAACCCTGTTTGAAATTAAAAAATAAACTATTTTTTATTAACAAAAATTGTAGTTGCTCAATTTTTGTTAAAAAAAATAGTTTTATGTTTTAATTTCAGAATCAGAATGTAATTGTAACAAGAATTTGATAGAAAGAAAAAGACTGTTTATCCAAACTTAAACAACAATTTATTATTAAAATATAAGAAGAATATAAACCATATTCAATATAATATAACTCCTCTCCTGGCTCGAACACATGCGGAGATCCTCCTGGGCATGCTGAGGATCAAGTTATCCAGCATTTCTTGGGGTAACCTGTCCCATTCTTGTGTACCGGCTTCCCTGAGCTCTGGCACTGTCTGGGGACGTGGCTGACGGTTCCAAATAACTCACTTAAGAGCATCCCATGCGTGCTCTGTTGGGTTCAAGTCAGGCGAGCTGGCAGGCCAGTCTAACCTTGTAATGTCGTATTCTTGGAGAGCAGCATTGACTCGTTGAGCTCGATGTTCGGGCGCATTATCATCGAGCAGTACAAATTGGTGCCCATGGTTTATTCGGAATGGTCTGACAATTCCATCAATAGCAACTGCTTTATACATATCTGCTGTCATGAAGCCTCGATACGGGATCAAAGGCGTTCTAGCTCCAATCATAATACCACCCCAAAAGGACACCGATTTACCGCCTTGCTGAACTGTTCCAGTGGCAGTTCTTTGCATTTCACGGTTTCCTGGTCATTTCCAGACACGGACACGTTGGTAATCTGGATGAGTACTGATTCGCGATTCGTCAACGAAGAGACAGTTTTGCCAAATGTTTTCTTCTTCATCTTCTTCATTTTGCCGAACCCACTGCAATCTCCGTCGTTGACGTTGCCGGGAATTCAGAGGCGCTCGCAAAGACCTCCGTGCTCGTTATCCAGCCTGGTGCAAGCAATTCCGAATGGTATGAGTGCTAACTTCAAGCCTAGAGGCGGCCCGAACTTCTGCTTTTATTTTAGTAGCGTTGATTGTTGGGTCACGGGCTGCCAGCAATCTAATATAGCGCTTTTGGGCAGCAGTCCAAACAGTTGGGCGACTACTGCGGGGTCGGTCAGCTAAATTACCCATCCCGTGGTACCTCTGCATCGTGGTCACGACACAGGATTGGGATATAGCAACTCTGCGTGCTATTTCTCTCGTGTAGAAGGATACACATCCTTCTTCCCTCAAAATTACTACTCTTGCTCGTAAAACTTCTGATAATCCTCTTGGTATTTTTCCAATTACAACTTTCCGCGAAGAAGTATTTTAAATCCGTTAAAATTGACTAAATCAGAATTCTGAATGAGCGTAAGCTAGGACTGAAAGCCTTTTTTATAAGGAACTAGTGGACGTCACGCGGTTTCACCCGCGTAGTTACCGTTCCTGTGGGAATACGGGGATAATATATACGTTACTCCCTGATAATGTAGCTATCCAATGCCAAAAGAATTTTTCAAATCGATCCAGTAGTTTCGGAGCCTATTCAATTCAAACAAACAAACATACAAACAAACAAACAAATCTTTCCTCTTTATAATATTAGTGTAGAAAACAATTGAACTATTTATTGTTTTATATTCTAATTCTTGTTTTTAAATAAATAATCTAAAAAGAAGAAGAAATCATAATATAATCTACCGTAACAAAAAAGATTTCGATTATTCCAAGTGATCGCAAACATTTTTTGATGTATGTACCTATGAGGTCTATTGTAACCCACACAAGTTTGTTATATTTTATATCAATAGCAAGGCGAATACAAATGAAAATTACTTAAGTCCAGGTTCTCCTTTTTGTCCAACGAGGAACTGAATGGGCATAGAAGCTGGCCTGCCTGGCCATCCCGCCTGCCCGTCTCGTCCTCTCGTTCCATTTCGTCCTGGCCTGCCAGGGAATCCATCGTCTCCCGTTTGTCCTTTAATTCCCTTAAACCCAGAGTCACCGGTAAATCCCGGCCAGCCTGCATCACCCGGAAGGCCTGGGTAACCCATGAAACCTGAAATAAAACAAAATAAACTGATATAAATAATCTCTAATCTTTTCAGAGAATTCGAGTGAGTGATCTTCTTTCTGATGGATAAAAGGCACTTCATAAATAGAGAGCAAAAGTACCCATAGTTTACTGTTTAAAAACATAAGTGCATCAATATGTTACTTGGGAATACTGCAGCCATGTGTTTTTTTAAGATCCAGGTATTGTTCCAAATCAAATACTGCACACTAATTAAAGCATCGATATTCACATAGGTTATCATACCTCTGTCGCCTGGTTCTCCAGCTTCAGCCTTGATGAGGTCCTGTGGTGGTAATAGTACCCTTCCTTTTGGTCCCTTTGGTCCTTGTTGTCCTACCCCACCGGCTGTGCCCTTGTTGCCTTTTGGTCCTTTGGGTCCTCGTATTCCATCTATTCCAGGAAAACCTTTAATTCCTTTAAGTCCCGCTGGGCCTTCAGGTCCTGGGTAGCCCTTACGACCTGGATAGCCGTCATCACCTCTCTGTCCTTTTGGTCCGTCTGAGCCTGAGAAAAAAATAATGTATGTTGATTGTTATGTAACCAGTGACAAAGAGCTACAGCTACTAGGTTCCTAATAGGAACAAGGAACTTTTCTTCAGGTCATAAAATATCTTAACTTTATTTACGTAACAACACATAATTATGTCAAGAAAATAATGGTTTAGGTAGTCTACCTACAAAGAGACAATCTACAGGAGGACAAGGTCCTATCTCCACGTGCCCTGCATGCTGTTCATGTCATAATCCATATATGTCATAGTAATTTCTAACAGCGGACTCATTATTTAACATCTGTTTTAGCAATATTTAACGAAAAGATTACATGTTTAAAGTTTGATAAAGTAAAAATGCATTAGAAAGTTCTAGTCGCCAATTTTAATAAGGAAAAGCAAATTAAACTTTGACAAGAGCTCCTAGGTATCCACATGCCTAGGGAAACCCGGTTACGGAGTCATATAAGTAAGAAAATAAGCTACTGACAAAGGTGAAAGAATACCACCCACATTGGAATTAAGAACTGAGTATTTGTCAAACTACTGTAGCCTGTAAATCAGCCTAACTTTAACATTATAGTACCAATTGACACTATCTATACTCAAAATAGAGAAATCGGCTCATACGCAGAAACTACTCACTGTCCTAAATTCTATTTAGGGTAATATGTATAATTAATTGTTTGACAAGATTGTCTAGTTTAAAAATATGTAACGGTCTGTCCAATTCATTCTTATTATTTTATCTATACTAATATATAAAGCTGAAGAGTTTGTTTGTTTGCTTAAAAGCACTAATCTCAGGAACTACTGGTCCAATTTGAAAAATGATTTCAGTGTTAGATAGCCCATTTATCGAGGAAGGCTATATATCATCACGCTAAGACCAATAGGAGCGGAGCAGACGAAGTTGCGCGGGTCAACTAGTGCGAAATAAATAGAAAAGCGGAAATAAACTAAGCCCACTTAATTCAACAAGTTATTCAGCAAAACGGGTGTTGAATTACACTTTGCGGCGCTCGTACGCCTAAACTATTAATTTTACGAAAAAGTTGTTGAGACATAAATGGTAGGAAATTTTCTTTTGTTTGATTTTGTACGAAACGTTTTCATCGTAGAATGAGTCAGAAAGGAGATATCGTCAAAAAACTGCTATAAGACGCCATTTTGCTAATATGGCGACGCGAGCGGCAAAAATATGAGGTGGCAAAGTTGAAATTCACAAAGAGCATTCATGAAAATTTATAAATCTTAGGTAGTTTTATAAATTTCCAATTTTCAAAACTCCCGGAAAACTTTCCAAGTAACCCTCTGTTTTTGTACAAAATGACTACTAGTACGGAGACTACAAACATGGTAAAGTATTTCTTCGGCAGGAATTGTAAGCGCTAAAGATTCGCAAATATCAGGAGACCAGAAACATGTCGAAGATTTTTCGGGGATGGAATTATGAGCGCTAAAGATTCACAAGTAGATACCAGAAGTCCAGAAACATGTCGAAGCTTTTTCGGGGATGGAATTATGAGCGCTAAAGATTCACAAGTAGATAGATACCAGAAGACCAAGAAACATGTCAAAGTATTTTCAGGGCAGAAAAGAGTGATTGTGAGCGCTAAAGATTTGCAAGTGCCTTTCTGGAGCTGGTCAACGTATTTTTGGGCTGGAGGTTTTGAGAGCGCTAATGATTAAGAAGTACCAGGAGATAAGAGACATGTCAAAGTATTATTCTACACTAAACGAGAAGACATTCAAACAAGATTCACACTCCGACATAAAACACGTCTAAACCTACCAACATCTCGTTTAAAAATGCATTCATCTGGGCCGCTAGTAATGTCGATAAAAAATTATAAAAAATTATCCGAGCTATTAAGAAATGAAAAAAAGATTAATGTTTTACGAATAAATTAAAAAAAACTGTTATTAAGTAAATGCTATTACAGCATAAATGAATACTTGAATGATAAATTTATAAAGCTCGAATAATAATATAAAATAATAACAAAAGTAATAATGCTAAGACTCTCCACAATCGCGAGATATGCAGTCTCAGGGAATATTTCCTGGCTGTCGACGTAGGTATGCATCGAGATGTAGTGGCAGTGGACAAGGGACTCACCCCGCTCTCCTTAGCAAATGAGAACTGGCGCAAACCTGCGGTGCTTGACACTAACGATCGCAAGGCGGTATGGCAGAGTAAGGAGCTTCACGGACGCTTTTTCCGGGCCCTACATGGGCCCGACGTAGACCAACTAGCCTCCGTATCCTGGCTGCGTTTCGGTGATCTCTTTGGAGAAAACGAAGGTTTTGTCTGTGCAATTATGGACGAAGTTATCATGACGAATAACTACCGGAGATTTATTGTGAAGGACGGCACGGTCGACATATGTCGGGCATGTCAGCGTCCGGGAGAATCAATTCGCCTCATTATCTCTGGTTGTTCTCGTCTAGCTAATGGAGAATACTTGCATAGGCACAACCTTGTAGCCAGGATTATCCATCAGCAACTTGCTCTGAAATACTCTCTTGTGGAGTCGGAGGTGCCGTACTACAGGTATGCGCCCGACCCAGTTCTCGATAATGGCAATATCACATTGTACTGGGATCGATCCATCATCACTGACAGGACTATTGTTGCTAATAAGCCTGATATAGTGGTGGTGGATCGGATAGTGAGGCGTGCAATGATTATAGACATAACCGTCCCGCATGACGAGAACCTCGTGAAAGCCGAGAAAGATAAACAAATTAAGTATATTGACTTGGCTCGCGTGGTTGTCGTGGGATGTGGATTCCGCAATCTTTGTACCGATAGTCGTGTCGGCCAATGGCTTAATAGCCACGAGCCTCGACCAACACCTCAGGAGGCTCTCGTTGGGCAGCTGGATCAAGGGCTTGATTCAGAAAGTGTTACTTCTGGCCACGGCTCGCATTGTCAGGAGGTTCCTTTCTCTGGAGCTCTGACCGCCGGTAGCTTGGACCCTGTTCCCGATACCGGTGGGCTACTATTTTTTATATTTTTAAATGTTTTTTATATTTTTTTTAAATATTTAAAAATGTTAATAATAAGAATGTGAAATAAATAAAGTAATAATAAAGAATATTTTATGTTAATAATATATATAATTAAATTATTTGTATTGTGTATGTTTAATTTAATTGTATTTAGAATAAGGTAGTCTATAAGTTCTTTTCATCATTGTTCATTATTGTCTTTTGCTGTGCCCAACAGGGTCCACAATTGTGTCTTATTAAATTTTCACCTACCACCTAAGCATGTACATTGTAGAATGCACTAAAGAAATTGAGTATATTTCCGGAGCTGGAATATGAGCGCCAAAGATTCAAAATTACCGGGAGACCAGGAACATGTAAAAGTATTTTCGGGTCTAGAATTGCAAGCGGTCAAGATTCACAAGTACCAGAAAGAATAAGCGCAGCGGCGGCGGCGGCGGCGGCGGCCAGCTTGAAAGTTACTGAAACGTCGGAGCAGGCGAATTATCGACTACAACAACACTCTTACTATGTGGTGTCCCAGCGAGCAACTGAGATACCAGTACAATCAGTACGATTAATCATTTTAATTTATCTCTGGAACCATTTCTAAAGTTAACGTAGACGAAGTTGCGGGTAGAAGCTAGTAAATTATATTGTGGAGGGTTTAAACTAATGAACTGTTATAAACAGTCATTGTTAATTAATTTTATGAATTCGACTTAAAATATTAGGTATCGTAAATCTAATTACAGTGGAGCGTCGATTATCCGAACGTCGATCAACCGAACGACCGCTAATCCGAACGTACCTATGTATATACCTCCTCTCGCGCACTTGTCTCGACTGTGGTTTACTCAAAAAAGATCCCAGGGAGAACCTATTTCTGGGCCGATTCTGTGTGAAAAAGCAGCAGAAAAACTTGGAGCGCCGTCGAATTTTTATTAGTCAATGGGTCTAAAATTTGACCTCATTACTAATAAAACTAACGCTACCGCTAGCACTTCATCAACTGCAAATTCGGATAAAGAAGACGAAAACGTAATTGGTGCGTCTGAGGCGTTTACTTGCTTAGATATTGTCGATATGTATGGTTTTTCATTCACCTGTGTATAAATATGTATGGCTGAATCGATACAAATTTTCGGATAATCGACGCTCCAATGAAAATTTGGCATTACAGCATTTCATATTTCAATCGTTTAATTCATTGTTTTCGTTGCGATGTATTTGTATAAATGCTTAGTTCCTAACTTTGACATAAAATAGATTTTGGAGAAATATTTAAAACAAGCTTTTACCTAGTGTTTTGATAAAATTATGATTTGAAGTACAATTTTTTGTTTTCATTGCTATTTGTATCGGCCTGATTTTTATTATTCAGTAAGAAATATAATAGTAGATTGTTGCATCGAGCAGAAAGTGACTTATAATTGCATCGAGTGTTAGTTTAACGATTGAGAAAACACGATTACAAATTATAAACGTCAATTTCGCGAGGTTCAATATGCTTTTCTTTCAACTACCGAATAAAGAACTGAAATTCAATTCGCGCCAAAGAAATTGAAAAAGGTTGCGATTCGATTCGCGCCAGATATTGTTTTTTTTTGGCAATGCTCGTACATTTATTCTGTTATTATTTCCAGGAGTAAAAATAGCGCTGATTGGCTGGTAGAAAACTAGTTGATTATGATTGGAAAGATGAAGCCTGCGATTGGACAGTCACCTGGGGTTTGTGGTTTAGGGCGAAAACAATGCAGTACTTAATGGATTTTCATACAAATTTACTACACTGTTTTAAAGTAAAAGCAGTGCAGTAATGGATTTTCATACATACTTTACTACACTGATTTACTTTGAAGCAGTAAAGTGCTGCTTTGTTCTCACTATTTAGGCTAATTATGATGAAATTATTGCGTAGTTAGAAGAAAAATAGTTATGTATTACCTGATTTACAAAATGGACAATCGTCTCCGCGTTCTCCTTTCGGTCCGAGGAATCCCGGACGGCCATTGTCCCCAGGGTCTCCGACGAATCCTGGGAATCCCGGTGGCCCTTCTTCTCCCGGAGGACCAACTCCATGAACACCTGTTCCTGGATAGCCTTGTGGTCCCATATCGCCAGGATTACCTCGATCACCTCGTTGACCAGGTATACCATCTATACCAGCTACTCCTTCTTCACCATCTGGACCAATAACCCGTGTGCCTTTGAATCCTTTAGGGCCTGTAACTCCAGTCGATCCTGGAAATCCTGAATGTCCTTTAAATCCGGGAAATCCTTTAAATCCGTCATTTCCAGGTTCTCCTTTAGTAGACGTGCCGGGAATTCCTTGCCTGCCTTGAGTTCCTTTGATTCCAGGGAATCCAGGTGGTCCCACGATACCAGGTAAACCTCTTTGCCCATCCAAGCCGGGAGCTCCAATTGGGCCCAAGGGTCCTTCAGGGCCTTGAGGTCCTTGAGGCCCTATTGATGGTGGTACATCTAGCCTTTCATCGTAAATACCAGGTTCTCCAATAAAACCTTGCAGGCCAGGGTTGCCCGGCATTCCATCTTCTCCCCTTTCACCTTTCCATCCATCTGTTCCGTCGGGACCTGCGTATCCGGGCGCGCCTTTGTCTCCTTTCGGACCTGGATTGCCATCACGACCAGGGTGACCTACCTTTCCTCTTGGACCATCGTGACCTTGATCTCCTTTATAACCTTGTGCTCCGTCAGGACCGTAAGGTCCCTAGAAAGAAAAGGACATATCTATATTTATGGAAGCAACTTAAGATTTTAAGTTCATGATTGGAATTACAGGTTTCAAAAGTAGGTACATGTATTTTATGTTTAGGTACTTACTGTTTGACCCCTGGAGCCGGGCATTCCTTTGAGTCCTTTTACGCCTCGTTGTCCATGCAATCCTTTTTCTCCTTTATTTCCTTTAGTTATGACTGTTATATTCTCTCGAACTGTGTCGGTTATCACAATAGACGCTGGTCTCCCCGGTTCACCAATTGGTCCTTGATCTCCTTTTACTCCAGTTGGTCCTAAGGTATCGTCACCCTCTTTCCCTCTGTCTCCTGGTTCTCCGCGAATACCGCCGGGTCCCTAAAACGATTTAATTGTTGATTATAAAAAAGTACAATTATAAGAACATGTAGTCAGGAATTGGTCTAATAAATCGGTAAAACGAAGACTTTCTCTTATTGATTCATTTTGCTAGTCTGTTCACAAAATTAGCACTTAGTTGATTGTAAAATAACAATTGCTTTTTTCGTGAGTAAAACTAAATTAGTATGTTTCGCTTACCTGATCGCCTACTTCGCCTGGATATCCACTGTTACCTCTGTAACCCATAACTCCAACAGGTCCAGGTGCACCTGGTCGACCTAGTTCACCAAAGTCACCTTTTGAACCTCTTGAATTGGCTCCTCCCTCACCAGCCATGCCTCGAGAACCCTTTTCTCCTGCGGGTCCCGGTGAACCTCTCCCTCCAGGATAGCCCGTCAATCCAGGTGGTCCCATAATACCGTCAACGCCGCTACAACCATCTAAGCCTGGTAATCCAATAACACCTTCCAATCCATATGGGCCCTGGACAGGGAAACAGGTGAAGATTGAGTCGAATCCTTACTAATATCCTAATCCTTATCCTTACTAACATCATAAATGCGAAAGTAACTCTGTCTGTCTTTCTGTCTGTCTGTCTGTCTGTCTGTCTGTCTATCTGTGTGTCTGTCGCAATTTCACGTCAAAACTACTGAACCGATTTAAATTAAATTTGATACACATATAGTCTAGAGCCTGAGAAAAGACATATATGCTACTTTTTATCCCGGGAGTATGTTCCCTAGAGACCACGCGGGCGAAGCCGCTGGCAGAAGCTAGTATTATTCTTTTTCAATTTTTCTTTCTTCTTTCTTTTTTTTTCAAATCTTACAAATGTTTTATATATGCATATGCAAAACTATATTATGACTACATTATAATATATATTCTAACGAATTCTTACTTGTGGTCCTGTGTCTCCTCTTGGTCCATAAGGTCCATCGATACCCTAAAAATAAAAAAGGATCAATTTAAGTATCTAACATTGTTATATTATTGTGGTACAGAAATAAGACAGGCTGTTATTTGGCTTACTTACGTGTGTTCCCTTATCACCGAAGTCTCCTCTGTCACCGATGTCCCCGGGCTCTCCCGGCCGGCCGGGGCGGCCGATAGGTCCGTCCTCACCATAGTCACCTTGTACGCCTGGTACACCGGGAGGACCTATGCTTCCTGGATCGCCTTTGATTCCAGCACAATCGCATACTGTTTGATTGCATACCACCTAAACAATAAAATCGTTTATAGATTTATTATTTTCATAGACAGCATTAGATATAAAATTATACGTACATAGGCACCTACTATAATGTAAGTATATATTTACTTAGATTTAGAAATGATTGCTCTTAGACGAATATTGATCATCGACGATACTATCATGCTAGATGGATCGACGACCTAAAGACGCCAGCTGGGTTTGACTAACTCAGATACACAACTAGAGATTAACCATTGTTCCAATATTGGGCTATAAAAAAACTTCTCCCCCGGATATGCTTTGTAAAGCCAGGTCTAGATACAAGTATCCTGTATATCTGACTCTTTGGTAAACTAACTAAAACAATAAAAAGTGCATAAAACATTTTTTTTAAAGGGGAAACTATACAGATGCGCGTCTTGGCTGTGACAAGAAGACTCGCAGTCAGCATGATGCTGTGCCATGGGGGAAAGTCAAATGTCGTTTATTCAAATTAGGCTGATAGCCAGCACTTTTGGAAGGTCAAGTTTTACAAAAGACAGTCCCTCAAAACGCCCGCCCGTCTTGCTTTTCTAGTGTTTTAGCTGGAAAGAAGAAGTGGCGCAATAAACTCCGTTACGTTTTAAGAACTTGAATTTATACAATACATATATAGTATGCAAAGTAATTAATTCATACCACAGAAAAAAAAATATGTATCCAACATGGAAATGGGAGCCATAGAGAGGAACTGAACTTCAGTGGACACGTAATCTAATTAAAAAAGTGATCGATTTCTTTCTTCACGTAGGTTTTGCAAGTAACTCGGATGTTTATTTTTATTATTCTTAAGCCGTTGTCACAATTCTACAAAAGTATAACACATTAATTAAAAATACTGTGTAATAGAGTAGGTAACAGAACGTGCCTTATCGTCGGGACCTCTGACATACATTCGACGCAGAGCAAGTGTAAGACCATTGCACTTCCTACTTTATAATAGAGCATGAAAACGAGTTTCTTATTATAGGTAATCTTAGTCATTCATCTATTTTAGTATTATCTCATCACAATTTAGTATCTGACGTAGGTACGATATGTTTTGTAGGTACTGTTGTATGTGATCCTCTTTATTTCAGAACGTATTAAAAACAACGAGTCGGACTCGCCCACCGAGGGTTCCGTAGAAATTTGTAGGTTCAATATTACTTTAAATAAAGACTATATTTTTTATGATTTAATTACAAATGTATAATTTTCAAAATTTTCCCTTTATTTGTAGTACAAGACGGCATTACTTGCCAAATTTCATAGTTCTAGGTCAACGTAAAATACCCTATAAATTTTGATTCCCTTGACAGTGTCGAAATATACGTTTTTTGCGGCATAAACGGCCGTATCTTTTTTACGTTAACATACAAGTTGGATTTTTTCACAGCTTTCAATTTCAACTCGATACCTCCACGCGTTCCAGAGATAAAGTGACTTGACAGACTGACGAACGGACAGACGGACGGACGGACGGACGTACGTACGGACGGACGGGCAACAAAGTGATGCTATAAGGGTTTAGTACTTTCCTTTCGAGGTACAGAACCCTAAAAATGATCAAGGTGCCGATTCTACTACTAAATTTAGGGAAAAATGCAGGGAAATTGAGGTTTTTTACAGATTGCGACTGACATGCGAATGCGAACGTTGCGGCTTAAAAATAAGTTGAATTTGCCGCAAATTCAAGTCGCAATGCCATCTCAGCAACAGTCAATGTCAAAAAATGATCAAAATTTCGGGAAATTAGAGCGATGTTCTTTACAATACGAGAATTGCCCCCCCCCCCCCCTCATGAAGGCCAGAAATAATAAGTTCAGGATGAGATATTTCGTCAAAACCTATATGTTCTAATGTTTCGTTCACAATGCGTCGAAATGGATTTAGCAGTGAGGTTTATGGCTGAAGCATGATGTCAGCGTTTTGCATTACATCATCTTTTGAACAAACCAGACGTTAAGCACAGCTTCTTCATTCTAGTTTTATTGCAGTCAAATGGAATTGTATCCTTTAACAACATGTGTATCTGTTTAAGTCATTCAGTCAGTATACAGTTCGAAAAACTCGGGTTAGGTTAGTAACTGCCAATTTAAGTAGTAGGTAGTGTATGTTAATAATAATACATACCTGATCTATTTATTTCTAAAACAAACAAACAAACAAATCTGTCCTCTTTATTATATTAGTGTAGAAATAATTCCATATTCTTACTTTGTAAGAACGAATATGTTAGGATTTTAGGATCCTATAGGCGGCGGTATTGTAAATGCTCCCATGATTAAAAGGCGTAAGGTAATGTACTTATATGTACCTATATAAGTATTTATCTTTCTATAATATGTAATACTTACCCAAGCAAAGTTATTGTTACTGTAAATAGGTATTAAGGTACCCACAGCTCGTTTTTGGATAGGAATTCTTTTAAGTACAGTTAGTTACCCAGTCTCTAAACCTAGATTGCCACAAACGATTGCATAGTTCTGGGGAACATGTGTCCCACAATGTGTCCCTATTCCAGTAGTAAGAACTTGTAGGTTTGGTACCAGTAGATAGATAAATAGAAAAGCTTGATAGACAATAAGTAATTGGCTCAGTGTAGAACTGTGACTTATGGACATGGTAGACAACGCGGTCTCAGTTTAATAAAGTCACCATTTCAAACGTATCAAATAACAACATTCAACATTGCTAAATTTGCATGACGGCGCAATGCAGTAGAGCTCAGAATCGTAGTACTTACTTTTAAATTAACAGTATATTGCGACCGACTGTTCTAGAGTTAATTTTTAGTGATATAGAATTGAATCATCTGTCGTAACAATTTAGATTGTTTACAATTAGTTAAATGTTTATCACATCTTAATAAAGTTCATACGATGACCTAAATGTGTCGATTAGTCCGAGACGTCTCTATAGTTTCGTCTTTCAGTCAATATAGTATCGGCGCAGTACTGATTTATAATTGCAACCACGGTCACAGAAAGACTTGCTTTCCATTTTTCCGAAGAGTAGGTAATCTTATCAATGGTAAATGACCACTTAAGTAGCATTCGGCAGCGATCAACTTATTTCTTTACTATGGCTAAGTATTTAAGTAACTATCAATAAGGAGGAGTACTTTTAATTTAATAAAATATCCTATCTTGTCCAAATCGTCGAATCTTTCAGTTTTTTTTTTTACTATTGATAGGCATACGCGGTCGAAGATGGATCACGTTTGCCTACAAGTAACCTTTTCACTTTTGTCTTAAAGACTCCCAGGTTGTAGCTATCTGGAAACATAGACTCTGGGAGGGAATTCCATTCCTTAGCTGTACTTACTATGAATATGTACCCAAATCGTTTTGTGCGTGTGGGTGGGTTATCCACCATGTACCGGCGGCGCATCGCCGTTTGTCTTGTGGTCCGATGATGGAACGGGCTTGGCGGATTTAAATCATGCAATTCCGTCGCACATTCCCCAAAATGCAACCGATAGAAAACCGACAGGCCAGCAACTCAGCGTCGATGCTCAACACTTTGGAGCTTTGACTCGACGAGCCTATCATTACCGATGATCCTCTTGGCTCGTTTCTCAATTGACTCAAGGGCATCAAGCTGGTATCTGGCAGATCCGTCCCAAAGATGAGAGCAGTACTCCATACACGATCGAACTTGCGCTTGATAGAGTTTGAGCAGTTGTTCCGGCGTGAAGTACCGTCTCACGTTTGCTAGGATCCCCAACTTTCTGGCAACCAATTGACCCTTTGCCTCAATGAAAGGGCCAGGGTAGAAATGGAAAAAGACAATAAGAATAATCTACTACGAAAGACGGTTTAGCTAGCTCATCCTCTGCAGTGGCGTAACTAGGGTGTGCAAGTAGGGCACAAGCCCTGGGCGCCTATCGAAAGGGGGCGCTAAATCGCTAATAATAAATTAATTTATTAATTTATTCTTTCATAATTATTATTATAATTTATTTAAATTTACCACAAAGCATTCCATACTGATATTTAATGAATTTATTTCGTGATTTCAAATTAGCGAGAGGAAATGAGAGGTGCACGCCGCGGTGCGTAAACCGACGTCCAGGTTTTGGTTTTTTCTAGATGTGATAGAACTTTCTGTTACGGCATTGACGACTGGGACGATTTAGAAAATAATGTACAGAATTTAGAGATTTCTATAGTTATACGAAGACAGGGTCGGACTACATACACTAATACATTCGAGGTGGCGCGGGCCCCCGCGGTTCTGGGATGCGGAGCCCGCGCAGCCAGCATTCAAATAACATTCCTATTCACATAACTATGAATGGTAAGAAAACACTTAGAAGACCTCTTATACCTATCTGTTCTGTATAAGAAAAACTGGTCAAGTGCGACTCGGACTCGCGTGCAAAGGTTTCCGAACCCATTTAATTTTTTAACACGTTATTTTAACACTGTAGACTTCTTATAGGTTTTCCTGTAATTTTTATGTATGGAAACTATTGTATGCATTTTATTCATAATTTTAGGCTCAGTAATTTCGGAGATAATGAATGGTCATTTTTGGTCTAATTTCTTGGATAACTTCAAAACCATTTATTTTTAAATTACGAAAATTTAATAAAAACCCTCACAGTAAACCCTTTCATTTGATATATCTCACGACAAAGTTTTTTTCTAGTTTGACCCCTAAAGGTAAAGACCCCCATACTAAACATTTATTTATTTACGTAACGCGTCTGTGTTTAGGTCACATAAGTCCATATATGTACCAAATTTCCACAGAATTGGTCCAGCAAATCCGGAGAAAACTGGCTGTGACAGACAGACTGACAGACAGACAGACACGCGAGTGATCCTATAAGGGTTCCGTTTTTTACGGATGTTCGGAACCCTAAAAATCAAACTTATCCGAGGCGGGGTGAAAAATTTTTGAGCTCGCTCTTGAATTCTACAATCTCTCAGCTTTTGACTTTTCTCTATGACTCAAAAAGTCCCTTTTATTAATCTATGATTAAACTATCCGAGATGGGGTGTGACTGCCAATTTTTAAATGTAAAGGTTTTACTTTACCTTTGTTATAAAAAAATATTAATATAATGTAGGTATTCCATGTTTTTTTGTAAGATTTAAAAAGGTTTTATTTAGTGTATTTGTTTTTTTTATATTAAGAAAACTAACTGATGTCCGCGGCTTCGTCCGCGTGGATGTCGGTTATAGCGACCAAAAGTAATCATGAAATTTTGATCCCGTTCCTGCAACCTATAATCTAATCTATTCCAAATAATAAGATATTTGTTAAAATTATGTGGTGTAAAATAGTAAAATAATGTTTATGAAAAGCCTCTAACTTATTTTAAATAATAAGGATTAACACCATATTTGTGTAAATAGCTTTCCAATTACCGCTTTATAATTGCCCATTTTTGAAGTATTAAAATAGGGGAACACCCAAATACTCCGAAACACTTTTTTTTCGAATTTCGATGTTCGGATTTTCAAAACTCCGAATTTTATAAAACCTATAACTATAATGTCTATAGTTAAAAATCACGAAATCTGTTTTCCCGAATGTCGTAAATGCGATTAGTTTGTTTTCCGATTTTCATATGTTTCAAGAATCAAATGTTCGATGGGTCGTCAAAATCGGAATGTCGTTTTTGGGATCTCGGTCCCAAAAACGACATACCGATTTTCAAGATTCCGAGGTTTTCTATCTGGCAGAATCTAGATGCTCCGAAATGTAACGATGTATGACTTACAAAGGGGCGCATCAATGATGCGTGCCCTAGGCGCCATATCCTATAGTTACGCCCCTGAATTTCTCTGTGATGCAGATGTAAGTAATAGGTAGGTATGGCATGTACCTAAACGAAAGCCAAGCTTGCAAGAAGCTATGTTTTCGGTTGCAAACGCCAGCACTAACTAAACTAAGCAGGTTGCATAAGTTTTACGAATATCTATTATTACGAAGAGCAGTCTCTTCTTTAAATAGTTCTAAATACTAGGTTGCGTATTTAAATACTAGGGTGCTTATTATTATCTGTATCTGTCCAGATTAGGCTGAGTAATGTATTGCTACTTTGTTGGCGTGGCTTCCGGACGAAGCGCGTGGGCGGCGTGTTCCGTCCGCGCTGTGCGTCTTCCTGCGTATACGACGCCGGCGGCGGAGTTCGCGTCCACTAGTTCTGAAGCACTGAAGCAGTGTCTGGGTGGCTTTAGAGTCTTTACGAGGGTCGATAGTCCTAAGACGTTACGTCGGAAGCACTTCTTGTTATCAGTGACACGACATCACATCAAAATTAGCTGGCCTAGAACATCGACTACAACAGCATCGTCAGTTGAAGTCAATAGGTATATACTGAATAGTTGAATACTTTTGTGACCTACCTCCTGAACGGCTATGGCTACCAGTATTTTGAATTGGACATGAGATTTTTCAAACCTCGAGATCTTAATTAAAATATGGTTCTTAACATCCAGTTGAATATAACACTTAATTTAAAGAAAACATCTTAAATTGCAGTGTAATAAGATAATAAATAGATATGTACGCAAATAATGCAGAATTTAAATTAATGCGTACTCCTTTCCATTAAAACAATTGATACAATTGAGCCATTATCTTAATTTTATTTCTTTATTAGGAGCACTGGCACATCACGTAAATATATATAACATTAAAAATCTCATAAAAAATATTTCATAACTGGTCTGATGCACGTGACAATAATGGCGAATATAACATTGACAATTCTTCAACTCAGTGCAGCAGTGATAAAACAAAATTGGTTACATAATATCTAAAGTTATTTTGTAAAATACATAAAGGAGAATTCACCTACGGTTAATTCATCTACAATTAATAAAACTAAGGTTGATTCAACTAGCGGAGGATTCACCTACTGTTGCTAAGTTTGTCCGTTTTGTGCTTTTAAACCAGAAGGAGACGTTCGACGTCAGGGGCACACCTAAGTTCAGTTTGGTTAGGTTCCTTTAAATCCTGCAGACAGAAATAGGAGCCCCGCTCAGCTAGGCTACGTCGACCTGACGTTGACCGTTTTCTTCTGAAATATAATTTCAAAAAAATGGGATTTCGTTTAGTATATTTTTATTTAGTATATTCTTTTGATCTAATTGTCATCTTGTGTAATTGACATTTGATCTAAACGCTGAAAACAGAGCAATCGCGCCAGCTCGGGAACTTAGGGCACTCCGACTCGGATAGGTTAGGTTCGAATGGGATTGCGGGAGCTAAAATGAGCGAGCGAAGCGAGCGAACTTAGCTCCTGTGATCATATAAATGACATGTCAAAAATCCTCATCGCGTGCAATAAAAGGCCAAGGTCAAAAATATCATTATTTTGCATTTTTCTTGTAAACGTAGTGTTGTCGTCAAATTAAGTCAGAAAAAAATTGTAGATCATAATAATAAACAAAACTGGTTAATTTTTAGGATTCCGTGCCTCAAAAGTAAAAAACAGAACCCTTATAGAATTAGTTTGTTGTCGATCCGTCTGTCTTCAAACCCCTTTATCTCGGGAAATCGTGGAGGTATCGAGTTGAAATTAAAACCATATACTCAAATCTACAGTCCCTTAAAGCTGTGAAAATGAAACTTCTAAGTAAACGTTAAAAAAGATACGGCTGTTTATCTAAATTTATAGGGTACTAGCTTCAACCCGCGACTTCGACTGCGTAGACTTTAGAACTGGCGCGCAACTTCTTTGTCTCATGTTCTCATTCTAGGAAATACATCTACATGATTCTGTTATCCTGATAGTTTGTGAGCCTTTGCTGTTTGTGCTTTTAGCCCCGGAATTACTTCGACATGTTTCCTGGTCTCCTAGTACTTGTGAATCTTTAACACCCATAATTCCAGCCCGGAAGAAACTTCGACATGTTTCTGTTCTCTTGGTGCTTTTTAATCTTAACCGCTCATAATTACAGCGCCGGAAATACTTCGATATGTTTCTGGTTTCTTGGTACTTGTGAATCTTTAGCGCTCATAATTCTCGCTGAAAAAATACTTCGGCATGTTTCTGCTCTCCTGGTACTTGTGAATCTATAGTTTTCACAATTTCAGTACGGAAAAATATTTGATATGTATCTGTCTGTACATAGGGTAAAAATAATCTTGCTCAAAAATACTTTAACATGTTTCTGGTCTCCTTAGTACTTCTGAATCTTTGGCGCTCACAATTCTAGCGCTGAAAATATTTCGACATGTTTCTGGTCTCCTGGTACTTGTGAATCTTTAGCGCTCACAATTCCAGCCTCAAAAATACGTCGACATGTTTCTGTTCTCCTGGTACTTTTGAATCTGAAGTACTAAGGCAGCAGCAACTCTAGATTTCCACTTCTTCCTCTGCCTCTATTAAGCCATGAAAGTTACCGGGATAAAAAGTGGCCTAAATGTTATTCCAGGATGTTAACTACATGTGTGCCAAATTTCGTCCAGCGCCGGAAATACTTTGACATGTTTCTGGTTTCTTGGTACTTTTGAATCTACGTATAGCGCTTATAATTCTGGCCTCGAAAATACTTCGTCATGTTTCTGCTCTCCTGGTTTTTGTGAATCTATAGCGTTCACAATTCCAGCCCGAAAATATCTTAGACATATATCAGTACACCTAATAGAATAAAATATATCTTGCTCAAAAATACTTTGACATGTTTCCGGTCTCCTGGAACTTGTGAATTTTAGCGCTCACAATTCCGGGCCCGAAAATACTTCGTCATGTTTCTACTCTCCTGGTACTTGTTAATCTATAGCGCTCATAATTCCAGCCCCGAAAATACTTCGCCATGTTTCTGCTCTGCTGGTACTTGCGAATTTATAGCGTTCACAATTCCAGCCTGAAAAATCTTCGACATGTATCAGCCGGTCGATTATGAAACATGTCGAAGTGAAGGCTTGGGTGAACTGAGCTGTCATTACGTCTTGATTACATGGATTGACAGGCCACTTTACGATACTTTCACCCAAGCCTTCACTTTGACACGTTGACAGAATCGCAATGCTGTACTCCTGGTGGAAAAAAAATCTCCGGGTACTTGTGAATTTGTAGTACTAAGGCAGCAGCACCTCTAGATTTCCACTTTTTCCTCTGTCTCTATTAAGCCATGTAAGTTACCGGGATAAAAAGTGGCCTATATGTTATTCCAGGATGTTAACTACATGTGTGCTAAATTTTATCTAAATCCCCTCAGCCGTTTTTTGCGTGATTGACGGACAAACATACAAACTTTCACATTTATTATATTAGTTGGATGTGAAAGTTTGTATGTTTGTTTGTATGCCTGGAGCAGGGCCAGTTTACCGTTCAGTAGAAATCTGGTTATCTAGTCCTGCTCAGAAGAGCAGGGCGCCCTGCGGACTCGCCTTGCGCGTACCGGCCCATAGTGCTGCTGGACGAGGGGGAAAGCTGTTCGAGTGGATAATCGCAGCCCACCTCGTCAGCCACTTGTGCGTAGAGGGGCCAGACCTGGCCGAATGCCAGTTCGGGTTTCGGCATGGGCACTCCACTATGACGGCGATATCGCGGGTGAGAGTCCTAGCGGAGGAAGCGGTGTCCCGGGGTGGGGTGATATTGGCGGTGTCCTTGGACATCTCCAACGCCTTCAACACCCTGCTCTGGAGTTGTATTTGGGAGGCACTGCGCTATCATCGAGTGCCTCCCTACCTCCGCCGCGTCATTGGGGCTTACTTAGCGGAGAGGTGTGTCACTTATCTGGGACGTCATGGCAGACATCAGCACTCTATGTCGTGCGGTGTTCTACAGGGTTCGGTTGTAGGCCCGCTCCTGTGGAACTTGGGTACGACTGGGTGCTGAGGAGCGAGCTTCCGCCGGGAGTGGACCTGACGTGTTACGCTGACGACACGCTGGTTACTGCCCGGGGGAGCTCATACAAGGAGGCAGCGTTGCTGGCGACGGCCGCGGTCTCACAGGTGGTGAGCCGCCTTGGCCTGGAAGTGGCCCTAAACAAGTCAGAGGCCATAGTCTGTCATGGCTCCCGACGGGCGCCGCCGCCAGGATCGCATATAGCTGTTGGGGGGCCCGTATCGCTGTCGAGTCCACCATGAAGTACCTGGGATTGGTGCTCGACAGCCGTTGAGATTTAACCCCCTACTTCCGGCGGCTGGCGCCCAAGTTGTTGGGCGCGGCTGGGGCGCTGTCAACGCTGTTCCCCAATCTGGGGGACCCGAGCACCGCCTGCAGGCGGTTGTACGTGGGGATCGAGCGATCGATGGCCCTGTATGGGGCCCTGATCTGGGCGGCTGACCTGACGGCCAGCACTATAACTGTTCTGCGGAAGCCGCAGATGGTGATGGCCGTTAGAGTCATCAGGGGTTATCGCACGATCTCCTACGAGGCGGCTTGCGCACTGGCCGGATCTCCACCCTGGGACCTGGAGGCAAAAATCCTCGCGTCACTGCATCCGTGGTGTGAGGACGTGCGGGCGCGTGGCGAGCGATTAATGCAGCGACACATCGAGCTGCATTGGTCGCAGCTGCGCGAGGTCCTGGTGGCGGAATGGCGGGACAGGCTCTCACGCCCTACCGCCAGCCTCGTCACTATCGAGGCCATCCGGCCAGTGCTCAACCTGTGGCTCGGGAGAAGGCATGGCTCCCTGTCATTTTGTGTGATGCAGATCCTCTCGGGGCATGGCTGCTTCGGGAGGTTTCTGTATCGCATAGGCAGGGAGCCGGGAAAAATTTATACAATGATATGAAAGTGAAAAATATTTCAACCCCATTTCGGTCAATATGTTTGTGGTTTCTTTTAGATTCTTTCACATTCTTGCAAGTCCGCCCCATGGTCCATAACCAACAAACAATTGCACAAAAACCTATGGATGACAGCAATAATAGAGGACATGATGAAATACACTAGAATTAGATCATAGGAAGACAGGATTGAAAAAGACCCAAATGTAGGTACTGTCTCAAAGATTGTTGGACGACATAAAGTCTAAACGTAGACTGAAACGCAATATTGCCGAGATGTGACAGAAAGATTATATCATACGAGAGCTGGATGCGACAAAGTTCGCATTATAGAGCAAGTCTCAGTATACTTGTCATACATTTACTGCTTAATGTCCGAACGAGGAGATTTGGCTGTAACAGAAATACAAAAATGCAACTCTAATTTTGGATGCGACTTCAGATTTCCAAAATCACCGTTACATCATTGTGGAAAATGGCGGGTCACGTGCAATTTTGATTGAGCGATGTGACTTCGGCAAATTAAATCTTTCTTGAAAATTGGTAGAAGTATATCGAAGAAGAAGTCTCGAAGTAATAAGCGGTTAAAATTATACATAATTAAGTAAGTTGATGAAATAAACATTTATGTTCAATTCTTTTTTATTATTGTTTGGACTGAAATTAAACTTAGGTACCACGCGTGTTGCCGATATAGTTGAAGGCATCTCATTAGAGAATAGATTTTTTCTTGATATGTATGTTTAAGTGTCCTCGATTCATATATGTATGTTTCATCGTGTGTGACGACATAGTAGAAAAAATAAAATGAATGGGCCTACTTCCATTAAAAATTTCAAACCCAAGTAAATCTAAAGTAATAAACTCGATAAATTATAGCTACAGTAGTACTACACTATTGATAATAAAGTACGGCAATTGTTTTTATATTCACGGCCGTCAATATTTACAAATCTTCATGAGCTGGCAAGCATCAAAAACAAAAGATTGGCAGCTTCTTTGGTGAATCGTATATCCGTCGACGTACTCAACACCGGTGGAGGAGAGCTTCAAAAGGCCTGCTGGCACTCTTTGCAGCGTCTTAATCAAAATTAAGTAAGTCAAACAGTAGTTCACTCGACCAATATGTTTTATCAACATATGTGAATCAACCGTAGTTATATCGAAAATAGTTACAATAACTTTAGATATTATATATAATAATAATAATAGCCATGTCATTGCTACTTCGTTGCAGACTGTGGCACCACAACAGTCAACGCAGATTCCTAGCCACGCTGACGAGGAGAGTGATGACAGGGTTACAAACGTAAGTACCCAGTGCAATGACGAATTGAGGAGTGCTTTGGAGTGTGCTATTCAGGAATATCGCTACATGCCGCCTGAACTTAGACCACGTTTACCTCGTTTGCCCATGCATAACAAGAACAGGGCGCTGGTGGCTGCTCTGGATTCGCAGTTGTCACATCATTTTGACGACTGCGAAGACCTCACTGATGCACACTCGATAATGTACTGCGCGGCTGTAGCGGCATGTCGTGTAGCTCATGTCAAAATAACCAATGACAGAGTTACACGACCAAAACCAGCCGTACCAGCTTGGCAGTGCAGGATCGAGCGTCGTATCGGTGAGGCCAGAGCGCTAATCGGCAAACTGACCTGCTTCAGGGAGGGCAACAGTCGCCCTAGAGTAATGCGCTTTGTGAGACGGGCGTTTTCGGGGACTGATGTCAATCCCCGAGACTATATATCTCGTGTCACAGAGCGCATCGATTTCCTGAAGCAGAAGGTATATGCATGGGCAAGCCGTATTCGTAGGTATAGGCGGCGAGTGGAGCGATACACCCAGAATCGCACATTCCGAAGTAATGAAAGGTGGGTATATAGGGATTGGGAGCGACCGGACCAAGGTGTGACTGATATGCGCCTGCCGGATGATGATGCCATGTGTTCATTCTGGCGCAGCATCTGGTCGGTCCCTGTCAGTCATACTGAGGGCGATTGGACTCGGGAGGTCGAGCGCGTGTGCGATGTGATACCAGAAATGGGGGCAATTACCATCAGCCCCCAAGATGTAACTTGTGCAGTCCGTCCGTTGCCTAACTGGAAATCTCCAGGGCCGGACGGGCTGCACAATTTCTGGATTAAATGGTTCACAAGATCGCACACTTGCTTGGCGTCTCAATTCCAGTCTGCCTTAGAGTCTGGGTCGCTACCCCAGTTCTTAACTACAGGAATAACCCACCTGCTCCATAAATCAGGTAGTACTGCGGAGCCTAAAAATTATAGACCGATCACGTGTTTACCGACGGTCTATAAAGTTCTTACATCCATTTTGAGGTCAAAGATTAATAGTCATATTAACAACAACAACATCATGTCTGCCTCTCAAAATGGATGTAGGAATGGGTCCCGCGGTACTAAGGAGCTACTCCTAATTGATATGGCCATTAGCCAACAGGTTCGTCGTTCCCGAAAGGATCTGTCGACATGCTGGATAGACTATAAGAAGGCCTACGACTCGGTGCCTCATACATGGCTCATGAAGGTGCTAGAATTGTATAAAATTGATACAACGCTACGCACTTTCCTGATGTCGTGTATGGGGCAATGGAGGACAGTCCTTCGCTATCCAGGATGTCGAAATATCCAGAGGAATAGCGAACCGGTAAGGATCGAGCGAGGTATATTTCAGGGCGATAGTTTGAGTCCGCTTTGGTTTTGCCTAGCCTTGAATCCTCTTAGTACACTGCTAGAGAATTCAGGGCTAGGCTATCGGTTGAAGAGAGGTGGTCAGGTTATATCTCACCTCCTTTACATGGATGATCTGAAACTCTTTGCCCCCACTAATCTGCAACTGATGGAGCTACTGAAGGTAACTGAAACCTTCAGTGACGCCATCAGGATGGAGTTTGGTGTCGACAAATGTGCGGTCATGCATGTAAAGCGAGGAGAGATTATGGGATCCGTGGGAACTCAACTCTCGGATTCCATAAACCTGAGATCTCTCTCTTCAACTGAAACTTACAAGTATTTGGGTATGTCGGAAGCGTTAGGTATCAATGTTACTGACATGAAGCAATCGTTGAAGGAGCGCTTCTTTGGTCGCCTGAAGAAGGTATTCAATAGCCTTCTATCAGGCGGAAACAAGGTGCGCGCCTTCAACGGTTGGGTCATGCCGGTATTGATGTACTCTTTCGGCGTACTCAAATGGACTCAAACGGAACTTGACGCTCTGGATAGGCGGGTCCGCACACTGCTTACTACATATCGAATGCATCATCCACGGTCGTCGGTAATGAGACTGTATATTCCGCGAAAGTGTGGAGGTCGAGGCTTTTTAAATGCTAAGACTCTCCACAATCGCGAGATATGCAGTCTCAGGGAATATTTCCTAGCTGTCGACGTGGGTATGCATCGAGATGTAGTGGCGGTGGACAAGGGACTCACCCCGCTCTCCTTGGCAAATGAGAACTGGCGCAAACCTGCGGTGCTTGACACTAACGATCGCAGGGCGGTATGGCAGAGTAAGGAGCTTCACGGACGCTTTTTCCGGGCCCTACATGGGTCGGACGTAGACCAACTAGCGTCCGTAGCCTGGCTGCGTTTTGGTGATCTGTTTGGAGAAACCGAAGGTTTTGTCTGTGCAATTATGGACGAAGTTATCATGACAAAGAACTACCGGAGATTTATTGTGAAGGACGGCACGGTCGACATATGTCGGGCATGTCACCGTCCGGGAGAATCAATTCGCCACATTATCTCTGGTTGTTCTCGTCTAGCTAACGGAGAATACTTGCATAGGCACAACCTTGTAGCCAGGATTATCCATCAGCAACTTGCTCTGAAATACTATCTTGTGGAGTCGGAGGTGCCGTACTACAGGTATGCGCCCGACCCAGTTCTCGATAATGGCAATATCACATTGTATTGGGATCGGTCCATCATCACTGACAGGACTATTGTTGCCAATAAGCCTGATATAGTGGTGGTGGACCGAATAGTGAGGCGTGCAATGATTGTAGACATAACCGTCCCGCATGACGAGAACCTTGTGAAAGCCGAGAAAGATAAACAAATCAAGTATATTGACTTGGCTCGCGAGGTTGTCGACATGTGGGATGTGGATTCCGCAATCATTGTACCGATAGTCATATCAGCCAATGGCTTAATAGCTACGAGCCTCGACCAACACCTCAGGAGGCTCTCGTTAGGCAGCTGGATCAAGGGCTTGATTCAGAAAGCGGTACTTCTGGACACGGCTCGTATTGTTAGGAGGTTCCTCTCTCTGGAGCCCTGACCGCCGGTAGCTTGGACCCTGTTCCCGATACCGGTGGGCTACTATTTTTATATTTTTAAATGTTTTTTTTAATGTTTTTATTTAAATATTTAAAAATATAATTTATATGTAAAAAAATAAATAAACGAAATAATAATATTATATATAATAATAAATACGTAATCAACAAAATTATTTAAAAAATACAATACAATGAAAATTGATTTAAATATTTAATACGATGAGTAGGTACAAATAAATGTCCAATATAATACCTATAGGTATCAAAGAAAATTTAATAAGACACTTATTACATTTTCTATCAACTAAATTAACATTTCAGCGTTGAACGAGATTCCTATCTAGTTTATAAACATCATTATCTAAAGTTATATATACATCAATAGCTATACTAGGCGTTGTTGTCCATTATAAATCGATAGAGTAGGTGTTAAAAAGCTTCCAACTCGACTGACCATCTCAGTAGATTTCATCATAAGCTATTAATTACATGACAACATAACAATTATTATGGCAGCACGCGATTATAAAACGAGTGAGTCATTGGTTGCAATTCAAGGAACAGGCTGGATAAACAATCATTGCAGTGTCCACAGCGATAACGACCATTCGCACATCCCGCACCGCGACCACCCCGCCGCCGCGCCGCGCCGCCCGCGCCCACCACCCGGCTTCCACGTGTATGAGAATCACATACTACAATGTAATATTAATTAATAACACAGTCATTTACTGCATAGATACCTACCAATATGTTTCAAATATATACCCGTCTGCCCAAGGAGGATATTTTTTACGAACTATGGTTGTTCTGTATCTGTAAGTACATTGCTGTTATTTATGTAAGAGCAATGTAGTTACAGATCTTAGCAGCAGCTGGGCCTATGCTACGAAACTAATACACAAGACGAGTATCGATTTAGTAGTTATTTGCATCGCAAATTCGCAATGCCCTACAAGCTAACCAAGATTTTCGTAGAATGCGGTCTAGATACAAGATGTTACAAAATGAATAAACTTAGTTACTTATTATAAATAAATCGAATATAAACGACTATGGTAAACGTCAGATACCCGTGCAATAACGGTCATTGACCCACATACATTTATTGACTTTCTTAAGATCTAAAACAGAAATAATGACACAAAGCTGTCCTGGATCGACTTCTATCGTGATCCTTTACGTTCTCTAGTAATGAAAAACGTTTCATAATTTATTGTTCGAGTATCTACAAAAGGATATTAGGGAAAGGTCAATGTACTTTATTGCACGTTTATCTGGCGCCTACCATAGTTCCGCGTTGCAGTGCAAATATATCTCATTAAGTACTTCCAGTTTCCGAGACTTCTCGAAATTCCGACTGTCACTTCGGGTGAAATCGTGATTTATACAAGCTGCTATAAGAATTTGTGGAAACCGCCATGTTGATGTGATATATACCTCATGCCAAATTACCTATCTACCGAGTAAAAACTGTTGTTAGATCGACAAGTGTTCATGAGCATGACGTTTCAAAACAGTGTGTAGGAGTAGTTTAGTACCAACACTATTTATAGACAAGCTATTAATTATTATTATTGTAACTATGTCAAAAGTTAAAAAAACGGAGCACACTGTGGAGATTTACGAGCATTTACCGGAATCTGGTGACCCCGTCGGCTCATAAACGCGTTCCCGATATACGCCGCCCAGCCCCGCACGCGGCGCGCGACACGCTTGCTTGCTGCAGGTTGGTATACCAACTTTGTTATACCTACCTAAGTACCTAACCAATACGACAGATTACATATAATGAAAAACAGACACATAAAGGACGACGTTCAACATGTAAGGATGGGAAGCTACGGATGATAAAAAAACTAAACTTAACGACTCTAGTTGCTCTTGCTAAACAGATAAAATGACAAAAAAGAAAAAAACGAAAATTTGAGAAAAAATATTGGAAACGATTGCTGAAAAGCCAAACAAATAGGTATACAACAATTGTTTCAGCATACAGCTAGGTAAACGGCAACAACTGAAGCGCGCTAACCGAAGCTTTTGAGATGCCAAGCTTTACGACAATACACATTACTCGACGCTTTGAGCTACTTTGACGCAGCCGGCCTGAATTTGTATTTTAGTTTTCATTAAGTATGGTGTCCTAAATAAATGCTGCTAAATAATATATAAAAGAAATTAAATGTCACTTTGACATTGATGGTTATGTTTTATTTCAGCACCAAATGCCATCTTTACACCGATACCTACGATAACGACTGTAAGATTAAGCTAGACAGATAATGGGTTAATATTTATTATGTTACCTATTTTATCCAGCACTAGTTGCCACCCGCGAGTCCACCCGCATAAATGTCGAAAATTATCCCAAGAGAACATACTCCCGGGATAAAAAAGTATCCTATGTGTTATTCCAGACTATAATCTGCTCGTTCAGCCGTTCTGTTAGAAATTTTCGCATTTATAATATTAGTATACTTAGAAGATAGTACAGATATCAGAGGATAATGTGAATCAGTAATCTCTGTTTTTACGATGATCTTGTCTTACTTTAAATAATTATGAGTCGTAGCAGTTTTAAAGCGGCATGGTACTGTCAGCGACCTGCGCTAAATATAAGCTTGGAATATAGCTGCACATTCAACTGGCTTTTGTTACAGTACTGAAACTATTGACCTATTTCACTTTACTGGAAGTAAGCAATAACTTTCAGTGCAGCGCTCGCGCCATAAAACCGGCTCGTGAGTAATCGAAGCCACACTGGAAATTAGCAATTCTCTCACTGGAAATTGAGAACTTGTCAAACTATACTTTCTCGTGAAAATTTGTAAAACTGTACATTGTCGTAGAATCTTGGGTGTTGGGTGTAAGATTATACATGACATGTAGGTGGAGCTTTTTACTTGACTGCGTTTTGTAAAAGTTTTTGTTTTTCTTTCGATGAAATCGATAGAAATAAATAGAGTTGTGTGGTGTGTGTTATGGTGGTGTCAGAACTCTAAGCGCTTTATGGCTAACTAGCTTCTGCCAGCGGCTTCGCCGGCGTGGTCCCTAGGGAACATACTGCCGGGATAAAAAGTAGTCTATGTCCATTCTCAGGCTCTAGACTATCTGTGTACCAAATTTTATTTGAATCGGTTCAGTAGTTTTAGCGTGAAAGCGCGACAGGCAAACATACAGACAGACAGACAGAGTTACTTTCGCATTTATAATATTAGTAAGGACGTACAACTGCTACATTCGTTCTGACCAAATAATAGAATAGAAATACTGTTTACCTATTGTAGGTACACCATAACAAATTACAATAGGAGCTTAAAATACCTTACGTTTTAAGAAGACGACAACGTCTACAATGTGTTGCGGTTAGTTTTTTTTTGTTTAATGAGCGTTTTCGTTCTTTGAACTCACAAGTCGTTAAAACTGCCTACTGGTTACCTGCACTGCACTGCACTTTAACTTTTATAGACACAGGACTTCAGACTATATTGCTGCAGCACATTTTCAATTAAGGCATAACTAGCTGACCCGTGCAACATCGTCTACGTCACATTTTTAGGGTTCCGTACCAAAATGGTAAAAAGGAACCCTTATAACGTGACTAAGTCTGTCACGGAAAAAATTAAAAACATTTTACGTTTTATATGATGGTACGGAACCCTCGGTGCGGGAGTCCAACTCGCTCTTGCCCGGTTTTTATTTAACGCTCCTTTTGATCGCAGCGTGATCTTACATAGCCTTCCTCGATAAATGAGCTATCCAACACTAAAATAGACTAAAAAAAGTAGTTCCTGAGATTAGCGCGTTCAACCAAACAAACTCTTCATCTTTATGATATTAGTATAGATTATTATAATAAAGGAGTCTTACTAGTTAAATTGGTATAGTACGGACTGCAGAACAGCATATAAAGTTAGGTGCGTATCTGAACCTGAAGTTATACAGCCTGATTACGGCCACAAGCGAAAAACAGATAAAATACCCACTGACATATTGGTCTATTTATTAAGAACTAGCACTTCGTACGCGATGCAATTTTTTTAAGGATTCCTAATATTTTTCTACACAAATTATATACTCAAACCTTCTTCGAGAATCACTCTATCCATTGGTGAAAACAGCATGAAAATCGGTGCAACTGTTTTTGAGTTTATCGCGAAGAGACAGACAGACAGACGCGGCGGAGGACTTTGTTTTATAATATGTAGTGTTCAAGAAACAATATTTTCTCATTTTCACTTCTAACAATTGATATGTTGCAGTCAAAACACATAACCAGCTGTAAGCTCTCGACAATAGTACTTTTTACTGAAATTACAGTTAAAATTAATAGTTAAACTAGTTTGGCTCAATAGAGCTTGTTAAAAGTATGTAGTTTTGACTGGTTCCATCAGCTGCAGTCAAAACTCTTAAAGAGTTAAGGTGATCGACAGAAATTACGAAGAAACGCTCATTTAAAGTTTTTTGAAACTATTTACAATTAGACCAACGTCTTCAGTCAAAATAACTTTTGCCTGATTTTTTCAATTAAAATTTCTTTTGACCGATAAGGCCTTTTGACTGTAACAGACTAACTTACAAGCTTTTAGTAGACTGTGTGCAGTTATCTTTCCGTAGGTATGTGTTTATTTTTAAGATGAAGACAATGCATGTGCTTGATGTCTGTACTGTAAATGCATTTGTTGAGCCAGCATTAAAAACGTATATAAAAGGTACACATAAATGCGTAGCAACGATATCGACAGTAAAAAAAATGAGGAATATGGAATAATGGAATACTTCCCTTTGGGTTCAACGTTCTGTACCAGTCTACGTCACGGTGATAAAGAGTAACTCATGAATGAGCTCGTGCATTGACAGGGCGACTCACCCCGGAATAGTATAACTAACCGACTGCCCGCCGCTGCGACTTTATCAAAACAAAATGTTATATTTATAATATGTAAGTTAGAGCCCCACCTTTCATAGGGTTGATAACAAACATAGATAGGTTAGGCATCATTGTTTAAACTTATGGAATTTTTTTTTTTATATTCTTAGGGTTTACTTAAAAAAATCTTTTTTTGGGTATATTCTTAATCAATTGTAAAATATAAATGAGTAGGCATGTGTTAGTTAAACCTGATCCCAAATTTAACAAAGTACCTACCCAAGCAACGGTAGTAGGCATTTAAAGGTCTTGCTTTATCTGTTGTCGTGAAGTTTATCATCGCGACACACAAAACCTTATACTCGTATTATCATTTACAGATACCAATTCGTGGGAGTTATGTTATTATTTCGGCAATAATTGCAAAAATTGTGTTTTATACATAACGACAAGTTGATAGCAGCAGCTTCCTGTCACTGTGATAACAGATGCTGCTGTTTGTGTCGCGGCCTCGTTTTTAAAGCTTTGTCAATGGAAGCTGATTTTGACCCAATTTATTACTGTTTGATAGACCGCGGCACAGATCTAAATTTTGCGCATGTTACCGATTTGCTGCCGTGATTCACGGAATTAATGCTTCCTAACGGGATATGAGCCATAGATAATGTAAACGGACATTATCAGCTTCGAACATGGTCAAGTTAGATACTTACAAAGTTTACGCTGTATCTCCATTTAATTATTTAAAACAGTAGGTAACTAGTTGTGATTGACTTGACACACGGGGGTACCAATATTTATAATTATAATGCTGTATCTGTACCGTTTCTGTGTGTACATAAATTTTAAAATAAATAAAATAAATTAAGCCAGAATAATTTAAAGTGTTCGGATAAGGTTAGAGGGGTGAAAGACCTTTTTTTTTCATTTTAAATCCAAAATATGAAAAAAGAAAACTGCTGTTCAGTCATTTTAGAAAAGAAGCATAACTCAAGAAAATGTAGGGAACAGCTTCTTTTTCAAATTTCAGAGTTGGTCCGATACAGAAAGTTGTTCTTATATTCCCCCTTTCAACCCCTAAAAGATTACCAACAAATTGAGAATCACCACTTTGAATATAACTGTCCAAGAGTCTCAAAATAACGCTGTCTTTGCCTACACGAAATTGTATGTTTAATCATTACTAAGAGTGAAACCAGGATGCATGTCATGTGCGAAACTTTTACTTACAATGTTGCCTGTTCAGGAAGAGGATGTCGTGGTTTTATAAACATGAATGACTTCTGAACCAATGTGTTTGCTTTGCCATTATTATTCTCTCCTGAATTAATTGTTAGCTGAACAGATACCTAGCCAGGGTACTTCGTAGCATCACCGCGGGTATAACAATTATTTGAAACAAACGCATGTTCAGTAAAATAATAGAAAAAAAAATTGGAAACTAAAAATGGGCGAGGTTACTAAAACAAGCAGGAGAGTTGAGGACAGTTGTGATGTCTTGCCTATATAGGTACGACAAGAAGTAAAATCCGTAGGATCTAGGGGTGATATCGAAGTCGATATTACTAGCTAACATGAATGACTTGTCAATCCATTCAATCAAGGTGTAAATTGGAATGACAGTTCACATTAGGCTCCCTCCACATAAGCTTTTACGATGAGATGCTTACAGTAAAGACCGAGTTTACGCTCAAGGAGTGAGGTTTGCTGCTAAGCTAACCCATCGATGGCCACTGATTTAAAGAAGATCCCATTAACAAAGTAAAACAGCTTGTCAAAGTCATGCCACCGACGACGCCGTGGCTTTGGTAAAGTGTTAGGCTCAAATGTGTAACGCTTTCTACTTTTATTAAGGGAATGTTGTTTTATGTAGGGGATGTAGATATTATGTAAGCACCATTGGGGGTGGGGGTCTTTACTATGCTTATTATTGATGACATAGGGGACGTAATCACCATTCGAACCCCCCGGGGGTTTGAATGGTGATTACGTCAGCAATATTTACTAGTGTTTGTTTGCAAAACTTACTAGATTTTGATTTGACATAATTCTGGCCAGTTTATCAGCTGTCACGTGGTGTTTGATCGAAGTAAGTTAAATAATTATTAATTGAGCCGAAGTACTAGAAATAGGAGAGAGTATAAACTATAGTTACTAATGTATACGTAAGCATAGGAGTAAGGAAAGCTCATATCCTTATACTTGCTGACCCGCGCAACTTCGTCTGCGTCACAATTTTCATTACTGCTCCTCTCCTATTGGTCTTAGCGTGATGATATATAGCCTATAGCCTTCCTCGATAAATGGGCTGTCTAACACTGAAAAAAATTTTCATATCGGACCAGGAGTTCTTGAGATTAGCGCGTCCAAGCAAACAAACAAACTCTTCAGCTTTATATATTAGTATAGATATAGGGCTAAAGTGCATAAAATTCTGCATACGTAATACTTGAACGGTCCCTAAGTATTTATGATGACAACCATTTGTATAGGCACAGTAACTAGGTCGAATCTTTAGAATAAGTAGGATTTCATATAATAATCATGCGTCATTCATCCGCCAGTTTATCGGGGGTTATAACCTTAAAAATCAAAATTAGTTTAATTATTTAGTGATAAGATAATACAGTGCTTCTTAAAACGTGAAATCTATATTCAAATTAATAATAAACCGTTTCATATGGCGAATTAAGATGCTCATTGGTGTACATTTAAATATTGAGATTTACCGATCATGATTAGACCTAAGTAGGTTGATAAGAGAGTAAGAAAAGTTGACGAAGATACTTTGACTGTATAAACAAGCTCAGAACAAAAGATTTTAAGTAATTAAATAGCATTTTTTTTAGGTCACGAGGCTATGAAATGATAAACGATGTTGTTGCCACTCGATATAACGTACCAAATAAAAACTTATATGATAAGTAACAGTGCAAAGGTTACCGTAACATCTGATTATTGGGAGTAAAGTTATTTTAAATTGTATTTGTGTTAAGCAATATTCAATTCACAAAATTTTATTCAGATTTGGTGTAGATAGGTAATTAATAACTAGTGTTTGGTTCTCTATCAGTAGCTACCTACACTAACCCATACAAATATAGAAAAGCTTATTTCTTATTACACGCTCTAGATAGTAGAACTTTTTTGTTACACGGTAATGATGTTGTATATTGTTTTGCTAATTTATCATTCCTTGAGGGGTTGAGCGTAGAACCTAAAAACCCCTATCTCTGTGTGAACCACCCACAATATGTAGGTACTGTTTAAAGTTAGTTTTATTGTACTCCTACTTGCAGTTCTTTGCTCGTATGTTGCAGACATCCAATCAAAACTTAAATACAGAACGTCCCTTAGGACATTTATAAAAAAATACGCGAAGAGTACGAAGTCTAAGATCTTTTATTTTTACACTATAGGAAGAATACGAAATAGTCGCCGCACATTCGTTGCAACTTTAAAAGATATGGAGTTTGCACTGCGTCTACGAAAGGTCTACGCAAGGTCGCACCTACGAAGCCTCTACGCCGGCGCGTTGGCGTAGAGCGTTACCGTCGGAACAGTAACGCTATACATTTTCAGAATATCTACAGGTTTGGTTTGATTCTTCACTGATTAGATTCTTGGTTCAGTCAATTGACTTTATTAAAATGTTTGAATGCTGTATTACCTACTTATTATTAGGGTTCTGAACATCCGAAAAAAAACGGAACCCTTATAGGATCGCTCGGGTGTCTGTCGGTCTGTCTGTCTGTCTGTCCGTCTGTCACAGCCAGTTTTCTTTGGATCTACAGGACCGATTCTGTTAAAATTTGGTATAAATATGGACTTCTGTGACCCAAACACGGACGCGTGACGTAAATAAATAAGTTTTTAGTATGGGGGTCACACTTTAAGGGTCAAATCAGAAAATTTAAAAAAAAGTCAAACTATATCGTGTGCCATATCAAATAAAAGGGCATACTGTGACGGATCTAACTATATTTTTTCATAATTTTAAAATAAATAGTTTTGAAGTTATTCAAGAAATTATACAAAAAATGACCATTATCTCCGAAACTACTGAGCCTAAAATTTTGAAAAAAATGCAGATCTATACCTAAAGATTACATGAAAAATTAATTGGTTCGGAACCCTTTGCACGCGAGTCCGATTCGCACTTAGCCAGTTTTTGAAGATTGACAGCCCTCCACCTTGTAATAAAGAAGATGCCCCTTAGTCCCCACACAGTATTCATTTCAAATATTTTGTTATTCAGCTTCAGGCTCAGTTATTAAACACCTGCATCAAAAATTAACAATGGTGGACAGTCTTCCCAACAGAATATCACGTTTTCGACTGCAAGCATTTATTTAATGAAAGTTTATAGAGACTGTATTATGCATGTTTTTTATTTGTAATAAGGCTAATAATTCGTTAAAGTATGATATATTTATGTAGGTAATATAAATAAACATCGGCAAAGAGCGATTCGGAAATGCATTGAAAGTTCCGTAGGACAATATTTTCATTTTCATTGTGAAAATTGTTCTTTTACTATTTTGGTACGGAGCCCTACAAAAGCTGCTGCTAGCTAATAATAAAATGTGATTATATTAATAAGCAATTTATTCTAGTCTTTCTCTTCTGTGTTGATGGGATTCATGATATGTTATATCATTAGATACTGTTATGTACTTAGTCTTGACGTTCCAACGTAAGCACGATGACTTCAATGTTTTACTAATTAGTTTAATATGTTAATTGTTTGCAGTTTGTAGGTAAGTGAACTGATTGAAAAATGTTTCATTATCAAATAGTATTGAATTGCGCTTATTTACACCGTATTGTGTCATCGAATACCTCAATGAAAACTGAGAAGTTGCGTAGGTACTAGGTAGTTGGAGTCTATTTTTTTCGCTGATATAAATGTTATGATTTATTAATGAGAGTTGCGCCAAGTGATACCCATATGTATCCATTATTTTGTACAGGTAAAGTGCAAAAGTTTTGCCGATCTGTGACCCTAGTGTGTGAGTCCAACTTATACTTTTTCAGTACCTAAGCAAAGTCATACTTATAGTCATTTTACTACCACAAGCTATTTAAATGAACTTATCACCCTCTCACCGCTAATTAATGAAATAATAAGAAGATATAGGCTTGTATCAGAAACAAAACGTCGACCTTTTTCGCGCTTATTTAAATATAATCTGATTAGAATATTTATTTACTTATTTAAACTTCATGTACAATAGTGGTACATAGGCGGACTTAATGCAACGAGGCATTCGCTACCAGTCAACCTTTGGGCTAAAAAGAAATTTAATACACTGTGGTAGGTGTACAGCAAATAAATAAAATTTTGTTAGGTACGGAAAAAATATACAAAAAATAATTTATATAATACTAATAAAATACATACATAATGCTTAAGTAATAAACTAATAAATATGATGTTTTATAATAATGTTTCTGATTAAGAGAGTTCATAATAATAATGACGAAGACTAAACTAAGAATGACTGTATTTTAGGTAATGTTTTCGAATTTTACGCTAGAAGGAAAATTTGGACTCAGCTTTCTTGATGTCAAGGGGTAGCACATTCCAGAGTTTAATGGTAGAAATGGCGAAAGAATTAGACAAAAACCCGGTGCGGTGAAGAGGAATATGTAGAATAAAATTTTTGGATGCTCGGAGGTTGAGGCTGTGAGAACTGCCCAACACTTTAAAATATTGTTTTAGATAATCAGGAGCACAAGAATCGTTCATAATAGTGAAGAGCATGCTGAGGGATCTGAGGGATCTCCTTTGACGGATAGGCAGCCACTTAAGCTGAGAACTGAAGGAAGAAATATGACCACATTGACGAAGGCCGAAAATAAAACGAATACAGTTGTTAAGAAGTCGATCCAGTTTGTTAAGAAGTTCTTGGGATAGATCAGAGTAGCAAACATCAGCATAATCAATTATAGGAAACACAAGTTATTGGACTAAAGTGGTCTTAGTGCTTGGAGGAAGAAAATGCTTGAATCCACAGAGAAATCGCAGTGTGAATGTAACTCTCTGGCTACCTTGAGCAATCTGCTTGTTCCAACTGAACCTGTCGTCAATATATAGGCCTAAGTCTTTAACGTGCGGCGAGAGAGGAATGACGGTATCGTTGAAGGAAAGCGGCAGTAGTTAATATGAAATACATAGATATCTCCATACGAGAATACAAAACGCTTTGTCCTGGCTGGTGGATCAACGCACAACCTAAATTCATAGGGACTTGAAATTTGGAGGACGTATTCTTTATGTGATGTAGGCATCCGATAAGAAAGGAGTTTTGGAAGTTCGAAATAGGGTATAAAAGTTTGTATGAAAAATCTTATTTCTTGGGCCAATATACTTGAAGCTTTGTACGAATACTGGCCAAAGTAAATAGTAAAGAATGTCATTATTTGATTTTCACAACTACCCCCAAAACACGATTTAGGGGGTGCTAAAATTTGTATGGAAGAATCTTATTCTTTGGGACAATGTACTTAAACCTTAGTACTAATACTGGCCGATGTAAACAGTAAATGGTCATTATTAGTTTTCACAATTTTCCCCGATTAAAAGACGATTTACGAAGGGTCAAAGTTGGTATGGAAGGTTCCTATTCTTTTGGTTAAACAACTTACAACTTTGCACATTTGCACAACTTACGCCTGCTCTTAAATTTTCCTGGTCTGATAAAATTTTCGATTTTGCAAAATATTCCCATTTAGTTTTGGTCGGTTTTCCAAGTAAATAATAATGGTTTTCATATTATCGCTCAGGTTAAATCCATGGACCTAGAAAGCTTCATATTTTGTGTAGGTACAAGGACGACGAATTAATATTTCGTAAATTCAGCATCTAACGATGAAAAGAGGATGCAAAGTTTGTATGGAACATTTTTGTTTTGGTCATATTTGAAACTTGATCTAAATGCTCTTTGAAATAATTAATCAAAAACGTTTATCGAGATCTTCTGAACTCTTTAAGAGTGTAAAGGCGCGGCAAACTGTAATGCGGATTAGGTCCTGGAATAGGACATAGGATCATTTTTATCACGGGAATATGTACCCTTGGAATAATATTCAAATTGTACGCGGGCGAAGCCACTATCAAAAGCTAGTACATAATATAAATAAGATATCACACAGGCCAGGAGCCACTGAACTTGGAAAAGTATTAACCGACTACAATTGCGCACATTGACTTATCACGTGTATACCTAAAGTTAGTTTACATAAATTGCATTATTATATAAAACTTTATTATGCCTAATCGGATGATAAAATCAGATCCCAATATAAAATAATAACTACGAATTTATCGAATATCCAATTAAAACAATTTATCAATTGTTGAATATTTCAATTGACCTCTCATGAATAAAGTATTTATAATAACAGGATTACATCATTTCTGGTGTTTTAATTTGAAATCATTTTGGTCATATTTTTTTATTTTAAGTTGCAAGTAAGAGTAGGTAATCACACAGCTTGGTGCAGTCAGTCAGCAAATAACAGGAAATGCAAGGAGTCTGATACTGCAGATATGCTTTATTTTTCCAATGTTTAATTAAAAGACAACACTGATTGCGGAATATTAATTTCAAAACTTAAAAATTCAATAATACCACATGGGTCAAGCAAGCACGGACTTTTATGTGTGTTATCCTACAGCGGCAGTAATTATTATTTAAAATTTATAATTAGGCATTAAGTGATGACATCAATGTTTTGAACATACGATAGCCTCTGTACAGAAGAAGGCACTTTATCGCCGAAGTTTAATTTAACAAACCGTTATTTTTTGTTCGGAAGCGGATAATCGAGTTTGAGGTCAGATAGTAGCTCTGTGTTTAACTGTGTCATTCTCTATCGGACGAGTTCCGTCACAAAGAGCTATTTCTGCTGTTGCTCTACTCCTCATCACCCAAATAGGGTATTCCCCATGGATCGATCATTGACCTCTACTCACGACAGACACCTTTGCTGTTGAAAGACTTATTACGATAGGCCTAAGAAACTTATTCGGTCGTCGCTTGATCAAATGGCTATCAGAAGTTAACCATCGATATTGTTTTGAAATTATAAAACTGAAACGAAAGATTATGTAAAGTCCTTAGAGTCCGCAAGATTATAATCGCGGAAGCTTTGTACTGAACTGAGCTTTGTAGTATCAGTAATCAGCGGTTTTCCGATATTAGATTGATAAAGAAAGAAAATATACCCGCCGAATTGAGAACCTCCTCCTTTTTTGAAGTCGGTTAAAAAAAGCGACGTATTCAAAATGCAGGAAGAGCTTTTATTAAAGTTCCACTTCCAGAAATATTGGGTTTTAGTTGCACCTGGATAGACTAAAAGCTGACCCATACCTAAATATATGACAAGATTTGGATAAGGCTATGCAGATTAAACCCCCGACGGGGAAAAATAGGCGATTCAAGTTTTATCTTTAGACAACTTGTTTTTCTATCGGAATCGGTGTCACATTTTATACCAGGTACGGTATCAATAGGTGGTCATGTCTATAGAAGTATCGGTAATGAATATTAGGTGACGTTTCAGATAAATAAATTTATGACACCTACAACTGTTCTTTTTATCCTAAGGTGAAAATGGCAGAACTTATCTACTTAAAAATTAAATAGATCATAGATCCTTAATATATATAATATTATAAATGCGAAAGTAACTCTGTCTGTCTGTCTCGCTTTCACGCCAAAACTACTGAACCGATTTAAATGAAATTTGGTACACAGATAATCTAGAGCCTGAGAAAGGACATAGGCTACTTTTTATCCCGGGAATATGTTCCTTAGGGACCACGCCGCCCGGCGAGGCCGCTGGCAGAAGCTAGTACTTTATAATAACATGACGAAGGATAAAAATACCGCTGTTGGCTTGCTGAATTGTCTTCATCATCTTTTTAGTGGCTAGATAAGGCTCAAATCTAGCCTGTGGCCGCCCAAACCTAGGTCCGCAGGCTGACGGGTGGCAGTCAGCGGTCGATGGGGGTTACCTGATGTCAGTTAAAATATCCTGCCTTTTATAAATTACGAGCTGTCCCGCGCAACTTCGTCTGCGTCACAATTTTCATTACTGCTCCGCTCTTATTGGCCTTAGCGTGATGATATATAGACTATAGCCTTCCCCGATAAATGGGCTACCTAACCCTGAAAGAATTTTTCAAATCAGACCAATAAGTTCCTGAGATTAGCGCGTTCAAGCAAACAAACAAACTCTTCAGCTTTATATATTAGTATAGATATAGATTTCTTAAAAACCCGCCATCTCTTAATATTAGTCTACACGATGATAAGGAATGATCAGCAAAAAACCGGCCAAGTGAGAGTCGTACTCTCACACAAAGGATTCCGTACAATAAACCAAAAAAAACACGTTCCTGGTATGGGAACCCCTTTATTTTTATTTAGTTCTTATTTGTTGTTTTAGCGGCAATAGAAATACACACTCTGTCAAAATTTCAACTTTCTACCTATTACGGTTCTTGAGATACAGCCCGCTGACAGACAGACGGACGTATGACAGCGGAGGCTTAGTAATAGGGTCCCGTCGAGCACAGAACCCTAAAAATTATCGAAACACAAAACTAATTAAATTCCCTGTATTAGATTTGTTACTGAAACAATTTCATGACAACCGCAATCTTTTTCAGAGGTCTCATGAGTGTAGTTTTGTTTAATAGCCTGGTTGTCCCATAATATTGTTGTTAAGTGTTATTTACCAGGTGGCCCACCTGACTGGTGGATGACCCATCTTCAAAATGATTGAATACATGTTGGGGTCGCCTTGCAGTCTATAACTAGTATTTTATGGTAGCAAGATCTACTTTTCAACAGCAAACGTCATTATTGAACTTCATAGAAAGCCAGAAATAATAGTGACAACTCTTTGTATAACATAATTAATTACAATTAGGAGCAACCACGACGTTACAGTCTTATCCTGAAACTAATGACCCGCGCAACTTCGTCTGCTCCGCCCCTATTGGTCTTAGCGTGATGATATATAGCCTTCCTCGATAAATGGGCTATCTAACACTGAAATAATTTTTCAAATCGGACCAGTAATTCCTGAGATTAGCGCGTTCAAGCAAACAAACAAACAAACTCTTCAGCTTTATATATTAGTAATTATAGATGTGGTCTTTTTTCCGGTCGAGTCAGCCTTGACCATCATTTTCCCACCATCCAACTCACCATCACCACCATTACCAATAAACCAAACAATCTTAGACCACATGACATAACGTTACTGAACTGCGCTGTGCGCAAATAGCGCAGAGCAATAAATAATAATCTATACTAATATTATAAAGAAGAAAGATTTGTTTGTTTTTTGAATTGAATAGGCTCCGAAACTACTGGACCGATTTGAAAAATTCTTTTAGCATTGGATAGCTACATTATCAGGGAGTAACATAGGCTATATATTATCCCCGTACTCCCACGGGAACGGGAACTATGCGGGTGAACCGCGTGACGTCCACTAGTTAATTATATTACTGCTGTGCATTGTGGGCTACTGAGTGTACTGTATTCCATGAAGCCGTTAGTTACTTTGAAATAAAATCAAAATACTTTAGTATTTTTAGTATACATCATCTGCCTAGCCTTTTCCCAACTATATTGGGGTCGGCTTCCAGTCAAACCGGATTCAGCTGAATACCAGTATTTTTATTATACATAGGCACCAATATTAAAAAAGTCAGAATGTAGAGTGGATTTTCGAAAGCTTTAATTATATTAGCTGTAGGCAAGTATTCCCAATTTTCTTTTTTTTTAATTTGTCGTAATTTCCTATAAAACTCTGATAAATATGAAATTCTGATGCATGATCATTTTAGTATCTTCAATGGCAAAGTTGTAGGTATACTATCTCCAAACAACACTTCCATTGTGTTGAAATGTGACATAATGTAAGCCTTGTTTAGAGATGGGCAATTATTCGGGTTTTAATCAGATTATTTGGTCTTGGGGTGTCCAAGAATAGACATGTTATTAGATATGCAGAACAATGATTCGGTTACTATTTCTGGTTGGTTTCTTCAAAATAAAGTAATATGTTCCAAAATGTTTTTAACCCTTTTTCAGTGCCTTTAAATCAATAACATCATTCATATTAAAATCATCTGTACATGTATCTGTTATCTAATTATAGGTATGTTCAGAACCAATAGATAATAACTAGGTACTTTAGGCTTTTTGTGCGTGGTATAAGAGCAACATAATCGATACGTCCCTTTTTGATGCAAAGAAAATTACCTAAGATCGTGAGGAATAATATTTCACAACTGTCTCCAAACGGTGAAGTAAAACACAATGAGGAAACTGGCATGTCCTAGAGCTTAATCTATAGGAAACATGTGACATCCGCTTCCACGCTCTGGGCGACCGCGCGGAGGACTACAGCCCACTCCCTCAGAGAGCGGAAGCCTGTGTCCTAGTAGTGGGAAATTATTGGCTGAGTACGCTTGGGTGAGCGGGTGTAAGTGTTTCCCGATTTACAGGAGGTTAGTAGGACCTAGTCTAAAGTTATCCAGCCTTTGCACATGTGCAATAGCATGTTGCAATGAGGATAGGTAGTTCTGTATGCACGAGGTCAGATTAGCTGGCTTTGTCAGATTTCTATCCCCCTCGATTGAATAACGAGCTTGGTGTCTGTACAGAAGTCATTCGAAAATGATGGTAGGTAATACAGGCAATGTACGTTTTTACGTTAGCGTCTTAACACTCAGGGTTGAAATTTTGAGATTTTGGCGTCTTTAGTCGTCTAAAAATAACAATAAGCCACCGAGTTCGAATCCATTAGATATCTTATCTATTATTCAAAGCTTGAAAAATACAACTCATACCGCACGTTCCGATATCATACAATATTACAGAGTAAAATATGAACAATTAATTAGAGCTATAATATCTCACAGGTACCCCAACAAGTGATAAATCTTTGCAAGTACTTTGAATATACAAAGCTACAAAGAGGAGCTTTAACTGTTGTTACCTTTAAGTCCGCCACATTATATTCACAATAATTATATATTTTTTAATAAAATTCTACATTTGGCAACAATAATGTAATAGCTGCGTACGGTGTAAGTAGACTATTTAACAACTTTTCATGGCCGGTATTGATTGAATACACCAATTTTCAAAATAAACTTTTCAGATGGTAAGCACTTGATGGGTATAATATGTATACGTTGTGAATCTTTCAATTTGACCTAACGCGTTGATGTCTTTTTTGGGGGTCAAGACGGAACCGGTAAGTAGGTAAATATAATCAGCATACCTGTTAGATAATTTCAGTTGTTACAGCTATAGTACTTACCGCTGAAGAAGGAGCAGGAGTCCATGAGAAGAGTAGAAGTGTGGCGGGCACGAGATGGAGCGCGATGAATCGCGCACGCGCCGGGCCCGACATGGCTGCGCCGCCACTACTGGATGCGCGCCCTCGCGGCCTGCCGGCGAGCCGGGCCCGCACGCACCCGCGCCTCTGCGGGGCGGGGTCGCGGGGTGCTCACACTGCTGCCGAGCACTCCTCTATCCTTTAGTATCCCGGCACAAACGGCGCGCGCGCACGGGAAACAGGCGCAGCGCGCTCCGGGCTATGGCGGTGTCCGTGCTATGGTAAGACTTTCAAATAACTAACTCTAGTTGAATTCTTTCGTAATCTGTTTTTTTTTTCACATTATTTAACTCGGATATTTATTTTCAAAGAAATTACGTCGTATAATCTGCAACATGATTTATTAATAATTACATTTTATAATTATAATAACTTTCTTGAACTTAATATTATCTTAATAATAAATAGGTTGATAGCTGCGTTAGCACCGCTCCTAGGTGTGAAAGCTGTAAGTAAACTCATTATTTTATTTTATTTTTTAATAACCCCTTGTATTATATTATAAAGTGATTAAAATTAATATGTATAAAACATGAGTGGTATTTGGGAATGTTGCGAGACGGTGAAGTTGCAAGGGCGCGCGGCGGCGGCGGCGGGCGACCCGCCTGTCCGCTTCAACTCGTCCTTTTGCAATTTCTCCAAAACGCTAACGCTGTCGAACATTTGCGAAGATTGAAGTAGCAAGATGGAATCACTTAGTTAGAGGAAGGAAACTAAGGAGAACAATATTACATAATTATATTTTATTAAAACAAAGAAAACACAGATTAATTTCCTATTCAATCTTGGTGACTGTTCGACTTCTTAGCACAAGTTATTACCTACATAAATATGTATAACATAGTAATGGAAGACCGACAAAGTTTATCATCGTTCGGATGCAGTGCGTCGGTATTGCGCAAACCTACTGTTTCCTACAGTTATATGACACACTTTGTTTTCATGAAATGTAAAACGTTTCTAATCCATATTTAAATTAAATAGTTTTATAAAGTTTTCGCGATATTTCTATCTAACAAGTCAACTCGACATCAATTAAATAATTGCCTCGCTACCGTAGGTACAACCGTTTTAAAGATAAAACTTTTGAAAGTTAATTTGTACAATCCAAATTAGTTATAAAATTCATATGCTCGGTTTATTTGTGTAAAATACCTAATGAAATATAATTAAATAATATGGATATTATGACGAGTAGTAAAACGCGCGTGCGAATTAGGGGCCGATCGTTAAATTTTATTTATTTATTTAATACTTACTTTATTTTTATTTATTTTATATAGCTCTTCAACAATGAGTACACCATAACATAATAACATTACAATGTTAACATAATACACAAATACTGATATTAGAGACTTAGCTTACATGTTATTTAAAAAAATGTGTCACTCATCAAAATCTATTTCGCAATTCCAACAAATTACTTACGTCTCGTGGCCAGTGTTGTTTTGGGCACTCATTGTCTGTTAATAAGCTCTATTATAACCGGCATAACAATACTGACTGATGAAACTTAAATCTTTAGAAAAATATATTAAAATAAAAACATTTCTGAAAAAAAAACTTGCACCTTACAGACCAGCCGGCTTATTCTGACAACCACTCACCTTGTAAACTTACGTGGAGTGAGCATGAAGTAAACTGTCATTCCATCTTGTTTGTTTGGATTGACAGCTCACTCCATATTCACTTCACCTAAGTTCACAGTGAGGCGTTGACAGAATCGGTGAGGCGTTGAAAGTTGACTCGGTGAGGCGATTCTGTCAGAATAGATCGGTTGGTCTACAAGGTACAACTTTTTTTTATGTCGGAAAATGCACCTACTTACTGAATTTCAGCGCCTGAAACAGAGTGTGAACAAACACGAGTAGGTCACGACTTGCGCTCGCCATATTACAAATATAATATGTAGATAGTAGCTTCGGCCAATCGGCCCGCAACTTCTCCCACGTGCTTCTTTTAACATAAAATATATATCTATGACAATCGGCAAAAGTGTAGCTGCTCTATCTATCAGAGAAACATTTTATGTGATCATGTAAACAAATAGTTTTTACCTCTTTATAATTTCAGCTATCTATATTTAGATCTAAATTGAATGTTTTGGAACATATTTTATAATAATGAAAATTTTAATCCACGTTTCAAACAACTGAAAATAAAATAATCAAGAGTGAATAGGTTACTTCTAGGCAAGCGTGCCCCATCTTCGACCACATCATCGCTTACCATCAGGCGAGATAGTGGTCAAACGCGTGCCTATCAATAGTAAAAAACCGAAAATCGCGTTTTTGCCAATATTTTAGTTGTGTTTTAAATAGACGTAGGTATCTAAGCTTTTCCTCGGAGCAACCCGTAGGCTAGGTATTGCAGATAACTTTTGAAGCTTTCGTAATAGTTGTACTGCAAAAAAGGAAAGTTAATTATTAATCCCTCCGGAATCATTAAATCTACCAGAAAAGTGCTAAATTCTGCATGAATGGTCAAAAGAAAACCGAATCTATTCCAAGCGGGGTACAATAATCGAGCGCGTTCCGCTCGCTATATTCAAGTACTTACTACTAAACTTTTATTTAATAACACTTTATGTACAGAAATGTACAGGCGATTTAATGGCATAGTTATTCTTTATCAGTCAGTCAGTTGTAAGTCAACATAGTCATGGGCGTACCCAGCTTCTGGCCTAGGGGGGGCAAGTCAGATTTTTTAGGTCAGATCGTCCGCGGCTGTTTTGTCATACACACTACACAAAGACATCTTCATGAAGCATTAGGTATTATATAGTGTAATGTGCGGCTGTTTGCCATACAGCCGCAAATGATTCTGCTTTATAGGTAGTTAAATAAATAAAATAAATTTGACTATGCATTTTTATTTTATTTAAATTGTTTAATTCGACTTCTACTTTAAAAGTAACTTTCGAGGATCTTCATCAAAACGGTTTATGACGTCTTCCGTGAAAGAATCGCTCAGACTGTTTACAAGTTTTTTATTTACACTGAGCGTACAAAATCAATTGAACCTGTCTACGATCATGCATTTTGCCAGTGTCTACTGCACGGTTTATTCAAAAGCTAGTGCATAGGGCCCCGTTTACACTTTGATTAGTGATTAGTGCGAGTTCATACATTTTCCGCGAGATTTCCAGGGGGGGGGGACAGCTGCCCTCCCCTGCCCCCCCCTGGGTACGCCCGTGATCATAATACTCTACCTCCTATTTATGTTTGAACGATACAAAGAAATTGTAATTCATACGAGGAGATGCTATTCGAAATAACTCATTCCCCATGTAAAAGCTATCGTTATTGATTAATAAGGACAAAAATTTCGCCGCTGAAATGCATCTTTCTGTAAATAATCCTGCGCAGCGTCCATGTTCTGCCTGCTTAGATTTCTGTTATTTCTTACTTACTGCACAAGCTTTTATCAAACAAGATTATCAAGTTATGTGACCCATTTATAGGCGGTACGTCTACGTACCAACTATCAACATTTTTAGTGGTTTTCCATTTATGACTATTATCATTACTTATTTATTTAATTACAAGTAGGTAAAGATGTAAAGATAGATGTTTTGGTCTTGCATTTGTCGTGCAAGAACAAAACATCTATCTTGACGACGAAGCAGTCTGGTGCTGTTGGTGGCATCAGATCAGTGATTGAACTACATCAGACTGCTTGAAAAGCGACTTGTTTCGAACTTTTTAGTTGTTTTTAGCGGTCGGGTTTTTTGACATAGTCAATTTTTTTATTTCCTACTTTTTAGTGAGTTACATTTTTGGAATCCTCTCCTCGAGCCCTGTATCTTGATACCCCACTCGATAGGTTTTGAAAATTAAAATTTATTGAAGGCACAATATGGCGCCAAAAATCGGTCATTTTAATTTTTATATACCTAGTGTCACTCTCACAATATTAATACGAATCTAACGATACCTTTGAAGCTAAAATCCATCAAGCCGTTTAGGCTACAGAGCGAGCCAAACATTTGAATTTGGCACCAAAAATCCGCCATTTTGTTATTTTTTATTTTGATATACCCAGTGTCACTCTCACAGTAAATACGTATCCAACGACACCCCTCGAGCTAAAATCCATCGAGCCGTTTAGGCTCTAGGGCGTGACAAAGAAACATACATACATACACTCGAAAAACATAACCTTCCTTCTATCGCAGTCGGGTCAAAAAAAAAACGGATCGAATCGACACCATAGTGATCCTTACACATACAAAAAAACGATACATCGTTCAGGCTCCTAGAGTATTATAGAAAGGGCTTTGAACGCTAATACTAATACGAAACATATCTATACAATGCCAATATAATAAGACTGACGTGCAAAAATTCGAGAATATAAACGAGTATCAACTTACTGCTGCAAAGCTGACACGACGTTAGGTCGTGTATTAGGTTCAGGTCAAAGTACCGCACAAAGTCCAAAATATGCTAATTAATACACAGAAAATTATATTTAAAAAATCATAATCTAATTTAGGTAAATTTTTCGTACGTCACGCGAAATAAATGCGGATGTTGAATAAAATTGACTCCCTTCCCCCTTATCTCCGAAACAAATGGGCCTAAATTTTTTTTTTGGGCCACAGCTCTTTACTCATAGAATACAGGAAAAGCTATAAGATGTGCATGGTTATATAAATAAATGTTAAAAAAATATAAATATTTCGAAACCCTTTGCCCTGAGTCCGACTCACACTAACGCCGCATACGTACGGTTTCCTGATTAGGTTTCCTAATAAGAAATTCAGATTCGGAGACCTGAATGCTCACCTTACATACAAAATGTTCAACTAGGCGCATACGTTCGTTTATTTTCCGAATGGGAAAAACAGATGACGTTCCATTCAAAAACGAGTCGTGTGATCGGGTCAGAAGAACAGAAAATTGAACGTCTCGCGGAATTCCGAATCTGAATTCCTGATCCGAAAACCTAATCAGGAAACCGTACGTATGCGGCCGGCCTTAAATTGGCTTTATTTGTCAAAAAGTTGGGGAGTTTTCTATACCTTAAAATAAAATAGAGCACAAAAAGTTAGTACTAACTTGTGGTATTTATATAAATATCTCAAGTTTTCAAATGATATAAATGTAATTAGAAATATAAGTTTCTAAACTATTGTCTAAGATTATTGAGTATATATAGATTTAAAATATTGCCATAAAGATGTAATCAATTCAATTAAAAAATTGTTAGAGGAAGGAAGTACCTACTAAAAATTCTTTCTATGATAGATAGTCGTAGTTACACTTTTGATATTGCCAAGGGCTGCAGGATTTAATAATATTAGCATGGGTCTCCAATGCTGAGTAAAGGCCTAGTCTCATTCAGAGAAGTCACGTACAGTATGAGGCATGTTTGCTCAAGGCCCGTGGCGATTTTAGACAATTTTTTGTTAAAAAGGTGATTGGCACTTAGTTTTTGCTAAGACATTGGAACCGATTGCTAACCAAACATAAAATTTAATTCTCCAAATCTTTTTTCTCCAAATTCGGATTCGTATCTTTCCCTATATCTTCTTTTTTATTTTTTTGGGTTCTCTATCGATTCAATACTTTTTGCACTATTGCAGCAATATGACAACACAGGTTACATAGAATGGAATAATGCTGTGCCAAATACATGGCAGACAGACCAGCGACAACAAGCAAGTCCATACCCACCGCAACGTCCCACTCATGGATTGTATAACAGGCAAGACATTCCATCGCTTCCACCACCAAACAGCAGAGGCTCAAACTTCGCCGTTTACGATCCTGAGACCAGGCAAAGGATTGCGCCCTTTGACCGCAACTGTACGGCGCCCGGATGTTGTGTACCAAAATGCTTTGCCGAAAAAGGAAATAGGGTAAATACCATTAACAACTTATAAATTACAACGCTTTTAACTATCCTTTAAGGAATCCTTCTCTTATTAACTCTTAACAATATTTTTTCAGGGATTCCCAGGCACAATGGGGCCTCCAGGAAGTCCAGGTTTCCCTGGGCACGAAGGGCCTGAAGGTCCACAAGGTACAAAAGGACAAAAGGGACAGATGGGAAATCCGGGACCACGAGGACCAAAAGGTGATAGAGGCAAACCTGGTGAACGAGGTTTTACTGGTAGAAATGGTCCAACTGGTCCTCAAGGTGAGCCAGGTTTACCTGGTATTCCCGGCAGAGACGGTTGTAACGGAACTGACGTAAGTGTAATTTCACAAATTTACGTGGAGTACCTAGTAGTTATTAATATCGTTATAGTATGGGAGGTAGCGTTGCAAATAAAAAAGTCATAGTAAGTCGGCTGATATTAACATGGATAGTTGATCATGTATGGTTAATATGTAAACTGGATGTCAGCTGCTCAGGTAGCGGTGGGTTTTGATGTGGTTGGTTACGAAAGTTGTAACTAAAATCAAAAAATAAAATCATACTCATAGTACACCGTTTCAAATCTTTTTTTGGAAAGTTGACATCATGCTGAGTTAAAAAACAGTGATCAGCTGCATGGTGGAGGGTGGAACCAGCTGCTCGCATGAACTTGTAAAAAAAAATGGGAAAAAAATAATAATAAGCCGAATGAAACTTAACTAGGCGAAATGTATACATTATTAAAGGTACAAAAACAACGGTTAGCTGCTTGGCTGGTGGTGGAAAGTCAGTCAGCTGACGCAGTAAAGCTTGAAAATATTGGAGCATTGCTACTACGCTGGTCCCTTTTAAATACATATTTCGAGATAGATTCTGGAGCTGCTTGAACCCATAACACGACCTTCGGGCAAACTAAACCTCTCCTCTCCTTCTAAAATAGGGAAGATGTAACAACAGAATTTATGAAAATACTAGCTGAACCGCGCAACTTCGTCTGCGTCACTATTTGAATTAATGTTCCGCACCTATTGGTCGTAGCGTGATATTATATAGTAAATAGGCTATCCAACACTAAAATATTTTTTCAATTCGAACCAGTAGTTGCTGATATTAGTATTATACTACGGAGCGTGCCCGCCTGCTGGCTGTGGGAGTCGGGTCTGTGGCTATTACCGTCACCCAACATAGGTACTATGATATAACCTTTAATTTGACACTAATTTTATAACAATATCTCCACAAACAAAAAATCACATTTTCAAGTTACGTAATTATTTACACTACAAAATTTTACTTGCAAATTATCTTGTAAACTATTAAAATACGGTGTTATTGGATTTTTATGAGAAGTAATACATAATATTGTGAATAAATAAACGTTTTAGCTGGCTGTATCACGGTGGGAAGATTGTCACCTGATGCCCTGAAGCGTGTAACGTAAAAGCTAAATTCTCTTACCAACTATCAAATTAAGTAGTTATTAGAATCTTATTAGAACTAAAACATATGAATTAACCTTATTATACTAATTAGAAAACAAAAACATAATCTAATTAGAATTCTAATCAGTCACCTTACAAAATATTCAACATACATCGTTAGCCCCTACCATTTCATTTACCCTGGGATGCAGATTGGGGTCTCGTCGCCGACATAATTTTTATTCGTTACTATTGTTAATTTTTTTAGCATTTAAATCACAATCTATACTAATATTGTAAAGCTGAAGAGTTTGTTTGGTTGAACGCGCTAATCTCAAGAACTACTGGTTCGAATTTAAAAACCAACAGGAGCGGAGCATTAATGAAAATAGTGACGCAGACGAAGTTGCGCGGTTCAGCTAGTAATTTCATAAATTCTGTTGTTGCATCTTTCCTATTTTAGGAGGAGAGGTTTCGGTAGCCCGAAGGTCGTGTTATAAAGCTCAAGCAGCTTCGGAATCTATCTCGAAATGTGTGTTTAAAAGGGAACAACGTAGTTGCAATGCTCCAATATTTTCAAGCTTTACTGCGTCAGCTTACTGATTTTCCACCACCAGCCAAGCAGCTGACCGTTGATTTTAATCTTTTAATAATGTAAACATTTCGCCTAGTTAAGTTTCTTTTAGCTATTACTTTTTTTTTCAATTTTATTTTACAGGTTCATGCGAGCAGCTGACTGATAATCCACCCTTCAACATGCAGCTGACCACTGTTTTTCAACTCAGTATTATGTCATCTTTCCAAAAAAAAGTTTCAGCCGGCGTACTATGACTTTATTTTTATTTTTTTTTCTTTTTACAAATTTCGCAACCAACCGCGGTTGCGTCAGCTGACCTTTGGTTCTCTTATTAGTCATTCGAGACCTATTGAATATGATGGCAGTCGATCGGCTTAAAAACACTACTTATAATTCAACGCTACCTCCCATACTATTACGTATTGTATGTCGCAGTTTGTAAAAATGTTACGGTTTATCAGTACTTTCAAGTCACCTTTTGAAATCATTCAAAAGATTTTGCTATTTATAACCGACTTCCAAAAAAGGAGGAGGTTCTCAATTCGGTGGTTATTAGGGTCCCGAACAAAAAACGGAACCCTTATAGGATCACTCGGGTGTCTGTCTGTCCGTCTGTCATAACCAGTTTTCTCCAGATCCACTAGACCGATTCTGTTGAAATTTGGTGCACATATGGATTTCTGTGACGCAAACACGGACGCGTTACGTAAATTATTAAATTTTTAGTATGGAGGTCACTTTTGGGGTCAAACTAGAATATTTCAAAAAAAGGTTTTTGAACAAAATCGTGTGACATATCAAATGAAAGGGCTGACTGTAAGGGTTATAATTGTATTTTTTAATAATTTTAAAATGAATGGTTTTGAAGTTATTCAAGAATTTTAACGTAAAATGACCGTTCCCCCCCCTTATTTCCGAAACTGCTGAGCCTACAATTTTGAAAAAAAATGGAGATAATAGATATTTACCTATAGATTACAGGAAAACCTATAAGAATTCAATAGTGTTAAAATAACACTTAAAAAAAATGAATTTCGTTCGGAACCCTTTGCACGCGAGTCCGACTCGCACTTGGCCAGGGTTTTTTTATGTATTTTCACCGATTACCATTTGGTCCCGTAAAAATTTAATTCAGTTTGGTACGGTAATTATTTATTTATGAGCATTTTGGCTTATTTCAATTTCTACGTAGACGAAAACGTCGTCCAAGTAACCACTTAAAAGTGAAAAAAAAAGCTTTTTTACAAAAAATATGACCTAAAACTACAAAGTATAAAATAACCGTAATTTCGGAATTCGGTATTAAAAAACAAAGATAAAATATTTATAAATATAAAATCAATAGATTATAGACCCATATATTGATATGATTGGACGGATTTCTTCGCTTACAGTTTGATCAATTTAAGAGTATCTAGGTGTTAGAGTTTTTTTACAAATTAAAAACCATAACTCTTGTATTTTGAAGGGAGAACCTGGAGCGACTGGACCTCAAGGAATGCAGGGTCCTCGTGGTTTTCCTGGTTCCAAAGGAGATAAAGGAGACAAAGGAGAGGCAGCTTACACAGGAAGAAATCAAAAAGGCCAAAAGGGTGAACCAGGTGCAGACGGTATGACAGGAAGACCAGGTCCTATTGGGCCACCCGGCCTTGACGGTCTACCAGGACCCAAAGGTAGCACTGGACCAATGGTAAGCACGAATTAAAACGTAGTATTGCCTTACTTAAAAGTAACTGTCGGTGTAAAGTAACTTGTGTTGTGGTACATTTTCAATAAATACGAGTGTTAGAACTTATTTTGACTAACATCCTTCCGTAAGGGTCTATGAGACCGACCTGTCGCGTAAGATGTGTAGGTACCTGGTTTGCTAATTCTAGTACTACCTAAATGCTATTTTTTTTGGTATTCGTAACATATTAACATTATAACTGTACCTGAGAAGCATATAACTGTAAGCGCCAAAGACCAAACTTTACAGAAGGTTTTTTCTCAAAAAAACTGACAATCTTGACTTTAAGGAGCTTGTGATACAAAATGTGCCAATATTTTGGAAAAAATGTTTTATTATCTAATAACTACACTATTAAACTTTAACTAGGTAACAATATTGAGATCAATTTGACAGTAGGTATATTGGTACTTTTTTAAGGAAATAATAAAATCTGTCGGCAACTTAACTTAAAAATAAAATAAAAATAAACTGAAAAATCAATTTTCAAATGTACAAAATCAGCCTTGATTTTCGAGTTCTTCGAAAAAATCAACAGTAGGTATTACCGCGAAGAATTCATGGTCCTTAAATCTTTGTATTTAGGACTGCTAATGAGGCAAATACTCTGGTTTACTTAGGGCAAGGTATTTGGCAACAAATGATTTTGTCTGGTGTTTTTTGTTTTAAGATTAATCTCTGAACAAAATCACAAAATCAGTGCGCCAAATGACGCAAAGTTTTTTTTGAGTGGCCTCTCGCAGCTCTACCTAGGAGGTTCGCGGCTGCTCAACTGGACTTGCCTGTAGCAGGTTTTTATAAAAAAAAAAACCTTCAAACTAAGCGACTACACCCCAAGGGCACCCCCCGTGGGGTACGGACCTCAACTTAGGGTATCGCTGGGGGGAGGAAAGCTTGGGACGGGCTTTATGGAACAAGGATTATTATTTAAGGGCAAAAAGACTACAGGCTCAGTGGCACAGGCTGGCTCGAGCAAGGGTCAGGCGGACATTGACGGGGACGTCACGACGGGCGTCGGCGGTGAGGGCGGAAGGACGGCGGTCGTGGTTGGCGAAGAGTGCTGGTTTCTCTACGGCTCTTTTGAAAGAGGGTGAAAGAGTCATCGGGAGTGCGAATGTGACAGATGTAGGGGGGTTCGTATCGAGCGGCCGATGCGATAAAGGGGTTGCGATGTTTGACAGCAGTTTCGAGGAAACGCTTGGTTTTCGATTCATGAACTGCTCTGTGGTGGGCAATTTGAAGTCTACTTACAGTCTCATAGCGGACATAGTAGAGGGCTCCTGTGATTTTACGGAGGAAACGGTTGCATCCTATGCAGGCGAACGGGCTTAGCGTGTGCAACAGCGCAAGCGTACGTCATGATGGGACGAATGACCGCGGTAAGTCGCAATTTGCACCTGAGTGAACGTAGGCGGCGCGCGAGCAGGCCTGCTTTATGTGCTCAGCGAAGGTGAGGTGGCTGTCCAGGATGACCCCCAGGTATTCGACTTGCTTTTCCTAAGGGATCGGCTTGCTATACATGGTGATCTGGCGAGTTTATCCCGCTTTTTATAAAAGAGAACCGCCCGGCTCTTATCGGGGTTTACCTTGATTCTCCACTTCCTAAACCCAAGATGTTTGCGAAAGTTCGAAGAGTGCGAGCAATAGGGTCAACATCGTCGACGAATAGGGCCAACCGGGCCTTTTTACTTTTGGGGATATCGCTGGTGAACAGCGTAAAGACTAGGGAGGATATCACTAATCCTTGCGGCACTCCAGCTCGTATGGGATGACGCACTGTAACTCCTGCGCGCTCTTTATATGACCGCTCCGCCCTCCGCCACATCATCGAAAGTGTAGCGGCAAAACAATGTAACTCCGTACGAGTTACATTGTTTTGCCGCTACACATACAGTAAAATGCAAATTATACTATCGGGTACTTTAATGTATAATCACTTAAAATATTATGCTTTAGAATTTTTCCTAGACATACATTATAATACAATTTCGAAACTCTGATGTTAAGGTGATTTTAATAGTTACAGCATTATGGCTTTGTAGAGAAGGACACTTACTATAGGATAGTGTAATAAACACAGTTACAGTGTTATGCTTCTCAGATACCTACTTGAAAAAAGCAAATAAACGTTTACAAACTATTTTAAGAGTTGATTAAAAAAATAGCTCTTATAAAGCATTGATGAGTTAGAGCTTTCTATCGTCAAATAAAGCATTTCTATTCTTTTTTTAATTATTTTTTAATTTTTGTTTAAAGGGTCCACCAGGTCCAAAAGGAGACAAGGGTTACAAAGGTTCTAAAGGAGCAGCAATTCAAGGTGATAAAGGAGACCGTGGTGATCCTGGTGACAGAGGTCCAAGTTGTCCTCCTGTTACATTGCCTTCCCAAGTAGATAAGGGAGCTATTAAAGGAATACAAGGTGATATGGGTCATAAGGGTGATAAAGGAGAACCAGGACCGATGGGAGATAAGGGCGACACTGGGCTGACGGGTGAAGCAGGACGTCCCGGACAAACGGGTATCAAGGGCGAAAAAGGAATAATAGGCAATCCCGGTGAAAGAGTACGTCATTTTTTAATGTCTCTTTTCTTAAGTAAAACTAAGTATAGCTAAATAAAACAACTAGCAAAAAATCTTGTAATGGCTTAGCTGAATATTGACGATGTGCACGCTTCGTCGTCTTTTTGCAATCATGGAATTTGGACTTCTGAGCCTTGGTCAGAGACCAATTCTGAGCGTCATAGATTAAGTTAGGTGGGATATAGAAAGGTCGCCCGTCATCGGCGCCCTACTCAGTAGAAAAGCGCGGGCTTAGTAAACGAAAATATTGATTTACTAGCTTTTGCCCGCGACTTCGTACGTGCATATCCTGTTTTTTCCTATTCCCGTAGGAATTTCGGAAAATCCTCTCTTAGTGCTCCCCTACAGTCCCCAAGGAACCTACAACGCACAGTCAAGTACAAAAGGTGAAGTACTTGACTGTGCGTTGTCTGTCAGTCACTCACTCAATCGGTCAGTAACGACAGTTTTATATAGAGATTGATATGATTAAATCTTTAATCATTTAAAATATTAAAAACACTGCATAATTATTTAGGATATAATATATTTTTAGGGCCGTGACGGACCGTATGGTAATACTGGACCGAGAGGACAGAAAGGAGATAGAGGAAATGACGGTTTACCTGGATTGGATGGCAGACCTGGAGTTAAAGGAGAACCCGGAAATGATGGTCTTCCAGGACCCAGAGGTCTTAAGGGTGTTCCCGGTCCGGCTGGTGGCCGCACTGGGTCACGAGGACCACCAGGACCGCCAGGTCAAAGAGGTTATCAGGGTCGTCCTGGGCCTAAGGGAACCGACGGCATGCCAGGAGCCAAGGGTGATATGGGACCAACGGGTCCTCCAGGTGGTCAAGGTGAACCCGGCGCTCCTGGTGTTGAAGGAATAGCTGGCCCTAAAGGCGAAAAAGGAGAACCAGGACGAGATGGAACACAAGGTGATCCTGGACCTCGCGGGTTTGATGGACCTCAGGGGCCAACAGGGTTAAGAGGTCCAAAGGGTGAAGATGGTCTTTCAATACCTGTAAGTTATTTTATGTTTCTAGTATTCTATTAACAGTGATTGTAAGGAAACGAAACCGCTTCTCAGTAGAGTTGGCATGGCGGTAGGGCTTTCTATAGATGTGTCTCTTTCGCCAACGCTGATACGACTTTCAAAGTTTCTAACATTATCGAAATTGCATAAATGATCATGTTTATAATCAAAATTATGCATTCATTAACACGAGAATATAATTTTCTCCCAACTGCAAATATTTCGAAGTACCTTTTGTCGGTAGATTCGATCGCGTGGAGGTACACGATAAAAAGATCATTAAAATTATCAGACAAAAACTCGCGATAAAATTGAATACTGCCTTAATTCTAGTCTAGATAAATGGTCTACTCGTACGTCAAATCATTTTCATCTAGCTAGACTCGAGCTTGATGGATTTACAGACATACAAATTCATAAAGTCGAAAAAACATACAAATTTTCAGATATTGGTAGGATATATTGAACCGATAGAGTATCCACACGTTTTTGTTTAGTTGTAAGTATAACATCTTTTCATTGTATTTGACATTACAGGGCCGGAAAGGTGAAAGCGGACTTAATGGATTGCCTGGTTCAAAAGGTCAAAAAGGTGACAAGGGTTATCTTGGATTGCGAGGATTCCCTGGTAACTCAAGCTTAGGAACTCCCGGCAGCCCAGGAGAGATTGGACCACCAGGAGAGAAAGGTCAAAAAGGCAGCCCAGGTTATGATGGCATACCAGGTAGCCCAGGTGCCAAAGGAGACATAGGTGGACGATGCAATGACTGTAGGCCTGGAGGTCCAGGACCGAAAGGAGACCGCGGTTCAGACGGTTATCCCGGTTCAATTGGAGAGCCAGGTCCAGCTGGGCCTACTGGACTTACTGGCGAGAGAGGAGCGGACGGTTTAAACGGAATGCCGGGTGAAGCTGGAGTCCCGGTTAGTTTCATTCTATATTGTTTTCATTATAATTTTGCTTGAAGCCTGTCTGTTTTATTATTAGCATTGGATTTATACATTAATGTTTTATTAATAGGGTGAACGTGGTGATGATGGACCGACTGGACCACCTGGTGATAGGGGGCAAGATGCAACGTTAACAGCATTGAACCTTGTTAAAGGTTTACCCGGACCAAAGGGTGAACGAGGGCCCGTAGGCCCTTCTGGCCCCAAAGGTGAAAAAGGAAGCTTAGGACCAAAAGGAAACCAAGGGCAAATTGGTATGCCAGGACAGAAAGGAGACCATGGTTTAACGGGCCCCCCTGGAAACGATGGTACTTCTGGTTCAGATGGAAATCCAGGTACTCCTGGTCAAGATGGGCTCTCAATCAAAGGAGAAAAAGGTTCACCAGGAAGTTCAGGACTTAAAGGAGACAAAGGATTCCCTGGTAGAATTGGTATTAAAGGTGAACCTGGCCAGTGCCCAGCAAATTTGGCTGAATTAACAAGAGGAGACCGAGGAGCGCCGGGAGCACCCGGTCCTCAAGGATCTCCAGGTATTTATTTTACTACTACTTAATTAATAGATTTGTAATGCTGTGTTTTTTGGGTATGCATAAAATGTCTATGATGCCTACTAAGCCATTGTAATATTGGTTCTATTTTAAGTAAATGGTTTAAAATTGATTCCATTACAAGGATCTGCTCCCTGATGATATTACACTGTAATATGACCATATTAAGTCCCAAAAAAACAACTCTCAAAAATGCGAAAAAGTGTTATTAAGATGTACTTAAAAAGTAAAACAACTTCAAACCTCTTCTTGTAAGCAATTTAAATTAGGTGAAACAGCTTATTCCCTTTCATAGTTTTCTAGTTTCTCTGAAAGGCTAAAAACTCGAGGCTTTAGTATATTTATAGTAGACTAACATTTTCTTTTATCAAGTGGCCACTTTTTAACAGGTGAACAAGGGGAGAAAGGAGATAGAGGCTATTCAGGGCGCCCAGGAGCTAAGGGTGACATGGGTTTACCAGGAAAACAAGGTCCAGTCGGTCCTCGAGGTATCCCTGGAGAAAGAGGTGACACTGGAGAAATGGGTGCAATTGGGTTCCCAGGAACTCCTGGAGAAATGGGACTTAGAGGATATCCAGGCACACCAGGAACAAAAGGTGATAAAGGTGAACTTGGTTTATCCATGCCTGGCCCACCTGGTCCATCCGGTTTACCTGGAGCTCGGGGTGAAAAAGGTAACAGAGGAATTCCTGGAACACCTGGTTCGGACGGGTTCCCAGGGGCTATTGGATTACCTGGAGAAAAAGGGGATCAAGGCATTTCTGGTCGACCAGGTTTCCCGGGGGCCCCAGGTCAAAAGGGTGAACCTGGCCCCGTCGGACCTCCTGGATTATCAGGAAGACCGGGTGCACCAGGTAGAGATGGACCTAAAGGACAACAAGGATATCCTGGACCCGTTGGAAAACAAGGAGTTATAGGGTTACCTGGAAGTAAAGGAGAACCTGGAATTCAGGGTATGCCTGGCCAGAAAGGATTCCCTGGTAGTCGGGGACGACCTGGCCGGAATGGCCCGCAAGGTAATGCAGGTGCCCCTGGAGATAAAGGAGATAAGGGAGAGCGTGGCTTCGCTGGACAACCAGGTGCACCTGGTTTGGATGGTCTTATGGGGCCTGCTGGTAGAGATGGCCCAAAAGGCGATCAAGGATACCCTGGACAGCCTGGAATACCTGGAAAAATGGGATTAACTGGTGAAAAAGGAGATAGAGGGTCTACAGGATTAGTAGGACCGAAAGGTGAACCTGGTTCGGCTTCGGATAAGGGTGACAAGGGTGACTCAGGTGTTCCAGGCCTTCGAGGATTAGATGGTAGGCCAGGTGCCCCAGGAGATAAAGGAGACAGAGGTGAATCAGGTAACCCTGGCTATGGGATTCCTGGAATTCGAGGAGAAAAAGGAGATCTTGGTATGCCTGGATTAAATGGACTGCCGGGACAGGACGGAGAAAAGGGAGACCAAGGTTTTCGAGGAAATAAGGGAGACAAAGGATTTATGGGTATGCCAGGTGAACCTGGACAACCTGGCATGCCTGGACTGAATGGTCCTCCTGGCACACCGGGAGATGTAGGTTTGCCCGGGCCACAGGGTGTAAAGGGCGATAGGGGTGATATAGGCATATCAGGAAGAGACGGAATAGATGGACTGCCGGGTGACCGAGGTGCAACTGGTCCTGAAGGTCCTCCAGGGGCACCAGGTTTCAGAGGCGAAAAAGGAGATCGTGGTCTTCCTGGAGTATCAATTAATGAGAAAGGAAGGAAGGGAGAAATTGGTTTACCGGGTTTAGCTGGAGTGAAAGGAGTAAAAGGTGATAGAGGCCCCGCTGGATTACAAGGCCAACAAGGTCAAAAAGGAGACCGCGGTTTCACTGGTCAAAAGGGAAATATGGGCTTGATTGGCCTAATGGGCGAAAAAGGTAAATTTTGTTTTATATTTTCAATTAATCTTACTGAGTTCAATTTTGATTCTGGGACATGGCGTTATTTTTTTATTTCTTAGATGGGGCATCGTTTAAAAAAATACTATGATATGTAATTGCTTAAAACACGTTGGGGTGTATCGGAAGGTCTTAAATTTTGTGTCCTTAAATGGGCCTGTAGTTCTATTGTTCTTTATTATCATATACAAACCAAGCATAGTTTCCCACTCATTCCCATCCATTGGTTTCTCCGATCAATCTCCCATAAACGCTTGTTAATCGTCACGTTTGTTTAAGTTTCTAGTTAGCAAGCCACTTCGGAAAATATACTTCCATATTTATATTATTCAGTTCATTGAAAGGATTTTTGTTCATATTATACTGATTTTTTCTGACAACAGTTTTAATAACGTGAATTTTTTAAATATTACAGGTGATCGCGGTCCAGCCGGGCCCACAGGAATGCCAGGGCTAACAATAGTTGGAGAAAAGGGATTGCCGGGAATTCCGGGAAAACATGGTCGCCCAGGACCGCCAGGTGCAATTGGAGAAAAGGGAGAGCAAGGTTTTCCTGGACTCCCTGGTCAACTTGGACCTGCTGGAACACCAGGTACTGTTGGACCTCAAGGAATAAAGGGTGATCAAGGTCGAGAAGGTATGGCTGGCCCTCCAGGTTTTGATGGAAGACCCGGTAGTAATGGACCCCCTGGCCAACCAGGAGAAAAGGGTGATAGGGGTGAGAAAGGTGCAACTGGTCGTGGCTATGAAGGACCGAAAGGAGATCAAGGAGCTCCGGGTCTTCCAGGTTTGGTTGGAGAAAAAGGTGACAAAGGTGATCGTGGATATCCTGGACTTGACGGGCAGCCAGGTCCTATGGGTCGCGAAGGGGAAAAAGGTGAGCGAGGATTCCCTGGAAGGATTGGCTTACTTGGAAGTCAAGGAGCAAAGGGTGACAAGGGTGAAGCTGCTAGATTTATATTTGGACCAAAAGGAGAACGTGGACCTCCTGGATTACCTGGAAACGACGGAATACCAGGAATGGATGGATTGCCCTGTCCGCCAGGAATAAATGGATTGCCAGGTATGAAAGGTGATCGCGGTTTTCAAGGAAGACCAGGTCCACCAGGACCAGTTGGACCACCGGGTCTGCAAGGGCTACAAGGAGATCGGGGTGAGATCGGTATTGCTGGACAAAAAGGAGCACAGGGAGTGCCTGGAGCTCCATGTGTAGAAACGGATTATTTAACGGGAATCCTTGTTGTGCGTCATAGTCAAGGAAGTTATGTACAGGATTGCCCCGAAGGATTAATAAAACTCTGGGACGGATATTCTTTACTGTATATAGACGGAAACGAAAAAGCACATAATCAAGACTTAGGACATGCTGGCTCGTGTGTACGAAAATTCAGTACAATGCCATTCCTTTTCTGTGATTTGAATGAAGTGTGCAACTATGCGAGTCGAAACGACCGAAGTTACTGGCTTTCAACGAATGAAGAAACTCCCATGAATCCAGTACAAGGAAATGATATTATCAAGTATATCTCAAGGTGTGTCGTCTGCGAGGCACCAGCTAATGTCATAGCTGTTCACAGTCAATCGAACAGTGTACCAGAATGTCCTGGAGGTTGGGCTGAATTATGGATTGGATACAGTTTTGTAATGGTAAGTTCTTCTTTAATATCATTTTTGTACAATAGGTCAAGCACTCCACCACACTCCAACATTAAAAAAAATCCTTGCCTTCATGTCAAGCTATTTGGGATCGGCGTAGCGTGGCTTCCCCTTCCAATTACTTCCATGCATCTCAATCTTTCGTCGAATCATCTCTGTAGTAACCCCTTTTCTAACGGTATCTTCATGCAGACCGGCCATCCATTGTTTCTTTGCACTTCCCCAGCTTTAACATTCATATCTACTCAAAACGTTCCTCATGACTATTCCCTCAATCGTCCTTATTATATCGGACTCAATATTCGCTCAAAACATTTTTACACTAACTTCATTTATCACTATGCAAATCGTTCTTTGGGTACAAATACCGTAGGTAGTACCTACCCATTCACGATTGAAGCCTTTTAATAAGTTTGTACGTCATACCTAATTACCAAAATTCTGTTGAACAGTAAATTATATGTTTATGATGGACTATGTGCCTATACATCTTTGACAGTTTTATAAAATATTGACATAGTTACAGTCCAGAAAATTTTACAAGCTGGGTACCTATTATGACATCTTAAAACTATCATGATAACGGTGTGGGAGGGAGACGGAGTTATACAAGACGCATAACACTAACCCTTTTTCACAGCTTAATTATGATGGCATTAGCACGTCATAATAGGGCCCCTGGTCTATTCTGTCAATGTCTGACCGTGTAAATTTAGGTGTAGTGTGCATGAAGTGAACTGTCATTCCATCTTGTTTGCATGGATTGACAGCTCACTTCATGTACAGAATCGCACTGCAGATTATCCAAATAATGAAAGATATTCCAATAATGTTAATGATGTTCCTAATAGCATACCGGAGCAGGAGGCCAAGGTGGAGGACAGGCTTTGGAGAGTCCTGGATCGTGTTTAGAAAGCTTCCGCACCGTACCATTCATAGAATGTAACGGCGAGGGCGGTACATGCCACAAGTTTGCCAATAAGCTCAGCTTCTGGCTAACAACCATCAGGGACGAGGAACAGTTCGCTATGCCTCAGCGAGAAACATTAAAGGCAGGCAACCTACTGCAGCGAGTGGCTCGATGCGCAGTTTGCATGAAGAACACCAAATAGTGTAATGAAATTATTATAAGCCGACGTCGTCGATCAGGATCTGTTTTGTAATGATTAAAAACCTACCCAATTAAAATTACTTTAAGTGATATTTTCTACTTCAAAATACTTCTATTGGTAAGGTATGAAGAGGCTGAAAAGATTAGGTGGCTAAATCACCATTTTGTAAATGAAGTCACTCAGTAACTGAGTTCCTGATCATAAATAACACACCAAAGCAATTTAACGTAAGGTATTTTATTTAATTACTATAAAAATAACGTCTTTCAAAGTATGTTATTGCATTGTTACTTAAATTCCTTAATTCTGTTATTTACCTGTCTACAAAATAATGCAATTATTTAACTATCATATACATCGGAATAAGTATACCTATGTATCTTGTCTGGGCCAACATTTTCACACAATCAACTATTTTCAACCAAGTACGGTATCGTAGTAATGTTAGTGCGAAAGTGTTTACGTTTCTGACACATTAGTGGCGTCGCCGCCGGAACTGTATGATTCGGGTGAAACGTACTCAGGTGAAACGTTATCTGGGTAAGCATCGCAGGCACAGCTAGGAATATGTTATTTTATTCTTATAATATTATATAAATATACTGATCTACTTAATTTCTTTTCTTGCTGAAATTGTATGTTATAGGTTCATATTACACTAGTCAACGTAAGCAAGTGACTAGATCGACTTTGAAAGTTGAAACCCTCATGCACAGATACACTCGATTTGTGATAATTTAGATTTTCCTAATTGTATATAATAATAAAAATATTAAATAAAAATTAATTAGAAGTTAAAGATAGCTACTGTTATTACTTACCTACTTACTTTCCTGTCTAGTTTAGGTATTGATTTTCTGTTCCCTATTATTCAAACACTAAAAATATTGTAATAGAAATCAAGTGAACATATAAAGCTACAAAATATGTCTTCTATTTCATGATAAATTTAACACTTAACTTTATAAAATTATCTACCTACCTATATCTGCCAAAAATGTGAGTAATAAGAATGTTTTATACAACACTGCCATATTGTAGATAGATTAATGTTAATGAATTTAAGAATTCGTACACAATAAAATAACTTTAAAAGTTGTATTTGAATTTTATTTCAACCCTGAAACAAAAAAAAATACCATTTGCCATTAGGAAGGTTCCTCTGAAAAGATAATACTTACTCGGTACATTTTTATGCAAATGACATAATTATATGTGTATCAAACGACGTTTTTCAACACATTTGCTCGACACAAACAAATTAAACGGGGTTATAGATAGGCAATCCACCCGGTTTAAAATCGGTGCTTTGGCAAACATCCGATACCACCTGTAAACACCCAGACAATTGGGTGTTTACTTGATTTGACGAAATAAAATTATTATTCTTATTATAGCTAGCCTGAAATGTCCCACTGCTGGACAAAGGCCTCCCTTCACGTCTTCCATGGTTACCGATTTTGTTCAAGTCGTCCCGCCATCCCCTTCGCGGTCAGCCGCGGCACCGTCTCGCGATTTCGGGGCACTAATTTTGTGTTTTGTGGGCCTCCACTCGATGGGCATACGGCAGACATGTCCATCATCATGTGCCATTTAAGCTGGGCAGGCTTGTGAGCCACGTCAACGATATGTGTTTTGGAGCGCAGTAGAGTGTTTCCAACGCGATCCATTAATTTAACACCTAGACTACCTAGGTACTGCGCTCCGTAGCACGTTGGCAAACCTTGAGTTTGGGCTTTTTTATGATAGTCACATACCATAGTTTGTGCACCATAGGCCAAAATGGGCATATGTATTATCCCCATGAAAATAAATCTGTGATGTTAAAAAATATTAAAAGTGATTCTCATTCATAAACTTATAACAAACCTCTTTTTCCGTCGTTTAGCGTCTGCCTCAGCCAGCTGCCTCATAAACTGATAGGTAGACAGCTGAAATGAATGTGTGTATTTATAGTGTCCAGTCTGGGGTTCGCGTGAATTTAGTTGGATCCCGGGCCCCCGACTTATGGTAACAGTAGGAACTATGAGGTTTTAGTCGGTCAAAGTCCGACATAACTCTCCGTTCTCCCCAGATGTAGAGTAGGTATCCTGAGGGTTTCCCCACATTTAAAAGGTATTTGCTATTGCAACTACAACAAGAAGTAATAAAAACCGACCAAGTGCGAGTTGAACTCTCTCACAAAGGGTTCCGTGCCATGAAAAGAAAAAACACGTTTCTTGTATGGGAGCCCCCTTTAAATTTAAAATAATTTTTTATTATTTGCAGTCGTCGCGAACACAATTTAAAAAAAACTGCCATTCAAGTATTACAATGCTTATTATTTATTTATTATTATTAAATATAACCGACTTCCAAAGAAAACACTAAAAAGTATAAAATAAGTAACCTTAATTTCGGAAGTCGGTGTTAAAAACAAAGAAACAAAACCAAAAACACCGACTTCCGAAATTAAGGTTACTTATTTTATACTTTTTAGTGTTTTGTTTGGAAGTCGGTTATATTTTTTTTGATGACATGGGGGACGGGGGGGTTTAAATGGTGGTTACGTCAGCAATATTTACTTCCTTTTTTGTTTGCAAATCTTAGCAGATTTAGATTTGCCATAATTATGGCTAGTTAGTTGTTTTTACTCTCACGTGATATTTAGTAAGAAATAATAGAAGTGGGGGAAATAGGTCTCGCGCGAGTAAAAACTATACCAATGCTTACGTAAGCATAGGAGGGAGGGGTAAGAGCTTTGATTGCTATCGCTGACAAGGGGAGGGGAGGGGTTTAAAATGACTTAAATTCTGCTTACGTAATACTTGAACGGCCCCATAGCGTCACATATAGTTTTATATAACTCGCATACATACGAGCTTATGTAATACATAGAATAAGATAGTTATAGTATGAGTACTTATGTCAAATTAAATTTATATTTTGTTGTCGTTTTCCCCCAGACACATAAGATGTTCTTGGGGAAATTATTTTCTTTATATAAATATATAGGTAGGGTTACACACTCCCCTATACATTTCTGGTAAACCCCTAAAAGGTACTTGGTAACAGGTAAAGAAGGTACACAGGTATTGAACATTTTACACATACCGACTCAGGACAGTTACTCAAAATGGTAATAGGGTGGACAAATAAACCACCATTTACAGACACCATCATTTACTAAACATACAGAAAATCTAGGTATTCAGACTTTAATTAATCGGCACTAGAAACCTAGCACCTCAGATAATATAATACTAGCGTAGCGCTGAGCTCTATTAGATATAAACACATCTTTAGGGTAAGATAAGGCATAAAGCCATAATTTAAGAAAATGTAAAAACATAGATTTTTTCCCCTTCCGGGTTTCTGACCTTATAGTGCTTCCACCCTTAAAGGGGTGGCTTTGAAAGTTATGCATCTGGATAGAGGGATAATGCACCTACCCTAAGACACATAGCACAACAGCCCTTAAGGTACAGTTTTTTGGGAAGTCAACCATAAATAGTAGACAATAATAATATATATTTATTTTCTCGCCACAATGCACATTAGATATAAGGTTTCTAAGGAACAATAGTACACAGTAAGAATATTGTGGGAGACTGGTGCCTAAACTAGGCTTGAGGCCTGTATTTCAGGACACCAGGTCTCCACCCCTTAGGTGATACAACATTCTTCATTGTTTATTTATTTAGCAGACAGTAGTCGCGAATAATTTAATAATAACTCAAGATGTAATTTCTATATCTATATACTTAGTGTTAGTATGGTTAGTATAGTGTGGGGATGAAGGAAAGTGTAGTGTAGTGTGTGTTTATGTAGTGAGTGAGGATGTAGAATTATCTGTTTCTTGGATAAATTGAATATTGATGAATATATCACACAGTTAAATTAATAATTAAATTATGTAAAACAAGAACTACACCGAGACAGCTAGAATTTTTTCAGTTTCAAGATAGTTCAATTTCTGAAGCCAACGAGTTAATTTCATTTTACATTTAGTCTTGTTAAGGTCGTAAATTGGTAAAATCCTGTTAATTTTGTTGTAGATTGCGATTCTTCTGCCACCGAGGTCATTACCTCGGTGGCAGAAGAATCGCTGACAAAACTTGGTCGAAAGCCGGTTGCCATTACCGTCTACGGGGTTGAAACGTCTTTTACCACGCGATAGAAAGGAGGAATATGTTAAGAGGCCATGCTGCTTCATAATTGTTTGTTGTATGAATAGTTGGCGCACTGACAGGACCTTCGCTTCTTTATATAGGAGGGAGGTAGGGTATCTAAAAGGAAGGCACAATGATACTTTCAGGATGGCTCTCTGCGCTCTTTCTAATTCGAGAATAGCAGATTTTGAGGCACCACCCCAGGAAGTGATGCAGTAAGTCAATAAAGATTGAGCGAGTGCAAAATACACCGATTTCCTCACCTTTTCTTCAGCCACCCGTCTAAGGATCTTAAAGACGCATATTAACTTCCTCAGCCTGCCACTCAAAACGGTGATATGCTCGTGAAATTTTAGTGCACTGTCTATAATAATTTACATTATCGGCTTTATGGATGTGAGCCCAAGTACAGGTGGTGCAGTATGGCGTCGGACAAGTGTGAGCTACGATGGAAAGCGGATCAGAAGCCGAGGTTTGCCTGTTATGTTTTATGGAGAAAGTGACATAATTGGTTTTTGCAGCATTTAGAGTGAGGACATTATCTCGTAACCACTCCGATACCATATTAAAGCCTGACTGAGCATGCCTGTACACTCCACGTGTCCGCACTGAATAACAGGGCAATATCGTCGGTGAAAGATATAACTGTACCCTCAGGTAGAGTGAGCATACTCAGATCGTTAATATATATAAGGAAGAGGGTTGGACCCAGTACGCTACCTTGAGGCACGCCGTAGGTAACTTTCGGAGTTCCGAACGAATTTAATTTTTTTAACATGTTATTTTAACACTACAGACTTCTTATAGGTTTTCCTGTAATCTTTAGGTAAAGATCTATTATCTCCATTTTTTTTTCAAAATTTTAGACTCAGTAGTTTCGGAGATAAGGGTGGGAATGGTCATTTTTCGTCTAATTTCTTGAATAACTTCAAAACCATTTATTTTAAAATTATGAAAAAAATATAATTAAAATTCTCACAGTAACCCCTTTCATTTGATATGTCACACGATATTGTTAAAAAACTTTTTTTTTAATTTTCTACTTTGACCCCCAAAAGTGACCCCCATACTACAAATTTTATGATTTACGTAACGCGTCCGTGTTTGGGTCACCAAAGTCCATATGTGTACCCAATTTCAACAGAATCGGTCCAGTGCATCCGGAGAAAACTGGCTGTGTCAGACGGACAGACAGACAGACAGACACCCGAGTGATCCTAAAAGGGTTCCTTTTTTTTCGGAACGCTAAAAAGAGACAGATTTCATTATGGAACAAAGAAAACGCTTTATTTACGTCTGTTTCGGCAAGGATGTCTGAGAAAGATATATTACTTAGGTAATAATTAAACTTGTTCCGATTATCTCTACATAGGTCTCTTTTATATACAAACCAATATTGTTTAATAAGATTTTTTGCTTTTGTTTTTATTGACAAAGTTTGCCCCGTGTTGTGTAAAATAGACACTAAAAACAAAAAAAAATGTACACTTCTGGACACATCTATTGGCCCACCTTGTATTTTCAGTTTCGTTTGGTCCTAGCTAAAATTTTATATTAGGTCGAGCAAAAAGTTTTTATGCAGTTTTGAACCTGGCACATTCATAATTTCATTCAATAGTCTTTTTTTGAATTTCGAATACTAAGAAAACTTGGTTTTATTGGTTTACTTGGATTTAATTCTTGAAAAAGTGATTGACAAACATTTTACTTATTCTTAACATTAAGGTGAGGTTCTATCAATAATCTATGGATACTTCACCTGAAGTCGCCGCCCAAGCTGTGGCACTTATTCAGGCCGGACGCAGCCAAAGAAACGTGAGTGCTCAACTTAATTTAAGTCGATCTGCGGTCCGAAATGTTTATCGGAGGTACCTAGAGACTGGCGGCTTTGTTCGTCGCCAAGGAAGGCCACGATCTCGGGTCACAACTGAAAGGTAGGATCGATTCATCGTGACGACCAGCTTGAGAAATCGTCACCTTACCTCCATTGAGACACAAAACCAACTTCGCGACTTCCACGGAGTATCTGTGAGCGCTCGAACTGTTCGGAGAAGGTTAAAAGAACGCGATATGGTACCACACAAGCCAGCTAATGGGCCCAAACTAACGCGAGCCCACCGAACAGCGCGCCTTCATTTCGCACGCAGTCATTTAAATTGGACACAGCAAGATTGGAGCCGTGTACTCTTTTCTGATGAGTCTAAAATTGTGTTACATGGCAATGATGGAAGGAAGAAGGTCTACCGACGTATGGGAGAGCGTTTCGCACAATGCTGCTTTTAAGAGAGGGTTGCTTATGGCGGTGGCTCATGGACTGTCTGGGGCGGTATATCCGCGAGCGGCAAAATTCAACTTGAGGTTGTTACAGGACCACGGCTGCCAACATTAAATGCTGAAAGGTACATTCGTGAGTACTTAGAACCTCACGTGATACCATACGCGGACTATGTGGGCCCAAATTTCCTTTTTATGCATGATAATGCAAGAGCCCATGCGGCCGGCATCGTCAGGGAATATCTTCGGGATGTGAACATCACAGTTATGGACTGGCCAGCCAGAAGCCCAGACATGAACCCCATTGAGCAAATGTGGGACGAGCTAAAGAGACGTGTTAGGGGTCGTCAGCCAGTTGCCCAGACGATGCAGGAGTTGAAAACTGCCATAGAAGAGGAATGGGAGATGATCCCTCAAAATTTTATAGAGCGGTTGATAAACTCTATGCCTAATCGTATGAGAGATGTGGTAGTGCCCATGGAGGCAACACGCGTTATTAAATTAAACCTTTATTTGATAAAACATGTTTTTTATTCAAAAATCAATTGCCTTTAACAAGGCGCATATCCGACTTGTTAGGCGTAGCTCCATGTCGTATGGTATTCTGAATTCAAATTTAAAACAATACGATCGAAAAAGATGGTAAAATGTATCAGGTTTAAAAGTGCATCAACAGTTTTTGTTCAATCTAGCAATCATATTTCGGTAGGGGCCATCGAAACCTAAACTCTAAGGTGGGCCAATAGATGTGTCCAGAAGTGTATTATCTTTGTCATGTATCCTATTTAGTTCTATTTGTAGTTTTCTAAGAAAAATATTCACGTTTGAATTTGGCGTTCTATTCTATACACACAAAATAAATTAATGCCATATTTTTGTAAGCGTATATATACCGCATACCTATTTAGTTAGAGTGAACAGGCTCCTTCTGGGTAAGCTCGCTCCATCGTAGACTTTGTCTCTGTCATCTCTGACCTAGACTAGAGTCAAGAGCAAACCCATCACAAATAAAAAAAAAAATTTCGAAATGTTTTTCAAGAGTAATATTATCTAACCATTTTTTTTTCCTTTTTAATTTGCAAACACCACCACGTTTTTGATCTTTCCTTTCCTTTCCATTTTAATCTCATGTTGGTTTCGGTCAAGAGCGAGTCGGACTCGCGCACCGAGTAGTGAAGTTCGCTGCGCCCCCGCAAGAGGGCGCGGCAAGCGGTGTCGGGGCGAAGCCCCCTGACCGCGGTGGCACACCGCGGTCCGCAGCGGCGGACCGGTCAATGTGGTGCCATCTGTTGGCGTAGCTTAAAATGGCGTACGCCTGCCAGAAAAATCTTAGCAATAGACGCACGCCTGTGTGTAACTGATGTGTTTTACTGCAGGTACGTCGCGACTACCTATGTGGACAATGCTACGCATGTCGCACCGAGGGTTCCGTACCATTATATATAACGTGAAATGTTTTTAAATTTTCATCGTTCATTCGTCAGAATTTTAAAACTGCTGTGTATATTGCAGTTTTAGATAAGCGCCATCTCTTGACCGCTAGTGATTTCGGAAAAAATGTGATATTTAGAGACATCGTTTTATTTTTCCTACAATCTTTACATAAAGTTCTATCACATAGAATAATTTCAGATTTTTCTCTACACTAACTTGGGAAACAAGGGGGGGGGGGTCAAACGGTCAAAACTTTACATTTTTCGTTTAAAGTCGAAAAAAATACGACCTAAAAAAAGAACAAATGTTTGAGAATGTGAGAACATCGCTCTTTCATATGATACCCCGCATGCCCTAGTAGGCCTACTTCTATTTTTTAACAATCTCTTCAGTCGCTGTTACAAAAAAAAAAGCATTTTGTAACGCGAAAAGGAAAAAATGTATCTTACAACAATATAAATCGGAAAAAATTACGTCAAACGTCGTTCCACAAGCCTTACCACAGCCTAGAGAGGGATGTGTAGTTATATTCCTGTCCCGATCGCTGACGTCACCAATATTGCACAATCGTCTCACGGCTAACAACAGTGCAGCCTAGAGAAGGATGAGTAGTTTAAATGCTTCCTATCCCGCACGCCGACATCACCGATGACGCACAATCATCGCACGGCACGTTACTCGCATATATACCGCCCCGCTCGCATCGGACTTTTCTCAAGTCCGGTTAAGTAGTTACAACCTTCACAGGTTTGTAAATGCAAGTGGTCTCCGACAGAAAAAAAAACGGACTTTTCAGTCGAAGCCCGAACGCCGTCTCGAAACGTATGCATGTTGTGCATCCTCCGCGGTACTCGTAAATAATACTTGTGAAGCCAAAAGTTACTGTAATTAGATTTAAGTTCGTTAACATTGTGTTTGAAAGAAATAAACGCTTTTCCACATGTTACACTGGCGCCATACTTGTGGCTCGAACCGCGCTCGACGGCTCGACGAACTGTCGTAACGAAATCCGGTTTGATCACCCGCGTGCAATACCGATTATGCCGCCCTACGACTACATATGCTGAGTTTTCTTAAAAAAAGGCTATTTAATGTTTTATTCATTCATCATCATCATCATATCAGCCGAAAGACATCCACTGCTGGACAGAGGCCTCTCCCAAGCGTTTCCACAACAACCAGTCCTGTGCATCTCGCATTCATTGGCTACCCGCGACCTTCACCAGGTCATCGGTCTACCTGGTGGGAATTTTAAGCCTTCCAACGTTACGTCTTGTAATAGTAATAGCCCGAAGGATCGCTAAACTAAAGTGGCAGAGGGCAGGGCACATTGCTCGCAGAACAGATGATCGATGGGGCCGAAAAGTTCTAGAGTGGCGACCGCGTACTGGTCATAGACTTTCCTTTTGAGACACTGTAGTAGACGAGAAAATACCACGCAACTTCCCGAACGCTGCCAAGCCGAGTCGGATTCAACGGTTGATCTCTTTCTCGAAGTTAGCCCTACCTAACTGGACCCAGGTAGACGTACTCGTCTACAACTTCGAGTGTAGAGTCTCCGATCTTGACAGGAGTAGGTGCCCATGTAGTATTTACCATGATCTTGGTTTTGTCCATGTTCATTTCGAGACCCACTCTTTCGGAAGCTCTACTGAGGTCATCGAACATTGTACTGAGGTCGTCTGTAGTCTCAGCCATAACAACTATATCGTCGGCAAATCGAAGGTGGGTGATGTACTCGCCATTGTCATTAATGCCTAGCCTTCTCCAGTCCAAAACCTTGAAGACATCCTTCATTGCGGCCGTGAACAGTTTCGGAGAAATGACGTCTCCCTGTATCACACCCCGCTGCAGGAGGATAGGTTTCGAGGTCTGATCCGGAAGTCTGACTGACATGGTGGCCTTTTTAACTGACTTCCAAAAAAGGAGGAGGTTCTTAATTCGGTTGGTTTTTTTTCAGTTCAATTTCAGCAACAATCTGGCACCGTTGGAGAGACTGCAGCACAGCCCAAGTCTCGATCGAATCGAAGGCTTTCTCGTAGTCCACAAACGCTAAGCAGAGGGACAGATCAGTAGCGTAGCTAGCATGGGTGACAACTGAGTCGGATAATGTAGTGTCACCCCACAAATGAATCCAAATAATTATAAGTTGCGCTTCTCGTTCTGGTGACGGCAGTCGCAAGCCATTTTTCGGAAAGGGGTAGGGGAAGGTGTGCCATTTGCGATGAAAGTTTTTATTTTCAGGAATGTACTTACATCATACGTACAAACAAAATCTCGAAAATTAGGTGATTATTTTGATTTTGTTTTCATCATTATCTTAACTCAGTTTTATTCAGCAAGTAAGCTCATTAACTGAGAGAGGGCAGAACACAAGAGCGAGCAAAGCGAGCTCGAATATTCATGGACCCCGGAAGGGTTTTATTTTCTTTTGATGATTCATATCATACTTAAATAGAAGTAACTTTATGGACTGATGCAAGAAATCTCATTAACTGAGAGAGGGCAGAACACAAGAGCGAACGAAAACAACCCGGAAGCAACTGCGGCTGAACCTGCTGTAGTAGCAGTGTCGGTCGCCCCTGCCGCCACCGTGGGTGCCGTCCCTTCATTTTGGGGGGATCCGGACGACGTAATGGTTTCCCCGGTTTCGGACCCGGGAGCGGACGGTTTCGACGAGGGCGACCTGTTTGCCGGACTAGAGGGTGACGAGGAGGGTCTCGCCTGTGATGGCGTCCCTTTTGTCGGTCTGTAAAGTCATGCAGACTAACCTCTACCACAGTCAGACCGCGACGGCTCGACTCCGCAAGTGGCTGGAGGTTCAACACACGGCCATTGCCCTGATCCAAGAGCCGTGGATTAGGGGTGGCCACATACGACTACTCTCCAATCTTGGCGGTAAGCTCCTAGTTACTACGGACCATGATCACCCTAGATCGTGTATCTATGTCACAGATAACAAAGCACAGCTATTAAAAGGACTTCTGTTGCAGAGATGTCTCTGCAGCTAGGCTGTATATACAGCGTGGAGCCACAATGTTGGCGATCGTTTTCGCCTCGGTTTACATGCCTGAGGCGGAGGAACCGCCCCCACACGACCTTGTCCGCCTCATCACACGCTGCGAAAGCAGCGGGGATGAGGTTGTCATCGGGACCGACGCAAACGCACACCATCCACTGTGGGGGATGGAGACGCAAAACGAAAGTGGTAAGGCATTAATTGATTACCTGTTTACAACTAACCATGCCATGCCCTCCTCCGACGCCCGGTACGCCTGCTGCGAGCCGGGAGAGAGGTCGAAATCTCCCTCTCCCTTTCCGCAGCCTCCTTCTGCGCGATAACTGTTTCGCAGAAGGAGACGACCTCGTCCCAGGACTCCTCGCCGTCGACCATAGCACGGACTACGGCCGGCAGCGAGAGGTCACTGCCTACCACAGAGATGAGGGCACAGCGCGGATCCTCCCAAGCGGCACACTCTGCCAGCGTATGCCACGCCGTGTCCTCCCGACAGTCGACGCAGTGGTGACACCGAGCGTCTGGCTCCCTGCCTATGCGACACAGGAACCTCCCGAAGCAGCCATGCCCCGAGAGGACCTGCGTCACACGAAACTACAAGGAGGCGTGCCTTTTCCCGAGTCACAGGTCGAGCACTGGCCGGATGACCTCGATAGTGAAGAGGCCGGCGGAAGGGCGTGAGAGCCTGTCCCGCCATTCTGCCACTAGGACCTCGCGCAGCTGTGATCGACGCAGCTCAATGTGCCGCTAAATCAGTCGCCCGCCGCACGCCCGCGCGTATACACACGAAACCTTGCCTCAAGGTTTGCGACACCAGGCGATTCGAAGTCTCTTGCGGACACAGCACAGATCGACGCGCAAGTTTCACAACTCACCGAATCGCTGGTAAACAGCTACCAAATCGCCTGCCCGGAAACGATTCCGCGCGACACACCGGGTAAACAACTCTGGTGGGGTGCGGATCTAGAGCGCAAACGCGGTAAGGTAAGGAAGGCTCTTAACAGAGCCATGAACACATGTACTGATGAGGACTGGGACGCTTATTACGCGGCCAAATCCAGCTACAAGAAATGCATCAGATTCAGAAGAACTACAGGATAGCGTAAATTCTGTGGTAACTAACATTGAATCATGCCAACAAGCAGACAAGGTAAGGAAAATACTGGCGCAACAGAACACACCTGAGGTCTCCACGCTCTGGAAACCCGATAATACGCTGACCACGACACCTGAAGAAGCGTAACGCCTGCTAGTAGAAACTTACTTCAAAGGCAGCGTATATTTGCGCAGGTAAATGAATAGCATGACGTTATCCAAACACCATCAGAAGATGATTGGCTTTATGCAGAAAAGATGATTACGCTGGAAAAACTTCAGTGGGCCATCAAAAGCTTCCAACCTTTCAAGGCACCAGGTTCCTATGGTGTGTTTCCTGCCTTACTACAGTGGGGAGCTTAGATATAAATAATTCCGTTGCAACAAAACTGGTGCCCTTAATGCGAGCGTGCCTGGTCTTTAAATACGTTCCTAAAGGATGGAGGGAAGTGAAAGTCATATTCATTCCGAAGCCAGGTACTACACAAACGTCAAATCCTATCGAACTATAAGTCTGGCCTCGTTCTTATTGAAGATAATGGAAAGACTGTGTGAAAGGGAACTACAAATGGCGTTTTAAAAACAATACCACTGCATGGTATCCAACACGCATACAGCTCGGGTAAGTCGACAGAGTCCGCTCTTCATCTGGTGGTGAGCCAGATTGAAGAAGCGATTCATCAGAAAGGGTCCTGCCTGGGCACTTTCATAGCAGGAGCCTTCGACAAGACAAACTTTTCCAACATTAGTGCCGCCCTCTCCAAACACGGTGTAGAACAGGTACTAACTGACTGGATTACTAATTGTATGAGGATCATCGTTGCGAGGGGCTGTGCCCCGCAGAGCTGCGGATCTTCACCGATGGATCAAAAACAGGTACAGGCACTGGTGCGGGAATCTTCTCAGAGGATCTCAACATCCACATAGCCACACCATTGGGGGTCCACAAAACAGTGCTCCAAGCTGAGCGCATGGGCATTTCTCTCGTGGCATCGACGAGGTTGGAGAAGGCGTCGCCTTCTCCCTCCTCATGGTGGTGATAGGCGGGCGACAGGCGCGGGGGCGCCTTCGCCCGCATTGCACCCTTCACCACCTTCGTCGGACATTTCCGGCCCTCCCCCCGCGGGGAGGGCGCGAAGGGCCCGCCGTGAAGGCAGGCGGACGTCGGAGGAGGGCTGGACGTAAAGGCTGTGCCAGTCTCCCAGTCCCCCTCCACTCAGACGATGCGGGAATGCCGCTAGATCGTTTTAGTGGGTATACTGGGTCATCCCGAGGGTCCCACATAGCCCCCAGTCCCCCAATGGGAGGGTATGCGTAATGCATTTTTTCTCAGCGCAAAAAAAAAGGCAATCCAAAGAGGCACTTCCTTCTATAGATGGCCGATTTACAAAACAAGCCTTGAGACTGACTAAACAACAGTTGCGTACAGTCACAGCGGTAACAACTGGCCACGGGTCTTTTAATAAACACCTCTATGCTTATAGGAGTCATTGACAGCCCGCTATGCAGAGCTTGCATGGAGGTGAATGAGACAGCAGCACACCTGCTTCTAAGCTGCCCAGTAGTCGCGGATTACAGGGCTAAGTACTTCGGAAACTCAGGTACCCTCTGTGAGATAGTTGTTAACACCAAGGCGTTGCTGGCCTTCCTTGGGGAGCTGGGGTGGATCGAATGACACATTTGTCCCACCTGCAAGCAAAATGCGCGCTTAGTCGTGGAGTTGCGGAAACCAGCCCGATTTACATACATACACAATGTAGGAACATTATACTCGTAGTGATCCTCCAATGATTTTATCTACTTTTACTAGCATTCCAATGTGTTTTAAATTTTTTGAAGTTTTTGTTCGGGGAAATTTTTGTTGAGTAAATCCACCCGGGTACAAAAAAAAATTATCCTCCGCTATCGTAAGTCGACAACATTACTTTAATATCTGTTTGGATAGCAAAATATGGATCTTACCCATCCGGGACGAAGTACAAAAATATTCGCTTCGCTCGGTCTTGTATCCTTCAACGTCAAAATGTTATGTACAACGAGTAACAAAATAAACGCAATTCCTCTTAAGGGGTCATTGTACTCATCACTATGAACATTTTTTTCTATGGGTCCTTCACCGAAATCGCGAAGAAAAATTATGCCGTACACGTTGGGATATCGGCCGAATTATAAAGCACGACTCACTTAAAAGACTGGGTGTTACGTTCTCTTCTGTGTGATAAAAAAACACTGGCGCTTATGGTCTCGTTCGCGCAGCTAATTTAGCTGTCAACGTAGCGGGAATTGAAACATTGAACTGGCATTTCCAGATACAATAATTTAATCGATGAAAAAATAATTACAGTAAAATCAATTTACGCGACATAAAATGTTTGAGTGGACTTATAGTGGTGCCAATAAAGCTGTCCCCAGAAATGTGGGCCCGGAATGTGCCTACTTTTTATCGACTAAAAGGCAAATAATAGAAACCATAATCGTGGTTTCGTTTTTTGGATATATTTCAGTAAGTATGCAGCATACAGTGGAGTTAAATTATATCTCAATACTTGCATGATTTTAATGACCCCACGTATATAAATCTTTCTGTTTTATGCTATCTCGTAACTAGCGTAATTAAATTAGTAATTCTTGTACTTAATTTATTAAAAGTGTTGAGTTCAGTGCCTACCTATGTAATGTCTTGAAAATTGTTACAGATTAAGATATTTCCAAGATTAAGTATACCTGAAGATACCAATTATGTGAAAAGTGATAGAGGGGGTAAAAGATTATTAGTAATACTGTTGGCTCTGCTATGGGGCATGGAAATTGGTTTTAAATTTGCTTCACGTACCGTCATATATTTATTAAACCCCTGCCATGTAACAACGTTGATACAAGTGAGTATTTTTAAACAGTTATTTTCATATCAAATTAAAATTGGTTCTAAAATACAACATAGGTATATTATTATGTTAGAGGAATTATGAATCAAATATTTTTCTATCAACTAAATTATTAATCAAGTGTATAAAAACTAAATAAAATTTGTGCCATGTTGTAATATTCTATGTAACTACGTTTTCAATATCTTTTACTGTTATTTCAATAATTATTGTAATTCAAACAGCCTAAACAATTAAATGAAAATATACCTTCTACCTTAAATTGAAGACATCCTTGCTTCATTGTACAATAACGTATATTACTGTTTTAGATCTATCTACTGGCAGCTCCACCTAGCAAAACCGTAACAGCTTTATTTCGTATTCATTTAAACTTATTAAATGGGCCTTTATTAGCATTTCTGTTTCCTGAAACTGCTTCAAGGAAGGTAATGTCCCTACTATTTTTCATTGTTAAGTGGCAAACATGGCAGACCGACAGATCACTGATTTTAAGATGGGCAATGTTGTGTTTTGATTGTTCACGCTAGGGAGTTAACTGTAACATCTCGAATACCTTTAATTACACTAGCACTCGTACTCTTCAAATCACAACACATCAATTGCGATATTACACATTGCATTTTTTATGTTTACTTAATTTTGTAATTTAATATTAGATATTTGCTGAGGCTGCACTTTACTGGATTCAACATGGAATGATGTTTGTCATACCTTATTACCTTCTTAGGATTGGTGGTAAGTTAAATTTCATAAATGTTCTAGATTCCCTATTTCATAATATTTATCAACTTCTTCTTCTAGGCGCCTACAACATAGAACCTTTTTGGGATTTTAATTGGGCAATATTCAGCTATTGTCTGAACATGATATATCACTTCATTGTATTACAACTTATCGCAATCGTAAGTAAAAACCTAATTAAATGTAATTTATTATTAGCTTTAAATATTTATGTACAAAAGCAAGATAACATTAATATTATTTAAATCTAGCAATTAAGATAACTTCTAAAACTAGTAAATGTAGTTACACTAAAGTGAAAGCTTGAGGAACAGATTGTATAGAATGTCTGTATGGGCTTTAAACTGATGATGTTCAATAAAATCTGTAATGCTAATACAAAATTCACGTGCCCTTAGTGCTAGTCTAGTTTAGTTGTCGTACTCTGGCACTGGTATCAATCTGCAAGAGGTTGACAATAGTTCAATTACATAAACGAGGTATAAGAGAGTACACTAAAAAGATAAAGGCTGTAATTTCAAATATGTAAATATAACATTTGATTTTAATATTTTAGAGAATCAAATTCTAGAATGAAATCTCGTTGTTGAAAAAATATTTTATCACATCTATAATCCAACCAACGAAGGAAAAATAGGGGAAATAATTCGACCGTGCCTTAAACAACATACTCAAAGTACTGATGGATGGGGATGAAGCTAATGGGTAGGTTACGTTACGGTTGGGGGGTGTGGTTCAAAGTGCCTCTTTTTAGTTTTTCGTAAATAATTCGTAAACGATGATAGGCCCATAGAAAAAAATATTCTTATACATAAGTGGCTAATCTTCATAAAATTACAAAAATGATTCTGTACTTACAGATACCGTTTTTCGATAGGATCAATATTTAATGAGATATGGAGGAAAGAAGATGGACAATAGCAAAAATAACCTTTCTTTAAGAATGGCTAAACATGTCATTCTCATTCTAAAAATAAAAATCCTAATTCGTAAAATTTGAACTACGTTACGTAGGCAATAAATACATAAATGATGAGACATACAAGATTTAAAAAAAAACGGTCCAAGGGCGAGTCGGACTCGCGTACAAACTCATTTTTGTTACATGTTATTTTAACACTACTAACTTGTTATAGGTTTTCCTGTAAGATTACAGGAAAACCTATAACAAGTTAGTAGTGTTAAATATGTGTATAGATATATGTAAAGAATTTGTATCTGCAGAGTTTTCAAAACTTTAGGCTTGGTAGTTTCGGAGATAATTCGCTTAAACACGAATTATTTCCCCTATTTAGCAATTTTTGGTTTTCGTTTGGTGGATTATAATGTGATAAAAAAAACAACTGCAAGAAATTTAAGGAGTTGTTTAGGATGACAAATAAATGTTAATAACGAAAAAGAAAATGATGTATAATAATACGTTTTAAAGATATACAATAGTAGCTTCTGCCTGCGGCTTCGTCTGCGTGGTCCTAGGGAACATACTCCCGGGATAAAAAGTAGCCTATGTCCTTTCTCAGCCTCTAGACTATCTGAGTACAAAATTTCATTTAAACCGGTTCAGTAGTTTTGGCGTGAAAGCGCGACAGACAGAGTTACTTTCGCATTTATAATATTAGTAGGGATTACTAGCTTCTGCCAGCGGCTTCGCCCGCGTGGTCACTAGGGAACCACGCGGGCGACAGACAGACGTTAGTTAGGATATTAGTAAGGATAAGTATTTTCAGTACACAAAAAATTGATTATATGCACTGTGCTCCGCATAGGCCGCGCAGAGACCACGGCGCGGTAGCGGGAGCCGCGGTGCGGTCGCGTCGTGCCTAATAATACAGGGTGTTTTTTTTTTCAAAATCAACCGGTTCGGTTCCTGGGTAGGAATAACAATTTTTCAAAAATCTAATAATGCCGGTTTAATTTTCATCAAAATCGGGCTCGAGACTCCTTTCAGTGTTTTTCGATATTCCTCATAGTCTCGGATTTGGCCATGACGTGGCACACTTAAAAAAATCTCTTGATTAGACCTGTACCGGGTGGTACACTTCTGTTGCTGGGATTGGTGGAGAAGGTGTACTGAAAGACTGCAATCTTCAGAAGATATTTATTCTTGCTGCGACTGTACCGATCTGATTCTATGATACCACCGTACTGTACTATAAATACAATTAGAAAGCGTACTATACTGTTACAACTCTTCAAACGTAGTGATCGCTATGATTTCTCCGAAAGAACTGTGCTGTATGATGTCTCCGAACGAACTGCGCTGCTCGAGATTTTTTTTTTTTTTTTTTTTTTTTTTTTTTTTTTTTTTTTTTTTTTTTTTTTTTTTTTGATTCGGACCACTCGTAGTTCACCTCTAGACGGGTGGTTACTACTTAACCGGGCTAGCCTGTGGTGGCCTCAGAATGACTCTAAAGCCCCCAGCCAAGGCAACTAAAATACTTAAAACCTACAACTCTGCTCACTGGGGGCACCCCCTGTGGGGTTCGGGCCTCGGCTCAGTGGCATCGTTATCGGGAGGGCAGCAAGGGACAGGCTGGGTCATGCGCTGCTCGAGAATAAATACGGCCCTTTTATAGTCGACAAACCAAACAAGAAATATTCTCGAACATTCAAGTCAAAACATGCATGGACTTATCTCTAAAATTATACAAAAAAACGATAAGCAAAAAATTCTAACAATAGGCGGTAAGTTCTTACAACGCTCGGCGTTCAGTTTTTATTAAAGGCGCTCGGCCGCGTGTCGGTCAAACATCAAACGATCAGTCGGCATGGCGCTCAAATTAAAGGCTCGTACCGCTCGGCGGTAAGTCAAAGGATCACGTCACGTGGCGGTGAAATCAAAGGATCGTGCCGCTAGGCGGTCAGATAAAAGACTCGGTCACGTGGCGTAAACAAAAGAATCAAACACGTGGCGGTTAAATCAAAGGATCGTGCCGCTTGCAAGTATAAACTTGTTTACGAGCGGCGCATTGAGAGCTTTCTTTGATGTCATGCGTCGTAAGTACCCACTTACAAATAGGAACTGTCTCGAATATTCACCTATTATTACGCGCTATTAAATCCCTAACTAGAAATATTTGTTTAAAGTTATTTTAACACTTAATCACTACAATAATAATCACTGTACACTGTTGCTGTCCCGCACAAGACCCAAGATCTACTTTTTACTGACGAAACCCTATGCGATCTACCAATTACATCCTTTTTAAAATTTTAAAATTCAGTATATATTTTTCACACCACCTCCACGAAAACGTCAGATTGTCATGCAAACTCAACCTGTGTGTAAAGTCCATTATTCCCGTTATGAAACGCAGCATGGTGTTTCGAATTCTTTCCTTTCTTTTTACGCCTAGAATGCTGCGTTCCATCGCTCTTTGGCAAACTCCAAAGCCGAACTCTTGCGACTCGGTGAGCGACCAGGTCTGAGCACCGTAGGTTAGGTTGAGTAGAATACACATTTCGATGAGTTTGCGCTTTAGGGAGATCGGCAGATCACCCTTCACCAGTAACTCTTCATTTATAGATCATATAAAAACAGTAGGTGAACAAGCAAAAAAGAACTTCTACGCCTTGACGAGAATATCCAAAGCTACTTGGGGTCTATAATTTCAAACCTTAAAAACTATTTATGGGGCTACTTACTTGGGTTGTATGTGCTACGCTACCTGTCTGGGCTGACAGGGCCACCATAGAGGCGGTACGCCGTAAATTGTTGCAAATACTGCGTTTGGCTTTGATATTCTTATGCAAGGCGTATAGGACGGTTAGTACTGAAGACTTACCGGTGCTGGCGGGTGTTCTCCTAGTCGATCTAGAGGTGCAGCGGTGTGCTGCAATGTACTACTACGCTAGAAAGATCACGAGCCCAGAGTTTTTACCGCAACGCGACCGTGCTAATATCTCTAGATTACTAAAACCCCAGACTGATGTCTGGGAGAAACTTTTATCCGAATGGCAATGTAGGTGGGAAAATTCCATTAAAGGCCGTCACCTCCACCAGTTTTTTTCCATCCGTTCGTGAGCGGCTGGACAGGACATGGCTGGAAGTGGCTCATTGTGTTGCCCAATTTCTCACAGATCATGGCAACTTTAAGAGTAAATTATTTTCCTTTAGGCTTGTGGCCTCGCCTTTATGTCAATGTTCTACAGCTGACCATGAATACGAACAGTCCGCACATCACATCTTATGGGAGTGTATTCTTTGGCAAACTGAACGCAATATTATGTTAGATAGTATTCAGGTTACATCTGAAGTAGTTGGACCTTGTAGAAACCAGAACAAATTTCCGTGCGTTCAAGCGTTTTTGCCATACCTATTACTGGAATCAAAAGTAGCTCACAATTTATGATCCATTAGTTTTTAGTGTTAATATATAATCCGTGGTGCTTGACAACTGGGCTTAACCCGGTTTTATGTCCCTTGGTGCCTATTGGCCTAGCTATTCTGTCTCCTGCTTGATAAGGAGCGAAGTGGAAATTATATATATATTTCTTTCCTTCCTACCCCTCCGCTGTACTTTTCTAATTTAATTCGTTACAGGATTCCAAGACAGTTGAATCGTTTCTCCGGGACTCGTCGAGCTTCATTGGCTCGGCGTTTTTCTGGTGGTCGCTACTGTTGATTCTGGCTTTCAGGAGTTGCAGTGGTTGGGAATGTGTGGCGGGTTTGTCCCAAATAAAAAATAAAAAAAAAACTTCCAGGCGTTTTCGTTGCGGCGGTCGATTTCCTTTTCTTGCCTGTTTTCGAAAGAAACTAACTGGCCAAAATAAATGTACTCATTTCTTGCCCATCTACCTCGACCTCACGCTTTGTGCTATTGGTCATTAGCTGGGGTTTAGACCGATTCATCGCAATTCCAACCTTGAAGTTAACTGTGCTCAACTCTTGGGAGTTGGTGTTCTGGAGGTCTAGAGCTGTGGGAGCGAAAAAGGCAATGTTGTCGGCAAATCGGAGGTTTCTCACCCTCCTTTTGCCTACGTCAATATCTTTGGTCTTCCATGAGCTAAGCATGATAGATTCACTGGCATGATTTTGTCTCATGTGGAAGAAGGTCCAGCAGCAATCAGTTTTAAGTCAGCGGTGCTATATTATAAGTAAGATAAATATATAGGATAGGTAAACGATTAATATAACCTAAACGATTAATATAGTTGCACATTCTGTTAAGTAGGTATTTATATTTTTATCCTTGCGGCGATCGAGTGAACTACTAGCCGCGATCGACCGGTTTGCCATCCCTGTTATACAACGTCACGCTAAGTCCAAAAGGAGCGGAGCATTCATGAAAAATGTGACGCAGAAAAATTTGCGCGTGTCAGCAAATTTTATAATATAACAACGAGCGATAAAATTTAGCTTGATATAATTTTCTTTTGTTATAATCATCTATTGGCCCTGATGTAGGAGTAATCAGGTAGTAATAGGGGCGTAATTCGGAAGCTCTATACAAAATATGATTTTTTAATTTATGTAATTCGAACTTATCCGTGTCGGAATGCCCTAGGTTCCCGAGCAGGCGCGGTCGCTCTTTGTTCAGCGGTTAGATCAAATAAATGTCAATTAAACAAGCTGATAATTAGATCAGAAGAACGTTATACTAAATAAGAATTATCCTAAACGAACGAAAAAATCCCAAATTTGTTTTTTTTTTTATTTCGCTACAAACTGAAAATGACCCCATTCAATTCGTAACTCTGCGGCGTACACGTGAGCTCACACCAACAAATACCAATGGGGCCAAATTTCTTATTTCAAAACAGATAAATTGTAGACCAGAGTGCTGATTGGTCGCCAGTTTATTAAAGTCCACAACTTTTTCACAAACTTTAAATTATGATAAGGCAATATAGGTGCGGTTACACAGTCCGAACCCTAGCCTCGAAAGCATATATGTACATATTTTGATGAGTGTAGGGTTTACTACTATTTAAATAGCGACCCTTTAAAGTCTCGTATTCACTATATGTACTTATTTAAATCTTTTCTCACATCCCTTTTCACTGTAAATTTTTGATATCACCAGACATGTCATGGTGCAACTCCACTTTAAATTTCTAGTGACACGTTCAGGAATGTTTGTTCCTTCCCTAGTTAATGAACACGAGGCATTAGGCAGCGTTTCTTAACCTCGGGTCGCGACCCAAATTTGGGTCGCGGGCGGTATTTATTGGAATTGGTCGCGGAATTAAAAGAATTGCTTGAATTGGTGATGGAGTACTACAAGAAAGGTTTGCCAGAATGTGTCTCAATAAATTTTGGACAGAGTTATCTGGGAAGCCTGTTCTTATCAATGAAACTGAAAAAGCCCTGCTACCATTTCCAACTGCATATTTGTTAATGACATCAATTTTAGCAAACCACGGGATTATAGCGGATCCTATTATTTTATTATCACTGGAAGATAAATAAAACATTAGGGTCGCGGGCTCTGCCAGGGTTGCGCAATTGTTCGAAAGAGTGACCACGGCTCTGGAACGCAAAGGGCAGTTGGAGGAACAAGGGTGGGTTTTAGTCAGTAAGAGTCTGACACTTCTTTCCTATCCGCAAACTGGAAGGAGTCATTTAATGATTTTCTATCCAAAAAAAGGTTCGACAGATTCGGGTATATTTATTTGGGTCGCCAGCCAAAAAGATTAAGAACCGCTGCATTAGGGCCTAAGAGATTTGGAGTCTTTCGGAACAATAACTTGCGGTGAAAATCGAACCATATAAGTAAATGACCCGCAACACTGCACGTAATTACGGATAGCGGATATGGCAGTCGCCTGCGGTGGGAGTGATAAGGTCGTGGTGTCGTTGTCCGGAACCCTGAGTTGGGGCCAGGAGTGAGATTATATCGAATTACCTCTCAATCTGTTCCGATCTATTAGGGAAAATTGATGATGCATTGCACACGGCTGTGCGTATTTCACTTTCCGTCGATTTCATGATTTTCCTTTACTTTATTATGCAATGTTTAGAGAGACATTGATCCTAAAAATAACGCTTTAATAATGTTAGGTATACACGTCACAAAACGTACACGTCAAAAAAAAAAGTTTATTTCTAGTAATATGTACCTACTGAGACAGATTGTAGTAAGAGAAGAGACAAAAAAAATAATGCTTGCGGCATTATTAATAATGTATTTTTTTCCAAATTCAAACTAAATGCATATCGAAGTAACCTATCCAAACCAAATAATAGTGTTTCAGTCAAGCGATATTTTAATGTAAATGTTCTGTTGTAATTAGTTTATTTTTGTTTCCCTTTCAGCCAGCCCAAGTAAACCTGAATCACATGCTATGCCCGGCTATATTGGATCCGTTTGATGGGCCCTGGTACAGAGTAGCAGCAGTTGTGCACCAAGCGCTGCTGTGTCCTTTGCTATGCAAAGCTTTTTGTCTAATCGCTGACTTCTGCCTTACGAAATTTCCGCCTACTAAAGTAAAGCCGCATATGAAGGATTCACTTATGGACAGTCGTTCTATTAAAAAACCAATTGACTACCACCATGAGGACTAGTAGCTGTTGCAGCTGGAACAAAACAAATTATGGCTGTAATCCCTCTCAGGGTAGGTAACACTAAATACAAATTGCCTTTTGAGTTGGAGAACAATATTTCATCGCGTCCATTTGGTTTTGGTGGTTAATATATTAATAAGGTAAGAATTATAATAGAATATCTATTAATTAACTTTTGCAAAGATTTTTGTGATGACATTATTGTTGATATTAGGTCTATTCTAACTGTAATGATTGGTACCAATAATCTCAACTTAACATGTAAACACGCCTTCGTTGCCTTTAAGCATTGTATCTTGGGTTATAATACCCAAAATGGCAGTAAGTACATGTGGGTCAATTCATGATAGAACTACGTCTTTAAGTAATTTAAAATGCTATTGATTTTGTAACACTGTAGTTACTTACAACAAAATTATTATTGTATATTTGTGTGTGCTAGACACAATGAAAACGCTCATTGTGCGAAAAACGCCCACAACGTGTATAGTCTGGATTTTTCACAACGGAAAATTCGTGTTAGGCATTTGAATCCAATGTATAAAAAAAACTAAATAAGTAAGTTTAAATATAAACAGCCATTAAAGTGACCAAAAAATAATAATCTGTTATGCATAACATTTTGTTATGGAATTCCACAAAATAACGCCGGATTCCATAACCTGAATATACCTACCGATAGATTTGATATTGTTATGTATTTTTATTCATTACAAAACGCATTAAGGTCAAATATAACTAAACTACGACTCAAAGTTCGCTTTGTCAATTTGTGAACGCGTTGTGGCTGTTTTTTTCACATAGGTACCTGTTTATTTCGGTATATGGGTATCAGCTAAGTATAGGTATAAATTATAATAATGATAGCCAAACATTTTTAATTTCTAAATTAAGGCAATGTGTTAATTTGGTAAAATTTACCGCGATGTGCGACCTAGTCCAAAGATCTTATTTCCCTGTTTGTGTGTTAGATAGCCTTACTTTTGTAGTTATAAGAATATATTATATTTGTCTTAATTTTTATTTTCCCAGAACGAAATGTAGAAGCTCTATCAATATTGTCAAAAAATATATAGAATATGTATTTTAACCATAGCGCGCACAACGCAGTGTTGGCCTAAGAATTTCTGGACCCCATAATATTGTGGCCTTTAAAACTTTTATTGAAACGAATCTCAAAACTTTAAGCGGTGCCATGAAAAGAACAAAGCTATCCGCCAATAATTATTTTGAACTTTTACTGACTCACATTCCCTACTTTAGTAATTTTACTAAAGTTGCGCTTGCAACCCGCAAGTGACAGACGCACGCGTCGCTGAAATTCGGTCCTTAGGTATAAATTACTGAAATGCGGCGAATAAACTGTCAAAATATAAAAATTGTTTGGCAGGATAAAACTAATACGGTCTACCGCTTTTAAAATCTGTAGTGCTATTCTCTAACAACATTTTCGTATCTCGACAGTAGAATTCGAAGTGAGTTTCAAATGAAGATCTTTATGTTGTGTGCAATAAAGCTCACTTTGTGAGTTTTATCACTCAGGTGAAGCTCGATATCGAAATAGTTTCTTACAGAATAGACTAGCTGGATCGAATTCATTCTAAGAGTTGACTATCGAGTTGATTTATTAACAGTCGACAACTTCCCTTGATGATGTTGGCGTTTCGAGCACATAATATATTTAACCTACAAACGAACTGTTACCACATTTATGTATAAGATAACTTGATAGCTATCGCAATCTTATTATTTTATATGTAACACAGAAGTGCAAAAATATTTATTCATTACCCATAGTATTATGGTTGTAAATTTTACACAACTAAGTCTAGTAACGTAAAAATAATTAACGGCTTCCTTATAAAAATCTAGCCACAATAGTACCTTTTATTACACCTAGTCATTAATTACAGTCCTAACTAGATGCACTTAATAGTAACAAGTGCCCACAGTAGCTTGAGCAGCAAACCTATTCCATTATAAGTAGGATCACTGCTTCACGTTCGATTTAGTATGGGTAGAAAATAGACATCCATGATGGACTTCAACGTGGTATTTCCTGCACTTATTTGACAACTTACTAGTTTTAGACATTGTACGCGAATTAATGTATAAATAAGCTACTTAATTAAAGTTTTTACCAATTCCGCAATGCTAGGATTGTGTAGATTGCCCTTTTAACCCGATCTGCTTAGTTTTAGCACTACGTCATTCATGTAGCGTCATGAACTCATGATCCTTACGACTATCTTACCCAAATTGTTTGAGCCGTTAAGGTTGTGAGTAGGTGATGAATTTGAATTAATATATGTAGGTGTCGACGGCGTAGACATATGAAAAATTGTCGCAAACGTTTTTTATTAAGTAGGTTTTTAGTTAAAGATATTCAGAGTATTTCAGAGTTATTCATAAGAAAAATCAGCATACTTATGATTAACGGATTCTAAATTGCAATTCTTTGTAGAAAATTAAAAATCAGCTAATTCGTTTTTTAACCAAGCATATGGTTAGTGTTTTTTTTTTATATAAATAGTCCTGATTAAGCAAATGCGTGATAATGAAATGATGTTAACATTGAACTATATGATGATTTAGGTACCTAATAATTTAAGTAGGTTGCTCATAAAATAAGATATAGTAGCTCATGAACGCCTATTCTTAATGGAATGCCAAGAGCAGTTTGAAAGAAGAGTAGTTAGGTGGGTAGCACCCTATAGGGTGGAAAGAACGAACGGGTTCTGAAAGGAGAGTATGTAGATTGTAGAATTGAAGACCCTAAATATTGAAAAGCGGCCAAGAGCGTGTCGGACAGTAGAGGGTTTCGTCGTCTGAATGAATATTATGCATGCACAGTACCTATTGAATTTATCGACTGCAAAAAATAAGTTTGTAGGTACTTATTCAAAGTATTTCTGGAAAACAACTATGAAAAACAAAGTTATTTCTCCAGATCGGTCATACATATTTACCGTTTGGTACCAATCGACTGAAGTCAACTGAAAGGAAACAATACACGGCTTCAAAAAAACACACACAAATAATAGAATTTTCACCACGTGACTCTTGTCGTTGATATTTACTACGGTAATACTAGTCTAGCAGCAGTGATTTTTTTTTGAAATCTTAATCTTTGATGCAAATGATGATAGTTTAAAAAAAAAAAACAATCCTTAAAATATAAATATTGTGTTCAAAAACCTATTTGTTCATTAACATTTTTTTTGGTCCTCTTATAATTAATGCTAAGGAACCATTTTTTTAATCATGGTTTATCTTGTTCTTCAAAATAAAAAGAAAAAAGATTGGATTTATTTAATTTTTCATTGTTTATTTAATAAAAAAATGTAATAAGCAATTAAATTTTTACCTCATATAAGTACTTACTCTACCTAATGAAACAAAAACAACCATGAGTTGCGTTTTTACAATTAAAGTGGTCGAAGCGGGCGTGACTTGCGACAGCCAGAGTACCCGTTTTCGGTGGTATTTTCACCCCCTCTGGGAAACTTATAAATATTGGCCCTACAGTTCCGAGAGTTTTTCTTAGGAAATTTCCTCCTCTTTTCGAATCTTTTTTAAATTTCAAAAATATTGATCAGATTTTGAGATATTTGCAAAAGACCAAACCCTTCTTTCTTTTTTCAGTAAATTGTTTATAACTTTTGCAATTTTTTCGAGCAGTGTTTTATTTTTATTTTTTTTCAAAAATCATCTACTTGCTCTTCCGAATCGAATGACACCTCATTCATATTTTTCCGAGACTGCTGAAAAAAGTTGACCAAAAAAGCACTTGTTGACAGACTATACTTAAATCAAGATCAACAGACTCTTCCGGATTGACAAGTCGACTTTATTTTTCTTATTGACTATAGTGGCGTCATTTCTATTTTTGTCTACATGAGTGTCTTACTGGCAACAATCGGGATACTTTATTTCATTTGTCATCAGTGGCAACGAAGCCTGTGGCGACATCTGTGATAGCAACAGTTGGGATTTTTTCCCATTTATCACCGGGTGGTGGCAAAGTCGGTAGTGCAGCTGGATTAATAGATACCAAAAAATATAACTCTTAGATCAAATCCTCGCTTTTCGATTCCGATTTATGCGGAGGAGGTAGATTTATTACATAAATTTCGGAGAGCCCGTGGGTTAGCATCACGTCAAAATGTTAGATAATGTGTTCCACTCTCACGATCATTCTTTGGCGTACCTACCTATAGCACGCCAACTGACTGAATGTGGTGCTTAGGTGTTGAACACTTACTTTAACATAAAACTGCCTCGTGACCGCAGTTGTCTAGTGTTAACATTCGTTTGAAGACCTCACGAGACGCGGTTGATTTTTGCTTGGAGATGGTAGTAGCACTACGCGACTACGTGCTGTTGTGGCTTTGACTATGTGGCTGACGCCCGTGGATGTGTGGGAAGAGAAGGTACCTATAAATATCACGATTGAGTTTTAAATAGTTACTGGGTAACGTCAAGTCTTATCCACTGAAAGCGTTTTTATGAGTTTATATTATTACAGTAATAAGTAGGTAGTTGATTAGTTGTAGAAAATGATCTCTTATAAATGTCACCGGAAATTGGCAAACTGCGTAAGATTTTAAAATAACTTGAGAGATTGTAAACTCTCGATAAATTTTCAAATGAACATTTGGAATACTTTTCATGCATCAAAATTTGGATCCAGGATATACAAGCTCTCGAAGAAATTCCGAGAAAATGTGGACTGACATATAATGATCAACTATCGGGCGGTTGGCCACACCAGACACAACAACCGTCTGGAGGGAGGATCCTCCCTTTTAAATGGAGGTGTGCGGGACTTTGTGACTTTAATCTCTGTACCGCATTCCTCTAAACTAGTGACCCTCGACATTGAACGTCAGCTCAGCCTTCGTGCTACCACCTCATGTCGCCCTCAACCCCATCAGCGACTTTGGCAAGCACACTGCACCTTCAGCCGGTCACATGAAGAGACATGAAAAACCTCTCCTAGTCGACGCCACTTCGTCGCACAGAAACGCTGCCCCACATCCGACGCTCTGGTGCAAAAACACAGCACTGTACCACGTCCGACTCACTAGAGCAACACAGTGCTGTGCCAGATCCAGCAACTGGAGCATAGCAGCATCATCCCGACTCACTGGGACATCATCACCCCGACTCACTGGGGCACCGCAGACAGTTTCGACTCACCGCGAACTCTGCGACTTCCGGTTCCGACTCACTGGAACCAACCTTCCACTGGCCTGGCAAGCATCTCAAGATGCATGGACGACTCATCCACTATCGACCTCCGGTCTCCGGAGAGGAATGATGTAGCGGCATCTGCCACAAGAAAAATCAACGGAGCAAATCTACATCGCAACAAAAAGAACCGCAACGCCATCTACCCAACTATCAGCGAACTACAATCCTGCATCGCGCAATCAGAGATTACCGTGCGATTTGAACATATATATCAGCCCGAATATGAACTATCGGGCAGTTGCCTACACCAAACACAACAACCGTCTGGTCGCCTTTTCAATAGAGGTTTGCGGGACTTTACTCTCTGTTTTGCAATACCTCTAAAATCTCTCAAGATATTTTGTAATCTTACTTATTTTGCATCCATTAACATATAATATGTAATTATTTGCTATATATTTATATTTTTATTTATTTGAAAGAACGAATATAGATAGATTTGCCTCGGTGTGCGAATTTCGGTTTTATATGTACCTAAGGGCGTTTACTCCGCACGGTATTTCATACAAATTCCTTATTCTTGGAAACGAAATAACCGATTTTAGTTAAACTTGAGTTTTAGTTGAACTTAATAAGAGTTAAGAGAGATAGTAAGAATAATTTTAAGTTTTCTATAGAAAGTGAAAAATCACTCTCAGCCACAGAACCGGGAAAGCGCCAGACAACCCGTGTAGGTAGTTAAATTTTCTTGCGTTTTGTGGATCCAGAATTAAGGTCTCTATTTCATCGCGTTAAAATGCCTACAACTTCTCAACTTCTGCCAATTACTTTCTCGCTTAGATATTTTGGCCTAAAAATTCATCAGCTCTTTTAACTAAGTATCAAAGGTCATCGGTGACATTCTTTACTGAGAACCATACGGGCTTTGTTAAAAGAACGCTAGTTACAAACAATTAAAATATAACGTAAGAAGTAATTAATTATACACTTGCTTAATTGTGTGTAAATATTTACGAAATAGTGGTCTTATTAACAAGTGAGCAGGTATAAAGAGAACATTAGTTTCATTTTCTGTAAGTACAATGACCTCGGCGAATGAGGAAGTTAATTAGGTAATTACAATTTGATAAGTAGACCTAGTTTACAGTGTAGGTAGGTACTTATAGGTCTTTATTGAGTGCCTACCTATGAGTATTGTATACTACAGCTTGAAGCTGTGAAGTGATATGCAATAATATTATTAGACTTGAAGTCATAACACTTTCCTAATAATTAATGAAAAGCCCTGTAATTATGCAAAAATAGACTCCGATCTATATAAAGCAACAAACAAGTCAGCGGAAAGACCAGCAACTGTAGAATAAATTTATTATTTAACTAATCAATACTTCGCGTGGCGTTTTCAGTCTGGAAACATCGTTCTTAATAAATGATTGGTACCTACTTAAGTGCTTAGGTATATACTCATCGATTTTTCATTGACATCGATTGCTGTTTGGCCTTGACGTGGACACACTACCAACCTACTGCTGTACGTTCATGCTCGTTAACAAGAAAGGTACCTTCATTATTAAATACTAATAACAGTCGGGTATTTTTATGGCAGTTACATATGCAACTGGATTTTTGCTAACACCGTGAGTTAATAATAGGTATTTTTTTTCTATGGAGAATCGTCAAATGACTCCTTCCGCTCTGGGTTGAGCGAAAGGTAGTGTCAGACTCTTACTGACTGAAACCCACCCGTGTAATTTGGTGCGACACGGGTGGGTTTCAGTCAGTAAGAGTCTGACACTCCCTTTCGCTCTGGGCGAAGCAGAAGGGAGTGTCAGACTCTTACTGACCATCCGTGTTCCTCCTCCCTTTGCGTTCCAGTGTCGCGGTAACTCTTTCGACAAATTCCGCAACCCTGGCAGGGAGTTAATAATTCTTACATTTTGAGTTTGCACTCATCCGGTGAAAAATACATTAAATTTGATCTTACCTATGTAATTGCTATGTTACATCCCAAATCTGGGTGATCTGGGAAAATGCTTCACCGTACTGCCATACCTGATTTTCAGATCTGTTACTTTGGTATGGTTGTACGTTGTTTTATAGAAAACCGTTTCATAGAATTTCGTTTCACATAAAAAAAAATCTCGTATTATCATTTCATAGAATAATCAATACGCAGATAAATTTAAATCATACATTTTTGTTACAAATAAACTTTGTGTCGATGTTCATATCATAGAATAACAAATCAAACATTCTTTATCCTCATGTTGTTAATATAAAACTTGTTACCAAAAAAAAAAAAACATTTTTTTCGAGTGACAGTTTTTAAATGTTTGGCAAAATATAAAATTATAATATCGCGTTCACAAAAACAATGCGGGTAAATTCTAGTCAAGCAAAACTTTTCATTTGGGCCCGGCAGACGGAACCCCGCGAAGCAGTAATGGTGGCAAATGGCGATGGGAATAAAAGACAAAACTATGCAAGCAAGCATGCTATTTTATAGACATGGCAACATGCGTAGTAAAATTATTCCGAATAAAATTCTGCCATCTTACAAGTATGCTATGGACCTTAGAATTATAACGCATAGAAACCTAGTACGCGTCAACTAAAACTTAGGCTTATCCGTCAAACTTAACCTGCAGTACTCAAGATCACGTTCCGTCGAACACAGCTCGCGAGTAAATAATTGAAAATGACTTTGTTTCGTGAAAGGATATTATGGCACATCAGGAAAACAAAAAAAATGTGATCAAATTCCATTTCACAAGTAAGTACACAGTGTATTAGTGTATTTAATACACTATTTTTACGTAAATCGATCATTAAAACAAAATTCTAATTACCTTACTAGTCATAACACAGTGTTGCTATTTGTGAGGAAAAAAATACCCACATTGCTTTCAATTTTGCACTTATTTTTGTTTAGCAAAAAGAAAATAGTTTATGATGTATCTTTATAAATAGGATACTGGTGGCAATTCTGTATGCGTTAAACTAAACTATATTTATTTACAGCCTCTGAATTATAGTCGTTATCGACACTGCTAGGTACCTTCTTTGTTTTTAAACTAAAAGTTAATTAGTAATTTACTGGAATTATATTAAACCGGACCAAATAACTTAGTTTGTTTATGTATATTTGCCTGAAGTCGTTTGATTAGGTACATAAATCAAGTCAATCAAATCAAATCAAATCGTATATTTCAAATAAACCATTTACAGGCACTTTTGAATTGTCAAAGTCGGTCAGTCAAAAACATGAAGCTATTTGCACGTTCCAAAGCGTAGATCTCTATGGAGAAGAACGTGCAAGAAACTCCACGGACACTCTTTTAAACCATGTGATGTGTTACAAAAATCTTGTTAACATTAACATTGATTGCTTCTATATGTGAGGACAATGCAAAGAACAAGAAAAACATATAAACAATTCAAAATGCAGGTACAGATTAAAATAAGCCAGTGGCAGGTAAGAGATGACCAGTTTCAACTGACGGCGCCCGTTCACGAACATGACGCGTGCATCAGCACCATCTAACTCAACCATTTTGAAGGGAATCAAATGATCCAAAACACGCGCCACCATCAGCAAAACATTTGTGTGAGCATGACAAGCTCTCAACTGCCACGCTCGTTCATGTCAAACTAATTTAATAACGAAATCTATAATTACATATGTAAATGGCTCCATAGTGCTCACATTTACAAAAAATTGAAAATATGCTTCTACGTTATACAAAACTATGGTTTCAAGTAAATAAGAAAAGAAAAAAAAAAGAAGGCTGCTTTATTGTGTATACTTTGCTAATACAATAATGCGTGTATTAATTACCTGATCTACCTATTCAGATTGTAAAAACTAGGTTTTTTATATCTCAAAAAAAAACATAAGAGACGTTGAGTCAAAGCGGAAACTCTAGGAAGCAGTTGCAAGGTTTTTAAATGATGGTAAAATAAAGATTAAAATATTACTTACTGGTGGACGTCACGCGGTTTCACCCGCGTAGTTCCCGTTCCCGTGGGAGTACGGGGATAATATATAGCGTATGTTACTCCCTGATAATGTAGCTATCCAATGCTAAAAGAATTTTTCAAATCGGTCCAGTAGTTTCGGAGCCTTTTCAATTCAAACAAACAAACAAACAAATCTTTCTTCTTTATAATATTAGTATAGATTAACATGTTTTTATTTTTGTAATTTTAATATACAATACTTACTGTTAATTCATATCAAAACCGAAAAAAATTTTACATTTCAGAAATTAATACATGCCTACCTATAATATTTGATTATAACACATCAAGCATTCTAAACGCATCGAACAATTTCCCATTCTTTATGCGATTTATTTCCTTTTAGTTTTAATAAATTGAATTTTACGTTCCAAAAAAATATGTCATACTTATTACATGAAAACTCATCTTCATCTTTGCAGTTCCTATAACATAAAATACTTGTCTTGATTTGATAAAGCAACATAGTAGTGCTTTTATCCATATTTTGTGGGTAACAGCTTGGTAATGGTATCACTGAAAGCTATATCTGTTTGCGTCTAAGGAACGTAGACACATTCGCCTCACGCACACAAAGAAAATAAAGTGGACACACGATTTCGCTCGTGTTTTGTTCTAGACGCGGCTTCTATGCGTTATTATTCTAAGCCATGGACTTATAAAACAATAATATTTAATTATAATTCATTTTCACTAAAATATTTAAAATACCATGGAAAACTACACCGGACAAACAATATTCGTAAAAATTAATTCTGCTGTTTGATAAGTTTTTTAAATAAAAAATTTGATCATGAAATTCATTGAATTGTGTTTCTGTGAAATAGGTTTCATTGAATAGTCTTTGAAACAACAATATTCGACATAAAATGACAAGGACCAAATATTATATGAAACATTTTCTGCGAAACGATATTCTATGAAATTTCTGTCTGCGAAACAAGGGTACACCCGTTGGTATCTATTACCTATCTATACAATAATAGTAATATGATTAATTTATCTATAGATATCTAATTCTAGTCTAAGTTAAGTAAAAAAAATATTAACAGTAAACTGTCTACACAATTTTGGGGAATACTAGTTCCACTCTGCCCCACCAAATTGACCATCAAGAGGACATATACAGGAATACAATTTTGACTAACTACCTAACACAAAGCGGATAGCCCTCATCAATTGCTCGTTAAGACGACGACATACGCCAACGACCTTGAGGGAACAAACGCGCACTCGTTTCATGCCCTATATCAAAATGTATATAGTTAAATTGTCTTTAAGAGGAAAATTTCATTAAAATACGTCCGGCAGTTTTGGTGCGATTGTCGTTTTTATGTCCTAGACATAACTATAAGTTAACTAGCTGACCCGTGCCCACTTCGGTGGGCGGTATTTTTCGGGTTAATATATAGCCTATGACACTCACAAATAACGTGGCTTTCTATTGGTAAAATCGGTTCAGTAGATCGAGAGATTACCCCCTACAACCTCACAAACGTTATCTCTATAAAATATTAGTATAGATTACACTAGGTACAGTACGCGCCACGAAAGATGAGACTTGACACACTACTTAAACTTTATTATTTCGTAATAAATATTATAATATTATTAAGAGTTTTTATCGAAATGTCATCGAAAAATCCCTGAATAGATATACAAATTATGGATAGCTATTTCGTCACGACTGTACCTGCGCAAGCTTCCCACTGTTGACGCTCGTCAAGTCTCATCTTTCGTGGCGCGTATTGTATGTTGTACGAATAAAACTCAAAATTTTATATCAAATTATTGAAGAAATAGTCTAACATATATTTTATCCAACAAATCACGACTAGCCGTTTACAAAAAAAAAATCAGCTACTGAGGGGTATCTGCGCCAATAGATTGAAGATTACGCTGTGTGTCCGAGGATACTGCTGGTCCAATCGAAGCGTGATTCACGCATTCCGCTGTCAAGATTTTTTCCCTACATGGGTTGGCCTTTCCTTGCCTTTCATGATTCATCGCATCCTAGCAGCTTCACCTACTGATTCTGTCTAGCTTAGCTTACATTACAAGGAATGTGCAGAACCTGTAGGTACTTATGATGCTGTTTTGTTGACAATCACGCCAATTTGCGGGCTAGACAAAATACTTAGTCAGTTTGAATCACATGTTCTACATTATTGCCCTATTTTAAAATTGTTGTAGTTTAATTAGTATTATTGTCTAGGAATCTCCTTGCCATTGTCTACAGGATCATTAATCTGAAAATATCGTCTGTAGATGTCATGGTTTCATATAGGTACCTACGTATTTACTTAAAATGTCCAAATACAATAATCTCAGATCATATTTTGTATAATAAGTTAGATTTCACACCTTCCGATTTATTATAAATATGTCTATTTAAATAGTTATTATACCATATACAATAAACGAAGACGATTGTATTTAATTTGTTGTTTAACCCACTCCAAGAAGGAGGTTGGTTTTAATTCATCAGAATCTTTTTAATGTACCTACTTTGCTTTGACGGGCTGTGATGTCTTATTGTTTTTTTATGTACAGTCAACAAAGCTATTCGGTATATACAGGCAAAAATATTAATTTTTCCACAGCACTCCCAATGTTTATTTCTAATGTGTGCATTATATTTTTTTAAGCTTTTGACATATTTACGAGTGTGTTGTACAATAATTGTCTACTCAGCACACTCACAACATCGTTTAAAAGTAATTGCAAGTTAGATGCCTGCATACCCAATAGCTTTGTTGACTGTACTTACCTATCTATAGTCCACGCCACGAGAATCTATAAATTTTGTAAACACACATTCAATTGTTTCAAATGTTTGTTCCATGTGTCAGACGCGTTCCAGTACCACAAAACATTAGACGACAGCTCTTTATATCGATAAAATATAACCCTACTAAGTGAAAATGCTCGTTAGTTTCGTACTACACGTATGTTACTTCGAGTTGATTGAATTTGGGATTATTTGTTGCCGCTACGTAACCTAGTAGAAGTTCTTTGTTTACAAAATTTATAGCTTCTCGTGACGGGGACTATACTTATTTGTTACGTACGACTTGTCATTAATCCGCTAGACTTGAGCATTCACTTGTAATGAGCATTCTAGCGCATGTTCTTTTGATTAAAATAAACAGGAGCGTTTAAGCGAGCACTCCAGCGAGCGTTCTCGCGAGCATTCTACTTAACGACAGTTAATTTGCTTCGAGTTTTTTGGCGAGCCAAGCAATTTTTTCATCGTTGTGTGACATCTTCGTAAATAATAACATACGTTTGCTAAAATGTCCATAGTGATGTTTGACTCTATGCTCGGCTCTGCTCGTTTTTCAGTTCGACAAATTTATAGCCTATGAATGCTCGATGTTCTGTTACAAATAAATGCTCAAGTTTTAGCAATTTTAAGAAAATGTCTACAAATACCTGAAGGGTGGGAAACAGACAGTCGCTGGAGAGAAAGTTACATGTTATCAATACTAAAATATAATGGTGTCTCTTTCATTTAACACAACATTAAATTGGATAATCTGATCATTATAATAAATTTCTCTATAGCTTTCTAGCCAAAATGTTAAATTTTACGCATTTGCGACTCTCGGATAAGCTATTGCAATTATTTTAAGTAGGTAGGTACTTTCGTCCCTCGGGCCAACTATTTCCACCCAAGGTAATAGACACTTGTAATATGGCTGGATTCCATATTGTTACGACTAACTTATAAATTGCTTATGTATCTATAAATTTTTAACTAGTTTCCTACGTATTTTGGGGCTTCCTACGTATGGGGAGCCTGATGCAGCTGCTGGTAAAATAGTGTAACGAATTTATTAATGCCCAATCGGATGATTTACTATCACACTAGCCGTGAAACAGTGTTGAAGTCATTGTAGCCCCAGCATATAAAGGAATATATATAAACAGTCCGATTGTTTTGCTACCTTGTCCATAAATGTTTTATTTCTTAAATAACACTAAACTGCAATAGAAAGTTGTGCAATATTGTAATACCATATGAAAGTTAATTTAAAGAATGTATTGCTAAAATAAAACAATAAAATATAAATAATTAACAAAAGTGTCTTTTATTACTATAAATAACAGAAATATACAAATACATTGCTAATGATTAAGTTATACTAAACGTTAAGTCCATTATTTTACCATATTAATCAATCTTTAGTGCATTTATTGAAAATATACAATTTAGATAGGTTCTATCGATGCATGAAAAACATAACAGTGTGTAAATATGTAATGAAATAACAATGAATAAAATAAAATATTCTAAATAACATACCGGCCGTCACAAATTAAGTTTAAGGAATGATTTTTGAAATACTTCATAAATTGTATCATTAAGGCTCATATCGACAAAACAACGCCTTCCTATCCGACATTCAAAACAAGGCGCAGTTGAGGCACATGACATGAAGCAATGTAGGTACTGCCTTCAATGGCAAGCGTCTCAGCTAAAGTAAACTAAGTGGGTCCAGTTAGCAACGAAAAATTGAAAGTGACGCACTTTAATATCTACTTACCAAAATCTATCATCTAACTAACTAACTAGAGAACTCAGTCAGTCAATCATGAATTTGTTTCTCAACTGCCTAGTTTTACTGGTGGAGTAAATAAATTGTTATTCGAGGGATTTATTCATTCAAGAAGTACCTATCCGAAAAGTATCGGGACTATCCAGAGTGGAATAGATTTCTCCCCGTTTACAGTTTTTTGTCGGCGGAAAATTTCTAAAAAAATCTTAAAGACTTCGATAACTTGAAAACCGCACAATATGGACCCCAAGTACTGGGGGTCCAAATAGTTGCAAATCAGCTCTAAGCATAACCCATTTCAAGGAACGCACTTATTTACCAATCATCCTGTAAACATCGATGTTGGGGCAGGCTTGGAAACAAGTCCGTGCTATGGTTGACGGCGAGGAGTCCTGGGACGCGGTGGTCTCCTTCTGCGAAACAGTTATCGCGCAGAAGGAGGCTGCGGAAAGGGAGAGGGAGATCTCGACCTCCCTCCCGGCCCGCAGCAGACGCACCGGGCGTCGGAGGAGGGCATACGCTGCCCTCTTCCGGCCCCCCTAACTGGCTCCAGGGGCGGTGGACTAGGGGATGTCCGTCGCCCCCCATTCATCTGGACCCGAGGTGGCGGCGCGTGGTGTTCCCGTGCGCCCCTCTCTGACGTCGCGGGGGGAGTCAAACACCTCACTCCCCCCGCTGACCCGAGGTGGCCCGCAGAGGCGGGCCGGCACCAGCCGGGGATCACGGAAGTCGTAAGCTCCCGCGATCTCCGGCGTAGGTGAGAGATGGAACACCGGGGTGGTTTTAGTCAGTAAGAGTCTGACAGACCCCTCCGCCCGCCCCAGGGCGGAGGACATCCATGAGGATTTCCCCCCGTTAAAAAAAAAAAAAAGGCTTGGAAACAATTATCGCGCAGAAGGAGGCTGCGGAAAGGGAGAGGGAGATCTCGACCTCTCTCCCGGCCCGCAGCAGACGTGTCGGAGGAGGGCCCTCTCCCGGCCCCTCTAACTGGGTCCAGGGGCGGCGGACTTGGGGATGTCCGTTGCCCCCATTCATACGGACCCGAAGTGGCGGCGCGTGGTGTTCCCGTGCGCCCCTCTTTGATGTCGCGGGGGGAGTCAAACACCTCACTCCCCCGTGAGTTACTGACTGAAACCACCATTTGAGTCAGTAAGAGTCTGACAGACCCCTCCGTCCGCCCCAGAGCGGAAGACATCCATGAAGATTTCTCCCCGTTAAAACAAAAACAAAACTAACTTAGCTTTTCTTAGTTCTTATTGAATCATTAATAAGTTACGAGTGCTTTGTGTAAACTAATCCAGTCATATACAACCTGTAACAGAATAAACGAAATACCTCTTTAAGGGGTAATTGTACTCATCATTACGAGCAACTTTCACTATGGCACCTACACTGAAATTGCGAAAAATAATCGACTGCCCCATACATTTATGTGCGAACTCGGCAAAATGTACTGAACAGCTGATTTTTTTCGCGATTTCGCGGTTAATCCCCCGTAAATTCGCGGTTAAGAGGTATTGCGTTTATTATGTTAAACGTATTACAAACGAGCTTAGCCTTCTCAGTTCATAGCCAACCTGACTGGTAGAATGGCTACGCAATAAAAGCACATGTTGGAAGATTAAGATTGTAGGTAAATCAACAATAAAATAATCTGAAGTAAGTTCTATTCGTTCTCCGTGTGGCTACCGTTTCAGTAACAAGCAGGTATCAATCAAATATATTATACCTACCAAACTGATATCAATTTTCAATTTTAACGAACACCTACCCACTTGTTTAATTCACAAGAAATAGTTTAAACCCTATTTTGTTATAGCCTATACAAATATTACTTAGGATTATTGACGCTGAATCGAAGCGAAAATCTCTAAAAATCAGTCTAGACAGTGTCAGGACACGCACGCACAGTTTAGGATTCCAGACTCCGAAACCATGAAAATAACTCCCATTACCAAAAAATGCATGGTGCCACCATGGATTTTGGTTTCAAGCCCATTTTCGGGTATCTTTGTGATCTCGAACCGCCCTGCCTGCGTAGTACGCAAAAGACTAGGCAGACAGGATCAGTCACCACGAAAACGTAAATTTATAGTGTCTACATATACAGGATGATTGATGATTGAACGCATTTAATTAAAAGCAAGGACCTATCAGCCTGTATAATCGTGTAGTTTGCACTATATTTTTCTACATTTTACAACTTTTAATAAAGTCATAATGCACCTGGCTAAGTTTTTGTCCTCTTTATCACTCAAAGGTAAGTAAATCTCATGAGTCAAGCTCGCCCTTGTAGAAGAACTTTATTATAACTGTGCAAGTAGGTTGTTCTGGTACTACTACCTACCTACTAAGAATTATTTTATACTGAATAAAAACGGACAGATACTGTGCGTATTCGGCTGAATGTCTTTTGTTATCTCGATATTAATGCATGCGCATACTGTATGATAGGGGTCAATTTTTTTATTTGATTTTCGCTACGAATCTGCGAGTGAAACTTGACCCTTAGTCGATACTTAACTACTGCGTCAAATGACATTATTAATTTGTGACAAAAAAGTAGAAGTAACAGTTATCATTGAATTGCAAACCCGTCGAATAAACTCTTAAAAATATCCTGATGCAGTTTTTAGCATCAAACTAATTATTATTTTTTTACTATTGATAGGCACGCGTTTGACGACTATCTCACCAGATGGTAAGCGATGATGTGGTCGAAGATGGAGCACGCTTGCCTAGAAGTAACCTATTCACTCTTGACTTAAAGGCTCCCAGGTTGTAGCTGTCAGAAAACACAGACTCCGGCAGGGGATTCTACTCCTTAGCTTTACGCACTATGAATGTGTTCCCAAAACGCACGCGTGTAGTTGGTTGAAAACGCATGCGTGTAGTTGGTTGTTGGTTGTTGGTTGGTTGTTGATGTAAAGCCGGAGCCGCTTTGCTCGGAAGTCTACATTAACTGTTACCTACTTCTAGATTCCACGATTCAAACATTTAACATGAACAAAATATTGCTTTTCCGACCATCTGCAGGCTCTAAATTAGCTCCTATTAAACGTTTAATAACGCAGGTGTTGCAGGAGGGCCGTAAATGCCTCCATAGATTCATCTTGAAAATATTCAGATTCGAAGAAAATTAAATTTTGCCTAATTTGTCTCGGCATTTCTCACACTCACAGATGCATCTTGAACTGTCCTATAAAAATACAATTTAGGTACCTACCTAAGCAAGAGATTACGAACTTTTCTAATCTAAAGGTACCTATCTAAAATATGAAGTTTAATCGGGACCCCAATATAGTAGTCGGTAATATCGGAAGACGGTATTTTTGGTTTTGTATCTTCGTTTTGTAACACCGACTCCCGAAATTAAGGTTATTTTACACTTTGTAGTGTTTTTTTGGAAGTCGGGTTATATTTTTTGTAAAAAGCTTTTTTATTTTTCACTTTTAAGTGGTGATACTTGGACGACGTCTTCATCTACGCAGAAATTGAAATAAGCAAAAATGGTTATAAAATAAAAACTGAACCAAACTGAATCAAATTTTTACGGGACCAGATGGCAAGTATACCGCATCTAACTAAAAAAGAATCACAAATCGGATAAGAAACCTCGGAGTAATGGGTGTACATACATAAAAAAAAATACCCGCCGAATTGAGAACCTCCTGGAAGTCGGTTAAAAAGGCAAGGCAGATGAAGTTTACGAACTTTTACGAACATAACCTCTATTACCTGAAATATATACCAATCAGCAAAAAAAAAATAAACCAAAACCAAAAAATGAAAACCTGAAACTATAAAGATTCTAGTTTTTTAGTCATGACTAGGGCGAGAATCGGCCATTATTTATTAAGAACCGGATTTTCAACAACACATTTTTTTTTCAATGGATTTTTAATAACAATTGTTCGCTACTATAACCCAGTGTAAAAAACTGTTACATTTACGCTAAATGATATATCGCAACTCGCAATAAAACAAACTCTATAATGATCAGAATTAGGCGTCCTCATAAAATGAAAAATAGTGGGAAAAACCACCCTCAATTGAAAATAAACATGTTTATTTAGCAAGAATTTGATTTTTTTTCATCAATTTTTATAATAATCGTAAAATTTCTAAATAAGACGCGCTTATTACCTGCTTTTTATGACTTTAAGTTATTCTTCATCGTATTATCCACCTAATGGTAAAAAGTACATGTTTTTAACTCAATCCTAACATTTCTTAACAACTGTTAAAGGACGGACCAGCACACGGCTACGCACATTGTTTAGCAGTTAGATAGCCATTTTTTATTTTGAATTTTGTTGTGAATATGCGCGGGTCGTATTCGTATAATTTTTCAAAAATAATCTTATTGAGAAATTTTACAATTATTAATAAACTAAGAATGATAAATGGCGCGTTCGATCTGCCATCTTTTGACACTTGATAGGAATTGTTATGTTTGAGTTATACACGGTATTGGGTAACTAATACGATGAAGAATAACTTAAAGTAATATTAAAAAAGTAGGTAATGGGGGCGTTTTATTGAGAAATTTTACGATTATTTTAAAAATTTATGAAATATAACAGATTCGTGCTAAAAAACATGTTTATTTTCAATTGGGGGTACTTTTTTTTTTCATTTCATTAAGACGTCTAATTACTTTCGATCATTATGTAGCTAAAAAAAAAATAAACAATTTCGTGTGACATATCAAATGTAAAGGCCAACGCCATCTATTTAGAAAAGTAGTTGTAACAAATGTGTGAAAAGAACACAAAAACATATTGTTGAGTTATTTGTTATACTTTTAATACGTAGAAAAAGAAAAGTGAACATTTTAGTATCTTATCATTATTTATCGCAACAATTGTGAGCTTCTGAATTCGATCTTATATTTGATAGTACAACTACATTGTCGATAGATGGCGTTATACTGATGACGCGTTTTTCTGAATGGCGGCGTTAATTTTCTCAGTAGAAATATGACCTCAGCCCATAACGATGACGTTGACGATGTTTTGTTTTAGCGACGATTATTTTACAATCTGTATGGTTAGTCGATGTCTTGGCCAATCTGGTCAAGTTCAATGCTGCTAAGACCCAAGCGTGTCTATTTTCCGCTAAAAGGAGCCAATTCCACCCAGCTCCATCTTTTCGTGGTGTAACCGTGCCGATAACCGACCGACTGGAGCTTCTTGGTGTTACGTTAACATCTACCCTCAATTTTGGCCCATTCATAGAGGCAAAGGCTCAAGTGGCTGCCAGAAAGTTGGGGGTCCTAGCAAGGGTGAGACGGTACTTCACGCCGGAACAGCTGCTCAAGCTCTATCAAGCGCAAGTTCGATCGTGTATGGAGTACTGCTCTCATCTTTGGGACGGATCTGCCAAATACCAGCTTGATGCCCTTGAGTCAATTGAGAAACGAGCCAAGAGGATCATCGGTAATGACAGGCTCGTCGAGTCGAAGCTCCAAAGCCTTGAGCATCGACGCCGAGTTGCTGGCCTGTCGGTTTTCTATCGCTTGCATTTTGGGGAGTGTGCGACGGAATTGCATGATTTAATTCCGCCAAGCCCGTTCCATCATCGGACCAGAAGACGAACGGCGATGCGCCACCGGTACATGGTGGACATCCCACCCACACGCACTAAACGTTTTGGGAACACATTCATAGTGCGTACAGCTAAGGAGTGGAATTCCCTGCCAGAGTCTGTGTTTCCAGATAGCTACAACCTGGGAGTCTTTAAGAAAAGAGTGAATAGGTTGCTTCTAGGCAAACGTGCTCCATCTTCGACCACATCATCGCTTACCATCAGGTGAGATTGTGGTCAAACGTATGCCTATTCATAGTAAAAAAAAAAAAAAAATCGATCGTTGTTTGATTTGATTTTCGAGTCTACTTGGAGAAGGTAAACTGTTTTACTTACATTAGTGGTGTACGGATTTTTGGTATTATTTTATGGTGGCTTAACTAAAACAGTCGCATGGGTCGATCTTCAAGGTAAAGCTACGCTTGCCAAGGTTGCTCTATGGATTGGTGACCATTTTAATATACCGAGCTTCCAGCGTGCCTTGGAATATACCAGTCACACGGGTCGATCTTCAAGGTTAAGCAACAGTTGCCGAGGTCGGTCTGAGTATGGGTGACCATTTTAGCATACATACGGGTCGATCGACCCGTGCTACTGTTATTACTTAACTTCGAGCTCCTCATTCAAGCAGTCTCCTCATTTAGTGCCTACTAAATATCCATTTAAAAAAACTATTATTCTTACACAGTAAATCGATTCTATGAAACCGGTAAAACGTTAATCCATAAAACAGCTTCATGTAGGTTCCTTGGGGAGTGTAGGGGAACACTAAGTTTCCCGAGATTTTTACAGGAACGGGAAAAAACGGGATATGCGCGTACGAAATCGCGGGCAAAAGCTAGTTACTAAATAAATTGAACCATTAGTTTAAGCAGTAGGTAGTTTATTTAAGAGTTTGTGTAAAAAGTCACATCAAAATTGTTTACCTTTATTTAACTTTGTTGTTTAACTTTTATTTAACCTTTCTAGTATAGTTATAAAAAGCGACTTTACTAATGATTTTACAATACCAAACTTTAGGGGTTTATTTACTATTTTTAGGTATTTAATGATTTATCTTATCTGGAATAATTTACTTTTATAGGATAAGATGTTACATTTTAAAATGACATTTTATATTAAAACTAGCTATTGCCCGCGACGGCGTACGCGCATATCCCGTTTTTTCCCGCTCTCGGAGGAATTTCGGGAAATCTTCTCTTACAAGGAAGCTACATGCCAAATTTCAGCTTTCTACGGCCAGTAGTTTCGTCTGTGCGTTGCCTGTCAGTCACTCAATCAGTCAGTAACGGAAGAATTTTATACAACTTGTAACAGAATAAACGCAATACCTCTTAAGGGGTTATTGTACTCATCAGTATGAACAACTTTTACTATGGGACCAAACCCGAAATCGCGATAAAAAATCAGCTGTTCAGTACATTTTGTCGAGTTATGCTCACAGAAATGTACGGGGTAGTCGATTTTTTTTTTCGCGATTTCAGTGTTGGTCCCATAGTGAAAGTTGTTCATAATAATGAGTTCAATGACCCCGTAAGAGGTATTGCGTTTATTCTGTTACAGGTTGTATGTTAGGATACTGTTACATTTTTGTTGTCATTATTTAATATTTTTGCATTAAACAATCATAATTTGGAGTCGGTTGCTTTAAGTAGGATCACAAATTGTCAAATTGTTGGTTCTAATTTCACACGAAAATGGGGATTAAATTTTGGTGATCATTTACTATTTTTAGCAATCTAAAGTGATTTTTAACAGACTTCAAAAAAAGAAGGAGGTTCTCAATTCGGTTGTATTTTTTTTTTGTTTTTATATCCTGGTGGTGAGGTGTTACCTCAGAACTCCGTCATTTATAAACCGATTTAAAAAATTCTTCTTTCATGTGAAAGGGTATACTTTCCGATTGATCCCATTTAAATTTCATCAAAATCGGTCAAGCAGTTTGGCTTTTAAATCAATATAGCTGGAATTCGTTTACTTACATGACGTATTTGGTTTGTCATTCAAGTAAACGAAATTGCGTATTTTGCTTTCCTCCGACTATCCAGTGGTGTTGTTAGGTGTGGGGTACCACTAAAAAGTGAAAAATTAAAAAACTTTTTGTCAAATAACTTTTGTTTCGGAAATCAATGTTTTTGGTTATTCCTTCGTATTTTAACACTGACTACCGAAATTAAACTTTATTTTATACATTGTAGTGTTTTTTCTTTTATTTGGAAGTCAGTTGTATTTTTTTTTAAAGTTTTTTTGACATTGCGTTTTACTAGATCTGGTGGTTAGTTAAACATAAGCCAATTAAAATTGCGTGTTTCCACTGTAGTTGCGCACACATGTTTGTTTAGGTAAGGTTAGGTAGGTTAAATTAGAGCGGGCGCGCGGCGAGCGACTGATGCAGCGACACATCGATCTGCGTCGTCGGTCGCAGCTGCGCGAGGTCCTTATGGCGGAATGGCGGGATAGGCTCTCACGCCCTTCCGCCAGTCTCGTCACTATCGAGGCCATCCGGCCAGTGCTCGACCTTCGGTCGCAGCTGCGCGAGGTCCTTATGGCGGAATGGCGGGATAGGCTCTCACGCCCTTCCGCCGGCCTCGTCACTATCGAGGCTATCCGGCCAGTGCTCGACCTGTGACTCGGGAGAAGGCACGGTTCCTTGTCATTTCATGTGACGCAGGTCCTTTCGGGGCATGGCTGCTTCGGGAGGCTCCTGTATCGCATAGGCAGGGAGCCGGAAGCTCGGTGTCACCACTGCGTCGACTGTCGGGAGGACACGAAAGGAAGGTACATAGTAGATCGGCGCGCAATTTTAAAATTACGATCAATATCAATTTATCAAATGCAAATCAGGATGCTTTTTAATCACATCTTCGACTTTAATTTGATTGGAACAATGGATAGTCAAGATGCATTCTGTGTTCTAGCTACCCCTCTTGCCCCCATTACTATGTTGAATCTCGATTTTTTTTGCTAAGACGAACTTAGTTATTAAATTTAGCGCATATTAGTTGTATCATCTATTTCTCCAGTTAATTTATCAATTACAAAACCTTGCTGTGATAAAATATGTGTAATTTTCTTCGTCGTTACAGACGAAATTGATTTAGTTCGTCATCGAACTGCATTGAATTACGGGGACTATTTGCAGGTTCAAAAAAAAAAAACAAAACATACCTGAGCTAATTTTTAGGTAGATAACTTCTTGAGCTTGAGGTCGTTTGAGCCGCTTGTTGGGACAGGTGTGACCAAATTGCTTTTGGTACTTTCCATAAAACGCTAGTCTGGATATTGCCTTGCATGTATGATGCAGAAAAGTTCTGATTCTCTCTTATGCTACGGCTACACTACCGAGACATGCCAATAATTATGGCCATAATTGAAGCAACACCTAGGTGTAGCCACAATAGGGAATTTGCATGCAAAAAATATTTATTATCTATACAGTTTATCTAAAAATATACAAAAATATAATACCAACAGAGAAAATAAAATCAAAATTACTCAAAAACAAACGAGATATAATAATTTCAAACAAATATATCTGTCCCTCTCGCGAAAACGCTGTTTTCTATGGCAGCTGTATAGGCGTCATGGACTTTAACGTCAAAGTCCATATTGGACTTCTCTTTCTAATCGTAATCTTTGAAGCTTTATAACTTCATCGCTGATGAAGGTACTTAAAAATAATTTCATGATTGTTTACTAGAGCTAATAAGTATTTCAATTTGCAAATAGAAAAATTGCATGCGGATTCCCTATTTATGGCCATAATTTTACAATTTCAATCAATATGGCATGCAATAGATGGTAGTCAATAGCTCCGGTGGCGGTCTTTTTTCGCACATCAAAGACTAATCGCGGTAATTTTCGCGTGAAGTGGACACACTACAGTTTGTTCAGTGTGCAACATGAGTTTTTGGGAATCGCATGGGCTGACCGACATGGAGTGGTCCAATGAAAAAGTGCTGGAGTTTTTGAGAGCATTTCAACAGGAATGGGAAACCAAAATGTAAAAGATTCATATTATAGTAATTGAGAGTCGTAAAATGCAACAACGCCGCAGCCTAAACCACTATCTTGAACAATGTCCATATCTATGCCTAGTTCACTGTCATATCTGATCTCAATAAACTGAAGTGGAACCACACAACTTCACGCGGTAATTTAGGCAGTAATTTAATCATTATTGCGGTAAACGAGCATTATGCGGTAAGGTAGTGTGGCTGTAGCTTTAATGTCTGGTCTTTCATAAAGACATCGACTCCCAGATAGTTAGTTACATTATGTATCTACATAAAATATCATGATAACAGAAAGTAAACTTGAAAACCGAGGTAAAAATACATAGTGAATAGATCACCTTTTACGTAGCCTTAATTGACAGCGTGCAGTAATTACATTAAAAGCATTGTAAAATTCCACTATTAAGAATTCGAAGCTGTATATCAAATCTCTAGGTACATACATACATGTTTTTCAGGACATTTTTTTATATGTGGCTTTAGTTCGAGAACCTTCTGTGCTTAATATTTTTTTATTGTTAAGGGGCCGTTCAAGTATTACGTAAGCAAAATTTTAGTCATTTTGAACCCCCCCCGTCCCCGTCCCCGTCCCCTTGTCAGCGATAGTAATCAAAGCTCTTACCCCTCCCCCCTATGCTTACGTAAGCATTTTTACACGCACGTGACCTATTTCCCCCACTTCTGTTATTTCTTACTACTATGAAACATGCGTGACAGTAAAACCTCCACAATTATGTCAAATTAAAATCTACAAAGATTTTCAAAAGTAAAAAAGTATGTAAATATTGCTGACGTAATCACCATTTACACCCCCCGTCCCCCATGTCATCAAAAATAAGCATAGTAAAGATCCCCCACCCCGTCCCCCTAAGTGCTTACGTAATACTTGAATGGCCCCTAACTAGCTGACTCGGCAAACGTTGTTTTACAAAAAAAAAAAATAGTCTACCACCTATCCTCATACCTACCGAATATACACACAAACATGAAAATCGGTCGAGCCGTTTCGGAGGAGTTCGGTAACAAACACCGTGACACGAGATTTTTATATAACTATTAGAAGAAGAATAGATGATTTAAAATGTGAGAAAAAGGTGTGTGCACAGTGCAGTCAAGTAACACCATTTTGTCATCATATAACAGAGGGGATAGAACCTTTGTGGCATAGCCACCAACCGCAATTTTGTTTTTAGGGTTCCGTATCTCAAAAGGAAATGACGGAACCCTTATGAGATCACTTTGTTGTCCGTCCGTCTGTCTGCCAAGACCCTTTATCTCGGAAACGCATGGAGGTATCGAGAGAAATTAAAACCATATACTTAGGTCTACGGTCCCTTGAAGCTGTGAAAAAATCAAAAGTTCTTAGTTAACGTAAAAAAAGATATGGCCATTTATGCCGCAAAAAACGTATATTTTGACACTCTCAAGGGAATCAAAATGTATAGTTTAATCCCGTTGACCTAGAACTATGAAATTTGGCTATCAAAACCGTCTTGTACTACAAGCATAGGAAAAAGTCTGAAAACTATACATTTGTAATTAAATGATAAAAAAAATATTGTCTTAAAGTAATATGTACCTACAAATTTGTACGGAACCCTCGGTGGGCGAGTCTTTTTTTATATGCCCGGTTTTTTTTATTAAGAGGCCTAGTACAATTCGACTGTGTTTTACGTAAAATTACCAACTTTGGCTTTCTTATTCTCAGAAACTGAAATATATAGACAACTTTGGCTTACTAAGTAGTTGAGAATAGTTATTATATATTATTTAAATGTTATTATATATGGAAGCCAAAATTCCGAAGTTTCTCATGAAAAGCGCGACGGCACTTTTTCGAGCTTGTGGATTGAACTACTGTACTAACCAAATGAAATTAAAAATATATCATAATATTCCATACATAGTGGTTTCGTTCATAGCGGCCTCAGAAATTTGAAAGAAGAATGGAATATCCGTAAAAAACCCCAATCAAATCCATAAAAACTACTAAAAACGCTCAGAATTAACTGTAAAAATTTCTCCTTCATACGTTAATATTATTACATAAAATTTATACCAAAATAATCCATAGTTCATAAGAAATGAAAATTTAATAAATATTCCATTAATAAATTAATAATAAACCCTAAAATAAACGTAATTGCAACTGCCTATTTTTTACATAATGCGATGAGTCAGCAGTTTTATGAGTGAAAACGCAATTCTGTGATAGGCCCGATTCGCTCGAAGTGACATGTATACAGGGTGAATTTTTGAAGTGTGCCTTCATGGCCAAATCCGAAACTATGAGGAATATCAAAAAACACAAAAATTAGTCTCGAGCCCGATTTTGATGAAAACTAAAACTGCATAATCGGGTTTTTGAAAAATCGATATTCCTACCCAGGAATCGAACCGGTTGATAAAAAAAAAACCGCCCTGTATTATTACATCATCCAAAAGCGTAGCTAATAAGGATCAAATTCTGGGAAGTAATAACACATGGCAAACTAAAGGAAAGCTGGATTGATAAGGATTTAAGGAAATTAAAGGGATAAAAGGTTTACTTTAAAAATTCACTCTGCATGGTGCCCTAAAGTTTCACGTTGCCGAGATATTTGCGAGGTAAAGTCGCCATAATATGCGAACAATGAAAATCATTAAAAATTAACTAATCACGTGCTTATATGCAGTATATCATTTTTTTTTAAATAAACAAAATGGCGGCTGTTAGCTATGACAACTCCCATTCAAAAATGTTCGAAGCCCTTTGATAATTTTGAACTTATCTAAAGCCAAATCTACAATAACATGAAAAAGTATCTATTGTTAAAAATATATCCTGTATTTTCATTGATATATAAAAAACCCAAGATGCACAGTCTCGAACAAATGCAACACTCGAAACTGTCGTCAAAAACTGACATGTATCAAGTGTCATGTGTGAGTTGTGTGTAGTTATACTATAAACAAATTTTTATGTAAATTCAACCTTACACGGATCGCTTAAAGTTGTTTTTACAAAGCAGTTCAGTATGGCGAGTGATGCGCATTTTTTTTTTGCAAATTCAACCTTACATGGATCGCTTAAAGTTGTTTTTACAAAGCAGTGCACTATGGCGAGCGATGCGAGATTGTTTGAAACTTGCGCATTACACATATTGCGCTTATTTTTTGCGGACGTTTTTGAGATGCTGAGTGTGTATCTTGGGTTTTTTATATATCAATGTGTATTATAAATATTATTTTAATATCAATATTACTGTAAACACTCAAACAATGGTCATGATATTATTCGAGATTTTCCAATCGATGTCACATGTATAACATGTAATAATAAAATTGTACCTAATCATATTTTAATTGCATGGTATAGTGACAAATAGAAATAAAATGTAAAAAATTTGCATGCTTGCTTGCAGGCAGAATACAGTGACTTTTAGGAAATAAGATCTTTCCTTGTAATGTATAGATGTATTTGCTTGCAAATAAACCTTTGATTTGATTTGATTTGATAACATAAACACCAGGTTTCTGAAATCCTGATGAACTCTGAGCAGTAAATATGCTGCATATATATACATTTTTGTGATGACATTTGATTTGGCTGACTAATCATTATTATATTTAAACTTTTACCTATTTGTAAATCATAAAAAATCTTTATAGGTACCACTTTTAAGCTTTTACAGTAAGTATCATAACTATATTAAAAATAATAGCCTCGAAACAGTAAATTATATCACATTATTGCATTTTGACTAGAAACTGTCAATTTTCTAGACATACTCATTTACTATCAGCCATCCACTGGCGGACCCAAGTATATCATGGACACTTCAGTGTTTCCATACACAGCTGAAACTGTTGGGTACAGTTTTTTATTTGGAAGGCCTGTAAAGAAACACATGATTTGAATATTATGCAAGTTTTGGATGCTATAAGTAGCTTCACTAGGAAATTTATGCTGGCCTATATTTCTGATTTAAGACGTTTTCTATTTTTAGGGTTCCAAACATCCGTAAGAAACACACAGACAGACACACACACACACACACACACACACACACAGACAGTTTACTCCGAATCTACTGGACCGATTCTGTTGAAATTTGGTACACATATGGAGTTCTGTGGCCCAAACACGGACGCGTTACGTGAATTAATAAATTTTGAGTATAGGGGTCACTTTTGGGGGTGAAACTAGAAAATTAAAAAAAAGGTTTTCAAACTGTATCCTTCAAAAATGTAAAACCCTCACAGTCCTTTCATTTGATAAGTCACACGACATATAAAGTTCAAGGGCTGTGAGGGTTTCTATTATATTTTGTTCATAATTTTAAAATAAATAGTTTAGAAGTTATTCAAGAAATTAGACAAAAAATTATCCTTCTCTCATTACCATTATCCATCTCCGAAACTGATGAGCCTAAAATTTTGAAAAAAAAAAATGCAGATAATAGTTTTATACCCAAAGAGTACAGAAACAAGAAGTCTGTTGTGTTAAAATAACATGATAAAAAAAATAAATTGGTTCGGAACCCTTTGCACGCGAGTCCGACTCGCACTTGGCCAGTTCTTATGTTATTATCTTAGCCATAATGACTACTAAGGGCGAGATTTTTATCCGTAGTTAATTCAATCGATGGTTAAAATTGTGATAAAAAAGCATAGAACTATTGCGGCATAGCCCCTCGCTGCCATTTTGTTTTTTTTTTCATAGTTGCGGCGACTAATTTACTTAACATACTTAAACGGGTCTAACCGTTTAAGCATATGGCCTAGAGGACACATATTTCGAGGTAAAGTCACCATGTGACAATCATGACTATCTTTAAAATGACATAATTATGCACTTATGTGTCACCGGAAATTGCTAACTTATTATAATTTATCGATGTATTATGAACAAAACATTTTGAATACAATTAATCCTATCCAAATTCAACAGATCCCAATTTGTTCGTGTCTCATGGAGAAAAATGAGTTTGCTATTTAACGCGATATTTTACAATCTTAGGGCGTCTGCAATTATTCGATGACATATGCATTATATTAAATTCAAATAATTGTTCCCAGCTCGATTTAATCATTTATTGGAAGAAAGTAAAAATAAGAATACGTGAAAGCCACTTTATTAAGAACTTCGCAAAATAATAGTGTTTCATTTATATAAATGGTTACATAAAGCCCAGTACTATTATTAGAATACAATCTACTGCATAAACGCGTGATAAGTTCATTTAAATGATTTTCATTGTTCTCACATGGCGACTTTACCCGTCAAATGTCTCAGCAACAAATGTTGCTTACATTTTTAGTTTTTTCAAGTGTCCTTTAGCCATATATGCATGTTAGATGCGCCGCAACTTTGAAAAAAAAAAACAATATGGCAGCAGGAGGGGGATATGCCACAAAGGTTCCATCCCCTTTAGGCACTTGTCTCACCGCCGACCAGGAAGCGATTAGCTATAGACTATTTTCTCTCTGAAGAAATGGACAAAAGAGATAGATCCCGTGTGAGTGACAGAGACACATATACTATGCATCTTTGATATTTACCTCTGAATGCAACTCCTAAAAATTCATAATTTCGTTCAAATGATAACGTGTTATCTTCACAGTCCAGGATCACTCTAATGCGCTCGCCAACCTGAAATAGGAGATAACAAAATATTAAAACATGGCTCACTGCTTTTCTTAGGCATAATAAGATACTGACATGTTATTTCTGTATCTTATTATGTAATATTAAATATCATACTAATTTTTAATATTATAATGTTATAAAAACATGTGTTTTGTGTATATAATTTGACTTGTGCATTTAAATCGTCAGAAACAGTTTAGTTTTAAGAAGTGAAAGTTAAGAGGGGACTCTAGTCCAGAGGAATTTGAAAAATAGGTATTTGAAGAAACTATTACCGATGCGTCGCACTGTGCCCTATCAAGTAAAGTGCAAAAGCGACACCTGCAGCTCAGGCTGATTTTTACCTATAAAAACCTTGAATAAAAGACGTTTTGTATTCCGCTGTTTTCTTCTTCAAAACTGGACTGATCTAGCAGCATTATCCACGAAGAAAACAGCGGAATGCGTTTGTATGGAGAAAGACCCAAGAGTTAACGACCCGAGTACCCTCATATAGGACATCATCCATTTTGATCCAAAATTGAAAATCGCGGCCACTTAAAAATACGATATTCTGTTAGAACTTAATCTCCTTAACATTTTTTATTATGAAACCAAAATTGTGCAACCATTGCCCTCGGTTCTATTTGAGTTAAAAGTCGCATATATTTTTCGTAACACAAATTGTCAAAACAAAGGATTTAGCTTGAATAGAAACTTCAAGGTAACTGCCGTTTGCCGCCACGCAATGTGATGCCCTTAGCCGCTGAACGACCTGCCCCGCTCCGCGCATCACAAATTCACATCTGTTACTTTATTTAGTTCCGAAAGCAACGCTATCGAGTACGCTGTGTGAATTACGCTAGCTCCTGCTATATGCTATTTTGTTGTTTTTGTTTGCAAAAAAGTAGCAATTACTTTTTTCAGCGAGTCTTACAGCCATCACAAATATAGAAACCTCCTGAAACCGTTCCTCTTGGTTGCGATGGACATACATATTACTGGCCTAATTGGACCGTATGCTACCGTTACATCCGACGCAGGAATCATTAATCTACACTAATATTATGAAGAGGAAGGAAAGATTTGTTTGTTTGTTTGAAATGAATAGGCTCCGAAACTACTGGACCGATTTGAAAAATTCTTTCAGTAATGGATAGCTACATTATCAGGGAGTAACATAGGCTATATATTATCCCCGCACTACCACGGGAACGGGAACTACGCGGGTGAAACCGCGTGACGTCCACTAGTATTGTATAAGTTGGATATTTGCTTAGTTAGGAGGAATCAAACGTTTAGTTTTTTTTTTAAATAAAACGTTGCCCCACACTAGGAATTTCTCCTGTATCATGGGTGCGTTCACAAACATATAAATACACATACACAAACAGCCAGACCCGGAACAACTATCTGTAGGCCATACAAATATTTGTTCCGTGCGGGAATCGAACCCGCGACACGCAGCGCAGCAGTCAATCGCTCAACCACTGCGAAAACCGTGTCGTCATATTATTGCATTAACTTCTATTTTTTTTCTAAAAAGGGAAACTAATTGTGAATTTATCCCGAGAATACTTTTTCAAAATCAAAATTTGTAGAACAGTGTAATTAAAGGATTCATATTTCAACAGTAGGTAGATGACTTAAAAAGTCTAAGAAGTCCGTCAGACAGATTTCAAAAAATATGGGACATGTATTTTTTTTATGTAAACAAAATATTCAGAAGACGACACAGTGCGTTGAAAGTTCGTAAGTACAGTTTTTACATAATAGTGACGTCAAAAAACCCCACTCTTGATCGTTCATTAGAAAATCACTAAAAAACAAAACTCAATAAAAAAACACTAGGCTGTATTTTCTCAATATTGTGTTTTTATAAACTATTGTGATGCTATAGCAGTAATAGTTCTTTTTTTAATTGATTTCATAGAAAATAATAATAGGTTTTTGAACTCAAAACAGAGGGCAATAGTCCCACAGTTTAGTTTAGTTTAGTACAAAAGGCAGGAAAAACAGCAAGCTTGTGTGGAAAGAAGAATGGGCAGAATGTGCCCAGCGTTGTAGCACTTTCTTACCTATCTTAAAATGAAGATCCGAATAATCTCAACATTTTATTCTCTGGCAGCATTACTCTAATGATACAAAAAAAAAAGTTACAGCGGTTCCATAAGTCCAATAATTACAGTTATAAATGCTAATATTATGACCTAATGATCATGATCATCATCATCATATCAGCCAGCAAACATCCACTGCTAGACATAGCCCTCCCCCGAGTATCGGAGAACCGGTCCTGTGTGTCTCGCTCGGCTACCCGCAACCCTCACCATCTGGTGATGTTCTAGACAAATGGCATAATGTCAGCGGTAGCGTGGCGAAGGCGATTGTCGAAACGTATGTTTGGCATTGTCAATGCTGTCGAAATGTCACGCGATCAATTCCCTTTTTTTTTTATATATGGGAAATCATCAAATGACTCCTTACGCTCTGGGCGGAGCAGAAGGGAGTGTCAGACTTTTACTGACTAAAACCTATCAGTGTTCCTCCTAATGCCCTTTGCGTTCCAGGGTCGCGGTAACTCTTTCGAACAAATTCCGCTACCGCAGGCACGCGATCAATTCCCAACATTTTTGATTCGACAATCGCATTTCCTAATAGAATGGCGCTTTGTCTAGAGGCTCTGGCTCACCTTGTGGATTTTCAACGCTGCGTCTGTCTTCATGTACGCGGTCGCACAGGAGTGGCGACCGCTGAAAAGTTCTGGAGGAACTTTTCAGCCACATCGACCATCTGTTCTGCGAGCGTGTGCCCTGCCCACTGCTTCTTCAGTTTGGCGATCTTTCGGGCTATATCAGTATACTTAGCACTCTTGCGGATATCATCATTCCTGATTCGATCACGCAAAAAAGCTCCAAGCATTGCCCTCTCCATTGCTCTTTGGGTGACTTTAAGCCTTTTGATTAGGCTCATTGTGAGCAACCGTTTCGGTTTCATAAGTCTTCACTGGCAACACGCTCTGGTCATAGACTTTCGTCTGGAGACACTGGTATGTGAGCACAACTTCCCGAACGCCACCCAGTCGAGTTGGATTCAACGGTTGACCTCTATCTCGCGCTACCTGACTGGACCGTTTGTCTCAGGTAGACGTACTACAACTTCGAGTGTAGAATCTCCGATTTTGAAATTAATGAGTGAGTGCTACATGGGTATATACAATGACCTTGGTTTTTCGATGTTCATTTTAAGACCCACTCTACTTAGGTCATCGAACAATGAACGTAGGTCTTCATCATTGGAGCTATGTCACCATTGACATTTATGCCTAGTCTTCTCCAATCCAAAACCTTGAAGACATCCTCCATTACGGCCGTGAACACTTTCGGAGAAATGACGTCTCCCCGCCTTACATCCCGCTGCAGAAAAATAGGTCTGATCCTGAAACCGTACTGACTAAGTTGCGTTTCCATACAAACACTTTAGCACCTCAATGTACCGATAATCGATCTAGCACCGTTGGAGAGACTGCAGCACAGCCCAAGTCTCGATCGAATCGAAAGCTTTCTCGTAGTCCACAAACGCTAAGCAGTGGGGCAGATTATACTATTCGGTCTTCTGTGTAACCTGCCGCAGCGTATTTATGTATTCTACGATGCTGAAGCGTTTTCGGAAACCGGCTTGTTCGGGAAGCTAGAATTCGTCCTCGGTATAGTGCCGGGTCAATGTACCTCATGGGTCGTTAGCTAGATTCGTAACTGGTTTAGACATTGACGTGTATAACTTTCCATAGAATGTCTCGATCTCCCTCAGAAGCTCCGATTTGACGGATATTGTTTTGCCATCGTCGGTCTTTAGCTTCGTGAGCTGGCTTTACCCAATAGACAGATCTCTTGCAAAGGCCTTGGAGCCCTAATCCCGCTGAGAGAGCAATTAATCCTTACAGTAATAAGCCAATACATCATTTTTTTGCGTACAGATACAGATCAACTCCAATGTTCAGGAAATTAACGCTATCCAGGCATATTATTGCTCATACTTAACAGGAATGAGGACTGTTGAAGCATGCTCCCATGTCAACAGTATTATATGGTACTTTAGTATTGGTAGGCATGTCGCTCCCGCAAGCAATAATACTCATTAAGACAATTCTTTAGTATAGTCCAGTAAGGACCAAATCCTTACCCATCACATTCTGAGAATGGGACGGTAATCAGCTGATTGTTCATGATTATGTTATAGTTTTGTAAATAAAGATGTTTCATTTTCAAAGGATTTTTTCTATTACAAACCTATCCCAATACCGAAATGTATAATTGAATTTTTACACCACTTATTCATTCAACTAAACTTTTCAAGTCCAAGGCGATACATAAAACGAGAAAAACGCATTTTGACTGGCAACATGTATATACAACTAGCTTCTGCCAGCGGCTTTGCCCTCGTGGTCTCTAGGGAACATACTCCCGGTATAAAAAGTAGCCTATGTCCTTTCTCAGGCTCTAGCCTTAATGTGTTATGTTTCATTTAAATCGGTTCAGTAGTTTTGGCGTGAAAGCGCGACAGACAGACCGACAGAGTTACTTTCGCATTTATTATATTAGTAAGGAAAGAAAGGATTAGGTATGCGCACCATTATAATATTAGCATTTGTTAATGTAATTATTGAACTTTTGAAACCGCTGTACCTTTTTTTTTTATTCATTAGAGTATTGCTGCCATAGAATAGAATGTTAAGATCATTCGGATCTTCATTTTAAGGTAGGTAAGAAAGTGCTACATCGCTGGGCCCACGATCCATATAAAGTTGACCATTATTCTTTAAAAAAATAGTACTTTTAGATCTAAAAATTCCGAACCTCCGCTTGATTTATTATCAACAGAAATAAATCCATCCTAAGCAACGAATAACGTCAATCATTTTTTTTGCTAACGTTGGTAAAAACTAATGTGTTAGTGTTACGTAAGCTGAAGGAAAACCAGCTACGTTGTGCGAAGAGTGTGATGGTGGCAACTTTGAACAATACCTCCGGGTAACTTAAGTAGGTAATTTATTTATTTGTACATTTTGTAAATACGTTGTAAGCTTAATCAATTTTATTAGTGTAAATAAGTTGATTTCAAATTTTATTTTTAACTACGCCAATAATACCTAAGAGTCGAAAATATCACCACGTACTTTCACTTAACTAGCACGTCTTTCCATTTCCATCAAACGTAGAAAACATTTTTAGACTTAGTAGATCGCTACACTAACTAAGGCATTCTTGCCGGTCCTAAGCCCGTTAAGTAGGAAGGAAATCCACAAATAAAAACAAAATCACTACGAAAAGCAAAACTAACATTTTATTAATCATCTGATAACAGGTCAGTGAACTTTTCTTTGGCGCACTAGTATTATTGTCATTAGTAAGATTTCCGTATTCCAATGATGCTCAAAGATGAGTTAATTATCAAGCGAAATTTATGACAATAATGTAAGTGATTTTCGAAATAAAATTAGGTAAAATTATTGCTACCGGTCATTGATCGCTCGCGCGCGCTTGCATTTCGTAGGTAAGACGTCGACACTCACGCACACAGCTGCATTGTCGCTGTGTGCGTAGTCGGGTGTATCTGTTTTATTTTAGGGCTTAATTCTGAAATACTGTTAAATTTCAACAACAAAAAAAAGCAGCGCTTATTAGTTATTGCCCGCTACCGTACTTTCGATTGATTATTTATGTCTTTTATGACAACCTCCTGAAATTTGACGAGGATGCAAAACAACACGTTGTAGACCTATTTCAGCCTTAACGGGCCTCTCAAAAATTTTAGAAAAAGATCAAGTAGTAGTCAATTTGGTTTTAGGTCCAAAAGATCAACTAGCCAAGCAGTCCACCAATTGACAAATTATATAAGTACAAATATGGATAATGGCATGCACACCATTGGTATTTTTTTGACCTTGCCAAGGCGTTCGATACTATTTCTTGTTCTATACTATTACATAAGCTTGAAACGATTGGGATAAGAGGAACGCAACTTCAACTTTTTTCTGATTATCTTAGCGATCGCTATCAATGTGTGAAAATTGGTCAATTCATAAGTTCTAAGCTTAAAAATAGCTGTTACGGAATTCTGCAAGGCAGCATTTTGGGCCCTACATTGTTTTTAATTTATATAAATGACCTGTGCAGCTTGACACTCAAAAATGGTATGATACTGTCATATGCCGATGACACGCTCAAAATGGTTTCAGTATTGTATCTAATTGGCTTCATAACAGTCTTTTAACATTAAATTTAGATAAAACAAAATACATTTTACTTAGGATTAGAAAATTAACATTCCGCTTACTAACTTAAACATTTTTGCACATAACTGTAGAACTAACGCTGACAACGCATGCACTTGTTCCAACTTAGCTAAAGCTGACTATGTGAAATATCTACGTTTTACGAATGACACAAATCTAAATTTTCGTAAACATATATGCAGCAGAGTGCGGAAATTAATATATACTTTTAAATACTTACGTAACTTAGCCGACTATGATTTTATTAAATAGGTTTATTAAAATTTGTGTCAGTCCATTATATAACTTCCTGAGGTGGTGCTGCTAAGTCCATTTTACTTCCTCTAGAACGTGCTCAAAGAGCAATTCTAAAGGTTGCCTTTCACCCTTTTAGATTTCCCACACACCAGCTTTTCATGGCATGTAAGGTAATAACAGTGCGTCAATTAGCTATTCTAAATATCGTACTGCATCAGCACACTGAACTCCCTTATGACCGAGTACCTTCATTTTCTTTTTCTTTATTAAGTAACCAACGGCGATACTTAAAATATATTACAGATTATTCGTATAACAGTATTGTATGGCTAATAATAGGTTTCCCTCTGAAACTGGAATTCTTTATACATACGAACGGACTAACAGGATACAATAAAAATAATAATAACAAAATTACTTATTTAAGTTACTTACTTTAAGTTTTAAATGTTGAAAAAGTGATATTTAAAGTTAAACAAGAGAGAGTAAAAGATTGGATGTCATTTGCCTTCGCTTATAGTTTTTATTATTTGTTTCCTGTATCATGTTTTATTATAGTGAAATATATCAACTTGAGAGAAGTTTGTGTTATAAATTCGAGCGATGCGTGTCATTACACATTTTTTGGCATAATTAGTGGCGTGCCTAGGCACGTGTAACATTGACGTGTGACGAGTGCATCGTAGGGGAGTGTTAAAAGTTAGCAGTGCGACCAACTCCGAGCAATCTAGGCGTCCATTGAGAATGTCGTAAAGCAAACATATATCCATTACATTACTCTTTCATCGAGTGTTAGAAGATCATATGTTCGACAGCTATCTTCGTAGGACAACGGAGGCTTACAGAGGCGATAGTTGAGATGGTTAACGAATTTTTTTTGAACCTGTTCTAATTGGTTCTTATAGATTATGTATTGGGCACGCATATTCCAACGCACTGCGCACATATGCAAAATATACCGATTTAAGAGCCCCAATGTTTTTAAATACCCTGCATTACCTAAGAACAAATCTTAGGTTCTTGCAGGCTTTTGTGCTAATGAGGTCTATGTGATCAGAGAACGCTAATTTACTGTCAAATATAACTCCCAAGTCCCGAACTAATTGGACTTTATTTATAATAATTCCGTTAAAATTGTATGAGTGATCAATAGGGTATTTTTACGTGTGTAACTAATACATTGACACTTAGTGACGTTTACTGTGTTTTTTTTTGTAATAATTATTTAAACAATTAAGATCCTCTTGAAGGGCCTTACAATCATTTGATGATCTTATCTTACAAAATATTTTTTTTCATCAGCGTACATTAGGTGTTCAGAGTGTTCAAAACAATCAGTGATATCAAATAAATATGCATTGTAAAACAAAGGACCCAAATGCGATCCCTGCGGAACACCGCTGGGGTTTTCAGTAAAGTTGGAACGGTATCGTCCGAGAACAACAGCCTGTGATCTTTTAAATAAATATGACTGAAATGGGTTCAGTCTCAGAACATGGGTTCAGGTTCAGTCAAACTCGAAAAAAATAACAGCTGTTTCATACATTTTCATTGGCAAAATATTGCATTTCGTATGAAACAGCCGATATTTTTTTCGAGTTTTCGGGGTTTTCTTTGTTGGTGTTTTACAAATAACCCTGTATAACTTCCTGAGCAAGATGACGTGATCCACACGATCAAAAGCTTTTTCAAAATCCGTGTAGATCACGTCAACCTGTCCACTGTAATCCGTGTTCTCAAGAACAAAATTCGAAAAACTGGCTAAATTCGAAACATTCGACCGCTTTCTTAAGAAACCGTGTTGCTTGCAAGGGATTCCTTTGATTTATACCAATTTTTCAAATACTTTGCCAATTGTGTTTAGGATTGAAATACCCCTGTAATTTCCTATGATCGCGAACCCTTTTTATGGATTGGAACAATGAATGCTTTTTTCCATTCATTCGGAAACGTGCCTTCTCTCAAAGAGAGATTAAATATAATACTTATTGGAGGTGCTAAAGATTTTGCACAGTTCTTCCAAAATACTGGAGGTATTCCGTCACAACCAAGAACCTTATCCACGCTTAAGGCACTCAACGCTTAACCTCTCCACATTTAAGGAAGTAAATTGTAAGTTGGATATGATATCTGGACAGTTATCTTTCTCTTCCACGATCAATGAAGTCACGAGGCTATAGTCAGAGGGTTCACCAAAAACGTCGTGGAAGAAGTCATTGAAAGCCTCGCAAATTTCCGGTCCTTCAGGATAATTTACATTATTATGAGATAACATTTTTGGATAGTTGGAGCCACCTCGCATGGTCTTTATGAGGACCAAAACTTTTTTGGGTCATTTTTTAGACTACGTTCCGTCTACTGCAAGTGTTTATTATAACAAATCTCCTGGACTTGTCGCTGTCTATTACGCAACATTGCAAATTCGTCATAGTCGAGCAAGTTTCCGAACCTTTTCCAACGCGAGTGTGCCTTATTTTTTTCTCTAATTATATTAATTAATGATTTGCTATACCAAATTGGATATTTACGTAATCCTGACCTTCGATTAACAGGCACATATTTATCAATCTCCGTTTGGATTGTTTCATAAAAACAACGTACAGCATCATTTGTTGATGTGTTGTGCTGCAAAACTGAGTGCCAATCAATTTTAGAAAACCTATCATTTAACATGCTGAAATTATGCGATAATTACGTTTAGGAGTAGGTACACAACTCACGCAGCGGAGAAACTGCAAGGTCGATATTTCAATGGTAATTACTGGATGAGGTAGGTCAGGTTTCACAAGGGGTGATAGACATTCGTTTATTTTTAGAGGCAAGTTGGAGAAGGTCAAATCAAGAGTATGCCCCTTGTGGTTAGGCAAGACGTTGTATTGTGTAAAACCCAAAAACGATAAATCATTAACAAACCGAATGGCCGCGTTCTGTACTTCGACGCCACCTCTTGGCCTACCTTGAATCTTAGCCTTGGCAGTTACTCTATTAACCTGAATGAGTGCTTTTACCTATCTTTAACATAATTTCATTCAAGTTTTCATGCTTATGTTCAGGTATGCCAACAATCTCAATGTTCAGTTGCCTTTCACGTTGCTCATGTACATTTTCGTCTGAAACTAGTTTTCTAATCTGGGCCTTGATCTCCGCCAGTTCAGTTTGAAGTATATTCAGATTTTTAAATTCTTTTGTATGAACTTCGATTTTCTTCTTAATGTCTTCGTATTCATTGCTGTGAAATTGCATCGACTCTTGAAAGAAGCCAGTTCTTCTGCCACCTTGGTTTGTCTAGATTCCAAGTTATGAACGGTCTTCTTTATCGCAGTGTATTCCTCTCTGATACCAGCTATTTCTGTCTTTAATACCTGGGAGCTTTCGTTAAGATTCTTCAATGTAACATTTATTTGTGATATGTCCCGTCCGAAATCAATTTTCCTGTCGTTTAGTGTTTTGTATATTTTATTTGTGAACTCCTCAAATGTCTGATAGAATTCGTCATCATGTCCACGCTTACGACGATGTGTGACATTCGCTTTTGATCCTTCAGCTGTTTTGTTCACAGAGAGATCCGGAGCGGACCCTCCTAGTTTTTTAGATGATTCCTAAAAAACTAGGAGGGTTCGCATCTGGACAACCTGCTTGTCTGTTTATTCTTAGATCTGTGGCGAGAGCGATAAGACAGGAATTCACTAAGTTTTGAGACAGCGCGATAACATTCGGAACTCGGTAATGAGGTCTAATTTTGAGTAAAGAGAAAAATTATAATTTTAATTTTGTGCGAAGAAATAGAGAACGCGTCCGTTCGCAACGACTCGAGTGAGATACTTCACACACTTCAGGAAAGAGAAGGAAAGATTTGGTTTGTATAAAGTCTCAAACCAAACATATTTTTGCAATTTTTTTTTTTTGTATTTTTGGGACCTTACCTATACATATAACAAGCTAAACAAGCTACTTAACACATATGGTTTAAATTATAAAAAATGTAGTACAACACTTGCGGAATATTTATCGAAACTCAATTACATTGACACAAAAATTGCTAGAAATTTTAGTATGATTTTAATATGATTATTATTTCATATTTTTTCGAATTATTTATTTTTGTAAATTGTTTAGAATAGTATTTATTAATCTTTGTAAAGTTTGCTTATTTTTAATAGTCGATTAAGATTCATTATTATTATTATTATTTAAGGTATGTCGTGAACAATCTCGGGACCCTGAGGTCCCGGTCCTTTGGTAGGCGTACGAGGGGCCGAAGCCAACTCGCAGAGGCCCCGTTAGATTTCTAATGGAATGGGGCACCAACCGACGATTATCCCTATATGCACTATCAAAGTATACCTAAGGACAATCCCCGGTAGGTGCAAAACTATTGCATAATATGGAAATAAAAGGTGACTATGGGTTTGGGTGGTTTAGTGGATTCATTAACGTATACTATGAAAGAACTATTGGCCCCTGCCTGACCACTGAAAATATAGACGGCTTTAAAATGACGGGGGATGACTTGCACACTCAATAAATGGGCCCCCGAAAACGGTCGCTAGCACATAGTGACGTAGCTCCAAGGAGGCAACATATCCTGAGGTGCTAGAGGAGTGGAGAGGTATACCACGGCTATCAGGACAATCCCGGAAGTACGGTCAAGATCCCTACCAGCATCTTACTGGATTCTACATCCTTCTCCCGAGCACGTTTGCTCTTGCGAATCTCCACTCAGACCGGCCGATTAAGGCAAGAAAGAGGTGGGAGCTCTGTTCCTCGTCAGTGTTCACTCCAGCCAGCCAATAAAGGCAAGCCGGAGATGAAGAACTAGACTTCTCCCGGGAGGTCAGGTCCGTGGGGTCGCTACTGCCCAACAGTTCGCCACAAAACTGCCTTGCGCATTGTATCTCTCTTTGTCTGGCCCCTCACCCTAAGTATGAGTACCTAAGGTTCATTGGGGCACGCAAGCCCCACCACGATGTCAACGTGGAGATACGGCGGTGGGGTTATTATTATTATTATTATTCATTATTATTGGGGAGGGTCTGTATGTATGCTTTTGCGGTTGCACAACGACACGCTTTGCTTTGCTTTGCTTGGTAGTATAGATGCAGGCCTACCTTGCCGTCTCCCTCAGAGACGGGAAGGTGGCGTGGTCTTGAGGGAGAGCGCAACGGTCGTGTAGATCCTCAAGGCAAGTCCGGTGGATATACCTTCTCGAGGTTGCCACCCCGTTTTTGGTCTAATTCCTTATGAATTAGACGTAACTGAAACCACCGGGCGACCCGTAGAGTGGCGGGCCTTCCACTCAGACCCATCCCAATTCCCAAATAACCCTTTTTTCCCGTCTATGACCCCTTCCAACTCCCCTCCTAACTGTGACCCTTCTGTGACGAAGTGGTTGCGGGCTCGGCCGTCACTAAACTCAGCTGATGGCGGGTAGGAGAAACTAGTCACCTGCGCTAGGACCTGCGCAGTTGAGCGCCGTAAGCGGGGATGAAGGAGTCCTGGGGGGTTGAGCCGATCGGCACTGGCGGTAATGTGTCCGTGAGGCAACACGCCCCCTTTGGTCTGGATTTCAAGCGAAACGGTGGCCCTACCCTCTAGCCAAGGGTAGGGAAATGGCCACAGTGTCCCGTCAGAGGGCCACAGGCGAGGTGCGTGGGGTCCGCGGAGGTCGCCCTCGGGCGGCCGAAGCGGTAGGTAAAGGCCATGCTGACGGTGTAAGTGAGGGTTGATTAGTTGCCAACCCGATCGAGCACCCGATGTCGCGCTGTAAACCAGCCTTGCGCACCTATATCTTCCTCGTAGTCCTAACGCTCGCACTCACAGTAGTGCGACGTTCCCAGGTGCGGGCTCCATGGTGGGTGGGAGCCAGGAAGATGAAAAGAGTCATTTTTTAGTATGGACGAATTGAAGCCAACTAAAAACACCGCAGGAGTGGAGTCGGCGAAAGCTGGCAAAGCTCCTAAGCGAGGTGCCTCTGGTGCCTCGCTCGCCCCTGGATGTCCTGCGGCTCACGCCGTGGGCGCCAGCGCGGGCGCCGGTCCGGCTGTGGCGAAAACCGCAGCTAAGACCAAAAAGTCCCACTCCAAGCAAAGGAGAACGGCGCTGCATGGGACCAGTACCGATCCTTCACACAAAAAGGCGAAAACGGAGACGGTTAACACCTCTGCCGGAAGTAGCCTTCCCAAACACCCTCCTACTGCTCCTGTGGCTCCTCAAGCCACATCCCAAGATGCAGCCGTCTCCGGTCACACGGGGACGGTTGGCAGCACCGAGGACGTTTTCGCAAGCGCCTGGCAGGTGCCTACCCGAAAGGGAAAGGGAAAGGGCAAGGGTAAAAAATCCACTCCACAAGCCCATTGCTCTTGTTCGGACCCCTCAGGTCCAGCAGCTCCTACAAGCCAGGGTAAGAGGAGGGAAAGACTGACGCGTAAGGAGCGGCGTCACGAACGCAGGCGGGGACGCAAAGCCCCCCAAAGCACGCAGGTTGCTGCCACTAGCTCGGTTAAACCGACCAAGCCAGGTAAGCTGAACTTCGGTGAAGGGAAGCGGTCGCAGGCTGAGGCTGGCACTAGCCAACCAACGCCTAATATACTGTCTTCTAAATCCGCAGGAGGTCCGGCCGAGGTGGTAACCAAAACGCGGCAATCCGATGGGAACGATCAGGCTGCGGCCAAGCGGGCTCTCAACGAGACGATTTCGCCTCGTGGAGAGCTCAAGCGGCCGCGGCTTGACCAGTCCCAGCGGGTTGCCAACAAAAGCTACGCCCAAGCTGCCAGTGCGTCCCTGAACGTCGCGATAACCTGCGACCGTAGGGGTATCATCAGCCAGGGAGTATCGGACCAGGTCTTAGCTGCTATCCACAAGCAGATCATCAGCGAGGCCTGCTCCGCTATGCAGGACACACCAGGGCCGACCTTCAACGCGAAGCCGCTATTCGCCGGTGGAGTCCTCAAGCTGTGGTGCGGTAACGACCACACTTTAGCCTGGCTGAAGAAGACAGTCTCCAACCTGGCTTTCCCGGCTAGCACCTCGCTAGTCGTCAAGAGCCAGACGGAGATCCAGAAGCGGGTACGTTGCGGCATTGCCATCCCCGACGACCAGGGAATCTACGAGGACTCGACCTTTATTGGACGAGCCCTCTGCTACCAGAATCGCTGGATCGATGTTAAGAGGTGGGTAGTGCTGCACGCCGAGAAGCAGAAGGCGTGCTGGTTCGTGGTGCTGGGTATCCCCGAGGACCAAGTTCCGACCCTGATGAGCGCGGAACGCCGACTCTCAATTGGTTTGGGATCGGTGTACGTCAAGTTCCAGGGTCCAAATGGCAGGTTCGTCGACGTCCCTCGGGGGTAGGACCCGAACACGAGACAGCCGCTGGAAGACGCAGTGGAGTCCATTTCCGCGCCAAACAACCCGGAAGCAACTGCGGCTGAACCTGCTGAAGCAGCAGTGTCGGCCGCCCCTGCCGCCACCGTGGGTGCCGTCCCTTCATCGGGGGAGGAGCCGGACGACGTAATGTTGTCCCCGGTTTCGGACCCGGGGGGGGACGGTTTCGACGAGGGCGACCTGTTTGCCGGGCTGCGACTAGAGGGTGACGAGGAGGGTCTCGCCTGTGATGGCGTCCCCTTTGTCGGCCTGTAAAGTCGTGCAGGCTAACCTCCACCACAGCCAGACCGCGACGGCTCAACTCCGCAAGTGGCTGGAGGACCAACACACGGCCATTGCCCTGATCCAAGAGCCGTGGATTAGGGGTGGCCATATACGAGGACTCTCCAATCTTGGTGGTAAGCTCCTTGTTAATACGGACCATGATCGCCCTAGATCGTGCATCTATGTCACGGGTAACCTTAAAGCACAGCTATTAAGCGACTTCTGTTGCAGAGATGTCTCTGCAGCTAAGCTGAATATACAGCGTGGAGCCACAAAGGTGGCGATCGTCTTCGCCTCGGTTTACATGCCTGAGGCGGAAGAACCGCCCCCACACAACCTTGTCCGCCTCATCACACACTGTGAAAGCGGCGGGGATGAGGTTGTCATCGGGACCGACGCAAACGCACACCATCCACTATGGGGGATGGAGTCGCAAAACGAAAGGGGTAAGGCATTGGTTGATTACCTGTTTACAACTAACCTATCCCTACTAAACACAGGTTCGGAACCAACTTTCGTAACCAGACGCAGTCGTACAATTATAGACCTTACTCTGGCAACAGAGGGAGCAGCGGAACTCATCACTGGGTGGCAGGTCTCAAATGAGGCTTCCTGCTCAGACCACAGGTGGATCCGCTTCGACATCCAGGTCTGTATATCACCCAAACAACCTAGGCGTAATCCGCGTAACACGGATATAACGGTATACACACGCAACCTCGCCTTAAGGCTTGCGCCACCAGGCGATTCGAAGTCTCTTGCGGACACGGCACAGATCGACGCGCAAGTATCACAACTTACCGAATCGCTGATAAACAGCTACCAAATCGCCTGCCCGGAAACGATTCCGCGCGACACTCCGGGTAAACAACCCTGGTGGGGTGCGGATCTAGAGCGCAAACGCGGTAAGGTAAGGAAGGCTCTTAACAGAGCCATGAACACATGTAGTGATGAGGACTGGGACGCGTATTACGCGGCCAAATCCAGCTACAAGAAAAGCATCAGATTCAGAAGAACTACAGGTTGGCGTAAATTCTGTGGTAACATTGAATCATGCCAACAAGCAAACAGGGTAAGGAAAATTTTGGCGCAACAGAACACACCTGAGGTCGCCACGCTCCGGAAACCCGATAATACACTGACCACCACGTTCCTAAAGGATGGAGGGAAGTGAAAGTCATTTTCATTCCGAAGCCAGGTAAAAGTGACTACACAAACGCCAAATCCTATCGACCTATAAGTCTGACCTCGTTCATACTGAAGACTATGGAAAGACTGTGTGAAAGGGAGCTACGAGATGGCGTTTTAAAAACAATACCACTACATGGTAACCAACACGCATACAGCTCGGGTAAGTCGACAGAGTCCGCTCTTCATCTGGTAGTAAGCCAGATTGAAGAAGCGATTCATCAGAAAGGGTCCTGCCTGGGCACTTTCATAGACATCGAAGGAGCCTTCGACAAGACAAACTTTTCCAGCATTAGTGCCGCCCTCTCCAAACACGGTGTAGAATAGGTACTAATTGACTGGATTACTAATATGTTAAGCAAACGGGTGGTTCGCCTTGAGGAAGAGCAGCAGTTGGCCCTGATAGCCAGAGGCTGCCCGCAGGGAGGTGTGCTCTCCCCTCTTCTGTGGAATCTGGTGATTAACGACCTTATCTCCAAGCTCAATGCTCATCGTTACTACACAATAGGTTATGCAGACGACCTCGCAATCCTCGTGCCAGGGAAGGTGACTGGAACGATCTGCAACCTCACTCAACAAGCACTACGCATCGTGGAGAGATGGTGCGAAGAATATGATCTGTCAGTAAACCCCACGAAAACTGAATTAGTCATGTTCACTCAAAAACGAGCACTAGGTCACTACCGGCTACCTAAGCTCTTCAACACAGAGCTCCAGCTTTCTAACGAGGTAAAGTATCTAGGCGTCCTCCTAGACAGTAAGTTAAACTGGAGCAATCACCTAGACTTCAAACTAAACAGGGCCTGCAATACCTTCTGGCAGTGCAAGAAAATGATAGGGAAGAAGTGGGGCCTATCTCCCAAAATAATACTATGGCTGTACAGCGCAGTAATTCGGCCCATGTTAACCTACGGGGCCGTGGTGTGGTGGCCACGCACAAAGCTAGCTACAGCCGTAAACAAGTTACAACATATGCAAAGGCTAGCCTGCATGGCGACGACGGGCTGCATGAGGACTACTCCAACTGCGGCACTGGAAGCCATGCTGGGACTCCCTCCGCTACACTTGTTTATACAACAGGAAGCGACGATGGCAGCAGTACGCCTTAAAACACTGAATCTCTGGGGTAAGAGAGAAACACGGCACACCGCTTTGCTCGAGGAGCTCAATAATGAACTCCCAATAACAAAAGCAACCAATGACCGGGTACCCAAGCAATTTATCTTCGATAAAAAATACAAAATCCAATTGCATGAGGATCATCGTTGCGAGGGGCTGTGCCCCGCAGAGCTGCGGATCTTCACCGATGGATCAAAAACAGGTACAGGTACTGGTGCGGGAATCTTCTCAGAGGATCTCAACATCCACATAGCCACACCATTGGGGGTCCACAACACAGTGTTCCAAGCTGAATGCATGGGCATTTCTCTGGCGGCATCAGCCATCCTAACCAGGGAAGTTAAAGACCACTCAATACGCATACTCTCGGACAGCATGGCTGTCCTGCAAGCTCTGAACAGCCACACGGTCAACTCTGGGCTGATTCTCGAGTGTCACCAACGTCTTAATCAGGTTGGTAGACATAATAAAGTAACCATTCAATGGATCAAGGGACACAGCGAGTCCCGAGGCAACGATGCAGCGGATGAACTCGCCACAAGGGGTTCGAGTATGGCAGCGATGGGACCTGAACCCATCGTGCCTCTGCCTTTCGGGTTCATACGCAATCTGGTAAGGAAACGCACCGGAGAAAAACATCACAAGCTATGGGTTGACCATGGTGAGTGTAGGCAGGCCAAAGAGGCACTTCCCTCTATAGATGGCCGATTCATTAAACAAGCCCTAAGACTGACTAAACAACAGTTGCGTACAGTCACAGCCGTAACAACTGGCCACGGGTCTTTTAATAAACACCTCTATGCTATAGGAGTCACTGACAGCCCGCTATGCAGAGCCTGCATGGAGGAGAATGAGACAGCAGCACACCTGCTTCTAAGCTGCCCGGTAGTCGCGGATTACAGGGCCAAGTACTTCGGTAACCCAGGTACCCTCAGTGAGATAGTTGGAAACACCAAGGCTTTGCTGGCCTTCCTTGGGGAGCTGGGGTGGATCGAATGACACATTTGTCCCACCTGCACGCAAAATACGCGCTTAGTCGTGGAGTTGCGGAAACCAGCCCGATTTACATACATACATACATACAAGATTCATTATTATATTCATCTAGTTAACATAATACACCTGACCAATTTCAATTGCGATGAAGTGATGGCCACACAACAACACAGGTTTAAATAAACCTAGATCGGGCAGGTCGCTACATACATTTTAAGTCCCTAGTTAAATATCTTGTACCTGTAATTAATTTTAGCCATACACTAGTTTTTAGTTAGGCACTAATTACCTTTATATAAGATTTTTACTATATATTACTTTTCTGTAGCTATTTATACACATTTTATTAAATTTTTTTTATGAATAAATTGATTTGAAATTGAAAAAAGTTCATAATAATAATCCTACTAATATTATAAATGTGTTTGTCCATCAATCACGCAAAAACGGCTGAAGGGATTTGGATTAAATCTGGCACACATGTAGTTAACATCCTGGAATAACATATAGGCCACTTTTTATCCCGGTAACTTACATGGTTTAATAGACAGACGAAGAAGTGGTAATCTAGAGTTGCTGCTGCCTTAGTACTTCAGATTCAAAAGTACCAGGAGAACAGAAACATGTCAATATATTTTTGGGGCTGAATTTGTGAGCGCTAAAGATTCACATGTACCAGGAGACCAGAAACATGTCGAAGTATTTTCGAGACTAGAATTGTTAGCGCTAAAGATTCACCAGTACCAAGAGACCAGAAATATGTCAAAGTATTTTTGAGGAAAATATTTTTTTTTTCACCAGGACAAAAAAAAGTCAAAGTGAAAGCTTGGGTGAAGTGATCGCAAAGTTACGTGTCGATCCATGTAATCAAAATGGAATGACAGCTCACTTCACCAAATCTTCACTTCGACATGTTTCAGAATAGACCGGCTGATACATTTCGTAGATTTTTTCGGGCTTGAATCGTGAACGCTATAGATTCACAAGTACCAGGAGAGCAGAAACATATAGAAGTATTTCCGGCGCTGTGATTACGAGTGGTTAAGAAGAAAAAAGGAAAAGGACCAAGTACCAAGAAAACATGTCGAAGTTATTCCGGGGCTGTAAGTACGAACAGCAAAGACTCACAAACTGTCAGGTTACCAGAATCATAGAAATGTATTTCCATGGATGAGAATATGAGACAAAGTAGTATACGCCAGGTATAAAGTTTATGCAGACGAAGTCGCGGGCAGAAGCTAGTGAATCAATAAAATAAATAAAGTTTTGGTGCCTTAATAAAAAATTAACAGAACAGGATATCATATTTTGTTTTCTTTGGCCACCATTTTCAAATTTGGACCAAAAATGTATGGAATGTGGATGATGTCCTTTAGATACAAAATGATGAATTTTGATATTGTCATATTTGAAAGATTAACATAACTTTTTGTTTATTGTCATGGAAAAAATTTCTTACCTGGTACTTTGGACAATTATTCAGGAGAGGATAATGTCCTTGAGTGTCACCATTGTGCAACAAATGATTATCAACTAAATTCCATCCCCAGCTCTGTTCATCTGACCCCAGTAGTCCCACATATCCATGGCATTCCAAAGGCGCGTCTTTGGTTGATATTCCCACTACAGCTACAGTACCTAAAGGTCCCTCCCATATAACTTCCCAAGCATGCCTTCCATTGTAAAATCCAACTTTTCCTCTGCATGCATCAGTGCTCTGTGCTACAGGATTCCTGTTGAATATTGACACTTACAGGTATAAAATGTGAAAACATTAAGTTTAATAAATTAATAGGAAGCATTCTTAATAATGATCATAGCCCACCTGTGTAAAGTAAATCCGTTAGCTTTGACATATATGTTTCTTGAACAGTCGTGAGGATTCCACGCATGGTAAAATGCCCTCAGTTTTGATTTGTAAGTATTAACAGTGGAAAGTAAATCCGATTTCATAACTTCTTCTGCTAATCTTTTCATACAGTGTAGTCGCCAAACATCATTATTTTCATCACTAAGAATTCTATACCAACTCTTACAAACCAATGCACAATTTCGGAGATCTTTTAAACGAAGAAAGGAAAATATATTTTCTAATATGTGATCAGGAACGACCTCTGCAATAGCATAGTCATCGTATAGGTCGAATTCATGCATTATTAACATTTAGAATGACAAATGGAAAACAATTTATTGCATGAAGTCACAATATATTATATGATTCAAGAATTAACTTATTACTTTATTTATGCTATACTGCTCGATAAAATTTGCAAAAAAATCATGCACACTGATTGCGAGATATTCAGACAGACCTCGGTCAAAAACGTAAACATTATGTCAGTTCGACAGCGACGTCATCAGTCACTCTGTCAATGTCAATTTTTTTTTTTGGGGGGGGTCTGTAAACCCTGTGTTAATATGCCAGACACACACATGTCTCTAATATGCTGGGTCTAGGGGTTTTTGAAAAATAATAAAGAAAATGTTGCCGTTGAACCACATAAATGTGCCTTAAGGTATGTAAAATAGAAAGTGGATGGATAAGCCATATATTTCGACATAAAAAGTTCCATTTCCATTCTGTTGACCCTCTTTAAAAAAACGATTACGTTTCAAAAGCCTGATCGATGATGTAAAATACGCAATGGATACGATTCCAATGTCACATAAAATGACGGAGCATATTATGCGACCCAATTCCAATCATTTTTGTATTAGAGAGCGCGCAATTTTCTTGTCTTAATTTATGTAGGTTTCTACTATTCTTGTGATCTGACTGACCCCAAAATGTAAGGATGCGACCGCGTCTGGCGCAAATTCTACATGAAATAACCATATCTGTAATCAATCTAACTTCTAACTAGCCTATTCATCACTGTCATTCATTTACATTATACGCTGGTACTTTCTTACAAACATTTGTCAAACAAACATGTTGTAGACGTGGATCGTAACGTCTTTTGGGTGCTGTCAGGATCCGTCACCTCCCGAGAGGGCAAAATCGTTACCAACCGTTAGAACCCGTAAGTTCCTATTGGGCAAACCGAAAATAAATCTGTTTTAAGATAAACCCTTACTAGATAACGGTTTTAATCAACAAAATACATGTTGGAAATTTGATAAAATAAGTTGAGATAAGTGACAATACAGAGATGCCATATTATTAAGATCTCATCACTGAAGAGGTTGATATATCACAAAACCTAAGACGCATACAAATAACGTTTAAATCGCGCGCGCGTCGGCTTGTCCCGAGAGGGAATTACGGATTCTGACGTATACTCCAACTCCTAAAACTCCGCCCCTAAGACGACTCACTGACCAGGTATTTCTTAATATAAAAACAAAAAAAAAACTTTTTAAATTTATTTTTAACCGACTTCAAAAAAAAGAGGAGGTTCTCAATTCGACCGCGTATACACATATTTTTTTTATGTGTTCGGATAACTTCGTCGTTTATGAACCGATTTCGATGAATCTTTTTTATATGTAAGGGTATGCTGCCGAGGTGGTCCCATTGCTACCACGTCAGGATCTGATAATGGAAACCCTGAGAAATCGAGGGCAACTCTCGAAAATTGTAGGCACGCATCTAGTAAAAACTTGATATTCGTGTGTATATCGGGTGATACTACAAAATAATGAAAGTTTGGATCAGACCTGATGATGGAGACGACAGAGAGTTAAGGGAACTCCACATCAGTATGTAGGAACTACCTACCAAGTGTTTGGGCTTATTTCATTCGTATTGACGAGAGACCTTTACACCGAAAGCACTAAGTAAGTTTTATTAAATAGGCCCCAGTTCATAACATAAAACCACGCCAGTACGCTGTGAATGGGTGGGTACGTAAATACCACTAAAAAATGAAAAATAAAAAAACTCTGAAGTCGGTGTCAAAACACAAAACAAAAAAAAAACAAAATTTTCTAAAAACAAAATATTGGTTATTTGGTTTTTAGAAAATTCCGAAATTTTTTATACTTTGTAGTGTTTTGTTTTTGGAAGTCGGTTATATTTTTTGTAAAAAAGTTTTTTTTTTATGATTTTTTCTTAGACAGAATGCAGACGTATTTAACGAAACGAAACGTTTACGCGTGCGGAGGTCATTATGTGAGTGTCAACTGCGTACGTAAAATAATCGTTACATTTTGTTCACGAAACTAGGTATACGATTATCAGCCTCGTAAGCAGTTACTGAAACCGATTACGATAAATAACGCTCTCACCTCTAACATGTTGTCTGTCACTGTCAGTCGTTCAGTCGCAATGGCAATCATAGACTAAAACTTCGTAAGATCATACAATAACTTGAGAGATTGTAAACTTTCGATAAATCGTCAACTGAACACTGAGAATGCTTTTTTAAGCATCAAAATTTGATAATTAATAACTTTATTTCAGTTCACAATTTCTCGAATTCATTCCGAGAAATTGTGAACTGAAATAAGATGGTGACCAATCAGAGCACAAGTCTACAAGAAACAAGGCTCTTATTGATCTGTTCAGATGTGACGTCACATGTACGGCATAGAGTTACGAATTGAATGGAGTCGACTTTGATTTCGCGAAACAAAAAATACCCATGACAAAAAATTGAGATTTTTTCGTTCTTTTAGTATATTTTTATTCAGTATAATGTTCTATTGATCTAATTATCATCTAGTATAATTGTCATATTCTGATATTACCACTGAACAAAGAGCGACCGCGCCAGCTCGGGAAGACTAACTTAGGGCACCCCGACACAGATAGGTTTGGTTCGAATGGGATTGCGGGAGCTAAAGTGAGCGAGCGAAGCAAGCGAACTTAGCTCCCGTGATTCCATTTATGTTAGGTTACTTCAAACCCTGGAGGAAGAAATAGTAGCCCCGCGCAGCGGGGCTCCGTCAACTTACCTTGGTCACAACCGTAATTTAAACCAAATATACCTATACCTAACATTACACACCCAAAGTAAACCCGACCAGCATCGGACAACGGGAGGTCCATTTAATTCGTAACTCTATGGCGTACATGTGACGTCACATCTGAACAGACCAATCAAATGAGAACCTGTTTCTTGTAGACTTGTGCTCTGATTGGTCGCCATTTTATTTCAGTTCACAACTTCTCGGAATGAATTCGAGAAATTATAAACTATCAAATTTTGATGCGTAAAGAAGCATTCCCAATGTTCGGTTGACGATATATCGAAAACAATCTCTCAAGTTATTTTATAATCTTACAGAGTTTGCCATTTTCCGGTGACATATATATAATATGAGAATGGCAATCGCAAATGGTTTCAGTGGTGACACCGGTGACACTGACACATGACAGTGATGACAGAACGTACAATAACACAGGATCGACGACGCCGGACGCACACAAAATCTCGCTTTTCGGATTTGTAAGAATTTCTTTTATAATTTTTGTTCCGTCATTAAATTATTGAATAAAAAATACCTAAAAACAATCAACAATATAACAAGTGTGTTCTGTGATAGTAATCTGTTTTTTTTTTAAATATAAAAAAATTTACATAGCAGGTTTGATGATAAAAAGTTGTTACATACTCATGTAGATAATTTATTTTACAGTTTAGAAGTAAAAGATCAACATGCCGGGAATCGATACAGCAATGAGTGATGAAGACTACATCATAGCGAAAGCTAAAGACGCACAAAAGTACAATATCCACTCTGCTAAAGCGTGGATGCTCACGGCGAAAACTTTATTTCCTGCTAACTTCAAAATTCAGTTTGAAGCCTATTTAATGGAAAAGCAATCAGGAAATGTTCAAGAGGCTGCTGAATGTTTTAGTTCTTTAATGAAATCAAGGCAGAACTTGCCATCTTTATTGCCTGAAATATCAGCTATTGCTAACGCTTTGAGATCATCTGAAGGAAGCTTCCTAAGTCAAATGTTTGATAATATTTGTCCAGATATACAACTGACAATCCTTAAGACTAGTGTTGAGAACAGTGATGATACAATGGAACACTGTCGTTTGTTAGTATTGCTGTTGAAGAAATTTCCCCAACTAGGAGTAGACAGTCTAGTAAAGACATTAATAAATGCTGAAAAGTTCTTTTATGACAATCGCTATGCTAGACTTCTAGTAGTGGAAACACTGCCCTTACTCAGTTCACTAGAATCACCAAGATTGCTACAGCGCCTGGTAATCAAAGCTATTGACTTTTATAATTCCTATGTATATGATGAAAACGAACATGATATAACAGATCCTTGGCAAAGGCTTTTTGGTGTGTTAGATCTAATGGGCAGGCAGTTGGGATGGGATTCTTTTTTTGTCAATTATAGTAACAGTTTGAACAAGGAGACATACTTCCAAAAATTGCTGACACTGAGGAATAGTGATGACTGTCGCCAGCTTTTATATTGTGGAACAACATTCTTTCTTAGGTCTCTATATGACCAAAAGTCATTAAAAGGCAATCATATCCTTGTGGAGGCATTGTCAGATCCTGAAGTATCACCATCAAAAAGAAGGAAAGGGGACCTGGAGGTTACTGGCATATCGTCACATCAATTTCAAGCAGCTGCTAACTGTTGGGAGTTGCTTCACAGTAATGAACTTATTTCAAGGGAATTCACAAAACTTGCTAATCAATTGCAAATTAAACCATGGTCTGACGGGTTTGCTGATGAGTTTGCTTTATACCGAGGAAAATATGATGAGGCCATGCCTCAAGCTACAGTTACTAGTCTAACGGCTAGCATAGTACGAGTGTCTATCAACTATTTTCAAAAGAACTATACTGCCTGTATAGAAAGTATATTGGCTGCCCTACCTCAACTACCTAGCGTGGAAGGTGTTCTAGAACCAGAATTGATCGTAGGAGGAAAACATAGGCACTTGCATTTCCTGCCACTCACCAAAGTTGCCATAATGCATTATTTCTGTACACTGCTCATCAGAATTTTATTAAGTACTAGTAATATCTCTGATCTGACATATGGTCACATGCTTGTTTTGATGCAACTTGGTTGGCCACAAGAAGAAGCAATATTTATTCACATACTGGATGTAATTAGGCAAAAAGGTGTGTTTCATTACCATCTCTTCTCTACATACATCATTCATATAGATTTATTAGAAGAACTGTATTTCGTTTGGAATGAACAAGGGAACAATGTTGTGCTTGACATTATACCAAATACACAACAACATCTGGGACAGAGAAGAATAGGCACGCGTGGAGCTGATAAAGGTGTAAAAGAAGATTTCAAACAAGCAATGAAAGCACAAGTGGCTAGAAGTAATGAATCTGTGTTAAATTTAATGGTACAATTTATTACCTCAGAAAGGGCCTACTTTCTGCAGGTATTATAAAGTTGGAGATTGGAGTCTATAATGATTAGAAATTTACCGATTGAGAGCGCTTTTCGGCTTTGCCGGACAAATTAACGCGACGATCGTGTTTTCGCGCGGTTATCGCTTCGTACTGGAGCGACGTCATAGACATCATTCTGTAATCCAATCAAATTATGAATACTGCCCATTATTGTGTAGGCAAAAGCCAAATAGAAAACTTATATGCATAGTTTCTCAAGTGTAATGATTGATTACATTGATGACTATAATTATCTTCCAAGAGTCTAATAATAATAATAAAAACAAGTTAATTAATAATATTATTTTATTTCTGAATGGTATTTAATATTAAATTGAAATATAATCACTTTTAAATCTAGTTTATTATGAACTGCCTTCGTAGGAACCTACTGCAAGTAAAAGATTACGTCGTGTAAAATGTAAACCCTTTATGGGTGAATTCTTTGTTGCAAATGAACGCAGTAAAAATTTATCTTCTTTCTGTATTGTGGTTGCAGCACCTGCCTCCTCACCATTAGCTTCTTCTGTGATAGCATTGAAATCCCATAACTTGATGCTGCAGTCCAAGGATCCTGAAGAAAACATAAGTGTAAATACAATAGGGAATATGTGAGTTTTTTTTTTATCTAAAGTAATATTATAAAGAGGAAAGATTAGATTTTTTGTTTGTTTGTTACGATTTAACTCAAAAACTAGGTACTCGACCAATTTTAAAAATTCTTTCACCATTAGATCTTTACCGAGTAACATAAGCTATAGGTATTATATTTTCGAAAATAATAGAGATCAGCAAAAAAAAACTTGCAAAAATGAAAAAAAAAATTGCAAAAATGAAAAAAAAATTGAAAATTGCAATAATGTAACCCAAAGCAAATTTTGCCTATAAAATTCTTTATTGGGCGTGCGCTGAGAAAACTTGATGAAAATAATGTACTACATAATTGAAGTTCCTACTCATTATTACGTAAAAAAGTCCGCTAGGGTATATGTCTAACTATTCTAGTTAAGTCGCAATAATTCAATCAAAACACGTGGTGATTTTTGTATCATGATATCCATCCTTATCCATTTAAATGGTTTATTAATTAAGATTGATTATGTACCTACATGTAAATTACACTAAATTACACAAATTATTCAAATCTGACCTTTCGTTTGAAAGTTACGACGGTAATAAAATGCTCTAAGTAAGAAAAATGTTGCGGTTAGAGCGAACTACACAACTTACACACTTCCCTTGAGGGAGGCATAGGTTTTTTATATATCAATGGGTAAAGGAGATGAAGTTTGTGGAGTACCTACTAAACCCGCGCGAACGAAATTGCGGGCGAAGTGCTAGTCGAAAAATATACAAAATTATAATACTAACAGTGATAAAAGGATCAATTGATCGAAAAACAAACGAGATAAATAACTATTTTAAATAAAAATAACTGTCCCTCTCGCCGAAAACTAGGCTAGTGAACAAATTCAAAAACGTGTTAATTCTTAATAAAGCTCCTAAAAATATGAGCGATGGCTCATGCGATTCGGAATGATGTGTAGAAAAATGTATCGAAAGTATGTATTAGCACATAAAAAATTGCAATTGTTATTAACAAATTAAGATGAAAGCAAAATCAAAACTATTAATATTTAAGGAAAGTATAGCAGCAACACTGCTGCCGCGCGCACTTTGCGACAAATTTGAAGGCGCACTAATTATAAAAAAAAATCTACATGCATATTCCCTATTCTTTTTTAAATGAAAAATACAAATAGCTTGGGAAAATAGAAAAACCGATAGAGTTACCTGATGACAAAATGGTGCCATCACGACTAAAAGCCAGTGCATGAATAGGAGCAGTATGCATTGGCGGTAGCAGAGCGGCGGGCGATCCTGTAGAAATGTCCCACACGATGAGTTCTCCATTACCTCCCGAAGCTAACCATCTCCCACATACAGAAAACGCTAGGGTAAATATGGTAGACTGAAAATAAAATAGATGCCATAAATAAAAAAAAATTAACACTAGTGACAATTTGTTTGACCAATAAATACCTTATGCCCAGTCATAATTCGAACTTGTGTTCCTGTCAAACAATCCCACAAGCGCACTGTTCTGTCACTTGATCCAGTGGCCACATAGTTGGAATTTGGGTGAAATTGAACACACTGAAATGAAGAGAAATAACAGTTAGTGTACCACACTCAAATTGAAATAGTAAAGATAGGGTCGTTCAAATATTATACGCGTTTTACAAATAATTATTATTTGTCGCGGTCAGCTATCTTCTGCTACAGCTACACTTCGCGATAACGCCAAGTGTGGTTCGCGTTTACGCGAAGTGCAGCCGTAGCATTCGAGAAGTCGTCTCTAGAAGACAGCCGACCGCGTGGCGAGTTCGCTTCGGTCTAGTCGGGCCTGTGTGGGACCATATTATTGTAGTTACATATACGCACGGTCCGCTCTGTCGTTACCATATAAGTCAACGAACACGTCTGCTTCATGTATGCTTTGCACTGTAGCAAATACGTCTTAGTTAAAAACTGGCCAAGTGCGAGTCCACTCGCGTGCAAAGGGTTCCGAACCAATTTCATTTTTTAACATGTTATTTTAACACTACAGACTTCTTATAGGTTTTCCTGTAATCTTTAGGTATGGATTTATAGAACTATTATCTGCATTTTTTTCAAAATTTTAGGCTGTAGATTCGGACATAAGGCCGCCCCCCCCCCCAGGCCTGAAATGGTATTTTTTGGTCTAATGCCTTGAATAACTTTAAAACTATTGATTTTAAAATTATGAAAAAAATATAATTAAAACCCTCACAGTAAGTCCTTTCATTTGATATGTCACACGATACAGTTTGCAAAACTTTTTTTTTAAATTAGTTGGCCCCCAAAAGTGACCACAAAAACCCTTATAGGGTGTCTGTCCGTCTCTCACAGCCAGTTTTCTCCGGGTCTACTGCAACGATTCTGTTGAAATTTGGTATACATATGGACTTCTGTGACCCAAACAAGGAAGCTTTACGTAAATAATTTTTTAGTAAGGGGGTCACTTTTGAGGGTTAAATTAACAACTTAAAAAAAAAAGATTTTCTAACTGTATCGTGTGACATATCAAATTAAAGGGCTTACTGTGAGGGTTTTAATTATATTTTTTTCATTATTTTAAAATATTTTTTTTGAAGTTTTTCAAGAAATTAGACCAAAAATGATCTATCTCCGAAATACTGAGCCTAAAATTTTGAGAAGTCTGTAGTGTTAAAATAACATGTTAAAAAAATTAAATTGGTTAGGAACCCATTGCACGCGAGTCCGACTCACACTTGGCCGGTTTTTTTTCTTAAAATCAGATAAAATAATTACGTCAACATCCGATAAATGTCCTGCAAACATTCGTAGTGGTTGATGATGATCAGTGGCCCACAAGCGGGTGGTACGGTCGTGTCCCGCGGTTACGAAGTAGTGGCCGTGGGGGGACCAGCGCACATCCCACACTGGCCACACGTGCCCCCGGTATACCACGAGGCATGTCCAGCATTGAAGAGACCATAACCTCACTGCAAAAGTTTTAGGAATAGTTTTAGATATATGTTTCTATGATTTACATATTTAAACAATATAGATAAATAAGGTACCAGTAGAGTCTTCAGAAGCTGATAGTAGCATCGTTTTAAAAGGGTCAAATGCTACTTTATAAACTGATCCGGAGTGTCCATACAGAGTACGACAAGTGTCTCTATCTCTTTCTTCCATCATTCTTACCAGGACGTCACCTACAAAAAGTTTAAAAACTATGATTTAGATTTTACAATAATATTATTTTAAAAGTCTTATAAGAATACACACTACATCATACATATAATACTACTACATCTACATCTATACATATAATGGGTGGATTTACCCAACAAAAATTTCTCCGAATAAAAAATTTAAAACACTTTGGAATGCTAGTAAAACTAGATAAAATATCATGTTCCAACATTGTGTTTACACCAACATTTTAAGCGTAGATCAGAAGATATCAGCATTCCAATAAAAAGAGATGAGATGGTGATGACGTCTGTGGTATGGCACTGATTTATCTATGGCTGGTGATGATTTCGTGTGTATGGTGATGACGCTTTATACATGAATGCCAAAATAAAAACAACAGAATATATGAAAATCAACTTTATTAATGATTTAGTCAACACTCATTATTCTATTACCAGTGTTAGACTTCAACACCCACAGTGCACAGACCATGCTGGACGAGAGACGCGAAAGCTAGCGCTAGCGTTAAATCTTAATCAGCTGGTCCAGGGGGCAACGAGTGTGCCGGATGTTGATTCGCACACTGCCAATTGCTTGGACCTTCTGCTGACAACGGATCCAGACAGCTACTTAGTAGTGCCACTTGGTAGTTTCGACCAATGTCTGGTGAAGTCTGTGTCCGTTTACTCGCAGCTCTATTCTAGCCCGAGAGGCACCCGTAGGTATGGCGATACAGGTCAGCAGATTGGGATGGCATGCGATCTCTCTTCGCATGTTATCCTTGGCAGCCTATTTGCTTTTCTTCGAATGACACTTCGTCGTGCACGGACGCCGTGACGTATGTGTTGCGGAGGGGGATGGAGTACTACATTCCTTCCTCTGACGTAACAATGTCTGTCAAACGCGCTGATGCGCTTAAACACGTGGCATTCCTAGCATGGGTCGACCCAAGAACGCACAAAGTAAATGATATGAGTCAGAAGGAGAGAGCCTTCAACAGGCCTGCCAAGTCCTGCAAGAAGGTGTTGCGGAGGGCTCGGTTTGACCACATTAGCTGAATAGGGAACAAACTTGCTTCATACCCAGCAGGTAGTAAGGCTTTTTCGCCCCTAACTACCACCACTGCTGAGACCCGACGGGTCGCTGGCCCACTCCGCTGAGGAGAAAGCGAACTTTTTTGCGGATTCTTCACGTCTGGATCCTGGTGGCGCGAGACCCCCTGCTTCTCCTGATGGATGCGAGTCGAGTATGTCGAACATTCGCATTCATCAGAAGGACGTCCGAAGGGTACTGCGTAACATAGACGTGAACAAGGCTAGTGGTCCCGATGGGATACCGGCAATTGTTCTGAAGACTTGTGCGCCCGAGTTGTCTCCGATCTTGATTCGCTATTATTTCGCCTTTCGTTTTAGGCCTACCTCGGTAACTTGGAACGCGAACGAGTACTGAATTGTATGTTCCTGGCATACCTAGAAGCGACCTCCTTTGTGACCGACAATACGGTTTCCGTCGAAATCGGTCAACTGGGTATCTTCTAGCTTATGCCATTCAAATCTGGAGTGAGGCCATCGAGAAACACGGGGAGGCACTTGCGGTCTCCCTTGACATCTCGAAGGCGTTTCGACAGGGTCTGGCACGATAGCCTTATTAGTAAGCTTCCTTCCTTCGGTCTGCCCGCCGGATTGTGTGATTGGATCGCAGATTTCCTGAGGGAGCGGTGTTTAACATTAACATCTACCCTCAATTTTGGCCCTTTCATAGAGGCAAAAGCTCAAGTGGCTGCAAAAAAGTTGGGGAGCCTAGCGAAAGTGAGACGGCACTTCACGCCGAACAGCTGCTCAAACTCTATCAGGCGCAAGTACGATCGTGTGTAGTACTGCTCTGATCTTTGGAATGGATATGCCAGATACCAGCTTGATGCCCTTGAGTCAATTGAGAAACGAGCCAAGGGGATCAATGATACGCTCCAAAGTCTGGAGCATCGACGCTGAGTTGCCTTTCGGTTTTCTACCGGTTGCATTTTGGAGAATTGCATTATTTAATTTCGCCAAGCCCGTTCCAACATCGGACCACAAGACAAACGGCGGTGCGCCACCGGTACATGGTGGACATCCCACCTACACGCACAAAACGTTTTGGGAACACATTTATAGTGCGTACAGCTAAGGAGTTGAATTCCCTGCCGAAGTCTGTGTTTACTGATAGCTACAATTTGGGAGTCTTTAAGTCAAGAGTGAATAGGTTACTTCTAGGCAAGCGTGCTCTATCTTCGACCACATCTTCGCTTACCATTAGGTGTGATAGTGGTGGTTGGTAAACGGTGATAATGGATATGGTGATGACGATTGGGACGCAACGTCGATTTTTCTAGAAAACTAATAACAATAGTAAGATACCCCTGTTTTCTTTAGCATCTTCACTTATAACTAAGTTTTAAGGTCTAAACAACTTTTTTGGTCATTTCACAACATTTTTTTCTGTAGGAGCGCGTGTTATGCCGACGTGCAGCTCGCTTCGCGGTTTGCTATGAATTGAGCAAACGGAGCAGGGTATTACGGGCCGCGTAAATGTTACGCATATAGAACTATGTACCTTCACTTTGATGCTAAAATTTTATTTATTAGGTCATTACATATGAAATTGGCGTTTTGTAAGGGAGGAACATAAAGTCGTTTTTTTTTTAGATGTATTTATTTAATCAAAGTATGTAATATTGCTATCTATGCACTTTTGCCATCTCATAGGTAGTTCATTGATCCCTTTACTAAAAAAACCATTCGGACGGGAACCAATAAAATCTTTGAAGGCGCTTTGGACTGCCCCATCGGAGTTTAATTTTTCCCTTGCAAGAAGTTATCCAAATTTCGAAAAAAAATGGTAATCTGTTGGAGCAAGGTCCGGGGAGTACGGTGGATGTCTTAAGATATTCTAATTGAAGCTCCTCTAATTTGGTAGCCGTCTGTAGTGCAGTGTGTGGTCTAGCGTTGTCCTGAAGCAACAGTGGCCTAGAGCGATTGACCAGCCTCGGCTGTTTAGCAGCTAGCTTTTCCATCATGGTTTGCAGTTGCTGACAATAGACATCCGCCGTAATCGTCTGGCCAAATTTAAAAAAGCTGTAGTGAACGACACCGGCACTAGTGCACCAAACGTTCACAAGTAATTTTTTTTGAGTCAATTATCACTTGGGGCAGGATTTGGCTGGTTCGCCAGGGTTCAGCCATTGCGATGAGGATTTCTGATTGTCGTACAGGATCCACTTTTCATCACAGGGAATGATTCGATTTAAAATCCCTTCATTATTGTGCCGGTTGAGTAATGTAACGCAGCAGTCGACGCGCGTTTGTCGGTTTGCTGCACTCAATTCATGAGGTACCCACCTTTCAAGCTTTTTCACCTTCCCAATTTGCTTCAAGTGGATTAAAACAGTTTTGTCACTAACACCGCAGCCTGTAGCAACTCGGACGTCGTTTGCGATGGATCCGCTTCCACAATAGCCTTTATATGGAATGAGAGTGGCTCGTAAATGAAACACGTAATTAGTCGTTGATGTCTGAACAAGATCTGTATATTTTCTGTATTTACACCCTATTTATATTTACATTGGTACTAGTGGAGGTAGTGCTTAGTCTAAAATATTTACAAGCGTGCGTCAATATTCTTGAGACAGAGGGCGCTTGAAGCGCTGCAGATTAAACGCACTGCACGGGCCGCTCCGCGCTTGCGCGGCTAGTACGCGGCGTACGCCATCTTATAAATACGAGTCGCGCGCACTAAAAAAAAGAGCGCGATCCTTTTCTGCGGGACGACGTCACCGAGTGAAGATCTCTGCTGCGCGAGGCCGCGTGATCCGCAGCTGCGATGTTCGACGTGAAGATCCTGAAGGGTGCTGGAGCTTCTTGTTTGCGCTTACAAGCTTATCCTGTTTCTTGACTGGTCGAAAAGCGTGTTACTTCACTGTTTCTTTACGGGACATGTCAAAAACGTGGTAATTGGTTCTGAGGTATGAGGTATTGGTAACTGTGACAGGTACTGTGTCACTACACGTGGTAATTGGTTCTGAGGTATGAGGTTGGTATGAGGTATTGGTAACTGTGACAGGTACTGTGTCACTACACCTTCAATTCTTCATTATCAACTTTGGTCTCCGGCCGTCCACGGGGCTTGTTCTGCAGGTCGAAATTTCCGACACCGTCGCCATACACATCATTAATCCTTCGAGCCGTTTCTGCAGCACTGGTGCCACGATGGAACTCGTACTCGAAAATAACACGATATTTTAAGTTTTCCATTTTGTAAACTGACTGGCGCAAAGAAAAAACCAAACGAGGAAAAAACAAATGAATTACGGTTTTCGAAACACAAAGACATGAGTAAATAGCTGTATAAATTTGAAATTGGAATTCCAAACCATAGAGGAGATATTTAAGACCAAAGTGGCCAGTACGACAAAACGCCAATTTCTTATGTATTGTTTATTTATTTTACGAAGAAATTATAATTTACTTTTCAAGAAAGTTATACATATACAATATTAATAAAAGTAAATAATAAATTACAATCTACTTTACATGTCGGGTATTCGACTTTTTGCCGGCAAAAGTAAAGAGTAGCATTTTTTCACAGACGGTGATGATTTTGATAGAAGTTTTCATTTTATTTTGAGTTTCAGTATATTTGGCACATTGTAAAACAAGGCCATATAACACCCTGTAAATGTAAAAAAGTTACGATAATCGAGCAATATATATATGTTTTTATGCCTTAACGTGATTTTTCGAAAGCATTGTAAATCCACCCTAATACATGTGTTGAAGAGTCATTTTTGTACATTAAAAAAAAAAATTGCCAGTTAGATAAAGGATAACTAACAGACCCCATTTCCATTATACTTGGATGTTTTGTCTGTTTGTCTGATTAGACGTGCAGGCATCACGTAAAACGTACAAAAATAATATTTAACTTATATTTTGACATCGACAATGTAGTTGTAGTACTGTCAACTACGCGTTTTTCTGAATCGCGGTGTTAAGATTCTGCGCTGTTCAAATTAAATGACGTTGGTCCATGTCTGACAGTGAAAGTTTAGATAGGTACCTATGTTGCTAATTAGAAGGGGATAACGATATGTTTGACCGAAAAAGAAAAAAGAGAAGTTATTGATGATAAATGATATTTATTATGCAAATAGGTTACAAGTAACTCTTTTACACATCAATTTTTTTTGACATATTAATCTAGATGAGGCCGGATGTTTTCTAGCTGACTACCCTGATGAATTGTGATTCGAATCGACATTATGAATCTATAACAGTTGCACTGGTCCATCTTCAAGGTTAAGCTACGCTTGCCGGTCAGTGGACGGGTGACCATTTTAACATATAAAGATTCCTACATGCCTCGGAATATAACAGTCGCACGGCTAAACTATAACAGCCGCACGAGTCGATCTTCAAGGTTAAGCAATGCTTGCCGAGGTCGGTCTGTGGATGGATGACCATTTTAACATACCGAGAATCCTCCGTGCCTCGAAATATAACAGCCGCACGGGTCGATCTTCAAGGTAACATACTGAGAAGAGATCTTTAGTATTCGTAACGGATTGTCAGAAGTCGAAAATCTGACACCTGCAGTCTTGCCAAGAAGTACTGTTACCCAGTCAATGGGTTGTAGAGGTCTGGTAGGCAGCCGCTCCACGTAAAATACTGGTATAATGGTATTCAACTGAATCTGGTTTGACTGGAAGCCGACCCCAATATAGCTGGGAAAAGGCTAGGCAGATGATGCTTCATGGTAAAAAACTGAAATGATTTGCGAAAAACAGTGAATCTACAGCTGTTAAAGTGTTAATAAAAACTGCAAGGTTGGTAAAACTGGGCACAGATTACAAACGTCATTTTGTGTCAATTTTCTTCATCCATTAGGGAGCCGGCCTAAGTAATTCCCAAAACTAAATAATTCATATTTTTAATTTCGTCAGTTACCCTATTCTACAGACAGCCTAAGCATCAGCTAGCCTGACCCGTGCGACAGTTATTATTTAGCTACGAGCTCCTCATTCAATCTGTCTCCTCATTTAGTACCTACTAAATATCGATTATAAAAATTCGATTATTCTTACACAATAAATCGATTTTATGAACTCGGTAAAACTGTTTAATATAAAAAGTTAAAATGAATTAAACTAATCAGTGTTCTATATCTGCAATAAAATTGTCAGTGAAAAAGACAATGTGTTTCTTTTTGGGCTGGACGAAATTAAGAATCTACTTGATTCATCAGTTTCTTTGTTTCGTAGTTTGAAGACTACCTACCACCAATCGTTCGATATGTACCAGGAGATTAGGTACCTGGGCTGGTCGGCATTTCAACCGGAACAGATGACACAGTGTCCTGCATTAGGTACTCTCTTCCTATTTTCTTAATTTTGAGAGATCCGGATACGCAGGTGTATTAACTGAACGTAGATTTTATCTATGCAACACATATTTTTCGACATACACGCGAACGAAGTCGCGGGCACAGCTAGTAAGATAGTAAAATCGCTATTGTATAAGTTTATATTTTCATCATTTTATCTTTTGGTAGATACTCATTTTACGTCTCTTAAAGTCAAACGAGGCGTTTAGCAGTAGCGTAGCTAGCATGGGTGACATCCGGGGCGGTTAATATGGTGTCACCCAACAAATGAACCCCCTCCAAATAATTATGAGTTGAGCCTTTCGTTCCCAGTAACGGCAATCGCTAAGGCATTTTTGGGAAGGTTTGCCATTTGTACCGCAGGTTTTTATTTTCAGGAATGTTCTTACATCATATCTACTTACAAACAAAATCTCAAAAATTTGTGTTATTATTTTGTTTTTTCTTTCATCATTATCTAAATTCAATTTTGTTGAATAACGAAGTAAGCTCAAGGACTAAAAGAGTACAGAAAACAAGAGTAAACGAAACGAGCTCGAAAATTTTTGCATACCACCTCGGATAGGTTTTATTTTCTTTTGATCATCCATATTTAAATAGAAGTAACTTTATGGAGTGATGCAAGAAAGCTCATTTACTGAGAGAGGGCAGAACACAAGAGCGAGCGAAGTGAGCTTATGAACTGATACAAGAAAGCTCATTAATAGAGAAGGCAGAACACAAGAGTGAGTGTAACGAGCTCGAAAATTCATGGACCCCAGAAAGGTTTATTTTTCTTTTGATCATTCATTTCATACTTAAATAGGAGTAACTTTATGGACTAATGCAAGAAAGCTCATTAACTGAGATAGAGCAGAGCAGAACACAAGAGCGAGCGAAACGAGGTCGAAAATTTATGCACCCTAACTCGGAAAGGTTTTATTTTCTTTTAATCATTTCATACATAAACAGTCATTTTGTTGAGTTGTACAGAAACGATCGAGAATAAAGCTAGTGCGGAGTGTTAGAGCGAGTGAAGCGAGCTCGAAATTTATGACACCCCACCACGGACGGGTTTCATTACGTCGCCCGTAAAGGGGTGACACCCGATCGTGACAAAAAGGCAACGAGTGTCACCCCTAAATGCAGAAAACCTCAAGAACTCAATACATTTTTGCGCCTCATCTCGGAAGGGTTTTATTGTATTTCGATCATTCATACTGAAATTGAAGTTTTTTGATGATTTATGCAGAAAAGCTCAGGAAGTTAGTGAGTGCAAAATGCAAGAGCGAGCGTAGCGAGCTCAAAATGTTTTGGACCCTATTCCCGACAGGTTTCATTGCGACAAACGTTTAGGGATGCCACCCGAGTACCAAAACCAGTCAACGAGCGGTCGGGTGACACCCCTGAACGGGTGTCACCTGGTGCGGGCCGCCCCCTCCTCGCTACGCTACTGGCGTTTAGCCAAAATCCGTAGCTCGGGCGCTTTTATAACGCGGGAGGCGTCAGAAGACGTGAACTAGATTTTCGATGCGCTCTTTGTGGTAATTAAATTTTCGTTTACTTAGAAGTTATAAAGCCACAACTTAAAATAAATTACGATTAAATAATAATTAAATGTACACACCTGCCTCCCTGTCAATGTCTATTAATTTTTCTGCAGATTTCATCCCACGTAATTTGACAGGAGTCAATGTCCACACCTAGATTATAAGAACACTTTATATTATATATGAAATGAGGACACAAAACACAATGAGTGCAACTTTTAGATATTATAGTTCTACAGATGAATTGATGAAATGGTATAACTGGAAGAAAATGGTTTTTTTATACCTTTATGGTAGAGTTACTGAAGCCAACTGCTAGTAGTGTAGAATCGTCACAAATATCAGTGCAAATGGCAGTATGACCACTGTTTAGCAGAGTGTAGAAACAAATAGATGGTAGGCTTTCAGGCCCCAGTTGAATACGCTTGGAAGCTTCGCGTAGAGCTTTACCTTTTTCAATTTTATCAGTCTCCTTTCTGGAAATAAATATGACTGTGATAAATCACGTAAAAATAATAGCGTTTACCAGTTTTGACTAAAATTTTCCCAACATCAAGCATGTTGGGAAAATTTTAGGTAAAAATAATTAATTCTCAAGCTCTGTAGGCAGAATCAAGATTAATAAAATTATTGCATTTGCCATAATTATGTTTGTAAAAGTTATCAATATAAAGAGAGGACATTAACAAACTGTCCTGTATGATTAATAAATACTGGTTATAATTATTCATAATAATCTAGTAATCATCCTACCCTTTTCATTTATAGAAACTTACAGTTCTGGCAAAGGAATTCGGTCATTTGGAGGAGCATTAGGATCAGATTTAGGTTTTTTCATAAAAATGTGTTCTTTCTTCGCCTTTTTCTTTTTTGGTTTATCAGGTGTCTCCTCTACTTCTTCCTCATCTTCCACAGGTGCTGGGAGGACTTGAATATCAGGCTCTTTCAGCAATCCATAGTAAACCTTTGTCCGATTTTCTACAAGGAAAGAGAAATGTTGAATGGCTCTAGTTCAATTAAATAGTGATGTGATATTTAAGTATATATTATAATATGATACAGTATATCCAATATAATGCATGTTTCTGTTTCACAAAAAGGGACAGTAAAATATGACCATACCATTTCTAGTGGCTTCACCCAGCAGCCCACCTGTGGTGGAGCGAACCTGTGCTTGTGTCCTCCCCGGGCCATCGTGCACATCAACTTGGATGTGGTTGTTTATAATATTAATGATTACAGTGGAACTTTTCTGCTCTTGCAAAAATCGTTTCAACTGAGATGACGCATCTCTTGATAATTGCACAACAAACTTGTTGGTGCTGGAATACAAAATGTTATACTGATTACTTGCGAACTATTGCATATAATTAAATTGTATTTTTGACATGATAACGTCTTATAAATCGATGAACGCCGACTGTGCGCATATAAATATGCTGCAAGTGAGAGCGCAATACAAGCGATAGAGAGGCACAATCGGCCTAAGCATTCAGCTTATTTGTTAAAAATTCAATTGTTATTTAAGATGTTATCATGTAAAATTATCACCACTAAACTGACTTTTTTATTACATTTATCTAGTCTGAGGCATGATTAAAAAAAAAAAATTAAATACCTGTATATTTCAGCCAACTCATTCCCCTTGATTTGGTCCTTCTGTTTAACTATGGACAATCGTTTTAAATCTTCCTGATAATAATCTTCTTGCTCAGGTCCAAATTTTTCCAAAAAATTAACAGCATGTTCATTATGGTCATATAATATTAGTACCAGATACATATGGACAAACACTGGATACAAAAGTGTTGACAATTCATGCTAGAAAAATAAAACTATTTCAAAACAATCTATGAAAACAACAGCAAGGGTCAGTGGGTCATCTTAGGGGCGGAGGCAAGACACAATATAATCCAAATGTACTGTGGTAAAACTAAATAAATTGTATTTTTGTATTTGGAATTGGAAATAAGAAATGCTGTACCGGATTCCACAGGTTTACAGTAACTAAGGTACAGACAGTTAGCAAGTGAAAAAAATTACAATTATTGTTTTATAAGGTGTGGCTAGATTTATGAGCAAATAAGTCATTATTACCTTATAAATATCTAGGGAGTTCTCAACAAACTTCTTCAGGTTATCGTAAGCAAATTCGTAGCTGTATGGATCACTTTCTGTGTGATGGGAAGTAAGAATGCTCGCTAATTCGACCTCAGGGAGATCCAAGTTTTCAAATTCCACATCTCCTAAGCTAGCTTCTTTTCTTAGAATATCTTCTGTACCCTGTAAAGTTATGATATTTAAAATAAAATTAAGTCTTTCAGAAGCTAACATAATATGCCATGTTATTATGATATGATTACCTTCAAATTATACTTTCTGAGAAGCTGTAGCACAGCCAAAAGTGGAGTATTCTTCTCCCCCATTATTATGCACCTTTACATGCAACTTTGTAGAAAATATCTGAATTTAGATTAATAACTTTGTATTGTATTTATCATTTTCTTCGTTATGCTTGAGTTTTCGACGCGTCGAATGGAAAATTCACATCACAACTTTACGTTCACTGACTGACAGATACAGTTACAGTAGAGATGGGCGTTGAATGAACGAACTAGTTAATTCGACCGTCTACGTACAATGAACGATTCGACGGTTCACCGTTAATCAACGAACTAGTTGAATTCGTAGACGGCTAAACTGAGACTCCACTACGTTCATGTCGACTTAACTCGACAATCGACGCAAGAACTTAGGTAATACAAGTTCATTCGTCTAAAAAAATAATAACTATGGACGAACAACGAGCAAACTAATTTGACCTCTAACTATAGCCTCAAAGAGTTAATATTTCTATGGGCCAAATGCCATTTTAGAGTAAAAACTAAAAATGCATTGTGTTCTAAGAAGAAGGGCAGTTCAAATACTACTTTTATCTTATTTACCTATCTACCTACAAAGTAAGTTTAATATTCTGAGGATACACACAATATTTTTTTTAAATAAAAGCTACGAGGCGCTACGCTAGTCCAACTAAAAACTAGGTTGAATCGTCGAGTCGTTCAACGTAGACGTCGCGCGTCTCGTCGCCGCGTCATCGCAAAGTTAACAAAGGTTGCGTCGTCGTGGACAGTCGACAAATTCAACTAGTTGATCGACGCGTCGATGAACGGAAATGGACGGTCTCGTTTCGTTCACGATAAATACCTCGACGACCCATCTCTAAGTGACAGCCCCACAGAACATAATATATATTCTAGGGAGGCAACCCTGGACCACAGAATAAAAAATGTTACTGCCATACTTATGGGGCCGACAACTGTCAAAGTGGCGCTAGTAGCGCACAGACCAACAACAAAGCATTTTTTGATGAAAAGATGAGTAAATACTTAGCATACTTAGGTATATGTATTAAAAAAGTTTGATTAGATCGTCAAAAACCATCTCATCTTATTTGTACGAACCCAAACTTACCTGCATCACATAACCTATAATTTAAGATAATGCGAATTCGACTTTATCATCATCTGCCCAGCCTTTTCCCAACTACATTGGGGTCGGCTTCCAGTCAAGCCGGAATTCGACTTTATAAACCTTAAAATAAAACAGACTGCCTATAATACATAAATAAACGAACAAATGAACCTTAATGATTATAATCACAGACAGCAATAGTGTTTTTCTCAATTTGACAAGGGTTCGTGTAGTGGTGGCGCCATCTGAGATCAGCTTTCACTTGCCAACCACATTCCAGAATCCAAACACTTAATTCTTTGGGCTGCGGTTACATTGACAAAGTAGCTCTAATAAGCTTGGTAAACACACAACCCAGCGATATTAGCCGCAGGCAACTTACAATCGATTACTAAAGACGGCTAATGTGTACCACTAGGTACTGCGATTGAACGAATATAGAAATCCCATAATTCCGATTCTAAAGACAATAAAAAAAAAACTGGCGAAGTGCGAGTCGGACTCGCGCGTAAAGGGTTCCGAACAAATCGATTTTTGTAAAATGTTATACACTTAATATACAATACACTTCTTATAGGTTTTCCTGTAATATACAGGTAAAGAACTATTATCTGCATTTTTTTCAAAATTATAGGCTTATGGAGGTATGCGGAACATAGAGTAAAGTCCCGCAAACCCCCATTGAAAAGGGAGGATCCTCCTACCAGACAGTAGTTGTGTCTGGCGGGCAACTGCCTGATAGTTGATATTCGGGCTGATGTATATGTTCAAATCGCACGGTAAACTCTGCTTGCGCGATGCAGGATTTCAACCTAGTAGTTCGCTGCTAGTTGGATAGATGGCATCGCGGTTCTTTGGTTGCGATGTAGATTTGTTGGTTTTTCTTGTGGCGGCATTGATGCTGCTGATGAGATCCCAGTGAGTCGGGATTATGCTGCTATGCTCCAGTTGCTGGATCTGGCACAGCACTGCGTTATGCTCCAGTGAGTCGGACGTGGTAGTGCTGCGTTTTTGCACCAGGGCGTCGGATGTGGAGCAGCGTTGCTGTGCGACGTAGTGGCGTGACTGCTGGCGTCGACCGGGAGAGGTTCTTCATGGCTCTTCATGTGACTGGCCGAAGGTGCAGTGTGCTTGCGAAGGTCGCTGATGAGGATTATAGAGGCTGAGGATGCTGACTGCTGCATGCGCACTGCAGGAATGCGCGGCTGCTGCATGCTGGTGGTCAGGATACCCATAGAAGCCGTGGGTACTGGCTGGCTGTATGACTCGTTGCTCGAGAGCTTGAGGTCACGATGAGGAATTGATGATGTTGACGTCATGAGGTGATAGCACGAAGGCTGCGCTGACGTTCTTTGTCGAGGGTCACCAGTATAGAGGGTGTGCGGAACAGAGAGTAAAGTCCTGCAAACCTTCGTTGTAAAGGGAGGATCCTACGGCCAGACAGTTCTTGTGCCTGGCGGGCTACTATAGTTGATATTCAGATCGCTATGTTCAAATCGCACGGTAAACTCTGCTTGCGCGATGCAGGATTTCGAAGTAGTAGTACGCTGCCAGTTGCATAGATGACGTCGCGGTTCTTTTTGTTGCGATGTAGATTTCCTTTGTTGGTTTTTCTTGTAGCGGCATTGATGCCGCTACATCACTTCCCTTCGGGATGGCGTCGCGGTTCTTTTTGTTGAGATGTAGTTTTCCTTTGTTGGTTTTTCATTTGGCGGCATTGATGCCGCTACATCACTTCCCTTCGGGATGGTGTCGCGGTTCTTTTTGTTGCGATGTAGATTTGCTCCGTTGGTTTTTCTTGTGGCGGCATTGATGCCGCTACCTAGGCTCTTTAGTTTTGAAGACAAGAAATTAGACATTAAATTTCCATACAAGGGGTATGGCAATTTAATGTCTAATTTCTTGAATAACTTCAAAACTACACAATAGACAATAAAACCTGCAAAACTGCCGGATTAGATTTCGATGCCCCTTTGCACAGGGATGTAGTTGAGGCATGGGACTCAAATACCACTACAGTATCGCTATTTGTTCATAGACCACTCCCCATACACAGTCTTCTCTAAAGCAAAAAAAAAGGAATGTGTTTAGAAAGGAGGTCGATAGATCAAGTGAATTTATTTATGGGTTCAGTCACGACTCACGGTCAGTGTAGGGCTGCCATCACATAATTTGCCGAAGCCGCCAGGCAAAAACTTTAAAAACCAAAAAAAAACATCCTTTTAAATAAAAACTTTTTTTTTTTTTTAAATCATTTTTTCTTTGCGAAATAAATTGCAGCGTTATGAATTAAATAGATAATTATTAACTCAAATTAGTACCCCGGCTCCTGAATTCCTGATACGGACTTCGTGCTTAGAGAGTATAGGCCCCCATGATTGGATATTAACCAGTCATATTTAGTTCAATAAAAGTTTCCTTGCCAACTTGCCTAAAAACATAAATAATGATGTACCTAAGAGCGAGCGGAGCTAGCTCGATATTTTTTTGCCAAGTTAGCTAACCCTTTTTGAAAACTCCACCCGGACTCTCCCCGACGCCCTCCAAACTAGGACAAATCCGGGGAACCCCTGACGGACGGCAGCCCTATGTCAGTGTAACAGCAGTTCAGACACTGGCTGGAATTTTGAGGTAACATGATAAGTACCTATATTTCTGAATAGTCAAGTTACTGAATACAGTTAAAAGTTATCGTAAACTATAAATGGGCTTATTTAAAAAACTCACGGTTTTAAACAGATTTTGATATTGATAGCGAGACATTGACCGTCTAAAACTCTCTATCAACGGTGTAGATAGGAATTTGAGATTTAAAGTCACTGCGTGTGTTCCTAGCATAGGAATTGCGATTCCTATGCTAGGAACACACGCAGGCGCATTTTGCAGTTTCTGCCTAACCCGTTGGGAAGAAGGCTTAAGTTACTGTTTCTTATAGATATTTTTTGATAACTATTTTATAGCTTTTCCCGCGGCTTTCATCTTGTGTGCCTTGCTGTTTACCAGGGTTATGAATAGGTTTCCTATTAAAGCCAGTCATAATGTAGCTTTTTAGTTGTAGTAGGTATCCCTATGTGAAAGAATTTTCGAATTCGCATTAATAATTCCAGAGATTACCTTTTAAAAACACCCTGTCTTTCTTGGTTTGGTCTTCGTCATGATTATTGTGAGTTCTCTGGATCAGAACGATTATTATACAACATCATATTTATCCTTTATTATTTTAACAAATATAATTATGTATTTTATTAGTATTAAATGTATTATTTGTATATTGTTCCCCAAAAGATTGCATTTTTTTTCTTTTTTTTTGTACTTCTGCCACAGTGTAGGTACCTAGTCTTTTTAACCCAAAGGTTGACTGGTAGAGAATGCCTTGTTCCATAAGTCCACCCATGTACCTATTGTACATAAGGCTTAAATTAATAATTATTTATTTATTTATTTCTCACAACACTTCTCACCTCTTACTTAACTAAAACAAACAAAAACCTCTTTAAAATGAGAGTACCTACCTATTAGGGCGCTCGCAATGCTCCATTACAGCGGAGCGAGGCAACGGAGCGGGGAAACGGAGAAATTTTAACCAATGGAATTGCATAAAATCTCCGCACCACGTAAGTCACCGACATTTTGACTGCCAGGATTGGTTAAAATTTCTCCGTTTCTCCGCTCCGTTGCCCCGCTCCGCGTAGAATTTTAACTAATTGGAATTGCATAAAATCTCCGTACCACGTGAGTTCCACGTGAGACACTGACATTTTGACTGACATGGTTGGTTAATATTTCTCCGCATCTCCGCTCCGCTCGCAAAGGACAGACGCCCTTAAGATGGCGTCAGTTTTGTTCTTCTTTAATATTCCTATATATTTATTCCTATTTCCTACAATATGTGTTTGATTTATTTCCCAACACATTTCATTTGATTTAAAGAAAGAAATTATGAGGTAGGTATTCTCTATATAGTAGGTAACAGGTATACAGGTAAATACAGTAGTAACTAGTACCTACACACTACTGCCAGGTACAGGTAGTAGGTACCTACCTACATACCTACCTACCTGTACCTGCAGCAGTACTATCTAGGTAAAAGAGCATAGTTTGGGAAAACAAAATGCATCTGCTTATAAACAACAAAATAACATTGCTAGCTTCTGCCAGCTTTTGGCTTTCATTTGGTGAGCTAAAATTTAAGTGTAGAAAAACTGCGTTCGCCACTTGCAACAGTCACTGATATTGTTAGCTTTGTTATCAGAATACGTAGTGGAGTGGTGTCCAGGGATATAATTCTAAAGGGAATGTCTTCGAGATTGTGTTGCCGACCTAAAATTTCATCTCACAACAAATCACCATCGATGTCTGAATTTTTCTTCATATCGAAAGAAATAGGTACTCAAATTACGCACAGCGCCCTGTATGACCCGGCGCCCTCCAGTTGTCGGCGCCCCGGGCGGCCGCCCGTGTCACCCGGCCCTAGAGCCGCTACTGCTTAGGTAACCAACAGAATGTTTTGAGCAATAATTTTTAACCCAAATGACAAATTGGCCAACAGACACCGGGATAGGTGAAAGTAAATACAAGCTTGTAAAACTAACTTCTTCTTCTTCTATCGTGTGGGCAGTAAGGTCTAACGACCCCACACAACCTAGTGTCAGAGTTTCTAAACCGCCTCAACGGCCTCTGACTCTGGCGGCCCGGACCACCGGCTTATACGTGCCTTCCGAAGCACGGAATCATCTTTTTAACAGACAATCCTGACAATGCTGGTCCAGTGGGTAACGAGGGTTCCGGATGTTGATTCGCACACTGCCAAATGCTTGGACCTTCTGCTGACAACAGATCCAGACTGCTACTCGGTGTCGATTTCTTCACCACTGTTTAGTTCCGACCACTGTCTGGGGAAGTCTGTATCCGTTTACTCCCCGCCCGATCCTAGCCCAAGAGGCACCCGGCGGGTATGGCGATACAGGTCAGCAGATTGTGATGGCATGCGATCTTTCTTCGCATGTTATCCTTGGCAGCCTACATGCTTTTCTTCGACTGATGCTTCGTCGTGCGCGGACGCCGTAATGGATGTGTTGCGGAGGGGAATGCAGTACTACATTCCGTTCTCTGACATAACAATGTCCGGCGAAGCTCGTCCATGGTTTCGTGCCGAGTGCAATCGCGCTGATGCGCTTAAACTCGCGGCGTACCTAGCATGGGTCGACGCTCGTACGCGCAAAGCAAATGACGCGAGTCAGAAGAAGAGAGCCTTCAACAGGGCTGCCAAGTCCTGCAAGAAGGTGTTGCGGAGGGCTCAGTTTGACCACATTAGCCGAATAGGGAACAAACTTGCTTCATACCCAGCAGGTAGTAAGACTTTTTGGTCCCTGGCTAAGTCAGTCGAATCGAACTTCTGCCGCCCCTCACTACCACCACTGCTGAGACCCGACGGGACGCTGGCCCACTTCGCTGAGGAGAAAGTGAACTTGTTTGATTCTTTGTTTGCGGAATCTTCACGTTTGGATCCTGGTGGCGCTAGGCCCCCTGCTTCTCCTAGTGGATGCGAGTCGAGTATGTCGAACATTCGAGTTTATCGGAAGGACGTCAGTAGGGTACTGCGTAACCTAGACGTGAACAAGGCTAGTGGCACTGACGGGATACCGGCAATTGTTGTGAAGACTTGTGCGCCTGAGTTGTCTCCGATCTTGACACGCCTATTTCGCCTTTCGTTTGAGACTGGAAAAGTGCCGAAGGCTTGGAAGCAAGCTAACGTGCAGCCCGTGCCCAAGAAAGGTAGTCGAGCTGACCCGTCGAATTATAGACCTCTCGGTAACGTCCACACTCTGTAAGATTATGGAACGCGTGCTGAATCATAAGCTCCTGGCATACCTTGAAGCGAATGATGTCCTTAGTGACCGACAATACGGGTTCCGCCGAAATTGGTCAACTGGGGATCTTCTTGCGTATACCATTCACATCTGGAGTGAGGCAATAGAGAAGCACGGGGAGGCACTAGCGGTCTCCCTTGACATTTCGAAGGCCTTCGACAGGGTCTGGAACGATAGCCTTATTAGTAAGCTTCCTTCCTTCGGTCTGCCTGCCGGATTGTGTGATTGGATAGCGGATTTCCTGAGGGATCGGTCTATTCGAGTGGTCATTGATGGCTGCTCGTATTAATGCCGGGGTTCCTCAGGGGTCGGTGCTTTCGGCAACTCTGTTCTTGCTGCATATTAATGATCTGCTTACACCCGGTACCTTTGGGAATGCAGACGACAGCACTGTTGCTGAGAGATACATGTCCGACGCACGAGCTGGTGGGTCGCAGATCCGGTCTCTTCGGGAGGCTATGGTTGAGCGCTTGAACGTGTCTCAGAATGGGGCGATGCCAATCTGGTCAAGTTCAATGCTGCTAAGACCCAAGCGTGTCTGTTTTCCGCTAAAAGGAGCCAATTCCACCCATTCCGCTAAAAGGAGTGATTTCCGAGGTGCAACTGTGCCGATAACCGATCAACTTGAGCTTCTTGGGGTTACATTAACATCTACCCTAAATTTTGGCCCTTTTATAGAGGCAAAAGCTCAAGTGGCTGCAAAGAAGTTGGGGATCCTAGCAAAGGTGAGACGGTACTTCATGCCGGAACAGCTACTCAAACTCTATCAAGCGCAAGTTTGATCATGTATGGAGTACTGCTCTCATCTTTGGGACGGATCTGCCAGATACCAGCTTGATGCCCTTGAGTCAATTGAGAAACGAGCCAAGAGGATCATCGGCGATGATAGGCTCGTCGCGACGAAGCTCCGAAGTCTTGAGCATCGACGACGAGTTGCTAGCCTGTCGGTTTTCTACCGGTTGCATTTTGAGGAATGTGCGACGGAATTGCATAATTTAATTCCGCCAAGCCCGTTCCATCATCGGACCACAAGACGAACGGCGATGCGACACCAGTACATGGTAGACATCCCACCCACGCGCACAAAACGTTTTGGGAACACATTCATAGTGCGTACAGCTAAGGAGTGGAATTCCCTGCCGGAGTCTGTGTTTCCTGATAGCTACAACCTGGGAGTATTTAAGTCAAGAGTGAAAAGGTTACTTCTAGGCAAGCGTGCTCCATCTTCGACCACATCTTCGCTTACCATCAAGTGAGATAGTGGTCAAACGCGTGCCTTACAAAAGTAAAAAAAAAAACAATCAGATGATGGCCTAGCCAAACTTTACAAAGTGTGCTTTTCCCGTGGAAATCGTACCCACGACCACCGGGTCACAAGGCAAACGCCTGAAAACTCGACCACGAAGGCAATAAAAATAACTTAAAAATACGTTTTAAAATACTATTGCCTATACAGGGTGAATTTTGAAAGTGTTCCTTCACGGCCAAATCCGAAACTATGAGGAATATCGAAAAACACTGAAGAGAATCTCGAGCCCGACTTTGATGGAAACTAAAACTACATCATTGGATTTCTGAAAAATTGATATTCCTACCCAGGAATCGAACCGATTGATTTTGAAAAAAAAAAAAAACACACACCCACCTGTATTATTACACCATCCGAAAGTGTAGCTAATAATTATTATTCGTACCTACGTGTTATCACAAATCACACAAAGGAGTGTGTGGGTGCAGGCACGCAGGGAATATTATCCAAATAGGTAGGTACCGGTAATATAAATAAAACAACCATATTAAAAATAGGTGTTTATTGGAGCTAATAGAACAAATAAAGTTCTAATTGGTTATTTCAGAATACCTACATGATATTTATCAAATATGAAACAACTATATAGCCAAATAAAATATTATGATACAATAACATCAAATAAGTTGGTATGTGATGTTCAAAGAGTTTTAAGGAATATTAAAGGTAGGTACTCAACATGGTTCACACTAGAATTCTTTATAAAACTAGAAGAAAAAATCCTAAAAGCAATACTATGACGTATTGTTTGTCTAACGCGATGAATTTATGAAACTTGTATCTAAATATTAATACTGTTTTATAAAAACGATCAAATATTAATTTGAAGACAAGGATTCTGCTTAGCAATTTATTTTAACGCCTATGATCAGGTATTTTAATGAGATATGTCTCACGGATAATTTAATAAGTCTTTCTCATTAATTGAGAAAAAATAATACTAGCAGGACATTAGCGTTAGTCTTCCCTTTAGGAATAATAAACACATCTTAAGATATTATAATGTAGTGCGTAACATTAATTGTTTATACTTAATTTAACACCGTAGCAAACGTACCTACACTAATTTATTTCTGAAACCCGTCAGTCTTAAGATCCGTCTATTATTACCAGTGTACTGACAAATTTAACTATTTACATTGCTAACTAATATTGCGTTAGGAGGTACAAATTGTGTCAAGTATCGCACGCGGCGCTAGTCTGGAATGGCGATATTCAGCTCTATCAGGCCTATCGTTTAATGCTGAATTCTGAATTAGGGATGATTGTCAAAGGAGATGGGAACTTTTGGGCATAAAATGTAAAGAGTTGAGGTATGGTTAAAAAATTGGTAATTTTTGTATTTCAAAATACAAAAAAAAAATGCCCAATTCACAATCTAGAAGAGGAGAAATCTAAAGTAACAGTTTAGTGGTACATATAAAACAAAACACTCATTAATTTATTAAATTGTGTTTGTCAATTGTCAATCGATGTTGACAGTGACTGTACATACTTCATTTATTCCCGGTCCATACCCAGTCTAAGATCGTTCATCGCGCATCTTTTAGTGCGTTTTAAGTGTGTTTCCCATTATTTTATTGGAAATTTCCTCAACCGCTGTTTTTTTTTTCTAAGGGACTCTGATCTTGCTTTACTAGTACGACCCTTGCTTACATACTGGACACAGGTAATCTTGTTGAGGTATGATGAAGTTCTGGGTTCGATTTCCAGGTCGGGCAGTGTTAGTGTGTTTTCCGTCACCTTATTTGCAGTTCGATTAATTCCCGGTTAGTAATAAAAGAGAGACTTGGAACAGCGAGTTTATTTTGACAGAGATATACCTACCTAGTAACTTATTAACGCAGCGATACTTGCACGTTTTTAAATAGGGTCAGTACTAAAGTCTAATTCTACGATTATCTATTATTGGTCGTTGATAAGGTAAAGCTATTTATTTATGCAGTGCGTTTTTATATCAAAATATTATCTGTAATATTGTAGGTATTCAGTCGCGTTCATTCTATTAATTTAGGTAGGTAGCGTTCTCAATGAAAGCTCTCAAAACGGCTGGTAGAAAATTGATTTCCGAAAAGGCAGTCTGGATTTGCGTTTCGTATTTTTCGGAGGCCGCTCAATCCGTGATACGAATACCTTTACAATCCCGTCATTTTCAGATACAAAGACAATTTCTCGGTTCACAGAGAGCCCAATTCAACAATTTGGTTAGTAATAGACATTTTAAATAAAAACACACTGTATAATTATAACATCATTAAAGTTTATAATCATTAAATTTAATTTATCTTAATGACTCAAATCGTCCTAAAAGATAATAATACCCCTACTTATATATTTATTTATGGAGTTAAATATACTGCCTTATTTCTAGTCGCATTTTATTGATTGGATAAAATAATCAATATTTAAAAAGCTTGAGGACAAGTATTACAATACATACCTATATATGTGTAAATGCATAAAACATATACCCACATAGTCTCATCTGAAGAATAAGTAGATATATTAATTTAATATTGAGACAAAAATATCAAATCACATCTAATCGGACGACAACAATATTATAGGGTAAAATTATACGTAAGTAGGTATCTAAGTAATAATTAGACTAATTTATTAAAGCTTGATAACAATACTATTTATGTTGATGACCGCTTGCGTTAGATGTTCATGTTGGGAACATTCCAATAGGTATAATTTATGAACTCAGTTCATCGAACTCGGTGCTGAACTAAACAATAGCAAGTATTACCTACTTGCGACTGTTTTATGACATTTGTGTGAGACCTATGCTAAGCATATAACGAAAAATCCTTTAATATTAAAATTAGGCTAGTAGATTATAAATTAATAAAAATAATAAGACAGATGGTATAAGATCTTTACATAATTATGAAATTGCCGTTTTATTAAACGGGTACTTTAAACTACCTACGAATCCTATGGTAACTTCGGTTTGACTTATAATTTTATATGAAATCTGAAATACACCCCAAAACTGACTAGTCTACATACTCACCCAGCTTTAAATCTGTTCGAGAGAATAAAACAGAGTGTAAAATAAGTACAGAAGGCCGCAAGTCAGTGGTAACAAAACCAGTATAAGCTGGCGCTTCTATTGAAACCCAGTATTAGGGTGCCTGTCCATTACAGCGGAGCGGAGAAGCGGAGAAATTTTAACCATCAGTCAACATGTCAGACTCGCGTGGGACTCACATGATATGGAGATTTTATGCAGTTCCATTGATTAAAATTTCTCTGTTTCTCCGCTCCACTGCCTTGATCGCTCGCAATAGACCCACCCTTATGTTAGGCGGCTCGAGGTAAAGCTGATATCTACTAACGAGCAACTCGTCTCGAAAATATTTGGTAATATTGATTGTAACTTTAATGTTGAGCTATTTAAGCTCGAATTTTTGATCAGACACAACTATTTTAAACATTCGGATATTTCGTTTCGGTATCTCGTTACTAATACTATAACTTTCAGTAACTTCAGATAACTAAGTAGAGACCAACTTTCTACCGGGAGCTTGAAAGTTTCAGTTGCAAATCTGCACTTATATCTTATAACCAAATAAAAGTTGGATAATTTATACGCAAAAAGTTAATTAGTGCAAACAATGTGTTTACAAATTGATTAAATGCGGTAGGTAAATAATGTGTGCTATTGTCGTATCCCGGCCGAGATTGGGCCGAGATGGATGACTATTATTTATTACTATTACATCCTTGGCCGTGGCAACCCTCAACCTAACGATTAACGCTGTTGTTAAGGTGGAGGGCTGGAAAAAACCAATATTGTGTACATGAGAAAATGAAGTGGTATGATATAGTGTTACATTACGAGAAGAACATAACATAATCAGCCTTTAATGTCCCCAGGGATTGTTGGACCGATGTCTGCCACGCGGACCTTAAAACGAGAAAATCCCATTCTGGTATTTTTCCAAGTCCTGGCAGATAAAGTGCTCGCAGCCGTAGCATCCAGCCACTCATGTCCACTCATGTAGCACCGGGTTCGATGTGGGTAACATTTCAACAATCAACAAAACCGCTCCAATGCAAGCTAACAAAGTCTTTTCAAAAATTATCTTCATCTGATAAATTATTCAATTAAATTCTTGTTTCATAAGAAATCTACTGTTATGTTAAAAATTCTAGACGCAGAGTAGGTTCCTATATAAAATATTTCAGGCAAAGTTAATTTTTGAACAAACGATAGCTGTGTTGATTTAGAAGTCTTGACTCGAACAGTTGTGTGTGTCGAATAGTTTGGGCGCGACGTCCTCGTAGGGCGCCACGCGAGCAGACGCGAGGTCGCGCGCTACGCGCTCGGCGGCACCCATCACTCGCAGCAGGTTGAGCCCTGCCAGCTTGCGCAGCTCCTCTATGCTCCAGCCCTCCTCCATCAACTCCGCGAACAGCAGCGGATACGACGACACGTCCTCCAAGCCCTGAGGTGTACTGCACGAAAGCATTCTTTGTAAGATTAATGGCAGACGCGCGAATGAACAATCTACCTAGACGACACACGTTGACGTCGACGGGCTTACACTGTGTACCTAGTAACTACTTAGACCGTTCCTACTAAACAAACACGTTTCAGGATAATGTCAAGTGTTTGTGTACAAAAAATAAACCATTTGAAAAATAAGCCTACAGCGTTTATGTACACAATATTATTATGATTCAAAAAGTTATAAGGAAGAGAACCTCCGTAGGTATAATAGCCTTCAGCACTATTAAACTTTTGTTCAAAGCTTTATCCTTTATAAAGCTCACGCTTTTGGGATAAGATTTTATTGCTTTTGGTGCGGTATGATTTTAAAATATTTTTATAAGAAACAGTTCCGATGAGATAGGATCTATATGGGAGATAGCTACACATCGCAGTATGTACTCACTAATTAATGCCGTCGTAGCCAGCGCCAAGGCCCACACTGTCCACACCGGCTACATCCCTTATATGATTAATGTGTGCTGTAAGACAAAGTATCGGTTAATTAATGGTCTTCAGATAAAACACTTTTTAGGGTTCCGAACAAAAACGGAACCCTTATAGGATCACTCGGGTGTCTGTCCGTCTGTCACAGCCAGTTTTCTCCGGATCTATTTGCCCATATGAACTTCTGTGACCAAAACACGGACGCGTTACGTGAATTAATAAATTTTGAGAATGGGAGTCACTTTTAGGGGTCAAAGTAGAAAATAACAAAAAAAGTATTTCAAACTGAAATGAAAGGGCTAACTGTGAGGATTTTAACTATATTTTCCCATAATTTTAAAATAAACAGTTTTGAAGTTATTCAATACTAGTGGACGTCACGCGGTTTCACCCGCGTAGTTCCCGTTCCCGTGGGAGTAGGGAGATAATATATATATAGCCTATGTTACTCCCTGATAATGTAGCTATACAATGCTAAAATAATTTTTCAAATCGGTCCAGTAGTTTCGGAGCCTATTCAATTCAAACAAACAAACAAATCTTTCTTCTTTATAATATTAGTATAGAAATAAGACCAAAAATGACCATTCCCCCCTTATCTCCGAAACTACTGATCCTAAATAAAAAAATGCAGATAATAGTTCTACACCTAAAGATTACAGGAAAACCTATAAGAAGTCTTTAGTGTTAAAATAACATGTTAAAAAAAAGAAAATAGTTGGGCACGCGAGTCCGACTCGCACGTTGTTTACTGAATCAGGGTTTGCCAAAACAAGGAACCCTCAAATATTTTTCACAACGCCGTAACGCCGTAAAACAACGACACCTCAGAGGACGGAAATTCATAGTGATATATAGAAAAAGAAAATATCGTAGGTGCCAGGAGGGTGAAGGGTAAATGTTTGCTTACCGATGGCATCTTGCACGGTCGCGCTATCTTTACACGTTAAGAATGAGGTGTAAAAGTTGACCATGATGAGCCCCTTGTTAGCGGCCAGCAGGCGCAGCACGGCGTCGGGCACGTTGCGCGTGACATTGCAGAGCGCGCGCGCCGACGAGTGCGAGAACAGCACGGGCGCGCGCGACACGGCCAGCGCGTCGCGCATGGTGCGCTCCGACACGTGCGACAGGTCCACCAGCATGCCCAGTCGATTCATTTCCTTCACCACTATCTGTCCGACCGATCAATAACAATTTGTTACCACAAGATTGATGACAGGAAGATAGGACGCCTAAAAGAAAAATGCCTGTCTTCTCCGACCACTTTAATTGAGTTTTTTGTCTGTTATTAGAGAATGAAAGCTTAGTACCATAATACGCCATTTACATAAAGGACGAAAAAAATTGTTTTAAAACACGTCGGTATAAGCTATTGAAATGAACTGCAAACACAGTTCCGGCTGCTCCTGGCCGTTTGCTTATTTATCATAAAGTAAGTCTCTATTGTTCCAGCCGCTTTTGAAGTTCGTATGAGTTTGCGTTGCTTTAAATTAATTGCAAACTTCTTAGAACCTTTGTGGTTGTGAATTCAGAAAGCCGACGAATTTTGAAAGCGACAAATTGTCGTACTTAGTTAGTTTTATAGTTCCTGACGTCGGTGTCAGCTATTTGGTAATATTCCATTGTGTGTAATCCTTTAGCCTCAATAACAGATTAACAAATGATTTACCGCGTGAGTTTCTAGTTAGGCGCCTGGGGGCCGCCACCGCGAGCGGATTTAATAGACAGTTTCAATTATCACAAACAAGTATGTACCTACACAATTGCACAATTGGTCTGATCTTAAAGTAAAGAAAGACAAAGAAGTACTTATCAGAAATAAATTTGTCCTACCTAAGACTGAACTAACAAGATCGGTTTTCGCAGTGATCGTAAATGATGGGCTAACAAGCAGCCACTCTAATAGTTTATAGCCACTGATGCGCTGCCGACCGGCTCTCCTATTAAGATTAGTACCGCTTGGGTTTCTTTCTTACGTTAAGAAAGTGGAGGCAACTTGTACAGACACTTGTAACTGGCGAGCGCATGCAGATGATATACAGTGTTATTAATAAAAACCATCACGAGAACTGCTGCAGACAGAACTGTTAAGTACGAAGATGCGTGTGGGTACAGAGAGCAAAAGAGTTAGGAGTAAACAGGCAAAAATGTTCATCTTCCCACTACGCTGAAAACGTTCATTCATGAATGACCTTTTCAACTTAAGACGCACTTCAAAGTGGGTGTCAAAGACTTGTCTACTCAGTACACCCACAACATTACTTAAAAGAAGTTGCGAGCTTATACTTTCTCGTTTTTTGAGTACTTATGGTAGGTTTCGAGTTTGAGCGTAGGAGTGCCGCGGCGACGCCTACGTGGCACGCAGCGTGCAGTTTAAACAAAAGAAAATATTTCGAAAAGTATCGTTGCAGGTAAACAAAGAACTGTTTTCGCGAGCAGCCAGCAGCCGACTTCGTACAAAGAGAAATATTGCGGTGCGCCAGGATGTTTATGATTATGGCACACTCACTCTACTCGACGTCTCAATCTTTACGGTTGCCTGCTGACTACTTAGCTACGTGTATTTTAATATTCTTTCGCATGCTCCGAGATTGCTCTTTATGAACACATACATATGTTACTCATATACTATGCAAATTGCTTTGTAAATACTTAATACAGATTTCTTTAAGTCCCGTCCGCTTCTACAAATTCTTAATAACATCCAGCATGTTCCTAAGACAATAAATTCTCTCCTAACGAGCTACCATTGTATAGTCAGCAAAGAGGATTATAACTTCATCTAATCTTAAGAGATTTAAGAAAGAATTAAGGGGAGATAACTCACAATTTAAACCCGTAAGAATAATCAAAGTTTAGAGAAACATTAATTCTGTTCTTTTCAATCTACATTTTAGGTGTTTTATAAATGGTTGAATAATGTATTTTAAATTATAAATATAGGAAACTAAATCTCTTTTTAAATGTTGAGTTTGATCAATTAAAAAGTCGTTATTGCGTTTTGCATGTAATAAGTAAACTATAATGGTAACTAACACATAATATAGATCGAAGAAAATAATTATTAAAAACATTCAATAAACATTTAAAATTTTTTCGTATCCTAGGCATTTATTACCGCTATTAAAGATTCCGGATGTGCAAGCAATTAAAAACACGGCATTCCTCAGAGAGTTTTAAAATATAAATATGTGCTCTTCATAGCTCATCCGCATACATTGGCACCGGTTGTCTTTTGTAGTACTTATAATAAACCATATGCATACATTTAATTATGCCTTCAAATAAACCTCTTTTGCTCTTTAGAGTAAGCGTCGTATCCGTTCGTACAATTAATGAAACAGGACTGTTCTCCGTGTATAGAATCTTACCAAACGCCAAGAGCGTCTTTTATGTTTGGCGTAGCTTCGTAGCCGAAAGTAGCAGTTCGTAGCACTCACAGTAACAGGACTTCACTTTTCAAAAGGATCGTTTTTACCACTTAAATTATGTTTGGTGTACCATACTAGCCACACGTAGCAATTCATTGCAATCACCCCTATATTCTGAAAGGAGCGTTACTATTTACCAAACGAAAACATTATGTTTGGCATAGCATCTTAGCTACGCGTAGCAGTCCGAAGCATTCACCCCTACTTCTCGAAAGGAGACTTACCACACGCTAAACTTAATTCTAACCGACTTTAAAAAAATGGAGATGGTCAATTTGACCCGTATGGATGTAATATTGTCAGAATTGCAGTTTTTGTATAAGTTAGTAGGTACTAACTTATACAAAAACTGCATGCTTAGAAGCTGGTATATAGGTAAATACCAGCTTCTAAGCATATGTGCAAAATTTCAGAAGGGTATGCCGTTTGAATGTATGAGTATGTTTTTCCGCGCATATCGCAAAAACAGTAGGTCGGAATGCAAAAAAATTGACACTGAAATCGCGAAGAACAATCGTTTGCTCCATACATATATGTGCGCATTACTCGGCCAAAATTACTACAAACAGCAATTTTTTTTGCAGCGAGATTACGGGGTTGGTCCCATAGTAATAGTTGTCCATAATGACCCCTTATGAGAGATATTGCGTTTATTCTGTCACACGTTGTATAACGAATTTAAAAGGAAAACTATAAGAGGCTTTACAAGTTAACGAGTAATAATCGACCAACCTATAAAATGTACTTGGAGAAGTCGGCAATTGTAACGTGCAACTACGGAGCCCTAGACTGCGCATGGCCCGACATGCATTTGACCGGTTATTAGATATTAATTAAATAAATTACAGTTTTGAAGTCGTTTTTTTTAATTACTTTTGGCGTAGCATCGTAGCCACGCGTAGCAGTTCGTAGCACACACCGTAGCAGGACTTAACCTTCCGAATGATGCCCCACATGATCAAATTATATTTGTCGTAGGCTCGTAGCCACGCGTAGCAGATCGTAGATCGTAGAGCTCACCGTAGCAGGACCTACCTTCCCGAACGGCGTGAGTCCGCCTCGCGGCGATGGTTCAGGTTTGTCCGCGGACGCGCACTCGGCCCAGGGAGTGTCGCAAGTTGAAGTGAGGGTCAGGTATCGGACCCCAACTTGGTACAGCGTCCTCAGCACGCCGAGCGAGCCCCCGATCGCATGACCCCCCTCCACCCCCACCAGTGAACAAAGCCTGTGGTTGGCGTGCGCCGAAACTATATCTGTGACAATGGACAATCGATGTGAGAGCTACATGTTCAATCTGTGTTAAAACAAAGAAAGGGATTCATGCATCAATTAACTTAATGAAAAACATATCGGTTGAATTATTTCGTCAGCTCAGAAATGAATGCAATGAATAATAACGTCATATTATAAATGAAATACTTGAGAGGAAATAACCAGCATTGCCATTCAACGTTCTAGCGATACGGCCTGTTTTTTGATGCCATAAGAGCTAATCCCCCTTTTTTAGCAACTTGTACATCACATCTTACTTTAGTATAGTCTAAATAAGAATAAGAAATGGAATTTTAAAACAAAACCACTTTGAACTTTCTCTCTTTGAAATCGAGAATACATTGTGTTACACGATAATGAATTTCGTTTCTTCTTTAACATAGTGAAAATATTCTGTTCTGGACTTTAATGTATTGTAAATGGAAACCTAGAAGTTTTTCAAGTGTTTGATGGACAGTATTACCACTTGTGAAATAAATTGTCGAAGCAAGTTCATTCTTTTTTGTTTTTTTCTTTGTGATCGAATGAAGAGAAACACGAAGAAAGATCGTCGAATTTTTAATAAAGCTTGGGGACGCCAGAATATTTTTTGTACAAGTGTTTTTTCTTTATCTTTGGTCCAAGGAAAACAAAACATCAAACAGATTGAGCTTATATTGTTACTTTTGTTTTTGTGACAAAAAGTCCTCGGCACCTGCTGTAACGGTGTTCTGTTCCACGTGGCTTTGATTTGTGTGCACAATTGCACCATTGCCGACTACGGAGTAACGAGTGAACAAGACATTGTTCGTAATCAACATTGTTAATAATATACTTAGCTTGATTACTGACCTAAAAGCGATAAGGAATTCCAATAGATATTCTAGAGCCAAGTGTTCATCTCCATTACTCACACGTAAAGCTATTTATGCTCAATATGTCTGATCTATACGCCGTAATAGCTTGTAAACATATTAATATTAATGTTTACAAACTGTTGCAGTGTGTTAACATAATTAGGTACAAATATTGTATTTATGCAATGTACAAATTAATTCATCACCTAAAATACGTATGCAAAAGTTTTAACGAGACTTCATGTTACTGAATTTATTATGAAGTAATTTAGGGTTGACTCTAAAATGTATATAATTGTTCATTGACTACTGTCTGCAATGCAGTAATCTACTAATTGACGTGTACAGCTGCTCATTTAATTTATAAAACATGATTTTATTTAATTATTCACTTCCCACTCAGTTATTCGTTAATTAAAGTTCCAGGTTCGCCGAAATTTACTGAACTTGAAATCACGTTTTTGTTTGCGAACAATAAGCGAAATAAGTCTAAAAGCCGTTTATTTTAATTTGGATCATTTGAATTACAAAAAAAAAAACAATGAAGCTAAAGGAAATGCACGAATTAATTTAAACAGTTTAATTTTTTAAAGGCTACGAAGTGAAAACAATGGGTTTCTCATGCTAATACACCTTACGCATTTACATTTGTCCTTTTCAGACTTAGCGTACTTACCTAGGAAACGTGTTTGGATAAGTAAGTAAGTGGACACGACTTGTACGTCCCAAGGGGTTTTCTTGTTAAGCACTTATTGCACATCATACCTACCTTCAGCGGAGGTGCAGAGCGTGAGCTGCGGGTGGTACTTGTCGGTGAGGCGCTGGATCAGGTCGATCTGCTCGAAGGTGAGCTGCACGGCGTCGCGGTGCTGCGCGTCGCACGGCACGTACGCCGCCCAGAACTGCGGCAGACACGTGACATGCGACATGCGACTAATTCAATATCACGCACGACTTCACACATCCTCAGCCAGAATTTGAAATACTACTCATACAGCGATACAGCGAACCGATAAAGACTCCATAATGGAATCAGTGATGCTGATGGCAAACGTGAGGCCACGGGCGGTTAACTCGCTGCCACCACATATTGTATTATGTACGTTACACAAACACATCAATCTCGTGGAATTGTGCGATGGAGTTGAAACAATTAGCTCACTATCATTTCTGTTTCGGTTCATTGTACCGTGTCCGCGATATAATTATAGTTGCTTTCATTATGACACCATCACGGAATTAATACTTTGATTCAAACAATTCGCTCTATTATAATCTACTGAGAATTTTATGTAAGTAACTGAAAATCGGTACTCGGATGAGGAGATTGCAATATCTGCAAGTATTGTGGACAATTCAGAAAATTAACATTCGTGAAAACCACGTCGATGTGGTTGCACATTGTGAAATGCAAGTGTGTTTGTTAAAGATAAGCATTTTAATTAAATAACGTTGGTAAATCCGTACCAATATCTTTTGATGGCATAATAACGTGGGCGTTATGATCCACGCGGCACATATTAATCTTGCCGAGGGATTACGTTGAAGTGACCCACTTTATTAAATGCACAATTAATTAAATGGTGTGGTTTAAGGAATTTCGCTCACCTGTGCGGCCACCCGGCCCTGCTTCAGTCGCGGCAGGTCGGTGTGGCTCCACGAACTTGTTGCCCACGGGGAAATCGTCCGCAAGTCCTCGTCGAAACTATGCGGATTTATTATATTATTAGACGGTTATTCTCTTATTGAAAATTGTGTGGGCAGCAAAGTTCATTATTCTATGGTACATCGATAAATTGCTTGAAATACAGTTCATAAAGGTACCTGTGAACAAAAAATCAACCTACGTATTTTCTTACTCAAATTCAGTAAATCTTTGTATTTTGGAATTTATTAGATGTTTTTTTAGAAAAGGCACCCACACATTGCATGATGTTGACGCAGCGTGATAGTCACGAGAAAGATGCGTGCTAAAACGTTGGAACTAAATTGAAAGGCTGGCAGTGAATAAGAATATGTTTACGTGGCGTGCACGCTTCGTCCACGCACGCACTACAGACGTCCCTGAGATGCACTATGAGTAACACGGTTTATAGGTACATAGAGTGATACGGTCTACCTTAGTGGAAATTCGTGCCTGTTCTTGTCCAAAGGGCGCACAAATTAGAACCGTGTACCTTGTAGGTACTGTTTCTAATGAAGTTTTGTTTAATATAAAAAAAAAGGTTTGTGTTTCAGTACGTCAAACTAACAACATAATTTTATAGAAAATGGCCTGAATTCTCGAATTTAAAAAAATTAAATAAGATTGGAATGTCTTTTTGTTGATTACAGAAATAAAAATGTACTACCAGTAGAAGTATAATAACGAACTACGAGGAAGTATAATGGTTAATTCGAAGAGAATACTTCGTAAACAATTCGCATTCAGAAAATATAATTCCACAGCAAAACTTTTATTTACATATTATTCTTTCGTGTGTAAAATGTAAGCGAATTTAAAGATACGTAAAACTAGAAAAATCTAGCAAACACTAGTAGCAGAATCGAATCTCGCACCGCACGCGTCGCCAACGACCTGGCACTGAGCCAGACGTCTGTCAAGAAACATTTCAATTCTTTACGCGACGCCGACGTGTGAACTATGATTTCGTTGTAAGTGCTATTGAACTGAAGCCTTGAATACGTAATGTGCAGATTACCTCAGTCACTTAGAGGACTCACTCTCGGGAATACGTTAGAAAAAATGTTCTAAATCTTTTTAAATTGAACTGCTCGACGAATTTATCTTATTTTTCCATTATTTAAGATACACGATGTACGTTTCCCACTTTATATTACAGGCGATTATTTATGTCGATTTCCAAATGAATTATCGCACACCACTTGCTCTCCATGTTACCCACAAAGTCGGAACGTTAGCTATGCCGCGACTAACCAACAACGTGACCAAATCCGATTCGGATGTGTCGGTATGTCCGAGTAACACCCACATTCAGCTAATCCTTTACATATTTTTTTTCGGATTTACCGGACGGGTCTTTTATTTAATCTGGCTGTTAGTGGATAGGTAGCCACTCACGTCCACACACAGTGAGTTATTTCTGTAGGTAAATATTACCGTGATAAGTGCAGAAAATAATAAGTGTTAAAGAAGAACCTGCTTCGATGTAAGTGAGCTTTTACTCAGCTCCGACAAAGTGGTGATTAGCTAGGAAACTCTGCACATTACAGACTACGCACAGTAATGGCAGGAGAACTAAGCGGACGCGGACGGATATACGAGTACACAAAGTAAAGTTCACCTTTATTCTTCACTTCTAGTGATGCGCGATAGGTTAAAAATTCTATCGACGTCGACTTAACTAATGGATAGTTTGTTTAGCTAAGTTTCAACATTCTAATGAATAATTTTGACATAGGGCTACGTTTACGAAACTAACGATTATTAAATTGCCTAAATTGAACTATATTAATAGTCCATCCACCAGTTGTAGTCACTTTTTGATGGTGTCCTCCACTTTTTCAAACATGTTTGGCCTTTCAGATTGTTCTGATACACGGCTAATAATAACCAAATAGTGCGCCTCGTTTTGTTAAATTCGAACGAAATAGGATAGTGTAGTGCACATCCCTACTAGCTAGTAACGAGAGCGGCATTACGCTTCACGGATTTCGTTAGCTAGTTTAAAACAGTTGGGTTCAAAGGCTTTTACATTGCACTAAGTGGATTGATTCCCCGCTCATCTTTTATGAGCACCCTACTGCCGCTACATATTTGTTTTAGTCCGGTTTTCTCAGTTCTTTGTTATACATCTTGGTAAGGCATGTACCCATGTAACCATGTATAACCCATGCTCCGATTCTCTGTAGCGTACATGTGTGTACCTAACAAAATAAAAACGAGGACGACTTCAAATAAACCCTTTGAAAATCTCTAAACAAGATTTAATTATTTCCTAAATAAATATCGGTCTCCTTACGTACCGTGTATACCTTCGTAGTCGTCATAATTACATTTGGGGCCATCTACTACGATGTCTACGGACTTTTATTTATGTGTGTTTATGTGGCTGGATAGAGGAAAATTAAGTATGATAAAGGATGGTAGGCATACGTACTTAAAATCCTTAATCCTATTGTGTAGAAACTTCCTTATGTTCCATGGCAGGTCGTTGTGGCCGTCTATGAGCGGGGTGTCGTGGAGCAGGCGCTCGGCGAGGCGCAGGCGCTCGTGCAGCGGCGCGCCGGGCGGGGCCCGCAGCGCCAGCGGCCCGGCCACACACGCCGTGCCCGCCACCAACACCAGGATCGCCACGCAGCACCAGCGCCGGTGCCACACCGACAAACCTACACATTACTTATTTCACAAACTACTCAACAAATACTAAACACTCAAAATTATACTTCACAACTCATTCAGATATTCAAATGTTTATTCAAATATTCCAGCATTTGTTTTGAAAAGGGAATCGTTTTGGAGCAAAACTTTCACTTATTGGGGCGAAAGGAATTATTATGATGAATGGTTACGGAAATTACATAGCACTGCGGTTCAGAAACGTTGTATTTAAATTGATTTAGGGTGTTGAGTATTAAGAAAGTCTTACTCAATACCCAAGGTTATCGTAGCCCAAGTTGCAGTAACCAATGAATACCCCCGGAAAAATTTAGATACCCGTTTCTTAGGAAAGAAATAGAATAGTTTTTGCCTGTTTTTTTAACATTTCTCAAAACTTACCGAAAAGACAAGATAATTGTAAAAGAAATGTTTAAAAATCTGAAAAATCTTGTTATTGTAACAATTGTAAATTCTATGAAAAACCGAGACAGCACTAACTGCGTGTAACTGATTTTATTGATTGTTTCGCAAATTGTATTATTTAATAAGGTATCATAATTATTTCAAATAGGTATTCATTCTTGTAGATATTTGAAAGTAATCAAATACCCTTTTCAATGTTCACAATCAAATAGAAAAAACAAAAGCATAAGGCTTCGTAAAGTACCTATAAAAATCAATTTGGGTCGTAGCGATCGCTCGTTACTGTGCTTCCTATAATCTTCCTGTCAGAAGCAAACTTACTCGATCACGACCCGATGCCGGCCGGATGCAGCAGCTTAGCTACATGTTTAGGAACACTATCGGAGAGGCTTTGTGGAATAAAATGTGTCACTGCAGCATTATTAGCTAAGATACCTTTTAGTGGCAAATCACGTGCGAATTAACCTATTTGGCGCGTTTTCATATTGAAACCTCAGGGGATTCTTTGATAAGTTCAGCTGAAATGTTTATATACAGGTTCTACTGATGTTGCTATGCTAATCAGTATCAAAAAACAGTCATCAGGGCGCTAGTGGTAATGACGAATAATAAAATATAGACTAACGTGAAGAGTTTCCCGTGGTGGTGGAACTGTGGCTGGTTGTGGAGGTGGTCCCCGTGGACAGCCATTGCGGAGACTTGCAGGCGTTGCAGGACGCCAGGCGGCCGGCCGCACCCTGGCCGCGCTCCGTCACGTCGGGCGCCGGCGTGGCACGTTTCTTCCCCTACACCATGTTTCAGTTCAAACAACACGCTTAAACACGCATGCTACTACGTACATATGCTCAATTTAATGTTGTTCAGTGATCGCCCGCGGGTACAAGCGGCAGGCAAACACCAGCTGCTGGCCGCTCAGCGCACGCCCCGCGCTCGACGCGCCCTGCATACATAGCTAGGTATTTGTCCCGTTGGCAAGGACTATTGTTTGGTCTGCCTATAATGCGGTTTAAAAATGGAAATCATAGCATGCGGAACTCATTAATTTAATAAAGCCAGACCCTTTTGCTCCACATTGCTCACTTATTTTTTTCCCGATGGTTTTCGGGTTATAACTACGCGGTAACCCGAGGATTTTGCTTTTTACAGTCTTTCCTGAACTGTGTCTACAGATATTTGTTAGTGCTTCTGGTAAACTTGACACAAGCTTCAATTCATCCTCAAGTAGACACAAATTCCAATAAATAGAACAGCTTCAATTCCATAATTGTAAATCTATTCTCACAATTTACCAAGATCACGCTGGGCACTGTGTATTTATTATTAACCAGTTTCTAAATATCTGAAAAGGTGGAGCAGTAAACAAACATGGGGCCATTTTTGCGTTAAGTATGCAACTGCAAATAATCTCCTACCCTCCTAAGTCTTAATCGTTAGATAATAGTTCATTATCCTTTTTGAATGCGCGGCTATTAGCGACTGCTCTAATTTCTGTAGTGCGAAGCGCTCGCCTTCCTAACCGCATAGGTACTCTAAATTGGTGCGCCTATAGAGCAATGTAAAGAGCGTTGAAAACACCTGACTTTATTAATGTTGAAAACCTTACATAAGAGATGAAAGCTCTATTATAAAATATAGAAAAACATATTTCAGCTTCTAGTTCAATTTCGCGGTAAGGTCAAAGTAATGTGTAGGTGGCATTTGGGGTATCTTAGACCCAACAAAACGATGCTGAAGCTTATGTTTCGACTCTGACGGATTTCATACTTAGTAGATGCTTATTTATAGATATCAAATCTAGTTTTAAATTATTCATGTTTAAGATCGCTAGAATTCGTTTGTAGGCTTAAGATTATTTTCCCTTTACTCATACGACTTATTTCAATATATCGATCGATAAGTTAACTTGCTACCATTCATAAGGTTTCCGAATTTAATTTCAATCATTACATCAAAACTCAGCGGGATTCAAATTCAAATATAGTTTAGTCTACATATGATTGATTAATTGTTATTTCTTTTCTAAGCCTCAAAAAAAATTAATTAAACATTTTTGTGTACAGATTCTAGGTGAGCGAAAATAGCACATGGCTTGGATAGGTCAGTTTTCTCCGGATTCACAGAACGGATTCTGTTGAAATTTGGTACACATATGGACTTCTTTGACCCAAACACGGACGTGTTACGTAAATTATTATGTTTTTAGTAAGGGGGTCACTTTTGGGAGTCAAACGGGAAAATTAAAAAAAAGCTCTTTTAATAATATTGTGTGACATATCAAATGAAAGGGCTTACTGTGAGGGTTTTAATTATATTTTTTTCATAATTTAAAATAAGTGGTTTTGAAGTTATTCAAGAAATTAGACGAAAAATTAGCCTTATCTCCGAAACTAATGAGCCTAAAATTTTGAAAAAAATGGAGATAATAGATCTTTACTTAAAGATTAAAGGAAAACCTATGAGAAGTCTATAATATTAAAATAACATGTTAAAAGAAATTAAATTCGTTCGGAACCCTTTGCACGCGAGTCCGACTCACACTTGGCCAGTTTTATTTTCATTAGTCTAGTAATATTAGGGATTTCACCTCGGAATGAGAGATAGTCAGCTATAAACTTATTTAAACCTTTATTTTGACACCCTAAAACTTGTCTCAAAACCTACTAATCGTAGGGTCAATAAATCGATTTATTACACATTTTTTGCAAATATCTCGTTTCCTATAGATTTTTCGCTATTTATATTTATTATCAATATTGTAGAGGATTAAATTCCCTACAACTTTTGTCTCAAAATTTTTTTATACGTTGAATCGTTTTCGAAATAGAGGGCGGATAATCCAGTCATCTTAGTTAAAATTATTAGTTTGTAGTTCTTGTAATTTTTATTATTCTTTTTTTAATTTCCACAATCTTGTGTAGTGTTTGTAATAATATTTTTTTTTATAAAACATTAACTAAGAATTTCTTTTTTTATTTATTTAAGAAGTTATTAGTATAAATTACATTAGAATTGAAATATAATTTAAGTATTTTAACATTAAACTGTTCTATAACTACACGGGTAGGTAAGTAATGCTTAATCTTCTATCCATTCTATACATATATTTAAGCAGAAACTGACTGACTGATCGATCAACGCACAGCCGAAACTACTGATCGTAGAAAGTTGAAAAAATCATGTCCAGATTTAACCTGAAAATTTTCGAACGCGTCTTGTGATGTAATATATCTTAAAAAAATGCATTTTTTTGCTTACTTCGTATCGCTTAATTGAATTTTTAAATAGAGCCGGGAAAAAAAAACATTCTTACTATGTTTATAATTCTCAATAGCTTTTGGAACGCACATACGTTCCGTTTCACACCAAACGAATAACTTGTTCGTACGTTATGTGGTTAGTTAATGTTCTAAATAAACAATTGGTATATTTTTTACTTTATTTATTAATTTGTGACTGACTAGCTATGAATGTTTTATGGTTTTATATATATTAAGGTGTGGAAAGAAAAATAGTGTACAGGGTTAAGCGTAAAACGAACTTCTTTAGCCGCAACGTTAAGTGAATGACAGGCTGACATTTATTTGACGTTTTGCAGTCGTTTGTTTGCTCTTGCACCGTGTGATTTAGGATTTTCTATGATGATATTACATTGAAAATCTATTTATTTCTGAATGATTGTTCCTCTTTTGATTTAATTATCGTATAGTTTTCGAGGTTATAACAGCTGTCAATCTCAAAACATTGACTTATTACTGCTTGTCAAACCTTATCTGACAGCAGTTATAACCTCAAAAACTTATTTACATAATAGCATTTTTCTCTGGCTTCTAAATGAAAAGATGATAAGTTATTGTGTTATTATAGACAATAATTGTTTTTATACAACACTAGTTATACGAAGACGCGACCTATAAAACGAATCAAGTGACAGGTCAATCAATGTATGGAAAGTGGGCATGAATCTTTGGCAAGTAGCTTTCTTACACTCCGTAGGGGTGCACTAATAGATGATTTCTCGAAATTCCTGCGGGTACGGGAAAAATATATACGTAATTAAAATAATAAATAAAAATTATTAATATATTATGTAATAGTTAATAAGAAATGAAAATGAATAATAATTATATATATATCAATAATTAATAAACTTTAAATGGCGTGTTTTTGACCGGGACTACCGGTTGACCTTAATTGATGCTCTAACCGCGCGCTCTCCGCCCTCTATCTCGAAAACGATTCAACGTATAAACATTTTTGAAACAAAAGTTGTAGAGAATTTAATCCTCTGCAATATTGTTGAAAAATACATATTGTAGCCGACGGGCTTGGGGGTTCGGGCCTCTTCAGAGAAAGTCCTTGGTTTTCTTTACTTTACGTACTTTAATTATCAAAAAAAAAACACACTTAGGAGCACAAAAGTGAAATATAGCAGGGAACAGGAAAGTTTACAAGTCTAAAATGGCCGGCACTTTTCGTGTGCGGCCTGAGACCCTTCGCGCCATACACTGTGGCGTTCCTTGTGGCGAGCGCGTTGCCCGCGTGGCAACAGTGGCGCCACAAACGGGACGCGCGGGAGAAATTACGGCACGGGATTGGTCAAACGATGCGGGGGAGCCAACCTTATCAGTGTCCCCGCGATCATCGCATTGGTCGCCGCTACCAGTGCGACCAACATTAACACCTACCCCTATAGCTCGGGGTTGCCTCGCTACATACTCCCCCTCTAGATCACGATAACGACCTCGATCGTGGTCTAGCCCTACATTAATAACCTCAGGAATGGGTTGCAAACGAGGTCGGCCTCGCTTTCTCTTATGTTCTAGTGGCCGAGTACATTCATCTACACGTCCTCGAAAAGGGGTGAGTTGGTTAGCGTGGAACTTGCCCAATAACTCACAAGGATTTCCATCAGATGCGATCAGGTATGTTGTTGGACTCAATTTCTTTTTTACCACATACGGTCCATCCCTCTTAGGGAAAAACTTCGCAGTCTTTGACTTGCTGGCGTCGCTCAGCTGATGGGTAGCCAATAAAACCTTGTCATCTATTTTAAAATCTTCTCCTACTCTTCTCGAACGATCAGCATAAATCTTCCTTCTATCCTGCAGTTTTTCCACTCTGTCACGAACTTCACTTAATGAGTTTAAAAATCTTGTCAGGTAAGGAGTGATCTGTGGTACAAAATTATCCTTTTGAAGAACCGCCCTTGGATCATTGTACACCTCTAACGGTGACCTTAGCTCGCGTGCAAACGTCAAATATGCAGGAGTAACACCTGTCGTTTCACAGACCGCGCTGTTCATACTGAACCGTATTATCGGTAGCTGCTTAGGCCATGAGGGATGATCGGTACCAACCAACAGAGCCAATTTGGTCTTCATATCCCGGTTTTTTCTTTCCGCTGGATTGGCTTCTGGGTGGTAGAAGGGTATCAAATCTTGTGTAATACCAAGAATGAACATGCACTTCTGCATGACTGCTGAGACAAATTGGACACCATTGTCCGAAATAATGCGACGTGGTAAGCCGAACCGAAGAAAATATTCCTCTATGAGTACTTTAGCGCACGCGACAGAGGTTGCTTCTTTGAGAGCATATAACTCTACCCATCTTGTCGCGGTGTCTTCCACTAACAGGATCCACTTCTCCCCGTTTTCGCCCTCTGGCAGTGGTCCAAATAGGTCAATGGCCAAGACTTCATTGCGCTGGTTTAAAACTGGTGTTTGAATCAGACCAGGTGGCTTTTCATTTGTCGCTTTATAGCGTTGACACAAGGAACACGATTTAACGTAATCTGTTATTATTCTTCTCATGCCAGGGAAATAATAATTTTGAGCTATCTTCTGGTATGTTCTCTCTATACCAGGATGACCTGCAATTGGAGCATCATGACATTCTCTTAGAATCTGCTCACGCATGCTTACAGGTATTGCTAATTGCGGTGAATCGTTGTCTGTATCTGGGTTATAACGGTAAAGGATACCCCGTTCCATGAGATAACCACGTTCTGTCCAACGACGAGAGGCAACTTCTTCTGTATCCTCTAATTCCTTCATAATTTTATTTAAATCCGGGTCGGATTCTTGTGCTGCACGTAGCTCTATAAAATCTCGCGTAGGCAAATCAATAATGACAGAACATATTCCGCATGCTTCGCGAGACTCATCTGTGCAAACAGGGCGACTGAGTGCGTCAGCCACCACATTTACTTTTCCAGGAGTGTACTCAAATCGGATGTCATACGCCTGAAGTTTTAGTGCCCAACGCACCAAACGACCAGTAGGCGACTTCAATGACAGTAGCCATTTCAAGGGCTGGTGATCACTGGCTATAATGACTGGATGGCCATCAATGTAACCTCGCATACGGTCGACCGCCCAGACGACCGCCAGAGCTTCCCGCTCCGTGGTCGAATAATTCCGCTCCGCTGCTGACAGCAAACGGCTGGCAAATTCAATGGGTCGTTCTTCATTCTTCTCACCCTGAAGCAACACTGCGCCTATCGCATAGTTGCTCGCATCTGTGCGCAGGATGAAAGGCTTGGAGTAGTCTGCCTGTATGAGAACTGGCGCTGACGTCAAAAGCTTTTTCAGGTTACTGAAAGCTTCAGCCTGTTGCGTTCCCCATATCCAAGGTTGATTTTTCCTCGTCAATCTTGTCAGTGGCTCTGCTACCTCCGAAAACTTAGGAATAAATTTCCTGAACCATGAACAAGTTTGTATAAATGTCCTGAGGTGTCCCAGTGAAGACGGCTCTTTCATTTCTAGGATGGCTTGAATCTTTCTTTCATCAGCTGAGACTCCCTCCTGAGAGATCACATGACCTAAATATTTAACCGACTCCCTTGCAAACATACACTTTTCTCGGTTAGCACGCAACTTAAACTTCGTCAGCTGTTTAAAAACGATCTGCAGGTCTTCTAGGTGCCTCGAAAAATCCCCCTGCGTTATGATTAACAAATCGTCTAAATATCCCAGCATTGTGACGTCTTTTAGTGCTGAACCGGACCGCATTCTGTCTATCAGACGCTGAAAAGTAGCTGGCGCGTTCTTCAGTCCGAACGGCATCCTTTTGAAACGAAAGGTTCCGAAAGGAGTCACAAAAGCAGTCTTATCTCTATCCTCTTCTTTAACTGACACTTGCCAGTAGCCTGATCGTAAATCTATTGTACTCATGTGACAACGTCCACGTTTTGTAGATTGCAGCAGTTCATCAATGCGAGGCATTGGATAGGCGTCAGACTTCGTAATTGAATTTAATTTTCGATAGTCGACGCAAAAACGAAAACTGCCGTCACGTTTAGGTACTAGCAGGGCTGGAGCAGCCCACGCAGATTCACAATCTTCAATAATATCTTCAGCCAGCATTTTGGAAAGCTCTTGCTGCATAATTTCCTTCTTTGCAGGTGTCAGGCGATATGGAGGCGTCGCTATCGGCGGATTATTTCCTGTGTCTATATGATGCTCTCCATATGGCGTCGGCTCCCCAATCGGATTAAACACCTCATGAAAATCCGTAAGCAATCGGGCAAGCTCCTCACGCTCCTGATCCTCTAAACCTACACCCTCGTCATCGCGTAAAACCTTCATCGCGGCATATGAATTTAAGCGAGGTGAAAAAGTTTCCGAAATTAATTTATACTTTTGGTCACAACTGTCCGAAAAATACCAAAGGCATCGCTTAAAATCGATAACTAGACCGGCATTGTTAATAAAATCGATACCTAAAAGTGTTTCATTATCTCGCGCTTCAGGGAAAATTATGAACTCGGTGGGAACAATTTTATGAAAAAGTTTTACCTGTACCTTTGCAACAAGCACCTCCATCAGGCGCGTGCAACCATCCGCCAGGCGAATGTGTCTAGTACACTGTTGTAAAGGATGGCCTTTCTCCTTGAACACGCGAAAAAGTGTGTGACCGGCAATACAGCCCTTAGCACCTGTGTCCAGCAATGCTGTCCCATTTTTCCCCAAAATACCTATTTGCATCAAAGGTCGATTATTATTAGGCTCCCCCTTGATTGGACCTCCCTTAGTTCGACCCTGTGCAGGCGCGAAGTGTTCATTACAATTTCGTAGTCTGTTATTGTTATTAAAATTTACAGATTTTAATCTTAAACATTTATGAACACTATCATTAGAAAAACAACAACATAAACAATCACATTGAATTTGAAATGACCCTTCAACATTTTTATTATTATCTATGCAATGTGATAAAGCAACATTATCGTTATCATCTGGTTGAATTAAATTACCATGGGTCTGAGTTGAACTTACGAAAAACTTAGTGTCTCTAATATTATCAAAATACACACTTTTATTGACACTAGAATACTCATTATTACGTTGTAGTTCAGTAACACCTTCACAATAAAGTTTTAAGTGAGCCCCAACGTTGCAAGACGCTGGGTTACCTGTTGTGCCGGCAGGAACGATGCGGGGCGGGCTCGGCGACTGTCGACAGTGTCGACTGCGCGGAACGTTATCAGTACGCTCGCACTCGGTCGCTAGGCAACGGTCGGCCACAGCGCGGATGGTGCGGCCGCACGACGTACACTGCGGGGCCGGCGCGGGTGGCGGGGCGTGTTCGACGGTCGTTTTTGACTCGCTCGAGTCGGACGACACGTATTCATCGCGCGTGATAATGCGATGACGGGAACCACGCACTTTTGACTTTACGCTATCACCGGTTGCCGTAATTGAATAAAATGCATTTTCCGAACTAGATTTACACTTCTCGCACTTCGATTTTATAACGTTAGGGGCACCGCACCCATAGCATTGAACAGATTTGTTTTTGTTTACGTTGTTATCACTTTTTACGTTATCACTTTGGTCCCTGTTTATTAACTTATTACACTGCGATTTATCGTGTCCCCATTTCTTGCAATAACTGCACGACCGTCTTTTGCTGCGAGTGTCCTTGTTATCACTTGATGCCGAAGTTGAAGGTCCGCCGGCGACGGCAGATCGGTGACTGGCGCTCGGATGCGCCAGTGCCGGTGTCTTGTCACCTGCGCTGTCTTCCAACGATTCTTCGATCGCTCTGGCACGTTGCAGTAACTGGTCGAATGATGATATGGAGTTACGATCGAGCCGCTTTTTAATTCTACGATCGAGAAGCCCGTATACCATATCGAGTTCAACTTTTTCACGGAGGTCTTCCTGTGGCAATCTCGATAAAAGCGCTCTCGCCTTCGCAATGAACAAATCCGTTTTGTCCGTACCTTGTCGCAATGAAAACAATTCCAAATATATGCGAAATGGCGGACGACACTCTCCGAACGCACTTTTTAGTTTTTGCATGGCATCCGGCCATGACGTGATGCTGGTTTTTATTCCTTGCCACCACAATGCTGCCGATTCTACTAGCAACATGGAGAGTCCTTTGACAGCGTTATCGTCTGCTATCTGTAGGCAGTTCTTGTACACTTCTATCGCATCGATAAATCCGTCGACATCTGCGGCCGATCCGTTGAATCGAGCTGTGCACTTTGAGAAGTTCGCGGCGGGCGTTGTCATACTTGTCATAGACACTTCAGGCGCCGGTGTCGAAGTCCTAACTTCCTGGATGAGCCTCGCGAACATCTCTGCCTGACTCTGCTGGAGTGACTGCATCAGGGTAGTAAACTGGCCCTGGTCCATGGTGATGGACGGGGCTTCTGTTTCCTCATCTGCCTCTGTTTCTGCTCTTGATTTATGACCTTTTCTTCCAGTCATCTTGCCGTAGGTATTCCTGCAGAGAAAAACGGAACCACGTGGAACACGCCACTCTTCAGGTTCCGAAGCTAGGGTATCTAGGCAGAAGCTCCACGTGTAGGTACGTGTAAATTGAAAAAAAAAATTGCATGCACGTGTCTTCAGAGGCCCCTACTGTTGGGACGCCAAATGTAGCCGACGGGCTTGGGGGTTCGGGCCTCTTCAGAGAAAGTCCTTGGTTTTCTTTACTTTACGTACTTTAATTATCAAAAAAAAAACACACTTAGGAGCACAAAAGTGAAATATAGCAGGGAACAGGAAAGTTTACAAGTCTAAAATGGCCGGCACTTTTCGTGTGTGGCCTGAGACCCTTCGCGCCATACACTGTGGCGTTCCTTGTGGCGAGCGCGTTGCCCGCGTGGCAACAGTGGCGCCACAAACGGGACGCGCGGGAGAAATTACGGCACGGGATTGGTCAAACGATGCGGGGGAGCCAACCTTATCAGTGTCCCCGCGATCATCGCATTGGTCGCCGCTACCAGTGCGACCAACATTAACACCTACCCCTATAGCTCGGGGTTGCCTCGCTACAATATAGGAAACGAGATATTTGCAAACAATACCATATGTAGGTTTTGAGACAACTTTAGGATGTCAAAATACAAGTTTATACGAGTTTATAGCTGGGTATCTCAAATTCCGAGATTCTTACCTAATTTTGACTGGACTATATGAAGTTTATGTAGCTTATAGAGAACGTGCACGGCGTTAACTATGCGATCTAGTGTCGCATATTCGAAATTTTAAGGGTCAGAATACTTGACATTGACGCTTCTGTGCTGACACCTGCGGTTTCTGCACGCTCAGTTTAGGGGAACGTGCGCGAAGTAGACTGTGCCATCTAGCGTTGTCATTTCGAATTTTATAGTTGAAATATACTTGACAGTGACATATCTGTGCTGCCACCTATAGTTTCTGCACGTTCCCTTAATGTAGAGATACTCATAATGTAAGAATGGCTCTGAAGTTACAGCTGAAAGGATTTCAAAGATACAAAGTGGAAAAGACCTCTCAAATCATCACAAAAAATATAGTTTTAAAGCTAAACTCTGAACTTACATGTGTGTCGTAGAAAATTGAGGGTAGTCGGGTGTCCTGAGGAGCCTCGCAGGTGCAGAGAGCGTGCGCGCCGCGCGCCGCGCCCAGCCCCATGTTGTCGCCCTCCAGGAAAGTTTGCGCGTCGTCATCCACTAAGTCGCTGCGCGTACTTCTCGACTCCATTGTGCTCTCGTCCCGCGTCCAACTCTCCGATAATCTATCCCTAAATCTTTCACTTGGAAAATCGTTGTATGACATTTGCCTTTTAATACTTTTACACCGACTACGATTGTCTAGAGTAGAAAATTTCGTTCTTTCTAAACCTGGTGAGTTTCTTGTAATGAGTATTTCGTTATTATCAAAACTCCTCATTTTAACCATTTTTTGTGAGCTTCGTCTATTTATATCTGAACTTACATTATAATCCCTCAATTTATCAAAACATTGGTCCACATTCCCAGAAAAATTAGCGTATGTAGAAGCGTTACTTTTCATGTCCTCCTTTCCCTGATAGCCCGAAGAGGTAAAAATACAACTTTGGCTGTTAACTCTCCTTTGTGACTTGTCCGCCAGTGACAACATCGATGCCTTCTTGAGCGAGCTCGTCGACCCTGATGTTATCTCGGCCAGTTGGACAGCGTTCTGATGTTTTTTTGATATTGCCTCGCCGCCCATCTTTTTTAAGTTAGACAGCTTCCTTTTTATCTTTTGCACGAGTGTATTTCTAGGATCGTAAGATATTAACTGTTTTGAAATGTAGTTTGACACCCCGATAGTCCTACTTTTGTTGTATTTCCTGTCAAGACTGCGATGTGATCCGATTGCAAGTTGGCTCCGGCCTGTGTCCCGTTTGATTCGTTCCAAGTCGTAGATGTTAAGGGTGTGGCCTCGTTGATCGACGTTTCGATGGCAGTTCACGAAATTATTTTGTTGCACATTACAGTTACAAACTAGATCAAAATCATGTTTTGATATGTGTTCATCTAGGCATTGTCTCTGTGCGGCGAGGGCAAGGCAGGCCTCGCAGTCGACTCCGAGCAGGAGCTCGAGGCTAGTGTTTCTGATGAAGCCGTCGCTGAACGTGCGTGAGCGGAAGTGAGCTGCATTCTGCGAGAGGCGCGTCTCCCAGTCGGCAGGCGGCGCGGCGGCGGCGGCGGCGGCGGCGGCGTGCCCGCTGGCCTCGCTGTCCACCATGGTGGCGGCATCGCGGTTCACGGTGATGACGCGCGGCTGCCTGAACACTCTGCTGTCGCTGCGCACGGAGCTCCGAGACGGCGATGGCGATGGGCGCTTGAAGCTCTCGACTTGAATCATCTCTTAAACTTTATTGTATGCGATGTGAAAGATGCAACTGTAACAAACATCAAAGTACTTCCTACTGTTGTTTTAAAATGTCTCTAAGGATCTATAGATACCAACGCAGTTAGTAAAGATCTGGCAAATAGAGAACGCAACCGAGATCAAATAATATTTTTTGTTCACGCGAGCATGTAAACAAAGGTGTTTAGTCACCTACTCACAGAATTTATTGAAAGCGCGGTCAGTTTCAGAGTTACTGGCAAACACTGCGTATGGAACGTGCTGCGAATTCATATTGAAATCAGATCCTCGAAATAAAAACGCATATCTTATCAGCGGGCCTGTTGAATTAATAATTCAATATACCATAAATATATGGTTTACATGTATATATATATATCTGAGCTCGTAAACAATCCCCGCATAACTCTTGTAACTTTACTTGGGTTGCTCTCAGTTTGGGGGAGAATAATAAACGCGTGTAGTCGCAGCTTAATGAGTGATGACACAAAGAGTGTTGTGTTACCCAGATTATAGCCCAACTTTAGGCACAATAACAATGAAAATAAGGCTAGCCTGGTTTTGTATTTTTGCTAGAAGAAAATATAAAAGATATAAAAGAATACATTGTTACATTAGCTAAATACAGTTTATATGTAAAATGAGAGAAGGTACATAGACAAGGGCCATTAATGGCATTGGATATCATAACGATCTGTGAATTCCAAAGCCGGGTTTAATTGTTTATTCTGTTACACACCAAACATTTGAGGGCACGGATAATCTCCAATCCAATTTAGATGATTGGCTTAGTATGATACGCAATAAATACCAGAATATTTATTTTATGAAATGTGGGATGACAGCTATGAAGGATATTTCGCAATTTCATACTAATATTAAGTCTATAGAGAATGCTATAGAGCTATATTGTTGCTCCATGCTGGAATGTGTCTCAAACTTAAGAACTTTGGAGTGAAAAACCCTTCTAATGATAATGTGCGCCCTAAACTTGGGAATTTGATTACAAGTTGAATAACACGCGATCGTAAAGTCAAGCCCATCAATTAAACGGTGTAATTGCAGGCATATGAGACATTTCAGTTTTGTTTCAGGGAAGGCATTAGCGATCATAAGATGCTTCTAGTAAATAATAGTGTTGCAGGTGTACATAAGCGGTGATGAACACTGATCAATCTTTAGCTTATTAGCCGTCCACTAACATTAAAACAAGACCCTAAAGAGCATTCTTATAAAACGTTCGAAAACAAATACCTCTGAAGTAAGTGAGTAATGTTCTCTCCCGTGATTTTTAAAGTTTACATATTTTTCGCTCCACGCCCGCCGTGGTCTGCATAAATATTGCCTGCACAACAAATGTAGGCAGCTGCCTCCAACTGAACTCCGTGTGAATTTATTTCTGTTTTAAATGACCCGAACTCTGACTGCCGACCCTTGATTTCGTGTTTTTTAACGTTTACTCCACCGCGTAAGACTTGGCAGTTAGCTTAATTATGCCTACGGGTTCTTTGTCAGCGTAGAGAAGGCTACTGTTTTTATTTCATTATAGTTAATCATTGTCTTTACCTACACATCTCTTTGAATTGGTTCCATGAAGATAATTTAAAAAATGTACATGTATATACACGTATTTTAAAGAAACAAAACTTTTGTTGTACTTTTTCAATATAGGCAGCAATAGTTGGTATTGCAGAATCTATTCTGTTTCAAATGCGAATGTGAAACTGTGAACATTTTGAATCTCAAAAGAAGCATTTTCAAGTTGAAATCTCTGCAATTATATTTGTGAAAGAAACTTTTATTGTTTCCAAACTGGCGCATATCCGTAGTGATCTGTACCGCAGAGTATTCGTACATTGCTGCACAGGATAAAAAAATAAAACTTGTTGCGAGGGGAAACCGCGATACGTAACAGTACGTAAACAGACATTTTCCATTTTGTGGTGTGTTCGAAACCTCGCATCGAACGAGTACATACACGGATACGGTTACTTGTGTAACTTTTTCTTTGGAGTATGTTGGTTGACCACTTGTGCGGCTCTGATCGCGATGTACAAGTATTCACGTTGGCTCCGTTACAAACAAGTTACTATACAAATAACTTAACTGCCATTAAAATCACTGTCTGCATTGAAATCGTTTTAGTGGAAAACTTTCAAAGATATGCTTCGAGCTCTAATTAGTTTTCTTTACAATTTTAGTCACAAAAGATTGCTTGAAGGCCTGAAGAGTGCCTCGACGTCTTTTTCGATAGTATCGGCATGAAGTTTGGTGTAATTATAGAATGAAAGAGCTTTTCTTTCGTCTATTTTGCGTGAGTTGGTCCCGATTGCGTAATTTAATTTCTTTTTCGTATAAGGTGAATTGGGGCTCCTACGGTAAAGGGACTAGAAAATGCGATTGCAGGGAAAATTCACCATTATTGGGGGAAACACGCCGCATTCGCAAATAATGTCCCACTTGATGACGCCGTACTAAGGTAGTTTTCGGTCAACTGGATTTTGATACAGTTGTGAACTGTATTACAAAGTTTCAAACAAGTAGAAAATACTTAATGACTGTCAACATCAGTCTTTTACCATAAGTAGATATGTAGCTACTTGGTCAGGAAGGGCCGCACATATTTAAAAATCCGCAGCGGCTTCGTATTCAGGATGGTGCCGGCGTGTGATCATAAAGTGGGTGTGTCGGGTCAGTTATTGTTTCCGTCTCCCTATAGAACATGCCGTACGCTCCGAAAACAAAAGTGGAACTATTCCGGCGAGCGAATACAGCGTGTAAACACGACGGCAGCCAGGACGTATTGGAGGCAAAACAGGAAGCAATAGACCAGCGTAAACATATCGAGCCGCCATTACAGAAGAATTACATTATATCAACATATTAGCTATCGCCAAGTGACTGCTAGCGATTGGATAGGGTCTATAAACCTTTACTCCTAAATAAACTAAGCAATTCAACAAGTAAGTCGATGTAAGTAGAAACAATTTCAAAAGTCAAGCAAAATATCGTATCACAAAATATCTGAGCAAATTCATGTTATTCCATGTGAAAATCGTGTCCTAAATTTCAATAGTTGTGTACCACTTCTCGGATACGATAGCGGTGACATTCGCGAAGCCAGCGATCCGCCGCCACCGAGGTGAATGGAAGATCCGTACGAGTCGTGAGTCGCGAGTCGTACGAGACGAGACGCAACCTCCACGAGCGACGGGAATAAGCCATTTCTGTTTTATGTTTGTTTGGCTCAGCCACGACAATACAGCTTTTGTGTCGAGTGTACATTTTAGCATTCATTATCAACAGATTACTTATGTGCATACTTGCATGCTGAACAAGAAATGCTCCAAATATTTTAATATTTAAAAGTTTGCATATATGCATTTAAATACAACGTTGTGGAGGGTAAATAAGCTTTTTGTAAACAGCGTGTCCCGACATCAAAGAAAAGAGAGTCAAGATTATTGTTCAGTGGTCGTGTTTACATTTCCCATCAATTAACCAACAGGCGTTGTCCACATGTTTTTTTTTTATAATTATTAACCCAATAATATTATTACAAAATAGCAGACTTAGCTACATTTGGTGCACATATTTATATACACACACGCACAAAGTTTGTTCTGATTCGGTTTTGCTGAAAAAAGAAATAAGTTAACATTTCAAACGAAGTAACTATTTGAAACTGAGTCAAAATCTTGCAAATGCCAACGGCACAAAACCGGCACGAGAAGATATTTCAAAGCTGCTTCATCGCCATTGTGAAGTTGACATTAGCACAAGTATAACGACCATCATATATTACATGGCATATATGTATATCATCCATCTTAATTACAAAAGCATATTCCGCAAGACAAAAACTGCGCGTTGTATCCACATGTGCTACAAATACCGACATCTTAAGATAGGCCTTCATTGTTTGACCATCCCTGAGCCCCGTCCCATTAACAGAATAATGGAAATATCTACGGGAGGGAAAATAAAATGTGGAGAAAGATTTCTCTGCAGGTAACTAAGCGGTCATTTGTAAGCGGTCGAGAAAAATGCTCACTCGTCCAGAAAAAATAATCGAGTGAAGGACGACAGAAGATATAACTACGTATTGCGGCTTGTTCGAGTGACGGCGGCGGCGGCGGCGGCGCTCTCAATTACACCATCAAACTCAAACAATCGACGCGGAATTTTAAATGTCTAGCCACTTTGATGAATTAAATAATTATTGGTACAATACGCTGATTGGCAGCTTACGCCAGCCTTACTGATTGGTAATCATTCTCCGCTCTTGTTTCCAATCTACTGTTTGCTCTGATAATAGAAAGCGGAGATAAGAGTCAAGCATGAATCTCGAAATTCAACAACCACAGAATTTGTAGAATTTTCATTACTGTGAGGGAATTTCTTTGTTTTATTGCGTTTTAATTACATTATACTCAGCAGGTCGATACACAGCACACACTCGGCACAGTTTTGCATATGAGTACATAAGGGATATTTGCGGTAGGTTAACAAATCTGTAATCTCGTTGGCGGGGAATTGGGGACATACCATTAAATTAATATCAGTGCTTAATTACGTCATTTCAGCTGCCGTTTCATAAAAAAGCCCGCATAAATGGAAATGAGAGCGTTTTCCACCTAAGTTGGTACTTATTGGTGATATTTTTAATGCAATCCTCGTCTCGTAATTGACTCAAAAAAGAAAATATGACACAAAGTACCTAATTGAATTCCAGTTTGTGAAGTGACTAAAAGGTATCATCGAAAAGTCTACACTGTTTCTATGAATTAAAAAAAAACATGTCCGCGGAAAGCTTAAAATATTATAAGTGTAAAGTTATAAAAATACGTATGTAAGTACAAATGTTTTAAAATAGGTATTAGACAAAAGAGATATAAGTGAGAAGCTCTGCTAAAAGTAGGTAGAGTGGGTTCCTAAACTTTAGGGAAAAAGTTTTCATTTGTGATGCGCCCCTATAATTTCACCAAAAAAATATAAGAAGAAATTTGAAAGATTTAAATAATATAACTACATAAATGATTTCTAAGTTTTCCTTAGTTTAATAATTAAGTTTTAGGATGTTTGTAGGTACCTATCATTGTAATTTATTTAAACTTTACTTTACAAGATCAACAAATTGAGATACCGGGACAAATATTTTTTTTTCAATTTTACAAACTCTATTTAGTCTTCAATACCTTTTCGTTTCAATTATTGTATAGGTAAGTAAATAGATGAGATTCTAAACAAAGGGTGACTTTGAAACAATTAACTCAGAGCTTCTTTACAAATTAATTCATTTGTACTTCTTTTCGTAGTTTAATTGTGGTTTTATTTTATCCAAATAACTAATTTTTAAATCCAAAAATACCTATAAAAATATTTTTCATTGTTAAAAAACTTATTTCTAACTTTTTGCATGATAAAATTGTTTATATACACCAAAAACGTAAAAAATATACGTTAAATAAACTTTTATTGTTAATTTAATACTTACACGTAAATGAAACATTAACGAACAAATCACGTGAAAGTTTCACAAATATCAATTGTTCCACAGGTGCTCCCCATGATAATTGAAAGTGACATTAGTCTTGTCATTTGAACACAATGGTGCCCGTATTAACAACGGCATGCTTTTAATAGCGTCGCGTAGCCGAGCTCGGCGCTACGGGTGGAAGGTTACATTAGGCGCGCGCTACGACTGCTACGAGCAGCGAGCTACGGACGTGCTACGCGTGGTCGTAAGGCTACGCCGAGAGCGCGAGTGATGCCGGGCACGAGCGGCCGTGGGAGGCGCGAGGCTCGGACTGGCTCCGCTCGCTGCTGGCTGCGAATAATCCATACCCGAGAGGCGAGGAGGCTGTATTTACCGGACCGAAGGGCGGTCGGGCGAGCGAGCTGCTCCCGCCGCCGCGCCGCGCCGCAGCCGCGTGCACGCCGCGCTCCTTCATGTTGACACAATTTCAAATAATGTCACATAATTTAGGGTCCGTACACTGATTGCGCTTCGCACGGTTACGTAAAGACTCTATCGATGGATCTGTCAATCGTTTAACGACGCCAATTTTTAATGCTGATTCTCTTAATTGAGTTTCTAAAGTAATGTAACTTTGAACAAACTCAAACAGTCGGTCAAACAAGTCACGAATTAATTCGAAATCACTACGTTCATCCTATGACTACTTTTCTTATACAATTTTCGACAAACGAAAACGGTAGCCTTAATACTTCAGCTGTAAAAATAGTACCTACTTCATTATTGGTTATAAAGTTAGGGGCACTGAGCAAAAAGATAAGTCTTGAACTATTAAAATGATGGTAGAGAGGTAGAGAAAGGGGGGAGAGGTAGAAGATACCTGACTGCGTGCTTATCTAACTTACAAAGAGTTGAGAAAAGTTGAATTTGCAAGTTTAAAAGGCATGTTTTACCACCTGAGATAAGCGACAACTGGGGATAAATTCTAAAGTACGACCTGTAACTAGTATAAGATTGTTTCAACCTTATTTGAATATATCCAGTAATCGTAACATTAAAGTACGTCGAAAAATATTTTTGCATAATTCACTTTACTAAAAACGAACTAGCTGACTCGGCAAACGTTGTTTTGCCATACAAAAAAAAAACTCTACCACCTATTCTCATACCTACCGAATATACACACACAAAATTTTATGAAAATCGGTCGAGCCGTTTCGGAGGAGTTCGGTAACAAACACCGTGACACGAGAGTTTTATATATTAGAAGATTATGAAACATATAACAGCTACGCTCACATAATTTAATTTGCGAAGCTTTGAACTGTTTGTGCATGTGTGTCTTTGTTTACACGATACGATATAGGTAAAACGTATCCAACACCATGATCACCGTCAGGTATACATTTCATTATATGAATATCTGAGCGCGGAGGCAACATAAATCACTCGTACGGTTAAGGTAAATCATAAAGATGCGATCGGTAATATCGTTTTTATTGCCTCCTCTTGTAATTTAGCAAATTCATCATTAGCACCTATAATGTCGGACTTATGAGGGTAGTCGGGTCTTTTGTCGTAGAAAATGAGGGTAATCGTTACCTACACGACTAGGGAGTTTGAAGTTAGTGTAATTAAGTAGTCTGTTGTCATTTTTTGCCGCAGCTCGGGGTTGAATTTGTGCCCGGCGTGGAGATAAGCTCCCACTGCTTTTACTGCAAGTATGAAAACTAACATATGATACCGGTATCTCCGCCTAATGCCCCAAATCTTACCAAAGTTATTACAGTTATAATTTTGAAAAATCCTTATTCATGGCTGGGTTAACCAATAACAGGAAAAGTGCTTTTTTGTATAAATCAACGTGTAATTTTAACTGATTCTTCTTTTCCAATTCCACTCTAAGTCGAAAAGGGTGGAGCACAAACAAAGTCCAGCGACGCGAGTTTCTTGTTCTTTGTTGTTCCTATAACAATAAATAAGGTTGACGTGACCGGTTTATTAGTAGCTGCATTAGCTGAGGTACGACTGTACGAGTAGGTAAGCTCTACCAACAAATGAGATTTCGGGTATCGGACGCGCGCCTGCAGATACAACTCCTTAAATGGGACATCTGGGAAAATATGCCAACAAAATAGCGTAAAATATAAATTTGTCGGCCAGTTACTTCGTTCCGATCGCGGCCATCAGTGCCGAGTCCTGTTTGTTTATTGACCATATCCTTTGTGTCCAAATGGCTTTTGAGAATGATTTAATGCCTGCGCACTCCCGGCCTGCTCCGTTTCGTACAATTTTTATTCATAACCGCAAACAATAACCTTTAGCTAAATCTAAAATGTTCACTTTTATGTTAGGGATTGAAATGTTTTCATACAACGAGTCGAACCCAAATATTTTATATTCTGATTTCTGATCAATCCAAAACTTTGGGATAAAGAGTAACGCTGGCTCGTAAAACGTTAAGTTTTATTGCAGACGGAAAATTTTCTGAGAAATATATAAGATTTCTAGCAATTCTTGTAGGAAACGGCGGAAAGGTAAGATCGAGAGTAAAGTGTATGACACGAAGGGCAGCGCCTCCCGAGAGTACGGTGAGATGTGCGGGCGGGCGGGCTGGCGGGCTGGCGGGCTGGCGGGTCGCGCTCTGACGGCCGCTTATGAATGCTTCACACCCTTTTCAATACAGCCACCAAAAGATTTTACACGTTGATGCTTCTTTACTAACCTCCTTCTATTGTTATTCTAATAGAATTTTTGGAGATATTTCTGTGCCATTGTTAATATTTATTTACTTACACGTGCGTATACTTGAACATGAATCGTTAAGCATCCTACATGACATGATATTTACTTCTCTTTTTTTTAAATCTAGCGGTTTTTTTAAGGTATTTAAAGGAGTTCGTTGCTAAATAACAACAGTTGGTGTGGTTAATTCTTCAAAGTCTAGCAGCGCTTGCCGAGGTGGGTACGTGGATGGGTGTCCATCAATTATATTTTATAGTTAGCTTGGAAAGCACTTAGTCCCAACCGTTGGTCCCAACTGGCATTTGAAGACCTATGACAGTCTTTACGGAGAGTATGAGGCCTGAGAATCTCACACCAGCTTTGCCAAGTAACTGAATTCTGGAGGTCAAACAGGCAGTCAAATCAATCAGCTTTTTCCCAACTATGTACAATGGATCGGCTTGACAGTCGCACCATGTGGAATGCTGGTACTCAACTGTATCTGGGGGCTACCGCGCCCCCGCCAAGACGAGCCAAGCAAAGCGTAAAAGCACTGCCTAGCTTTCCTCGAACAGCTTCGTTGTTTTGTTGAAACCTCATAACTTGGTCCAGTTAGTCTAGAAGGCGTTCCCCATATAGTTCGGAAAAGGCTAGGCATAGTAATTGAGTTCTCAATATGATTTTATCAATAAGTATTCATTATTTGACTCCGGCGTGTAAATGTCAAGACGTGACATAATTGAGTAGATAGGATGTAGATACCTAATCATAAATCAGATGAATATTACATAACGAATTAGACAAATTTACTATACAATACCGCCTAGCGACTCCCAGATAATGAGTCCGCATACATTCTAAGACAACTTCGTCGCTGTTTCTCATTATTAAACATAAAATACATATTGAATACCGTGTGAACAAACATCGTAGCTTGTTATCCGCCGTTACTAACACAGTAACTCTATTAGGAAGGAGCGTTTATGGAGTATAGTTAACCTTAATTCACCGTGAGCCTACCTAACAGTAAATTAACCAGTGGAATATTGTAGGCAGTGTGAACATGAACACGTCTCAGCCGGCAGACGCTTACAATCACGTTGTTTTAAAGAATTTTAGTGGTAAATGAAACTTAATATCGCGGGTTAATTTAGCGAACTCCTGCAGGGTTTCAGATTAAAAATTTACACCGTAGACTTTAAACAAAGATGTGCAACTTCTGGAATCGTAACTTCACAAACTTTATATTGTAAAGGAATTTGATAACAGTGTGAATTCAAAATGAAATGAGAGCGTGATGCGTTTCAGGGTTTTCCTCAGGTCAATGTTAATATGCCAAGGATATGACAGGACGGGCGTGAAGCACAACACCACACGCCACGCAGTATGGCATAGGTGACACCCGGGGCGGATAATGTCACTTCACAAATGAACCCCTCCCCCCCCCCCCCTAGAACAATAGCGAGCCCCCTAGGCAAGAGCGAGCGAAACGAGCTCTAAAATTTTTGAATCCCGCCTCGGATAGATTTTTTTTCTTTTATCATTCATACTTCAATAGAAGTTACTTTATGAACTGATGCAAGAAAGCTCATCAACTGAGAAAGAGCAAAACACAAGATATTTTTTTTGTATATATTTCAATAGAAGAACCTTTATGTACTGATGCAAGAAAGCTCATTTACTGAAAGAGGGCAGAACACAAGAGCGAGCTAAGCGAGCTCGAAAATTCATAGTTTTTGTATGTGAATTACTTATATGTATAACCAATTACATGGAACTTAAACATAACTGACAGAGAGTGAGTGTTACACCCCAAAAAGGTTTTATTTTCTTTTAATCATTCATTCATTCATAAACAAATAAGTCGTTTCGTTGAGTTATACAAAAAAAAAACACAAGAAAAAACGAGAGTGCAGAATGTAAGAGCGAGCGAAACGAGCTCGAAGTTTTTACACCCCACCTCGGAGAGGTTTCATTACGTCAACCGTTTAGGGGTGACACCCGACCCGACCGTGACAAAAAAGTTAAAGAACGGTCGAGTGACACCCCTAAATGCAGAATACCTGAAGAACTCAAGTTTTTGCACCTCATCTCGGAAGGGTTTTACTGTCTTTTGATAATTCATACATCTTTTGTTTATTTATACAGAAAAGCTCTTGAAGGTAGAGAGTGCAGAATGAATGAACGAGCGAAGCGAGCTCAAAAATTTTGCACCCCACTCCCGACAGGTTTCATTGCGTCAAACGTTTAGGGGTGACACCCGACAGTGACAGAAACCAGTCAACGAACGATTGGGTGTCACCCCTATCGGGTGTCACCCGGTGTGGGCCGCCCCCCTCGCTCTCCCCTCGCTACGCTACTGACGCCACGCCAACACCGCACTCCTTCACGTGCCGTTTATTTTTATTATCAATAAGGTGTAAATAAGATTGATTTACTCTATCTCCCATATGTAAAGGATCACATCGAATCGCTTTGGCAAATATAATTCCTTTCGTTATCTTTCAGATTTATATTTTGTAGCTTACGTGATATGCTAACGTGGATGGACCCTAACTGCTAGTATAACCATAAGTATCAAATATGTAGTACAAACGGCTTGGAATAAAAAGGCTGTCAGAGAAAACTGACAGACAGACATCGCTGTGATTCCATTAGTGATTCATTTCACAAATGCTATGAAACGCTAAAATACGCACACTAAAATACTCTCATACGAAAGACAGACGGTAGGTATTGATGTAGTTAAGTTTATGTGCGGCCGTGTTTGAGGTCAATAATGAGAAGTACGGTGAATGGGATTGCTCAGCACACATGCGTCTCACCTATCGCTCTTAAATACGCCGGCGTCGCGCAGATACTCGACGTAAAAGTAAATGTTTGTGTTGTACCGAATCGATGTCCCATTCCAAACTTTGTCATCGTATGTACTTACAATAACATTACAAAGTTAAGGGTCGCGGAAGTTCTGTGACAAACTGCGGGAAATACAGTTATCTTGATAGTTGTAGAAACAAAACGACGATGCGAGAGACGGCTTTTGTTTTATTACCTGCTAGGTATAGGTAGATCTCAGAATCGACTTACGTCAATAAGGCGACATTGAAGTGCCAGAAACTTGGTGATTTAATAATAATAAACATAGGCGCGAATGGCGCAGCCGATTTTTTCGTTGTGGTGACACATCTCTTTAATGTGTTTCAGAAAGAAAGTGTCGCTAAGTACCAACGAGTCAGTAGCTGTCAAGGCTACAACTTGTTACCAACATCCTGAATATGGCACTTTCTTGGGTAGCCCCGTTTGTAAATTATTTTGCCTCAATACCTTTATTGAAATAAGTTAGGTCAGACAACGTTTAAGCTTCTTAGCTATTCATAAAACCATGCTTGCTGCTTAAATATTTACCACTAATCGCGCCGCAAAAAAAGTGTGACACGTTACAACTCCTTTGTGAATTTGAAAAACTGAAATCCATTTTAACTGACTGACTCGCATGTGAAACGAAGTAATTTATATTATCCAACAAAGGCTTCTCAGGTTTTGTGACAGTATAGACTATATTGCATTGTTGTAGCTGAAACGCTGCTGTAAACAATTCTCTGAACTCGTGTTGTAATCATGCAGCCATCGCCATCAGCTACAGCTTCACCATTCTCGCTGAAATCCCACCAACCTGTCAGAGAACCTACTGCTGCTAAGGCAAGTATAGACTATAAATCATGAAAACAAGTTGATTTTCCAGGAAAATTTGAGTTTTTTTTTTAGAACTAGTTCTTTGATCTTTATTGCACGCTAGCTTTTGTTTGCGCCTTATTTTAGTTTTCTTCTTGATCTTGCCTCATAATGATCAACTGTATGGAATCTGGAATACTTTTTGCCTCAGCAGTATTATCCAACTCTCTCTAGAGCCGTAACTAAGTTTCAAACTTCAACTTGCATACTTATGAAACGTGCCTCGATGTAAAATTTTCCTTGATACATAACATAACATAACTAATCAAGTAGGTTTCTAAGTTAAACGTTAAGTATTATATAATGTTGATGTTGAGTGAAACCAGGTCTGTTCCTTCTGTTCGTAGACGCCAACGCAACGCAAACATTAATCACGGTACTTCCAGAGATAATATACCAACACAAGATGTATTCTTTGACTCGCTAAGTAAACGCACGCCGCGAGCTCCGGTACAAGACGTCGACTATGTGATCAGCTGAATTAAAATTTTAAAAGCACTGTCGAATACCCAGACTGGCGTCTTATAACATGCTGAAAGTTCACTTTATTTACTTACACTACCTGACTTTACACTGTAATAGCTTTAATTGTTTTTTTGCAAGTACAGTATAAAGCTCGACGATTGTTTTTATTACAGTCTAGAAACATTGTAAGTTTAACATTTTGTTTCGAGGGGCGACAGAACATTCATTTAACAGAGAACTTTTTATGGTTCCGTCAGAAAGAAAACAACCTTTACTAATAGGAATTCCTTCGGATACTGTAAATAGGAAGACGTGCAAGGGGAACACTGTTATCTGGATTCATAATATTTTCTCGGACTCGGACTTTACTTTCGGCTTTAGCGGAAAACCTGTTTTTATGTTGGTATTATTGGGTATAAAAGGACTGTGTGGAATGTGGATCCACATACAATATAATATGTAGTTGAAGATTTTCGGGCTCACAACTGGTAACATATTTTTGTATAGGACAATATGTTGTGTCTGTTATATTATACTACTTACACTAGGTTTCATTATAAGTACAATACATATTGTACATTATTAAGGAATACATAAAATGTTTTTGCGTTCTCTCAATAACGATATCAAACTTAGTAAGCAAGAATATACAATTGCCAACGATATTTTAACAACTGCTTTAGTATTGTGGTCTACCATGCAATACCGTAGGCAGCCAAAATGATGTACAATTATTGTAGTTTGTATCGAATAATAAGCAATGTATCGTATAGAGGCCGACAGAATATAATAATATGTACGATATAATACCACTATTCATTAATGTAATTTCTCGTTTGCCAAGGTTTATACGAGCGTCAGTGCCAAGATCTTCCTCTACATATAAGAGCGCGGTGGTTCGGGTTATCATAACTGTAGTCTGCTAATATCCTCTCAAATCCCCCTCTTTATGTCTCAGAGCTGTCAGCCCGAACTGACCTCCAATATCCTATCTGTTATCCAACTAGCGTTGCTAAGACACCGACGTAGAAATGGGGGAATTCGATGTTTCATTTGAAGTTTTATTCAAATAAGTATTATGAAATTAATTCATTGATTGTTAACGCGAGGTAGTTGTCGTTTTTAATTAATTTAAATGGCTAGAAACTATTGCTTGATTTGTCTGGAATTATTCAATCTATATATATATTAATCAATGCCACTTTTCGTTGTAATTTTATAACTCAAGAACCAACTATCACCTCAATCATCAACTCAAGAATCACCTATCCAAACCAAATGTTTAGGCTTTGTTCGGACTATTTAGTAGATGGTTTATGTGAAGTTTAGGGTTTAGGGAGGGTTTAGGTAGGGTAGGTAGGGTAGGTAGGGTAGGTAGGGTAGGTAGGGTAGGTAGGGTAGGTAGGGTAGGTAGGGTAGGTAGGGTAGGTAGGGTAGGTAGGGTAGGTAGGGTAGGTAGGGTAGGTAGGGTAGGTAGGGTAGGTAGGGTAGGTAGGGTAGGCAGGGTGGCAGGGTAGGCAGGGTAGGCAGGGTAGGCAGGGTAGGCAGGGTAGGCAGGGTAGGCAGGGTAGGCAGGGTAGAATAGGTAACGTCTAGGTAAGCGTGCTCCATCTACGACCATATCATCGCTTACGCACGCATAGGCACGCGTTTGACCACTAGTACCGACCGATAGTAAAAAAAAAAATGTAAACGTATGTATTACTTTATGACGCTAGTGTTCACTGGAGTTCTCAATAATATTAATAATTGACTCTTATGAGTCAATGTTATCATTGATGGCGCTTATGGCAAAGCCGCACAGGTCGATCTATCAGTTTAAGCTGTGCTTACCGCGGTTCCTATTTTTACATACCCATACCTCTCCATGCCTCGGATAAAACGTTAAGCCATTGGTCCCGGCTCGCATTCGTGAACCTTTGACAGTCATTACGGGTCGCCAGAAGCCCGAAAGTCTGACAACCAGTCTTACCAAGGGGTATCGTATTACTCAGTAACTGGATTGTGGAGGTCAGATAGCCAGTCACTCTATATAAAATACTGGTATTCAGCTGCATCCGGTTAGACTGAAAACCGACCCCAACATAGTTGAGAATAGACTAGGCGGATGATGGTGACTCATAGCATTTTAATTGTGGTAAATAAATAAATAAAAAAACAAGCTGAGCTAACACCACATGAAAAAAAAATGTTATTACAGTTAGCTTGTATAACCGTTATTAGTGTGTTGTACTTAAATGAGAAAAAAGAATACTAGGTACGTCAAACGTACCTACTTCAATAGAACATTACAGTGCTACCATCAGATCTGACCGAAATCCATCTCCATCCATGGGTGGCACTTACGGCCTCAAGAAATCAATATCTATCACAGAAGGAGCCTATTAATAAAAGCAAATCGTGAAAACTGCATAGTTTTGTTAATGAATGTCCATCATCTAACACGCGTCTGAGGCTCGAAATAAGATTTTTTTTAAGGAGCGTTCGCGTGGCTATCTTTAACTTATATACCGCATAAAGCTATCAGCTATACTATAGACTTATTTTTCACAAAAGAATCGTCAACAAAAAAATATAAAATTTTTGTCCTCGTCTGTACAAACTCGGTGGTTTTCAGAGATAAAATGTTTTGTTACAGTAATAGCCGGTACTAAGCAATAACTTGACATGCAGTAGAACTCTATTGGTCATCAGGCCAGGCTCCATAGAAAAGTGCCCATCATTCAATTGTTATTTCTAAACAGACGGTCATCCCTATATATCTATATCTATGAACTAGCGGACACACGAACACATGTTAGGTGAGATCTATGATTTAATGGATTTGACATACATATATGTCACATATGATAGACCAGCAGCAAGCAGAGTATAAATAATATTGAATTATACGATTGCGATTGTAGTTCTCCACGTTAAAGCCCTGTTGACCTGACCTCACTTATACTAGCTGTAAAAAAGAATGAATAAAACCTCTATATTGAAAAATAACCTTATTTGTTGACGTCTAGTATGCTTGGGAGAAAAATAAATTTGCTCTGTTGGTTGGATATGGGGAGCCCGGGGCACTCGCCAACGACGTCTTATTGAATGCAGATCGTCGACTTGATACCCACCTATTTATTTGCATTGTTCAGGTTTGTCCTTGGTCCTTATGTTTAATAGAAAGTAATATGTGATTTCTTATTTGATAAAATAGATTCAAAGCTTCTTTGTTTTCAAATAAATTACATTATTTAGGTACCTATAGTGAATTATTTGCGTGAATGTAAAAGGTAAAACTAAGGCAGGTGCTCTGTAGCTAGGTTGGTGTCAGAACGTTATTCAATTGTCACAATTCCAAGATCGAATCAAAAGACTATACAGATTCTATAGCGGGAATTCAGGATACCTATACTTTATTAGGGTTCCGAAAAAAAAAACCCTTATAGGATCACTCGGGTGTCTGTCTGTCCGTCTGTCACAGCTAGTTTTCTCCGGATCCACTGCACCGATTCTGTTGAAATTTAGTACACATGTGGACTTCTATGACCCAAACACGGGCGCGATACGTAAATTATTAAATTTTTAGTATGGGGTTCACCATTGGGGGTCAAACTAGAAAATTAAAAAAAAAGGTTATTGAACAATATTGTGTGACATATCAAATGAAAGGGCTTACTGTGAGGGTTTTAATTATATTTTTTTCATAATTTTAAAATAAATGGTTTTGAAGTTATTCAAGAAATTAGACGAAAAATGACCATTCCCCCCCTTGTCTCCGGAACTACTGAGCCTAAAATTTTGAAAAAAATGGAGATAATAGAGAATGGAGAGAAGATTACAGGAAAACCTATTAGAAGTCTGTAGTGTTAAAATAACATGTTAAAAAAATTCGTTCGGAACCCTTTGCACGCGAGTCCGACTCGCACTTGGCCAGTTTTTTTTTTATTTGTACGTGGTCCGCTGATATTCAATCACGTCAAACAATTTTTGGAAACCTCATCCTTTATTAAGTAATTACTGTTTCACGTAGATTCTTTTCCGGTATCAGAATAGGTTGGTTTTGTATAGTGTGTATAAATAACAACATATTTTATTTATGGTAACCGTAAGGTATTGCATGCTGGCAATTGATTTATCGGTAGATCGGGACTATGAGATGTCCCGCTTCCCACATTATTCACTAAACACATCATACAAATATTATGGGCGCACCATTCCGAAATAGGGATATATTACTAACACTCGCCAATATTTTTGTAGCTTACATAAAATGTACTTTAGCGCCACGGGTAGCCCGGGTAATCGGGTAGGCTTACCTCTGTTTTATTCAGATTTGTTTTTTAACCCTCAATCGCTTGTGATCTGTTTGGCTGCTTTTGATATAAAATATGTGGAAAAGTAGACGTTTTCAGTTAACAGGTTGTTTGACGAAAACGATACATCGCGTGCCGTGCTGCTGAGCGGATGAACTCAGGAAAACTCTCGACATAACACAGAGCTAAGTAGTACTTACCTAGGGATAAGTACACATGACATTGTAATTATAATCTTGAGGTCATGTTGAGGTTTACTTTAAACTGACGCTTATGAAGATGTAAACTATTTTTATTTATTTAACTGACCATCCTTCTGTTTTAAGCCTCAGATTTTGGGAGAAGTTTTATTTTGACCTAATACCTACGTTAGATCAGCAGTTCCCAAAGATCACTGGCCTGCAACCGCCACCTTAAAAACTTGAAAGTTCGTAAATCATTTACTATCATTAAAACTCGGTTACAATAAAAAATTATAGCTTATTAATTGCAAGGGTTACTAGTTCAATGAGAAGTTTTTAGTGGTGTTCAATGTTTGATCAGTCGATTTATGAATAATTGAAAAAATCCTTTAAAATGATAACAAAAAGTCAATCTGCGCAAACCCTTTATTAAAACCACCTATTTACAACGCAAAATGAAAGAGTCAACATACATTTATATCTAGCCATTATTCTGAAATTTCATCATCATTACAAATAAATTAAAGGTTAAAGTTCGTCATTGTCAGCGTTCATGAGTTGTAAGTAAGAGCGTCCCTCGTACCCTTGGTAGTCAATAGAGGCCGCCGCCTGTTTGCACTTTTCCTCTGTTTTGGGAACCTCCATAACCCTCGCCAGTGCGAACGCCGTCAGATCCTCGCAGCACATCATGCCGAGCCATCGCTCAACAAGTTTCATCCTCACGTCTGCATACTGTATCAACGGCTGCGGCATCGGACGTCCTGTAACATAAACCATTACTTACTCACTTCTCCATCCAACTTTAAGTTTGTGCCACTTATCCAGTTTACCTCGTTTTCAGTAGCTAATCTCATTTGTAATGCCCTAAGTGCAAATTAGGTGCTTTAGTACTATTTCTAAATTCTGAGAACATGGAGTGGCTATTTAGTAAGTAAAACAAGCTGAAAAGGAATTGTTGCCTGGAGAACATTGGTTCTAAAAAAAGTAAAGACTGGACAACAATGTTAACGACTAAAACAGTAAAGGTCATTAGGAGAAGACCATGAAAAACTGAAAAAAAAATGTTTGAAATGCGACCTGTTTATTATCATTATGAGCCAAGTCGAGCGGGAAAAGTTAGGAGCGGAAATGGCAGCGGGGGGAGTGGGGCGGGGGAAATATAGCGCACCTTTATTGCGCTGTTCGTTTTTGACGACGGCGCGGAAGGCGCCTGGCGTCCCAGCGAATATGAACAGCACCTCCACACCAGGCTTCGCGTTCATGAACAAGGTTGCCTTCTCCCATTCCAATTCAGTGTCACCACTCACTGCCTCGTAAACCTCTCTAAATTTTTTTACCCTCTAAAAGCAAAAAATATTATTTATGTATAGATTATATTCAAGGACTGAATACCTATTCATTACATAGTAAAATTATTTCACGCATTGTTCTTTTTTTCTATAACAACAAACTCTACGAACGGAACATCATCCAATAAAACAACGTAACAAGCTGCACAAAAGCAAAAATATGTCAAAGGTGCATTTTTTTCAGTCAAAGTCAGTTTCTTTGATATACAAAATAACACCTGGACGTGGACATATAAAAAGGATTGTCGAAATGTGCGGGGACAATACGTAGGTAGGCAAAAAAGTAAATTGGGTTACATCCCAATACACAGGAAGAAAATATACAATCATGTAGCTGCGATTGTCAAGAATATTTTTTTGTCGTAGACAGGTATCATATTGAGTGAGAAACTTGCTCGGCGGGGTGGCATTATAAGATTCATAAATACAGTCCGTTTTAATCATCAAAAATGTTCTATGTACTCGTATCTATCGAAGACACGATATATGCGCAAAAAAGAAAAAGACGGTACTCTAAAATGTTTTTTGCCTACCTACTTAGTCCCTTAAAAAATTGGACGATGAAATAAATCAGGCTATATAAATAATAAAAAAAATAGTTCTTACAGTTTTACCAGCTAACGAGAAAACGATCGGGTTTAGCTCAGTAGTATTAGACCAAAAGTAAAATATTTTCCACATTGAATCGATGAGTGCGTATGGGTTGAATCGGGCTGATATTTCGAACTTCTCGCAGGTGGTGATGTTGGGCGGGTAGAGGGACGGCTGGGCCAGCACTGGGCCAGGCAGCGCCACTGCACTGAGCGCAACTATGCCGAATATCCGCGCGCACGTAAACATTGCTGTTACAGTTCGGGTTGTAATTATGCTGTGCTCTTTACGGTCACGGCTTTATATACCAACACCGGCCATAGATTTGGTAAGTTTGCAGACGATGCAAATCGTATTGTGCACGAATAATTATGTTTTGCGTAAATTGTACCTAATAAAAGAGAAAAAAATTGATTGTAGGTCGGATCATTACACTGCTAAAAACCCTTGTCTAAGCACTGGCACTTGTATATTATTAGCATTACCCTTCCGTCATTATTATTGTAACAAAAACCTTGGTCTTTCGTAAAGATTTGATTTCATAACAATTTATCTAATTTCATTAAAAAATATAAACATTTTATTATTATCTAGTTACATGCTTGTCGTAGCAACCTCGTAGCATCGTAGCGTAGCACTCGTAGGCTTCGGTCTACGAATTTTACCTTACCGCACTTACTTATTATTATACTCACTTATTGTTTTAATAAAACTTTCTTAAAAAGAAAAAAAAAGACGTATCTGTTGTATTGACGAAAATATTTTAATCTTTGTTTTAACGGACGGATCGAAATTTGCCGTCGAAACTACGGGTTTGCAAAACATTCTTCGATATCCGAAAAAATGAATAAACAATGCATAGCAGCGTGCTTACTCACTTTACATGAATCAATAATACCTTAAAAGAAAACAACAAACATAGGAAGATACATTATTATACTGTTATGTTTGCCCAATTGGCAAAACAATAGGTAGGTAAGCCTATCAATTTTGTTCGTAACTTTACGAGTATGTAATTTAGTGAGCAGAGTTTTACATTTATATAGTCAACATACTTACTTACATTTGCACGTACGTGTTTATTGGACGTGAAATCTATTTATTCGTTTCAAAGAGCTCGTTACTCTGTCGGTATCATTTGACATTATATTTATCACCGGCACAACTGAATGTCTTCTGTGCAATTTGCACTAAACATTCCTTCTCGAGTGCAGCTCGTAAACCACGTCACCTGCTCTCTAGGAACTAGCGAATTAAAGTAGTTCTCAGAAATTCTAGACTTCATTCCCCATTTCACGTGAAAATATATCCAGAATATATTTTGTTTAATCCGAGAGACCCTGACCTGTTCATGTGCTTAATTACTAAATTAATGAAACCACTTTCATCTCAGAGATTCTGTTTGGATTCTAGATGAGTGTTCGAATAACTAATTTCAGCTTTATGATAATCAGTGCTCATTTAAATATGAATTAAATTTCATAAAAATAACACTCTTTCGATTACATATTCGGGTCACCACCCTTTAACTCTATCGATCTGTGACATGAGCTCGTCTCTTGTTTAGATGGGAGGACATTATTTACCCATTTTAGTTGGCAGTGATTAAAATAGGCTTTCTCGCTACGGCCTATTTTGAACAATGTACATAATATACTCTTGTAATGATGATTGATGTAATGTTAATTTTTTATAAATCTTAGACTTTTATTCAAGCTAAAAAGTAATATTAAATAAGCAACAAATCCTAAATATATACATATGAATATACAAAAACAAATACACTCAGGCGTCGAAGAATTCCTCCGCATCGCTGTCATCCGGAAACGTGCCCAGAAAACTGGCAGCATTGCCACGTTGAATGGCAATACTAATTCTTTGAGCAAAGAACGAGCCAGCCCTCAGGTCACGCAGTGTCGATCAGTCGGCGAGAAATATCCTTAAAAAGGAGACGCGCACTCGGACCCCATGACCTTAGTGTTTCGACCCCAAACGGCTCAAAACTGTAATTACCAATAAGGTTACAGTATTTGCGCCGCTTGAGGGCCTCAGCAGTCGCAGCAGCAGCGCCGGCACAGCTCGCCGTACTTGGAACATGTGATGGCGCAAGGGTGTCGACACATGTAGCGTCCCACACCAGAGGCCTACCCACCTTCCACGGCACCAACGTCATACCATCTGGTCTCTTCCCATCGTCACGTACCAAGCCATTAGGTTCTAATACTGCAGGTACGCCGGCGGTGACATGAGCTCGACGAATAATATCATTGATGCTAGCATGCCGTGCTATGCGGCCTGCGCTCTCGCAGCAGGAAAGGCCATGGTGTCTGAGGCTGTCGACAGCTTCTCCGCAGTGACACCGATGCGGAGCAACACAAGGTGCGCCTAAGCGGAGACAGACCGCGATCCGAAACGATGCGTCATCCATTATAGTACCTATGGTGAATGACGGGAGTGATACCTCTATATACTCTTAGTTATATAGAGGTTGGAAGCAATTCTCCTCATAATGGGGAAGAAGCTTTGGCTGGTGCTGATACACCAGCAAAAGCTGTCCTCCATCATCATTGTTCTCCATCACAAGGTTTATTTACCTCAATAAATACACGTTTTACATAAAGTCTTAGATAAAAAATCGCTTGGAGTCTAAAAGAGAAATTGAGGTATGCATCGTTTTGAACCGATGCCAACAAGTTAAGAAATATAGAAAAATTGCCAGCTTTTAAACGAGTAGATACACAAAGCGTAGACAAGGAAAGCTTACGCTTATTGTGATACCGTCTACTTATTACATTATTACGGTTTCGTGTATTTGGTTCGAAGAGGGTAGACAGAGGTTTGGTTGCTATTTAATGGTTAGGGGAAGGTAGATTAACGACCCTTTCGTCATTTGCTAGAGATACAGCTGCTTCTTCAAACAAATTTTGACTGACCAGTTAGTAAGTGTTTACTGTGGTAAAACAATTTGTAGTGTGTAAAAAATAAAACGAAACATTTGGAACCAAACACAATCAAGTATGCAAACAGGTACAAAATTATTCAAAGCAAAAAACCTAATTCTTTCCTACCGCCTCTCTGCAATAGCGTATCTTGACAAGAAGGTTCCGTAGTCATAAGGAACCCGTATAATTTCGGCCTGCCCTCCATCCGTCTGTCTTATCCGACCTCATATCACAAACTCATGATTCCCTCAATTTGTCACCGTTTTAAGAAATTTCACAGGCGGATGAAAAGCGGCTGCAAAAAGATTTGCTACGTTAGCTTTAAGAGGACAACATTTATTTTTACTTGAAATTCCGCGGACTGGTTCGAGTTAGGGTCGCTTTCGATAGCCGTTATGAAATCAATCATGCTGTATTGGTGTGTAATGAATAGGCTGAAAATTGAATTTTCAACTTCAACTCTTGATTTGTGGCTTTTGTGGAGGTCACCGTTATGTAAGACCATCAAACGCAGGAGTTCGTACGCCGGAAATAAATTATGAATGAACCTTCACAGGATTAGTTTGAAGGGAACTTAAAATCGAAAAGTGCTGTACATTTTAAACTTATTATAACTAGAGCTACTAAGTTAATTCGACGTCGATTACTAAATCGTGAAAATCGATGGAATAAAGATTTAATCACACTCTCATTTTAGCAATCGATAGATCGGCGCTGAATTGTTTTTTTCGGGCGAATGTTTTTATTATTTAAATGGTTTCTCCCTACCTCCCAGGCGGCGCAACTTGATTAGACGGAAGAGAGTCTGTATCAAAGTGATATCTGAGATTATCTGGGACATTGATTTAGAATTAGATTCCTAGTTTGAATGCTAATTGATTGGATTAGTAGACACCTAATGCACTCTTTAGTCTGTCTCATGTGGAGCGTGTGTATATAAACCACAGCATTACTTTTCTAAATAGATATAATGAAAAACATGATCTAATTTAATAGATGAGGTGATGTAATTATTTCATGTCATTATTTTTACTTCATTGGTTTCCTCGTAAGCGCAGCTGCTGAAAGTGAGAGCCTGGGGTCAATTCTGCGGTCAGACAGTGTTTTGAGAAATGGCCTTTTCTGAAACTGAAATTCTAAGTAGCTATCTCCTCACTACGATATTGACTGAGCTCATCTCCAGCAAAATATGGCTGTAGCATATGACCTACATACGTAGGTACCTATGTGTGACAGTGTGTGGTGTGATCTTTCCTATTTCAGAGAATGATTGAGATCTGAAAATATATTTTATCGAAGTAAATATATGAAACCGTACAATATATGTAGTACAGTATAGATCAAGTAGGGTAAGGACACGATCGCCTGCAGTGTGCGCAGCGCACTGGGATTTCATCGGAGCGAAGCCCCAATCACCACCGTAAATAATAATATATTATTCACCACGACTATTCTATACAAACCTAAAACTTATACTTCGAAACGGACTTTTACAGCGCTTTCTCAATATTCAATTTCGTTGTTTAAACAAAGAAATTGGATTGTAGGAAACGATTATACTCGTGCAGCAAAATCTTGCAATTTGAATTATTGATGAGGTTATGACGTAACTTATTATTTCTAGTGGGTTCTTCTTGTGTTCCATTTGTGGTAACTGGAACAGGTAGGAAAGAAAGAAAAAAAAATCTCACAAACCACTGACTAGAATAAAATTATATCTACCTGCAAAGGGAGATAAGTATAGGTCCTACATCTGAGTTTGTATTTGTTTTATTTTTAATGTTACCTAGTGATAATAGCCTTAACAAAATCCGAGAAATCTATTAGGTACCTACCTAAGTAGGTACATAAAATTATTAATTACTAACGGATGTCACGCGATTTCACCAGCGTAGTTCCCGTTCCCGTGGGAGTACGGGGATAAAATATAACTTATGTTACTCGCTGATAATGTAGCTATCCATTGCTGAAAGAGTTTTTCAAACCGGTCCAGTAGTTCTTAAATTTATTCGTTACATACAAAAATACAAATCTTTCCTCTTTTTGATATATTAAGTACTAGCTTCTGCCAGCGGCTTTGCCCGCGTAGTCCCTAGGGAACATACTTCTGGGATAAAAAGTAGGTAGTAGTTCTTTCTCAGGCTCTAGACTATCTGTGTACCAAATTTCATTTAAATCGGTTCAGTAGTTTCGGCGTGAAAGCGCGACAGACAGACAGAGTTACTTTCCTATTTATAATATTAGTAACGATTAAGTATATTAAATATATTAAGTATTAAATATAGAAGTATAGATATAGAAGTATAGATTTCGTATCGAAAACACAACATTACCGACTTGTTCGACACGCAGCTTCAATGTACTCAAACAAAACGGTGTAACATAGACATCCTTCTCAGTAGAGACATAGAGAGGTCTTGTGCAAACTATATTTGTTATCATAATATTGTGATGGCGGCGTTAATTGAATAGATAAAACAAGTGTGCATGTTGCGAGCAGAGAGCAGTGAGCCGCACCGAGCCGCGCCGAGCCGCGCCAGCGAGTCAGCGACGTCTGCCGTATCTGTATATCTGTCCACCTAGACTTTCAACCGCACCTACTCCAGATAACAGAATTAAATTTTAATTCAATTTCCCAACGAAATAATCATGTTTAATAGTTCTGAGCAACTGTAACTCGCTCGTACTGAATTCATATTGTATCAGTGTGTTCAGATAACTAACCAGGCGGCAGATAGACGTAATTGACTTGCATGAGACAGCTATTGTGATTTGACTAGATATCTATGTAGCCTATGTAGGTAATACAATTACTTCTGCTATCAGATATCCGACGTGTCTGCCAGAAATGTAGTATCGTTCAAATTTATCTACAGGATTTGATCGAATTAAGATGTCTATCTGTATAAAGTCTGTAACAATGACAACACACTTGAGACCTATTTTGTAGAAGAGTAGAGCATTGCTTAGTACACTTTTTGCGTGAAAGTATTGAGTGTTGAAAAGTTGCCAGCAAATATTGTGATTACGAGTGTGGTAGGTACATACGCACGTAGAGAATTTTCAAATATATAGCCGAATCGCGGTGAATGACCGATAAAGGTTCAACAGCTGCTACTTGGACAGGCAATATTACCTTCAGCACGAGGTAGATTCATGGTATCGTCGTTAACAACGTGGGTAAAGCCCTTTCATTGACTCGGGACTCGGGTCGCTACCCGCCACCGCTGCCTGATTTTTTACAACACGACCTCAGTTGTTGGCACTTAATTTTATATGTGCTTTCTATATACGACGTTTTGTTTTCATTACCATAATACTCGAAGGTTTGGGGTTATTTGGCATTCCAGTAAAAGGTAGAATAACAGTTTTTATTAGACCCAGATTTGTATAAGTAGGTAATTTTTTGTTCATACGAAGCAGACTTTGGTTACCATTGTTATCTGCGTGTTGCTATGCAGTTTTAAAATAATTGTTTCCATGTATAATATCAGATTCCCGTAGAAAGTACTTTTCCTTTTATTTGTAAAGGTAAAACCATATCTCACATTGTAACTGGTGAAGTTGGAATGCATCAATAATGTGATAGTATATTAGGGAGTTGCGTTTCGGTGCTCGGTTGCTGGAGCGAGCGAGCCGCGTACATTGCTCCATGTTGATAACTCTATTAATATCTACTGGTGTCTCGAAATGTACTCTCGCGGCCAATCAGCGGCCATCACCGCGCACAATGCGCACACTGTAGCGGCCACTGGAAAAATACTCGTTAGCAACAATTTTAACAGTTAGGTAGGTACTTATTTTATTTTTATTATGTTCAACTGTAAGTTTACGATAGGAAGAACTAAACAGACGTCTTTGTAAATAATGTTGCATAAGTGTAGCTAAGCGTAGGTACTAAAGAAGACACCATAATGCCTACAGGATACTTTTAAGTATAAAGTAGAAGACTTCAAAAGCAGGTACAACTTTCGTGCGACATTTTATCAAGGTCTTCACTATTTCGTGAAGTACCTAATTTTATTATTTTGCAACGTAGCAATTTATGACAGTCAGTGAATACGTAAGTAAATCTGCATACCATCCTCGAGTAGATTTCTATCTTTATGGCATAATATTATGTGATGTAAAATGGATTCGCTTCACAATTGTTACGGTTTAATATAATATATAATACATAAATGCCATAATTATATTTCCTGGTAGATAACTATGTTTAAATTTCTCTTGTCTTATCCTTACCCTAATTAGATGTTTGTGGAAACCGAGGTGACCTTTGATCTCGATTAGAGCTTTTCCGAGCAAACTAAATAATTTATGTCGAACGATTAACAAATAATAAAACAAAGATAACGGATAACTCTGCTTTGTGATTAAGTATTCATTTATGTTAATGTATTCTCCTAGTAGCGAGTCTCAGGAACGTTCAACATTCAGTGTTCATCTCGTCGTCAAATCGCGTGTTTAGTTTATCTTCGAGACAAATTGTAAGACAGAGGTTTTTTCTAGAGATTTGTTTGTGTTGCTCCAGTGTGTGGGCATCACGCCGTAGATACGAGCGTCGCGCGTGTGTTCATGATAGTGCTTGTTTGCGCGTCGCGTAATAATCATGTTTTTCTAAATTAAATAAAATAAAACGAGTATAGTATTTTGAATTGCGTTGTGTGAACTTGAATCAAATTTAACTATCGAATTATAACAGCTAGTAACGTGAGTATTTCATTTAACAACTTTTTTAACTCATACCATCAGGAATAGTTTAACAAATTAACTGGGACTTTATTAAAACTAGTTGTATTTAATTGTTAGAACGTCTATGTATTAGTTACGTGAGTTTGAGCCGGTACAATAAGAAATGCCTTAACAAATATTGTTAGCCTTTTTACTTAACTCTAAGCTTATCATAGTAAAATATCATCAATCAATTATTTTTTGTCAGGTATTTTCCTACGGACTTATCAATCAATAGATGGTTTATCAGCTGGACCAATCTTGCAGAACATTTCGGTAGAGCTTTATTACCATCTTAGTTCCACATATTTATTTATTCAAGGTCCAGTTTAGGTATTCCACCAAAAATAGACACAGAGGTACGTAGGTACCTCGTAACCTTCGACTCACTCACGAACAAATAATAAAATGTTTGTTTTTTAATCAGCATTCAAAGTAGGTATTATTGTACATCTGGTATCAGTGCGTTAAATTACACTGTTGCCAAATTATGTTTATGGCACTTTATCGCCCAGTGCCACTCTGTGGTCTCAAAAATGGTAAATTACATCATGGCAACTGAAATGTTCCTTTCTTTTTCTATATAATATTGGGTGTAAAGTGCAACGGAATGTGATTATGTATGTATCGTGTTAACGTGTTTGGTTGCTCTCAGTTTTGCTAGTCTGAACCTTCAAAACACTAGTTTTGTAGCGTAGTTTACTGTGCTCAACTCCCCAACTTGAACCTAACGCCTTATTGTTTTACATAAATAGTTTTTATTAAAGCGCGTTCGCTTACAAAAAGGAATTAGTTTAAAAACTAATTTCCTCGCTTTATTCAAGAAGAGTTTCATTTCTCGCTGTAAGCCTTAGGCTTTAGTGGTCTATGCAAGTTACCAGGGCGCACAATAACTCATTTCGGCACCCTTCGTGCTCAGGTGTATGTCGAGACGCTTAAAATATTGTTGTCACCGAAAACGATATTTCTTTAGCTGCAAAAATGTCTCAACCGCTTTTATAGGAGGCTCCCCAAGTTTTTCTTGTAGTGATTTATGTTTAATTAGAGTGTCCTTCACATTTTTATGTCATTCCGAAATAATTTAAGAACTTCGCGACGAGGGCTTCGGGAAAGCTCGGCGAAAACTTTTAAAACAATTATGAGTTTGTCAAGGGGACGTTACGATGCGTAAATTCCTTTCGTGCCAGTGTTACAATGTTGCTCAGACGCATGCATTACTCAGTGGTAGGTATAGGTAGTTTAATTGTGGCAGATAACGAGTAGCGGGGGATCAGAACGCGGTGACCTCCGCTTTCGTCTCCGAGTCACGTAACTACTGATAGGCAGGTCGAAGAGATTTATCATTCGCTCAAACTTGTATTAATCTTCTCAATATGTAATACAACTGTAAAGTTAACTAAGCCGATTGAGTTATGGATAGAGGAGATCCGTTTTACTGGATCAATTTGTATAATTGTCAACTGAGAGCAAGTCGTAAAACGGTGGTTCTAGTCTTTCGTAACTCTCCGCATTAAACCACAGACACGTTCTTACAGTTGTCAGTTTCGCAAAAGTTTTGTTGAAAACAGGCGTCCCGTCGCAGCGTCATTTTTAACGCTTTTAGGGAAACGGAGCTTCGTAGTAACATGCTTACTTTTTTTTTTCAGTACAAAAGTATCCGTGGGTATATTATTCGTCCGCGTGTGAACCAGTTTCAAAAGATATGGGTATCAGTGATTCGGACGGTAAACAAAATAACTGTAGGTACTAATCATAAAATGTAGGTACCTACTTCGATTACTGTTTGAGTACAAGTTGTACAGGCTGGTTTTTTCCACGCTGAAGGTAGGAGGTTATATTCTATCAGATATAGATCAAAGCTTAGATATTCCTTTTCCTCGAGATTTTTGAAATTACAGAACAAGCAAAAGTGCTTCTTTAATATTGCATGTATTTTATATGTTGTGCTAGTCTATCAGTCTCGTGAGCTGCCAATTCTATAACCTAGAATATTTTTCCGTGAGCCATTACGAATTTATTTCAATTGTTAGAGAACGTCATAGCCTGTTGCTGCCCCATAGATCGACAACAACAACTAAAATATTTGTAAACGCGCGACTGACGAACTCACAATTTTTTTTTTAATTCAGAAAATAACTTCAGATAACGAAGGTATATAAGGTTAAGAATATGATAATTTATTTACATATATATATAATTTGATTACATACCTTACATCGAAAATGAAATAATACATTTTCTTTCCTTTTCATAGATCTGTCTGTAGAATCTACATTTTTTCATTTCAACGTAAGTACACGACGCGCGACGTTATATTTTACGAAATTAATATGATATCTAGCTACTTTAGTGCACATCTGATAGGTTCGTTTTTATTTAAGTTAACTATGCTTTCACATTTTCTAGTAGTAAATAAACTACTTGAAAATGAGAGAGAATAGTTTTTCTCATACATCATATCGTGTATTTTTCTTCGGAGATAAGAATAGTCGCGACATGAGACTACATAAACACTCGTTATTGATTGCACTGAGGTCTGTGACCATTTGATTTATTACTGTTTGAACACATTTATCGTTATGTTAATTACGTGTCCAGACCATTAAGTGCCTACTAGATAAGGTGTTCTGCCTTTAATATTTTAGCCACAACAATGGTAAAGCGAGAAATACACTGGTCCTACGTACGCAACGTATGCAACGCTTTTATATCATATCGTATGTTGCGTTGCATACGATAAGTGTGTTTCTACTGCATAGTTTTTCACATAAAATCAAGAGTCCAGATATCATAATGCGTTGCATACGTTGTGTACGTAGGACCAGTTTGTCTCTAGCTTGATGATGTTATAACAGTTAACTTAGATTTTAATAAACACCAAAATAATACAGAAGTAATTTTTCATTCACTCATTTATTTAAAGTGACAGGATTTAACTTTACTTCGCGGCTTATTAGTCTTTGACTGTCTCCAGGATTCCAATCATGTCTCTAACAAAGAAAGGTCAGTCACATTGGTTTGGCGATACAGGTGTGAAAGCAAAACAAACTTAGTTTCGCATTTAGATTAATAAGTTATACCGTCCTATTAGTTATACCGTCGAGTCCGACTCGGCTGGGAGGCATTCGGGAAGTTGCGTGGTATATATATCTTCTCGTCTCACATACCACAGTGTCAAGACGAAAGTCTATGATGCGTGATGCCAGTGATGTCTTATGGAACCGAAACGTGGTCACTCACCATGGGCCTCATCAGAAGGATTAAAGTCACCCAATGGGCAATTTAGAGGGCAATGCTTGGAGTTTCCTTGCCTGATCAGGAATGATTATCCGCTCGAGAACCATGGTTACCGACATAGCCCGAAGGATCGCCAAACTGAAGTGGCAGTGGGCGGCACTTTGCTCACAGAACAGATGGTCGATGGGGCCGAAAAGTTCTGTAGTGACGACCGCGTACCCGAACATGCAGCGTTGGAAGGCCTCCCATAAGGTGGACCGATGACCTGGTGAGGGTCGCGGGTAGCCAATGGATGCGAAACGCGCAGTACCGGTTGTTGAGGCGACACTTGGGGGAGGCCTAGCGATGTCTAGCAGTGGGCGTCTATCAGTTGATTTGATGATACATATAAGTCAAGATTTGGATAGATAAATCTTTAATACAACTTCAATAATAAATGAATGAAATGTGGTAATTTACTGTAATTCACACTTACTTATATATTTTTAAGAAAAATGTGTTGGGTGCCTACCTAAATATTAAAATGCTACTTAAGCAGTACCTACGTACAGGTGCAAAAGCTTATATTTGCCTATTACGTACGTAGGCAATTAGCCACTCAATAATGGTTCCCTTTGTCAATGCACTCCACCTCGCCGTTCCGCTTCGCCCTAATGATATCGATCGCATCATGTAGCGATAGCGAACATGAACACCTCCCAATATTTCTCACTGATCTCACCCTTTGATTACAGCAAACAATAAGAGCTTTGAAAGCGACCAATTAATATTTACGATCATTATCTATTTTACACTCAATACTATTGTCTGGCTTGTGTTAACATTTATCTATTTAATTACATAGGGATAGCCTATCGACATGTAGGTACCTTTCCCGGATCGGTTAGGTTAGTACCTATACCTATGTGTGTTACAACACAAATAAGAAGCGATAGTATATAATTTAAAGTGTTAATTTGGACACAAAAATAGATATAGGAATTTTAGGGGTTGTACGTTGTTTTATAGAAAACAGTTTAATAGGATTTCGCTTCACATAAAACTTTACTCGTATTATCATTTCATAGCATAATCAATACGCAGAATACTTACTTTGAATTAATTTAAATCACTGATTTTGGTTTTAAATAAAATTTTATGTTTCATGTATGAAAAAGAGTGTTTTATGTATGAAAAAGAATATTTCATTTGTTGTTCTATGATATGATGTTCATATCATAAAACAACAAATCAAATATTCTTTATCCTCATATTGTTTAGTTAATATAAAACTTATTACCAAGGAAAACCTTTTATCGAGTGATTATTTCTAAACGTTTCAATTCCTTCTTTTGACAAAATGCAAACAAGCTTGCAGCAATCATGCAGCATGCAGTATGCAAGCGAGCATGTAACATGCAGCAGGCATGGTTTCTGTCACGCCTCTGGCGCTACGGGGCTCCGGCGATCCCACGCGAACTTATCGTCGCAGATAGTTTTTACGCAGGTGCATAACATCTGCTTCTCAGCTTGCGGGCCTCTAAGCCTGCGCGGGCTTAAATTACACTCTAGGAGTAGGGCAGATAAGACTACATGGAGTCGGTTTTACAGCGATTCGTTTCTGTCACTAACTTTTGTAGCACAACATATTACCTTTTTAAGACGATATTTTAATTTTAATTTAAGGTGTAAAATGCTATTTTATAGAAATGGTAATGCCTAGTAAAATTATCCCAAATTAAGTTCTGCCGTCTTCAAAGTATGCCATTGTAAATTCGGATATTTATAACTATAACATTTAATAATGAAACACAATACCATGGAAAAATAAACCGATCAAACAATATTCGTTAAAAATAATTCTATTGTTTGATAAGGTTGTTAAGTAAAAAACTGTGATTATAAAATTCATTGAATTGTTTTTCTGTGAAATATGTTTCATTCAAGTAGTCTAGTAATAGTCGTTGAAACAATAATATTCAACATAAAATTATAAGGACCACATATTATGGGAAACCAAATTCTATGAAATTTCTGTCTGAGAAGCAAGGGAACACCAACTTTAGAGCGTTGAAGAAACAGCAGGCTCCGATGGATTGGAGAGTGTAGCGACAAGTAGGGGGTTATATTGGTTTCCAGTTGTACCTAGATCAAAAAAGAACCCCTTTCGTTCGGGTGATTTCACAATCAACTACAACATTTTAACTTGTGACTTCATTGTTACAGCTAAGCTGCTACCAATCTACTAGTCATATGCAAACACCATCAATGTGTTCGTGATTATGGCAATAAGTCTAGTATTCGGTACTAAGTAGGTAGAAACAAAGTGCTCTGTGGTAACACCATATTGCAAGAATCACGGTTAGATAGAAGGCGGCGTGGTATGTGCTGTCAGATGTTACTTATTGTACCCAAGCCATTGCTGATATAAGCCATTAATAATGCCGCACATACATACGGGAAAAATATGAGTTGCCCCGTTCGGAGCCGGAGATTTCGTACTTTTTTAAATCAAACCAAAATGTCGCGTTATTTTAGTAGAACACACAAAAGCTTTTACTATGCATAGTTCTCTAATACACAGATAAATTGCAATGAAAGATCACAGGTTTCGTTCAATTTTGAACCAATTTTCGGAAAATCTCCCCTAGTCATTCTGAAACCACTACATTCATTCTGAAATAAATTGCTCTTCACACCACCTGCATGAAAACGTCAAATTATTTGCCATGCAAACCTAACCTAAAGTCCGTCATTCTAACCCGCGAGCAGCTCCCGTCCCCCTGCAACGAGCGCAGTCAAAATGCGTTCCAAATTCAAATCACATTATTGCCCTGCGGGTTATAATGAAATTCAGTACAATATTATTGCCAGTGGGCTGTAGGTGCAGCTTCGGGCGCGTGACCTGCTCAGTGGAGGCCGACGCGCGCCACCTCTTTTCATGGCTAGAGCACAATTTTCTCGCAGTAGGTGTGAAAAGTAGAGTATGCCCCTCAGGGATAATGGTGTCGTTGCCTTGGGCTAGCTTGAATCCCTCGCTGTATTCAGGATTCTTGTATCAACTCCCTCGCAACGCTCGGGAGTTAACTCTCGAATCCTTCATTGTGTTCGTGATTCAATATGACGCCCGTGACATAAGACACTGCTTTATCCCCTCGCTGCATAATCTACTATTTAGCGATAAGACCGCTGTATGTTGTCCTCTGTTGTTGGTCCTTTCAGTAAAAAGTAAAAATATAGGTAGTATATGATCTTATTTTCAACTTAATTTATTGTAAACCTACACATAAAATTATCTTGTCCAAACTGTACTAAAGCTATACATCTGCGGTTATGTCTGACTGTCTGTAACCATTGTGCCGCAGTCTATTGGGACCCGAACATAAACTTATAACACGTTTCGTTTATTAGGGATATTTGACAGTTCGATATTTATGGATCTTGGTTTTACTTGTGCTAACATAACAAAGGTAGGAATCTTTCTTGTACATTTATTGTAAGAGTAAGTACGCCTTATCGCTATAGTCATTCATCAGTCATAGGTCATCTGCGTTGTAATAACATGTAGTTATGAAGTAAATTCGATCGGTGTTGTAAGAGGGGACTAAGTGACGTTACGTATTGAGCGGCCAAACCGCTAAGGTTCAATAAACGAACCTTCGATGCAAGGTGAACTTTACCTCGAGCCTTGGAAAAAGTTAGACTGATTGTAAACAGAAAAGTTCAAAGTTGTACCGACTTATTTACTGGGAATTCTCGTAAATCAACTTACCTATCTGATTGGTTGAAAACCTTCACAATCGGTGGTTGTACATAATATATTGAACAGTGTTTTGAGGGTCACTAATGTTAAGTCTATACGAACATAAACGTAATATAGGTCACTCCAGTAATTTTAACAAGCAGCGTATTGTTTTACATAATGCATGCTAATTAGGATTCTTAACACGGCTCTGGTAATTAATAAAATGAACAAAGCCGTGATAGTAGGAAACGAAGTTATAACTTGAGAAACTTATTTTTGCTTCATAGCGATTCTCAAAACGTTCATTACACGAAGGAATGCGTGTCGTAGAATGTGCTGGATACATATAAACAAATTTTGTGCTCAACACAATTAGCAAATGTCTATTGCCATTCGATGGAACACTTATACAATTTATTATAAACTTGGGGATTCTCTCTTTAGCTTTTCCAAATGTTGTTTCCCATAAATTCAAGATCATGAACCGCCCGTAAAATAACTTTGTTATTTAGATCGTTGGCAAAATATTGTGTCAATTAAGTGGATTACAATAATACGTTTTCATTTCTTCATTGAAATTAGCATTTGTGCGCTACTTTTCGTGTGCTATACATATAAGCAGGTGCATTAGCTTTTACAATGCCGTGCCAGCGGATACGGAACAGCCACATTGTCTCTACACGTTCCAATTCCCTTCAGCATCTACTTTGATGAACGCCTTTGTATACGAACGGAGCGATGGAGGTAATTCATCGCCGATAGTCGTCCCTACGCAGAATCGAATGCACACGACACATCGCGTCTAACACGAACTGACAAGCACCATATTCACTCGGAATACTGATATATAGCTATTTCACGAATACCTATCCTATCTGGATGCACGGTTCAATGGATTCCAGCAAGTTTCAAAGAGCGAGCGCTGGACAGTCCGCTTTACCCGAAGCGCTTTGCGACAATTTTTGCAACTCAGCTTTAGCAAGCAATCGGAGACTGACTTTTACTATGATTCACTTTGAAACTTTTCTTGCAATTCTTTAGCCGATTTTTATAAAGAGTAAAAACTAATTTTAAAAGCTGCTTAAGAATTAATAATTTAAAGTGGAATATATTTTCAGCTTAACATCCTTGAAGAATGACACCGACGAACGGCGTGGGGCCGGAGCCGCCGCAGATAGTGGTGCTGGACGGTGGGTTCTCCACGCAGCTGTCCTGCCACGTGGGGCACGTCATCGACGGAGACCCGCTGTGGAGCGCGCGCTTCCTCTACACACACCCCGAAGAGGTCGTTAACACCCATCTCGACTTCTTAAGAGGTACAATTTTAATCATATTTTATGACTTTATTTTTAAACAGATTTTCCTCGAAAGATAAATTACCTAATGAAGCGTGCATTGTGCACGCGGAATACGAAATTCTACCGGAGGATCTACCTACATAGTGAAATATTTTACTTAAATGTAAGTAAAGCTGGTTGTTTTGTTAAAAGGTTACAGTTTTTAGAGAATAAGTAAGTATTCTTCGACGAATGTTATTTAATAATAGAACTACTATCATTGTAATAATAAATTAGTGCTTTATTGTGCCACATGGCAGACAGCATCATCGAACGTCTTGCTAAAGTGGTGGGCGGACACGTGTCAGAGCTTAATTAAATAAACACAAAATAAAACTGCATGCAGTAGGGAATAACAAAATGATGCTAAATTCGGAAATTGTTCTAATTCCTATATTGATAGTACACGATAGGTAGTATAATATGATACCTAATCTAATTTTTAGTTACTCTTATGTTAGACTTTTTATACACCGACACGTTTGAATGAATCCGGACATAGTTCAACAAAAACCGCAAACGACTGCGAAGTTACCCTGTGAATACTTACATAAACCCGCAAAACGTTGCGGCTAAGTACAAGTGTACATGCGTGTTTTGACGAATTACACGTTAGGTCGCTTTTAGCTCGTCATGTTCATGCATCTGACAGGGAGAGTGCGACCTCGTCTCGTGTCATCGTCCTCTGAAAGCGCTTTTCTTCGCCACAAAACGGACCGTTTCTTTTCATAAGGAAAAGCTGAAAAGTGTCTGCAAGCAAATAACTCCCTGGAGGGAAAAGCCTACTGCCTTGCTTTGGTGCCTCGTATAGAAGTTATAATGCGAAAAAAAATATAAAATATGACCACAGACTTTGTGGAAACATGAACGCTTTGCACTCGCGTCTCGTCGAGAACGCCGGACATAAGATAACAGTCTCTACTATCAATACCGTAGGTACATATCTAATGTGCGTAGGTACATGGCTATTATTGGCGGTATGCTGTAGTAGGCACCTATCACAGTAATAACATTCATTATCAGTCTAACATGTATTATATAGTGTTTTATAACGTATACACAAATTATATTCAATGTAGGTAATCCATAAAGTCGCAAGCACACATATTTTGCAGCTAGGTAAGTCGCAGCTGTTCCGCTGTGATTATTATGATTGACGCTGTAGCAAGTTGGCAAGTGATGCCGCTATTTCTCCCTCATCTACTAACTACTTCACATTTGCATAGTACCGCTCGGAGGCGGCAGGAGGCGCGCCCGCTCTGCCTGTGCCGCTGTGCCGCCGAAGGCGCTCGTATACAAACTACAAGTCCGGATACACAGCGTTGTTGCCATTAATCACCTTGTCTGTCTAATACCTTTCCATTCGCAAGCCGTGCGCCGTCTTCTATTTATTACATAATTATTTTCTTCGACAGAGAACCGTTCCTTTGCCGACCTCGCTTCCGTAATATTGAACAAGCCGGGCTCGTGTTGCATTACTAAGTTTTAATAATATTAATTGTTTACGCCTCTTAGCCGCACCCCGCTCACACTCCGTAATACTAACGGACTTCAAGTTTAGCCATATTTATCGAACTAGTTTGTTAATACCGACTTCGGAGTATGTGGACTATTAATTAGCGTTGACGGGAAAAGCATGGAGATATTGGTAGCACGGTTAAAGACATTAATCTTGAGATTCATTTGTTTTCATTAAATATCGGCCTGTGTTTAATGTGATTAATGCGGCCAACGTTATGACTGTTTGCGGGCTATAAAACGTGTTTTATGGTTATTTTGCAGCGGGAGCAGATTTAGTAATAACGAACACTTACCAGGCGTCGGTGGAGGGGTTCGTGGAGCACCTGGGCGTGACGGCGGAACAGGCAGTGGAGCTGATCGGGCGCGCCGTGCAGCTGGCCAAGCGCGCGCGCTCGCAGTACCTCGAGGAGTACCAGGACTACGTGCAGGATGGCAAGTACCTCGTCGTGCGCACGATGCGACCGTACATTACAATATGCGGGGCTTGAATGGCGTGACATATTTCATAAATGAATACACAGGCAGGCCCCCGCAGTAAATGGGAGACTTTAAAAGATCAAATGAAAATGACAAATGGTTCCTTGCCCAATGAAATTACATTTGTAGAAGTACAATATGTAGACGTTTTTAATTAAATATCACGAACAAAAATATAAAGTTTGGGTATTCTTAGTTCGTAGATTATGGTCTGACTACAGTGTATAAGTACTTGTAAAATATGTATCATTTATCTACCTACACATACTTGACACTAGTAATATTTGGTGCAACGTGTAAAAGAATTAACTCACTGCCTGAAAAGAGGTCATTGTTTTTATCATTATGAACAATGTTTACTATGGACCAGAAAACGCGAAAAAAAATCTACTTTCCTATACATTAATATGCACATAACTGACAAAATGAACTGCCGGTCGATTCTGTAAACAAGTCGAAGTGAAGGCTTGGGTGAAGTGATGACGAAGTGAGCTGTCATTCCATCTTAATTACTTGGATTGACAGCACACTTCGTGCAAGTCTTCACTTCTACATGTTTACAGAATCGCACTGCAGTAGGTACAGCTGATTTTTTTTGCGATTTCGGGCTGGTCCCGTAGTAAAAGTTGTTTATAATGATGAGAACAATGATCCCTTTTCAGGTATTGCGTTTATTCTGTTACACGTTGGTATAACAAAAAAAGGTGTTAAATTTGTGTTACGTTTTCAAATGCTTACAAACCATTGATATATAAAAAACCCAAAAACCTCTCGAACAAATGCAACACTCGAAACTGTCGTCAAAAACTGGCATGTATCAAGTGTCATGTGTGAGTTGTGTGTAGTTATACTATAAACATTTTTTTTGCCAATTCAACCTTACACGGACGCTTAAAGTTGTTTTTACCAAAGCAGTGCAGTATGGCGACTGATGCACAATTTTTTTTTGCAAATTCGACCTTACACGGATCGCTTAAAGTTGTTTTTACAAAGCAAAGCAATGCAGTATTGCGAGCGATGCGAGACTGCTTGAAACTAGCGCACAATTATACATTGTGCGCTTGTTTTTTGCGGACGTTTTTGAGATGCTGAGTGTGTATCTTGGGTTTTTATATATCAATGTTACAAACACAAAAGAGCAAAGTAGATATTTTTTTTTTTTTTTTGGGCCTTAGATGACACTCTGTCAAACGAAAAGCGATGTAATGAAAGTGCCCTCGGAGCAAATATCTAATTTTAACATTCATTTCTCAAGTCCTCGTTCATTTTCTAGTAAACAGGCAAATAGGCTATAAAACCACTCGAAAATACGCTTTTAAATCTTTATCACGGGTTTATCATGTACTTTATGACTGGTATAACTTTTTAGAATGACAAGTGGCTATTTAGAATGTAATGGGCACCTGTACTTCCACCTGTTTTTAAAATGAGTTTCGGTGCTAAACATAGAGATTCTTGAAACAAGGTAAAGTCACACTATAGGAGAGGTAATTTATTATTTAAATTTATAAAATTTCAAGAATGTTTGTGTTTTGCTGTAAACAAAGATTGTAGGGTCCGCGGCGGCGAGGGTCGGGTGCAAGCACGCATTAATTACACTTTGCAAGGGTTGGAAGTTACGTGTGTTCGCGTAGAGAGCGAGGCGCGTAGAGCATAGCGGTAGAGATATTATAAACAAGAACTTGCTGTATTTATGGTTGTTACCTGTTCCTTTAGATCGTATCCCGCTGATCGTGGGCTCGGTGGGGCCGTACGGGGCCCATCTGCACGACGGATCGGAGTACGATGGCAGCTACGCAGATACTACGACTGTTGAGGTGAAAAATATTCACATTTTAACATGGGTTCCAACTATAAAAATAACATTCATTTAATCAATATAGCAACACCGTTATTATAAAACCACTAAAAAACACAAGCACAGATTGTTATTTTATCGTAGTAACATGTAAATCACCTGTTCAACAAGCACAGATTATGTTCTCTATATGGAGTGAGCCTGTCTGAATAACTTATTCAATTTTTACGTAACTTCGATCTAGATCGCCTATAAAATGAAGATAGATAAGCTACCTGCACACCGAATAGAGCCAATATTCTAGACATAGTACAAAGATAGGTATCTAACTAAAGTTATCTAAATAAAACTAAGTAGTTCGCTTAGATATATTTAATAATTAATGAATTTGACCGGCGCCAAATTGGTTCTTTGTCTATTTCTATATATTGTCACTGAGTGCTTTTAGGGCGCAATCGGTTGAATCGATCTTGTTCAAATGTTAAAGGTAGGTGAAGCTTTCTAACTAAAAGCTCCTGAATTCACTGAGCGAGTATTTTTATTATTCTACATTAACTATGCTGTTCGAATTTAGGGTTCCTTTTCATTAATACTATTTGCAAAGCTGTAGTAGGTACCAACTTAGTCTAGGTACAACATTAGATGCCGTTATTATTTTTGTTGTTTAGTATCTAGCACTTTAAATTAGTTAGTTTTTAGTTACCGTTACTCAAACTTACAGCCAGCAAATGCTACCTTTCTTCTGATTATTTAAACATATTCGCTTTACTATTCATAAAAATCACGGGAAGTTATTGGTCGTCGCTGTCGTGGCTAAAACTTGGAAGAATACATAAAGGAAACACTACTTTCCTTCTCCCCACCATTCCCCTATCTCTTTTCCGGAAAAATTGAGACGATTTTTCATGAATCTGCAGACATGCTACATATTTTCATATTATAAATTTTCCTAGCAAGGAAAAGCGAATGCTTTTGAAAATAGATACCTGACTTAATCTAAATAGGTATTATGTCTACGCTAATGTGAGTAGGCTAATACGTATCATAGATTTTAAATTTAGAGTGTTAGTAAAAAAGACCTTCAGTAAAAACTATTAAATCAGGCGCTCGATCATTTCTGCGGAACCCCGAGAGCCATGAATGCATAGCCTAATAAAGGCCATTGAAAGCGGCGGCTAAATCGTAAAGAGGGCCGTAAAGTTGCCTGCAAATTAAAATTTACATCGGCAATATGAAAACTCCACTCCATTTCTCTTGTTTTTTTTTCCTGTACCGACAGCATTTGACTGGGGTGGACAGTTAATTAACGAAACCTAGAACAAATGGCTATCTGAAACAAACATGAAGTAACAAAATGAGCGCCTTAATTAATTTGGTGTTCTTTTATTGTTTTCATTAATGCCTTTTTTAGTTTAGAATTATTATAATGGAGCTTCTACATCCCAATAACTTGGGAATTTTAATAACACGTTTTTTTACCCGACTGCGCCAGGAGGAGGGTTATGTTTTTTGAGTGTATGTATACATGTATGTATGTATATTTCTCTCAGTAACCTAAACGTTTTGATGGATTTTAGCTTGAGAGGTGTCGTTAAATTCGTCTTGATTGTGAGATTAGCACTGGGTAGGTATATTAAATTAAAATAGCTGATTTTTGGCGCCATAATTATCTCTTCAAAAATTGTTTTTCCCTCAATAGCAATCAAGTGGGGTATCAAAAATGTATATCACTTAAATGAATGAAATTAATAAAAAAAATACTTTGTCAAAAACCCCGACCGTTAAAAACGACTAAAAAAAGTACTAACTAACTACTTTTCAAGCAGTCTGATGCAGTTCAATCACTGATCTGATGCCACTAACTTGCGTACTTGGTTCTTTTTTTTTGTCGTTTTTAGAGGTCGGGTTTTTAGACACTCATTTTTTTAAATTTAATTATTAACGTTGATTTTTTTATCGTAGACTATGAGAGCTTGGCACCGACCTCGGATCCAGGCGCTGGTTGAGGCGGGCGTCGACCTACTGGCGTTAGAGACGATCCCTTGTCAAGAAGAAGCCGAAATGTTATGCGACCTTCTCCGAGAGTTCCCACACATAAAGGCTTGGATCGCATTCAGTTGTAAGGTAAGCGTCCGTAAGGTAAAAATTTAGCTATGTAGGTAGATATAATAACCGCATTATTTCAAAATCCTGACATTTCAGTTATATTGGACGTAAAAGGCATAAAGAGACCTTGCCAGCCGTAACCAGGCTCGTCTATTCAAAGCTTGGGATCGATGAGTTACGTAATAGCTTCGATAAATTCTCCATCGTGCACCAAACCAATTTTGAAATTCTAAAATAACGAAAATCATCGATTTGTGGGAGCGTGGTATTGACATGTTGCGTTACTGCCGCTCTGGGCTCTGCGGAAGGGTTATTTATTTTTGTACATAGATATCTGAACACGGCGGGTTGGCACACCGTGAATACCTAGGCACAAAATATTCAAATGGAGTTTGTTATTCTGTTCGTACGAATAGCATGAATCGGAAACAAAAAGCCGATCACCTTGATAAAAGATTTGATAGAAAATTTTGTTGCGAGAAAAACATTTTGTTTTCAATACACGTACCTGAGTACCTACCTGTACCAAAAAATCTAAATTTTCTATTACCATGTCAACGGTTCTATTCAAATCTTTTACCAAAAATATAAAAAAGTGAAACAGGTCTACTGGCTCTTTTTAAAAATCACTGCTATAAACTTTACAACTTAAAAAGCCTATCGTTGCCTATTTGCTAGTCAGCCTACAAGTACCTATCGCTGTAAGATTCCTCATCTAGCCAACTTTTACAACTTTCACGAAACGATAAGCACTTTCGAAACATTGTAGCTACCTACTGTTTTGCGTTTATTTCGAGATAGAGGAATCTTTACGTTTTACTGTCGCAATACGGTAAAAATTCTGCTTACCTACTTCTTATTTTATTTGCCATTACTGACTATTCTTACTCTTTTTACAGGACAATCAAAGTATAGCTCACGGCGAAAGCTTCCAAAAAGTAGCAAAGAAATGTTGGGAAGCGAACCCTGATCAGCTCGTCGCCGTGGGAGTGAACTGCTGCGCGCCGTCCTTTGTGTCAAGCCTCATGAAAGGCTTCAACGACGACCGGCCACACGACCCTATTCCGCTTATCGTTTACCCCAATTCGGGCGAAAAATACAACCCTCAAATAGGGTAAGATTTCCGAGTAGGATAACTTATCTGCGGTTTAGTTTGTATTTTCCCAAGTGAATGTAATTGACAAGATTCCTTATTCTAATGTAGGCGAAACTGCTAATGAAATTAGATCGTACCTACTTAAGTTTTGGCTGCGGAGCTGTAACTGTAACCAACTCAGCTAATCTACTCGCAGTGTAATACAATAATGGCTTCACATTTTATCCGCTTAATGGCCAGTTCGTAGCAGCGACTACGCAGTGTCGTAGGCCGTAGCACAACCATGTGCTACGCTGCTACGACGTAGCCGGAGCTACGAATTGGTCAAGGTCGTACTGCCTACTTAAGAAAGTATTCACTGGCTTGTTATTGTTTGGTAAGGAATTAAAATATGTATAATAGTAGAACTGGCTCACTGTCTCGCATTTTGCTACTGAGTTTAGTGCTAACAAAACTGAGGTTTTTTGAAAAGACTTTTATGATACAATCTTAAATTATGTGTTTGTCAGATGGATAGACCGCGACAAGTGCGAGGCAGTGGAAGTGTTCGTCCAGGAGTGGCTGGAGCTGGGCGTGCGGTACGTGGGGGGCTGCTGCCGCACCTACGCCGCTGACGTTTCGCGCATCCGCAACCAGGTGCACTGCTGGCGCGACCGGTGGCGCTTCCAAGCCAAGTACCCTGATGCGCAGAACAACAACGCCTCTGAGTAGATTGTACTAGGATTCAAAGTTCCTTGGCGGCTCATTACCAAACATCATTAATGTATTTGCGTTTAACCAGCCAGTTAGTGTACTCAAAAGTAGCCAACTAAATATAAAGGTATAGTGGCCCCTTTTCTTCTCGAATATGATCAACGGTGCATCCCATGTAACATCAAGCATACTCTATAACTGACTGCGTTTGTTTAACGTGTAAATAATACAAAATGTGTTTAGATAATGACCTCCTGATCAAGAACTGTCTATCTATATTATATTATTATTTAAAAATTACATGTGCCATCACCTTAATTGTAAGATTTGTAAGTAATTTACGATTGTATACCTATTTTTGAATATGTAAAGAACAAATAATATTTTAATTCCAGATTTCAGTTTATTTATTTTAATATTAGTGGTAGAAATTACTGAAAAAATTCCAATCAAAAGATATCTATCCATACAACTACATAAAAGTACCTGTGTGGTGTAACTTTAATTATAGATTCCGAAATTATGAGATAAGGCAGGTGACGTAGTGATACGTATTGAAAAGAGTATGCTTATGTAGATGGTTTGGCAATGTTGAGATGAATGAGGCGAATTACAAAAGATATTTTCAATACACTTGCTCATAAAATGCATTTACGAAGCCTGTTGGTATAGGGTACCTACTTATAATAAATTGGCGTGTGTATATGACCAAATGTATGAACTTAAAGAACAAGGAGTACGCACGGATCGTAGGAGGTGGCGATCTGTAGTTTCTGCTTAACCTTATAGTAAAAAAGCGTGATTTAACCGAAGCTATGTACAAAAGACAAAACCAAGGCTCGGCACATATGTATCGGACCGTTTCCTAGAATTAAGTTTAACTCAATGTTTATTACGACAAAGCAAAAATATCAGTCAGGAGAACCAAGAAAACATAACCCTCGGCCATAGTTGAGAAACTACATTGGTTAGTCAGGTGCCATTTATATCGCGTAGTGTTCCAATTTATAACTTACGTCCTCAGTTTAAATTACTTACTGCGGTCCGTGAAATTGAAAGGTCGCTACAAAGTGAACACAAATCCACAAAGTTACTCTCACATAATGGCTTCGTTTAATAGGTATTCTTGAATAAATAGGTACACTACCCGATGTAGTTCAATTTAATTTATGAATGTGACGAATGACAGTAATGAGTGGAGCTGTTAGTGCTCGTGGGTACCTAAAACTTGAGTTTTTTTATTCATTGAAAATCTACCTCAACATGCGAGGTCAAATCGTATCAGACATCAACACGCTCCGGTCGTCGCCCCAATACAAAAACTCATCTCCTTTTTTGCATCAACTTGTTTTTTTATTATTTTAATCCTAGAGTTTTGTTACAAAAAAGGTCCTTCGTTTTACGGCGTTACAGTATCTACCTACGCGTTTAAGATTCGATAATTTAATGGCCCAGTCTATAAAAAGGTAAACAGGTAAGTATTATTACTAGAGCAGGTACCTATTGGACAATAACTATCTATAAATAGCCGATGTTCTGTGGGTAGTGACATTTATGCCAAGTTATAAATCAGTAACTAAGTATAAAACACCATCGATAACAGTTATTAATACATTTTCAATGACTTGCTGAAATGCATTAGCGCGGTACCTACCTACCCATTCATGAGCGATTAAGCTCCCGTCCGAAATAAACAGACGTTAAGTGAGGTAGCGTGAACTTTTAATTCTTGACTTCAAACACGTCGTTATTTATGTACGAAAAGGTAGGTAGATAGGTATGCAGAAGTGGGAAAGGTGCCGCCTTCAGCAGTAAATTGAAAATTAAATTAAAAACGGTAGCGTTTGTTGTTGGTCATGCCGAGTTGCCGAAGTGTTCACGACGCTCGTTTGCAGTTGCTACAGAAGAAATAAAAACATTCCGGCAATTTTATCAGCTAGTGGAGGAATGGCCAGCTAATTGGATCGACTTCTTTTATCTAAAAGTAACTTAGTAACCGTCAGTAGGTACCTAAGTGTAGCGAGATACCGAAACGGTGCCACGCGGTAACAAGGTCACTCATTTCTCTCTTGAGATATGAATTTTCATTCGTACCTAAGCCTTTTCGTGCACATTACCGCAGCCATGAATGTAATTTATTTCAGTTTAGTAAGTTCCCGAGTTCGATTCCCAGGACAGGCAAGTGCCGACTTAAGAAATAAACGAGTTGGAATTGTGCCTGATAGGCGACGGGTCGGGTAGGTAAGTGTTTCGAGATTAACTCCACCTTCATTAAACAACTTACAAGATATAGTACCATTAGGTAGACAAAATAGTGAGTAAGAACTAACAGTTGAGGTTGTCAAGGTTGGTCCGAGGATGGGTGATTCAGTACATTTCATATCGAGACCCTTCTGTGCCTCGGAAAGCACGTTGAGCCGTTGGTCCCGACTGTAATATTGAAACCAACATCTTTGATAATAATAATCGTTATGAATAGTCAGAAGTCTTACAGACATAGCTAGAAGAGAGACCAAAGGGTATCGTGTTACGTAGCAAACTGGTTTTTGGATGACGGACAATAATGCAGTCGCTGATAGTAGGTAGGTACCTACTTGTCCTGAAAGCATGGGCTCTGCATAATTAGAAAAACTGGCCAAGTGCGAGTCGGACTCGCGTGCAAAGGGTTCCGAACGTATTTTTTTTAACATTTTATTTCAACACTAACGACTTCTTATAGGTTTTCCTGTAATCTATAGGTAAAGATCTATTATCTCCATTTTTTTCGAAATTTTATGCTCAGTAGTTTCGGAGTTAGTGGGGAGGGAATGGTCATTTTTCGTCAAATTTCTTGAATAATTTCAAAACCTTTTATTTTAAAATAGCTTCTGCCCGCGACTTCGTACGCGCATATCCCGTTTCCGTAGGAATTTCCCATTCCCATATAGCCCATAGCCTTCCTCGACAAATGGGCTACCTAACACTGAAAGAATTTTTCAAATCGGACCAGTAGTACCTGAGATTAGCGCGTTCAAGCAAACAAACAAACAAACTCTTCAGCTTTATATATTAGTATAGAGTATAGATTATGAAAAAAATATATTTAAACCCCTCACAGTAAGCCCTTTCATTTGATATGTTACACGATATTGTTAAAAAACTTTTTTTTTAATTTTCTGGTTTGACCCCCAAAAGTGACACCCATACTAAAAATTTTATAATTTATGTAACGCGTTGTATATGTTTACAAAATTTCAACAGAATCGGTCGTTGATCCGGAGAAAACTAGCTGTGACAGACGGACAGACAGACAGTCACCCGAGTGATCCTATAAGGGTTCCGTTTTTTGTTCGGAACCCTAAAAAATAAGGCAGATTGCTTATTTTTTTTTGACACATGGGTGTCTAACCCATGTGTCATCATCGAAATGTAGATTTGAGACGAGAGTAACCTAGTTTTCACTTTCAGTCAATTATAAAATAGGTTTCATTTTCAATCATTTCTTAAAAGAAGCGACTAACTACTATTAAAAAGTTTTCATTCACGTGACTTACCTTTCTGTAACTTTTAACCGACTTATGTCTCTGACCTTATCTACTTCTACCCTTCCTAACCTTTTTGCCGGCACCAGAAGCCGGACAGTTTGTTTAATAAAAACCTATTTAATCAAGTATTGGAGCCTACATCGACCTTATTTACCTGACCCATAAGTAATTGCGGTGAACGCTTGACATTCGATGTATTCGCCTGGTTTGTGGGGTTCACATCATGGCTTGCACCCTCAGATTGAAAGTGACCTAACTCAAACATTGCAGTTTGTAAGAATTTACGCAAGAAAATTTTGAAAAAAGTATGGCGTTGAGTAGATTTACATGTATCCCTCCCATGACCGATCTAGGCTTTTTAAGGTCAGTATAAAGTTACTAGCTGACTCGGCAAGCGTTGTTTTGCCATCCTAATCTTCTTCCGTTCCTTCTTCTTCTAAAATTCTTCCGTTACTGACTGATTGAGTGACTGACAGACAACGCACAGCCGAAACTGCTGGTCGTAGAAAACTGAAATTTGGCATGTAGGTTCCTTGGGGGGTGTGGGGGAACTGAGGGACCTTTATTCCTGGAATTATCACGGGAACGGGAAAAAACGGGATAGGAACGGCTGGTATAAAATAAAATAAAAATTGGTCCAAAATAATAGCCTACAACCTGTTTCTCAGACCTACCAAAAATACACAAAAAAAAAACATTAAATCGGTCAAGCCGTTTCGGAGTGGTTCGATAACAAACACTGTGACACGAGATTTCTATATAATTATATGAAGATATCAGAAATTACAGGAATTGCGAGTTAGGTCACTTTCATTCTACGGGTGCAATATATTTCATATCCGACGCGCGTCGGACCAGTGTATTCTAGGCACTTCACACATTATTCACGCGCGAGCACTCGCAGTTGTTTCTCTCAATTTCCAAATTAGTAATTAACTGATGTGCAGTAACGTGCAAGTGAAACATTTGCGTGAGCCCGTTTTGGTTGGACGTAATTATTACTGGTTAACTTTAGCTTCATGTCCATTATATAAGTGTAGGTACGGTGAACAACGAAATTCCATTAGTATTCAAGGTTTAACTAACATTTTTATTTTGCTGAATTTCTAACACTTTCTTAGCTAACTGTACCTACATGTAGTTTTTGTTTGGAATTATATGTAAAAGCGAATTGTTATTGGACTATACCTATACAATATCAGTCAGGTACCTACGCCAAAACCAAGCATCGCTTATGTAACCATTTAGTTATAATGAGTAAACAACAGAGCAGAGTGAACTGCAGCGGAAACGTTTAGGAGTAGGTGTTTTACTCCGTGGGAATTGCTATGACGAGGCCGTGTGGTTTACGCCTACGTTGGCGATGCACCCCGATGAGCGCTCGTTGAACCGAGCCACCCGTCACCACTCCAACCCTATATTCGTAGTTTAGAATAGGCACCCCTTACAGGTAAATACGAATCTAGGATATCAATCTACATAATGAGCATGTAAAAAGTTAAAACTGGAACAACGACTTCAATTAGCGTCAGCATTGGCGCTTCGGTATTACCAAACTTATAATACACTTTTAGCACATTTTGACGGTTCTCTATGGATGTGGATTTCAAGGGAGTAGCTCACTAAATCTCATATCGACGAGTCAAAAGATTTATCAAAATAAACTACCATCGAAATTACATATTCGAAAGCACGTTAAGGCTGCTCTCTCGAGAAATGCTTAAAAACAGCGTGCAGATGAAGCAACTTTTCGTCGGCATTTACTGAGAACTTACATCTGAAAAAAATAGGTAATAATCTACATGATATGATACGTAATTTGGCCAGAATTTATATATCGGTATCACATAATAAGAAAAAAAAATCACCAAATCACCTCCAAATCGTTGAGATGAAACCATTTTACTCCTTCATTTTTTACCAAGTCTAAAAAAAATTATCTACTGCTTTGCAATACAAAAGAAAATAACTTGGTATTGTTACTTTTTTAAAATATGCGTTATTTTCTTTATAATAAATTACAAATGCGGGTAGCGGAGTGGCGCGTAGAGGAGTAGTTAGCTCCGTTTGTATGCACAAGGTCGTTGGCATGTATACAAGCCTTAAGCCGTTGGTCCCGGCTGTAATTTGCAGATCTTTGGCAGTCTTTACGGATTGTCAGAAGCCAGTACATCTGACTCCAGTCTTGCAAAGAAGTACTGTGTTACCCAATTAATGGGTCGGAGAGGTCTGGTAGGCAGCCGCTTCACGTAAAAAAACACAGGTATTCAGCTGAATCCGGTTTGACTGGAAGCCGACCCCAATAAAGTTGGGAAAAGACTAGGCAGATGATGATGTTTTAAGCTTATAAAGCTAAAGGGGGCTGGGCTTTAAAAATAAAAGATAATTACTTTCTTACATTTAAGTTTAATACTTCTTAAAAAACTTAGCATTTACTTTCTTTCGCGTCCATCAATATGTTTCTCGATTGTAAAGTAGCGATGGCAAGAGTGCGGTCGTGTTTTTCTTCGCTCAACTGTAGTTGTAAGTTCTTAACTTCCATTTTCAATGTTTTCACTTCATTCTGCAGCCGCATGACTATTGTCCACAAGCTGGGCGACGCCTGGCTCGACGTAGAATGTATCGGCAGCGACGGTGATCTCACCAAAGCCTCTATCGCGGGATTCTCGTCGTCGCATTCTGAAAATAGAATTTTATGAAAGTATAAAAGTATTATCTTACGATTAGCTCTCGATGGATATTTTACCTGATACCCACCTTATATCAACGCTTTCTCAAGTAATTATTATGCTAAAGACTATCTATTTTGTATCATATATTTTTTTATAGTTGTAGATATTTTCTTTGCGAGGCCAAATACTCATTATCAGATATCATGTTAGTGCAGCTATTACTGGTATTGGAAATCAATAGAACATTAACGACTAGTTCATAGTGTAGCATTTCAGGCATGCCGATATTATTGAGTGCTCATTAATTGTAGAATTGATTTCAAGATGTTAATAATAACTACAGTTCCATAGAAAAATATATATAATATTGTACCACACAATTTCGTTAACAAATAAAGATGTAAAGATTATAAGATTCGTAATACATATAGGATAAATGAAAATTTTCGAATAACTTATACCTCATCTATGTAAATAATGTAACTTAATGTGCATTCGTATTTAAAAGTGGAATCAATATATTCATTTCGCGGACAAATCACGACAATCATTAAAACTAGACGAGGAACAAGTTGTACAATGATCTTTATAACGATTACGCAAACCTCAGAACGTAATGCAAACTTTTAATAAAATTGTATGTTATATATGCTAGATATCCACCCTTTAAAATGGGCACAAAAGCAACGAAAACACGAACAATGATATTAAGGTTATTTTATTAACATACATATATCTCAATTTAGCTAGAAAGTAAATATGTAATACATAGTTTATTTCGTAATAATATAATACAGTATTTGACAACACAACACGTATTTTAAAAGAAATTAATGGATTAAATCCAACTCTTAAAAGGCATCAATTTGTTAGTTTCATAAATAGGTACACAAATACAAAATTACGCACTATAATATTGTTAATATACTACAAAAATCGAAAATATTAAATAAACAAATACATAATTTATATAGAAAAGACAAATTTTAAAAATCAGGTAATGGCTGTTTTAAACATATCAAAATTTACAACCTGCTGAAATTGTCACTCAATAATTCTATTGCATCACATCCCTATAAAAATACGAAGGAAAGAAACAGACAGTCATAGGTTACCAAAGTGTGTACTATATTCTTTCTACTTGTTTTCATGTATGCCATTTACATACTAATTAAAGCCAATAGGCTATTCAAATACCCACGAAATGAGTATGATCAGAGCAGAGTTACCTAGGCACGGGGCAGGCATTGTACATTCTGCGCGACCAACAATAAATCGATAGCTTCGTGTCAGTGATCTCGCCTAGTGAAAGCTGTGCAATGTCAAGCTTTACTGCCACTCGTTACTATTGTTACGAGAAAACATTTCGATGCAATATTACTTAGTGCGCATTCTAAAAAAGGAAAAATACAAAAAAAATGGAATTATATCCTACAGTAATCTTTGCATTTGTTTTGACTGTACCGAAGATGGAGGCCATAAGCAAAAAAAAATAATTAAAAAATCAACTCTGATTACGGACTGAAAAAGTCTAAATTAAACATTTTAATTTCAATATTTGATTAAATTTCAACAGTAATCAGTAAAAGAGGCGGTGTGTGCGAACAGCACAAGGCGGATTTCCAGTTTCCACTTCAATTAATCAGTGCCAGCATATGCTTGACAAGCTTCACTATTTTTAGCTCTTTTCCCTAATGGGCTGTGGGAATAGCGCTCCGCTGAATCAGTTCTTATAATATACTTGTTGGTGACGCAAATATGTGTAATGCAATCTGTATAAAACCTATAGATAGCGAATAGACCAATGTGACTTTTTAAAGTAAGTAATTAAACATTTAAAATTAGATAACACACTGTTGAAATTAATAACCTTTCGAGCCAAAAAGTAGTGATGGGCGAAGGCATGAATGAGATAAGTGATACAATGAAACAAGTCAAAGCGTAGGCAATATTGCAGTTGGCACTGGTACGCCGTACGACAGTAACGTTCGTATGTAAATGTAGCATGCAGTGCATTGCGCTATCCTGTTCAATTTTAAATGAATGGCACGCGGCGGTGGCGGGCGCTGCTGCCCGCTGCGATTACCCGCCGCACCATCTAATAACTTGCCTCACTTGTCTCTATTAGCCCTAGCTCCTACGAATATAATATGTTCTTTGGTTTTGACTGCTTAATTTACTGTTCTGATATAAAATCATCGTCAAAGCTTTTACATAAGTTCTTTTGGTACTGCGTTACAATATAGAGGTGTTAAGACTAATTTTTAGGTATTTTGTTATAAACGATTTAGTTATTTAATCTAGCATTTTTTTAAACTATTTTTAAAATCAAACCAGATCTAATCTATCAAACAAAATAAAATTGTCAACGATCAAGTTTATAAATAAGGCGCAAATCATATTTATTTACTCAAAATATTTTATACATTTACAAATAGTTACACTCAACAAAGTAACGACAAATTTAATGACTCCTAATAGACGTCTGCGAATAAAAAGCACCATTTGGCATTTAATGGATTCAATAATAAATACAAACTTCTATGAAAAATTTGCGTCCTTGGCATCATTCCATTACCGAGTTCACCAATTCTTGATTATTGTAATTACGTTTTACCATTTAATATATTATTTCCTTACAATCTACTACTTGCTATAAGCATAATCATGCAAATTATGCTATAATTTAATAATGCACCACAAAACATATATTTATAAAATATACAAGCAATATTTAAAAATTACTCTCTCTAATTACTAGATAATACAGCACACATGCATTTGTATATGAAAAATCTATGTAAACACAGATAACACGCTTGATCGACCGTTACATTAAGCCTACGTCAATGGCACTAGCACTCAATTGAAACCAAAGCAAATACTTTTGTAAACATTCGCCTTGCTTACAACTTGCTATAGGTATAATTATTAATACACTTATTTTATAAAATGATGAGCTACTACGAAATGAGGATGCGATTACTCAAATAAAAACAAACAATTATATTATTAGTCAATGGGATCAGCTTTGGTTAAATGTAAAATTGGAAAATGAAACAGAATGTCAACGGTCACAGCTGTCACAAGATAACATGACGTGGTTAAATACTAGGTAATCCGAGCGAACAGCGAAAGGGTGATTGATATGTAGGAACAACAATTGAGCATGAACTACGGTTTTCTACTTATGTCAATCAAAGTGATGAGATTTGGTGAGCTGTTTGACAAAGGAGCCGCAGCACCACGTGGAGGAGCGCGCGGAGCGGGCGGCGGGCGCGGGCGCGGGCGCGGGCCGCACGCTGCGCAGCGGGCCGCACGCCAGGCTGGGCTGCGAGCCGCTGCGCCGCTCCCGCCCCATCATTAACTTCTGTCTGCGCTCCTCGGAGCACTCCCACAGATTGGGATTAGAACGGTTCATGTCGAATTTTCGGTCCGATAGCAGCCTCCTCGTGTCCGGTCCTCGGTACAAGTATGCGTCCGCCGCAGAGGAGCTTTTGTTACGCTTTACTTTTGTCGTTTTACTACAGCCGGAATATTCGGGCGTGTTACTTCGCTGGACGGTCGGAAGTTTAGTGTAGTTATAGTGAGGTATGTTAGTAGCGGGTGCGTGATATTGTACTTTACCGAGAGATAAGTGGCCGCAGTCCACTGCAGGTGCGATATAAAGGCAGCCGCATGTAACAAAATAGAAAGATTCAGACTACCAGATCAAGAGACCATGGAGTTTCAGGATGTCCTTATGAGATTAGATACTCCGGCATTGTTTAATGCTTATACACAACAAGCGCTGATTGAAGAGATTTTTGCGATTTGTTAGTGACAAGATATACTTAGGTGATGGCAGTAAGTAAGAAAACTCTAATAATATTCAACTATTGAACATCGTCTAATCGAGTCAATATTCGATACGGATACAAAATAAATAAGTAACCTCTACAACGACTAGCTACTTTGTACTCATACGAACTAAAGATACAATAAATAAAATTACTAATTGTTACCGTATCTTCTAATTTGAGAATAAATAATACTAACTATATCAGATCTACGAGAGCTAATACAGTGAACAAGATTATCAAAGCATGCTGCACATGCACTTAGAGATGTGTGCCTATATAAATACCGATATAAATATGAGAGAGATACTGAGTATTGTAATAAATTAATATACTGATACACGAAGTGCTTAATTAATAAAAATTATCGTCATTACACCAACAACAACAAACTTGAACAAGTATTATTTTCAAGCGCTACTTTATGACTAGCGAAAAATTTGGTTTCATGTATTAATACAGATCTTTCATTCTAAGAACCAACTGATAATACGGTTTCTTGACTTCGCATGTCTCCTCCTTGTCGACTCGAATATCTCCAGCGGAATATTGGGTACTGCATAATAAATACGCTGTGTTAGTGGATACCTTCTACCTGCTTATAATGATCATTCAATTACTACAACCATTATGCTTTTATTGGTACTTTGCAAACAAGTTATATATGCATTAATCTCATACTTAGCGATATCGGTCTACTTTTATCGTTGGGTGTATAGCAGAGGCACAAAGGAGTCAATCATATTTCACAATTATTTTTAGATCCGCTGAAGCAAATAGTAGCTAGTTTAAAATAACTATAATCAATGGTAATTTCTTTCTACAGTATTTGAACAAGGCTTGTATGTCACTCACCTGAACTGACAGCATTCCGGCAGCGCGCCGAGGTGCAGTATGCTTCGATTACTTTTAATATTAGGGCGTCCTCTTCATAAGAATTGGACTTTCGTTGATGCGGCGCATAAGGGTGCGTCGGGCCAATGTTTTCGTCCGAGCCGACCGTGAATGATTGCGGCCTCAGAGGCGGCGCCGGCCGTAAACATGTTATGCTCCACCCTACGTGTGCATGGAAGGAAATATGCAGTAAGTAGACAAATTTTATTTGTTACCAACAAGTAGATAAACGTGTTGGTAACAAATAAGATTTGTCTATATACCTAATTAATTTGTCATATTATACGATACGAGTTTATGCATACCTACAGGGGGTATGAATAGTGAAAGGTGGAGCGCAGCGTCATCTTTAAAAAAATAGCTGCCCAACTAAGACTCGCGTATAATAATATTTTGGAAACCATTTATCAAGATATAATTAAAAAGTTAATTGCTTGAATATATGCAGTTTTTATATGAAACACGTGCGGCAAATAAAGGAGAACATTTACCTTTATTGCTGTAGTTCGAGCCAGCCGTGTCGATGAAATCAACAGATGAGAACTTTTTGCCGATAGGAGTTTTATTTGGCTTGGCAGGTGATTGGTCAAGAGAGTCGCATGAATTTAGGAGCCATCGTGCTGACTGATTCTTTTGTTTATTTTTTTGCGTTTGTTGCATATATTGTTGTGTGTAGCTTTGATGATTGTTGAATGAATGTGATCTTTTGTGGTTTGTTAGACCCGACGATAAATCAGAATTATTGCTGTCGCTCATGGCCATCTGTTGAAAAACAAAACATGTTACTAAACTCGAACTTGCAATGCTAAAACTGGAAATAAGTATGCACATTTTAATAGTTAGCAAATAGATACATTTGTGCAAGTAGTGAAAATTTACACGCATTTTCTGCAGCATCACTTGTTCAAACATATACAGGCTGAATTTTTAAAGTGTGCCTTCATGGCCAAATCTAAAACTATGAACAATATCGAAAAACACTGAAAGCTGTCTCGAGCCCAATATTGACGAATTTTGAAAAACCGTGTTCCAGGGAATCGAACCGGTTGATTTTATTTTTACACCATCCGAAAGTGTAGCTAATAAGGATCAAATTCTGGGAAGTAATAACACTGGCAAACTTAAGGAAATCCCAAAATCAACCGGTTCGATTACCGGGTAGGAACAACGATATTTCAAAAATGCAATGATGCAGTTTTAATTTTCATCAAAATCGGGCTCGAGACTCCTGTCACTGTTTTTCGATATTCCTCATAGTTTCGGATTTGGCCATGAAGGCACACTAAAAATTCTCCCTGTATATCTTAAATAAGCAAGTGCATCTAGCGGACACTCGCCAGCTGTCACATCATTTCAAAAATCAGATCAAAAGATTATAAGTGTGGAATTTATCACATTGGATTTCCCGTATTGTCTGTCTTTGGCGATAACACTTAAAGTCCCAGTTCAAATGGGTTTCAATAAGATTATAGAAAACAAACACTTTGCTTTTCACTGTATATGTCTAAATATGGGTGTGAGGAACAGGTCATTAAGCCTTACCATGCATTGTTTTCTTCTTAATTTGTTAGTTTAATTACATGATATCTACTTGCAGTGATTGTTTTGTAGTTAGTAAGATGAATAAACACAGGCAAGGATGATCAAGTAAAGCACTGCAACACTGGGGTAATTCTAATGACAGTATTAATCTAATGGTTACAAATCCTCAAGGCAATATTATCTTCAAACCAGTGACACAAATCAGTAGCTCTTTACAAAAGAATAATCCTTGCCTGAGTCGGTGACCACGGTAATCGGTAGTTTTGCTTTCATCCACCAGTGTGCGTACAAATCTGAGCGATACACCACAAAGCCACTCTGGGCTTCAGCTAAACCCTTCTGCACTTTCGACAGGTCCTCACTGCGAGACCTCGTTTTACGCATTTGGGAATTATTTTCATCCATGCTTTGTATATTTTCCTTGTTGAAAACATCACGATTGCGTGGTACATTAGCTCGAGATTGCCTCTGCATATTGTTAACTTCGGGAGTTTCACGATAAATACGCATATGATAGTGCAGGCTAGGCTTTGATCGTTCTGTTATGTTTAAAGTGCTCCACTGGCAGGGAAGTGGTTGACGCACGTTCTTAGGGATCTCAATGTGAGTGCTGGGCTTCCTGTACACTCGCGGCGGAGGGTCGGGTTTCAACCTGATCTCTGGTACGTAACGTTCAATGTTACATCTAATAGAGGTTCGCTTGACTTGCGAAGTTGGTACGGTCGGTGCCGCTGTAAACGTAGGCGTTACATTCATGTTGGATGAATCCATGACGTCGAGACTATTCTCCGAAGTTACACTGGTCACACAAGATGTTCTTGCGGTGGATCCGAAAGGCGACGTACACCTACATTGATCTTCGTAGGTAGCCGCTTCTATTTCAGATAGCGTAACTTTTTTTCGATGGTCAGCATCAAAACTGGCTTGAGACAAATTTGTTAGTGAACCTTTTGAATGATCAGAACTTTTGTCGTGGGTGTCCGATTCATTGCCTGTGGTGCCAGAACTCGAGTATTCGTGCATATTCAACTCTGGCGAGGCCAGATTGCAACTTCCCACAACACCTGAGTCAGAAGATCGAGGGCTAGGACAGATGGACCTATTACAACATTCGCATTTCCTATGCATTTTATGGTTTTCGGACTGAGAGCTCATTCTATGCATCCTGGCATCTTCATTTCTGTGGTAATTCTCAGTTTCCACCATTGACCTAGACATGGATCGCCGTATTCTTTTATCTGAATTAAGTGAATGCTTCCGGAAAGGCACATTGGTATTCAGATTAACGTTAATTATCTTCATGTTTTCCTCCTCGTTTCTAAACATTGGCGGTGGGTCTAGTATTATAGAATCTATAGGACTACTATATCTCTGTTTTGGGGAAGGAGGAGCTAAAAGCTGTAACACATCTGTTGTTAATTTTTCATCAGCATTTTCTTCTTCTTCTTCAGGAGAGTAACTTTCCTCTGTTGATTTCCAAGGTTTGGTTACTGATTCATTTTTGGCACTAACATTTGGGAAACTCCGCCTTGTTGGTATAAAATCTTTCTCTTCATTGCCAAGCATATCAATTTGTGTACTTTGATCCATGTTAACTAAATCTTCACAGGCCATGTAAGATCGTACATCGAAGCTGGAATTCTCAGTACTTTCGGAATGTGGGGCAAATGGTGAAAAAATGTTCATACTTCCTAGGGAAGATTTCTGGTACTGTTGGCCACTATCAATAGTGTTCAAAGTGTTATAAGGTTTCTTATTGCCAGTTATACTTTCAAATATATCTCTAGTACAATCTGCCCTGACACTTTCATCCAAATGCACATCAGCGGCGTTGTCGAAATAACGCACGTAACCAAAATTACTGCCCCAACTACTACACGATGATATTGTTCGCGGGCTTTCCATAGCATTCTGTCTCAGCATTTTTGAGCCACTAACAACTTCAGCATCAGTGCAGCTTGAGCTTGTATACGATTCAGTCCCGTCGGTTTCTCTGTCACTATCATCAGAATCAGAGTAATCTGCGTCTGCGCCTATAGTGCCATCATCTTCTATTTTTAAACGAATATGATTTTTATGTCTTCGTCTCACTGGCAATCCAGTCAACTCGAAAGCCTTGGCCCATGTTCTCTCGTGTAAAAGCTTGCGTAACATTTGCCTCGTGATAACTTTTTTCTTTACGAGTCTCGCGAAATATTTTGTTAACGAATAGTAAGGAGATGCAGAAGGGTAGCTAGGCGGTGGCAACGTGACGTGATAAAGACTGCGGCGACTAGTGTTGATGCTAGACAACGCCCCTTCAGAAGGAGAGCGGGTCAGCTATACAACCAAAAATAAACCTTAGTGTGTAAACAAAATAAATTCTACTTGGAGTGACTAATAGACGCGATTAAGAATTTTGTATTGTTTAAGCAAAGTGGGGTAAAATTGTATGCAGATACTTACATGTGGCAATGATTGAGGTTGTCCAGGCTCATGTGCTGGACTGCTGGTGTTGGAGTGCTTTTGTAGCAAGCTCACCCAATTATCAGCTTCAGCCCTAGTTTGACACACTGCCACTATTGTGTCTATCATTGGTCCACCAATTTCAAATGCATTCTTTCTGGTATCTGTATCATCTAATTTGGAGACTGTGATGCCGGTCAATGGAAGACAACCCTATAAAAAGAAATTAGTAAGAAACGTTTTGATGGGTATTACTGGTTATTCAATTTTTTCTTAAAGAAACTCACTTCATACACAAACGCCGACACCCTCTTACTGACAGACAGTAACAGTAAGGCAGACGGAAAGAGGACGAGATAGCGGTCTTGATGTGAGGGGCCTACAGCCACACTGCCCATATGTAAGACATCGCCAAGCGACGCTAGTTCGCCACCGGGCCAGCCGCGTACCTCACCAGTGACTACCTGAAGCTCCAACTCTTTTTGTCGTCGTAATGCCGCACAACCACTCTGAAAGTAGACATTGATTTAGTGAGACTATAGTAACTGAAAGATTCTAATATGTACAAGTTCTTTAAATCAAAATAAGTGCAAAAGACTTTTACTAACATACAACAACAAAAGCACCAACAAACAAAATAAAACTCACAGCTATATCCTTGTACACAACCGAAGCACGGTGAGTGTCGCCCCTATCAGGATGTGCTTCATGCACATGTCGGGCCAGTTCCTGTAACATCGCAGGATACTTGCCCAGCCTACGGAATGGCTTGGATAAGCCAGCTGTCAATACTAGCACCCCTGGACAAACAGCACCAGCTTCCTCCATCCATGTGTTCAGTTCTTCCCTATAATAATTGTAAAATATTATGTAAAGCAGTCCAGTAACAATTGGAAAATAGATCCCATAATTTAGGTATTAAGATCAGATCAGTGGGTCTAAAAAGGCAACTTTAGCTGAATGCAAAAGCACATCACGCTACCCATCACTGTCAGATTTTCCCAATCAACCTTAAACCTAATGCGTAAGCGATAAAGATGAAAATTAAATTTGACAGATTGTTGTATGATTAATATTATGATTCTAATATGATTCTCCTAAAGTGGCTACTTTAGCCCCCCAGAGGAAGATATGGAAATTGGGCTTAGAAGAGGCTGAACAACAACTATTTTTTACAAGTAAGAAAATTACTGAATTGCCCATCTTCAATACTAATATGATTGTAAATGAGAAATTCTCTTGTCTATCCTATTTTCTATAGAGATAGATTGAGCCTTGGACAAATACATTGAATACTTTTATCTTGGTTGCATGTTTCTTTCACATGGGCCAAGCCACAGGCAAAAAGGCTAGTCGTAATATAAGAGAGCATATAAAATAACTCAAACTTCTAGTATTTCATCAACGTGTAATATCCTTATTTATAAACAGAAGGCAAATATAGAATGTATGGCTAAAAATTCCAAAAACAGATGTGGGATTGCAAAGTAACATAAACGATGGGAGTCTTTCTTAAAGCTTTTATTTTCAGCACACGTAAAAAAGATGAGCATTACAGTCCTGAATCTAGTTATATCCCTCTCACTCACACACATACTTCCCTTTCTTTCATCTGCTGCATTCTCAGCTGCGTTCATATTTTAAACTCATTACAATAATTTTATCCCACAAAGATGTTATCAGCTCAGCAATTTGGGTAGAATTGTTTACTTACTTGTACTTATCAAGAATGCAGACAGCTTTTGGATGGCCAGCACAATAAGTTTGATGGACAGTCTTTATTTTTGGGGCCCACTGCAGAAATAGACCACCTACTCTCTGATCTGGCCCCGTTTTTATCGCGCATTCATCTAACAGTGCTAGAAACTGCTCATGTACTTGTAGCACCTCATTAATGTTGCCCGTCAACTGTCTGAACTCATCCCTTGTTAACCTAAAATATTAATTATAATTTGTCAATACAATCAAACTAAAAAAAACATTACAGCCACAACAGTAAAAGGTAACCTGTTGTATTATATTCTCCTTCTTCTTGTGTTTATTAGTAAAATAAATATTTTAATATTCATAGAATAAAGTAATTTGCTTTAGCTGAACTTTTAAGGGGCAAATATTTAATTAATTTTGAAGTTATTAGTGTTGGTTTTAGAAACTTGGTTTTGTCATCTTCCCATGACACAGGGTATCCTAGTGTGGAGTGTCATGTAAAAGATGGATAATTTACTCTTTATGAACAATAAATTTTATTTATTTTATTTTTTTATTTATTTATCTAACCAAATACAGAAATAAGACCAAAACTTACATCTCACTTTTCTCCAAAGGTTGTAAGAAATTGCTGACCAGCCCCTGCATCTCAGCCACATGAGCCTTTTCCGAGTCTATTATATCTTTGAGAACTACATTTCTGAATGCCTGTATTTCTGATGCTGCCCGTATAGGCGATGTTGTCACACTACCTGATGGATCTGTGGTGAAATTAATTTGTTTAAAAAAAAAAAACAAAAAATTATGACTGCTAAGTAAAGTTTAGTAGGACAATAATAATAAATGGTAGTGCACAGCATACCTTTATGTTCAGTCACATAATTGCTAGGGAACCAGCCTGTTGTTTCACCCAAAGTTCCCTCCCACCATCCACCTTCTTCTTTTTGGGTAACAGTAATAACATCGCCCTTTTTGAAACATAGCTCGTCATTGTTTTTACCCTTAAAGGAATAAATTGCTTTCACCAAGCAATTTTCGGTTGACATTTTACTTATTTCTTTGGCACCATGTTATGAATTCTAGAAAAATAACTCTAAATCAGAATGGGCAAATGTTGATGATAGAGATACAGCTCTTGTGCGCACAAAATAATAGCAAATGGAAGTTACATCAGAGGCTTCCCAAATTGAGCTACAATATGAATATATATGAGTAAACATTTAAATAGGGTACACGATTTGTTTCAGAATGAAATATTTTTTGGACAGCTCATAGAAATAACAGGAAGTGTTGGTGTCAAATCAAAGATTTGCATTACACAGTAAAAGTACTCGATATATCTGGTTAATCGATTGCAAAACACTTCAGTACACTACAAATATGCAGAAACAAGACGATGTGAGCATTCATTAACTGATTATAAACGTACAAAAGCGTAAAATCCTCGATTTTCACGGACTTCCAGTTCCAAAAATAAATAAACCACAGACTCAACTAAACTACTGCTGCCAAACGTAACATGTCAGAAAAAAATAGAGTAGGCCAGGGTCTATGGTTAGTAAATAAAAGGAAGACCCAGAGATGTATTATTAGTATTTATTAGGCCCTCATGGCCTAATACTATCTCTATTGCAATTTTTCCATTGCAATGATGTTAGAAGACGTCTCAAGCCGCCTGCTGTAAATTTTAGAGATAAGCTATTCTGGTCTTCGCTCATTCGTACTGTCCCGTCAAATAAAAGTTGCCTATCCAAGCCAGAGGACCAAATATCAAACATTTTCGAGCATGCTTTTATATCCTTGATTATCAAGATTTATTGCATAAATCCGAAACCTAGGAAATCTGAGGTGCTAAACTTCCTTGAGCTTTGGTGAAGCAAGCTCACAAAAAAATAGTTTTTGCTCTGGAATATAAAATAGTAGTTTTAGAATATCGTCGGTGCGCTTGCCAAATCTGATATGTGCATTTCGATGATACTTTCTTGTTACTTAATATCCTTTAAAATCAAGTATATCAACAATACATTTTATCATTTTCACGTGTATCTCAGTTCATACGGCATTTAGAAATTATGAATTAGTCAATTAATCATTAAACAATCATCAATTAATCATTAAATAAAACAGATTATTGTCTCCCTTGTCAACTTGATGAAAAACACATATCAGATTTGGCAAGCGCACCGACGATATCACCGATAAATCATTGCCCTAGCGAAGTATTTTTACTTTTAAAGTTCCGAACCTCTGTATGGAAAAACGGTACCCATATAAGATCAAACGGTTGTCTGTCTGCCTGCCCGTCTGTTATAGCCATAGACATATAAAAAGTATGGACTGGAAATACCTACAAAAAAAAGGTACATACCTGCAATTCAAAGTGTCGCATAAAATGGCTGCCAATGCTAGGGTTGTACCAATCAGGGAATACAGTGTTACTATAACCATACTATAAAAAGTATCGATACCAATACTACATACTAGTATTACGAGTCTTACTAGATATCACGTTTGAATCATAAGTATAATTTATATTCTTAGTCTGTTGTAACCAAAAAATGAGTAAAGGCTTACTCCTTTCTGTTAATGACAGTTAATGTAGTTTTTTCTGCACAGATTTTAAAAACACTTTTACTTGCATCACTTTTGCGCATTCGTTTATTATATATCTGGTCTGTAGCTTCTGGTAGGTATGTGGACTAGGTTTGGCAGATACAGTCTTTTCATTTCTGGGACAATTCGAGGGATAATAATTTGGTGGGTACGAATATAGATAGTGGTCTTTGTAAATTGCATTTCAAACGTACCAATACACCCATTTCAAAAACGAGGTGAGTTCATTTATGAAATAGCTTCCACTGCTCATACAATGCAGATTATTTTTAAAATATTACAACACAACCATAAATCATCGCACCTCGCTTTTACTTATTCATTAAAAAAAACTTCGGTAAAATCAACATAAATTTTTTATTTATTCAATAAACATTTGCTATAACACTGTGCACTTCCTTGCACTTTAATTTTTAAACAAATGCTTCTTTCGTTAATCCCGGTTCCCAATTTACATGCTGGTACCATTTGCTCCAAGTTCTTGTGTGAGTGAGCATGTATTGTAAGTTCGCCTTATATAATTATAGGCGGGGATAAAAATGCAACGTTAATTTCTTCAGAGTATCCTTTTGTTGAAGCGCTTAATTTTTGACGTGACAACGTCTTATAAATTGGTTTGCCGGGTGACACTTCAAGAAACTGCGTTACGCTCCGCTCACGTTATGCGCTCACAATGAGAGCGAGTGAGAGGCACGCGTCCCTTCCACTCGGGCATGGTTAGCCCGCCTAAGAGCGAGAGAGACAGACATAAAAAGTGAAAGGCACGCGTCCCTTCCACTCGAGCACAGTTAGCCCGCCTAAGAGCGAGAGAGACAGAGCGAGAGAGAGAGAGAGTTGAGAGAGATAGGCATACACACCGGTTCATGTAGTCGTTGTCACGTAAAACTTTCGCCCGTATACCGACTTTACAGGCAACCAATTTTTTTCTGTTGATTGACATATTTTTCAGTCTTAATTTTTCCAGTTTGTGCAACCTGAAAAAGAGAAAAAAAAACTACTTCAATCCTTAAGTTATATCGAAAACGCTGCTTTGTACCCGTAGTTTAAACCTGTAGAACCTCTACAGAACAGAGAGGTTAATCCTTCATTTTTAGGAAACCTATAAAAATGTTAATATTTTTATCAATAAATCATTTGGTTCGAGTTGTTAAAATACGTAATTAAAAAATTAAAACAAATAACAAAATGATGTCTTATTTCCGGATCTTGTATAACCAATCATCATAAAAGTCTGCGGAACGATCTCTCAGTGCTGTGAACAGCGAGCCGGACCTAGCAAGGTCACTCGAACCGATTAGAACACTTATTATCAGTAGAGTAGCTAGCATGGGTGACACCCGGGGCGGATAATGTGGTGTCACCACACAAATGAACCCCCCCCCCCCCCAAATAATTATGAGTTGCGCCTTTGGCCTTTCTTTCTGGTGACGGCAATAGCAAGCCATTTTTGGAAGGGAGGGGGGAAGGTGTGCCATTTGCGATGCAGGTTTTTATTTTCAGGAATGTTCTTACATCATACTTACTTAATAACAAAATCTCGAAAGTAAGATTATTTTGATTTTATTTTCATCATTATCTAAACCCAACTTTGTTGAGTAACGCAAATAAACTCAAGAACTAAAAGAGGGCAGAACACAAGAGCGAGCCAAGCGAACTCGAAAATTTTTGCATCCCACCTCGGATAGGTAATATATTCTTTTGATCATTCATACTTAAATAGAAATAACTTTATGGAGTGATGCAAAAAAGCTCATTAACTGAGAAAGGGCAGAACACAAGAGCGAGCGAAGCGAGCTCGAATATTCATGCACCCCAACTCGGAAAGGTTTTATTTTCTTTTGATCATTTCATACACAAACATAGTGATTTTATTGAGACATACAGAAACGCTCGAGGAAAAAGAGTGCAGAAAGTAAGAGCGAGCGAAGCGAGCTCGAAATTTTTTACACCTCACCACGGACGGGTTTCATTACGTCGCCCGTTAAGGGGTGACACCCGACCTTGACAAAAAGTCAACGAACGAGTGTCGCCTCCAAATGCAGAAAACCTGAAAAACTAAAGTTTTTGCACCTCATCTCGGAAGAGTTTTATTGTATTTTGAACATTCATACTGAAATTTAAGCTTTTTGTTAATTCATATAGAAAAACTCAGGAAGTCAGAGAGTGCAAAATGCAAGAGCGAGCGAAGCGAGCTCAAAAATTTCTGCAACCTACTCCCGACAAGTTTCATTGCGTCAAACGTTAAGGGGTGCCACCAGATAGTGACAAAAACCAGTCAACGAGCGGTCGGGTGACACCCCCAAGCGGGTGTCACCCGGTGCGCGCCGCACCCCCCGCCCCCCCTCGCTACGCTACTGCTTATTATACTGATTTTGTATCAATGCAGCGAAGGAACTAGTATCGGTAAATATTACGGCAACGGTACTACACTATTCCATCATGACATATTATTGTAAACAAACGAATGAAATTATGAAATTAAAAAAGGTCTGTTGGACGAGAATAAGCCCAAATATGAAAACTACAACCATAAATACGTGGTAGCTTAGCATTTTTTTAATCGAAAATGTATTACTATGTGTAATAATGCATGAAAACCGGTTACTAACCTGTGCAAAGACAATTGAGGTTGATTTCCCTTTTTTCTTGCACCACACTCCATAATACAACGCACAGGCATCTTGAATGGCTGTTTTCCATCATATACGTGCAATTTGAAAGATAAAATTCTCGTAATTTTCTCACAAATCACAATAAATACAAAAGTAAACATTCATTTGACAGCAGAACTACCACGAGACTTGTCGCATAAAATGGCGAAAACGGCACTTACCTACAACTGTCACAACGTCACATGAAAATGTTGCCATTATGAGCAACAACTGAAATACTGTTGTCTCTTTTATCAAATACGATTACCACATTAGAAAGAATGAAACAAAACGATTGTTCACAATCTGTTTCGTATTTCACCCATATTTGTATAAGCAAAGGTAGATATAGAATGTAGCGGCGCCTCCATATATTTTCTATCTCTATGGTTATAGCCGATTTTTGAGCACGGACACGTAACGAAAAAAGTAAGAAGTTTTTTATTTTGGAACATAAACTATTGACTCAAATCTCAATACAAAGACAACGATGATAGCTACAAATACTACAAAAGTTTATAACTGTGTCGCAGCTATCGCCCATCTAAACAAGAATACAATTGTTCCAGACTTTAACTATTTGTACTATTTTACAACAAAAATCAACGGAAAAGAGGGGTGTGTGGGACAGGGAGTGTGTGTTAACGAGTGTTTGTGTGTACGGAGTGTTGGTGATGTATGTGAGTGAGAGTTTGGGTGTGTGTCAGTGTTTGTGCTAGTTAAGTTTCCACATTTTTTTTCTGTTGCGTCGTAATACGATTTCAACCCAACCATTCTGTCAATTTCTTTCTCAAGAGACTACGGGGTAAATGGTAAATATTTAAGGTCTTATTTATGTTGTTATAGATCCTGGAGCTGATAAACGTGAATTGTCTTCTCGCTACTGCTGTTCCACAGGGTACATTTTTGCAAACTCTGTCAGAGAGGCGCTTTGCAGTGCAGTAACATGTTGGGTTGTGCTGTATCTATTTGTGTGTTCTGAGTACCTACAGTCTGAAGTACGAAGAGCTGCCTTACTGTGAGGACTTTGCAATGGGAATAGAGGTCAGATCAATGTTGGTAAGCGGATTAGTTTATTTGATAGCAACTTTAGTACGGCTCTCTGTGCCCTTTCTAAACGTAGCATGGTAGTTTTATGTGCTCCACCCCACGTAGTCACGCAATCAATACCCAAGGAACGATTGAGCGAGAGTAAGGTATACAGTTTTCAGACATTTGAAGTCAGCAACCCCCCTAAGTTTTTTAAATATGTAAATTAATCTTCACATAACGTCGGTGCGCTTGCCAAATCTGATATGTGTTTTTCATCAAGTTGACAAGGGAGACAATAATCTGTTTTATTTAATGATTAATTGATGATTGTTTAATGATTAATTGACTAATTCATAATTTCTAAATGCCGTATGAACTGAGATACACGTGAAAATGATAAAATGTATTGTTGATATACTTGATTTTAAAGGATATTAAGTAACAAGAAAGTATCATCGAAATGCACATATCAGATTTGGCAAGCGCACCGACGATAAGTTTCCCTGTAGAGTCGATTTGCAATTTCCATTTTAGGATATTGTCGATGATTACTCCAAGATATTTAATGTTGTCAATTCGCTCGTTCGCTCAGTGTACAGTTGCAAGTAGAAAAATCAGTAAGTGTGCAAGCTTCAGCTCTGATTTTGAGGGAATGGGGAGGTTCGCTTAAAATTCCTGGAGTAAAGGGTATGAATTTGGGTTTGCTAATATTTAGCGTGAGGAGGTTTGTATATAACCAGTACATAACCATGCTGAGTGCCATCTTCGCTTTATCAAACCAGTCCTTCCCGTGGATTATAAGCGCTGTGTCATCGTGATGATTTTACATTTCGGTGGAGACAGTTGCAGTTTATTTACGTAAATGGGGAAGAGAGTAGGTCCAATGACACTACCTTGAGACACACCAAAAGTAACTGTCTCCTCTTTGCTACTTAGTTAGGTTTTTTAATATTTACTACCTGCTGGCGGTCAGTTAGGTAGCTGTGGAAGATATCGTTAGCAATACCGCGAATACCAATGCTTCCTAGCTTGGAAAGTAATAAGGGGACAGAAACGGTGTCAAAAGCTTTGGATAAATCCAGGAAGATGCTAACAGTTTTTTGTTTGTTATTTATATGGCCAATTATTGTATCTGTGAGCTCCAAAAGTGCATCATCTGTAGATTTTTAAGCTCTGAAGCCGAACTGGTTGGAAGCTAAAATATTATATTTTTTTAGAAAATTCGCAAGGCTACCTATTTTTTCAAAAATTTTGGAAAAAGTAGTTAGGACCGATATAGATCTATAGTTAGAGACACCGTCGCTGTCCCCAGTTTTGAATATGGGATGAACTATCACGGTTTTAAAAACATCCAGAAAAGCACCTGAGGTAAGGCACAGATTAAAGATGTGTTATAGACTGGGGACGAGTGTGCCTAGTAGCCTTAACAACGGACGCCGAGATACCGTCATAACCAGCAGCACATTTGTCTTTTAGGATATTTTTTTCTAGTTCATCATAGTCCACGTCGAACAGAACCATTGAACCGGAGGAGGACGGCTTAACAGAGCTCTAGGTTCAGGTTGAGTATCCATATTGACTGTGGGTGAAGTAGGTTCCATTTCAGAGGCTAGATGACTGCCGACATTCGCGAAGTAGTGATTAACTTCTATTACGAGCTTGGGGTTCGTTACAATAAAAACAGCCGATTAATTAACCAAATAATTACTTTCATTACAACACTAATTCAATACTAACTCCAGTCACCAGATGTCCGCCCTTATATACCGATTGTTATTTCTAGAACCTTCTAGTATGGAAAGATCTGAAAGGTTCAGGTGCATACCGGTCCCATCCCAACTGACCAGGGCCCCAAGTCTGCTATTACAATAGTGTCAGAATGGTCTATCATTGATTTCATAATGGTTGATTTTGACAAGATTCTATGCCATTTCTTTCAATGGAGTGTCAGTGGTTGACCACTGGATATAAAAGCGTCATAATGACTTTTCCGGTTTCGAAACATCGAGAATGTGCTAGCATAGAAAAGTCTAGAAACATCTTGACCTCCAGTCATCTATTCGATACTACACGTTACAATACGTATCCAGCATTAATTCTGGCGCGTAACACTTCGTTAACTGATTGGGTGGGATCGTCACAGCATTTCAGCAACTCCGAAGCAGGTTCATACCGAAAATACTGATTCTTAAATTTTGATTTACCTACAGTTATAGATTACAGGAAAACCTATATGAAGTCTATGCGACTTTTTAAAGTAACATGTTAATAAAAAAATGGTTGAGTTAGATGGTGCTGATGCACGCGTCATGTTTGTGAACGGGCGCCGTCAGTTGAGACTGGTCATCTCTTACCTGCCACTGGCTTATTTTTATCAGTACCTACATTTTGAATTGTTTATTTATTTTCTTGTTCTTTGCATTGTCCTCACATATAGAAACTATCAAAGATAATGTTAACAGGATTTTGTAATACATCACATGGTTTAAAAGAGTGTCCGTGGAGTTTCTTGCACATTCTTCTCCAGAGATCTACGCTTTGGAATGTGCAAATAGCTTCATCTTTTTGGAACAACAATTCAAAAGTGCCTGTAAATGGTTTATTTGAAATATATGATTTGAGTTTGAGTTTGAATTATTCGTTCGGAACCCTTTGCACGCGAGTTCGACTTTTCCGGTTTTTTATGGAGCGGTGCCTGGCGACGGGCGTCGCCGCCGAGGCAGGCCAAAGAAACGCTGGCGTGACGAATGGTTGTTGTCACTCTGGAAGACTGGAAGAGCACTTAATACCTAGTCCCACAATACTATTAAGAAAAAACTTGTATATAACTAAGAAAACTTGTATATAACTAAGAAAACTTGTATATAACTAAGAAAAAATGTTATATTTAAAATGTACTTTTTGAGTAAAAGAATTATTTTATTGATAACATTGGTAAGGACACCTCAATGTCTCTATAATAAAAATTGTTTCATTTTATCCATTATGTTGCCTTAATGGTTTACATTTAAGTGACAAATTAATACAGCTCTAATGGACATCCATCATTTATACACAAAGACTATAAAAAAGCAATGTTCTTAAATACTATTACAACAGTATGCTTTTCTCTAAAGCTCAATTAATTATTGGAAATACTGAACTTACAATAATTAAATGGGAAAAATATTTTCACATTGGTTAGTGCAATAAAAAAATTAAATTCTTGTACAAATTTTAATAAATGAAAAATTACATAAAAAATATAGGTAATACCTATTACTTATGTGTAATTACAAATTATTAGATCATATATTATTTACATTATCTTATGTATGTAAGGATGTTATTTAAAATTATTTTGGAGAATACTGTTCATTACAAAAATTCGTCGCACCAATCTTTCAAACACTGATAGCAGTCTGCCGATTGTTTTGAATTAGCATTGCATGTGTCTTTTAACCACTCCTGGAATAGTTCTTTGTCTTTCTTCAACACCAGAAACTGTCCCAACACCGTGTAAGCCTGCAAAAAATACATTTTTGTTTTATCAGATCTGTGCCTTAATAGAATAATCTTAGCAAGTTGTGTTCTTTGAAAGGTTTTAATATTTAAGTTTAGATTTAAGTTAGTTGTGGGTCACAACCTTTTGAACAGATTGACATTTTTATCTGCTCTCACTTATTTTGATACTTGAGAAGTACAATATAAAAATCAGCCTTCTTGGGCAGTTAGGTAGAAACAGTAAGCTTCATAAAAACCTGGTAAATTATTGGTGATACCTTTTAACATTTTAATGGGTTTGGAATAAACTTGTACATGGGTAACAATCTCTCGAAATTAGGACAGAGGATACTTTTTATCCCAGAAGTATTTGCCCTTGACACCATTAACTAGCTTTTGTCGGCAGCTTAAGGTGGGTTTCAAACGTATGCACTATGTGGAGCAGTTGAAGGAGCACAGAGCACAAGAGGTTCACGAACATAGTGGATACACCTTAAGCCACTGACAAAAGCTAGTATTCTGTGTCTACTTCTACATCATGAAAATTTTTTTTGGTAATTTAAATATAAACAGATTATTAGGGCACATATTCTAAGAATAACTATGACTTAATTAGTAACAATGAGTAGGTACCTAAAACTTAGAGACTCGAGATAAAATATACAAGGGACCACTTAAAATCCACATTAATTAACAATAACCTCTATAGGTGCAGAAACAGTAAATAACTATTTCTACCAATAAAATCTGACTGAATAAAGACTTGCTTGCCTAGTAAAATAATGCTTTTTCAACTATGATGATGGTTGGAGGGTTGAGAAGCAGCTAAAGCAATCATTTTCTCTATTCAGATGAGGACAAAATCTCTTCATCATGAGTTATCTACTAAACAAATGGCATTGGACAATTATAACTTAACTATTTTTTGTAGTTAATTATACACTGTAGTTTACTGACCTTGTCGAAGCCTGCGACTTCCAGTCTCTTTCCTAAAACTTCACCGACGCCTGCTAATTCGGTAACAGGCTTTTCCCCCATGGGCTCAGCAACGAAGTTTCTATGTTTCTGTGATGTACTCGACATTGTGGATGTGTAGCTTGATATTACTTTGCGAAATAATATTCAATAGTCTTGAAAAATGTAAGTACACACTTGCAAACGCTGGAATTCAAGATATCAATAACGATGATTAATTTAACGGCAAGCGTGCAAACAACAAGCAAGTCGTCAGTTTTTTTTTTTAATTTTGTTCATAACCATGGATACAAGTCCATCAGTCGTAAATCGTAGTCCACAGACTACATCCGTAGTCATTAAACAAGCAAGTCGTCAATTACTTTCAGGGTTGCCCCGGTAAAAATCATCTGTCAAACAAATCAAAGTCGATGGAAAGCAAGTATACTGCGTCATACTGTTGGAAAGTCATCGTCATCGAAGTATAGTAAATTATTGAAGTAAAATAAAAACTTCTAAAATCCTTACTTCCTTCCCCACTATCCTTACTTAATATTATAAATGCGAAAGTAACTCTGTCTGCCTGTCTGTCGCGCTTTCACGCCAAAACCACTGAACCGATTTAAATGAAATTTGGTACACAGATAGTCTAGAGCCTGAGAAAGGACAAAGTCGCGGGCAACAGCTAATAATTATGATGATTGAATTACATGGTAAATGGATGCAGTATTACATTATAAAAGTACGCAATATACAGTGCGGATAGTGCTATCCTTATGTACTATCAGCACAAACAGAACCAGAAAGTCAGAAACTTGTGAATTTGTTTATTGGTGTGGTTAGTAGAAGAATGTTTTAGTTTACTTTTTGGGGAAATCATGGTATCTTTGAGGGCATCGTATGGTTATTGGCTAACTTGAGTAGGTAACTTATACTGATTGGTCGTACTTGGAACAATTAATTTGGTCGAACATTATTATATTATTATATATGTACTATAATATATTATTATTGTAGTATGGTACACTTCTCTGACCACATGATAAGCAATGATGTGTGTGTGTGTGTGTGTGTGTGTGTGTGAGGTACAACTCTACTGTGTGTGACTTTCCATTGTCAGTTACATGTCAGTTAGCTAAAAGGTTTTAGCAACTAGGCACTGACGTATAAATCATATGGACTTGGCATACCTACAAAAAAAACGTGCATACCTACACTTTACGGAGAAGATAAAATGGCGGCTAATAGGGCAGCCCTTAGCGATATTTCTCTACAATAACATCGATAAAAAATTGTGAGAATGTTTCCATATTGTCACGGTACAATATCAACGGGTATTTTTTTACACACTTTTCTTTACTTAATTTTTATATGACTAACAAAATAACTGGTAACAAATGTAAACAAATCTTAAAAGTTATTTTTTTGACCCACACTTCCCGGTTTTTGATAAGGCCTGCCGCAAACGTACGGTTTCCTGATTAGGTTTTCCGATCAGGAATTCAGATTCGGAATTCCGCGAGACGTTCAATTTTCTGTTCTTTTGACCCAATCACACGGCTCATTTTTAAAGGAACGTCATCTGTTTTTTCCATTCGGAAAATAAACAAACGTATGCGCCTAGTTGAACATTTTGTATGTAAGGCGAGCATTCAGGTCTCTGAATCTGAATTCCTTATTAGGAAACCTAATCAGGAAAACGTACGTATGCGGCCGGCCTTAAGCTAAAATTTTGCGTAGGTACATGTTTAGTTTGGATGACATTGCTGCCGATTCTCTTGTTCAATAACTAATCTAATAAAATTAGAGTATCGCTATCTTTTACTAAAAGGCAGTGCGAAAATACGGCTATAGCTATGAACCAAGTTAGAAATGTCAAACTAATTTATGAGTTTATGCCTTGCGCTTCACCATGTTTTTAGTCGACAGGTTTACGTGCACCTTAATTAATTTGTATGGAAAAATTAGTCCAATTTAATAAAATTTGACAGCTCTAAATTAGGTCTGTCTCTTTCTCGTTTTATTAGAGAGAAAAAGATAGCAATAGCCTAAATTTAGTTTGTGCACAACAGAATCGACACCAATGCATGGTCAGCTAACTGCTAACTGATGTCATTCTAAGGCCGTGGACACGAACTCAGCGGCGCGGCGGCGGCGCGACCAGCGACGCGTTCAAATGCATAGATTAGGGGTGGCCAACTTGATTAGACCCAAAATCGACTTTTTATTGACGAAATCCTGTACGGTCTACGAATTACATAGGTACTTCTTAAAACTACAAATGAAACGGTGGGGTAAAGACATTTATGTAGTATTTTATTAACATAACCTATTCAGTATTTAAGACGTAACGTTGGAAGGCCTCCCACAAGGTGGACCGATGACCTGGTGAAGGTCGCGGGTAGCCGATGGATGCGAGACGCACAGGACCGGTCGTTGTGGCGACGCTTGGGGGAGGCCTATGTCCAGCAGTGGACGTCTTTCGGCTGATATGATGATGATGATGATTCAGTATTTACTTACATCGTGCGCAGTCTGTTATACGAACCTATTTATATTTTTTGTCTCGCCGCGATCGACTGGACTAATAGCCACGATCGACCGGTTGGCCATCCCTGGCATAGATTTATATGGAACTCTTCACGAAGGCAGCGGCGCGCGAGAAGCGTGGCGGCGGCGTAGGAGCGGCAAAGTGTTATTCTAGAGCCTTTAGTTGTTAGGTAGACGTTCGAGACGGAGCGGAGGGAACAAATTCTAAGAATACAAAAGACGTCGCATCCGCAATGGGCTCCCGGTACGGACGTCTCCAACCAACGCCTATCTTTTCTAACATGCCGATGATTTTGGGTTTAAATTAAAAGTCAACAATAATTATTTATAATAAAGTAATATTAAACATATTAATCTCATTCATTTCTGAACAATACAATTATTATTTTGTTCAGGTAATTTCTGTGTGATCCTCTTTCAGTAGATTTCTTCTCATAATATTTGTAAAAAAAATCTTTGATAATATTACTATAACGAACAATTTTTTTCTCTGTCTTCTAACTTTCTCATTAAGTCTCTATCTTCATGTTCTGTTTTTGACATTTGTCCTTTAACTTTTTAATCATTTTAATTGTGTGTACCTGAAATCAAATAAAATAAAAGTAAGCTTTAATAGATATTGAACACAAGCGAGAGATATCTCCCACCCAATCTTAATTCAGTTGATGAGATGTTATCATTGAGATCAAATTCGCAAATAATGATGACAGGAAAAACTGAAGCTAGTCATGCCGGTAAATCTGGCGCAGCGGAGGTGCTTGTGACTAAACCTGGCGCAGCAGAGGTGCTAGCGGCTAAACCTTGCACAGCGGAGGTGCTAGCGGCTAAACCTGGCGCAGCGGAGGTGCTAGCGGCCAAATCTGGCACAGTGGAGGTGCTGGTGACTAAATCTGGCGTAGCGGATGTGCTAGAGGCTAAATCTATGCCACTCCTCTTTGAAATCTTCCCTAGGTTGATATTGAATGGTAGGCACACAAACAGCTTTGATCTAAAAACCACTCTATTATTGACATAAATATTAACAAAAACAGAAAAGTAAATACTCAAAAGTTTTATGACACTTCAAAAACAGTAGGTGATCCCACTGCTTAAAATTCCAAAAAAATATTACCATATTAAGAGCACCACACCCAGATATTGATTGTTAGTTTGTCTGATTTTGGTCACTTTCAATTAAAATGCCAGTCATATTTGATTGAATCACAGGCTGTAAAAAAGCAATAAAATTGTTAGTATTTTTGATGTTTCTTGATTTTATTAATCGGTTTAATTATTATTATAAAGCACCCCATTTAATTTGCAATTGGTGGGTTGAGAAGAGTCTCTTTTCATTCTCACTCGTTCTCTAGTTTAGTAGCTCTCGAGTGGTAATGAGCTAAATAATCATACATAAGCTCACTTCACATTAACCTCATCCAAATATTCATAGGGAGATTTTTACAGAACAGCACTGTTATTATACTATTTAAAAGTAAACTGTAAAGTACTATTCAAAAAGCAGACTACTGGTGACATTTGTAACTAAACATTTATAAATTCCTTATAAAAGGAATACCATAAATGTACTTAGTAGTACAACCAAATTAACACATATTCAGTCTTATTTTGGCAATTAATCTAAGGATCACACTCAAATACATTCTTAACATCACTCTTTGTGCCCATTAGGCAAGTGTTGCAATTGACGACATCACCACCATTTATCAGCCGCTACACAATCATGTCAGACAAATTTATAACAAGCAATGTTACTTACCAATAAGGTTCGTGAAGGTAGAAGTAGAAGGTAGTATCGTCAAGCAATGTTACTTTATTCAGTTTCCAGTTGAAACAAGATTCTTCAAAGTGAAGAGAACAATTATATATTGTTTTTGTTGACATCTTTAAATTTTCAACACCAATTGTTTCCAGCCAAATTTTTTTTTCCTTTATTAGCAGACAGCCCTGCAAATAAAACAAGAAACCAATAAAAAGCCATAATATAGCATTATCGATAAATATAAAAATGTCATGCATGCACTGCACTAGTCTATCCCTACAATAACAATAACAAGAAAATGATTCGAAGTAGAAATACAATTATTACTGTTGATAATAAGGGCAAAACGGAAATTATGAATACTTTACTGTTGAAACTCTTCAACGAATGCAGAATCTTTTGTTTATTATCTAAATCCAAAGATATTTCAGCTGAAATTAAGTACATACTGGTGCAAAGTTATGTTCGGGTGATTTCCGCTTCTTTTAATGCCACATCCGATTATATTACAATTAGGCATCTTGCAATTGACGATTTCCACTATAAAACCAAGTTCAAACGTAATAACACAGCAAAATGACTTCAAAATTCACAAATTATATCCACAGCTCAAGAGTATTTGACAGTTGACGTACCTCAACTTGTTGTCAAACAGCGAGAGGATAAAATGGCGACCCGGCCGCAAATAGGTATTTTAATGACGCTAGGAATGAAGGGTTGCCATTATAGTAACTGTCAAAAACACTGTTATCCTTTTTCACTTAAGCAAAATTATGAAAGTTAAAAAGAGATGACAGTATTTTTATGATTTCGGTGTCGATATGCCACATATTTGTATAACTGTTTTTTCTATAGTCAAACATTTCAAGTCCATATGATTTATACGTCAGTGCAACTAGGCTATACAACTAAAAAAAAAACTGTCGAGAATCTCTTGACACTGACAGCTATACAACAAAATGATATTGTCAAAGTATCTGGAGCTGGGACTGGAGGTCCAAACAAAAATAACAAAATGCTTAATTAACAGCCCGCTCTGAAACCTCAAATTTACATCTCAGCTTTGCTATTATCGACCAATGGGGACTACGCAATTAGTGATCCTCCTCCATTATGAGACCGTTACTAATTAATTAAGGAAATTATCAGGAAATCCTTGTTAATGTTTATGCAATGTTTAACGATTATACCACTTGATAGGATACTGGAGTAGGATTTACTAGATATGTAATCACATATAAATGGTAAGGTATCAGTAAACTTACCATGGAAGCTTCAATTGAGGAAAGTTTATATCGTGCAGTATTAGCTGAAGATCTGGACGCAGTTTCACAGGCGCTTTCTAGAGGTACTATAATAATTTTTGCTCTGTTGTCTAGTGGACACTTTAAAATAGTAATTAAAATGTTTTGGCTAATAATGTAGCAGCCTAATAAATCTTTGTTCCATTTCAGGTGCTAATCCAAATAAGACTGCCAGCCAAGGTAAAACTAGTTTAGGTGAAGCTGCAAAGAATGGAAACATTGATATAGTCAAGCTATTAATTAATGCCACTGAAGCAAAACCGCACATGACTGTATCATATGCAGGGTCTCCTAAAAAAAGGCTAGTTAAGTGCCACAAACGGAAGCTCAGGCACCATGATGAGACTGTTGTCAAGTGCAAAAGTTTGAATGACAGAACTTTTAAAGATTTTCATTTTGGACAATATGAGAAGCTTGGAGTGAAAGACAACAGTTCAAAATCAGACACCAACCAAGGATACTTTGTATTTATACACAGTGAAGGATCTAGCAGTGATGAGAGTAAAATGGGTAGTCTGAAATCACCAATAACTCCATCATCATTGACACCATCACCACAGGCTGACTTAGAATGGGATGAGGAAATAGGGAATGTTGCGCCAACTACAAGTGAAGATGAAACTTGGTCTTCTATGTATAAGTAAATTGCTTGTCATTGACTTTAGTTTTTAATAACAAATTGTCTAGCTATGCTCTGATAATGTAATGACAATGAGTAATTTCTTATTTTTTATACACATTTAGAATGCCTCCATTTTGTATGATTCAGATGGTATGCAGCTATATTGGAGTCAACAGGGGCAGCCATAGCATCAGCCTCTGTAGTGACCAATGGAATTGATCAGCATGATGCATTTATGCAGACTGCCTTACATTATGCTGCAGAACAGGGTCATGCTGGAGTTATCAAAGTGCTGATAGAAGCTGGTAAATATTGCTGGACTACTTTATGAATTTCTTATGACTCTTCATTTGTGGTTGCTACCTCATGCCTTCTTGCCATAGATTTAGGCTATTTCTTTACATATCCATACTAATATTATAAATGTGAAAGCAATTGTCTGTCTATTACCTTTTCACCTGTTAACGACTGAAGGGATTTGGATGAAACTTTGGCACACAAGTAGACCCATGTCTCGGAATAAGACATGGGATTCTGTTAGTAAATTCCCTTGGTTTAATTTTCAACACTCACGTGGGCCAAGCTGCTGGCAGGAGTAAGTGCTCTTTTACGGAGATGCGGGGCGTCGAGCGTCGCATGTGGCGTAGCGGCTCGAACTACATTCAAACATATGGCGTTGCATGAGAGCGTTTGTTTGAAATGCGGGCTAAACGCGGCCAATACCAATTCATCAAATTCCCCGAAAATCCAAGTCACATTCCCCAATTTGAGGACAAAAATTCTACTGATTCCCCGCTAATTCCCATAAGCAAAAAAACAAAAAAAAAAAATTGGCCTTTTTTCATATACACCAAATTATTACAAAAAATAGGTTTATGTAACATATATTTTTTTCCAAAAATTACGACAAGCCGTTTAGACGTGATTCTCATTTTAAGGGGTATCTGCGCCTTAAGAGGGAACTCGGTTCGGTAACTCTTTGGCCTTTCTCCATACAAACGCATTCTGCTGTTTTCTTCGTGGATAATGCTGTTAGAGCAATGATTTTTTTTTTACAAAAAATCTAGATCGCATTAATACGTGCCTCTATCATTTTCTTTTTTCCAAAACATAATTACTTAAAGAATTATGACAATCCAAAAACCCGAAAAAACAGCCCGTTTTAACCGCCATGTTCAGACGACTGTCAGACAAACTTGTTAAGTTTTTAACAAAATAGAAAATAATAGAAGCATAGATATAGTCTTCCTCTAAATTTTGATATATGATTTTTTTTTATCAGTCCAGTTTTGAAGAAGAAAACAGCGGAATACACGGAATGCGGAAACGTCTTTTAGTCAAGGTTTTTATAGGTAAAAATCAGCCTGAGCTGCTGTTGTCGCTTTCGCATTTTACTTGATACGGCACAGTGCGAAGCATCGGCAAAAGTTTCTTCAAATACCTATTTTTCAAACTCCTCGGGGACTAGAGTTCCCTCTTAAGGCCGTATCTCTGAAATAAATGATAGCACAAAAGCACCGATTTCACCTACCGGCACCGCGCAGTCCCCGCATGCTTCCACGCGCAAAGTTCGAAATATTGAACCTAGCGCCACAACATCAAATTAATTCAAACTGCCAGCTGATTCAGTGTTGCCCGCACGCAAACTTCATAAACTCCTACTGAATTACGTAGACTGCAGACTGGGTCCGTATCTAACACCTCCACCCGCAGAACAGCAACTATTTGCTCATGTTGAGAGAAAATGTTGCTGGGAGTTCATCTCGTTTCCTGGTCACATCTTCATATGTATGTATCTTGAGAGTCTGTTGCTTCTCTTCGTTGCCTGTTCTTAGGTTCCAGCATTTATATCTGCAGCTTATTACCAAAATGATAAGTATGGCTGCGCACAGTACAATGATGTAAAATGGTATAGTTGTATGGTATAAGACAACCGGTTGAGTGTTGTCGATGTGGTTAGGGTTCTCCATCAAAACTTTGTTCTGGATGCTGTGAAGTTCTTCCAGGTTGACTGAATTGAAGCCGATGATGTGAGTGGAGTCAGTTGTTTGGTTCAGGTCGTTATAAGGGATCTTCGATAATTTTAGTGGTTGTCCTTTTATCTCGTTGCTGTCGTTGATGATTGTGAGTTCTGTTGTTTCGAGATAGCAGTTCATGGGAATGGTGACGAGATAACTTCCTTGTAGAATACTAAAGTCTTTTCTGCCGTAGGCTAACTGTACTTTGGTCGGTTGGGGCAATGATAAAACGTAGTGTTGATCGTCCAGTTTTTCAACTGCTTGTTTGGAGAGTGAAATCTTGGTGAATTGGCAGGTGTCTTCTAGACCTTGATTGATGATGAGTTCTTGGATGCAGTCGGTCTTCGTCCGGATTTGATGGCTTATCTTCTTTTCACAGAGATGGATGCTACTGTACTTCGGGCATTCAGCCTCTATGTACACGAATGATTTCTCGTTTGTTGCTATATAGGGAGAGGACGGAATAAGGGCAAGTTGTTTTTTATTAGGCACAATGGATAGTCTGTATAAATCGTAAAGGTCTTTAGAGACTATGGGAAAGCTGTATATTATTTTATTACTATTCTTTTCTCAATAAAGTAGTAACCTGGTTTTATAAGATTATAATATTCTCGTAATTCTAAGTTTAAGACTTGATCTTGATTGTATATTGATTTTAACGTATCTGTCATAGATCTTAACACTTCTATATCTATCATTGAATGATGGGTGCTGGACGCACGTATAAAAGCCATTATATTTTCTAACCTAATTATCTCTAACATTATATCTTCTACATTAGAGTGACGACTTATTAGACGACGAACAGAATGGAAGAAAAAAACGTGTTGCGCCGAACCCAAGTAACAGGAAGATGATGATTAAATCTTCTACATTATTGGTTATGATTCCTAAAATTTGGGCAAACTTTGCAAATTTTATTAAGCTGTAATCTGTAAATGCGGTTTTCTCTAGGAGTAGTTCTAACGTTGCTAGTTCTAACGTTGCATTCACTTTTTCCTGATTTTTTGTTATTTGGTCTAGAATGGTGCCATGTTGGGACATCCATTCTTTACTTAGGCTGATATGATTGTTGAATTCTGATACTATTTTATTTTCATTGCTTTGTAAAGTTTTAATAGCCTCGTCGTATTTCAAGGCATCTAGATAGTCTAGGTTGCCAGTGACACATTTTATCACTGATCCAAGGCCATCTACAAGACCTCTTTTGACTCTAACGGGTTCTAGGGATTTTACTTGTTGTAGTACTTTACTAAGTTTGTCAGTAAGGTAGTCAATCTGGTATTCGTAAAGCATGTAAGTCTCATTAGTTAGTTTAATTCTAAAAGTCTTTAGTTGCGTCTGTACGTAATTTACTTTATCTTCTATGTCGGTTAATTGTATGTACTGTATGAATGAGTGGTAATGTGTAGTTAGTCTGGTCGGTCCTAATCTGAACGGTAACAATCCTGGTCCATCGGCTAAAGTCTCAAGTCTTATCTCTTGAGGGTGAGTCACTTGGATTGTCAGTAGTAGCAGGATCCTGTAACAATTGGCTCGCTTTAGGAACACGTTTCAACCGTGCTTTGGCTATCGGACCACGTTTTTTCGAGGTATATATGTGTATAGGCAGATCAGCGAGTAATGTATCCTGCGTATAACGTGGTGCAGCCTTCTGGCGAATGGCAAAGGGGTTTTTAATGAAAACTTGTTGCTGAGGGCATATTCTACTTCGGGCTTGCGAGTTTTATTCCTATTGTTAATTAGGGCTGTACGATTTGCAAGAGATGAGTTATCAATTATTTCGTAAACCTGTTTCATCTGTTGTCTATGATTCTGCGCGTATTGTTGTAGGATATGTTCAGTCAGGTCTATATCGGTTGGGTCTCTGGGATCAAAATGTCCGGTCATTAAGTCAAACGGTCTGCACTTCGTAACGCTATGGATGGAACTATTATATGCTATGATGGCGTATGGCATAAGGTTGATTATAGGTTCGTCTTTATTTTGTAGTTTAAGAATTTTGATGAGTCGGAGGGCCTAATAATACCCTGGTCTAACATTTTGGTAATTTGATTCCTTACTTCTTCACGATGGATAAAGGGGTATCGGTAACTTTTAATATACACGGGGACTTCGTCTGTGGTTCTTATGCGATGCTTGATTTTATTGGTGAACGTCAAGGGTTCCCCATCAATATTAAATATGTCTGTGTATCGAGAACAGAGTGTCAAAAGATTAGCTTTTTCCTCTTCATTGAGGTGATCTGTACGTAAACGTGATAATACATCTTTCGCACGATTCGATTGCTTGCTTGGTGTGCAACTAACGTTAAAAAGATCAGCACAGGCTGGTTGGGCTAAGGAAAAGATAATGTCGTTAGGTGTTGGATTTTCTAGCTCCACATATCCACGGCTATTGGTGACAGTGGTGTGGCATTCGTGGATAATACAGTTACAAAAAACTTGTTCATTTACTAAAACGTCGCCATCCGAGGCATTTATGGGTATTCTAACTAATTTGGAACTTTTAGCGGGGACAATATCCTCGTACAGGTTAACATTGCGTGAATTATACACTTTAATTTGATTCGTATCGGTACGCGTTACTAATTGGAAATCTTTTAAATCTATTTTAGCCTCCCATTTGGATAATAAGTCCAGTCCTATTAGGCCATCAAAGTAGTCGTGAAAACGGTAAACGAACAATTTTATACTATCGGACTCATTGAATTCGTTAAAACACGGCAGCGTTATGGAATAATCATTTCTACTAACGCCATGTACATTTGTAACTTCGAAGGGGTCGTAATTGAGACGATAGTCATAAAAGAACTTTTGTACAGACTTGGGGCTTATAAATGACTGGTTAGCGCCAGTGTTAATCAAAAATTTTAAAGGAGGGCAAGAAATTTCTATATAGGGTAACTGTCTTTGGGTCTGTAAATTAAGGTCTATTTTGGCTCTTTGGATGTCTGTCCCGACTGAAAATTTTGGTCTTGTTTCTGATTTGCACCGCTGGGGCCTGGTTGTGGCTCTGTCTCACCTACTACTTGGTTATCGGAAATTGTAGTCAAATTGAAATCAGTCATATTGGTGTTGTAGTCAAAGTCGCAAAATATGTAACAGTCATTACCGTCCGTGTAGTAGTCATATACTGGCTCATAGTAGTAGTCAGCAGAATAATAGGATCTATCAGGCAAAGCAAGTTCGCTGAGGTTTAACTCACGCGTTTTAAAATAATTACTCGGTGGTGGGTTCCCGTTTCGTTGCCAATCGTGCCCTGGCATCATGGGTAATGGTTTCTGAGCAAAATGTTGCACACCGGTCATGGGTTTCGGACCCAAATTTTGTGGTGGGTTAGTCCTTTGTTGTAATTTAAAAACGTGACTTTGGGGGTGGTAGTTTGGCAATGGTGCACGGAACATTTGTTGGGTTCGAGTAGGCATTCGATTTTGAGGCTGGTTGCTATTGAATTTAAAGGCCTGAGGCTGGGGTTGGTAGCCACGCTGTCCTACTGGGGCAGGCCAGTTAGGTACTGGGGGTCGCGGAACATTTAAAGCGTTAAACGGCATAGTGGACATCAAAGGGAAACCCCCTTTGATATAGAATTTTGGGTGCGTTCTGAGCGGTTTGTGCCTTTGGGGCATCATTTCGTTGCTGCAGGTATATTATATTTAGTTTTTCCTGCACGAATTCCAAGGCTTTATCTATGGTTTCCGGACGCATACAACGTATACGTGAGCCTAAAGGTTCCTTAAGTCCTCGTACGAAAGCCTGCATTGTAACTTTCGTATAAAGTGTTCGTTTCGCTTCAATGCGGGGTCTTATTACCTTGCGTAGCCAACGAGAGGTCATTGTATAAGGCTGTTTCATCTCTCTGGTCTGAAAAGTTATTAATGAGAGCTGATCTAATACCTGCCCAAGTTTCAGGAATGCCGTTTGAATTAATGGTGGATGCGGCAGGCCCTGTTATCTTGTTTAGGATGCCGTTTAAAAGACACAGGTTCCCTAGCTCACTGCCTGGCTCAGCGCTTGCGTACTGAGATACTATGCGGTCGCAGATGTTAATGAACCTCGTCAATATATTGGGGTTTCCGTCAAAATCGGGCACAAGGCGTAAGGCCTTGAAAATTACATCGGGGTCGTAAGGCATTTTAGGTTCAAATAAACTATTCAAATCAAAATCTAAATCACTGTCTAAATCTCTGTTAATATCTACTAAATGTCGGCGCCCCTGTCGTGATGCAGGTATCTGACAATTTGACCTTTCGTGATGAAAAATCTTGGACATAAAAGTAACTAGGAATAGAGAGGAAGCAACACGAGAAAGATTCTAGTGTACTTACATATATTTCATCTCTGGTTCTTCCCGGTGAATCGATGTCTGGATTCTCCACGCGGCTCCGCAGCTCTGCCGTAGATTCTGGATACTCGTGACGTGACTTGAAAGCCGCCCGGGTGATTCGCGATCGTGGAGACCGTTTGAGATGACGCTAACGCGTTTCGCGAACCGGCCCGCGAGTATCCTGCCGACTGCGCCAATTACGTAGACTGCAGACGGTGGATCGAAGAAAAACCAAAGTGATTTTAAAACTAATTTAATTAAAAGAAATTACTACAATTAATTTGATGAAACCTATTCGATGCAAGAATATGGAATGACCAAGTAATACTTAAAAATAACTTATTGCTACTCGTGAGTTTCTGCTGCGTCGGCGGCTCGTGGCTGAACGGACGTCATCCCTGCAGTTTCTATGCGTTTGGCGTAAACATATAGGAATGTGCGAAGTCGGCGGTATCCATTAGGGGTCCGTATCTAAAAACTGTCAAAATATTGACACAAATCAGCACTCTTATAAACAGTGATTTTAGACGTAGACAAAATACAATAAAATAAAATATTAAGCGACGAAAAATAATTATTTGTTTTAATACTCATTTTTAACAGTCGTTGGTAAATTATATCATGTTTTAAATGGCCCCAAATTATTGTGAAAACTACTAATTCAGTTGACTATTTAAGAACATGGCCATAATTGTGCGATAGAGATAGCACTAGAGATTTTAAGCATACAGAAGATATGGAGTAGACCAGTTGTATAAAAGTCATATTTTATTCATAATTTAAATATGCACACAAGTTATGAAAATGAATGAAAAGATAAGTAGTCAATTTGTTTTTTTTTTCGCTTGGCTTTACTCACGTAGCCTTTTCCACAGCAACCGTGCATTTTCCGGAGTTTGTTTTGTATCAGTGAAAAATAAATCGAATGTCCTATAAACATATATTTTTAACTCTTTATCATATTAGTTGTGTTCAATACCTAGTCAACCAATATTAGAACCTAAATCTGATGCAATGACCCTTTCAGTAAAGTTCCATCGGAGGTATACATGAGCGCCGCTGGTATTATATGCGGCATTCCAAATCCGGGGCTGTAGGATAACCCTAGTTCCATCCTCAGGCCCATATTTATCCTGATTGTTGTTTCATCCACGGAGCATCTTCAAGACTTATACCAAATCATGGAAAAATGCTTAGAATTTTGAAAATCTTTGTATTTGTCTACGTAAACTATACCTATCAAGGCTTTTGACAGGTTGAAAAGGGGCCACTTATACTACTTGTATCAAAATTTGTTCGATATTTTAACTTGTAGGTATTTTTAAGGTGGATATAAATAATGAGTGAATTTTATGTTGAAAATTAACCCATTTTTGTAGATATTTTAATTTTCGAAGTTCAAATGTACCCATCGTGATTTAGGACATTCGATACTCAGTACTTCGATATTTAGATCTGTCGATGTAACTCTCGTAGATGTTTAGATTTTGGATAAATTATTATTGGACGTAGGTTATTTAACCATTCGACAATATAAACTTTCGTACCTAGGTATTTCAATCTTCGATATTCAAATACGTACCCATTTTATTTTTACAAAAATTTTTCTGTAGTACGAGATGAAGTAAGGCTGGAATGATGAGGGGTAAAGACTCACAACAAATCAGGAGGCTAGAATTATGATAAAGTAAAATTGGGATAACAACTATTACAACATAATACTGATTTAGATTGATAACATTAGTAGGATCACAAAATTATTTTTCATTTATTTCTGGAACTTCTAAAACCCACGCAGACAAGTCGGGGTAAAAAGCTAGTATTAACTTAACACATTTTTCACAATTCAAACGCGACTCCATAATCATCCCTAGGCTTGTTGCCTTTGACATTTAACACATTCTTGACACATTGATGTTTGACGTATTTCAATACCAAAATGAAAACATTAATTTTAACGTGTGTCTTGAGTTAAAATGTAAGATTAACGCTGTATAAACAGACACTCCAATATAGAAAATAAAATGATTACCCAATATTGATATTGCTTTGCGAGATGAAAACATTGGAGGATACAGTACGTATGTAAAAGTTACCGAGATGACTTGGAGATGGTATTTTCTTCAAACCGTTGCTATTCATTTCCTGGAAAACGAGTCCATTGTCGCCTTCAGGTAGGAACTCCCAACGACGTTGTACTTTATTTAGTTTTGCTCTTTTATTTCATACCAATTTCAAAAATTAGCGCGGATAGAAAAATATTGCGTTTTATTATTTTCAAGGTCATAAGAATACACATTCGCATGGTGCAGACATTTTTTAACACTCAGTTTAATTTTAAACGGCTAAACTATTAGCATTTACTGTTAAAAAAAAATCAATTACGAAAATCTGACAGCTCCGATTTGCAAAATAGTGACTCAGGTCCTGCCTGCAAGAGCTCCACGGAGCATCTAAAGAACTGAACAAATGAGAGAGATGCAAATACTTTTGCAATATGAGATGGGGATAATAAGAGTGTAGCTCGGAATAAAAAAACGTAAGTGCCAAAATAATTTTTCGAATTTGATAACATAAAAGTATTATTAAATCGAAATCTGTTCAGTTGAAACCTCGATAAGGCTATTTTATTTTATATGTTTTAAAGTAATTTTCATAGGATCAATCTAAAGCGTTGCGTCTTGTAGTTAAAAAAAGTAAAAGATATTTCGAACTTTGTGTTTTTTTTCTATCGAGAAAATTTCCTCGTATCGTGTATTCCTTCAGTTGGATACTAGATTATATAGTCAAAAAGCACAAACCGTAATATCAGATACCTGCTCCAGGTACCTAACAAGATACGCTAAAAGGAAAAACGGCCTTATGCTAAATGTATCCCCTTAAAAGCCCCTTGTTCCAGTCATCCGGTAGCTCTTCAGCGGTCCAAATCTTATCAATGAAAGGCCACTTACCAAGGTCCATACGTCGACGGCGGACGCTAAGTCGGCTTGTAGCATTTCCGCAGTTATTAGGTCGAGTCTGGGTGCTTTGCCTGTCTTTAAAAGGAGAACCGCCTCAGCCACTTCGGAAGCTGATGGTGGTTCCGTGTTGATGTTGAGGAGCCGTCGCGATGAGAAACTGACCTGTAGAGCGTTAGGTGACGATGCTGCTGACAGTCGGAAGACTTCCTCAAAGTTTTGGCGCCATTGAAGTAGCTGCCCTTCTGCCGTCACAATGAGCTGCTCCTCTTTCGATTTAAGCGGCTTCTTTTTGCGCTTGCTGTTTCCTGCCAAGGTCTTAGTGGCTTTGTACAGCTCTTTCAAGTTGCTGGTGTTTGCAGCATGTTGAGCACTATCTGCAATATTATCATCCCACCGCATCCCTATCCGCACGTCACTACGATAAATCGCCTTGCGTTTCTGCTGGTATTGGTTTTTGAGGTCGGCTCGTTCGGCAACATTACTGGTCTCCAACAGTTTCAGGTGCAGATTTCTTCTGTCCTCGATAAGGCTCCAAGTCTGTTGCGAGAATGAGATGGCGATTCATGCCCAAGAACGACGGAGTTGGTTTGTGTTGGCCATTTTAATGCGGTTCCACTCCACTTCTATTGAGTCCGTAGCATCTTTTAGTGCAGATAAACTGAAACGCAGTACGGGTCTCCAATTCATGAAGTTTGCTCACGTCTAACCTTCTTCCCACCTTGCCGGGTCCTCCCGTTGCGCGAGCTACTGCTACCTTAAGCGGAACTTCAGCAACCACCAGATGGTGGTCGTTATCAATGTCGGCGTAGCCATTTGGAGCTAATGGCAAGATGGTCAATTTGATTCTTGGTGACTCCATCGGGTGAGTTCTAGATGCATTTGTGGTGGTCGCCGTGAATAAAAAGTGTTCCTCCGATGGTCAGTTCATGGTTTTGACAAAACTCAATAAATCGCTCGCCATTGTCGTTACACAATCCAAGACCCTGTGTACCCATATGCCGTTCGCGGTTAGTGTTAATACTCCCAACCTTTGCATTCAGGTACCCCATGACGATGACGATGTCCTGCTTTTTTATGCTCCTTAAGGTTGGCGTTGAGGGCGTTGTAGAAGTCGTCTTTGGTATCCTCTGGTGATGCATTGGTTGGGGCGTAGCACTGTACGATGGTAAAAATTGTAATAAGCAATTAAATTTACCTCATATTGTTTTTCTTACTATACTTAATGAAACAAAACGATTACTTGTTTTTTACGATTCTTAAGTTTTTAATTTTAGTGTCGTATCAAACATATTTTTTTTCCTAAAACGCATATCATGGTTGTTTTTGTTTCGTTAGGTAGAGTAAGAAAAACCATGAGGTAAAAATTTAATTGCTTATTATTTTTTTTTATTAAAAAAAAATTAAAAATCAAATAAATCCAATCTTCTTTCTTTTTTATATGAAGAAAAAGATAAATAATGATTAAAAAATAAATGGTACCTTAATCTATACTAATATAAAAAGCTGAAGAGTTTGTTTGTTTGAAAAAATTGAAAAAATTTTTTTTTTTTGTTTTTCCAACGGAGATATATTCTGAAACCTTTTAAGAATAGCTCCATTGAAGAAAAAAATCTCAGATTTATAGTTAAACAATTATCACATTTGCAATGTTCATGTTCAAGCACAAAAAAAAGTTAATTAACTGTTGCATAACTAATTGAAAATCGCGATAAAAACAAATTGCCGGCGGATTATTGTGCATTCATCTATCTAGTAATTGCCTGATCTTTCATTTCTTTATTTTGATATTTAATATGTATAAATCAATTTTATTGTTTGTTTGTTTAAAGTGGCCGAAGCGGGCGTGGCTTGCGAATGCCAAATTACCCGTTTTCGGTGGTATTTTCACCCCTCTGGGAAAGTTATAAACATTGGTCCTACTGTTCTGAGAGTCAAGACTTTTTCCTAGGACCTCCTCTTTTTGACTCTGTTTTCAGATTTCAAAAATATTGATCAGATTTTGAGATATTTGCAAAAGACCAAACCCTTCTTTCTTTTTTCAGTCGTTTTTTTATAACTTTTGCAATTTGTTATAACATGCTCATCGGAATCGAATGACACCTCATTCATATTTTTCCGTGACTGCTGAAGAAAGTTGACCAAAAACGCACTTGTTGACTAGACTGATTGCCATTTGTGTTTGCGCGTGTGATCACGCGGTCTGCTGCACGTGCCGCCTCTCCGTAAACGGAAAAAACGTCAGACGCCCCGCCGCACACGACGCTCGACGCCCCGCGTCTCTGTAAACGGGCACCGTGTATCTATGAGTCATCAGTTTTTTCACTTAGCCTCCTACTGAAATAATAAAATGCTTGCAGGCTGTAAAGTAGATGCTGAAACAGGAGATGGAGTGACAGCCTTACATGTAGCGGTTATAAAAAACTATACAGATATTGTAAAGATACTTATTAGGGCTGGGAGTAATGTCAACCACAAAACTTATGATAGCATGACACCTCTGCATTTTGCAACATCCAGAGGTTTCTTGGATTTGGTGAGTGCTCACAATTTTTTGTAATTGTCAAGTTCTAGCTACACTGATACGTGAATTGAGAATGATGTGGAGGCACGGGATGTGGGATGCGACTGCGCGCATCGGTTGTTTTAATGATATCAAGTCCCGCGACTATTTGCGCTAGTGTGAATACCTCCATGAGCGAATTTCGTCCTGTATCCCAAGTAGGATTTTTGCTTTGCTTCAAATTTTTAGAGCTTTAATAACATACAATGGTGCAAATAAATATATTTTATCTTCCTCCACATTTTCCCAAAGTATTTTTTTTTGCAACCTTTACTATCCCACTCCTGAACTCAGTAACTTCCCTGTGTTGAAATTTTTGATAAATCAGGCACACAACTGAGACAATGCGCCAGTTGCCAGCTTCCTTTAAGTTGGCTTACTATAACTTTCAGGTAAAGATTCTAGTCAGTAATGGAGCTAGTTTAGAAGCTAGGGACGCAAATGAGAGGACAGCATTATACATAGCAGCTGGTCGCGGTCATATGGATGTGATCAAGTATCTTATTGATGCTGGCGCTAATGTTAACAGTGAGGAGATCCATGGTAAATCATATTTTTGTATTTTATTGGAGGTAGCAACTGACCAAAATACTTTTATTAATTACCTATTAAGTTTATGTACAAAAATTACACCTGGCTCTTTGTTGAATGTCTCTAGGAATGTTCAATTCCACTCAAGACATTCGGTCCAATGCCAACAAATGTGTGTTGGTGGGGTTCTACAGTGCTAAGATAACTTTCTTGACACGCTTTTCGAATACCCAATTTATAACTTGCTTATTTTCACACCCATGGGCTATCTTACACAGTAGCGTATGTGAATAAATGAAAGCATTTAAATTTCAGAGTTTACTATAAATAAAAAAATAAAATATGTACTTTCAAAATTAATTTTGAAAATTATCTTTCTTTCAGGATACACACCTCTTTGTGAAGCTGTATGGCAAAAGTATGCCGTGGGTGTAGAACTTTTACTGTTGTCTGGTGCTAGGATCACTCACACACATAGGCTTTTACACAATGCTATAATTCAAAGACAGGTATGTCATGACTGGAATCCTACAAGTCCTACAACTAGCTTATTGAAGCATGTATACATAGACGCAGTATGTATGATGTGATACTGGTCCTAATACACAAATGACCGACAATTTTAATAACTCGCATTCTTGGCAGTCTAGAAAATTTAATTGAACATTTTAAAATGGGATGCCTGAAAATTGGGTTACCACTGCACAGTTCTGAAAAACATTGTCAAGTCTCATACAAATTATGTCACTTATTCAAACTGACTAATGTGTTGATTTGCTATAATTTTAGGTAGAAATCGTAGAAATGCTGACTGCTTACGGAGCGGGCATAAACCTTTACAACGACAACGGTGATACACCGCTGCTTTTAGCGGCCAGACTATCGCAACCCGCAATCGCGAAAATATTGCTATGTAAAGGTAGGTGATTGCAATCCACTGCTCTATGTTCTCCCATCTGATTCAGAAACCTAGAAAGTAATTCTTCTTGATGAAAACCCCTCGTAGATAAATCGTATCGTCATTGAAGGCGAAGATTACTATAACTCAAGCCTTTACTTCTTATAGGGAACATGCAATATTTCCATTTTTACTTTAATTTTAAAGAACTTCATCTAGAATAGACCACCACATAAATAAGAAATGAAAACGCTTTAATTTATTGCCAAAATTGCGTTTTTAAACCGACAGTTTAAATTTTCGCGCGAAAACGGACGATGATGTCACTCCTGTCTGCCACTGGTCAAGAACTGTCACGAATCAAAGTCATAGAGCAAGATCCCAGTTCTCCCAGAACTTACTAATTTTCTTAGAAACAAAATATTTAGAATAGAATAATATTACTTTGAACATACGCATAACTGCTAGCTTTGGCCGACGCGACGGCCGATTTGTAAGTATCATCGTCAAATGCTCGCTATAAAACGACTAGATCATTTTCATGATTTTCACAAAATATTCTTAATGTGGATACAGACATTGCGAGGCATGGGCAGCACACGGTCGCTCATCGCATGCTTCGCAATGTGTGGACGTTCATATTCGTGGTGAGGCATGGCTACCCAGGCTTTACATCGAAACGTGTGCCTTGGGAGGCGTTCAGGGCGCGTGCCTCGCAATGTCTGTATCCACCTTTAAATATTAGAAATTTAGTAATATTAGTCACTGTAATAGTGTAAGATCTGATCGGTATCTCGAATGAGAATTGAGATCCTATTCACAAGGCTGTAATTTGGACATAGTTTATTTACTAAGTATAAATTATAAAAACTGCAAAACTACCTCCTAGATTTTTGAAATATGTCCAATACCTACATCACTAAAAAATCGCCCGTTGGACCGAGCTAGCAGATATGTATGCGTACATTGAAATTATACTAGCACTATTCTATCCAAAAATAAGTTACGTCTGGGAGTCCTGGGATCTTGGATTAATAATTAACAGGAGTTAGGTCACCAGACACTGATTGGTGTATTAAAACACATTCCGTTTCAAGTTACTTTCAATTTGTAATTATTGTTAAAAAGCAATATTGACTGGAGTATAAACGTTAGACTGGCCCTTCTTTTAAGCTTTTTTAACGTTTTAGTCACAAAATATTGATAAATATTGTATCTGTATCTTCCCTATTCAAAATATTTATTGTCTTATTTCACAGGTGCAAATTCTAATTTGTGCAACAGTATAACAGGTGCTAATGCGTTGCACATCGCCGTTGAAAGTGTAGCAGGCCATGAAGATTTCGAGGAATTGTTAAAATGTTTAATAGACTATAAGATTGACTTGAATGCCACAGCTCTGACGGGCGACACTGCGTTAAACAGGGCTCTGTTGTTACACAAGTAAGTTTTTGTCTTATTAATCTATTATTTATTTAAGCTTTATGTACAATAGTGGTACATGGGATTAAAAAGGCTACACTGTGGTAGGTGTACAACAAAAAAAAAAAAGAATAAAAAGAGTTTTAATCGAATCTTTTAGGGAACAATATCCAAATAATATGTTTAACACTAATAAAATACATATGTATGCCTATTAGGCTAAACATAGCGATCCTAACATTACAATACGATCTTATTATTGTACCTATGTTTTGCAAATAAATAATTTGTATTTGTATTTTTGTATTTGCTAAAATAATAAACTAATAAATATGATGTTTTATAATAATGCTTCTGATTAAGAGAACTTACAATAATCATGACGAAGACCAAACTAAGAATGACAGGGTTTTAAGTAGTGTTTTCGGACTTTACGCTTAAAGGAAAATTTTGACTCAGCCTTCTTGATGTGAAGGGGTAGCATATTCCAGAATTTTATGGTGGAAATAACGTAGGAGCTGGACAAGAACCCGGCACCGTGAGGAGGAATATGAAGAATCAAGTTTTTGGACGCTCGGAGGTTAAGACTAAGAGTTGCCCAAAACTTGAAAATATTGTTTCAGTAATCAGGAGCACAAGAATCGCTCAAAATAGTGAAGAGCATGCTGAGGGATCTCCTTTGACGGATAGGCAACCATTTAATCTAAGAACGGAAGGTAGAAATATGAGCATACTAGCTGTGCCCGCGACTTCGTCCGCGTGGAATAGTGTCTTTGGGTAGCATTTTTAATTATTTAGGCTAATTATTTTACAAATAAGACACATACGTATAAATACTTTAATGAGCTATTTGCATTCACTAGTTTCATCCCCTATTCCCTATTATTATTTTATACCCTTGAGGGTAAAACTTTTACAAACTTTGAAAGTCATATTTGTTTATATCGAATCAACAGCCTAAAACATAAGTTTCAAGTTTCTAGCTCTAAAAATGGCGATACTTCCATACAACTTTTCATGCTCGCCTTTAAACCCCTTACAACCCTTTTTTCGCATTAAAAAGTAGCATATGTCCTTTCTCAAGCTTTTTTTTTTTACTGTAGATAGGCATACGTATGACCACTATCTCACCTGATGGTAAGCGATGATGCGGTCGAAGATGGAGCACGTTTGCCTAGAAGCAACCTATTCACTCTTTTCTAAAGATTCCCAGATTGTAGCTGTCTGGAAACACAGACTCTGGCAGGGAATTCCACTCCTTAGCTGTACGCATTATGAATGTGTTCCCAAAACGTTTTGTGCGTGTGGGTGGGATGTCCACCATGTACCGGTGGCGCATCGCCGTTCGTCTTGTGGTCCGATGATGGAACGGGCTTGGCGGAATTAAATCATGCAATTCCGTCGCAGAGTCCCCAAAATGCAACCGATAGAAAACCGACAAGCCATCAACTCGGCGTCGATGCTCAAGACTTTGGAGCTTCGACTCGACGAGCCTGTCATTACCGATGATCCTCTTGGCTCGTTTCTCAATTGACTCAAGGGCATCAAGCTGGTATTTGGCAGATCCGTGCCATAGATGAGAGCAGTATTCCATACACGATCGAACTTGCGCTTGATAGAGCTTGAGCAGCTGTTTCGGCGTGAAGTACCGTCTCACCTTTGCTAGGACCCCCAACTTTCTGGCAGCCACTTGAGCCTTTGCCACTATGAAAGGGCCAAAATTGAGGGTAGATTGTAACTTAACACCAAGAAGCTCAAGTCGGTCAGTTATCGGCACGGTTACACCTCGAAAAGATGGAGCTGGGTGGAATTGGCTCCTTTTAGCGGAAAAAAGACACGCCTGGGTCTTAGCAGCATTGAACTTGACCAGATTGGCATCGCCCCATTCAGAGACAGCCTGTAAGGACAAGTTCAAGCGCTTAACCATAGCCTCCCGGAGAGACCGGATCTGCGACCCACCAGCTCGTGCATCGGACACGTACCTCTCAGCAACAGTGCTGTCGTCTGCATACCCAAAGGTGCTACATATTAATGGTTTTAGCAAATCATTAATATGTAGCAGGAACAATGTTGCCGAGAGCACCGACCCCTGAGGAACCCCGGCATTAATATCCAGCAGTCCGGACGAGCAGCCATCTATAACCACTCGGATAGACCGATCCCTCAGGAAATCTGCAACACAATCCGGCGGGCAGACCGAAGGAAGGAAGCTTACTAATAAGGCTATCGTGCCAGACCCTGTCGAAGGCCTTCGAGATGTCGAGGGAGACCGCAAGTGCCTCCCCGTGCTTCTCTATGGCCTCACTCCAGATGTGAATGGCATACGCTAGAAGATCCCCAGTAGACCGATTTCGGCGGAACCCGTATTGTCGGTCGCTAAGGATATCATTCGCTTCTAGGTATGCTAGGAGCTTACGGTTCAGCACGCGTTCCATACTCTTCCAGAGTATGGACGTTACCGAGATGGGTCTGTAATTCGACGGGTCAGCTCGACTACCCTTCTTGGGCACGGGCTGCACGTTAGCTTGCTTCCAAGCATTCGGTACTTTTCCAGTCTCAAACGAGAGGCGAAATAGGCGTGTCAAGATTGGAGACAACTCAGGCGCACAAGCCCTCAAAACAATTGCCGGTATGCCGTCGGGGCCACTAGCCTTATTCACGTCTAGGTTAACGTACCCGAAGAACGTCCTTCTGATGAACTCGAATGTTCGACATACTCGACTCGCATCCATCAGGAGAAGCAGGGGGCCTCGCGCCACCAGGATCCAGACGCGACGATTCCGAAAACATAGAAGCAAATAAGTTTGCTTTCTACTCACCAGACAGTGGTCGGAACTACCCAGTGGAGAAGAAATCGACACCGAGTAGCGGTCTGGATCTGTTGTCAACAGAAGGTCCAAGTAATTGGCTGTGTGCGATTCAGCATCCGGCACCCTCGTTGCCCCCTGGACCAGCTGGGTGAGATTTAACGCAAGCGCTAGCTTTCGCGCCTCTCGTCCAGCATGGTCTGTGTGCAGGTATGGGAAAAGCCACTCCTGATGGTGGGCGTTGAAGTCCCCCAGCAACACCAATTGGGCAGAAGGGTACCGCTGCTAAGCCGCATCCGCCGCCTCACTGAGGTGCTGTATTAGCCCAGTTGTCTCCAGATCACCGCCATGCGAACGGTAGACACAGGCGTAGATAATCTTATCCAGGCCGGTGTCCACTAAAGCCCACAGCGTTGTGAAACTGGAGTTCTCAAGATTTCGGAGACGCCAATAGCAGATGTCGTCCCGGGCGTACATACATACGCCCGCGCGTGGTCTGAAGTGGTGCTCCAGGGTAAACCCTGGGTATGTAAGATACGACACGTCTGACGGACATCCGATCTGCGTTTCCGACAGAAACAAGAGCGCTGGTTTCTCAGTCTCTAGGTGGTGATGGACTGCGGCGAGATTTGAGTGCAGACCTCGTATGTTAGAGAGGTGCACTTTGTGCGAGAGGGCGTGCTACCGCTGAGAGAGCTGAGAAAGAGAAAAGCTGTATTCTCTTTTTGTTCCTGGTCATAGTGAGTGAGTAAGGTAGAGGAGAAGGAAGTGAAATGAGGTTCCATGCTGCTAACCCTCAGGCACGCTCTGACAGGACGGCATCATTGGGGGACTAGTCTGGAGACTGCGGGGACGCCCGAGCTCCCCCGGAAATGTCCATCGGGCCCTCTCGTCTGGTCGCCAACCAGCACGATGGTGCATTCCGGGATTTTTCGACAGTTGGCGGGGCAGCCTTTCATGTATGGCTAGCACACTACTTGGGCACCCAACTACCTGCGGTCGGCCAGCCGCGCACCGTGCCTCGGATCCCGCTACCCTCCGTGACTAGTCTCCCGATACGCCCATATCAACGCGAGCCTGGTCGGTCTGCCTGCATTGGAACAACTATTTCGACCCAACTCCTCTGGATTGGCTACACTGAGCATCGTACCGGAATGCGGCTAGGCCACTTGGCGGTACGTCTTTGCCCAGTGGGTGGTCGCAAGCCATCGGCCGAAACCTACCACCAGTTAGTGTCACCTGTTTAGCACCACCCGGGGACCATGTGTAGGGACTGCAATGGGTATTCTCCTACGGACGCGGGTGACTCGGTCCCCTAACCTCTAAGCTCTGGACTATCTATGCAACAAATTTCATTTGAATCGGTTCAGTAGTTTTGGCGTGAAAGCGTGACAGATAGACAGAGTTACTTTCGCATTTATAATATTAGTAAGGGTAGCTTTTGCCCGCGACTTCGTACGCGCGTATCCCGTTTTTTCACGTTCCCGTAGGAATTTCGGGAAACTCTCTCTTAGTTCTCCGCTACGGAGTGTAGGGAAGCTACCTATATGCCAAATTCCAGCTTTCTACGACGAGTAGTTTTAGCTGTGCGTTGTCTGTCAGTCATTTAATCAGTCAGTAACGTGAGAATTTTATATAATGTTACCGGCAATCAGTATAATTTGGTATTCTATAGAATACCTAGGCAATATGTATATAATACCTAAAACATTCAGGTAATGTATGAAATATTATTAATTTTATACTTTGCCTAGGTATTCTATACAATACCGAATACGCAGCCGGCAATGTGTGTAAAAGACGATAACTGGGAAAGGGACGTGAGGACGGAAAACGTGTAGAGACGGCAGTAACGCTACGTTCACACGACGACATAAATTTCTTAGCCGGATCTGATTTTTACAGGATACGGTTTAGTCACAATACAATATATATGAAGAAGTTTACACGTGCATTCGGTTTTAAGCTCCAACAAATAACCGAAACAGACAAAACTTGCCACCAACCAGCCTACCCCACCAGCATACCCCACCTGCCTACCCCACCAGCATACCCCACCTGCCTACCCCGACCTACCTTCCCCACCTTCCTACGCCACCTGCCTTCCCCACCTGCCTACCCCACCTGCCTCCCACACCTGCCTACCCCACCTGCCTACCCCACCTGCCTACCCCACCTGCCTACCCCACATGCCTACCCCACCTACCTAACCTACCCTACCTATACTTAGTCGCTTGTCGCAAACTTATAAAACATTCACATCATCATCTTCCTGCCCTCATCCCATGTTACTTGGGGTCGGCGCAACACGTTTAAACAAAACAAAACATAAAAAAAACATAAAACATTCACATAAACCTTACATATTTCCATACAAACTTTCATCCCCTATTCCCTATTGTTATTTTACTTTTACTTCTCGACCGATTTTAAAAATTCTTTTACCATTAAAAGGCTAAATTACCAGGAAGTAACATCTAAACTAATATTATAAAGAGGAAAGATTAGATTTTTTGTTTGTTTGTTACTATTAAACTCAAAAACTTCTCGACCGATTTTAAAAGATCCAGGAGAATACAGGTACAATTAACATAGGCTACAATTTATATATAAAAACTAAATAGAGATCCTTAAGAAAATAACAATAATGTAACCCAAAGTAGCAAAACTTTGCCTATAAAAATAATTATTTGGCGTGCGCTGAGAAAACTATTCATTATACATAAAAATAATGTACTAAATGATTAAAGTACTCTTTATCACCACATATTATTATAAAGCAAAGTCCTCCGCCGCGTCTGTCTGTCTGCGATAAACTTAAAAACTACTGCACCGATTTTCACGCTGTTTTCCCCAATGGATAGAGTGGTTCTCGAGAAAGGTTTAAGTATATAATTTGTCTAGAAAAAAATTACGGAACCTTAAGAAAATTGCAGCGCGGACGAAGTGCTAGTTCTTTAAAGTCCCCGAGGGTATAATATCTAACTATTATGGTTAAGTTACAATGACCGCTTTTTGTGCGAATTAATTACTTACGCAATCAAAACCCGGGTGGAATGGAATAGTGGTGATTTTGTTATCATTATATTAATCCTTATCCATTTCAACTGTACGATAATTAAGGTTGGTTATGTACATGTAACATTAAATTATTCAAATCGGACCTTTTGTTAAAAAGTTACGACGGGTATTAAAATGCTCTGAGTAAGCAACAACTTCATAATTCAAAATATGATTTCGCGAAGAGGGACTACTCACATTTATTCAGCTCCATTCGCGTATCGCTGAACGATTCTGGTCACACTTATACAGTTCTGCTTCTATCAGCCGCGTACAGCGTCGTAAGAATGAGAAAGGCGCTGAATACGCTGCGAAGACGGTAAGATGTCCGTGACTACCGCATGACAACCGACGCCAATCGCTTCCATATTTGTTAAATAATTAGTACTCAATTGGTACTAATAGGGAACATGCAATATTTCCATTTTCGCTTTAATTTTAAAGAGCTCCATCTAGAATAGACCACCAAATTAATAAAAAATGAAAACGCTTTAGTTTATTGCCAAAATTGCGTTTCTAAACCGACAGTTTAAATTTTCGCTCGCAAAACGTACGGTGACGTCATTCCTGTCTGCCACTGGTCAGGAACTGTCACGAATCAAAGTCATAGAGCAAGATCCCAGTGCTCCCAGAACTAAATTATTTTGTCAGATTAAAAATATGTGGATTCTGTTACACGTATTTTTATTCTGAGAAAATAAGTGTTCGTATGTTGTGTTGAACATACGCATAACTGCTAGCTTGGGCTGACGCGATGGCCAATTTGTAAGTATCATCATCAAATGCTCGTTATAAAACGTCTAGATCATTTACACGATTATTACAAAATATTCTTAAATAATTAGTAATTTAGTAATATTTTAATGACTAATTAGTCATTGTAATAGTGTAAGATCTGATCTCTATCTCCACTGAAAATTGAGATCCTATTCACAAGGCTGTAATTTGGACATAATTTATTTATTAAGTATAAATAATGAAAACTGCTAAACTACCTGCTAGACTTCACTAAAGTAGAAGATACGCACAACGTAAACACTCGCCATAAAAAGAGGTTATGCGCTCCACCCTCAAGAATTAAAATGCTACGGGACAGCCCATATTATATGGCAATAAAAATATATAATAAGTTGCCCAACATATTTAAAACTGAAAAGTCAGTAACAATATTCCAAAAAAGGCTTAAACTATATCTAATCCAAAAATGTTTCTACTCTGTAAAAGAATATTTAGAGTCTAACTTAAAATAACAATTTCCTCTCATGTACAAAAGTGGCGATCTGTTCTATACAAACGGTAGGACTGGGTCTATCCTTAAATTATAATATAATTATGACATATAGCTGGAAATTGTATTGAGTTTTTATTAACATTTTTTTTTTGACATTTTAATTTTATACTATTTATTGACATTTTAATTTTTACACTATTTATTGACATTTTAATTTTTACACTTAAATTATAATTATGACATTGAGTATTGCTGATAATTTTATTTAATTATTTATATTGATGTTTTAATTTTTATTTTTTGATTATAATTATGATATTTAATATTGCTGGAATTTGTATTGATCTAATTATTGTTGACATTTTAATTTTGATATGACTATAATTTCTCAATTTGATTGTATAATAATAATGTCTAATGCATGCTAATTTTTCACCAATTGCAATGCTTGTAAAAGGCTACTAAGTCATAAGCACCTACTAACAAAACATAACATAACATCTTTGTACACTTGGTTCGCAATAAACGTTTTGACTTTGACTTTGACTTTTGAAATGTGTCTTATACCTACATCACTACAAAAATTGCCCGTTGGACCGAGCTAGCGTATGCGTACGTTGAAATTACACTAGCACTATTCTATCCAAATATTTTGTTACTGCGAAAATAAGTTAAGTCTAGGAGCCCAGGGATCTTGGATTAATAATTAACAGGAGTTACGTCACCAGGCGCTAATTGGCGTATTAAAACACGTTCCGTGCTCTTAAAATGAACATTTCTATGTGCGATATTTTTATCGTTTAGCTTCTTGCAGAAGAAATAGATAAAATTAAACGTAAAAAGTTTAAACGCAAACGACAGTGGGTCGACCAGGGAATCATTCAAAATTAAATTGACCGAAGATCTATGGGGATTGTCTATTAAAGTTTGTACCTCAATTATCGAGACTAGCGCCGTACTTACCTTTAATATTTAATTTGTGTGTGGATCAAGGACTCTTTCCGGACCTAATGAAATTCAGTAAGGTGATACCACTTTTTAAGTCTGGGGATAGTAAGGACACAAATAATTATAGACCAGTATCTGTGTTGCCAGTGTTTAGTAAGGTATTTGAAAAAGTGATGCTAAATCAAATGCTTAATCATTTTAACACGAATAACATCTTTCATGATAAACAGTATGGTTTCACCAAAGGACGTTGTAGAACTGACGCTGGTGTTACCTTACTAAAGCACATCTTTAATGCGTGGGAGGACGCACAAGATGCCATAGGTGTCTTTTGTGATCTTTCGAAGGCGTTTGATTGCGTTGATCACGATACATTAATCAGTAGCTTAGCATGGGTGTCACCCGGGGCGGATAATGTGGTGTCACCCTCCAAATAATGGCAATCGCAAGCCGTTATTCGGAAGGGGGGGAGGTGTGCTATTTGCGTTGCAGGTTTTCATTTTCAGGAATATTCTTACGTCATACTTACTTCAAAATCTCGAAAATTAGTGTGATTATTTTGATTTTGTTTTCATCACTATCTAAACTCAATTTTGTCGAGTAACGCAAGTAAGCTCAAGAACAACAGGGCAGAACACAAGAGCCAGCGAAGCGAGCTCGAAAATTTTTGCATCCCACTTCGGATAGGTTTTATTTTCTTTTGATCATTCATACATATATAGAAGTAACTTAATGGAGAAGAGCAAGAAAACTCATTTACTGAGAGAGGGCAGAACTCAAGAGCGAGCGAAGCGAGCTCGAAAATTCCTGCACTCCAACTCGGAAATACTTTATTTTCTTTTGACCAGATCATGCACAAACATAGTCATTTTGTTGAGTTATACGGAAACGCTCGAGAACAAAGAGAGTGTAGAATGTAAGAGCGAGCGAAGCGAGCTCTAAAATTTTTACACCCAACCACGGACGGGTTTCATTACGTCGTTCGATAAGGTTCGATACCCGACCGTGACAAGAAGTCAACGAACGAGTGTCACCCCTAAAAACAGAAAACCTGACGAACTAAGGAAATTATTGCAACTCATCTCGGAAGGGCTTTATTGTACATACTTGGATCATTCATACTGAAAGTGAAGACTTTTGTTGATTTATACTGATAAACTCACGAAGTTAGAGAGTGTAAAATGCAAGTAGGGCACAAATTTTTGCATCCGACTCCCGAAAGGTTTCATTGCGTCTAACGATTAGGAGTGCCACCCGATAGTGACAAAAACTAGTCAACGAGCGATCGGGTGTCACCTGGTGCGGGCCGCACCCCCCGCCCCCCGTTGCTACGCTGCTGACATTACTCCTGAAGCTCGAGCATTACGGACTGGGCAAAGCAGCGTTAAACTTGGTCAAATCTTATTTGAATGATAGGCAGCAATTAGTTCAAATAAACGGTGTCAATTCGTCGGGATTAAAAGTGAAATTGGGCGTTCCCCAGGGCCCGATTTTGGGTCTTTTCTTGTTTTTGATATATATCAATGATTTACCCTATTTATTGCAACAAAAACTTGATATGGTGCTCTTTGCCGACGATAACTCCTTAATTTTTAAGATAAATAGAAAGACGGACAATGTTGACATCATAAATAATGCCCTAATGCAATTCCAAAATTGGTTCACGGCTAATAATTTGGTTCTGAATGAAAAGAAAACGAAATGTATAAGATTTGCCTTACCCAATGTCAAATGCAATGATTGTGTCATAGTATTGAACAGGGAAAAACTAGAATACGTCGATAAAACGGTTTTCCTGGGAATTACGCTAAGTTCAGAAGCTATTAGGAAAATCCGCCAATTAACGGATGTCGATACCGCGAGACTGGTCTATATTAGTTACTTTCACAGTATCATGTCTTACGGTATTTTACTATGGGGACGGGCTGCAGACATTGAGTCTATTTTTATTCTGCAGAAAAGAGCCATCAAAGCGATATACAATCTCCGCCGGCGCGATTCTGTAAGGGAACTGTTTTAGAATATTAACATTATGACGGTACCTTGTCAATACATTTACGAAAACATCATGTATGTCAGAAAGAATTTACATCTTTTTAGTAAAAGAGGTGACAGACATAATTATGTTACTAGAAATAGGGACCAATTAATTCAACCAGATTTCAGACTGGCTAAAGTAGCCTCATCTTTCATGGGGTACTGTTTAAAATGTTATAATAAGATACCTCCCCATATATTTGAACTTAATGAAACAAAATTTAAATCTTGTATAAATGCACACTATGCAGGCAAGCATATTATAAGTTGGGGGATTTTATTGAAGATAAAAATGCTTGGCTGAATGCTGGGGGGCTACTCTCTAACGAAATCCGTAGTTTCGGGCTTAGTTGCGGACGGGCATTTTCTACTCCGTATCACCTAACCACTGAGAACTAATGATAACACGATTAGACAGTTACTGTGAAATCGTGTTGTCATTCACTCTCAGTTCGGGTTCGGGACTAATCGTAAGTCTGTAGGTGATACGGAGTAGAATACGCCCGCCCGCAACTAAGCCCGAAACTACAGATTTCGTTAGAGAGTAGCCCCCCTGGTCCTGCTCCACAGCCACTAGGGCGCACAAAATAAACTGTTAGCATTTGAAAACATTGTTGGACCGGCCGAAAATTGTAAGGAACCAATATTTGCATTGTATAGACTCAATTCATTTAGCATTGTATAATTTCATCAATTTTAACGGCACATGTGTGAGTACTGTGTATCTGTGTTTGTTTTTGACTTGAATGTACCCTGGCGGTTGGGAATGTCATGCTCACTCAAAAGTCTAGCTGATGGTGGCGTGTGCGTTGGATCATTTGGCTCCCTTCAAAATGGTTGAGCCGAATGGTGCTAGCGCATGCGTCATGTTCGTGAACGGGCGCTGTCAGTTGGGACTGGTCATTTCTCAGCTGCCATGGTTTATTTTAAATATTTCTTTGAATTGTTCCTATTTTTCCGGACGCTGTTATCCTGCTCGTCTTTTACATCGTTCTCACATATATGTTTAATTTCAACATGATGTAAACAAAGCTTTGTAACAATTTATTATGTTTAAAAGAGTGTCTGTGGAGTTTCTTGCACGTTCTTCTCCATAGAGATCTATGCTTTGGAACGTGCAAATAGCTTCATCTTTTTTGGACCGACCGACCTTGACAGTTCAAAAGTGCCTGTAAATGGTTTATTTGAAATAAATGTTTTGAGTTTGAGTGCAGTATGGCGAGCGATGCGAGACTGTTTGAAATTTGCGCACAATTATACATATTGCTCTTGTTTTTTGCGGACGGTTTTGAGATGCTGAGTGTGTATCTTGGGTTTTTTATATATCAATGCCTGTCGCTTAAAAGTTTTATAAAACAGAAAAATTGTCGAATTGTCACTTTTTGACATTTGTGGGACTTGTCAGCTTTATGAAACAGAGCCCATGTCTTGGAATAGGACTTAGGATAGGTACTTTTCATCAGGGGAATATGTTCACGAGGGCGAACCCGGAGAAGCTAGTATGCCTTTTAAATTGTTTTTCGGACGTATAACCGTAATTACAAGAATTTTCTCATAGATGAAATATATTCATGTTTTTCTTTTACAGAGATCACGCTGCAGTACTACTAATTCGCTATGGAGCAGACGTAAACACTTGCGATTTACACTCATGTGGTCTCGACAACCTGTCCATTGCCAGCAGACGAAGATCGTGCAGCTTAGCGTCGATGTTACTGAAGGCAGGTCATTACATCTCGGTTCCCGATCAAGGCGCTTCCGTTCCTAAACCAGGATGCACAGCATATTGGTTACATCATGCTTGCAAACAACCACTTAGTCTGTCTGATCTCTGTAGAATTAAAATTAGACACATAGGCGCCAGTACTGGTGAGACATTGTATCGCTTCATGTCGTCTCTCCCTCTACCTAAGAGCTTAAAAGGATACCTTATGATGGAAGACGAAGGTCTGTACTAAATCATAACCTGATTCTGTCAAAAATCTCGCCTAATGTGATTCAATCAAAACTGGGCGATTAAGGAATAAAAATAAATATCTATATGCATTTTTATTTAGTAAAATTACACAGTAGTACAAAGGTGTACTTAGGGTAAAATATAAAATATTTGTTGATTAGAATATCTATACTTATGTGACACAATATGTTTGTCCAAAAAATCTTCAAAATGACTTGAATTGTTAAAAACACCCAACAGTAAAGAATAAGCCTCATTTTATGTTTGTAATCATCAATAACAGCTTTTAATGGAGAATGAGCAGACATGAGTACTTTTATAGATGTTTATATTGTCTTGAGAGTCTGATCTTGTTTTATGTCATGTTAGATACAAAGGGTACAAGTATTTATTTTCTGTTGTAGACAATTTAATGTTGATTATTTATATTTGTTATGAAATGTATAAGTTGATTTAATTTATTAACTAAAAAGGACCACTCATTCTCCTTGCATTATGTAAACAATGTCCAAGTAATGTGAATTGGTTGAAATAAGAATCTAGTCTTAAACTAAGTAATACATGTATTATTAATACAATTAGTAATTAAAGTAAATGATATGAATTCAGATATAATAATACATAGAATTAAGCAACCTCAAGTTGCTTTTAAGCCTACTTACACAGGGTGAGTAAATTATAGTGTACCTACCTATTCTGTTGAAAATACACTGTACATACAGATGAAAATAATAGTTTTAATCATATTACCCACACTAATTAAAATTCTATGTGGTTTTAATTAAATGTTCCTTTGTTCAAAAGGTAAGTATTATTGTAGTAGTAAATATCTAATTATGAAGAACAAAGCCATCTGGCCACAAGCAGAGTTTAATCATTTATCATTATTATAAAGTAGGTAGATGCACCATTCCTGCCCTAATATTATTTAACGAAAACTTCTTTTGTATTTTTCATCGAAAGTTTTTTTTTAACTCTGTTTACATGACGGTAACATAACCACCTACTACAATAATAACATTGGCCATACAATACCAACACTATTTTTAATCCATCCAAATAGAATTTTTATATCTAACATAATATTATGAGACGGAAAATTGTGATTAGTAACTAAATAATTATAGAATATTAGGTGTTCAAAATAATTATAACATTAATAAATATACATATATATTGTTTCTCTTAGTGATCAACTCTAATGGCAACAATTTACATACCTATTTAAATCACACTAACGTAATCATTTCTCTTAATTTGACAAAATAAAATGGGAATGTTAACATAAAATAAACATTTCTACAAATAATAATAATAATAACAGCATTAAAAGATATAGCACATTAACAAACCAATATACATAAGATTACACCAATTTGCAGATTGGATCATGCAAATAAAACACAGCATCAATAAATACTTATCAATAGCAAGGAAAACTAAATGCAAAATAAAGCCCAACTAGAAATATAAGCTAGGATGAAGGTGAATGAGTGGCTTCCAACTAACTACCATTGTTCTTGCATATCTCTGGCTGGACTTGAAATCAGTCCTTTGGGCTTGACATGTTATCAGAAGGGCAATGACCTCTTATGTCCTTCAGAGTGTTCAGTTTAGGGTATGTCTCCATCAAGAAATTAACTAAATCAAAGTGTTTGTTTTCAATGGCTTTATGTAGAGCAGTTTGCCCATCAGCATCTTGTGTTTCAACACAAGCTCCAGAGTTAATAAGGAATTCTATGGTTTCAATTTTACCTAAAAAGAGCATTGAAAGATGAGTGAAATATTCTAGCTAGATAGTCCATACAATTTAATGTAAAAACATGAAACTCAATTGTTTCTTATCTCAAAATGTGATTGTGTATTTACTACCAGTAAGAGTGAGATGAATCAATAAGCAATAAAAAAGTAGTTCTATTAGTATTGAGCTTAAATTGCCTTATTTGCTTTAGATGAGATATGGAAATGCATTGAATACTTTTATGATCTTTTTAAATTTTAACTTGATTAAGGTGATTACCTGCCGCAGCAGCTTTGAGTAATGGTGTAGCTTGACCACTATTGGTCTTTGCATCAATCAGTGCCCCATTTTGTAATAACATTTTACAAATATCCACATATCCTTTACGTGCAGCATAGTGTAACGGCGTGTATCCAGAATTATCTGGTGCGTTCACGAATTCTTTTGCATTTCTTGCTTTGTTAATCAAATATCTTACTCTCTCTTCATCACCGTAGAAGGCTGTAATAATATATTTATTTAATATTTTTGAAACCAGTATACACTGTTTGCATGCTTAATTTTATCTGGCACACCCATGCATAAGTGAGTTGTTATGCTATCTTATCAGGTAGCACTTCAAAATACGATACACTAACTTAGTTACACATTACACCTGATAAAGTAACAATTTAAACATAGAAATAAGTATCTATGCTAATTACCTGCATACCACAGACCCCTCTCCCAATCCATTTCAGACAATGTTTGGCTAACAGATGCATTAGCATGAGTGCAGTTTGAGTGGTCACAGTTCTTTCCATGGTCCATATTTGTTATAATAATAGAATATTACAAAGAACAGTAGAATGATAAGGTTGTTTTAAATAATGCGCTGAAGAGTCCAAGTGATCTCTGCCTCACCAGTGCTTGAAACTATCTTGTAACCAAGCTGGCTCAATGAATTAAGAACATCAAGAACATTTGATTTGATGGAAACCCCATTAACAACTACTCCTGAACCAGGAAACTTTTTAGATATAGCTCTTATCTCTTCGTCCCCTAGTCCAAAGACAGAGCAATCATTTGCATGCAAAGACCCTTTGATAGCAATATAAACAACACAGTCTTCTTCAGTTAAAGGTATTGCTGCCAAGTTGCATGGAGACAGGTTCTGGCTGCCCTTTGTGTCCATAGTATAAAAAAAATGTAACTGATTGAGATATATTTTCAATAAGATGTTTCTGGCTCACACTTCGTCGTCTTTATTCGGATGTTGGTAGTTGCCCAAGTGCATAGCCTCCTTGCTAAAATTGTTGATGTTATCTTGCTCCACAATTATTGAGGGTTCTGGTTCTGAAAACTCCTTTCTCATAGTCCACATATACTCATTATAATCTTGTTTGACAGCGGTAGAGCTAGATGCGACAACCTTGTAACCCAACACCTGTAATGTTTTTGATCAATTAGCACTGTGACAATATGACTCATAACTACGAAACTGCAATGATTCAATGAGCTGTTACGCAATAACAAAGGAAATGTTTGAAGTCACATACCTCGAGTGCGCTAAGAATAACACAAGGATGTTGTAAATAAACAATAGTGGAGTCGTCGCAGTACCCGCCACATGCGAACCTCTTGAGCTGTTCTATGTCGCCAGCTATATACAAACAAAATCAGGCCTTTAGTTTGTTGACATAAACGGACACTTATTAAAGAGTAAATAAAATGAGAAGAGGACTGTGCTTAAATCTCTATTTCTCTCCTGTTTCTCATTTTACTTTCGAAATTTGTCAACATCTACCTTTCAAGCCGGATACCAAAACACGCCAAGGGTTTTTATGTCCATAAGATGCTAGATTACCTCTAATCAGAATGTAGGGCATTGATAACGGATAATATTTCACTTATAGCGTAGGTATACTGTTACAGTACAAAATTAATAAAATTATTCGATTACTTACGGCTGAACTCAAACACAAATTGCGTTGTATTGCGATGCAATCGCCAGTAACAACACTGTGCAAACAAAACTCAAAAAAACAGATAAGTTTATCATAAAAGCAAGACAGCAATATATATTTCTATCAAGAGTAAAAAGGAGCGAGTAGGGAATAATGTTGATGCTATTTCTCTGAAAAAAGCAATGATGTGTATTTGATTATAGAGTGACCAACGTAATTGTAATATTTTCTACTAAATGATTGGGAACTGGTTTTTAAAGAATTTCAACCGTGTAGATAATATTGTGTTTGCTTTTGCTTGTTGTAAGCATTATCAGCAAAAACATCTAGAACCGGCTATTAAAGTGTAAAGTCATTGCAAATTCAAAATCGACTCACACACGTATGGATTTGCGACAGTCAATAAAATTGTCCAAGTAGTGCTAATGTGTATGTGAATTTACCCTCTGAAATGAATTAATGCCTACCGGTTAAATTGGGCGACGACGCACTTCCACACGAGACAATAGCTAAGTACCTCTCTCTTAGGCAAGAAACAGACATGGTGGAGATACCTCATAGAGAAAAAACCTGACGAGCTTAACATCCTACTCCGAAAACATACATCTTACTAGAAAACCGAGTACTCATCTGCAAAGCATTAAGGCCTGTCTGGACGTACGGAATCGAGCTGTGGGGCTCTGCGAGGAACTCAAATGTGGAAAATCTCCAGCGATTTCAAAATAAAGCTCTCAGAATAATACACTTCTGGACACATCTATTGGCCCACCTTAGAGTTTAGGTTTCGATGGCCCCTACTGAAATATGATTGCTAGATTGAACAAAAACTGTTGATGCAGTTTTAAACCTGATACATTTTACCATCTTTTTCGATCGTATTGTTTTAAATTTGAATTCAGAAAACCATACGACATGGAGCTACGCCTAACAAGTCGGATATGCGCCTTGTTAAAGGCAATTGATTTTTGATTAAAAAACATGTTTTATCAAATAAAGGTTTAATTTAATAACGCGTGTTGCCTCTATGGGCATCTACCACAGCTCTCATACGATTAGGCATAGAGTTTATCAACCGCTCTATGAAATTTTGAGGGATCATCTCCCATTCCTCTTCTATGGCAGTTTTCAACTCCTGCATCGTCTGGGCAACTGGCTGACGAGCCCTAACACGTCTTTTTAGCTCGTCCCACATGTGCTCAATGGGGTTCATGTCTGGGCTTCTGGCTGGCCAGTCCATAACTGTGATGTTCACATCCCGAAGATATTCCCTGACGATGCCGGTCGCATGGGCTCTTGCATTATCATGCATAAAAAGGAAATTTGGGCCCACATAGTCCGCGTATGGTATCACGTGAGGTTCTAAGCACTCACGAATGTACCTTTCAGCATTTAATGTTGGCAGCCGTGGTCCTGTAACAACCTCAAGTTGAGTTTTGCCGCTCGCGGATATACCGCCCCAGACAGTCCATGAGCCACCGCCATAAGCAACCCTCTCTTCAAAGCAGCATTGTGCGAAACGCTCTCCCTTACGTCGGTAGACCTTCTTCCTTCCATCATTGCCATGTAACACAATTTTAGACTCATCAGAAAAGAGTACACGGTGCAATCTTGCTGTGTCCAATTTAAATGACTGCGTGCGAAATGAAGGCGCGCTGTTCGGTGGGCTCGCGTTAGTTTAGGCCCATTAGCTGGCTTGTGTGGTACCATATCGCGTTCTTTTAACCTTCTCCGAACAGTTCGAGCGCTCACAGATACTCCGTGGAAGTCGCGAAGTTGGTTTTGTATCTCAATGGAGGTAAGGTGACGATTTCTCAAGCTGGTCGTCACGATGAACCGATCCTGCCTTTCAGTTGTGACCCGAGATCGTGGCCTTCCTTGGCGACGAACAAAGCCGCCAGTCTCTAGGTACCTCCGATAAACATTTCGGACCGCAGATCGACTTAAATTAAGTTGAGCACTCACGTTTCTTTGGCTGTGTCCGGCCTGAATAAGTGCCACAGCTTGGGCGGCGACTTCAGGTGAAGTATCCATAGATTATTGATAGAACCTCACCTTAATGTTAAGAATAAGTAATGTTTGTTGCAAAACCAAAGATATCAATCACTTTTTCAAGAATTAAATCCAAGTAAACCAATAAAACCAAGTTTTCTTAGTATTCGATTGTTTGATATCAACAAACAGGCTCCAAATTGTCTTTTGTTTCTTTAAATTCTGTGTTCGAAATTCAAAAAAAGACAATTGAATGAAATTGTGAATGTGCCAGGTTCAAAAGTGCATAAAAACTTTTTGCTCGACCTAATATAAAATTTTAGCTAGGACCAAACGAAACTGAAAATACAAGGTGGGCCAATAGATGTGTCCCAGAAGTGTATCAAATGCTCCATGGTTTATGAAGACCCCAGAATTACAAAAGCGTCTAGAGATCAGAACTGTAAAAGAGGAAATTTACAACCGATTGCAAGATAAGCAATAAAAAAAAGTTATACTAGTAAAAAGTTCCAAGCTTGTGGAGCCATCATAATTATTCAACAAAGCTATAGGTACGCTAAAGAAATTACAGTTTGTAACTTAATTTGTTTTTCTTTTCTGGCAACATGCCTTTAAGAATGTCAGCCCTGTTTCCGTCATTACGTGTCAAAGGTATGTCAAGGTTTTTGCGCGGCAATTTAAATGTGATAGCTACATTACCAGGGAGTAACATAGGCTATATTTTATCCCCGTACTCCCACGGGAACGGGTACTACGCGGGTGAATCCGCGTGACGTCCACTAGTATTAAATATTTCTTTGAATTGTTCCTTTTTTTCCGGACGCTGTTATACTGCTCGTCTTTTACATCGTTCTCACATATATGTATAATTTCAACATGATTATAACAATTTATTACTTTTAAAAGAGTGTCCGTGGAGTTTCTTTCCCGTTCTTCTCCATAGAGATCTAGGCTTTGGAACGTGCAAATAGCTTCATCTTTTTGACCGACCGACCTTGACAATTCAAAAGTGCCTGTAAATGGTTTATTTGAAACTAGCTGACCCGCGCGGCTTCGCTCCCGTCAACTGGCTACTCTACCTACCGACCCTAACCTACCTACCTACTTACCTACCCTACCTACCTACCATAGCTACCCTACCTTACCTACCCTACCTACCTACGCTACCTACCTGCCTACCTACCTACCCCTCCTACCTACATACTCATTTTTTTTTGTATTTTAGTTCTTATTATGCTCTTCTGGACGAAGACTGTTAGTCGGCCTCATTCCACCGTCTGCACAATAGTCTGTTGCCATCTCTTTACCGTCTTATTTATTATATTTTACCCTTATGAATTTATTTTTCTGTTTATTTGTCCCGTTTAATTACTTTTTATGCTGCTCCGATCGACGTCATACTCAACGCCGGCTGTCGCTGAAAACCAGCGCTGTGGCTCTGTCTCGCACACGGGTACTAGCATTATGCTGAGCGATGGCCGTTTTGCGCAAATGTGACGCATATCTTCCCAACTGTTATAAAATTGTAATTTTGTTTTATTTAATTTAAATTTTTTGGTATGCGTCATGCTTGGCGCAAATAAACGCTTTTTCTTTCTTTCTTCTTCTTTCTAAGACTTATCCAAAAACACTAAAACTATGAAAATCGCTCGAGTTAGTTAGAAAAGTGTTCGAATAAACCCGACTTTGTTTTACTTATATATTAAGAAGAAAAGAAATATTCTACTCCGTATCACCTAACCACTGAGAACTAATGATAACACGATTTGACAGTTACTGTGAAATCGTGTTGTCATTCATTCTCAGTTCGGGTCCGGGACTTATCGTAAGTCTGTAGGTGATACGGAGTAGAATACGCCCGCCCGCAACTAAGCCCGAAACTACGGATTTCGTTAGAGAGTAGCCCCCCTGATCCGCAAGTCGAACCGTCCAGTACTTCGCAAAACTAAATCAGTTTAAGACTACGATAAATGCACTTTAAACGAAATCAGCACAACTCAGAGATTTAAGCAATTTTGGTCCCTAACAGTTTAAGACCTTTCGGAGACCAAACCGAAATTCCCACGAACTACAACTGTGTTAACACACCACAATTCAGAAAAACGCGTCATCAGTGCAACGTCATCTATCGACCATGTAAACTGACAAAATATTTGGCAGCAGAAGACGTTAAATAAGAACGTATATAACGATAAATAACGATAAGGTATTAAAATCTTTACTTTTATTTTGCTACGTCTACGTATTAAAAGTTTCACGAATAACTCAATCAATGTGTTTTGGTGTAACATTCACGCTTTCATGCATTTTTTGGTTCCTCAATTGATGGCGCTCTGACTGATCAGAATACATTAGGAAGATTCTTACTAAACTAAAAATTCAATATTTTTTGATTTTGTGGATCGATTGTAACGATAAAATATAACGAAAAGGTATAAAAATGATCACTTTTATTTTGCCACGTATTAAATGTTTCACAAATAACTCAACAATTTTGAATGCTTTCGTGCATTTTATTTTTTCTCAATAGATGGCGCTCTGACTCATCAGAATACATTAGGAAGTTTCTTCTTAAACTTAAAAAATCAATATCTTTTGATTTTGTGGATCGATTTTGATGAAATAAACGCTAAATGTTACTCGGGTTATCACTTAATATTTTTAATTACTTAGATTTGCAATCCAATCTGTGGTTTATGCGTGATGCTCCCACAAACGCACAGACAAACAGATAAACAGACAAACAGACAAAAATTTCAAAAATTGCATTTTTGTGTTTTGTACCTTTTTCCTGAGTTTTCTGTGTAATTTTCATGCAAAAATATTCAATGTACAGACACGGTTAGTCTACGATTTTATTATATGTATAGATAAATATTTTAGGTTTGGGTTTATAACCCAGCTACTTACAATTTTGCTCTTTCTTAGGGCTGTTTTCTGGATTAAGAATTTGGAGTTAAGAACGTGTTAAACTAAAGGTAAGAAACTAGAGTTTGACTAATAAGTACTCAGCTTCAAATGCAAGCCGGGTTTTAGTGTTACCGCGTCTTCTTTATCGTTGTGTCGATAATATAGATAGTTACATCTAAATTTAATTGGCACAATACTTCGGATTGATCAAAACGGGCCAAAAATTTTGATAAGTACCTAAACTAAACAATCCGTCTAAATCACTGTCTGTTAGGGTTCCGTACCAAAATGGTAAAAAAAACCGGCAAAGTGCGATTCGGACTCGCACACGAAGGGTTCCGTACCATGAACCCTAGTTTTTATTATTTGTGGTTATAGCGGCAGTAGAAATATACAATCTGTGAAAATTTCAGTTATCTTCCTATTACGGTTCTTGAGATAGAGCCCACTGACAGACAGACGGACGTACGGACGGATGGACGGACGGACGGACGGACAACGGAGGCTTAGTAATAGGGTTCCGTTGGTTACCTTTTCGGTACGGAACCTTAAAAAGGAACCCTTATGGTGTGACTAAGTCTGTCTGCCTGTCACACCTGGATATCTCAAAACTACTAATGCTATGAACTTGAAATTTGGAACAGTTTTAGATAACGTTTGTTCAACTATTTTGCAAATAAGAAAGACATAAAAATGTATGTATTTTTCTTGTTACCGCCACTGAAAGGGATTATGAAAAATTCAAAGTGGGGCTACTAGGGCATCATATGAAAGAAGGCTGGTTATAAATTCTCAAACATTTTTTTATTTCTTTTTAGGCCGCGGTTTTCAACTTATACTGGTGAATATCGGACAAGTCAAACTACAGACCGATATCTCTGGCAACAATTATCGCAAAGGTTTTTGATAGTCTTTTGAACACCTTCTTACAGCAGAATATTACCTTACATGATGCTCAGCAGTTCTGCTGTCACGCTGTCAGGTTAGGCTCAGTTCTACTGTCACGCTGAGAGGCTAAATTCTGTTCTGCTGTCACGCTGCGAGGTAAGATTCAGTTCTGCTGTCAAGCTGTGGGGGCTAGGTCCATTTCTGCTGTCGCTCTGTGAGGCTAGGTTCCGTTCCGCTGTCACGCTGTGTGGCTAGGTTCAGTTCTGCTGTCGCGTTGTGAGGCTAAGTTCAGTTCTGCAGTCACGCTGTGAGGGCTAGGTTCAGTTCTGCTGTCACGTTGTGGGAGGCTAGGTTCAGTTCTGCTGTCACGCTGTGAGGCTAGGTTCAGTTCCGCTGTCACGCTGTTAGGCTAGGTTAAGTTCCGCTGTCACGCTGTTAGGCTAGATTTGGTTCCGCTGTCACGCTGTTAGGCTAGATTTGGTTCCGCTGTCTCACTGTTAGGCTAGATTTGGTACCGCTGTCACGCTGTTAGGTTAGATTTGGTTCCGCTGTCACGCTGTGAGGGAAGTTTTAGTTCTATTGTCACACTGTGAGGCTAGGATCAGTTCCGCTGTCACGCTATGAGGCTAGGTTCAGTTCTGCTGTCATGCTGTGAGCCTAGCTTCAGTTGTGCTTTCACACTGTGGGGCTAGGTTCAGTTCCGCTGTCACGCTGTGGGGCTAGGTTCAGTTCCGCTGTCACGCTGTGAGGCTAGGTTCAGTTATGCTGTCATGCTGCGAGGTTAGATTCTGTTCTGCTGTCACGCTGCGAGGCTAGATTCTGTTCTGCTGTCACGCTGCGAGGCTAGATTCAGTACTGCTGTCATGCTGTGAGGCTAGGTTCAGTACTGCTGTCATGCTGTGAGGCTAGGTTCAGTTCTGCTGTCACGCTGTGAAGCTAGGTTCAGTTCTGCTGTCATGCTGCGAGGCTGGATTCTGTTCTGCTGTCACGCTGCGAGGCTAGATTCTGTTCTGTTATCAAGCTGCGAGGCTAGATTCTGTTCTGTTATCACGCTGCGAGGCTAGATTCTGTTCTGTTGTCACGCTGCGAGGCTAAATTCAGTTTTGCTGTCACGCTCTGGGGGCTAGGCTCAGTTCCGCTGTCACGCTGTCAGGTTAGGCTCAGTTCCATTGTCACGCTGTCAGAGTGGGCTCAGTTCCACTGTCACGCTGTGATACTAGATTCAGGTCCGCTGTCACGCTGTGAGACTAATTTCAGTTCTGCTGTCACGCTGTGATACAAAATTCACTTCCGCTGTCACGCTGTGAAGCTAGGTTCAGTTCTGCTGTCACGCTGTGAAGCTAGGTTCAGTTCTGCTGTCACGCTGTCAGGTTAGGCTCAGTTCTGCTGTCACGGTGCGAGGTTAGATTCTGTTCTGCTGTCACGCTGCGAGGCTAGATTCAGTTCTGCTGTCACGCTAGGTTCAGCTCTGCTGTCACGCTGTGAAGCTAGGTTCAGTTCTGCTGTCACGCTGTGAAGCTAGGTTCAGTTCTGCTGTCACGCTGTCAGGTAAGGTTCAGTTCTGCTGTCGAGCTGCGAGGTTAGATTCTGTTCTGCTGTCACGCTGCAAGGCAAGATTCAGTTCTGCTGTCACGCTAGGTTCAGCTCTGCTGTCACGCTGTGAAGCTAGGTTCAGTTCTGCTGTCACGCTGTGAAGCTAGGTTCAGTTCTGCTGTCACGCTGTCAGGTTAGGCTCAGTTCTGCTGTCACGCTGCGAGGCTAGATTCTGCTCTGCTGTCACGCTGTCAGGTTAGGCTCAGTTCTGCTGTCACGCTGCGAGGCTAGATTCTGTTCTGCCGTCACGATGCGAGGCTAGATTCTGTTCTGCTGTCACGCTGCGAGGATAGATTCTGTTGCACTGTCATGCTGTGAAGCTAAATTCAGTTCCGCTGTCACGTTATGAAGCTAAATTCAGTTTTGCTGTCACGCTGTGGGGGCTAGGCTCAGTTCCGCTGTCACGCTGTCAGGTTAGGCTCAGTTCCACTGTCACGCTGTGATACTAGATTCAGGTCCGCTGTCACGCTGTGAGACTAATTTCAGTTCTGCTGTTACGCTGTGATACAAATTTCACTTCCGCTGTCACGCTGTGAGGGCTAGGTTCAGTTCTGCTGTCACGCTGTGGGGGGCTACGTTCAGCTCTGCTGTCACGCTGTGAAGCTAGGTTCAGTTCTGCTGTCACGCTGCGAGGCTAGATTCAGTACTGCTGTCATGCTGTGAGGCAAGGTTCAGTTCTGCTGTCACGCTGTGAAGCTAGGTTCAGTTCTGCTGTCACGCTGTCAGGTAAGTCTGTTCTGCTGTCACGCTGCGAGGCTAGATTCTGTTCTGCTGTCACGCTGCGAGGCTAGATTTTGTTCTGCTGTCACGCTGCGAGGTTAGATTCAGTTCTGCTGTCACGCTGCGAGGCTGGGTTCAGTTCTGCTGTCACGCTGTGAAGCAAGGTTCAGTTCTGCTGTCACGCTGTGAAGCTAGGTTCAGTTCTGCTGTCACGCTGTGAAGCTAGGTTCAGTTCTGCTGTCACGCTGTCAGGTAAGTCTCAGTTCTGCTGTCACGCTGCGAGGCTAGATTCTGTTCTGCTGTCACGCTGCGAGGCTAGATTCTGTTCTGCTGTCACGCTGTCAGGTTAGGCTCAGTGCTGCTGCCACGCTGTAAGGCTAGGTTCAGCTTTGCTGTCACGCTGTGAAGCTAGGTTCAGTTCTGCTGTCACGCTGTGCAGCTAGGTTCAGTTCTGCTGTCACGCTGTCAGGTTAGGCTCAGTTCTGCTGTCACGCTGCGAGGCTAGATTCTGTTCTGCTGTCACGCTGTCAGGTTAGGCTCAGTTCTGCTGTCACGCTGCGAGGCTAGATTCTGTTCTGCTGTCACGCTGCGAGGCTAGATTCTGTTATGTTGTCACGCTGCGAGGCTAGATTCTGTTCTGTTGTCAGGCTGCGAGGCTAGATTCTGTTCTGTTGTCACGCTGCGAGGCTAGATTCTGCTCTGTTGTCACGCTGCGTGGCTAGATTCTGTTCTGTTGTCACGCTGCGAGGCTAGATTCTGTTCTGCTGTCACGCTGCGAGGCTAGATTCTGTTGCACTGTCATGCTGTGAAGCTAAATTCAGTTCCGCTGTCACGTTATGAAGGTAAATTCAGTTTTGCTGTCACGCTGTGGGGGCTAGGCTCAGTTCCGCTGTCACGCTGTCAGGTTAGGCTCAGTTCCGCTGTCACGCTGTGAGAATAATTTCAGTTCTGCTGTCACGCTGTGATACAAATTTCACTTCCGCTGACACGCTGTGAGGGCTAGGTTCAGTTCTGCTGTCACGCTGCGAGGCTAGATTCAGTACTGCTGTCATGCTGTGAGGCTAGGTTCAGTACTGCTGTCATGCTGTGAGGCAAGGTTCAGTTCTGCTGTCACGCTGTGAAGCTAGGTTCAGTTCTGCTGTCACGCTGTCAGGTAAGTCTCAGTTCTGCTATCACGCTGCGAGGCTAGATTCTGTTCTGCTGTCACGCTGCGAGGCTAGATTCTGTTCTGCTGTCACGCTGTCAGGTTAGGCTCAGTTCTGCTGCCACGCTGTAAGGCTAGGTTCAGTTTTGCTGTCACGCTGTGAAGCTAGGTTCAGTTCTGCTGTCAGGCTGTGAAGCTAGGTTCAGTTCTGCTGTCACGCTGTCAGGTTAGGCTCAGTTCTGCTGTCACGCTGCGAGGCTAGATTCTGTTCTGCTGTCACGCTGCGAGGTAAGATTCAGTTCTGCTGTCAAGCTGCGAGGCTAGGTTCAGTTCTGCTGTCACGCTGTGAAGCTAGGTTCAGTTCTGCTGTCACGCTGTCAGGTTAGTCTCAGTTCTGCTGTCACGCTGCGAGGCTAGATTCTGTTCTGCTGTCACGCTGCGAGGCGGGATTCTGTTCTGTTGTCACGCTGCGAGGCTAGATTCTGTTCTGCTGTCACGCTGCGAGGCTAGATTCTGTTCTGTTGTCACGCTGCGAGGCTAGATTCTGCTCTGCTGTCACGCTGCGAGGCTAGATTCTGTTGCACTGTCAAGCTGTGAAGCTAAATTCAGTTCCGCTGTCACGTTGTGAAGCTAAATTCAGTTTTGCTGTCACGCTGTGGGGGCTAGGCTCAGTTCCGCTGTCACGCTGTCAGGTAAGTCTCAGTTCTGCTGTCACGCTGCGAGGCTAGTTTCTGTTCTGTTGTCACGCTGCGAGGCTAGATTCTGTTCTGCTGTCACGCTGTGAGGCTAGATTCTGTTGCACTGTCAAGCTGTGAAGCTAAATTCAGTTCCGCTGTCACGTTGTGAAGCTAAATTCAGTTTTGCTGTCACGCTGAGGGGGCTAGGCTCAGTTCCGCTGTCACGCTGTCAGGTTAGGCTCAGTTCCGCTGTCACCCTGTCAGAGTAGGCTCAGTTCCACTGTCACGCTGTGATACTAGATTCTGTTCTGCTGTCACGCTGCGAGGCTAGATTCTGTTCTGTAATCACGCTGTCAGGTTAGGCTCAGTTCTGCTGCCACGCTGTAAGGCTAGGTTCAGTTTTGCTGTCACGCTATGAAGCTAGGTTCAGTTCTGCTGTCACGCTGTGAAGCTAGGTTCAGTTCTGCTGTCACGCTGTCAGGTTAGGCTCAGTTCTGCTGCCACGCTGTAAGGCTAGGTTCAGTTTTGCTGTCACGCTATGAAGCTAGGTTCAGTTCTGCTGTCACGCTGTGAAGCTAGGTTCAGTTCTGCTGTCACGCTGTGAAGCTAGGTTCAGTTCTACTGTCACGCTGTCAGGTTAGTCTCAGTTTTGCTGTCACGCTGCGAGGCTAGATTCTGTTCTGCTGTCACGCTGCGAGGCTAGATTCTGTTCTGCTGTCAGGTTAGGCTCAGTTCTGCTGTCACGCTGCGAGGCTAGATTCTGTTCTGTTGTCACGCTGCGAGACTAGATTCTGTTCTGTTGTCACGCTGCGAGGCTAGATTCTGTTCTGTTGTCACGCTCCGAGGCTAGATTCTGTTCTGTTGTCACGCTGCGAGGCTAGATTTAGTTCTGTTGTCACGCTGCGAGGCTAGATTCTGTTCTGCTGTCACGCTGCGAGGCTGGATTCAGTTCTGCTGTCACGCTGTGATACAAGATTCACTACCACTGTCACGCTGTGAGGGCTAGGTTCAGTTCTGCTGTCACGCTGTGGGGGGCTAGGTTCAGTTCTGCTGTCACGCTGTGAAGCTAGGTTCAGTTCTGCTGTCACGCTGTGAAGCTAGGTTCAGTTCTGCTGTCACGCTGTGAAGCTAGGTTCAGTTCTGCTGTCACGCTGTCAGGTTAGGCTCAGTTCTGCTGTCACGCTGCGAGGTTAGATTCTGTTCTGCTGTCACGATGCGAGGCTTGATTCAGTTCTGCTGTCACGCTAGGTTCAGTTCTGCTGTCACGCTGTGAAGCTAGGTTCATTTCTGCCATCACGCTATGAAGCTAGGTTCAGTTCTGCTGTCAGGTTAGGCTCAGTTCTGCTGTCACGCTGCGAGGCTAGATTCTGTTCTGTTGTCACGCTGCGAGGCTAGATTCTGTTCTGCTGTCACGCTGCGAGGCTGGATTCTGTTTTGTTGTCACGCTGTCAGGTTAGGCTCAGTCCTGCTGCCACGCTGTAAGGCTAGGTTCAGTTCTGCTGTCACGCTGTAAAGCTAGGTTCAGTTCTGCTGTCACGCTGTGAAGCTAGGTTCAGTTCTGCTGTCACGCTGTCAGGTTTGGCTCAGTTCTGCTGTCACGCTGCGAGGCTAGATTCTGTTCTGCTGTCACGCTGCGAGGTTAGATTCAGTTCTGCTGTCAAGTATCGAGGCTAGGTTCAGTTCTGCTGTCACGCTGTGAAGCTAGGTTCAGTTCGCTGTCACGCTGTCAGGTTTGTCTCAGTTCTGCTGTCACGCTGCGAGGCTAGATTTGGTCTGCTGTCACACTGCGTGGCTAGATTCTGTTCTGCTGTCACGCTGTCAGGTTAGGCTCAGTTCTGCTGTCACGCTGCGAGGCTAGATTCTGTTCTGCTGTCACGCTGCGAGGCTAGATTCTGTTCTGTTGTCACGCTGCGAGGCTAGATTCTGTTCTGTTGTCACGCTGCGAGGCTAGATTCTGTTCTGTTGTCACGCTCCGAGGCTAGATTCTGTTCTGTTGTCACGCTGCGAGGCTAGATTTTGTTCTGTTAACACGCTGCGAGGCTAGATTCTGTTCGGCTGTCACGTTGCGAGGCTAGATTCTGTTGCACTGTCATACTGTGAAGCTAAATTCAGTTCCTCTGTCACATTATGAAGCTAAATTCAGTTCCCCTGTCACGTTGTGAAGCTAACTTCAGTTCCGCTGTCACGCTGTCAGGTTAGGCTCAGTTCCGCTGTCACGCTGTCTGGGTAGGCTCAGTTCCACTGTAACGCTGTGATACTAGATTCAGTTCCGCTGTCACGCTGTGATACTAGATTCACTTGCGCTGTCACGCTGTGGGGGTCTAGGTTCAGATCTGCTGTCACGCTGCGAGGCTAGGTTCAATTCCGCAGTCACGCTGTTAGGCTAAATTTGGTTCTGCTGTCACGCTGTTAGGCTAGATTTGGTTCCGCTGTTAGGCTAGATTTGGTTCCGCTGTTAGGCTAGATTTGGTTCCGCTGTTAGGCTAGATTTGGTTCCGCTGTTAGGCTAGATTTGGTTCCGCTGTCACGCTGTTAGGTTAGATGTGGTTCCGCTGTCACGCTGTGAGGCTAGGTTCAGTTCCGTTGTCACGCTGTGAGGCTAGGTGCAGTACTGCTGTCATGCTGTGAGGCTAGGTTTAGTTCTGCTGTCACGCTGTGAAGCTAGGTTCAGTTCTGCTGTCACGCTGTCAGGTAAGTCTCAGTTCTGGTGTCACGCTGCGAGGCTAGATTCTGTTCTGCTGTCACGCTGCGAGGCTAGATTCTGTTCTGCTGTCACGCTGTCGGGTTAGGCTCAGTTCTGCTGCCACGCTGTAAGGCTGGGTTCATTTTTGCTGTCACGCTGTGAAGCTAGGTTCAGTTCTGCTGTCACGCTGTGAAGCTAGGTTCAGTTCTGCTGTCACGCTGTCAGGTTAGGCTCAGTTCTGCTGTCACGCTGCGAGGATAGATTCTGTTCTGCTGTCACGCTGCGAGGTTAGATTCAGTTCTGCTGTCACGCTGTCAGGTTAGGGTCAGTTCTGCTGTCACGTTGCGAGGCTAGATTCTGTTCTGCTGTCACGCTGCGAGGCTAGATTCTGTTTTGTTGTCACGCTGCGAGGCTAGATTCTGTTCTGTTGTCACGCTGCGAGGCTAGATTCTGTTCTGCTGTCACGCTGCGAGGCTAGATTCTGTTGCACTGTCATGCTGTGAAGCTAAATTCAGTTCCGCTGTCACGTTGTGAAGCTAAATTCAGTTCCGCTGTCACGCCGTCTGGTTAGGCTCAGTTCCGCTGTCACGCTGTCAGGGTAAGCTCAGTTCCACTGTAACGCTGTGATACTAGATTCAGTTCCGCTGTCACGCTGTGATACAAAATTCACTTGCGCTGTCACGCTGTGAGGGCTAGGTTCAGTTCTGCTGTCACGCTGTGGGGGCTAGGTTCAGTTCTGCTGTCACGCTGCGAGGCTAGGTTCAATTCCGCTGTCACGCTGTTAGGCTAGATTTGGTTCCGCTGTCACGCTGTTAGGCTAGATTTGGTTCCGCTGTCACGCTGTTAGGCTAGATTTGGTTCCGCTGTCAGGCTAAATTTGGTTCCGCTGTTAGGCTAGATTTGGTTCCGCTGTCACGCTGTTAGGTTAAATTTGGTTTCGCTGTCACGCTGTGAGGGAAGTTTCAGTTCTATTGTCACACTGTGAGGCTAGGATCAGTTCCGCTGTCACGCTGTGAGGCTAGGTTCAGTTCCGCTGTCACGCTGTGAGGCTAGGCTCAGTTCCACTGTCACGCTGTGATACTAGATTCAGTTCCGCTGTCACGCTGCGAGGGCTAGCTTCAGTTCTGCTGTCACGCTGTGGGGGGCTAGGTTCAGTTCTGCTGTCACGCTGTCAGGTTAGGCTCAGTTCCGCTTTCACGCTGTCAGGGTAGGCTCAGTTCCACTGTCACGCTGTGATACTAGATTCAGTTACGCTGTCACGCTGTGATACTAGATTCACTTGCGCTGTCATTCTGTTAGGTTAGATTTGGTTCTGCTGTCACGCTGTGAGGGAAGTTTCAGTTCTATTGTCACACTGTGAGGCTAGGATCAGTTCTGCTGTCACGCTGTCAAGTTAGGCTCAGTTCTGCTGTCACGCTGCGGGGTTAGATTCTGTTCTGCTGTCACGCTGCTAGGCTAGATTCTGTACTGCTGTCACGTTGCGAGGCTAGATTCTGTTGCACTGTCATGCTGTGAAGCTAAATTCAGTTCCACTGTCACCTTGTGAAGCTAAATTCAGTTTTGCTGTCACACTGTGGGGCTAGGCTCAGTTCCGCTGTCACGCAGTCAGGTTAGGCTCAGTTCCGCTGTCACGCTGTCAGGGTAGGTTCAGTTCCACTCACAGTGGCTAGGTTCATTTCTGCTGTCGTTCTGTGAGACTAGGTTCCGTTTCGCTGTCACTCTGTGAGGCTAGGTTCCGTTTTGCTGTCACTCTGTGAGGCTAGGTTCCGTTTCGCTGTCACTCTGTAAGGCTAGGCTCCGTTCTACTGTCACGCTGTGTGCGTAAGTTCAGTTGCTGTCACGCTGTGTGCCTAAGTTCATTTGCTGTCACGCAGTGTGGTTAGGTTCAGTTCTGCTGTCATGCTGTCAGGTTAGGCTCAGTTCCGCTTTCACGCTGTCAGGGTAGGCTCAGTTCCACTGTCACGCTGTGATACTAGATTCAGTTACGCTGTCACGCTGTGATACTAGATTCACTTGCGCTGTCATTCTGTTAGGTTAGATTTGGTTCTGCTGTCACGCTGTGAGGGAAGTTTCAGTTCTATTGTCACACTGTGAGGCTAGGATCAGTTCTGCTGTCACGCTGTCAAGTTAGGCTCAGTTCTGCTGTCACGCTGCGGGGTTAGATTCTGTTCTGCTGTCACGCTGCGAGGCTAGATTCAGTTCTGCTGTCACGCTGTGATACAAGATTCACTTCCGCTGTCACGCTGTGAGGGCTAGGTTCAGTTCTGCTGTCACGCTGTGGGGGCTAGGTTCAGTTCTGCTGTCACGCTGTAAGGCTAGGTTCAGTTCCGCTGTCTCGCAGTTGGGCTAGATTTGGTTCCGCTGTCACGCTGTTAGGATAGATTTGGTTCCGCTGTCACGCTGTTAGGCTAGATTTGGTTCCGCTGTCACGCTGTTAGGCTAGATTTGGTTCCGCTGTTAGGCTAGGTTTGGTCCCGCTGTTGGGATAGATTTGGTTCCCCTGTCACGCTGTTAGGTTAGATTTGGTTCCGCTGTCACGCTGTGAGGGAAGTTTCAGTTCTATTGTCACACTGTGAGACTAGGATCAGTTCCACTGTCACGCTATGAGGTAAGGTTCAGTTCTGCTGTCATGCTGTGAGCCTAGCTTCAGTTGTGCTTTCACACTATGGGGCTAGATTCAGTTCCGCTGTCACGCTGTGAGGCTAGGTTCAGTTTCGCTGTCACGCTGTGAGGCTAGGTTCAGTACTGCTGTCATGCTGTGAGGCTAGGTTTAGTTCTGCTGTCACGCTGTAAAGCTAGGTTCATTTCTGCTGTCACGCTGTTAGGCTAGGTTTAGCTCTGCTGTCACGCTGTGAAGCCAGGTTCAGTTCTACTGTCACGCTGTCAGGTTAGTCTCAGTTCTGCTGTCACGCTGCGAGGCTAGATTCTGTTCTGCTGTCACGCTGCGAGGCTAGATTTGGTACCACTGTCACGCTGTTAGGCTAGATTCGGTTCCGCTGTTAGGCTAGATTTAGTTCCACTGTTAGGCTAGATTTGGTTCCGCTGTTAGGCTAGATTTGGTTCCACTGTCACGCTGTTAGGTTAGATTTGGTTCTGCTGTCACGCTGTGACCCTAGCTTCAGTTCTGCTGTCACGCTGTGGAGGCTAGGTTCACTTCCGCTGTCACGCTGTGAGGGCTAGGTTCAGTTCTGCTGTCACGCTGTGGGGGGCTAGGTTCAGTTCTGCTGTCACGCTGTGAGGCAGGTTCAGTTCCGCTGTCACGCTGTTAGGCTAGATTTGGTACCGCTGTCACGCTGTTAGGCTAGATTTGGTTCCGCTGTTAGGCTAGATTTGGTTCCGCTGTTAGGCTAGATTTGGTTCCGCTGTCACGCTGTTAGGTTAGATTTGTTTCCGCTGTCACGCTGTGAGGGAAGTTTCAGTTATATTGTCACACTGTGTGGCTAGGATCAGTTCCGCTGTCACGCTATGAGGCCAGGTTCAGTTCTGCTGTCATGCTGTGAGCCTAGCTTCAGTTGTGCTTTCACACTGTGGGGCTAGGTTCAGTTCCGCTGTCACGCTGTGAGGCTAGGTTCAGTTCCGCTGTCACGCTGGGAGGCTAGGTTCAGTACTACTGTCATGCTGTGAGGCTAGGTTTAGTTCTGCTGTCACGCTGTAAGGCTAGGTTCAGTTCTGCTGTCACGCTGTTAGGCTAGGTTTAGCTCTGCTGTCACGCTGTGAAGCTAGGTTCAGTTCTGCTGTCACGCTGTCAAGTTAGGCTCAGTTCTGCTGTCACGCTGCGAGTTTAGATTCTGTTCTGCTGTCACGCTAGGTTCAGTTCTGCTGTCACGCTGTGAAGCTTGGTTTTGTTCTGCTGTCACGCTGTGAAGCTAGTTTCAGTTCTGCTGTCATGCTGTCAGGTTAGGCTCAGTTCTGCTGTCACGCTGCGAGGCTAGATTCTGTTCTGCTGTCACGCTGCGAGGTTAGGTTCAGTTCTGCTGTCACGCTGTCAGGTTAGGCTCAGTTCTACTGTCACGCTGCGAGGCTAGATTCTGTTCTGCTGTCACGCTGCGAGGTTAAATTCAGTTCTGCTGTCACGCTGCGAGGCTAGGTTCAGTTATGCTGTCACGCTGTGAAGCTAGGTTCAGTTCTGCTGTCACGCTGTGAAGCTAGGTTCAGTTCTGCTGTCACGCTGTCTGGTTAGTCTCAGTTCTGCTGTCACGCTGCGAGGCTAGATTCTGTTCTGCTGTCACGCTGCGAGGCTAGATTCTGTTCTGCTGTCACGCTGTCAGGTTAGGCTCAGTTCTGCTGTCATGCTGCGAGGCTAGATTCTGTTCTGCTGTCACGCTGCGACGCTAGATTTTGTTCTGCTGTCACGCTGCAAGACTAGATTCTGTTCTGTTGTCACGCTGCGAGGCTAGATTCTGTTCTGTTGTCACGCTGCTAGGCTAGATTCTGTACTGCTGTCACGTTGCGAGGCTAGATTCTGTTGCACTGTCATGCTGTGAAGCTAAATTCAGTTCCACTGTCACCTTGTGAAGCTAAATTCAGTTTTGCTGTCACACTGTGGGGCTAGGCTCAGTTCCGCTGTCACGCAGTCAGGTTAGGCTCAGTTCCGCTGTCACGCTGTCAGGGTAGGTTCAGTTCCACTCACAGTGGCTAGGTTCATTTCTGCTGTCGTTCTGTGAGACTAGGTTCCGTTTCGCTGTCACTCTGTGAGGCTAGGTTCCGTTTTGCTGTCACTCTGTGAGGCTAGGTTCCGTTTCGCTGTCACTCTGTAAGGCTAGGCTCCGTTCTACTGTCACGCTGTGTGCGTAAGTTCAGTTGCTGTCACGCTGTGTGCCTAAGTTCATTTGCTGTCACGCAGTGTGGTTAGGTTCAGTTCTGCTGTCATGCTGTAAGGCCAGGTTCAGTTCTGCTGTCACGCTGTGGGGGCTAGGTTCATTTCTGCTGTCGCTCTGTGAGGCTAGGTTCCGTTCCGCTGTCACGCTGTGTGGCTAGGTTCAGTTCTGCTGTCGCGTTGTGAGGCTAAGTTCAGTTCTGCAGTCACGCTGTGAGGGCTAGGTTCAGTTCTGCTGTCACGCTGTGGGGGGCTAGGTTCAATTCTGCTGTCACGCTGTGAGGCTAGGTTCAGTTCCGCTGTCACGCTGTTAGGCTAGATTTGGTTCCACTGTCTCGCTGTTAGGCTAGATTTGGTTCCGCTGTTAGGCTAGATTTGGTTCCGCTGTCACGCTGTTGGGTTAGATTTGGTTCCGCTGTCACGCTGTGAGGGAAGTTTCAGTTCTATTGTCACACTGTGAGGCTAGGATCAGTTTCGCTGTCACGCTATGAGGCTAGGTTCAGTTCTGCTGTCATGCTGTGAGCCTAGCTTTAGTTGTGCTTTCACACTGTGGGGCTAGGTTCAGTTCTGCTGTCACGCTGTGAGGCTAGGTTCAGTTCTGCTGTCACGCTGCGAGGTTAGATTCTGTTCTGCTGTCACGCTGCGAGGCTAGATTCAGTACTGCTGTCATGCTGTGAGGCTAGGTTCAGTACTGCTGTCATGCTGTGAGGCTAGGTTCAGTTCTGCTGTCACGCTGTGAGGCTAGATTCTGTTCTGCTGTCACGCTGCGAGGTTAGGTTCAGTTCTGCTGTCACGCTGTCAGGTTAGGCTCAGTTCTGCTGTCACGCTGCGAGGCTAGATTCTGTTCTGCTGTCACGCTGCGAGGTTAAATTCAGTTCTGCTGTCACGCTGCGAGGCTAGGTTCAGTTATGCTGTCACGCTGTGAAGCTAGGTTCAGTTCTGCTGTCACGCTGTGAAGCTAGGTTCAGTTCTGCTGTCACGCTGTCAGGTTAGTCACAGTTCTGCTGTCACGCTGCGAGGCTAGATTCTGTTCTGCTGTCACGCTGCGAGGCTAGATTCTGTTCTGCTGTCACGCTGTCATGTTAGGCTCAGTTCTGCTGTCATGCTGCGAGGCTAGATTCTGTTCTGCTGTCACGCTGCGACGCTAGATTCTGTTCTGCTGTCACGCTGCGAGGCTAGATTCTGTTCTGTTGTCACGCTGCGAGGCTAGATTCTGTTCTGTTGTCACGCTGCTAGGCTAGATTCTGTACTGCTGTCACGTTGCGAGGCTAGATTCTGTTGCAGTGTCATGCTGTGAAGCTAAATTCAGTTCCACTGTCACCTTGTGAAGCTAAATTCAGTTTTGCTGTCACACTGTGGGGCTAGGCTCAGTTCCGCTGTCACGCTGTTAGGTTAGGCTCAGTTCCGCTGTCACGCTGTCAGGGTAGGTTCAGTTCCACTCACAGTGGCTAGGTTCATTTCTGCTGTCGTTCTGTGAGGCTAGGTTCCGTTTCGCTGTCACTCTGTGAGGCTAGGTTCCGTTTTGCTGTCACTCTGTGAGGCTGGGTTCCGTTTCGCTGTCACTCTGTAAGGCTAGGCTCCGTTCTACTGTCACGCTGTGTGCGTAAGTTCAATTGCTGTCACGCTGTGTGCCTAAGTTCATTTGCTGTCACGCTGTGTGGCTAGGTCCAGTTGCTGTCACGCAGTGTGGCTAGGTTCAGTTGCTGTCACGCAGTGTGGTTAGGTTCAGTTCTGCTGTCATGCTGTAAGGCCAGGTTCAGTTCTGCTGTCACGCTGTGGGGGCTAGGTTCATTTCTGCTGTCGCTCTGTGAGGCTAGGTTCCGTTCCGCTGTCACGCTGTGTGGCTAGGTTCAGTTCTGCTGTCGCGTTGTGAGGCTAAGTTCAGTTCTGCAGTCACGCTGTGAGGGCTAGGTTCAGTTCTGCTGTCACGCTGTGGGGGGCTAGGTTCAATTCTGCTGTCACGCTGTGAGGCTAGGTTCAGTTCCGCTGTCACGCTGTTAGGCTAGATTTGGTTTCGCTGTTAGGCTAGATTTGGTTCCGCTGTCACGCTGTTAGGTTAGAATTGGTTCCGCTGTCACGCTGTGAGGGAAGTTTCAGTTCTATTGTCACACTGTGAGGCTAGGATCAGTTTCGCTGTCACGCTATGAGGCTAGGTTCAGTTCTGCTGTCATGCTGTGAGCCTAGCTTTAGTTGTGCTTTCACACTGTGGGGCTAGGTTCAGTTCCGCTGTCACGCTGTGGGGCTAGGTTCAGTTCTGCTGTCACGCTGTGAGGCTAGGTTCAGTTTTGTTGTCACACTGCTAGGCTAGATTCTGTACTGCTGTCACGTTGCGAGGCTAGATTCTGTTGCACTGTCATGCTGTGAAGCTTAATTCAGTTCCACTGTCACCTTGTGAAGCTAAATTCAGTTTTGCTGTCACACTGTGGGGCTAGGCTCAGTTCCGCTGTCACGCTGTCAGGTTAGGCTCAGTTCCGCTGTCACGCTGTCAGGGTAGGTTCAGTTCCACTCACAGTGGCTAGGTTCATTTCTGCTGTCGTTCTGTGAGGCTAGGTTCCGTTTCGCTGTCACTCTGTGAGGCTAGGTTCCGTTTTGCTGTCACTCTGTGAGGCTAGGTTCCGTTTCGCTGTCACTCTGTAAGGCTAGGCTCCGTTCTACTGTCACGCTGTGTGCGTAAGTTCAATTGCTGTCACGCTGTGTGCCTAAGTTCATTTGCTGTCACGCTGTGTGGCTAGGTCCAGTTGCTGTCACGCAGTGTGGCTAGGTTCAGTTGCTGTCACGCAGTGTGGTTAGGTTCAGTTCTGCTGTCATGCTGTAAGGCCAGGTTCAGTTCTGCTGTCACGCTGTGGGGGCTAGGTTCATTTCTGCTGTCGCTCTGTGAGGCTAGGTTCCGTTCCGCTGTCACGCTGTGTGGCTAGGTTCAGTTCTGCTGTCGCGTTGTGAGGCTAAGTTCAGTTCTGCAGTCACGCTGTGAGGGCTAGGTTCAGTTCTGCTGTCACGCTGTGGGGGGCTAGGTTCAATTCTGCTGTCACGCTGTGAGGCTAGGTTCAGTTCCGCTGTCACGCTGTTAGGCTAGATTTGGTTCCGCTGTCTCACTGTTAGGCTAGATTTGGTTCCGCTGTCACGCTGTTAGGTTAGAATTGGTTCCGCTGTCACGCTGTGAGGGAAGTTTCAGTTCTATTGTCACACTGTGAGGCTAGGATCAGTTTCGCTGTCACGCTATGAGGCTAGGTTCAGTTCTGCTGTCATGCTGTGAGCCTAGCTTTAGTTGTGCTTTCACACTGTGGGGCTAGGTTCAGTTCCGCTGTCACGCTGTGGGGCTAGGTTCAGTTCTGCTGTCACGCTGTGAGGCTAGGTTCAGTTCTGCTGTCACGCTGCGAGGTTAGATTCTGTTCTGCTGTCACGCTGCGAGGCTAGATTCAGTACTGCTGTCATGCTGTGAGGCTAGGTTCAGTACTGCTGTCATGCTGTGAGGCTAGGTTCAGTTCTGCTGTCACGTTGTGAAGCTTGGTTCAGTTCTGCTGTCACGCTGTCAGGTTAGGCTCAGTTCTGCTGTCACGCTGCGAGGTAAGATTCTGTTCTGTTGTCACGCTGCGAGGCTAGATTCAGTTCTGCTCTCACGCTGTGAAGCTAGGTTCAGTTCTGCTGTCACGCTGTCAGGTTAGGCTCAGTTCTGCTGTCACGCTTCGAGGCTAGACTCTGTTCTGCTGTCTCGCTTCGAGGTTAGATTCAGTTCTTCACGCACGGTTTCCGCCAGGTACTATTAACAGAGACGGCTATATTATGCCATAAAAAGGCAGTAAGCTATTACGTAGATAATCAGAGTCCTGTCTTTTCTTGCTTCCTTGATATGTCAAAGGCTTTTGATATGGTCAATTATGACAAGTTAAGCAAATCAAATATACCATTAGAAGTTATAAAGGTATTTAGGTACTGGTATGGTCACCAGGTGAACTACGTGTGTTGAGCAAGTCTGATGAGTATAGGTTGCAGTGTGGAGTCAGGCAGGGTGGTTTGACTTCTCCGATATTGTTTAACCGGTCTCATTAGTGAGCTCAGTAGCTTGCAGGCTGGCTGTTATATTGATGGAGAAGCGTTTAATAATATCAGCTACGCCGATGATATGGCACTATTGAGCACTTCAGTCTCAGGCTTGAGAAAGCTATTGGACGTTTGTGAGAAATATGTCGAGGGGCACGGTTTAAGATACAATGCCAAAAAGAGTGAGGTTCTTATCTTCGGAGCTAAGTCCTCTGAAAGTTTTCCCCTAATTAAACTCGTAGGTAATATCTTGAATCGTGTTCAACAATTTAAATATCTCGGCCATATCGAACCGCCAATGCTCTTCGTTCCCTTACTGTAGAAAGGGAACGAAGAGCATTGGCGGTTCGATGCAACATGCTTGTCCGTAGGTTTGCTCGGTGCACGTGTGAAGTAAAAATTACGCTTTTTAAAGCATATTGTCAGACATTTTACACGTGCAGCCTCTGGACAAGTTGTACGCAGAAAGCCATCAATGCTCTTCGAGTCCAATATAACAATGGGTTCAGGATGCTGCTGGGGCTGCCACGCTTCTGTAGTGCATCGGGAATGTTTGCTGATGCGCACACTGATGGCTTCGCAGCGATCAGACGTAAGCGTGCCGCGTCGCTGCTGCAGAGTGTCCGGGGCAGCTCGAACAGTCTCCTGAATGTCATTGCGGGAAAACTCGATTGCCCCCTCGTACGTTCTTTGTCCAACTCGCATGTTTACTAATATAGTTATTAAGGTTAACAAGGTATGGATTTTATGGATTTTCTGAAATAAAATGATTATTATTATTATTCCATTTATTGTTCATACATATACATAAAATTTACATTTTTTAACATTTCTATGAAAAATAAAAAAAACATTTAAAAATATAAAAAATAGTAGCCCACCGGTATCGGGAACAGGGTCCAAGCTACCGGTGGTCAGGGCTCTCGAGAGAGGAACCTCCACACTATACGCGCCGTGTCCAGGAGTACTGCTTTCTGGATCAAGCCCTTGATCCAACTACCCAACGAGAGCCTCTTGAGATGTTGGTCGAGGCTCTTGGCAATTATACCATTGGCCGTCACGATTATCGGCACAATGACTGCTGTATTCACATTCCACATGTCGACAACCTCGCGAGCCAAGTCAAGATCGGCACAATTACTGCTGTATTCACATTCCACATGTCGACAACCTCGCGAGCCAAGTCAAGATACTTCGTTTGTTTATCTTTCTCAGACTTCACGAGTTCTCGTCATGAGGGACTGCTATATCAACAATCAAGACGCTCTAGTCGGTCTATCACCACTATATCAGGCTTATTGGCAATAATAGTCCTGTCAGTGATGATAGACTGATCCCAATACAATGTGCAATTGTCACTGTCGAGAACTGGGACGGGCACATACCTATAGTACAGTACTTCCGATTCCACAAGATTGTATTTAAGAGCAAGTTGCTGGTGGATAATCCTGGCTACAAGGTTGTGCCTGTGCAAATAGTCTCCGTTAGCCAGACTAGAACAACCGGAAATAATGTGGCGGATGGATTTCCCGGGCCGGTGACATGCCCAACATATGTCAACCGTACCGTCCTTCACAATATATTTCTGGTAGTTGTTCGTCATCATAACTTCGTCCGTAATTGCATAGACAAAACCTTCGGTTTCCCCGAATAGGTCACCAAAACGCAGCCAGCTACGGACGCGAAGAAGTTTACATCGGGTCCATGTAGGACCCGATAAAAGCGTCGGTGAAGCTCCTTGCTCTGCCATACCTCCCTGCGGCCAGTAGTATCTAATACCACAGGTTTGCGCCAGTTCTCGTTAGCCAAGGAGAGCGCGGTAAGGCCTTTGTCCACCGCTACCACATCTCGATGCAAACCCACGTCGGCCACTAGGAAGTACTCCCTAAGGCTGCATACCTCGCGGTTTTGCAGGGTCTTAGCATTTAAGAAGCCACGAGCCCCGCACTTTCGCGGGATATACAGTCTCATCACCGATGACCGTGGTTGATGCATCCGATTTGCGGTAAGCAGTGAGCGTACCCTCCTGTCTAGGGCGTCAAGTTCCGTCTGAGTCCATTTGAGTATGCCGAAAGAGTACATCAAAACCGGCATGACCTAACCGTTAAAAGCGCGCACCTTGTTTCCGCCTGATAAAAGACTGTTGAGTACTTTATTCAGGCGGCCAAAGAAGCGCTCCTTCAACAATTGTTTCATGTCAGCAGCACTGATGCCTAACGCTTCCGACATACCCAAATACTTGTAAGTTTCGGTTGAGGAGAGGGACCTAAGGTGTATGGAATCTGAGAGTTGGGTTCCCACGGATTCCATAATCTCCCCTCGCTTTACATGCATGACTGCATATTTGTCCAAACCAAATTCCAACCTGATGGCGCTACTGAAGGTTTCTGTTACTTTCAGTAGCTTCATCAGTTGCAAATTGTTAGGAGTAAAGAGTTTCAAGTCATCCATGTAAAGGAGGTGCGATATGACCTGACCACCTCTTCTCAACCGGTAGCCTTGGCCCGAACCCTCCAGCAATGCACTGAGAGGGTTGAGAGCCAGACAAAACCACAGTGGACTCAGACTGTCACCCTGAAAAATGCCACGCTCGATCCTTATCGGTTCGCTGTTTGCCTGGTTCTGTCGACATCCTGGATAGTGAAGGACCGTCCTCCACTGCCCCATACACGACATCAGGAAGGTGCGTAGAACTACATCAACTTTGTACAGTTCCAACACCCTCATGAGCCATGTATGTGGCACTGAGTCATATAGGCCTTCTTATTATCTATCCAGCATGTCGACAGATCCCTGCAGGAACGACGAACCTGTTGACTAATGGCAATGTCGATGAGGAGCAGCTCCTTAGTACCGCGAGACCCGTTCCTACATCCATTCTGAGAAGCAGACATTATTAAATTACTATCAATATGATGGTTAATCTTTGCTCTCAAAATGGATGTAAGAACTTTATGGACCGTCGGTAAACACGTGATCGGTCTATAATTTTTAGGCTCCGCGGTACTACCTGATTTATGGAGCAGGTGGGTTAATCCTGTGGTTAGGAACTGGGGCAGCGACCCAGACTGGAATTGAGATGCCAAGCGAGCGTGCGATCTTTTGAACCATTTGATCCAGAAATTGTGCAGCTCGTCCGGCCCTTGGAGATTTCCACTTAGGTAACGGACGGATTGCACAAGCTACATCTTGGGGGCTGATGTTAATTGCCCCCGTTTCTGGCATCACATCGCACGCGCGCTCGACCTTCCGAATCCCATCGCCCTCGGTATGACTGACAGGCACCGACTAGATGCTGCGCCAGAATGAACACATGGCGTCATTATCCGGAAGACGCGTATCAGTCACACCTTGGTCCGGTCGCTCCCAAGCCCTATAAACCCACCTCTCATTGCTTCGGAATGTGCGATTCTGAGTGTACAGCTCCACTCGCCGCTTGTACCGACGTATACGGTTTGCCCATGCATAGATTTTCTGCTTCAGGAAGTCGATACGCTCTGTTTCGCGGGTCAGATAATCCCGAGGACTAATATCAGTCCCCGAGAAAGCCCGCCTCACAAAGCGTATCACTCTACGGCGAGTGTTGCCCTCCCTGAAGCAGATAAGTTTGCCGATGAGTGCTCTAGCCTCACCGATACGACGCTCGATCCTGCACTGCCAAGCTGGTACAGCTGGTCGTGTAGCTCTGTCACTGTTAGGAAATTTAACATGAGCTACACGACATGCCGCTGCAGCCGCACAGTACAAGATCGAGTGAGTATCAGTAAGGTCTTCGCTGCTATTAAAACAATTTGTTAGTTGCGAATCTAGAGCACACACCAGCGCCCTATTTTTATTGTGCATGGGCAAACGAGGTAGACGAGGTCTAAGCTCAGGCGGTGTGGAGCGATACTCTCGAAAAGCATTCTCCAAAGCGCTCCTCAATCGCTCATTGCATTGGGTACTCACGGATATAGCCCCGTCATCATCATCTTCACCAACGTAGTCGGGTCGCGGTGAAACACTTGCACTGGGTTGTATTTGCACCGCGGCCGGTGGCGAAGCAGGTGAGACGCGGGCACTCCGTGATTTCAGACGCAGTCTATCAAGTACAGCTTCATCCAGCATACGATTACGCTGGATGACACTCACCTGATCCGATAATCGTTGGGCTGAAACGTTGACAGCTGGCTCAAGTACCTGAAACAGAGAGAGCATCCGACCACGGTACGCAGTCAGGTTAGTTCCCCCCTCTGTAGCCCCAAAGTATGAGCGCATGACATTTTCATTAATGGCTTGGGCCCAACGCATGCGCTGCACACTTCCACCGATATCAGAGACCGGTGGGCCTCGAGGTCCCAAGCTGACTGGAGGTCCGCCTCGTCCGCGTCGACGCGCAGGTGGTGTTGTCGTCGGCGGCGAGAAGTATTCGTCGCTCGAGCTCGACGCAACTGCAGCTACCGGAATCTCTGGACTCACGGCTGGCGCTGGTCCCGGTGGCTGCGAGGCGGAGCTGAGCGACGAACCCGAAGATGGAGTTGGCGCGGCTTGTAGTCGTGTCCGGCTTCTTGTCAGCGTTGATTTATTGTGATTGTTAGTGTTTGCATTTCAATACGGTATTCTAGCATACGGTGTTTATTGTTTTTTTTTTCTTGAATTATCCAGGATATTAAAAAATATATATATAAAAAAAAATTAAAATATTTAAATTAATATAAAAATCGTGATGAAAATTTTTCCTGTCAGTCAAGTTGCAAGCCGCACTACAGATTACTATACCGAAAAATGTTATTTTTTTTACCACTTATCTCCGAAGTTTGCATAGAGATAAATCTGAAAATATTCTATGTGATAAAAGTGTATATAAAGATTACAGGAAAAATAAAACGATGTCTCTAAATAGCACAGTTTTTCAGAAATCAACAGATCAACAAAAACTGAATTATTTCCATTATCTGTAAAGAGATGGCGCTGACCTAAACCTGCATTTAACTACTAATTTTATAAAGAGGTAAAGTTTGGATCTAATATACTGATTTCGAAATTTTTTTTACCAATAGATAGCCCCGTTATTTGTGTCTCATAGGCTAAGAAACAAAATTTAGTTCTAATAAATTCTAATAGATGGCGTGATATGTATCGATTTTCGTTGAAGTTTTCGTAAAATGAAGTATTTTCTTTTTAATTATCCTAAGAATGGTATGATCTCCAATACTAATTTTATAAAGAGGTAAAGTTTGCGAGTTTTTGATGAGTTCGTGAGGTAATCTCTAGACTGCTGGACCGACTTAGAAAATTCCCGCTATATAAAAATGCCGCCCAACAAAGTGGGCACGGGCAGTAGCATAGCGAGGACGGGCCGGGGGACGGGCGGCCCGCACCGGGTGACACCCGTTCAGGGGTGACACCCGACCGCTCGTTGATTGGTTTTGGCACTATCGGGTGGCACCTCTAAACGTTTGACGCAATGAAACCTGTCGGAAAAGGGTGCAAAAAATTTTCTTGCATTTTGCACTCTCTAACTTCCCGAGCTTTTCTGCATAAATCTACAAAAAACTTCAATTTCAGTATGAATGATCGAAATACAGTAAAACTTACAAACAAAATCTCGAAAATTAGTGTTATAAATTTTTTTTTTTTTCATCATTATCTAAACTCAATTTTTTTGAGTAACGAAGTATGGCCAAGAACTTTTGCATTCCACCTCGGATAAGTTTTATTTTCTTTTTGTCATCCATACTTAAATAGAAGTTACTTTATGAACTGATACAAGAAAGCTCATTAATTAAGAGAAGGTGGTGAAGGTGTCGACCTCATCTCGGAAGGGTTTTATTGTATTTCGATCATTCATACTGAAATTGAAGTTTTTTGTAGATTTATGCAGAAAAGCTCGGGAAGTTAGAGAGTGCAAAATGCAAGAAAAATTTTTGCACCCTTTTCCGACAGGTTTCACTGCGTCAAACGTTTAGAGGTGCCACCCGATAGTGCCAAAACCAATCAACGAGCGGTCGGGTGTCACCCCTGAACGGGTGTCACCCGGTGCGGGCCGCCCGTCCCCCGGCCCGTCCTCGCTATGCTACTGCCCGTGCCCACTTTGTTGGGCGGCATTTTTATATAGCGGGAATTTTCTATGTCGGTCCAGCAGTCTAGAGATTACCTCACAAACTCATCAAAAACTCGCAAACTTTACCTCTTTATAAAATTAGTTTTGGAGATCATACCATTCTTAAAATTTTGACTTTCTTTTTTTAATTACTTTTGGGGCATGATGGGGTACTGAGAACCTCAACTTCAGAACCACAACCAAGTACCTCGGCAGAGCTTTCAGAACTTCACATTTCATTTAGTTAGCCCAAAGCAATTATTGCCTTACCCGTCTGACACAAAAAAGGAAGAGACAGGTCCGTAGACGAGGCAAAACCACTATCATCACTGCTTCGCCATATAGACCAGAATTAGAAGAGAGACAAGAAAGCAAGAAACCAATAAAAAAAGGAAGCAGAAGAAAACGCACAAAAAAAGAAAGCCAAAGAAGCAAAGAAAAATAAAACTTCGAGAATGAAGACTCAGAATGATTATAATGTCATGGTTTATATTCCGAATCCAATGAAGGATGGGTAAATTGTCAGATTAGTGGAAATTGGGCGCATTGTGGCTGTGCTGGAGTAGCAGATTACGATAACGATACTGCACGCCCATATTTGCCCATTTTGCGAGGATAGTGACTAAATATATAATCATAGCCATCTTGCCCAGGGGGTTACCGCGACTTACCCAATGGGTGGGGTAAGATGAACATCTCGTAATGTTTTTGCTTTTGAATTATTTTTTTAAGAAGAGTTATACTTTTGAGCTTTGTTTAATTACATTTCAAAGGGAGAAAGACTGATTATTTCGTAATAAATGTTTCTAAGTTGTGCAATCCAAAGATGTTGTTTTTATTTGTGCTTTTCCTTAAGGACCCCGTCTTTTCCAACCTTCCTCTACACATACATATTTTGCCTCCATATCATTTATTGCCTTTCTCGGCGCTGAGATCAAATATTTATATGCAGTCTCAAAAGCTTTTCCCTGACTTTTGATGATTTAAGAAAAATCGCTTTCAATTTCGCGTAACACTACACATTAAACACAAATTTATCATGAGTAATGAATTCTTTAAGGAAGACAGAAGGTGTTTCTTACGCTAGAAGCCAGGGCAAGAATAAAACGGAAGTAAAAGCATACATTTTGAGATACTGGAAAATAAAGAATCCTCAACCCTTAATTTGACAATGTATAATATATTATACGTTTGCTAAAAAAAAAAAAAACTATTGCTTTTGAATTTAAAACCTACTTTTCTTCTTAAACATACTTCATGGCAGCATTTGACCAGTTAAATTAAAGTATTTTATTACCTTTGCATTCAATGTGACATAAAATCTCTAACGTCAAAGTTTTCAAAAATGAATTCTCAACGGGCGCCTCTGGTAAGTTATTTTTTTTTCTGTTTTTTCTTCGGGAATTGCTTTGATTTCGAATGCAATTTTATTGAACAGTGATCAATTATAGTAGAAATAATCAATAAATGCACTTTTGTACACTGACGTGAGTGATAAACCACATCAAAGTCCTTTGTATAACGGGCTATACAAATCGCTATGCACAACAAAGTTGAGTTATAATCATTAGTATAACGGGCTATACAATTTGCTACATTTAAGAAAGTAACGTGTTAACTGTTTGTATAGAGGGCTTTACATATCTGACTAATTTATTAACAACTAAAAGACTTCATGAGGTCCAATAACAATTGAAAATCAATTGTCTTTCATTACGGCAGACGGCTTCCATGCCATCGTACGCAAGCGGCTCGCGTCGTTGTTAAGCAGAGTCCGGGGTAGCACTAATAGCATCCTAATGGTTATCGCGGATAAACAGGACTCAAGTATCCTGAAAACTTTCCTTCGTGCTCAAATTTTATAATCTTGATTTATTTATGGACATGGACTGAAATAAAGATTTATTATTATTATTATTATTATTACTCGGTACCTAGGTGACGAGTTAAAGTATACAATTGCGCTTGCATAATTGTAGGTGTAATTTTGTTATGAATTTCTTTCTTGCTTGGGTTGGGTTGCGGATATAGCATGTGCTTTCTTATAATAGCGAAAACCCGTAATAAAAAGGCATCGCATTTTCGCTTTAGTTCTACCTCAACATGGAAGATCTGATGCTAGTGGTGTCTCTTCGGGAGGAGAGCTTGAATAATCTCATCTCTTTCCAAATTGCGCATTTTCAGACATCTAAAAGTCCTTCAATTGACTCGTCTCTAGAGCGACTGGACTTGTTATCAGAAGACTATTTCGTACCCACTCTTGACCCTGAACAAAATTCCTTTGCACAAGAATCAAATTCGAAGATGATACTGCACCGTCCCATATTCGTCGTCCGAATCTGACACTGAATTTGAGCATTCGCCACCACACTCTCTACAAAACACTACTTCGCCAAAAACGAATACCAACTATGCTGTGGATGAAATCCAAGTGATATTTTACAGTAGTGATATTTTCTTGCTCATCCTGGAATGGAAATTTACTGTCGATTTCCTGTGTTATCTCATGTCTTCCTTTTGAACCGTTTCCTACGCCATCAACATCCAATACTGATGATCCAAAAATCCCCTCCGCCAAAAAGATCCTCAAAACGAAACATTACAAAACAACAAAAGCCTGCTCCTACTAAAAAGAAAACAACAGAAAGACGTAACATTGTACACCCTACTTATGAGTGGAAAAATACTAAATTCCTTCACCGTGCTGAAATTCCAAAAGACACTTTTGATGCTAACATTCCTGAGAACGAATCTCCACTTCGGAAGATTGGACTTGGACCACTTCAGTTGGTAAAGAGGGTCTTTTACCAGCTGAAGAACCGTGCATATCTTCGTCCACAAAGATTCTTGCACCGAAAAGAAGCCGACCTTGCGATGATAGCTGTCGTGATAAAGTTGGTCATGAGCAAGCCGGTACCACTTATGGGCGTTGTCGGTATTGTAAAAAGGGGCAAACAAATGATTTTTGTTCCAAATGTCAGCATAGACTTGGTTTTATCCCAAATAAGCGTAAATGCTTTTATAATTTTCATAATTATTAAATTTTGTTTCTTTTTTTTCATTCCAATTGTTTGTTTTATTTTCACCCAAAACGATCTCTGGGTTAGATATGTATAGTATATTGTACTAATGTTTAAAGCGCATCGTTTTTTAACATCGAGATATGTATAATATATTATACTAAACATTTCTAAAAAATGGACGCTTGTTTATTTTATTTTGTATTATAGTAAAATAAATTCAGAAAATTAATAATTAAATGAAAAAAAATGTGCCAAATTAAGGGTTCAAAAAAGTACTGGCCATCTCCACCCGAGCCCTGTGGCCATCACTCCCGGACACTCAGGGTGAGACGACTAGGGATGGGCAAGTGAAAAAAAAAATATCGATATACATCGTATCGATATTTTTAAACAGTATCAATAATTATCGAGTGAAAAATATCGATATATCAGTTTTCGCATGATTATTCATACATATTCCCAAAGCATTCAAAATTCTTAAAAAAGAATAGACAAAAATAGAAGAAAATAGTATTTTTAGGGTTCCAAAAAAAAAACGGAACCCTTATAGGATCACTCGGGTGTCTGTCTGTCTGTTCGTCTGTCACAGCTAGTTTTCTCCAGATCCACTGGACTGATTCTGTAGAAATTTGGTACACATATGGACTTCTATGACCCAAACATGGACGCGTTACGTAAATCATTAAATTTTTAGTATGGAGGTCAGTTTTGGGGGTCAAATTAGAAAATTAAAAAAAAGAATTTTTGAACCATATCGTGCGACATATCAAGTGAAAGGGCTTACTGTGAGGGTTTTAATAATATTTTTTTCATAATTTTAAAATAAATGGTTTTGAAGTTATTCAAGAAATTAGACGAAAAATGACCATTCCCCCCCTTATCTCCTAAACTCCTGAGCCTAATACTTTGAAAAAAAAATGGAGATAATAGATCTTTACCTAAAGATTACAGGAAAACCTATTAGAAGTCTGCAGTGTTTAAAAAATATACACAGTTTTGCCTTAAAAAATATACAGAGTTATTTGTAAAACACCAACAACCTTTTAGGCAGTGAAAGTACACATGATTATAAACAACTTTTACTTTGAGAAAACTCCGAAAACCCGAAAAAAATATCAGCTGTTTCATACAAAATGCAATATTTAGCCAATGAAAATGTATGAAACAGGTGATATTTTTTCGAGTTTTCAGGTTGGTCTCAAAGTAAAAGTTGTTAATGATTTAGGGAATAGTTTAAGATGACGTTTGCTCAACTATTTTGCATGAGAAAGAAATAAAATTTTAGGTTTACTTTTTTTGCAACAGGGACTGAAAGGCGTTCTAAATCGGTTATCATATGAAAGAACGCTATTTGTAAATTCTCAGACATTTTTTGTTTTTGTTTAGGCCGCATGACTTTTGACGAAATTGTTCAAATTTTGATCATTCCCCCCCTTATCTCCGAAGTTTGCATCGAGAAAAATCTGAATTATTCTGTGTGATAGAAGTTTATGTAAAGATTACACGAAAAATAAAAGGATGTCTGTAAAAAGTGCACTTTTCCAGAAATCATCAATAAACATTACATTAGTTCCACCAGCGGCCAAGTGATGTCGTTGATCTAAGTCTACAATATACACCGCAGTGTTAAAATTTAAAAACAATTCACGTTTTATGTGATGGTACAGAACCCTCGGTAAGCGAGTCCGACTCGTTCTTGACCGGTTTTTTATTTATTAGATACCATAGTAGGTAGGTAAGGTTGCGTACTTACGTGTAGGTTTTCACAATGATTTATTTATCATATTACCTGCGAATGTTGCATGTCACCCTCATAATGTGTCTGTACAGAGAGAAGTGTACCCTTTCATTACTTTTCTTATTACTTTACTAGCTGTGCCCGCGACTTTGTTCGCGTGGATGTCGAAAAATATCTGTTGCATAGATAAAATTTACTTTTAAGTTAATACCTTGCGTATCCTGATCTGTCTCAAAATTAAGAAAATAGGAAGAGGGTACCTAATGCAGGGCACTCTATCATCTCTTCCGGTTGAAATGCCGATTAGCCCGGGTAATCTCCTGGTACATACCTACCTCGAGGTAGGTATCAAAATCATCAAAACCGAGTATCGAACGAACGGTGGTAGGTAGTCTTCAAACTACGAAACAAAGAAACTGATGAATAAAGTTGATTCTTAATTTTGCCCAGCCAGCAAAAAGAAACAGTTTCTTTGATTTTCCCTGACAATTGCAGATTACAGAACACCGATTAATTTTTACATTTTATGTTAAACAGCTCTACCGGGCTTATAGAATCGATTTACTGTGTAAGAATAATCGAATTTTTAAATCGATATTTAGTACCTACTAAATATCGATTCAATAAGTCATTAAATAAGTCTCCTCTTTAGGTACCTACCTAAAGAGGAGACTTATTAAATGAGGAGTTCGTAGCTAAATAATAACAGTCGCACGGGTCGATCTTCATGGTTTACCAGCTCTTGCCTAGGTGGCTCTGTGAATAGTTGGCCATATTATTTAGCATACCGCGACTTCGCCGTGTTGATCGGAAGCTGATCCGAATATAGTTGGGAAAAGGTTAAGCATATACTAAAAAATACAGACAATACCATTTGGCCCCAATTGGGGCTGACGGTCCTTGAGAGAGTAACTCTGCCGTTTTATTGTCCTTTTCATTGAATGGCGGTTAATCAGCGGCCTAAATGATCCCCAATGCGCAAATGTGTCAAAGTGGCGAATGGTTCTGTCATATGACAACATTTAATGAACAGGCTGGCAGATGCTTAGGCCGTCTATGAATAGGGTAGGTGTGACGAAAATATAATTATGAATTTATTTATTTTTTGGGAATCCTAAATTCTATTAAATGCCGGGATGTCACTTAGACCGTCTCCCTAGTGGATAAAGGAAATTGAAACAAAATAACGTTTGTAATCTGTGCCCAGTTTTGCCAACTGTAGATTAAGTGTTTTTCGCAAATCATTTCAGTTTTTTACCATTAAGCATCATCTGCCTAGCCTTTTCCCAGCTATATTGGAGTCAGCTTCCAGTCAAACGGGTTTGGAGCGGCTGCCTACCAGACCTCTACAACTCTACAATACTGGGTAACACGATACTTCTTGGCAAGACTGTAGGTATCAGATTTGTCGGCTTCTGACAATCCGTAAAGACTGCTTGAGATCTCTTCTCGGTAGGTATGTTAAAATGGCCACCCATCCACAGACTGACCTTGGCAAGCGTTGCTTAACCTTGAAGATCGCCCCGGGCGGCTATTATATTCCGAGGTACGTAGGAATCTCGGTATGTTAAAATGGTCACCCATCCACAGACTGACCTTGGCAAGCGTTGCTTAACCTTGAAGATCGACCCGGGCGGCTATTATATTCCGAGGTACGTAGGAATCTCGGTATGTTAAAATGGTCACCCATCCACAGACTGACCTTGGCAAGCGTTGCTTAACCTTGAAGATCGACCCGGGCGGCTATTATATTCCGAGGTACGTAGGAATCTCGGTATGTTAAAATGGTCACACATCCACAGACTGACCTTGGCAAGCGTTGCTTAACCTTGAAGATCGACCCGGGCGGCTATTATATTCCGAGGTACGTAGGAATCTCGGTATGTTAAAATGGTCACCCATCCACAGACCGATCTCGGAAAGCGTAGCTGTATCTTGAAGACTCGTGCAACTCATCATATGCCTAACCTTTTCCCAACTATATTGGGGTAGGCTTCCAGTCAAACCGGATTTAGCTGAATACCAGAATTTTACGTGAAGCGGCTGCCTACCAGACCTCCACAACCCATTATTTGGGTAACACGGTAGTTCTTGGCAAGACTGGAGCCAGATTTACTGGCTTCTGACAATCCGTAACGACTGCCAAAGATCTTCAAATGACAGCCGGGACCAACGGCTTAATGTGCTTTCCGAGGCACGGAGGAAACTCGGTATGATATGATGGTCTCCCATCTACATACCAACCTTGGCAAGCGTTGCTTAACCCTGAAGATCGACCCGTGCGGCTGATTTAGATTAATTATGTCGATTCGAATCACAATAAAATTCATGAATCACTCTTCTTCTCTTTTTCTTTTTCGGTCAAACATATCTTTATCACCTTCTAATTAGCTACATAGCATAGGTATCCAAACTTTATTTGTCATACATTGACCAATCTGCTGATAACACCGCAATTCAGAAAAACGCGTCATCAGTACATCGCCATCAATCGACAATGTAGTTGAACTGTCAAAATATAAGTTCAACCTTAGAAGCTCACATGTTACGATAAATGAACCGATATGACTAAATGTTATTTTTTTTCCTTTGGTATTAAGAGTTTCACAAAATAATAATATACGCATTCATTCATGAAACAGTTCTAAACTGTTACTATTTAATCTCAATAGATGGCGGTGCATGTATGTGCTTCACGTAATGAAACTTTAAACGAAACCTTTAAATACAAATATCTTTTGATAGAGTGAACCGATTGCGATGAAACAAAAACAAAGTTATACCTCCAGTTACGTACAATTTTAATGCGTGAAAGTTATCTACGTTATTTCAGTACTTTTGACGTGATGCCTGCACATCCAAACAGATAAACAGACAAACAGACAAAAATTCCAAAAATGATGGAAATGGGTTCTGTAAGTTACCCTTTATCTCCCTAGCTAAATTTTTTTTTATTATTTTGAATGTACAAAAACGACTCTTCAACAGATTTATTATATGTATATAGATTTATTTACAAACTATATCTGATGGGTTAGGTAGGTAAAATGTGGGTACAAATTACGGTAGGCTAGGTAGAGATGTAGGTTACGTTTTGGTTTATATCTATTTCAAAATCATGGTTAAGCCTAAGTAAATACGTTTTGCTTAATACTATCTAAACGTTAATTTATCCAAGACTAATAATTATTAGTCTTGGATGAATTAACGTTAGAAATGCTTAATAGTTTTTAAACAACGTATCTATTATAATAGCTATAGGTTGTTTAAAAACTATTAAGCATTTTAGTGCCCAGATTGATCATCTATCTAGATTTGGATTCAGTAGTTGATATGGATTGATAACCGACGTAAAATATTGCACGTTAATTGCTTGCACCTTATACGTAGGTACCCATATATCAGTTCGAAGTGGAATGTATCAAAGCGGCATTTTAGCCGTCCCAGCCCTCAAACAGTTCGTGAGTGCTAAGAGGCAAGAGGCAGGAGGCAGCGTGGCTCGGAGTCGCGTGTGAGCTTTTATTGTAATTGCGCGCTAAAAGTACGTATTTTCGAGCTCGAATAGGGCCTGAAAACATGTGATACGTTTATAGAGAATGGTATAATTTACTTGCCGTTTGAGTGAAGCAGGCACGGACTGGCCATAGGGCAATTCGGGCAAATGCCCGATGGATCCGGATGCCCGGTGGGCCAGTATGGCGGATTAGGGGTCGACTTTCTTTTGCTATTTAAAAAAAAATAAGGCCCTTAGTAAAATTCGCCACAGGCCCCGCGCTTTCGGCACTGAGTAGTTATCCACACTCTTGAGGGTTTTTTATATATCAATGCTCTTGATAGAGGAGGGCCGACCGCCTCTAAAATGTCCGGGCCGGTGTCGGGTCCCAGTCCGGCCCTGGAGTGAAGGCTCTTGTGTCTGGGCGAAGTTAGACAAGATAGGTAATTGCATGTCGGTCGTGGTGGTGAGCCGCGAACTTGAAATTATTCGAAAATGATGTTTTTCCGCGGTTTCGCCCGCGTTGGTTTTGTCGATTAGGAATAGATAGATAGATCTCACCGGTATACAAAAGAAAGGTATCCTATGTCAAAGTATCTTAATCATAATTTAGGTTATGTTGGTAAAGTGATTATCCAGATCGTTTTGGCGTGACAATGCGTGGCAGATTTTTAGGGTTCCAAACCTCTGTATGGAATAACGGAACCCTTATAGGATCACTCGATTATCTGTCTGTTGGTATGTCTGTTTGTCCGTCCGTCTGTCACAGCCTATTTTCTCAGAATCTACGAGTGGACCAATTCAAATGAAATTTGATACCTTCTGTGACCTAAACAAAATGGGGTCACTTTCTGGAGGATAAATTTGAAAATTAAAATCAAAGTTCAGGTCAGGGTCACAAAAGTTTTTTTTTTTATAATTTTAAAATATTCCATTCCGAAGTTATTAAAGAAAATAGATGAAAATGACCAGTCCTCCGAATGGTTACCTATTCCATTCGGGGGAATAGGTAGTCATTTTCATCTATTTTCTTACTTCGAAATCTACAAGGGTTCAATTAAAAAAAAAAAGCAGATAAGTAATAATAAGTCTTTACAATCTATAGATTACAGGAAAACCTAAAAGGAGTCAGTGGTTTTAAAATATCAAATAAATAGTTATTTATGATATTAGTGTGGTATGTTGGTTTTTACAAACTAGTAGACGAATGTAAGCCCGAGAAGAAGTCGAGGGCTTACTACAGTCACGAGTTTGTAAATACCAATATCCGCACGTGTGTCATACAACGTTTTACAACACTTTGCGAGGAAACAGTACAATAGGAAATGACACAAAATTTTAGTTTTTAGATATCAGTGGGAAAGTCGCAACAATCTTTGCAATATAAAAATGGCTCAAATTTGAAATTTAAAATTAGAACTGCATCGTCGTCTCATCTTTGTCTCTTTTTCTCTTTAGTATCTATTAAATTGGGACAAACGTATTGGGCAAGATCGCTTCCAAGGAGGTTCGATCATTCAGCTTTTGTTTAATTTTATTATTTTTCTGATATTCTATTTTTAAAACTGAATTTCAAAATTCGTTAAATTAATAAGCATTGAATGAGCTTTAGTTTTGTGGCGGTCATTTTTAGGGTTCCAAAAAAAAAACGGAACCCTTATAGGATCACTCGGGTGTCTGTCTGTCTGTCGGTCTGTCACAGCCAGTTTTCTCCGGATCCACTGGACCGATTCTGTTGAAATTTGGTACACATACGGACTTCTATGACCCAAACATGGATGCGTTACGTAATCATTAAATTTTTAGTATGGAGGTCACTTTTGGGGGTCAAACTAGAAAATTAAATAAACAAGCTTTTGAACAATATCGTGTGACAAATCAAATGAAAGGGCTTACTGTAAGAGTTATTTTTTTCATAATTTTAAAATATATGGTTTGAAAGTTATTCAAGAAATTAGACGAAAAATGACCGAATGTTTCGGAGATAAGGGGGGGAATCCCCTTAACTCCGAAACTACTGAGCCTAAAACTTAAAAAAAAATGGAGATAATAGATCTTTACCTAAAAGTTATATGAAAACCTATTAGAAGTCTGTAGTGTTAAAATAACATGTTAAAAAAATTAAATTCGTTCGGAACCCTCTGCACGCGAGTCCGACTCGCACTTGGCCAGTTTTTAATCTGTAGTATTCGCGATTCGTCTGCCATGGAAAGTTAAATATAATTTTGTTAATTATTATTAATTGAGTAACTTTTATTGAAAAATATAAGAAGCTTTGGAAAGTATACTGAGCTTTATTTCACCTCCTAGCTTCTGAACTTTCCTTGTTCCCATATTGTGAAATTCTTGCATATATTTTTAAGGAAAATAAAAAAATAACCGTGAAGGATACGCACAGCACGTAAGTACCTACTTTACTTATTCCCAGAACAGTATACCTAACAAGTTGAGAACAGACGTCGAGAACAGGAGGTCTACTCTAATTCAACGAAAAACTAACCTTCGATCGAATTTTCGCGTGTTTCCTACCACGGTTCCATTCGTTCCGAAGTTCAATACGAACGTAAATTATTTGACATTTAGATTCCAGTTTCTGTCAAGATTGATCAAAGTAAGTATAACTTTTACGTGTAGGTAGTTATTAAGTCTTTGGTTCAATATAGCCCTCGATCAACAATAGTTGCTATTGTTGATCGAAGAATATAGCAGAGCTGGGTTAGCAATAATTTAAGCGCATTAGGGACTACTCACATTTATTCAGCTCCATTCGCGTTTCGCTGAATGATTCTGGTCACACTTAGACATGAGAAAGGCGCTGAATACGCGGCGAAGACGGTAAGATGTCCGTGACTACCGCAGGACCACCCTTCCATATTTGGTAAATAATTAGTACTGAATTGGTACTTATTATTAGTACTCGAACAAAAAAAATGGTACCTTCGTAGTTTTCGAGAAAATCGACTTTGAAGGTGGTCTGGCGGTAGTCACGCTCTTTACTCTTGTGCTTTTAAAATGAACTTTTCTATGTGCGATATTTTTATCGTTTGGCTTCTTGCAGAAGAAATAGATAAAATTAAACGTAAAAAATTAAAAGGCATACGACAGTTGGTCGACCCAGTACAGGTACAGTCCAAGAGCTAGATCGAAGAAATTGCCAAGAAAAAATATTTCTCTTTATATAAATAAATAATAAATAAAAATCTTTATTCGTTCCAAAATTAATACAATAACATATACAACATATTATTTCAGAAAAAAAAAACTATACCTACCTTAAAAATTGAACTTATTATATCTTATATCTTCTAAACTAAGACTCGACTAAATCTGTGACTTGGCGAAAACTTGCGACTTATTAGCGACAAAATTTGGAAGAAAAAGCAGATATTCGCTAGGTACACTAGCTTTCGAGATTCAAATGGACCAAGCTGGGGTAGGCGAACCCCAGATCGGCCACCTATAAACCCTTATAACTTTTGAACCAGTGACCGACTAATTCTAATATTTGGCGACTAATTAGCGACATTTTTTTATGTTATCAACATTAAAATCCCTGATGGTGGCCATGCCAGTGTCAGTCACACAAGGAGTCGAGAACCATCCGTGTACCGCGCTGTTCCGCTGCGTAAGGCCGCGTACGACGCTGAACGCAGCGGAATAGCGCTGAACTCCATACATAACAACCGCATGATAAAAACACATTTTTTGTACTCATTTTATACTTGTTTGCTGCGAAAGCTGAAAAGACGCGGAAAGCTGAATGGATGCGGACGCATGTCCATACAAAATCGTTGTTTTCTATGGGCATAAGCTGAATAGAGCTGAAAAAGTGTGAGTACTCCCTTAAGGTAAATATTGTCTAACCAATGTTTACAACATTTCAAGACGAGCGACAAGAACCTACCTATGTTTGTCTGAATCTAGAATATTCAGGTTTGACGCGACCACCAAACCGGAATCCTACTATCTTAATTAGACCTGCCTACATACTTAGGTACTAATCCGTACGTTCGCGTTCGTACTTACACCAACCTACAAAAAAAAAACCCGGAGAAGTGCGAGTCGGACTCGCCCACCGAGGGTTCCATATAAAGTACCTACTTTGTATGGAACCCTCGGTGGGCGAGTATACATATTACCTTATTTCAATAAATATAGTCTATTTTTTATGATTTAATTACAAATGTATAGTTTTCAGATTTTTTCCTATACTTGTAATATAAGACGGTATTACTTGCCAAATTTCATAGTTCTAGGTCACGGGAAATACCCTATAAATTTTGATTCCCATGAGAGTGTTGAAATATACGTTTTTTGTGGCATAAACGGCCGTATGTTTTTTTTTACGTTAACTTAGAAGTTTGATTTTTTCGCAGGTTCCAGGGACTGTAGACTTGAGTATATAGTTTTAATTTCAATTCGTTACCTCCACGCGTTCTCGAGGCAAAAGGTCTTGACAGACAGACGGTCGAACAACAAAGTGATCCTATAAGGGTTCCGTTTTTTCCTTTAGATGTACGGAACCCTAAAAATAATAATCTTAATACTTAGGTATGAGCTTTATCTGACAATCTGTTATTTGTCCTACAAAGTAACATTCTACGACGGACAACTCTCCAGCAATTAAGACATAATAAGGCCTCAGATATTGCCTATTGTTGTCCTAATGAAAAAGAAAATTCTTTGGCAATTTTCCTAACAATTTTCACGTAGATAGGTACCTATGTTTGTCATAGAGATATACAGTGTATTGCTTCATTAGATCCCATATTATTAAAGGGACGGATTAATGCGATAAACGGGTACCTATAACACATAAATGTAGGTTTACACGTAAATCCCAGTTGACAGTTGTCAAAGGGAATACCAATTTCATGGTTAATTACTGATATGAATGTAAAAGTAGCCGCTGACACTCAGTGATACATCAGCTCTCTATTAATGACAAATGTTTGTACCTAAATTAGGTCAGTACTTTAAAAGATTACGTCTTGAAATATACAACCTGTAACAGAATAAACGCAATACCTCTTAAGTGATCTAATTGAACTCATCATATGAACAACTTTTACTATGGGACCAACACTGAAATCGCGAAAAAAAAAATCGATTGCCCCATACATTTTTGTGCGCATAACTCGACAAGATGTACTGAACAGCTGTTTTTTATTCGCGATTTCGTGGTTGGTCCCATAGTAAAAGTTGTTCATAATGATGAGTTACACGTTGTATACAAACAAGTATTTCAACTGTTTACTATGTATCGTTAGTTTAGTTAGACTGTAAAATCTGTGATTTATTTACTGTAGCAAACACTACTTTCATGCAGATAAGAATGAGGATTGATCAGCAATGCTTGCTCCTGGGAGCGTCCATTTCAGTCTGTTCTAACTTTATTGGACAATTTCATTGGGAATGAAATCGCCTGTCTATAAAATTTCCTCATGTGCCGCAAACAATAAACCATTTTTGCCTCACTGATATTGCAAATTGAAGTTCGATATGAATTATGCTCGTCGAAACGAGAGAAGTTAGCATTGAAATTAGAGGGATTCGGTATTTTGTTCCAATCAATCTTAGATAGCTTGGCTTTTAGCAATACGTATTATATCATACTACCTGACCCGCGCAACTTCGTCTGCGTCACAATTTTCATTATTGCTCCGCTCCTTTTGGTCTTAGCGTGATGATATAATATATCCTATAGCCTTCCTCGATAAATGGGCGCCGCCCCTCAGGCAGCCACTCCTCCCCCCCCACCACCAAAGGCTACTTCCAAAGTCCCAGTCCACTCCATTCCCGCGAATGCGCCTGAAATGGCCATTCACATTAACATGGCCTTCTACAAGGCATTCTACTCCCCCAGAGCTGTGGCCATGACCGAAGCTCTGAAGGCTTCCGACATCACGGAGCACGGTGCCGTATACCGTGACTTCAGTGATGTAGTTCACTTCATTAGCCTATACGAACGCCTCCATGGCTAAGTCCCCTGTAGGAACATGTAGGTTTAGGCCGAAGTCCCTCCGGATAGGGTACTTCAACTCCAACGGCCTCTCAGGCCAACGCGATGAGATCGTCAACTTCCTCCGCGACCATCGCATAGATCTGCTTCTGGTGCAGGAGACGTTCCTCAAGCCCCATCTTCGGGATCCTAAAATTGCGAACTATCGTTTAGTTCGCAACGACAGGACCCGATGTCATGGGGGAGGTACTCTCATATATTACAAATCGTCCCTATACTGCATCCCCATGGATCCGCCCGCCACCCTAACCGAGCTTGAGGTCTCTGTCTGTCGGCTCGGCATGACAGGTCACCAACCCCTCACGGTCATTTCTGTCTACGACCCTCCCACCAACACTACTCCCATAGGCCCCTCCCTCAGAAATGACCTCACAACCCTTCTTGGCTTGAGCGACTCCGTCCTTCTGGCGGGGGACCTCAACGCCAAACATCCCTCATGGAATAGCCACACGGCTAATCCCAGAGGCAGAGCTCTGTTCGAGCTCAGCAGCCCCCTCAACTTCGATGTCATCGCTCCGATGCATCCTACCCACTACCCTTACCAACCTAACTGGCGACCCGACGTGCTCGACATCGCTCTCCTCAAGAATGTAAACTTACGTTTGCATTCTGTGGAGGCGGTGGACGAGCTCAACTCGGATCACCAGCCGGTTATTCTGGAGCTCACTCCCAGATTCGGTCCTCCGGACCCCTCCCAACCTCCTCCCACCAGAGTGATCACTGACTGGCGCAAAGTAAGTGAAAAACTGAAAGTCACCACGACCACCTGGATAAAATCCCAGATCACATAGAGTCAGCTGCCGACACGGCGGCCGCGATCGGCTCGCTCACGGAACATGTACAGAGTGTCCTGGACGAATGTTCAAGGGAGGCTCCGGCGACGGACGACCGTCGCTGGAAACTCCCGGACGATGTGCGTGAACTGTTGACCGAGAAGAATGCGGCCGTCCGTGCCTACAGCTCTTTTCCTTGTGCTAGTAACAAGGCTTTTATGCGTTATTTACAGCGTAAAGTAAGCAATCGCATCAAAGAGTTTCGTGACAAGCAATGGGATCAGATGCTCAGTGATCTCCATCCCAACCACCTCGCATTTTGGGAACTTCAGAGGAAGTTACGCGCCTCCGAGGTTACAACCATGCCCCCCCTCACCCGCCCCGACAACACTCTCGCGTTTAACGACGACGAGAAGGCCGAATGCCTGGCTGACAGCCTAGAGGCCCAGTGTTCCCCAAGCTCGAACCCAGTCGACCCGGCCCACCTCGCCGAGGTGGACGCCGAGGTCGAACGTAGGACCTCCCTCCCTCCCGTCGAGGACCCCGACGACCCTCTCCCTCCCGTCACTCCGGACGAGGTGGAGAAGATCATCGGCCAACTCAGACCCAGGAAAGCCCCTGGGCGCGACGGCATTACCAACAGGGTAGTCCGACTCTTTCCCAAGACTCTGATCGTGTTGATGACCGCCATCTTCAATGGCGCTCTGTCCAACAACATGTTTCCGCAGCAGTGGAAAGAGGCTATCGTGATCGGCATTCCCAAGCCGGGTAAGCCCAAATCCTCCCCGTCCTCCTACCGCCCCATCAGTCTGCTCAGCTCGCTCGGCATGATCTACGAGAGGCTTATCTATAAGCGTCTCAAGGATTACGTCGAGCGAAAGAGTCTCATCCCCAACGAGCAGTTTGGCTTTAGAGCCACTCACTCGTGCGTCCAACAGGTCTACCTCATCGTTGAGCATATCAACGGCCGCTATCAACGCGGCTTGATGACGGGAGCCCTGTTCTTCGACATAGCGAAAGCCTTCGACAAGGTCTGGCACAACGGTCTGATATACAAGCCATATCAACTCGGGGTGCCAGATCGTCTCGTGCTCATCTTACGAGACTATTTGTCGAACCGCACCTTTCGATTCCGTATCGAAGGTGCGCTTTCCACCCCGCGCCCCATCCGCGCCGGCGTACCGCAAGGCGGTGTGCTGTCGCCTCTTATTTTCACGCTGTTCACCAGCGATATTCCCCCCGATCCCCAGTCGCAATTAGCGCTCTTTGCCGACGACACGGCCATTTACTACTCTGACAAGAGTGGTAAATCCATATCTCTTCACCTCCAAAGATCCGCCAACCGCCTAGGCGGTTGGTTTCGGAAATGGAGGATTGAGGTAAACCCCGAGAAAAGCCAGGCGGTCCTGTTCCGCAGGCCGCGGGCTAAACTCCCCCCGATCCTTCCACCGATCAAGATGTTTGGCAAGCCGATCCCTTGGGAAGAGCGAGCCAAATATCTAGGAGTGATCTTGGATAAAAACCTCAGTTTTCAAGAGCACATTAAGGCGGTGCGCTCGCGTGCCGCCTTCGCTCTCGGTAGGCTCCACTCGATGCTGAACCACAACAACAAACTGTCCCTAAAATGCAAGTTGCGTATCTACACCACTTGCATTCGCCCCATCATGACCTATGCGTGTGCTACATTCGCCCACGCAAAGTCATACCGGATCCATAGATTGCAGTCCCTCCAAAACCGTTTTCTCCGAAAGGCCACGGGTGCCCCGTGGTTCGTTAGGAATGAGCGACTCCATGTCGATCTCAAAATCCCGACCATCAAGCAGTTCATGAAACGCCTCACGAAGTGTTTCATCGAATCTGCTGAAAAACACCAGAACCCTCTAATCGCATCGGCTACCCGATACGCTCCCTCCCAGATCAGTAAGGTCCGCCGTCCACGGCATACCTTACTCGAACCCGATGACCCAATCACCCTTGTACAAGAGAGCTGTAGGGAAACCAGTACTCTTAAACAAGCACACAAACCGCGACCCGCCGCCTTCCGGCCACGCCGCCGAGGCCCCGCGCGACGTCCCAGTAATAATAATAGCAATGTTGTTGTTGCTCCCCGTCTTTTGCCTAACGAGCCAGCCCGCGCCGCTGAGCCATTAGCTTTAAACCCCCTAAATAATGTCATGACCCAGCCTGTCCCTTGCTGCCCTCCCGATAACGATGCCGCTGAGCCGAGGCCCGAACCCCACAGGGGGTGCCCCCAGTGAGCAGAGTTGTAGGTTTAAGTAGTTTTTAGTTGCCTTGGCTGGGGGCTTTAGAATCATTCTGAGGCCACCACAGGCTAGTCCGGTTAAGTAGTAACCACCCTTCTAGAGGTGAACTACGAGAGGTCCATATCAAAAAAAAAAAAAAAAAACGATAAATGGGCTATCTAACACTGAAAGAATTTTTCAAATCGGACCAGTTTCTGAGATTAGCGCGTTCAAGCAAACAAACAAACTTTTCAGCTTTATATATTAGTATAGATATAGATTGATAATAATCTATACTTCTATACTAATATTATAAAGAAGAAAGATTTGTTTGTTTGTTTGTTTGAATTGAATAGGCTCCGAAACTACTGAACCGATTTGAAATTTTTTTTTAGCATTGGGTAGCTACATTATTAGGGAACGGGAACTACGCGGGTGAAACCGCGGGACGTCCACTAGTAATCAATAACAAGAAGACTACCAATATACTGACAATTATACGGCTTTGTAGGTCAGATGTACTCGTACATATGTCGACTTTATAGATTCTACACGTTCCTCTGATTGTTTAATTTTGTTGGTTCTGAACCAAATCATTATTACTATACTAATATTATCTAATCTATACTAATATTATAAAGCTGAAGAGTTTGTTTGGTTGAACGCGCTAATCTCGGAATAGGAACTACGTCCTGGTTCGAATTGAACATATTTTAGTGTTGGATAGTCCATTTATCGATAAAGGCTATGGGTTATATAAAATCACACTACCACCAATAGGCGTGGAGCATTAATGAAAAATGTGACGCAGACGAAGTTGCGCGGGTCAGTCAGCTATTAATAATAATACATACTTACTTCGACATACTATTATTAACTATCAGCGACCTATACAATATACAATTAAAGAATACAAATACATATATTTAAAAACTTAAAAAAATATATATAACCGACTTCCAAAAAAACACTACAAAGAATAAAATAACCTTAATTTCGGAAGTCGGTGTTTTTGGTTTTGTTTTTTAACTTTTAAGTGGTGATATTTGGACGACGTTTTTGTCAACGCAGAAGTTGAAATAAGCTAAAATGCTCATAAATAAAATCCACTGAACCAAACTGCGTCAAATTTTTACAGGACCAAATGGCAACTAAAAAAGAATCACAGAAATCGGATCAATAATCTCTGTTTAATCGGTGTACATACATAAAAAAAAACCTCCTCCTTTTTTGGAAGTCGGTTAAAAATATATATACAAATAAAGCACTATTTTCTAAACGACATTACTCAAGTTTCACGCTTCGCGAATCCACAACACTTCAAAGGTAACCACTATACTATTTGACACTACAACCGCCTTTTTGAAAATTGAACTTGAAACTCCTCAAGTCGTCGAAATTCCGGTAGATATAATAATAGATAGTGGTGAGGTTCCTCTTCTTTATACTTTTTAGTAGCCTTGAAAAAAGTGCTTAGAAGACATCTAGTCTGCGAAATACATAATGCATGAACGCAACAAAAAGGGGAAGATTTCATTCAATGCGTAATTCGTACATTCTCACAACGTGGGAATCTTTTTAGCGAAGTTAGTAAAATCTCAATTGACGAGTTTGTATGTATCAAAGTTGTAGCTATGTAGCTATACTCTGTTACATACAATCTCTCGTAAAACAAAGATAAAATATGGTTTTCATGGCCGAAAAATTCTGGAGTGGCGACCACGTACTGGAAGACGCAACGTTGGAAGGCCTCCCACAAGGTGGATCGATGACCTGGTGAAGGTCGCGGGTAGCCGACGGATGCGAGACGCGCAGAACCGGTCGTTGTGGCGACGCTTGGGGGAGGCCTAGGCTTTGTCCAGCAGTGGACGTCTTTCGGCCGATATGATGATGATGATGATTAGGTATATGTACTATAACATAGCGATAATAGAAATACGCTCTATGAAAATGTCAATTGTCTACCTATTACGGTTCTTGAGTTGAGATACAGCCCGCTGACAGACAGTCAGAACGACGGACGGACGGACAGCGGAGGCTTATTATTAGGGTTCCGTTGGTTACCCTTTGTGTATGGAACCCTAGAAATCAAAACACAAATCATTTTTGCTCAATTTGAAGTTCAGTTTGTACCTACATAAAGTCTAAATGCTTTATACAAAATCATATTAATTGCTTTGTTCTCAATGTTCGTAATGTTTGTAAAGTTATTGAAATAATCTATTCTAGAATATTCAAGTAGGTTTTGAGTATAGACCTACTGCTCGATCTTCTAATTTCTAGTCTTTTAGGTACCATTTTAATTAATGTCGCGCTAGGTTTGTAGTAGGTAATTAAGTTTATATTAGAAAATATGTATTGAACCCAGTGGATATTTATGCTTAGGTGGTCTGCAACCTAGATACTGCTATTGACTCTGAAACCTTTACAAAAGAGACACCCCTTTATCATAAAAGGCTAGCACCAATCCTTTCGCTTGCCCCTATCTCCGACCAGACCGGGAGTCTTTGCGTTTAGATTACAATCAATAAACTTCTCGCATGAAGAAATAAACTCAATTCGTAAAGGTTTTGTGTTATTTTAATATTCTAACAATTGTTAATTTGTTGAACAAACTTTCGATTGGCTACGGAGTGTTTAGCAATTAATTAATATATGTTTAGCGAGTTTGAGTTATTAACTAAACTATCAAGTTTCTAAGTTGGTGTCTACCGTGACAACCGTATTTCATCTTTGTTTTACGAGAGATTGTATGTAACAGAGTATAGCTACAACTTACTAACTCGTCAATTGAGATTTCACCAACTTCGCTAAAAAGATTCCCATGTTGTGAGAAAGTACGAATTATTTAGCATTGAATAAAATCTTGCCCTTTTTTTGCGTTCATGCATTATGTATTTCGCAGACTAGATGTCTTCTAAGCACATTTTTCAAGGCTACTAAAAAGTATGAAAAAGAGGAACCTCACCACTATCTATTATTAAATCTACCGGAATCTCGAGGACTTGAGGAGTTTCAAGTTCAATTTTCAATAAGGCGGTTGTAGTGTCAAATAGTATAGTGGTTACCCTTGAAGTGTTGTGGGTTCGCGAAGCGTGAAACTTGAGTAATGTCGGCTGGAAAATAGTGCTTTATTTGTCGTGGTAAACATTGATTTTGAGCTTGACCATTATCACAGACATTTTGCATCCTGTGACAAAATGAGCCTTAGTTATCGTCTATCGTTGTTAATAATGCTGTGTTTGACGCACGTTTTAATAAGTATCAAGATAGTAGTAGGCACGAAGACTTTAAAGTTCATTCTTTAAAACAGTTTGTTTTCTAATCAATAAACGTTTGACGAAATATAATTTAAAATGGAAGTGTTGCAATGCAGCGTTGTGATAGTAACTTCTTACTAGTTTTGAATTAAAGGATTCCTGAAAAGTTTTCCCAAAGTTTAATTCCAAGTACAACGTTTAAATTCCACAAAATGTTTATGCGCTCCGCGAAAATGTGAATTTGGATTTTTGGATTAACGAAATCTGCTGGATTACCCACAATAATAATTAAGGTTGAATTTGCTATTTAATTTACGGGTAAAGTTAGATAGAATCTAAGCTTTATAATATTCACAAGCCTTTCAATGGCCCAATTACTGTTAAGAGTTTATAAATAAAAGCATTACAGTTCCCTTTTCAGGGCTAACCAGAATTTTTGTAATGTTTGAACTTTTTTCAAATACGCTGGACGTCGGACAGGGTACTTACCTACTATCACCGTCGCCGTGTGGTTAGCGGTTTCAAAAATTCCGCTACCGAGTAGGACCGGCTGCCGTGTATCTGGCTCACACACAAAAAATAAGGACCGGGATAAAATTAGCCAAAACCTTTTCCTGCAAAAATATTTTCCTGTAAACTCTCTCGGTCATTTGAAGAGGAAAGCGCGAAGGATTTAAACTTTAGCAACGTACTTGACTTAATCTTACAATCATTCCGTTTGCAGTTTACTGTTGGCTATTTAGTGGAGGTACCAAAACAGTTATTTTCCCAGAAAAGACGCACAAAATAACTTTTAATAATTTATACTTAGTTCTCTACGTCACCCACAAAGTCACGAGAGCTATTAGTTGGAGTGGACGACATTACCTGCATCCGTGTGTTGCCAAGCAATTACTTGCACGAGCTCCTACTGAACTCGTATGTAACTTGCTGGATTGGATATGTTGTCTGACCTTTTCAAGTAGGGAATGAAACGTTTGCCATTCCTTTTGAACCTAACCTATCCGTGTCGGGGTGCCCTAAGTTCCTGAACGGGCGCGGTCGCTCTTTTTTCAGCAAATAGATCAAATGTCAATTAAATGCAAGATGATATTAGAGCAAAAAAACGTTGCACTTGGTAAATAAGAAATCACTAAACGAACGTTAGTGAAAGTGTTGTTATGATATAATGTTGGTATATGTATATACTTACTCAATGTTATATTAAACGAATTTAATCAGAAAAGTACAGCGGAGGAGTAGGAAAAAAAGCCTAGCCTAGCTCTATTCTGCTCCTTATCAAGCAGGAGACAGAATAGAGCTAGGCTAGTGAAAGTTATGTAAAATGTTGTTAGATGAAATAAACGTTATGTCAATTGCTTTTGAAGATAGAGCATATAATGTTCTAATACTAAATAAGCGGCACCACCCTTCATCATTTTGTTCTCAGTAGGTTGCCACGTTTACCTATAGCGGCATCAGTGGCACTGGCACTCATTATGTCCTCAATGGTGCAGGTGTAAGGGTTGATATCACTTAATTTACATAAACGTACCAAAGGTAAAAAGTTCTTGAAAATTATGGTAAAACCCGTGACTTTAACTACCTAGATATCGATATTCAACTTGTATAATATGCAATAGGTACTTCTTTATTGCTGACCTCATCATGAAAGCGAAGTCGTGAGCAATGGATGATAAACTATTTACATTTGTAAGAGCTGGACACGACTGGCAGGTATTGTGGCCTGTGTCGGGCCATTGTGTGGTGATAAATATTCAGCCACTACGTATCGCTACAATGTCTTGGCAGTTAGTTAAGTAAGTACACGTGGTTTCTAGCTATACTAATGCAATTTGTGCTGTCAATACAAAATAATCCTCTGTCTCGGCATCGACGCAGTCAAGTATTAAATTATTCATATAAACCCCCGTCAAAGTGACAAAAAAATTAAACTTATGAAAAACTTGTGATATGGGAGTGTAAAAGTGCATTAGAAAAATACTTACTGGTGACATGGGTTTCTTTTTGTTTGTTTACGTGTGCTTACAAGAATATTCCACCTGTTCAGTGAGATTGTTTCCCCGAATGAATAAACAGGAGCAAAGGGTAAAATCAAAGAAGTAAGTATTTCATCAATTATGTATCCGTAAGATAGGGAGGAACCGGCAAATTGATGGCAATCATTACGTCGTTCTCTAATTATATCAAGTTCGTTAGCATAATCTGTCAACGTCGGCTGGCGGGATATTAGGTAACCTAATTTAAAATACGTTGACTGTTTAATTTTATCTTTCCGTTTTCGGTTACTTAATCAGAAACTCATTTACTTTTAGATAGGCAGCGAATTTTTGTCACCGTTAAAAATCTAAATAACTCCGAAAGAATATGTGCAACAAAAATCCTCTACAACAAGTTTATAACGGAGAGACAAAATACGTACAGTAAAACCAGCTAATACGATCACGTTTACTACCTACGATTTCCCGCATGAATTGCCATTTTGCTACTTGAGGCATGTTTTCATTTATTTATTTATTTTATTATTTATGTACACACAGAAAAACAGTAAAAATTAACATTATAAATATGAGTACAAAGGAACTGCTTATTTCTAATGAAATTTCTTCCAGCAGACCTGCGACAGGAGAAAGGAAAAGAAATGTAGACCATAGTGTGTGACCATAGTAGTGAGAAATGTAGAGAAGAGTATGTAAAGTCTTAAAATTAAAGTAACAAATAAAAATAAAATATATACCTATACCGAATACTATATTATAAAATAAATAAATATATACATATATCATAACTATCATAGTTGAGAGGAAAGGTAGTGCTCTTTAAGACGACATTCATTTTATACATTTTATAATTACATAAATATTACTAGGTACCTACATAATACGTTTTATTTCACCTATCCTGCTTTCTAGCTTCAGACATAGCATTTCTGGGTCCCTTTAAAATCGTCTGAAACAAGTTATACTGTGAACGTTTAGAAACAGGTCAAGGCAAAGGTAGCTAAGGAAAAGGCAATTCTTAGAAATATTTAATGGGGAGAAACCCAATATCATCGTTAATTAAGCGATGCTCCTCAAAATTTGTGTTAGAAATAATTATAATAATCATGACAAGTATGAGAGGACGCCATTGTTCTATAATCATTGTCGACACAATCTTAGTACAGCCGGTTGATTCCGTCAAAATCACACATTTAGTATTCACGGTGAGATTATTCAGTTGTTCCTAAATTAAGAATTGAGGGCGAACGAAGCACTAATTTTAATAGTCATTAAATTATAATTTTAGTTCGTACCCACTTATTTAAGAAAATTAATGAGTAGTTACGAACTGCCTTCGGTTTCATCGCGATAAATTGCGAAGTCGGGTCGGTTAGGTACTTAATTTTCACACTTGGGAAACTTTACCTTTCCTCCAGTTTTCTAACTGAAAACTAAAATAAATCCAAACTTACAAACAGTAACACTATTACCTGCTTAAGTTATTACTCATATAGATACCTGTACAGTTTACGTTGCTGTTACTGAAATTAAAATAGGTAAGCAAAAATACAATGTTGGCATGCTAAGGTACCACTTGTGAGATAGGAAACCAGCAACAGGCTCTAATCTTACTCAAGGAACCGAACCCCGAACACGGTGGATAGCTGCGCTAATGGACAGTCAGAGGCTTTAAAACTGACTGGTTTACGTACTTTAATTTTGTAAAAGTAAGTTATTCGTTGTTGCTGTACTAAAGTGGTTAATATATTATCGATAAATTAGCCTTAATTACCAAATTCCGCTGAAAGGAATTTACATTAACGTTGTTAATAAATATTTGCAGGGTATAACGCCTCTGAGAATTCTTAAAACGTCCTCTATTACACGCAGCCGCGGGGCAGGGTGGATACGCATAGTTCCTTCAATTTGCTCTAAATTTTGATTAAATGTTGATTCCATAGGTGAACGGTTTCATTATGTAAGGTAATAGCATAAGGTAACTAATAACACTATCATTAGATGCTCATAAAGACAATGTTGAAACTTCAACGTGAAAACTGGATAGGTTTTTTCTAAAAAAATATTATTTGTCAACTCTTATCGAGATAAGGATGAGTTAAGGGTAGTAAAAACTCAAGAGTAATTTATTCAAACTAGGCGGAAAATCAGCACTTATAACGATAAAGAATAGTTACCTAGTAATATCTTTAGATCTCTAGATTTTCTGTGTTGACAATCTATCATCATCATCATCATCATATCAGCCGAAAGACGTCCGCTGCTGGACATAGGCAGAGACCTATGTCCAGCAGTGTACGACGCTTGGGAGAGCCCAAGCGTCGCCACAACAACCGGCCCTGCGCGACAAAATTGTGACAATCTACAGTTCCATCCAAAAAAAACCTTACAGATTTTTTTTAAATTTCCTATTCAATATACATAGTACGGATCTATCTTAAAACATAACTGTCGCATTTTTGCGACAGGTGCTGTTTTCTAAAGCAGAAAATGTACTTATAGAAAACCTTATAAAAATGTGGGCTTTTAAAATAATTCGATTTATAAATAGGGTCCAGAATACTGTACCCATTTCATTGAGTAACAAAGTCAAAAATTTAATTTAATTTTAAACAAATAGGTACTTTAAATAATAACAGTTTTACGTAACAAACTCTCAAGATTTGACGTCGGTGCGTTACATTGTAGCAGGCATTATTAAAACACCAGCTAATATCTGACCGTGAATGAGTTTCAGTAATAGAACACTTAAAATTGTTGTTATTCGCGTGTTTTCAGCGCATCTGTGGAAGGGCTGCGCTTTGATTCTCATTTTTCATTCAGTGTTCGTGTAGCGGGGCCCCGGTTCAGTGCTTTCGAACGTCGCCGCGCGCTCCGTCGCGTCCACAGGCTTATTCGATAAACTTCCGCAAATATCACGTTGCGGGGTGCTAATAAAAGTTATTTTATGTGAAAAAGTTTATGGAATTGGATGGATTCAGTAGTATTTGTTTTGTTAAAAAAGTTTATGGAGTTAAGTTTATAAAGCAATATTTAGTTATCTACTATCATTATTGAAAGGTAAGCTTATTTTAAAAGTCTATTTCTATTCAAAATTTCAAATAGAAAATGATTTTTTTTAATTCAACATTTTTCTTTTTTTTATGTGCTTCACTTACTTAGGGTATACACTTATACATTTAAAATAAAAACTCGTAACTAAGTAAACCTTAAGATTATCACAAAATTGTGTTTTCACTCACAAAACTGCTGGCTCATCGCATTCTTTAGAAATTAGACAGTTGCAATTTCGTTTATTTTAGGGCTTATTACTTATTTATTTAATAAAAATGTATTAAATTTTCATTTCTTATGAACTATGGTTTACTTTGATATATATTTTACGTAATAACATTAATGTATTAAGGAGAAAATTACAGTTCTTCCGGATTTTTTTACGGATATTCTAGTCTTATTTCAAATTTCTCAGGTCACCACGAACTAATTTACTATATAAGAAATATGGTGAAATATTTTTCATTTCATTTGGTTAGTAGGTACAGTAGTTCAATACACGAGCTTGTAAAAGTGCCGTCGCGCATTTCATGAGAATCTGACTTCGGAATTTGGCTTTTTACAAATAGACAAGAGAAAAATGCGAAAAGTGAGGCCGCTACGAACTATACTAATAACTATTCTCGACTACCCAATAAGCCAAAGTTGTCTAAATATTCAGTTTGTAAGAATATGAAAGTTAAAATTGGCCATTTTATGCTAAAAACACAGTCAAAATGTAATAGGCCTCTTAAAACAGGACGTCAATATTTTCAATAGTTTACGTTATGGATTAATTCGAAATAAATCTTTTATGTCATAGTTAATAAAACATATTTAGGACGACCTTTATTTTATAATTATTTAGAGAATTAATAAGGACGTGTTTTACATTTGGACATCACCTATATTATTGGGCACATTTTAAAGGAAACAGTGTTTTTTTACGTATCTACCTATCTACGTTTAATTTCTAAAATAAATAAGAATAAATGTTGGATATTATAATCCACCTGAATAGTATCATTTCACGTCTGGCTGGTTCTATTCTAAACAGCGCGGAGGTTGCTGAAACTCCGCGGTATCTATTCACGCCTCATTTCAAAGCGCTCACAAATCTCCGCGAAGCAGTTATATCTAACAATATTATACAGCTCAAGGAGCTTACCGGACTCACCCTGATATACATTAGCTGGCCTATTCAATAAATAGGAACTTAGTGTAAGTAGTAACCTACTTCTATCATCACGCCGGAAACTGGGGGGCTACTCTCTAACGAAATCCGTAGTTTCGGGCTTAGTTGCGGGCGGGCGTATTCTACTCCGCATCACCTACAGACTTACGATTAGTCCCGAACCCGAACTGAGAATGAATGACAACACGATTTCACAGTAACTGTCAAATAGAGTTATCATTTGTTCTCAGTGGTTAGGTGATACGAAGTAGAAAATGCCCGTCCGAAACTAAGCCCGAAACTACGGATTTCGTTAGAGAGTAGCTCCCTGATTACGAAAGGGCGCACTGCAAAAATTTTATGATCAGAGATCTTCATTTTAACCGACCTCAAAAAAAGAGGAGGCAGATTATTTGCAAAATTGTTTTTGGTTCGAAAAAGGTTGGAATTTTTGGGAAGTACCACTAAAAAATGAAAAATAAAAACGCTCATAAAATAAAAACTACTAAACCAAACCGAATCAAATTTTTATGGGACCAAATGGCAAGTAAACTGCATCGAATAAAAAAGAATCACAGAAATCGGATCAGAACCCTCGGAGTAATCGGTGTACATACATTAAAAAAAAAACCCACCGAATTGAGAACCTCCTCCTTTTTTGGAAGTCGGTTAAAAATAATCTTTTACCTAAATAAATGTAACCGACTTCCAAATAAAAACCACGGTACAAAGAAGTACGAAATATCTTTAATTTTGGAATTCGGTGTTTCTTCGTTTTTTGAGACCGCCTTCTAAAATAAGTTATTTTGTATTTTGTAGTAGTTTTATTTGGAAGTCGGTTGACATTTTTGGGAGAAAGTTTTTTTTGGTGTATATTCCGACTATGGCCTACAGTACTGTAGCAATCAATTTTATTTATACCTAGACAATAAATAAATGTCCCGCCATAGGCCACAATCAGCACTTACTAAGTTGGAATTTTCCTAAATATAATCCCCAAATATGCCTTTATAAGGCAATATTCCGTCCAAGAATTCCATTGCTGGACATATGATGGGCCTCACCACAGAACCTTTTTCTACCCTTTGCATGCTCTAAATTTTACGTGCTGTCGAAAAAATACAAAGCCTGGTCGGAATTTCATTTTATTAAAACGAATATTTTTGAGATAAGACCGGTTGTCTTTATGTAGACCGGTTACCGGTACGTTTATGGAAATTGGAACCACACACATGTACGTAGATTTAGTTTCAGTAACAATATTTTATAGCTCGTATCTCTCAAGAGGGCAGACCCACTGAGAATCAACTTTTGTAAGGGTCGAATTTCAATTGTCAGCCAACTTTTCCGCTGTCAAAACGCCAATCCCTTTGTTAAAAGTTATTTGACTATTGGAAAATCGGTAAATATTTATGTGGCTAGCGGCTATCATAAGATCCAATCCATCCATAGCTATCTTATAGGTATTCTTTCAGTAGTATGATCCAGTTTCACGATACTGTTTCTTTCTTTGACTTTAACGTTGATTAAGCAATAAAATAGTCGGAAATGAGAAGTAAAAAAACCTCTATGGTGGATTTTTAAGATGCGGCAGTAAAGACACATACAATCTTAATCTGTAAATGCAGTTAGCAATTACTAAAATACTTGACACTCTTTAAAGTACGTTTTCGTTTAGCTACAGCGGTTAGGGCTCCTAATTTCCCGCCTCAAAAATCCACTCTGTATATCTACTAAGCCCTTTCAATGAAAGGTCTTAGTACCTATACAGAGTGGATTTTCTACTACTGTTTACAGGTAGAAAAAGATGAAAGGCTTACATCTTTTCTTACCTATAAATAGTATTTCAAGGTATGGATACCGGTGAAATTACAGGTACATGAAATATTCCAGCGATGTCTCCACATAACGTTGGCTTCGCAAGGGAAAAAACCTTCGGGGTAGCAGGCATTTGGTCTGTACCACATTCCTTGTGATACCGTTGAGGTCAATTTGCAAAGATGTCCTAATAATATAGTTTTATTTTTATACATAAGGTTTTACGTGGCTTGTCTGGGCGAGGCCTTAGAAATACTTTAAAAATACTTAACAATTTATATCTGATATTTGTATGTGTTATTTTTAAACAGTGATTGCTTGTTTTCTTCTTCCAAAAAATACTGTCCACTACTGTAGGTCATACTTTTATAACAGTTTTAATCTATGTTGCCACGGTCGGTAGATTAGTGTAAAATTCAATAAAACACGATGAGACTTTATTTTTCTGCTACGAGAAAAGCTGGGCTTGAATATCAAAAGTTTTATTTGAGCAATTCAGGGCTGTTTACATGAGTTAGATTGCGATGCTGATGATATGTGAGAACAAACCCAAAGGCACGTAGGCGTCCCTAATTTGCCAATATAAATGAATAATAAAATAGCTGACTTGAAAAATATGAAGCCAGTGCCACGTAAAAAAACTTATTTCACATGCATGCACATCATATTTTTCCGAGATAATTTAATAATATATGGTTTCAGTATTTCATGCTTAGGTACTTTCTTTTCTTATAATATTAGATACTATTTCTTCGAACTGCTCGAGAGGTTCTCCAAAACTTAGGTATCTATTGATATAGTGGTATCGTTATTTTCAACAGTGGAGAGAGCACGCTGTTTGTGTGGTAGATGTATGAGACTGCATATTTAATTAAAATATTAATGTTCAGCGGCTCAATGTTTTCAGGCGTAGTAGAAGTACGTTTAGAAATAGGTACAACTACATCACTATAACTTATGTTTTTCTGCCACCAAGCAGCATTGGTGTGTTCCGGTTTGAAAGGTATTGGTGCCCGTCAGTGAGACATAGAAAGTCATTTATTTCTTGCGAACGTCAAAAAATGCGCCATAAACAGAGCGAAATCTTTAGACTGCGTTGACTTAGAACTTGGATTTCACTGCTCCAAGAGGTTAAGTTCGTCTGCTCCGCTCCTATGGGCCTTAGCGTGATGATATATAGCCTATAGCCTTCCTCGATAAATAGGCTGTCTAACACTGAAATAATTTTTCAAATCGGACCAGTAGTTCCTGAAATTAGCGCGTTCAAGCAAACAATCAAACAAACAAACCCTTAAGCTTTATATATTAGTATAGATATTTTATTTGACACTAGCTGACCCGCGCAACTTCGTCTGCGTCACAATTTTCATTACTGCTCTGCTCCTATTGGTATTAGCGTGATGATATATAGCCTATAGCCTTCCTCGATGAATGGGCTATATAGCACTGAAAGAATTTTTCAAATCAGACCTGGAGTTCCTGAGATTAGCGCGTTCAAGCAAACGAACAAATAAACAAACAAACTCTTCAGGTTTATATATTAGTAAGTATAGATTAATTTCAGCTTGATTGCTCTACGCGTTCTTGAGAAAAAGGGTCTTGACAGACGGACAGACTGACAGTCGGACAACAAAGTGATCCTATAAGGGTCCCTTTTTTGCCGACTGATGTACGGAACCCTAAAAAGTGACTCTAGTTGTCCATTCGCAATGGTGTAGTTTCTTATGGAGAAGAGCAGCCAAGAAACTCCATTTCAGTTTAGTCTTTGGGATGTCTGCGGACTGCGTACTTGCCACAACTGAATTTAGGAGACATTGTCAATAGCTTATCACTCACCATCACGAGGGTTTCGGGGGGTTCGTCTGCTTACGACACCCTAAGACAAGAAATTCTGAATTTCATAATGACCTGTGTAGCCTAAATTGTATGCTAAATGACGATTGTTGAACGTTAAAAAGCTTGCACATCTATTTTCTAAGTTTGATTGACAGTCTACTTAGTATTAGATTTCAGCCCAAATCCCTTTTATTTGCTAATAAAGAAGTTCTCAGAAGTTTTAATTCAGTTTAAAAAAATATGTTTCTATTGAAAAAGTTAAAATTATCTAATTATTTTTACTTTTGATATGCACGCGTTTGACCACTATCTCACCTGATGGTAAGCGATGAGGTGGTCGAAGATGGACACGCTTGCCTAGAAGTAACCTATTCACTCTTGATTTAAAAACTCCCTGTTTATAGCTATCAGGAAACACAGACTCCATTATCCTGCACGCAAAATACGCGCTTAGTCGTGGAGTTGCGGAAACCAGCCCGATTTACACAGACTCCGGCAGGGAATTCCACTCCTTAGCTGTACTCACTATGACTGTGTTCCCAAAACGTTTTGTGCATGTGGGTGGGATGTCCATAATGTACCGGTGGCACATCGCCGTTCGTCTTCTGGTCCGATGATGGAACGGGCTTGGTGGAATTAAATTGAGCAATTCAGTCGCTTCTTGTCGGCTTCTTGGATACGAGCTGTACGTTAGCTTGCTTCCAAGCCATGTGCACTTTTCCGGTCTCAAACGAAAGGCGAAATAAGCGTGTCAAGATCGGAGGCAACTCAGGCGCACAAGTCTTCGGAACAATTGCCGGTATCCCCTCGGGGCCACTAGCTTTGTTCACGTCTAGGTTACGCAGTACCTTGCGGACGTCGTTCTGATGAATGCGAATGTTCAACATACTCGACTCGCATCCGTCAGGAGAAGCAGGGGGCCTCGTGCCACCGGCATCCAGACGTGAAGATTCCGCAAACAAAGAAGCAATCAAGTTCGCTTTCTCCTCAGCGAAGTGGGCCAGCGACCCATCGGGTCTTAGCAGTGGTGGTAGTGAGGGGCGCAAGAAGTTCGATTCGACCGACTTTGCCAGGGACTAAAACGGCTTACTACCTGCGGGTATGCAGCAAGCCCTCCGTAATACCTTCTTGCAGGACTTAGCAGCCGTGTTGAAGGCTCTCTTCTTCTGACTTACGTCGTTTGCTTTGTGCGTACGAGGGTTGACCCATGCTAAGTACGCCGCGTGTTTAAGCGCATCACTCGGTATTGCACTCGGCACCAAACCATGGACGAGCTTCGCCAGACATAGCACGGAATGTAGTACCCCATCCCTGTCCGCAACACATCCGTCACGGCGCGCGTCCGCTCAAGACAAAGCATCAGTCGCCAAGAATAACATGCGAAGAAAGATCGCATGCCATCCCAATCTGCTGACCCGTATTGCCATACCCGACTGGTGCTTCTCGGGCTAGGATCAGGCGGGGAGTAAACAGTCACAGACTTCACCAGACAGTGGTCGGAACTACCCAGTGGTATAGAAATCGACACCGAGTAGCGGTCTGGATCTGTTGTCAGCAGAAGCAATTGGCAGTGTGCAAATCAACATCCGGCGCCCTCGTTGCCCCCTGGACCAGCTGGGTAAGATTTAACGCTAGCGCTAGCTTTTGCATCTCTCGTTCAGCATGGTCTGTGCACCGCTATGGGAAGAACCACTCCTGATGGCGGGCGTTAAAGTCCTCCAGTAACACTAATTGGGCAGAAGGGTACCGCTGCTGAGCCGCATCCGCCGCCTCACTTAGGTGTTGTGTGAACCCAGTAGTCTCCAAATCACTGCTGTGCGAACGGTAGACACAGGTGTAGATAATTTTATCCAGGCCCGTGTCCACCAGAACCCATAGCGTTGAGAACATGGAGTCCTCAAGGTTGCGGAGACGCCGATAGCAGATGTCGTCCCGGGCGTACATACATACGCCCGCGCGTGGTTTGATCTGGTGCTCCATGGTAAACCCTGGGTATGACACGTCTGACGGACATCCGATCTGCGTCTCAGAAAGGAACAAGAGCGCTGGTTTCTCAGTCTCCAGGTGGTGATGGACTGCGGCGAGATTTGAGTGCAGACCTCGAATATTGCTGAGGTGCACTTTGTGAGAGAGGGAGTGCTGCCGCTGTACAGCGTTTTTCTTTTTGTTCTTTATAGCCATGTGTGAGTGAAGGAAGGAGAGGAGAAGGAAGTGAAATGAGGTTCCATGCTGCTAACCTTCAGGCAACATCATTGGGGGACTAGTCTGTGGACTGCGGGGACGCCCGAGCCCCTCTGGGATTGTCCATAAGGCTCTCTCGTCTAGTCGCCAACCAGCACGATGGTGCATTCCGAGATTTTTCGACAGTTGGCGGGGCAGCCTTTTAAGTGTGGCTAGCACACTGCTTGGGCCCCCAACTACCTGCGGTCGGCCAGCGGCGCACCGTTCCCCGGATTCCGCTACCCTCCGCGACTAGTCTCCCGATACGCCCATGTCAGTGCAAGCCTGGTTGGTCTGCTTGCATTGGAACAACTATTTCGACCCAACTCCTCTAAAATTGCTACACTCAGCATCGTACCGGAACGTGGTCACAAGCCATCGGCCGAAACCTACCACCAGTTAGTGTCACCTGATTAGCACCACTCGGGGACCACGTGTAGGGACTAGCAATGGGTATTTATTATTCTGCTACGGACGCGGATTGCTCGGCCCCCAATGATATACTTCAGTTAAATTAATGGATATGAGCTAAAATCTGTTTAACTGGTTATTGTCCTTTGAAATTAAGACTTCATTTTAATAGTTTTCGATGTGTTTGCTACAATTAATGTGCTACATATAAGACAACCGTTTTGTGGGAATGAATAGTATTTTAAAAATAGGCTCGACCGATACTAGTTCAGTCGGATGAATTTAATATGACCTTATTGATGGACTAAATTATTTGTAGCGCAGACGGACGTATCGTTTTCACTAAGGTAAGGATCGGTTATTTCACCACGACCATAATGTTTTCAAAACATCGAAACTTTACATTGTAGTAACTATATTAAACACTGTAGTAATTATAATGAAACCTGGTTTTACAGCCACAAAACTGGTACCTACTAACTGTTAGTATAGACAGTAACAGTTAGTAATGGAATTGGGTAGTAATTGAAATAAATAAATTAATGCAAAAATTAAGACTAAGCTGCTAAAAGGAAAATTCTATATATTTTTCCATCTGGGTATCAAATACAGGATGGTACGTTCTGCAATCGCATTTGTGACCAACCAGGCAGCCCAGACAATGACACTATAGTTAACAGGTATATCTATAGAATTTTCCAATTTTAAGGGTGATCATCATCACATCATCAAATCTGTCAATTGCCGTCCACTGCTAAACGTAAGCCAATGAGCGCAAACCATCCCGGCTTTGAGCAGTCCGCATCCAACCGCTGTCAGCCACCTTAACCACTTTAGGGAGACAGTATCAGCTCATAAAGCGAACTCTATGTATATTTCAGAGAAATAAACTTTAAGGTGATCATGGGATACCTGACATCACCATGATCACATTTAAATTTCGAGAAAAGCTATACACTGTAGCTTTTCTCGTCATGTCGACTTAGCTTCACCAAGAAATTACTAACCCTAGAGATTAAATTCCGACTTTGAGTAATTTGAGTTTGATGTTCACAAGTTCCTTGTTGAAAGCTTTATCATTATTAATTTGACTACGGTTAGGCTAATGTTTTATTACATTTTAGCAAGACTTCGCCGTATTTACGTTTTGCGCAGAATATTTGAAATATCAGTTCCTGACAAGGTGAATTCTTTACTTGATTACAAAACGTTCTGAGAAAACAACCTCACATGTAAGAAGTTCGTTGTTTATTATTTTCAGTAGATAAAGTTTGACAATTTCACTACTTTGAATAGGTAACGGAACGGAACCCTAGAAACTAGGTTTTTTTTACCTTTGTACGTTGAACGGCAACAGCTTTTTGGTTTAAGGATTTTCAGTGTTATCCTGTGTAGGTCAGTTATTTCCGGTGTAATAAAACTTAAAGGATAAGCTTTTAGAATACCGCCCTTTGGGGGGTTAATGACCGACAATCCTTTGCCTGTAGTTAAGTTTGTACCTAAAGGCCCGTCATCAGCCTCTTCCGTAAAATTTTACGGCTTTTAATTACAAACAATTAAGCCTTGTTATTTTTTATTTTTGGTGGGTTCTGAAAGATTTGGCCTCTTAGTGCAGCCTCTTTGTTTGGTTTAGGTTTGTTTATATTTATTCGGTTAAGTTGGTAGTAACACGAATTTTCAATACTGCGGCGGTGGTTAGACAAGCGTCAAGTTTTTTTTAAGAAAATCATTACATAGGCACATAAGTACTCGTATATAAACGGTGCAATTCTAAAGAACAAACATATACTTTAGAGTCAAAAGTAGTTTATTTTTAGGATGCTTTGATTAAAGAACTTTGGAAATCTTGACATTCTTCTAATGTTTAAGTTGTTGTTGTTTTTTTTATTTTCGAATGATATGTTTTCTCACAGAAAACATCGATCTATAATAAATAATAATGAATGAATTTGTTTTTGGGTTCGTGTTTAGCCAGCTACAATTTTACACAGAGGTTTCCTTTGTGACGAAAATACAAGGCTCTAAGGAAATGGGATGGAATAATTTGTACCTAAGTAACAGTTTTGTTTGTGGTTCGATTTACTTAAAACTCAATCTAAATGCTTTTTATCCTTGGGATATGTTTCCTTGGTATAATTTTCGGAATTGACGCGGACGAAACCGCTGGCCGAAGCTAGTATCGTATAAAAGCCGGAGTCATGCCAAGTCTAGTTGTACCTAATCGCTTTCCGATTCGCTTAGATACTACACAAATAATAAATCCATAAGGGCCTTTCGAACATTATAGGAACGTGCCCTTATGAACAATTTGGTTCAGCCCTTAAATATGACCAGAACAAAGCCGGTGGGTATAGGTACCAATCTAAAATTTCTTGAGATCGAAGGAATTCTTATTAACAGTAAAAATTTGCACTTCAATGGGTACGATTTTTCGATAAATGAAATTCTTATGTAAAAAGCAGTTATTAAAGTTAATACGTAAGTACGTTTCTTTTTGGAAATTCCCATCCCGTTTCCTTCTTAATTAATATTTGACTGCTTTTATCTGTGACGTTAATATGCTGAGATTTTAACTAACTTAAATGAGGCATTGTCTGTAATTTATTTGACGTCTTTTTGAATGAGCGTTTGTACATGTACCTATCTCATTGCCATTCATGTAACATTGCCGATAATTTGATTAGTTATTCGCGAACAAACGTGGCGAAATTGTAAAGAAAAGTGTTTTTATGTGAGCTGAGCAATCAATACATTGGGGTCCCAATAAGATGTGGGTCGCACGGACCCGAAAAAGCGTTTTTATTGAGAGGTTCGCCAAAAGTGGAACAAATAGTGAGAGTCTTGAGGTCTGACATTGTCCTTTCGCAGTTGTTGTCTGTGATTCAATTGTTATCGATACAGTATAACCTAAATTTGAAACAGCGGACTACCTACCTTCTCTGCGTTTTGTTCTTTTTAAATACCTGACTGGTGTAGATCAAGGTTAGGTACTGCGAAAATATTCCTAGGACACAATCAACTGTCTGGTGAAATTATCTAAATATTAAGTGTTATATTTAATTTAAGTTATTTAGGTATATCTAGGAACCAATTTTTTTTTCTCAATAAAAATGTATTTTCTTAACGTCTATAATGCAAAATAAGGTTATTAACTAAATTTCACCGACAACGGTGTTTGGGACCGACACATGTAAGTACTATCGAACGAATAAATTACCGAACTAATGAGCAATCGCTGTAGGGTTTTTCGCAACAGGATTTTTCGCACTAACGTTACATCGCACCAATAAAGCATCGATGGAATAAAACATCGTACAGCTGAATTATCGACACACCGTGTTCGATATAATAAAAATCGAATCTTGAACTTTCGAAGACAAATAGGGAACCCATTTAAACTAATATTTTTTTAGGAAGGTAGCTGCCAGAGGAGCTGCTCTCGAGTTTATAAAGTTTAGGTAAGTAACAAACAAACATAATAAGTAGGTCAATATCGTGTCGTTGTAAGTAGGTACATATCTGTACGTACGTGTCTAAATAGCTATGTCTAAGTGGTAAGCATCGCATTCAATTTAGATGGGAATTTGATAATTGGATGAAATTCCGGTTTGAAGTCGTATCGTGGCGAAGTTTCATCGTATTTATATCTCATTCTCTTTGGAAGTCCAAGACGAGAGAAATTCTCTTATATTATAGGTAGGTTTTTCCCTATACTTTGAATATAAGACGGTATTACTTGCCAAATTTCAAAGTTCTAGGTCAACGGAAAATACCCTATAAATTTTGATTCTCTTGAGTTTGTCGAAATATACGTTTTGCGGCATAAACGGCCGTAACTTTTTTTACGTTAACTTAGAAATTTGATTTTTTCACAGCTTCAAAGGATTGTAGACCTGAGTATATGGTTTTAATTTTAACTCGATACCTCCACGCGTTCCCGAGATAAAGGGTCTTGACAGACAGACGGACGGGCAACAAAGTGATCCTCTATGGGTTCCGTTTTTTCCTTTTGAGGTACGGAATCCTAAAATTGTGTTACATTTACTAAGCATTTTAGAAATTATCAATAATTACCGTTCAAAGTGATTATAATAATTATTTTCATAGTTTATGTTTGTATGGGCTATCTTCGTAATTTTCAAAATCTAGTTACTGCGGAATATGATACCGACAAAAACAGCATCATCTTGATATTTTTAATACTAATAACACTAGTCAACAAGCTAAGACGACCCACTGACCCAAGATTTTGCAACAAGGAATGAATGACCTACCTACCCTTATTAATAAACCATATTTATTTTGTTTTGATCATGTATAGTTTTTGTGTTATAGCATTTTCCCTTTACCTTGTTCATTCAGATTTTTTTATTTTTCAATAAAGTAGCAGTATTTTCAGTTTACTGAGTTTTTTTATTCTTATAATGTTACATTTGCTGTGAATCATTTTTAATCAACTTATAACACCACTCTTTTTTGGTCGGGGTTAAAAAAAAATGTGATCTTTATTTTGGCAATTTTGAATATAAAAGAATAGTTTAGTATACTGACGTGCCATCTGCTACATAACCAATCCTTTAAAATTATAATGTGCCTGTACTAGAACCAGCTGATAACTTCAGTTTTGGTTTCAAAGCACCACTTCAAAATAATAATACAGGAAAACTGTTCGTGTCTCAATCATTCTAATTTCAGTTACATGATAGTTAAACTTGTTCTTAACATTAGTTTTAAAAAATCTTGATGCAAACAAAATGTGTTTTCTTTTGTTGCCCAGTGTAATCAATTTAAAACAAAAAATACTGCGGCATTACACACAATGAAAAAGATAGAGTTACAATAGTTTCAGCAGTCGATTGAAGCCTGTGTAACAATATCGCTTACGACGCGATTGAAGCTAATACGCTTCCAGTCTATAATTTATTTGAATCGAATTGCCTGGAACGGATTTTATAAAAGGAGAGATATGCCCGCGGCCATTTTACAAGCCAGTGAAGTCGTTCGACTTTTAGCTTACCTTCGAAGCTATCAAAAAAACAAACAAACAGTATCTTTCATGTGAAAATGTAACATTTCCTAACTGTGTGGGTATTCAAAAGCCTGAATGTTGAAGAGTATCATGTTCCGCAGTGTTTGGTTATGGAGATTAGGAGTAATCACTCCATGTAAAATTGAAGAACTACGTCCGCTTACGTAGAAAGCCGACCCCAACATGGTTTGGGAAAATGTAGGTAGGTAGATACGATGTACAAAACGGCACGGTCCGTAAACGATTATACTGCTATTATTCATCTGCCAAGTGATATCTCTATGCAGTGTTTATCGTAATAAACAGCAGATTGTGGCAACCGGGTCTGAACGTTTATGGGCCTTCCGTATTGCGTTTAACAGGTTCAGTTTCCGAGTCGATAGCATTATCCCGTTCCATTTAGCCACGAGTATTGCCTATCACACATTATCTAGAAACCATTTTGTAACAAATCGATAGCTTTTACAATTTTGACGGGAGGTAAATAGCTCGGAAACTATTGCCAAGATAATTTGTATATTGGATGCCAATACATTATTTCAAATGCTGTTTATATTGCACGATCGAGTATTATTAGCCCTGACATACGACTTACATTTTTTCTCTTTGATTTCACGCACTTTTTTCGTTGTTTTGGTTCCAGATTGGCTAATGAATGCTGTACAATGTAAACAGATTATCTTCGGAGATGCCATTGTTTTAATAGACTAAGGTCATCGTAGTAGTTCCGCTTTATAAGACGACACACCATTACCTTTTTTTCGAACTTGCGGATGAACGCTGTATTCGGGATAGTACCTACACTCAGATGTATTATGTAAGTCTTATGTAATAGAGACAAGAGGGTGAGCCTGTTGTCATCAGATGGGACAAACCAGACTACAGTCTACTACTGAGAAGTTCTTAATGAAAAACTTAATAACACATAGTCCGAAGTCCAGGACCCTACGCTATAGACTAGTTTACTTTCAGTGTCATGTTTGTTAAAACTGTCTAAAACAGACTTTATAGAAAGCCATGTTCGTTGGGTTTTATTCCTATTTTGGGTGGTAGGTATGTCGTCTATTTTGGTTACAAAATCACAATAGATTTTCACTACGTTGTGACCGAATGCCAACAGTACAGTACAGTTTCCGACATTTTGACGAACAGGAAATTTCGATGGGTTCGACAGTTTATTTTGTTAGAGACGTAATGTTATTACAGATAAATGTATGCGTATTTTTCTAGTAACTCGATGACCGAGACTGTGAATCACTTGTCACAGTCTTGGAAGTCATTTTCTGAAAAGACAACTTTACATAGTTGTCTTTTCAGAAAAGTCAAGTTTGAATTTGCAAAAAAAAATGTTTTTAGTATAACTACACACAACTCACACATGACACTTGATACATGTCCGTTTTTGACGACAGTTTCGAGTGTTGCATTTATTCGAGACTGTGCATCTTGATAAGAATGATTTATTTCTGTGAAAATAACAATGTCATTAACTGTCAATAGAGTTCAGTTTGAGCACGGTCTTTCACATGGCTGCAAATAAATTTTAGGTGGGTACATAAAGTTAAATAAGTTGTGACACTTGTGTTGACTTAAATGGTCACGATAGTGTGCGGCATGTAGCACATACGGGGGGTCGTAATAAATTAGTTGGGATGGATTAACGGAGTAAACATGGCTGGGTATACGTGATCAAATAAACCCTAACATTCAACACATATCGTCAAGGCGGCTGTTTTACTAAGCTACTAGACTGTAATTCTGTCCTCAGTCAGTGGTAACTCAATGAAGAAGAGAACGTTGTTTATTGTCCAAAGCCGTAAATACTTCCGAATGACCCAACTTCGTGGGATGGCTCGCTACAAAGGCAGCTTAGGTCAATCCAAAGTTGGAATGCCTAACATGTTCTTGTTGCCAGAGTGTATTCTAGGCTGCATTTTACGAACTTCCAAAAAGACCGACAGAATACGTAATATTTTCAACAATTTTAGGGTTCCGTACTTCAAAAGAAAAAAAAACAGAACCATTATAGGATCACTTTGTTGTCCGTCCGTCTGTCTGTCAAGACCGTTTATCTCGGGAACGCGTGGAGGTATCAAGTTGAAATTAAAACCATATACTCAGATCTACAGTTCCTTGAAGCCCAGAAAAAAAAAACAAACTTCTAAGTCAATGTAAAAAAAAAGATACGGCCGTTTATGCCGCAAAAAACGTATATTTCGACACTCAAGGGAATCAAAATTTATAGGGTAATTCCCGTTGACCTAGAACTATGAAATTTGGCAAGTAATATCGTCGTATACTACCAGTATATGAAAAAGTCTGAAAACTACACATTTGTAATTATAAATTATCATAAAAAATATAGTCTTTATTTAAAGTTTACCTAAAAGTTTGTACGGAACCCTCGGTGGGCGAGTCTGACTCGCACTTGCCGGTTTTTTTTATTAGCCTATACTACTGGGCAAAGGTTCCGTGATATTTTTCCAGCTAACTTTATTGTTGCCTTCTCCGGCCCATCTGCCAGGAATTAGAGTTTTTAGGTCTACCTTGGTTACGACGTCCGTTTTCAGGTACTCACCTTATAATAAATTAATCGATTAAATTATTTATCGAAGTCCCTAGCCGAACAAAGGCTGCTTCAAAGTTGCACTTCAATATTGGGCCCATGCCAAGAAGCAGATATTATTAAAGCACAAGAGTAAAGGCGGCACATCAGGCCACACGTGTTTACACTTTTCTTTTCAATCATTTGCGAGTGAAAATATTTGTCTGCCGGCAATAAATCGAACTCGGCCACTATTACTTTCACAATTGAGTTGAAGATTAAAATGGCTGTCTGTGCGTGACAGATAGTTCTTCCAATACTTCAAGGGTGAGTGGTGATTTATGTAATTTTTTTGCGTCCTGGCCATTACCTACGCGCTGGAGCAGACGAGTCTTTGACTGAAGAGCGTCAATCGGCAAACGCGGCGTGAGTCGCTCAGCCCGTTGAACCGATAAGCTGGAGAAACTGAAACCCCAAACGAAAAAAAAAATTGGTACGTCGAAGAAAATCTTTCTCAAAAAGCGAAATCAGATTCCGATTTATGTAGCCCTCATGTGTCAGCCTCGGGCCAAGTGAGAGGCTCCGAACGTCGTAACCATAGGACTTATTACTGCGCTCACAGTGTAGAGTCGAATCATTCGTAAAGCGACCCTGGGGAGAACAGTAGTAGTTACGTGCTGCTGTGCACCGCGAACTTGTAAGAGGACACAACTTGGTTCCCCTTGGGACGTTCCTGAGGCGTAGCAGAGTACTGGTGAGTTTCACCGGAGATTCCAAAGCCTTTTGTTCACCGTGAGGAGATATGGTAGTTTAAGTTGGCAAGAGGAGTCTGCAAGCGTTTTCTCCAGGCAGGCCATCTAATATCTAAAAATCTCGTGTGGTGTTTGTTACCGAACTCCTCCGAAATGGCTCGACCGATTTTCATGAAATTTTATGTGTACATTCGGTAGGTATGAGAATAGGTGGTAGGCTTTTTTTTTGCAAAACAACGTTTGCCGAGTCAGCTAGATTTAGAATCCCACAATACGCTTTTTACATTAACGGAATCCCAGGCAGAAGTTAAATCTATAACAGAATTGCAATAAACACTTTATCCATTGTTTAATTTAATTGTTTTGTTTATTCTATTCATAGCGTAAAATAAATTTCGGTATCAAATTGATGTTTTGTTCTATCTTTAATTGGTAAACTTTGTGAAAATTGTTATTTTAGAAATTAACCCATTAAGAGTTATTGAACCTGAAATCAGGCTGATACAATTATTGTTTTAACAAAATTTTTAGTTTAGTTTTTTAACAGATGTTTCGTTGTCGTGGCGTTAATAAATATGTATTGAAAGAAGAAAAAAATATAAGTTTCTGCTCAGTCTTTTCGGTGGATGTTTCATTAATATTTATTAATTTCACAGAAGTTTTATCCGAATACACAAGTAACAACATAGCGAAATATTTCAATATTTTCCCTTTTGTTAGAAGGAGTCTTTGTTTTGTTGTACAAGTTTGTTATCACGTTTGTCCAAATTGGTGTTGGCTTTGAAATACAACTGGTTTTCGGCAATTGCGCGATTGGTTTAACACTTTCCAGGGTTTGTTGTGTTCGAATATTTTTGGTGATTCACTTGTACAACTTTTACTTGGAATTGGGTTAAATATTTCAATCTTCTACACGCTTTCTAATGTCAGGCGGTGGGTGTCAATTAAGCTTTTCTAGAAATCCTGAAAACAGAGAAAATTTATTTTAGTAAATCATGATTGTAGAGTATAAAACGAAAAAAGGAACGTTTTAACAAACATTTAAAAAATAATTAAATTGCCAATTGAAAACACTTGATTAACAAATCGTTACTTTTAAAAATTTGAATTAATTAAATTGTTACATATTGATCTTAACTGAGGGCAAATTAGGGGAAACTCGTTATTCGTTTGATGGCAATTAACGTTCACTTATTAGATTATGAAGCTGGCAGATCATACAGATGTATTCAATATTATTTCTTTAAAGGCATGCATTATAAGCATAGGTCTCTCTTCAATTTCTCCAATTTTGTAATCTTTGTAACCATTTTGTCTTGAACAAGATTTTCACTAAAATGCAACTAGCCTATAAGAAAGCAGCTCAAACTATGTCCATTGTATTGTGAAAAACTTTTCACTTTTTCACATGGAATTCCTTCTAGAGTAGGTACCTAACGATATATTTTTTAAGTTCTCATTAGGGACTGGCATCAGCTGATTAGTCGAAATAGAAAGCACCGAGATCTTTCTGTACGCCTCAGGGAATTTCAACCATTGAGCAATTTTAGTACTGCGGGCTTTTTTATTTTAAATAAAGCTTGATAATAACAGGTAGAAGAAAGTGATGTCTTACGTTATATTGAGTTGTATTGCGATTGTGAACCTACCTACGTTGTATTTCGGATGTGGAGCTTATGGCTAATTCAGCCACCCCGAAGCCAACTACTGGCTTAGTAAAAAACGCGCATTCGATCGGTACCAGTATCTAGCCCAACGAGGTAAAATGAATAAGAACTTATTAAGTAACGATCTTACCCGTACATATTTTGCCATTAACTTGCAAAGATTCGAACAATTTATTGTGAACAACAAAAACAGTGATAAAAATTAAATATAATGCGGCGCTACGCATCATTAAGTGAAGAGTTTCTAACACCAAATGAATTTCGAAAAACGTATAAAAACCAACCAAATTTTAATGACAGCCTATCGCCATCGTTCCGGTAGATAAAAACAATTTTAATACAATAAATAACCTATTCCAGTCAGGGCCGGACTAGGACCCGAAACCGGCTCGGGCATTTTGGAGGCGTTCAGCCCTCATCTCTCAAGAGTGAGGAAAAGTACTGTTGTGAGGAAAAGTGCTGTACTGCTAAAGTGCCGAAAGCGCGGCGCCTGTGGCGAATTTTACTAAAGGAGGTCCTTTATTTTTTTTTTAAAACGCAAAAGAAAGTCGACCGCTAATCAGCCACACCGGCTCACTGGGCATCCGGCCCATCGGGCATTTGCCCGAATTGCCCTATGGCCAGTCCGGGCCTGATTCAAGTTATACGAGTTCTAATACGTAATAACTAACCCTCAATTATTAATTGATTGGGAAACTAAATGAAAAGCAATTTGGTAACCGGTAGCGTATAATACTGTTAGGTTTCATTTTACACATTAATTTAGGTTAGTAAGGGATATAAAATAAATGTTTTCAAATGCCTAATATTGTTAACAGTTTTAACGAATCCATTTGGGGGATGAGTGATTCTTTGCAATGTTAGAACAGGAAAATATTTCGGCCGCGTTGCCAAGTTTTTGATAGACTACAGAGCTTTTTGTTAGTTATTTCGTGAACGTAGAACTATAGTTTTTGAGGCTGATTCACTAGTCCACTAACAAATCGTGAAATAGCAGAATGTTGGTATTGGCAAGAATTATACTGACTGTTGACTGCTTATTTTTGCTTTTTAGGGTTCCGAAATAAAACGGAACCCTTATAGGATCACTCGGGTGTCTGTCTGTCCGTCTGTCACAGCCAGTTTACTCCGGATCCACTGGACTGATTCCGTTGAAATTTGGTCCACATATGGACTTTTGTGACCCAAACACGGACACGTTACGTAAATCATTAAATTTTTAGTATGGGTCACTTTTGGGGGTCAAAGTAGAAAATAAAAAAAAAAGTTGTTTGAACAATATCGTGTGACATATCAAATGAAAGGGCTTACTGTGAGGGTTTAAATTATATTTTTATCATAATTTTAAAATAAATGGTTTAGAAGTTAGTCAAGAAATTAGACGAAAAATGACCATCGCCCCCCCTTATCTCCGAAACTACTGAGCCTAAAATTTTGAAAAAAATGAAGATAGATCTTTACCTAAAAATTACAGTAAAACCTATTAGAAGTCTGTAATGTTAAAATAACATGTAAAAAAATTAAATTCGTTCGGAACCCTTTGCACGCGAGTCCGACTCGCACTTGGCCAGTTTTTTTTATTTATAGTGTTTTAAATGCCATGCTCTCTCATATATATATATTTTTATTTGTGATGGGTTTGCTCTTGACTCTAGTCTAGGTCAGAGATGACAGATACAAAGTCTACGATGGAGCGAGCTTACCCAGAAGGAGCCTGTTCACTCTAACTTTGAAGAGATTAGGGTTGTAAGCATTTGGAAACACAGACGCAGGCAGAGAGTTCCACTCCTTTGCTGTGCGCATTATAAAAGACGTTTGGAAACGCTTAGTGCGAGTTGGTGGAACAGCAACAAGGTAGGGATGGTAAGATGCAGTGCGTCTGGAAGTCCGACGGTAGAAGGGGGCCGGTGGGATGAGGTCCTGGAGTTCTTGGGTACACTCACCGAAGTACAATCTGTAGAAGACCGACAAGCAGGCAACCTTACGGCGATGAGCCAAGCTATGTAGCTTGGCATCCACCAGTTTTATATAATTTTGAATGAATTAAATATTATCATAAATTTTGAAACTATGTTTGAATTTTTGTCAATCAACCACGCCTGAATGGCTATACGGATTTGGATGAAATTGGTGCACGGGTAGACCATATTTTGGACTAGGACAAAAATACTTTATATTTCTATTTTCTCGTGGGTGAAACCGCTGGCATAAGTCTGTTGTGGAATTATTAAATCTGTCAGATCCATCACTACTGGATCGTGATCAGACATACTTAGTGACATATTATTATAACGTGTCAGATTACAACCGTGAGCACGTGGACAAGGGAAAACATGAGAATTAACTTCTTAACCTCTACACAATTTTTTTGGTACAGACTCACCTACCTACTACCACGACTGTACTAACTAATACCTTAAAAATAAATCGAGTAATTTCTAGGCCAGTACTTATATGTCACGACCATGTTCGAACGAAAACTGTCGTTCTAAGGTCCATACCGACACTACTCCCCAGATTTCACCCAACGCCAATAAACAAAAGCGTTTGGATCTCATTTTAATTGCAGACTCATGAAAGATCCGACAAATAAATAATATTAATGCAAAATATTCATTCATTTTATTAGTTTAAAGAACTGCTATTTAAATTTCATGTAAGCTTCATTCAAAACGAAGTTTGCTAACAGGGAAGTGAGTCAAAGCAAACGAGATATTTAACATTTATAAGCTAACTTTTCGTGCTTTTCTTTAACTACGTACTCGACCAAATTAATCTAAAGTTTGTGAGGAAGCTGGCCATATTGGTAAGATAATTTGGACTGCGTGAGATGAAGCTTTAATAATAATTATAACCTACTAGCTTCTGCCAGCCGCTTCGCCCGCGTGGTCCCTAGGAAACATACTCCCGGAATAAAAGCCTATGTCCTTTCTTAAGCTCTAGACTATCTGTGTACCAAATTTCATTTAAATCGGCTCAGTAGTTTTGGCGTGAAAGCGCGACAGACAGACAGAGCTACTTTCGCATTTATAATATTACTAGTTTCTGCCAGCGGCTTCGCCTGCGTGGTCCCTAGGGAACCTACTCCCGGGATAAAAAGTAGCCTATGTCCTTTCTCAGGCGCTAGACTATCTGTGTACCAAATTTAATTTCTGTTCAGTAGTTTTGGCGTGAAAGCGCGACAGACAGAGTTACTTTCGCATTTATAATATTACTAGCTTCTGCCAGCGGCTTCGCCCGCGTGGTCCCTAGGGAACATACCCCTGGGATAAAAAGTAGCCTATGTCCTTTCTCAGGCTCTAGACTATCTGTGTACCAAATTTAATTTCATTCTGTTCAGTAGTTTTGGCGTGAAAGCACGACAAACAGACATACAAACAGAGTTACTGTCGCATTTATAATATTAGTAAGGATAAGGATAATATAATATAGATATATAGTAAAGATAAGGATAATATATATATATAGTAAGGATATAGTCAATACTAAGGAAGTAAGGATTACATGGATACAGCAAAAATGGTTACTAGGTTGTGAAGGACAGATAGGCAAAAGAACTTATTGGGCATTCAGCTGTATACGGGTGGACTGGATACCGACCCCAACATATTAAGGAAAAGGCTAGGTGGGTTGATTTGATTGAACACAGAGTCCTATATTATTAAGTACCGTGAGCTTCCTTCACTAATTATGCATAAAATAATTAATCTTCGACAAGCGACAGTGGCGAACCTCCTCATTTCTGAAATGTGTTGGTGACGTTCGTCATACTGTACCTGTTTGTTCTATGCAAATATATATATATATATATATATATAGCTAATATTTGCGTAGAAAAAGCAGTAGACCGTTGGTCGGTGGTGACACTCTGACCTTGAGCTGGCCTAGCGTAATCACGATCATCACATTCCGTTAAATGTTCTGGCATTCGATCTGTCGTAACGATTATTAGGTATCAAAAGTCCCAAGTGTTTTGGTTCATTCGGCTTGATTGCGGCATTCCCAGGCGAAGATCGCGGGACAAGCTTGTCACCTATCACCAGGGTTGGTTGGAAGGCAGAAAAGGGAGGCATTTGCCGTACAGTGGGCCAGAACAGGCTGTAAAATTATATAAACTGGGATTGACCTCGTGATATTAAGGCAACGCGTGTTTGTCCCATGGGTAGATTTTTAAATTTTTGACAAATGTTATCGCTGATAGAACGTCACTTTGTCTATGCTCTGTAGTTTTGTAACAAGTGACGTGTACTCTACATATGTAGTAAGTGAATTATTATTGTAGTGTTCTACTCGGTCTTACTTCAAACTAACATGGTTCCTAAGTAGCCAGTATTTGTGAAGTATATATAACAAGCTAGCAAATAATGACACAGTCGAGCACAGAACCTCGTTGGTAAACGCTTTACCTACTTGACAAACATGAATGTTACCTTTCCACAATCGATAAAATTCTGATTGAATGTGATTGTGAGGACCCACATTATTGTTATCTACGTCGTTGACCCCTAAGGCATTGTCCCGTCCCTGAGTTCTTACAAAAATCACGGAAACCCTGAAAGTTCCTATCAGTTTGTTCCGTGTTTTCCAATTTTCCGTGCAACTTTTGCAACTTTTTTTCCTAAAAACCTTACTAGTCTATTCTCCAGACATGTGCATACTAATGAAGAGCATGGTATCTTTAAGAGTAACTTATTTTCCTTTAGGCTTGTTGCCTCGCCTTTATGTCAATGTTCTACAGCTGACCATGAATACGAAGAATCCGCACGTCACATCTTATGGGAGTGTATTCTTTGGCAAACTGAACGCAATATTATGTTTTATAGTATTCAGGTTACAACTGGAGTAGTTTACTATACGGACCTTGTATAAACCAGAACAAATTTCCATGCGTTCAAGCGATTTTGCCATACTTATTACTGGAATCAAAAGTAGCTCACAATTTAGGACCCATTAGTTTAAGTGAGCTTAATATATAATCCGTGGTGCTTGGCAACTGGGCTTATCCCAGTTGTATATGTCCCTTGGTGCCTATTGGCCTAGCTCTATTCTGTCTCCTGCTTGATAAGGAGGGGAGTGGAAATTATATATATATTTTTTTCGTACTCCTCCGCTGTACTTTTCTAATTAATTTCGTTGCGGGATCCAAGACAGTTGAACCGTTTCTCCGGGACTCATCGGGTTTCATTGGCTTGGCGTTTTTCTGGTGGTCGCTACTGTTGATTCTGGCTTTCAGGAGTTGCAGTGGTTGGGAATGTGTGGCGAGCTTGTCCCAAAAAATAATAATATTGAAGAGCATTTACTAATAACTAGCAATTTAATTCTCGATGCATTTTCAAAAAAAAAAACAAATTCTTGGTTCTGATAATTAAGAACAAAACAAAAAAATATTGGTCGACTCGTTCTCCGTGCTGGAGAACGAGTCGACCAATATTTTTTTGTTTTTTTTGTTTGCACACATAGGAGTAGACAATTTTCCTTAACCACTGTGGTTTGCTTTCCACTTTGATAAATGGAAAGCTCAAGATGGAGAACCTCAGACCAATAAAGATTAATGAAACCAGGATCGCATCAATTAATTACTCATGTTCGAAATTAGTCGCGTCTCGGGTGTACTTCGATAGTTTCCAAGAAATTATGTGGTAGGTGCCTGAGGGTGTCTCAGACGTAGTAGCTAATTGGTAAGTTTCTCTAGTAACCACTCGGTCGACAAATGGTGAAACACCTGTTTAGAAGAAACCTATTCATTTGATTGACTTGGAGTGTTCCAGTCTTCTTTCTCAGAATTTGTAAGTATAAATTCTGGGAAATTGTTCGTCCGAAGATAAGCGTCACTTGTTGTCTGGACTGATTTGGTAATTTTTCGTCGTAATGTTTGTAATAGAAATATTCAGGTTCTTAGGGAACGAAATGTTAGGTAGAGTTACCCGGAAAATTCTGGAAATACTGAAAATAATTTTTCTATTGGGTTTTTCGTATTAACTCTGACATTAGGTATTCAGTCTATCGGGTGTAAAACCCGACTGCAACTACAAAATTTTTCGACTGCAACTTAGGCAATATGTTACACATTCTTTGTAAAGCACCTGAGTTTAATTAATCTGCCTACGGCTAAAGCTTTTAAGTATTAACGACCTGCTGGACCATTGCCAGATGATATTGTAAGGTGCTTGTCATTTGACATACTTTACAGAAAATATTAATATTCATTTTTATCGCTTCAGAATTTAATAAATTGTCGTAGTCTGAAGGCTTGTGTAGTAAAAGCTTCGCGATTTACGTAAAGCGACGAATAGATTTTAGATAAATAAGCATGTTATGGCCACAAATTTTGCTGAACTACCAATAAACGTCTTCCGTGAAACTGCCTCCAACGTCCGCTGATAAATCAAATGATTTTTGGGGATCAGCAAGCCACATGTACAAACCTATTTTTAGTATAAACAAAACCTGAAAAAAGCTTATTCAGAATCAGTAATAGAATCCATTGCAATATATACACTCGCGAGCAATAAACTGGAACCACTTCATCGCGAGTTGCATGTGGGGTGTGCTTTTTTCAAAATCATCGGTTAGATTCCGGGCTAGGAATACCAATTTTTCACAAATCTAATGATAGTTTTAGTTTTCATCAATCAAAAATCGGGCTCGATACTCTTTTCAGTGTTTTTCGCTAACCCTCATGTTTTCGTATTTGGCCATTCACACACATTTTAAATATTCACCCTGTTTATATATTATTACAATTTTGATATACGTGGTCAATCAGCCGTCGCTTTCATCCGAACACGGCTCAGGTCACGTGAGGTTACAGCAGCAACGCGAGCGCATTCCTTAGTGGAACCTGCACATCGCTAGCTACCCTTTAGTCGCCCAGAAATTAGAGATCTAGATAACACAGCAAGCGAGTGAGTGTGAGTTTTAATTATATAATTTGGAATGGAGTTAATTCTTTTGCTTTGAACACGAAAAAAAACTCTACGTGTTTAAAAGTCCTTATCAGAACCCAACATTTACCGCCGTCTCGGGCATTATTCTCGATGAAATCTGGATTTACAGTTTATAACACACCTATCTGGGTTAGGTGTTTTCCTTGAAAATGCCATATTCACTTATTTATTTCGTTAAATAAAATCGAAAATCGAAATAACTAGCAATTTCATGCAATTCAAAACCAACGGCTGTCACTATTTTGAAGACTTGACACCTTTCCGTCAATTAGTTCAGATAGGGATGGGCTTGAGTGATCCCTAAAATCGATACCTATTAAATGAAAGGTCAATTAATTATCTGGATCCTAGAGTAATTAAAAATGAATGGTTTTTCAAAAGCTGGTTTAAAAAAACAGCATGTAGTACCTATTTGTAATACTGCGGACCACACCATGTCCTATTTCTTAGCTATAAGTAGACTTTTTTTGGAGGAAGTGAAGAAAACACTCAAATAAACGAAACGTTATAAAATAATAAAACACATTGATTTGCATTCGTCTCAATAGGGTAACAGTTTTGATTTGTAGATTATAATAAAGAATAAGCTTAATCAACTTCAACATTTGTGGAATTTACAAACGATCAATTAACGAATCGATTTATATAATCAAGATAATCGAGTGCCTGTCTATAATAATTGAACATCACTTGAGTACAGATGACAAGCACAGACTACAAAGTATTAGGAAGTAATAGAAAACTCCATTTTGTTTAACGTTGATTTTTAATATTTTATGAGAGCGAGCGAGAAAGTACCTCAATAATCGTATTAAAAAAAGTGTAAACCTACAAAAATAATAGATTCAAAGCTATTTTTGATTTCTTGTTAAAACTTATTTATTTACTACCCCGAACTGTAGTAAGGTAAGTTTTTTCTTCAAATAACAGTTAAAAGCGCCTCAATACATGCAGTTTTCCATTGAAGACCATAACTGGAAGTGAATCACAATAAATGTATGAAAATATTATTTTTAGTTAAGATTCGTGCATCCCGTTAGCCACCATTGAATAAATGTACCAATGAAAATTATAAGTATTTGAACAAAAGCCGTTCTAAAACAGCGGGCCCGTAAAAAATTATCTCTTTTGCATGAAGATTCTTCAGTAGAAAATATTTGACGCGTGTATCGGTTTTTGTGTATGAGTATGCTAAAAATAATATTGTATGCATTAATTGTAGGTAACTGAGCAGTTAGTTTTTCTATTGTTTGGTACATCCGTGAGGATTATGTGCCCACGGCGATACTACTAGTTGCTAAGATAATGAATATTTACTTACGTCCTGACTTTACTTAGTTTGATGTAGAACGCCACGGCATCGCCAGGCGGAAGGCTTACTTACACTTCTCGCCAAACTACTTGTCCGTTCTGGAGTGGGCTATAATAGCTGCGCAGTAGTAAATCTCATACAAAAATAGCACCGCGCCGTGCCTTGCGCATCGGAAAACCAACTTCAGGGCGGCCAAAAAGTTTGGCGAGAAGTATACCTACGTTTATTAGGGTGCGCTTAACTCCACGAACCAACAACTTATTGACTATTAGGCGTGGTAAACCAACTAAATATTGCAGTACGTGGCTTGACCCTACCAACCCGCATCTTGTTGCCTCAGTAAATACAGTTCACCCTGTAAGTAGGTACGAAGTGTGCGGAATAACAATAAGTGAAACGATACACTCATGACTTTCTTATACATTCTTACAGATACCTTCGATGTTTCAGGTATTTTTTTTGCTTAGGTACCATTTGTTCTTTTCCCCTTCTTTTTTGAAAAAACACCGTGAATTACCTTCCAAAATACATAGCGATTAAACAATAGTTTTAATAGCCAGGTTTCCAGTTCTTTCGGTTTGATTTAAAAGGCAATGTTACCGAAAAAATGTGATCAATTGGTTACCATTATTGTTAATCAATCTTACCTACATTTTAAAAGTTTCGGTCAGTGAGCCGTCTTACGGGCGGAGTTCTATTTCATTTGACAACAGAAAAATCTTTGTAGCGTAATCGCTCGCTGTACGCGTATGTATGAAAGCCTATCAAGGTTAAATAAGCGCTTATAGAAGATCCAAATCGGATACCTATACAATAAGCTCGTTCATGCTTGCCTGCCTACGAGTATACACTTTATATAATACACTTCAGGACCCTGAAAAGCTGTTTTTTCACCGTAGTCTGTTCTCCTAAATGGAGCAGACAGCGGTAATATGCCTCCTAGGATTTCTGGAAGGTATTTTGAGATTAAATTCGCTAAGCAGCTTGGCTTTACTTGGCTTCATAAAATTGTTTGCAAAAGGAAATAATTTTCTTTAAATTTTCGATGACACTCAAGCAAAATTCAACAAGGTCCCGTAATAAATTGTGTCGGAACTTAAATTAGTTCTACTAATGGGCGGCCAAAGATGAGTTTTGGAATAATGTCACACTGAACTTGTTTGTAGCTGTCGCAAGTTACGAGCTTCGATAATGCAATAGATTATTCTTGGCTGCCCAAACTCTGAACGTGTGCCCAAGTAAATGTGTGTTCGTTCAACTACATAAGCGCCTATAAAGTAGCTGATTTATAGTGTTATCATAGTTGTTCCGTTTCTCTATTCAAATTAGGGTGCAACCGGACGTGATAGCTTGTAGACTGCTGTTTTTATATCCACACGCCATGTGTTGTAATAAAGGCCACGTAGTCTGTTCGTGGTCAAAGGATGGTGTAACAATACAACGCGTTATAATAATGGCAGTTTATTTTGAGAAAATGCTGTTGAGGTTATCGATTAGGAAATGCGGAAAATTGCCTCATTGCGTATTGACGAGTCGAGCGCTCCCTGCCTCAGTATTTGGCTATATTGGTCGATAAAATAGTTATTGATGGAATATCGATAGCCTAATCCAAGGGCGTAATCTAATACTCAGATTACGTGGGTGTAGGATAGTTTCGTAGCCCTTTAGGGATTTGATCGTGACGCCATGATAATATAATGAGTAAACTGCATAACACACACTCCTTTAATTTGTTTTCAATCAAATATTTGATCTTAGTATCAATAACGTATATGAACGAAAGACAGTAAGTTTTGTCTTTGAAGTAGGCGTAAGTATTCGTGTCAGCTCTGCGAGTCCTTTGATCCTAATTCAATATAATACAATGATATGATATTAAAAAGAGAAAAATGTAAGTTTCAGTCCCTTGTGTTTGAGGACATGGTTTGGTTGTGTAAGAAGTTTTATATGTGTACCTACATGCTATTAGATACAAAAAGCGATGTAAAAACTTTAAATTCAATAACGTTTGATGATGATGAATTTCAATCCAATTAGGAAAAATGCGTACCACGGAAATTCATGCCTTCTTCTCATGGGTATAGGCACAAATTACGGGAAGCCATCTGCCACGATCCCTATTTATTCCTTTTGCTTCGTTTACGTGCATACAAACATACCGGCTGTGAGTACAGCGTACCTGGCCGTTTTGAAGAACATCACCAATAACATCTGTGTACGTCATTTTATAGCTAGCTGTGAATAATGGAACTATTTTATGATATGACTAGCTTTTCCCCGCGACTTAGTACGCGCATATCCCGTTTTTTCCTAGGGGAACGGGGTCACTCAATCAGTCAGTAACGGAAGAATTTTATATATATTGATTCTTCCGTTACTGACTGTCTGATTGAGTGTCTGACAGACAACGCACAACCGAAACTACTGGTCGTAGAAAGCTTGTTGTGTGGCATGTAACTTTCCTGCACTCCGTAGGGGAGCACTAAGAGAGGATGTCCCGAAATTCCTACGGGAACGGGAAAAAACGAGATATGTGCGTACGAAAAAAAGCTAGTTTCGCGAGCAAAAGCTAGTTTTATTTATATTGATGATAATGCAATGTTTAGTCAATTCGTCAAACGTTAGTTTCAAGGATATAGCCAACTAACGGTTTAATATCTCATAGAATGGCCAAATCTACAATTTGGCTATGATCTATGACGACCTATACTAAGTATTTATATTAACTTTGCAACTTTACAATACTTGTCAAAGATTTTATAATAAACAAGACGTTGCCTTTGTTTTTTGATCAAACACTAAAGCTTTATTATATTCCAAATCCATTTAGCCGTTACGAGCAGGCGGGAATAAAATGTACCTAATATAGGTAATTTTAACATAATAACCTTGACAATATTAACATAATACTTCAACGTTCTTATGTTAACTACTTTGAATATGACGAAAAGTTTGCCTAGTCCGCTGCTGGCATAGATCTGGCTGTTTCGTGGTTAGGTACATTAGACAAAACCGTAAAACTCCAATATTATCGCATTCTTGCGTGGAAGATCACGTCACTAATTTAACGGTAATCATCGGCTAAGGGTATGAAGCCAACTGGCCTGTCTCGTCACATGCCATAATTATGGCTCATTTATTATTTACAAATGTGAAGACCTTTTTCATCCTTCTTAGAAGTTGTTAATGAATTATTTATAGATATTAATGATACTTTTTTTCCTTTTTAGGGTTCCGTACCTCAAAAGGAAAAAGGAACCCTTGTAGGATCACTTTTTTGTCTGTCTGACAAGACCCTTTATCTTGGGAACGCGGGGAGGTATCGAGTTGAAATTAAAACCATATACTCAGGTCTACAGTCCCTTGAAGCTAAAATTAAATTTCTCAGTTAACGAAAAAAAAGATACTGATGTTTATGCCGCTAAAAACGTATATTTCGACACTTTCAAGGGAATCAAAATTAGGGTATTTTCCGTTGACCTAGAACTATGAAATTTGGCAAGCAATACCGTCTTATATTACAAGTACAAGGAAAAATCTAAAAACTATACATTTGTAATTAAATCATAAAAAACATATAGTCTTTATTTAAAGTAATATGTACCTACAAATTTGTACGGAACCCTCGGTGGGCGAGTCCGACTCGCACTTGTCCGGTTGTTTTTAGGGTTACGTACCAAAATGGTAAAAAGGAACCCTTATGGTGTGACTAAGTCTGTCCGTCTGTCACAGCTGGATATCTTTAGAACTACTAATGCTATCAACTTCAAATTTGGAATAGTATTAGATGACGTTTGTTCAACTACTTTTCAAATAAGAAAGAAATAAAAATACATTTTTTTTTGCAACAGCGACTAAAAGGGTGCATGCCATGGCATGTGGGGTATCCCACATGCCTTAGTCGCCCCACTTCGAAATTTATATACATATGAAAGAACGTTATTTGCACAATCTCAAACTTTTTTTTTACGCCGCGTGGTTTTCGACATTTGACGAAAAATTAAAAAAAATTGACCGTTCCCCCCATTTTCTCCGAAGTTTGCACAGAGAAAATCTGAAATTATTCTATGTGATAGAATTTTATAAGTATTAAGATTACGGGAAGAATAAAACCATATCTCTAAATAGCACACTTTTTCACAAATCATTAATAAAGATTAAATTAGTTCCACTATCGGTCAAGAGATGGCGCTGATCTAAAACTGCAATATAAACAGTAGTATTAAGATTCTCTGACAAAATTTAAAAACATTTCACGTTTTATATGATGGTACGGAACCCTCGGTGCGCGAGTCCGACTCGCTCTTGACCGTTTTTTTTTAATTCTGTCGAATTTGTTATTACGCCTACTCTGTAAAACATATTTAGGTAAACTTATTTTAATTATTCTGAGTGTGGTCGTTACTGTCTTGATATTACGAATATCAAAAGGTATTCGTAATATACTCCATAACTTAGTCTAGGTCATCTCTGACCTAGACTAGAGTCAAGAGCTAACCCATCACAAATAAAACAAAAAAAAAATCCTACAAAAATATTTATGTAACAGCATTAGGTACTAAGCGTCTAGGTACATAATATGTCACCATTTTATAGAACTCGAAATAATTTACTAAGATTAATGAAGTATGAATCAATCAATCTCATTCTCATTTTTAGGGTTCCGTAGTCTTGACAAGGAACCTTTATAGTATCATCATGTCCTTATAGTTTCCTTGTAGTGTCTATCTTTCTGTCCGTCTGTCCGAAGTTTTGCTAAGAGACCGTTAGTACTAGAAAGCTGTAATTTTGTAGGGTTGTGTAGTAATATCAATTACGCCGACAACGTGGTAAAATTTAGTACTACTAGTTTTAAGTTTAATGCTCCATTTACGAAATATTAAACTTTAAAGTGAAAATTTTTGTTCCAGTAGGGCGTCCCCTCTAAAAGCTAAACTACTGGCTTGAAAAACCTGGAAAAAGTCATGATGATAGTGCATTTCATGAACTTTAATGGAAAATTATAGTGTTTAAAATAACTTTATTACTTTAGCAGTAATAGTCGTTGAAATTCGGCGTTAGATATATTAGTACCAAATACAAAATCCTTAGAAAAAATCCATGAATCGTTCTATTGTGATAACGGGCTACTACGGAACCCTACACTGCGCGTGGCCCGACACACACTTGGCCGGTTTTCTTTAAACTATCCCTTGTAAGTCCCACTAATGAGTGGAGTGTCTCGGGGACTAAACTTATTGTATACCTACAAACAAAATAAAAGTTGCGGGCAAATCAAAAGTTTCTGATTTATTCAACCTGAACCCCTTCTCATAGCTAAACTGTGGACAACAGAATACTAACTAAATAAATGTTGAATTAGGAAAATCGTTTATGACCGCTAAGACAACAAAGAAAGCTATTAAGTGATAAAATTCATCAAAGGCTACATCACGGGCTGACAAAACAAGTGCTCATAAAACTCTTTTACTATGTCCAAATAGCCATAAATGATGTCCTGCAGTAAAGATCCATTAAGACAAAAAAAATATGGTAGTTATTTACGTCAACACATTATCTCATGCGTGACTCATGAGTGTTTTTTCATAGAACTGTCGACATAGTTTAGTTTGCCATCATTTTTTGAAGCCTGAGGGACCAATACCTAAATTGTGCCAGTGTTGCTCCCAGGACGACTTAAATACCTTACCTTTGAGAATAAAAAACTGTCTGCCGAAGCCATGATGTAAGATGGCCGATACCTACGCACTATCTACTAGCAATTGATCTTAGAAGAATAAGAAGTCTGCTTTTAGGGGTAAAAAGTAGCTGCGGTTAAAACAATACGAAGATTTTATTATAATCGTTACGATCTGTAGGCATTATCGAGTCTACCCTAGTTTAATCTTACCAGTAATGCCATTGTATAATATGCAATATAAATAAAAATATTGCCTAGTAACCAATGGCATGAATATAATAACACCATAACCTTTCAACTTTACAGTGGCTTGTGTACACTAGGCGGTTGCTACGTGCCGTGCGATCGCGTCCGTTTCAGGTGCGAGCCGGAACACAGCAGGCGCTTCCGACGACAGACATTCCGTGTTTAAAAAACACTCATAAAATTATCTTCCACATGACTGCACCATTGTATACAATTCAAATTAATGGCTCGCACATTATGAACGGCCGGTTATTTTTGTTGCGCATTAAAAACGATTTGTTTTTTCACTGTAGTATTGTTTTGTTGCCGAGGTATTATTGCTAATGGCTTTAGGGATCGGTATGCGAATGATTAAGTGTAGTGACCAGTGTCCAAATTCACTTTTATATGTACATATACAGGTCGTTTTGTGTGTGTTTGTAAAATCGTTTATAAAACTCAAGCCGCAATTTATGACAGACTGACAGGATCATTCTACTAAAGACAAAGGAATTGAGACATGAACGTCAGATACTAAGGTGTGGAGATGTCATGCAGTGATTTCCAAAAACCAACCTGAAGGTGAGGAGGTGAAGTAGAATTTATACTTTTCAAAGTTAAAGAAATTCATACAAAGCAGATGCTCAGAGAAAGCCAAAATGAAATCATTTAATGAATAATCATCTCTATTAAAATAATTGAAAATAATATTGGACTGTCTAAAGTCTCTAAAGCCTGTTATTTTGTGACCAAGATGAATTGGATTCCACTTCATTTGTCAAAGCGAATAAAATGTTCAGAAAACATTTTAAATTTCCGTTTTTCGTTCAGCTCGCGAATAAATCAAATGGATTTTCTTGGTTAGTTCATGAGGGAGATTTTTGTATACCTACCGAGGACCGAATGATAATTATGTTAAAAGTCTTTGGGATTTATAATAGCTGTGTTAAGTCATGGGTCCCCGAGAAAGTTGTAAAACAACATTGAATTGCAAGAATAGTAACAAAGAAAGAAAACTTAGATTGAGTTGAGGATCAATGATTTATCGTGACAGTAAGAGGCGTGCCTAAAAGAAATGATGTCAAGTTAGTTTTCCTCACCATTAGGATCAACGACCACCTGATGTAGTCGATGTTTATTTTTCTCACAAGCTTTTCGATAATGAAGGTTCAAATTCTTGTCAAAATCAGTCCATTTTTATTTCGTGATGCTTAAGCATTAGCAGTACGACAGACCATTAAAACTGCTTTGATTTATGTTTGTGATTACAATAGGCACATACTTTAATATATTATGTAAAAACAACAAAGAAACCAAAACAAAACTTAATTGCAACTTGGTACTATACAGTTTAAAAAGAAATAGTTTTCTTTGAACTTTATTTTAGTTAAACTTTATGTTAAAAAGGTAGATAACTAAAAAAAAATCAAAGAAAATTACGTCCAAACCGAAGTTATTGTCAGATTATTTGTGGTGCCTATAGTACTGAATTTCTAGGTATATTCTGAAAAAAAAACTACCTTTTATTTCATCATCGCTAGGCCGAAAGTGTTCTGCGTCACAAACGTGTAACAAAAAATGTTTACTTAGGTACTTTTGGTAGATACTCGGCGTGTAACGGAACGTCCACAAAGGTTACGTTTTGTTTTAAAAGGACTTTGAGGACGGCTATACGGCTCAGTAGACTTGATTAAAGTGTTATTAGGTAGGTCCCCAACCACCTCTGCACTGCTGTGATTTTTATTAAAATAATAGAGTCTATTTGGGAAAAGCGTAGCCTTTACTTTAAGTTTAAGCTTGATGGTATTTTCTCCCAAGTGGTCCCAAGTCAATCAAGTCCCGTAATAATTGAGGTATAAGGGATGTGTATAATTGATAACATGTAATAAAAAATATGATCTACACAAATTTTATGGTGCGATACAAAAATCTAGCTGATCTGAAAGACGCCTAGTAGAGGTTGCTAGTAGTTGGTTGCTAGGTAGTTACAGGTAGGGTACTACTTGTATAAGATTCTCGAACAGCAAAACGCCCACCACACTTGTTCACTGCGCGTTGATATGAATAATAAATTAACGATACAGTAAAATATTATGTTTACCTTTTCCAATACTTCAAGCGAAACTTCAAAATAAAAATTATAACATATAGGTCGGTACAAGTGTAAACATCCGTATTGTTACCATTTCTTGTAATCTTGTTCTACTTACAACAAGAAATTCTTCCATCTATTAATACCTGTGTTTATAGTACAGAACCATTTTCTCCATGTTGGAAAGCACGTGAGTATCGGCTCGCGTGTTCTATATCATGAATATTTTGTTTATGTAGGCGCGATTAACGATCTGCAGAATGCTGAAAAATCATCTGTTTCATTGTGTAGGTATTTGGAAATAACGTGGCTTAGGTACTCGCCAACTTTCTCTTGAAGAGTTTTTTTACAAAAAATATAACCGACTTCCAAAAACAAAACACTACAAAGTATAAAATAACTTTAATATCGGCGGTCGGTGTTTTTAGTTATTTCGTTTTTTGACACCGACTTCCGAAATACCAATGGGTATTTCGGAAGTACACAGCGTAGTGCGTACCGGCGTGATGTTACGTTATGAACTGGGGCCTATTGAATAAAACTTACTTAGAGCATTCGGTGTAAATGTCTCGTCAGTATGAAATAAACCCAAACCCTTGGTAGTTCCTACATACCGATGTGGAGTTCCCTTGAGTCTCTGTCGTCTCCATCATCAGGTCTGATCCAAAACTTCACTGTTTTGTAGTATAACCCGATATACATACGAATAACAAGTTTTTACCAGATGCGTGCCTACAATTTTCGAGAGTTGCCCTCGATTTCTCAGGGTTTCCATCATCAGATCCTGACGTGGTGGCAATGGGACCACCTCGGCAGCATACCCTTTCATATAAAAAAGATTCAACGAAATCGGTTCATAAACGACGAAGTTATCCGCGAACACATAAAATATATATATATACGCGGTCGAATTGAGAACCTCCTTTTTTTTGAAGTCGTTTAAAAAGGCGAGAAAATAAATCTGAGTTTTATAAAGAGCCTTGTAAGTGTTAAAGAACTCGTGAAGAAAGAGGAGCTCGTGACTAAATAAAAACAGCCGCACGGGTCGATCTTCAAGGTTAAGCAACGCTTACCAAGGTTGGTCTGTGGATGGGTGACCATCTGAACATACCGATTTCCCTCCGTGCCTCGGAAAGCACGTTAAACCCTCCCGGCTGTCCTTTGTAGATCTTTGGCAGTCGTTACGGATTGTCAGAAGCCAGTAAACTGACTCCAGTCCTGCCAAGAAGTACCGTGTTACCCAGTTAATGGAGCCGTTTTTTTACTATTGATAGGCACGCGTTTGACCACTATCTCACCTGATGGTAAGCGATGATGTGGTCGAAGATGTAGCACGCTTGCCTAGAAGTAACCTATTCAGTCTTGACTTAAATACTCCCAGGTTGTAGCTATCAGGAAACACAGACTCCGGCAGGGAATTCCACTCCTTAGCTGCACGTACTATGAATGTGTTCCCAAAACGTTTTGTGCGCGTGGGTGGGATGTCCACCATGTACCGGTGGCGCATCGCCGTTCGTCTTGTGGTCCGATGAGGTCTGGTAGGCAGCCGCTTCAAGTAAAATACTGGTATTCAACTGAACCCGGTTTGACTGGAAGCCGACCCCAATATAGTTGTGAAAAGGCTAGGCCGATATATAGTAAGAGTAGTACATAATGCCTAATTAATCCATATGCTTGGCCTTTTCCCAACTATGTTATGGTCGTCTTCCAGTCTAACCGGATGCAGCTGAATATCTGTATACATGGAGCAACAGCCTACCTGACCTGCACAACCCAGGAACTGGGTAATACGATACCCCTAGGCAAGACTGGTGTCAGATTTTCTGGCCTCTGACTATCCGCCTTAACGTGCCGTCCTCGGCAAGCGTAGCTTAATCGCGGACTTCGATCCGTGCAGCTGTTATTTAGCAGAAATAAATCTGCAGATGAGCATGTGTCTGATCGGATGCGTGCACATACACGACACAATCTCAGTTTAAATGCTTCGTTTCTGAGATAGGTTGTAGTCGCGTAGATCTTCTGACTGTTACAGCCACAAACGAGTTCGATTAGGTCACACAGATATGAAGGTTAATATTAAACAAGAGTTGCGCAATTAGGGCTCTAGAAAAAGTGACATTCTATGAGCGAAAGTGGTAAAAAAAAGTTTTGCATAGATCAAACGTGAGATTTCGCTAGCGTAGGTCAATCATTAACCGACTTCCAAAAAAGGAGGAGGTTTTTTATGTACCTATGTACAGTCAACAAAGCTATTGGGTATGCAGGCAGCTAACTTGCAACTACTTTTAAACAATGTTGTGGCTGTGCTGAGTAGACAATTATTTTACAACACACTCGAAGTATGTCAAAAGTTTAAAAATTATAATGCACACATTAGAAATAAATATTTGCAGTGCTGTGGAAAAATTTATATTTTTGCCTTTATACCGAATAGCTTTGCTGACTGCACACCGATTATTACGAAGTTTCTAATCCGAATTCTGCGATTCTTTTTTAGTTCGATATTTGCCATTTGGTCCTGTAAAAATTTAATTCAGTTTGGCTCAGTAGTTTTTATTTTATGAGCATTTTTGCTTATATCAATTTCTGCGTAGACGATGACGTCGCAAGTGTCACCACTTAAGAGTGAACGAAAAATAAAAAAAAATACAACTAACTCCCACATAAAACACTACAAAGTATAAAATAACCTTAATTTCGAAAGTCGGTGTTAAAAAAAAAACAAAGAAACAATACCAAAAACACCGACTTCCGATTTTTTTTTGTAAGAAGTTTGTTGGTGTTCATAATGTTATCGCAGACAGAAAGAAAGAAACATTTATTGACAGCTATGTACTGTCATAACATGAACAATAAAACAAAGATTTCTTAACATACTGTAATTTTAGTGGCAAAAGCATCGGACTCGTCAAATGTGGATCAGTCAGCATAGCTAGCACGTTGGTCAACACTGTTTACGGCCCGCCTCCTTCTCATTTCACTTTATGTAGGTTCTCAGTTAGCCTTATGACTATAACCAACCTTGTTTTCTGCTGATTGTGTGATAGGGTTCTCAGAAACATCACGAATAGCGGCAATACTTTAACTTTATTCCCCAGAGAGCCAGTAACTTTAGATTCGAGCGGTATGCTACCCTTCCGTGGCTGTCATCGCAACGTCAAGTTCATCGCCGAAATAATCTGTCTTATTCTCAGAATAAACGAAATCTGAATCAATTGCCACCAAAGACTATAAAACCACATTGTCACAGAACTTTGAAGGGTTTGTCTTTTCGAAAAGGATAGATAGAGAGGGCTTCTTTACTTTCTTCTTGAATAATTGTATGTTTATGTTTACAGATACTTGATTTCTGTGTTAGTTCAGGATGCCTTGATCTACTCGACATCGTGTTAGAACTTTAATCAGCCATTTATTGTAAGTAGGTAAAATATTTTTATTAAACTACTTTTATACCTATGTTTCAGCAGTGTGGAAATCATTTAAAAACTGGAATGTACCTCATATCCGTCTTGCATTGTGTCTAAACTGAGACAGATGGAGCAAACTAGTCCATGCGACTCGGCGCGGCTGCGTCCTATTTTTGTCACCAGACGACAGAACATTTCGGAGACAGATTACCCAAGTAATGTATGAGGAAGCCGTAAAGCGTGTAATTACATATCACTACGTGTTTACGAATTTATGAGGGATCACTTTATCCGGAAACTCGATAAGATAACATGTCGGAGCCCTTATAACAACCTTATGGTGGGCAATTCCAACTGTGTCAAATTAGCTGCGTACTTCCCCTTTTAACCATACCTATTGTAAACGTACGTATATATACACTGAATACATTGTAAATACAATTCAAAGAAGCTCGCGATTTTAAATGAAAGTTTATTTGAATTTTTTTTTTAAACTTTTCCCCAGACTAGGAATTTCTCTTGTATCGTGGGTGCGTTTACAAACATACTTACTCACATAAACAAACAGCCAGACCAAGAGCAACTATCTGTAGGTCATACAAATATTTTTTCAGTGCGGGAATCGAACCCGCGACACGCAGCGCAGCAGTCAATCGCTCAACCACTGCGCCAACCGTGCCGTAATAATTAAGTCGACACATTTCAACTTGGGGCATTTCTCAATTCGTAATGAGCCGGAAAACTTACAAAGTCGCGCTCAAGTTTTCTCATGTTTGAAATATTATTAATAAAATCTTAAGATTGATTCCATAGCTGACGAATCTACTTAGAGGTAGACTACGCAAGCAAAGATCAGCTGTTTCTTTGTCCTTTGTATATTCAATAAAGTGACGGATTCCTCTTTCATTTTAGAAACCCGTCCGGAAATATACGCAAGCAGTATTTTCGTCTTATGAGAGTTGTTTATTTTGAGAAAAATAAAATATAGCTTCACTTATTTATGTAACAAAAGCCCGTGACAATCAGTATGAAAACAATAACCTAGGTAAAAAATAAATATAGTTTGTACTTACCTAAAGTAATTCTACCCTTTTGTCAAAAAATGTGGTTTTAGGTCTCGCAGTTTTTAACAATGCCTGTGTTACCTACTGCTTTAATGAATATGAATTGTGTTTGTGTACATTTGAATTAGATATGAGCGCCGTGGCGATTTTTGACGGCGGCGGCGTGGAGGTAAATTTTCTACGGCGGCGGCGGCGCGGCCTTGAACCGGTTACTAAAGGAGCGCTTTTTTGGCTGCCTTATAAAGAAAATAGGTTTCTGTCGGGCGGCGTGTCGTTAAAAAAACTTTTTTCACATTTAGAATCCCATTTGGGCTCTTCCTCTGATTGTCAACGTCAACCTACAGCAGTCCATTGCGAACATGGCGTATCCAATTGCCTGTCACTCATCTCGATTCTCGACAACTCTTCATCTTGCTGATATCACCCTATGAATATCTGGTCCCTCAGAGCATAACATTTTCTATAGCTTGCTGAGTTATCTTCAGCATAGATATGGACCGGAAAATATCCATGTTTTTAACATTATAAAATGCATTTGTCAACCTTTTCGAGTATCTTACATCTAGCTGACTCATCTCTCGACGTAGTAGGTATCTGTCCTATGTTCAGTTTGCTGGCCCTGGGTTTGGTCGTTCATTTTCGCCGGAAACGTACAATGGACATCTCAGTACCTACCTGAAGATATGGTCAATCGACTTAGCATCGCGGCACATCTCAAAATGACGTACCAATTCCGTCATGATTCTGATTTGAGAGAGATGGGCTACATAGAATGAAGGAAGCATTGTTTTTCAGCCTATACTGCCCCACTGCTGGGCAAAGGCCTTTCCGTCGTTCTTCCAGATATTTTTGTCTCGAGCTAGCTCGAACCAACCCTGACAGTTGGCATTTAGGTCGTCTCGTGACCTCTTCCTAGGCGTGGCTAATGAATTTTTTCTAAAAATTCAATATTAATATTCGTTTAAAACGCTTGCATTCTTTGTACGAATATGAACCTTAATACAAAAAAAGGCTTCGCGGCGGCGCGCCGGTTTATACCGGCGCTCATATTTAATTTGAATTGAACAAAGTAGGTACAAATGTTTAGGGCGTTATAAATGTGATGTAATGTAGCAAAAATATAATTATTTCCAATGTATAATTTACCGAGGTACCTACTAAGCAATACATTTAAGATTTTAATGCGTTCCTATAAATCTATTACGTACTAATTATAGCGTGTTTGTATGTAGGATAAACAACGAGTAAAATATTGCATGTTCAGCTTTTAATTACTGCAAACATTAGAAAATAAGCAAATGGTTCAAACGAATTTGGGTAGTTCTAGATACATACCTATTTTACATGTGTGGTCCGTCCGTCCGTATCTCGGGAACGCTTGGAGGTAGGTATCGAGTTGAAATTAAAACCATATACTCAGGTCTACGGTCCCTTGAAGCTGTGAAGTGAAATTCTTCTAAGTTAACGTCAAAAAAAGATACGGCCGTTTATGCCGCAAAAAATGTATGCTTCGACACTCTCAAGGGAATCAAAATGTAAAGGGTATTTCCCGTTGACCTCCTCGCATTCTGGCTGCACTTAATGATCTCTTGGATTCTAATCCAACCAACGATCTGTTTGCGGATGAATGGACGAAGATTTTATTGGTATTTCAGAACTACTGTGAGGGGATTCATGAAATTTTAGTTTTTTCTGTTTCAATTTCACCATTAGAATCCTTCATTATTCCCGATGAACATGGGCTATAGATTTTTTTCAAAAAAGTTAGGCATCTGTATGAAAACTTTGATAATGTAACCCAAAGTGTGACAAAAATACCAAAAACAAAATTTGTTTTTGGTATTAAAATACGCGTTAAAATGATTTAATCATTTTAACGCTTACGCTGCGATAACTATTGACAATAGAGCAAAGTGATGTAGGTCCTACAATTTTATAGAAGACATTAATAATTTAATTAATTTTTAGACAACCAATGATCCATTACGTTTACATTTACATTGGTAGTATGAACTTAAAAACTATGGTAGTACCTTATAACTAAGAGAGACTTAGTCCTCTGGGTGAGGCTCCACACCAGAGGGCTAGCTGACTTATTGTCTATTACCTTCAGGATGCTGTTACTGCTCCCACGCAATCTGCTTAGCAGTGAGGCTGTCTTTTTGCGCACTGCAGAAGCGCGGCAGACGTAACAGCGCCCTGGAAACGCAGATAATTGGGTATATCACCCAACCCCCCCCCCCCCCCCCTACGCCTTTGGGTATATCTGAACCACAAGCTGGCTGAGTACAGAGATGTGCAATACGCTTTGAATAAAGTAACTTTCACTGCGTCTGTACACAGTGGCGGAGCCTTCATACAAGCCCAAAAGCCCGGCATGCCTTACTAAAATGCTCGATAGAGAATCAATATCAAACCCAAACTATTTAAAAGTTCGCGCGCTTAATTCTTATCAAAATAACACAAAGTATCTACCTATGCCACACTACACATCGCGATTGTTCGCGCGCAGAGTTTCGCATTTGCAGAATCTACATATAGCTATCTCGCTTACACGTACCGGCTTTTACCGGGCTTTCAAATACTAGCTCTGTCACTTTCGCACTTATAGCGATGTGCCATATAACGAGTCAGAAACTTTTGCGTCTACAAATCGATCAGTATGAAAGAATTAAGCCCTGCATGCGAATGAAGTTGCCCGCGTATGCGTGACCTTGTCACCTTGCCAACTCTGCAGTGTTGCCGTTTTAGCGACGTTGTGAGATCTTGGAGATTTTTAACGAGTTTGGAGACTTTTTTTAAGATTTAACAACAATAAAAACTAGCGACTTTTTAAAATAACGAAATTAAATATTCAAGCAATATCTTAAAAATAAAAAAATTGCGACATCTAGCTGGATTTTTCATATACCTGGGGACTTTTTTTGCCTAAATGACAACACTGCAACTCTGGTAAGTAGTTTCCGACACCCGAGTGCAACTAACTTCAGTTTCATTCGCTTGAGTGGAAAAGTTATGTTGTTAAAGTTATTTGTGTGTTTTCTTAGATTTTCTTAGTGATACAATTGTTTTAGTGACTTACCTACAACAATGGAGGTAATTGTACCTTGTGAGGATTTAAAATGTGTTCAAGTTTTGATTGGCGAAGATAAGGTAAAATCTTTAAGCTTTGCTCAGAAAAAACAGTTAATTTCTTCATTAAAACCGACGCCTAATCTGTGTATTTCTCAGACTAGTAAATCGCATAAACGAAAATTTAATAGATCAGTGTATAAAACTAGTTGGATTGTTGGCTGTTCGCACACGAATAAGCTGTATTGTTGGTGCTGCATATTTTTTTCGAATGAAGATTCCGTTTGGAATACATCTGGTTATAATGATTTAAATAACTTATCTGGCGCCATTAAAAGGCACGCAAATTCCCATAAACACCTGTGTGCAATGGTTTCTTTCGGTAATTTTGGTAAACAACGAATTGAGACATCTATATCACGCCAGTTATCATTATTTGACATTTATGCAAACTATTTCGACAAACAAACATTAAAAAGCCAATTGATTTGCTTGTATTCTAGTCCTGATCTGAAAGACCGTAATGTTTTCGAATTAATTTATTTCATTAATGAGAATAACCTTGAAGATGCCTTTCCCGAGCTGTTAAAATTAGCGTATCTTGTTGTAACTATTCCAGCTACAAGTTCTTCCGCGGAACGTGCTTTTTCGTCTCTTAAACGTATCCATACCTATCTGAGAAATACACAAGGTCAAGAGCGTCTTTCCGAATTATCAATGATAGCTATTGAAAAACAGTTGTTGGTAGAATTAAAACGATCACCAACATTTTACTCTGATGTAATTAAATCATTTCTTAAGAAAGATAGACGATTCCAATTAGAATATAAATAATTTATTTAAATTCCTTATTACATTCTATCTAGCTATTTTTTAACTTTCGTTTTGTAACTTTGTTTTTTTTTTTGTCTGTAACCTGTTAGTCCTGTTACGAAGCAAGCACCTACTTACCATAACTTTGTTCCCTCAAGCAATGAAGCAAACCAAACGGCTTTTTTCAAAGCCACCGGAGGTATGCAATTGCTGATATGTTTATTATATTCAATCTAGCACTAGCATGCCTTCAGTGTGCTTTGGTTAACTCATTCACCGCACGACAAGCAAGAGTGAAATTGAAGAAGAGGAAAGAAGAAGATGGATGAATTCACTTTTAATTTATTGTACCTAACCAGTAGTTTATGAGAAAATTGCGATGATACATACGTAGGTACCTATATACTCAGTCGAAAACTGAACTTTCTTTTTTTGAAATCGGTTAAAATTTTATTGGGCTTGCCTTATTTTGAAACCCTAGGCACGCCACTGTCTGTACATCGAGCGAACCTGCGGGCCAGCATGTTCCCCCGGACTGAAAATGCCCTGCGCTCCCTCTCCAAGTCTACATCATCTCCAAGATTTTCGGTCGCCACATGCCCAAGATACTTGAACTGGTATACTCGATTAAGAGGAATACCATTAACACTGGTGGAACAAAAGTTGGGCTCTTTGTACCCGCCTTGAAGATCATGCACTCTGATATTTTTACATTATAACTCAGACCGTGTGTGGCCGCATACTTTTCACATACGGCAAGTAACTTCCGCAATGCACAAATCGAGGGAGCCAGCAGTACCATATCATCGGCATAGCTAAGGTTGTTTACACTGACACCATCTACGTAGCACCCTACGGGCTTCGACTGACTTTCTCGATCAGCGCATTGATGTATAGGTTGAAAAGCAATGGCGAGCTCAACCCCCCTGCCTCACTCCGCATTCCAATTTGTATTCACTCGACAATTCACCAGCCCACTTTACATTATTTTTCTAATTAAGGCACCAATACCTAAATAGTGATGTCAACTTTGGCGGTAGGCCCGTCTCCTTTAGCTTCTGCCATAACATATCATAAGACACTGGGTCAAATGCTTTCGAGGGGTCTAGAAAGCAAACATTAACCGGGGTCTGTCTGTCAGTGTAATATTTGACAGTGTGCTTAAGGCTAAGAATAGCAGTCTCTGTCGACAAACTAGGACGAAAGCCGAACTGAGCGTCATGTAATTTAACATGCTTGTTCAAATATGAGTTAAGCACACTGTCAAATACCTTCACTACAGTAATATCTGTAAAAAAATCCACAAGGGTATACATCTAACTATTATGGTTAAATCACAATGACTGTTTCTGTTCAAATTATTCAATCAAAACCCGGGTGGAATGGAATAGTGGTATCATGATATTAATCCTTATCCATTTAAATTATTTGATAATTAAGGTTGTACATAAATTACACTTTAAATTATTCAAATCGGACCTGTCGTTTAAAAGTTACGACGGGTATAAAAATACTCTAAGTAAGAAAAATGTTGTGGTTTGAGCGAACTGCCCTACGTTGAGTCTATTCAGTAGGGCCGGGCGACACGGGCGGCCGTCAGGTCCGGGCGCCGGCAACTGGAGGGTGCCGGGACATACAGGGCGCTGCACATAATTTGAGTAGGTACTTATTTCTTTCGATATTAAGAAAAATTCAGATATTGATGGCAATTTGTTGTGCGATGAAATTTTAGGTCGGCAACACAATCTCGAAGACATTCAGACAACACCTTTCCAAACTTGTTCCAGTCGTCTGGCAGTGCTTGAGCGGTCCATATATGTTCAATTAAAGGCGTCAGTACGTCGATGGCGGAAGTTAAGTCGGCTTGTAGCATTTCTTCAGTAATCAGGTTGATTGCGGGTGCTTTGCCTGTCTTCAAAGAGAGGACCGCTTTAGCCACTTCGGAGGCTGAGGGTAGTTCCGTGTTGATGTCAAGAAGCCGAGGTGGTGAGAAACCGTCCTGCAGTACGTTGGGCGTCGATGCCGCTGACAATCGAAAGACCTCCCCAAAATGTTGGCGCCAGCGAAGAAGCTGCCCTTCTGCCGTCACAATGAGCTACCCTTTCTTGGATTTAAGCGGTTTCTTTTTGTGCCTACTGTTTCCTATCAAGGTTTTAGTGGCTTCGTATAGCTCTTTCAGGTTGCCGCATGTTGAGCACGATCAGCAATATTATCAGCCCACCGCCTTCTATCTACAAGGGTACAATAGATCGCCTTGCGTTTCTGACGGTATTGAGGTCGGCTCGTTCGGCAACATTACGGGTCTCAAGAATCTTTGAGCGCAGGTTTCTTCTATCCTCAATAAGGTTCCACGTCTATTGCGACATCCAGTCTTCGCGAGTATTAGATGATTTATACCCAAGAACGACGGAGCTGGTCTCTGTGTAGGCCATTTTAATGCGGTTCTACTCCGTGTCTAATGAGTCCACAGCATCTTCAAGTAGTACAGTAATACTTATTGCAATATAGCAATTGTGTGAACTATTAACGTTAAATTGACGTTTCTGAGTGTGGAGAATTTGGTTTCAGATATTCAAAATGCAGTACCTACAGTTCCTGTTAGAAGCTCGCTTTTCGGATCACTAATGACTGTCATAATCTTGACGAAACTCACAGACTTCGGAAAGTGGGTTTCTTGTAACAACGACTTTATTCGGAACTTTAACATTCACTGTTATTTAAGCAATCATAATTATATCTACCTAAAACATTGTTTCAGTCGATAATATTACACAGATATGGATAATATTATTTCACCTAAACGTCTCAATACATAAATGTATCAAATACTGCGCGAACACATTGCCTGCGATTGTTCGGCAAATAAGTTTAATTAACTGTTTCAACACACTGTTTGACTTCTGTAACTACCCAATAGTCGAATATCAATAGGACGGGCCACACCCGAGCAAATAAACTTTATATTACTGTATCGACGTTATTTATGATTTAATCGAACGTGGGCTTTGTTTAGTCATAAGAAGAGATCGATGTTTGTTTCTATTTTCAAATAAACATATTTTTCACAAATAATTTGACACGTTTCAGTCTGCACTCTTCTCTTTGTTTATACAATAAGTTGATCTGCTTAGTCTCGTTTAGCTGACGCTAAAAGCGAATATGATTAATCACCAGCCATCGATCGATAACACGTAAAACATATTTTGTGAATGAAATTCAGCGTTTTGTGTGGGAAGTTACTATATTTGACGCGGCGCATCCGGAACATTAATCTAGTAGAAATTGAAAAAGACGAGATAATTAATTACTGGAATGAAAAAATTCTTATAAAAATTTGGCTACTGGGTTAATCTTTGTAAACATCGTGTTTTGTAGGTAAACGTAGAATTTTGGGAAATAAAATGAAAAATCCTAAGCCTACATGAAATTGTTTTTTATTCTGTTAGTAAGAAACGATGACAGTATTTGAATAATAGGGAAAGGTTCACAACTATGTCACGTCTTGGGTCCAAAATATGAAAATGTGTTCCCAGGTGTTTTGGAAGGAAACCTTCTTTTCTTTTGACGTCTAGACACAAATAAATAAGACTCTCAATATAACGGAAAGCCAAAAGGAAGTACTGAACAATAAAAAGGACGGATAGTCAAATAAACAAAGACGCGTGAAGCTGTGAGCTTCGTCCATCAATTTTAAATCGGTGCAGAACACGAACAGGAAAAATTGTAGTCTCTTTTTAACATCGGATCATACATTCAGTTTGTTCACAATGGTTTGATCGTTAGTGGAACGGGTTGGTTTATTGGACTTGAGCCGGTTATTTTAGTTACTGTTCCTTTAAATCTGACTAACGGAAACCCCGTAGTAACTGGTTGTTTGTTTTTGTTTTGATTGTTGGACGGATCTCAAATATTAGTCCATCGTTCTGATTAGCCAAGTTTAAATTAAGACAAATAAAAGCAGGATTGTGTATAAAATACCTATGACATGATTCCTAAATATAGAACACAAGAAGCTCACCGTAGCGTCAGTAGCAAAAAATTTTTTTTTTTAATATTTTATTATTTGTTCCACCTTTTTAAAATACGATTTATTTGTGATAATTATTTATGGATCCACAAGACTCCGAAAAATTATTCTGCAAAGGGATTAGACCAAACTATCTATTTAGTCGAGCTGAAAGTAGTGCCGGTAATTTCTAAATACCTTGGCCGTATAGGTGGTCCTGACTCCGGATGTACCTACCAAACTTTTGGGTAAAAGTGCGTGCAGACATGTCTATTTGTAGAAAATTTTAATATCAAGTCTATTAAAACTCGTATTCTCATCCTTGTTGAATTGTCGCGTCGGACCGGTCTACGGGAGCCTTAAAACATTTTTGTGACAGTTGAGCGGTCGGCCGGCCCAAAGGGTTCCGCTTTTCTACGAGCCGCTAAAAGTGTTATGGTTTCAGGTAAACCAAAAAAGGGTTTGCCCGGTATAAAAGGGGATTTTACTGGTAGATTAACGACATACATAAAACGTTGGTAAATATATTAGTCTAGTTACTGAGTGAAATAAAATTATTTTATGAAATTATGACATGGGTTGTTTTCTAACTAAAATAAGGTTAATATTAAAAAAGTCATTAACACTCCGCAAATGTAAAAGACAATTTTTAAACTTTTGTGACAGTTATTCAATTAAGTAACATATACATTAGTATATTAGTAATAAATACATTATAATTATACATTATCGCCTAGCAGAGTCTTTAATTTGTTCCGATTGGTGATAATATGACACTAAACAACATGTTGGTAACTAGACATGTAATTGTGGTATTTCGGAGAATAGTCTATTCTTAGTTTGTTTCTTAGCGTGTTTAACCCAACACCTCCCCAAGTTATCGACTGATATATAATTAATTGTATTATCGAACATTTCTCTTGGTAAGAGTAGGTCCTTATTTACATAAAGACCTACCTACTAGATATACCACAAATTATTGCATTAATTAACTAAAAATTAAGGGTGCGGTGTAGTACGAGTTGCAGTTCGAAATAAAACGATACTATCAAGTGGTTTCTGAAAAAGCGATAAACGCAATAGAATGGCAACTACAATCAGTAGCAATCTAATAAAAAAAGCCTCAATTTACATGCATTTTTGACTGAGCTGCGAATGCGAACGTTTATTAAAAAATAGCCGAATTGGCACTCAGATGTTGGTCGAGGCTATAAGTATAAGTTACGCCGCAATGGTAAATCTAAACAGCACCGCAGCATGCACTGTGCATAATCAGAAAGTTACGTTTCAGGACGACAGATTTACGTATGCTGACGCAATGTTATATCACACATTAGCTGCACTGATTGTGATTACCTGTGATATCAATAACCAATTTTCGTTTTTTTTTAAGATAATAATTTCTGACAGTTCGAAAGGCATGGCTTAGCATCCCTCTCCCTGAGCGCACCGCACATTCTCCTCGTACTCCCACACCGAAAGTTCAAAAAATCGATTACAGCGACACCCCGTTAACTAATCCAAACCGTTAAATGATTCAGGGTTGCTCGCAAGCAAATTATATTAACATATATCGATACTTTTATTAACAACCTTTTTAAAGATAGAATAAAATAAGTATTCAAAGTAGACAAATAATATAGTTATTCGTGTTATATCATCATCTGCCTAGCCTTATTCCAACTATATTCTGGTCGGCTTCCAGTCAAACCCGATTAAGCCTTTACCCGATTAAGAGTGGCTTCCTACCAGACCACCACGTCCACAACCCATTAACTGGGTAACACGGAACTTCATGGCAAGCCAGGAGTCAAGTTTATTGGCTTCTGACTGCTAAAGATCTACAAATGACAGCCGGGACCAACGGCTTAACGAGCTTTCCGAGGCATGGAGGAAACTCGGTGTGTTAAGATGGTCACCCAAACACAGTACAACCTTGGCAAGCGTTGTTTTACCTTGCAGATCGACCTGTGCGGCTGTTATTCTTTAGCCACTCGTGTTATATAAGGTGGTCAAATCGGATGTTCAACTTTATTTTGCAACCAAACTAAGGCCAAGGATTGCAGTTCAAAGGCCGCCATTTTGTTTTGGAGAGTTTTCAAGTCATTGATCATTGCATTATTTTCATTCGAAAGTTCTAACACAATTGAAGAACTTCCAAATCATATTCATCGCTGATGGTATGTAATAATGTAAGAGCCTATGCACACGGCGTACTTTTACCGCGCCGACGCACGTTTCGCGAACGCGGGCTCACGGCGATTTGTATCGATTCAACCGCGCGTACAAAGCGATAAAAACGCGCGCGACAACCTCATTCAAAGTTCGTGTGTATCGAGTTTGTTTAACTGTTGGAGAAAGGGAGGGCACTGCATGGTTCACTTGTCGCTCACACGACATCCGATAGCAGTTCGAATTTTTTCCCATCTTTTATGTTTGGACAATGTTTTAAAAGTTGTATTAAAATCTTCTTTCGCTCGTGAATAGGTTTATCCAATAATGTCGCTTATTTTTTTATACTATCAGTAATAAAACCAGCGTAAGCAGTGCTGTATCTTCAGATTCCATTTTACTCGAGACATCTCTGTTTTTTCACCAGACTCCTCAACAGTAAACAGCAAAACGTGTTGTAAATTTAGTTAGATAAAGTTATTTTCTATGTTTAAAAGCAGTTTTCATAACATCAATCTAATGCATTACGTCATGAAAATGAAAATGGCAAAAGACAGATCGAACTTTGTATTTTTTTTCTATCGAGAAAATTTCTTCGCATCGTATTCCTTTAGAATTTAGGTAGATCATATGGTCAAGAAACATAAACCAAAATATCAAATCATTATTACAGGTAGGTACTTTACGAGAAAACACAATTCTCAAAACGGCCTTATTATTCGCTAAGCGCCTTAAAGGAAAGTTCGCATTCGTGTCTCAGTTGCAAACTGTCGAAAATATTTATAGTCCAGTCATTACGTACATTCAAAAAAGAAAATGAATTTGCGCTTCTAATTTTTTAATATGTTGTAGGGGATACCTAGAAAAGCTTAACTTAAGATTGTCGACCAAGCTTTCCTAGGAGCTTTCGCCGCCATGTTGAAAAAAGGGGTAAAATTTGTTACTCGGTTATAACTCGGCTATCCGATGAGATTTCGAAAATTTTTGTAGGACACTTTTTGTAGCTTTCTTTGTGCTCTACAATAACGCCTGAATCATTTTTAGCGTTTCATGCATCGTTATCGAGATATCGATCGATAAAGTCAAAAATTTAGGACACAATTTTTGTTTTTTGCTTTTTTTTTCTTTGGGTCTTAATAAATATGAAAAATTGTGGAATTCAAACTTGTAGAGCATATTCAGACCTACAATTTCCTTCTTGGATTTTTTTATGTTGGACAAAAATTACGATCTCCAGCGCGCCGCAAAGTCGGTGAATCCACACTCAGCGTCGAGCGAGCTGCTCGCTCGGTTGTGTCTGGATGTCGAATCGAATGGGAAATTGTTCAGAAAATTGATGGGATAAAAAATAAGTACAGAGCAACAAATTAAGGATCACACAATAGTAATTTATTAAACAAATAATTTGTTTGTGCAGTAAAAAATATTATTTAATTAATTAAATAATTATTTAATTAATTTATTTATTTATTTATTTATTTTATTATTATTTAATTTATTTCCCAGAATATCGGAACCCTCGATTTACACTACGCACAGCAAAAACTCAACACGATACGATATACTAACTTGAGCGCGCTCGACGCTGAGCGTGGATTCACCGACTTTGCGGCGCGCTGGAGATCGTAATTTTTGTCCAACATAAAAAAATCCAAGAAGGAAATTGTAGGTCTGAATATGCTCTACAAGTTTGAATTCCACAATTTTTCATATTTATTAAGACCCAAAGAAAAAAAAAGGAAAAAACAAAAATTGTGTCCTAAATTTTTGACTTTATCGATCGATATCTCGATAACGATGCATGATACGCTAAAAATGATTCAGGCGTTATTGTAGAGCACAAAGAAAGCTACAAAAAGTGTCTTACAAAAATTTTCGAATCTCATCGGATAGCCGAGTTATTGCCGAAAAACAAATTTTAAGCGTTTTCCAAGATGGCGGCGAAAGCTCCTAGGAAAGCTTGGTCGACAATCTCAAGTTAAGCTTTTCTAGGTATCCCCTACAACATATTAAAAAATTAGAAGCGCAAATTCATTTTCTTTTATTTGCCTTTTTTTCGGACGAAATGACTGGACTATTATAGATTTTCTACATTTTGTCAAGTTTTTGATTGATTGATTGATGCTGAGATTATTTTGCGACTTGGATTTGAATATGTTATAAGTACGACGTTAAAAAGGATAAATGCTTTCCAAGATCTAATAACATACATCAAGTTGGCTCTGTTGTAATGAGTAGGTATGGACTAAAAAGGATATTAACTTGTAGAGTTGTGCCGCGAGTCAGGAGAATAGTACCGATTTGGATCATGGAGCGACAATGATCTTCTCGACATGATCGCGAGTCACACCCACTGGCCAAGGAACTGCTTATTCCTTTTTAAGTTTAGAGTGTTAGCTAGTTCAATTATGTTAGAAAAATTCCTGTCGGTACCTAATTGACTGTATTAGAATTATCTAATGCGGGCTAGACAAGTTCAAGTAATTTGATCAAACAGGCTGGTTTGAAGTTGTATTAAATTGGCACGAATTTCTGTGGGAAAATTTGATAAAAAATGAGTCGTCAAATGGCATTAAGAAATAGGTACGATATTTCGTACTTCTATTTGATCAAACAGTTTAAACCAGCCTATTTGATCAAATTACTTGAACGTGTGTAACCCGCATAATATCGAACCTTTAGTTACGTACTACATATTTACCCTTATCTCAATTCTGCGCCCACAATAGCAATATCTGCCACTATGTCTAATTACGATCCTATGAGGAGGATCCGACATACTCGTACCTATAATTTGATGTACCTACTTTCTTGTAATATATAATTTTATAACGAAAGATTTTCAAAGAAATCGGATTCTTACATGTTGAAATCGTTACAAGACGACAAAAGTCACCTTTCTTGTTGTCTTATAGCGACATTTTACTAAGCTATTTAAGACTTTGTATTAAGCTATTGGATTCCAGGGGTAGTACATATTTTATACAAGAACCTTTTTCCACGATACTTAGCTACCTAGGTTTTAGTAATTTGCCGCTGCGAGGTAATCTTTATAACATAAGTAGATTATGGAGGTCGGTTCTTCAGATCTGAGATTGTTCGAAGAAATAGTCATTACGTGCAAAGGGACTACGTAGTATTTTGACAAAGAAAATTTTACTATGTTGTAGCGACATTTTTTGTATTAGACTGTTGTATTTTGTAAAAAGAACTCCAAAAGTATTAAATGAAAATATTCTTGTTAGAATTCAACACCGAGTACTACATGTTATATGCCTAATTTTATACCTAATTTACCTGGAATTCAATGTACAACCATGTGTTTCATATAAAATGTAAAACTTTAATGCAAATAAATTATTATTATTATTTTTTTGTTTTTCACTTTCTCGGGTCCCTGGAGACCCGGTCCTTTGATAGGCGTACGAGGAACCGAAGCCAACTCGCAGAGGCCCCGTTAGACATTTCAAATGGAATGGGGCACCAACCGACGATTATCCCTGTATGCACTGTGAAAGTATACCCAAGGATAACCCCCGGTTGGAGCAGAACTATTGCAGAATATGATAACTATTATATAATATATATTATTATTATTATTTAAGGTATGTCTTGAACAATCTCGGGACTTTGAGGTCCCGGTCCTTTGGTAGGCGTACGAGGGGCCGAAGCCAACTCGCAGAGGCCCCGTTAGACATTTCTAATGGAATTATTATTATTATGTTATATGTTAAAAAGAAATTGTCAGGTCTGTAACATCATGTAGGTAACAGACCTGACAAACATGCCAGCGACAGACCTGACAAAAAGAAATTCTAATACTACGTAGTTCCCTTACGTAGTATTTGACAAAGAAAATTTTACTATGTTGTAGCGTCATTTTTTTATATTAGGACTTGTATTTTGTCAAAATAACTCCAAAAGTATTAAACGAAAATATTCTTGTTAGAATTCAACACCGCGTACTACATGTTATATGTTAAAAAGAAATTGTCAGGTCTGTTACATCATGTAGATAACAGACCTGACAAACATGCCAGCGACAGACCTGACAAAATAAAATTCTAAAGGCAAGGAAATATAAATACAAGACGATTTATCGTTACGATACGATCAGTCGTTTCAGTTTAGAGCAATTTAATCAAAATGCGACAACGCTTTTTCATAGAAATTTACCTAGAAACTGATTGAGACATTTTCATATAAATGCGTTTTCGCATTGTCCCGTCAAACCTGTCTGCGAGAGCCTTTAAATGGAAATAAATCTAGGTACCCCAGATAGTCCACAAACGTCTCTTTGAAATGGTTAGTGGTTAGGGTAAACCCTTGTCTCAACTAGTATAAAGTATGTTAACAAGGTCTAATAGACTGATTTTAGTTTGTTAAACGAGCCAAGCAGGTAACCCAACATAGTTTACCTATGAGTTCCTCGTTTGTAGCTGTCTGTACTGTTCTACTTAATTGGCTAAGGTCGACTCGTGATGTTCATCAAGTCCGGTTTTATCTTATATTGTAATATGGTATACTGAAATGGTATTACCCTCCCTCTACAGTTTAGTAGAGAGATTAATCAATATATTTGTCACCGGAAAATGGCAAACTCTTTAAGATTATAAAATATCTTAAGAGATTATAAACTATCGATAAATTGTCGACTGAACATTTGGAATACTTTTTTGCTCATCAAAATTGATAGTTTATAATCCTAATACATAAAATTCTTCCGTTACTGAGTGATTGAGTGACTGACAGACAACGCACAGCCGAATCGTTTGGTCCTAAAAAGCGAAAATAGTAGGTTCCTTGGGGAGTGTAGGGGAGCACTAAGAGGATTTTTTTTTTTTGGGACAAGCCCGCCACACATTCCCGACCACTGCAACTCCTGAGAGCCAGAATCAACAGTGGCGACCACCAGAAAAACGCCGAGCCAATGAAGCTCGACGAGTCCCGGAGAACCGATTTAACTGTTTTGGATCCTGCAACGAATTTAATCAGAAAAGTACAGCGGAGGAGTAGGAAAAAAAATATATATATATATATATAATTTCCACTTCCCTCCTTATCAAGCAGGAGACAGAATAGAGCTAGGCCAATAGGCACCAAGGGACATATACAACTGGGTTAAGCCCAGTTGTCAAGCACCACGGATTATATATTAACACTAAAAACTAATGGGTCCTAAACTGTGAGATACTTTTGATTCCAGTAATAGGTATGGCAAAATCGCTTGAACGCACGGAAATTTGTTCTGGTTTCTACAAGGTCCGTGTAGTAAACTACTCCAGATGTAACCTGAATACTATCTAACATAATATTGCGTTCAGTTTGCAAAAGAAAACACTCCTATAAGATGTGGTGTACGGATTGTTCGTATTCATGGTCGGCTATAGAACATAGAACTACGAGGATTTTCCGAAATTCCTTCTGAAATGGGAAAAAGCGGGATATGCGCGTACGAAGTTAAGGCCCACTTACACAAACCAGAGTTAGTGGTTAACCCGAGGCTAAATATTTAATATTCAATACATATTGAGCCTAGGTCAAAGCTAACTCGGAGTTTAGGTAGGGTCGGGGTTTAGGTCAATAATCGAAACATCAAACGGGCACTAGATATTTAAAATATTTACAGTGTTAACTTAGCCCAAGTTAGAACAACTGTGAAAGTAAGAGCTTTCACAGTTGTTCTAACTTGGGCAGTGAAATGGAGTGGTGTTATCACACGGCCACCAGGATCCTTTGAGCGCGAAACTGAATAAGAAGGATATAGGTATACTGTCCCTATGTTTTCCTTTTTAAATAATTGTTGTTGTTTTTGTTGTTGTATTTTTTCACCAATTGAAAGCTAAACTATCAGAAAGTAACATAGGCTATAATTTATTTTCGAAAAAAATAGAGATCCCTACGAAATTTGCGATACTAAACTCGCACGAATGAAATCGCGGGCGAAGTGCGAGTATTAAATATTATGCAACGTGTAACAGAATAAACACAATACCTGAAAGGGGGGGGGGGAATTGTACTCATAACTATGATTTTTTTTTCACTATGGGTTAATCCCGAAATCGTGAAAAAAAAATTGCTTTTCAGTACATTTTGTCAAGTTCGTGCGCAGAAATGTTTGGGGCAGTCGAATTTTTTTCCCGATGGCAGTCGATTATTTTCCCGATGGCTGTCAGAAAGTTCAAGCAAAACCGGCCAAGTGCGAGATGGAATCGCATGCAAAGGGATCCGAACGAATGTCATTTCCCGTATTTTTTTTTGGTTTGTGGTACGGAACCCTTCGTGTGTGAGTCCTAGTCGCATTTGGCCTTTTTTTTGTAACGTTTGTGTTTGAAAGGTAATAAAGTCACAATTGTAGATATAAAATTGCTGTTCTGAGTATTCCAGGTCCATATGTAAAACTACATTTAATATCATGTTAAACACATGTGACTTCAAAAAAGATTTGAATTGAATAAATGAAATGTCTGAATCAGACTACACAAGGGTATACACAAAATAATTATTATTTAATCCTCCACGACAAGAAATGTTTTAGGTAAGCTGAAAGCCCAAGGTAGAACATTAGGCAAAGGTACGTAAAAACAAGTTCTTTTTCCATTAAATTACGTTGTTTTTCGTATCCACACAGAATCTAAGGTTTTATTTCATACTATGATATATCAAATGAAAACCTTTTAGTTTTCTTTTCGGTTGAATATTGTAATGGAGCTGGGTAACTACGTAATCCCGTAATAGAGTATTTTTATTACATTTCTCAAAACCTAGAGAGCAGACAATACAAAGTTAAAAAAATATTGATAAAAAATCAGAAAATTTTTTTTTTAAAAATCTGTGATAAACAGAGACAGCACTAATTGCGTGTGACGTCACTCACATATCCCGCCGAATGGAATTGAAGCCATCCTATCCAGTACCAACGACATTCTTTGTAACAAAGGTAGAAGAGTAACGCGTAAGCGTAGGTACCTATAACTCCGTTTTTCCACCAATTTTATTTATTTTTCACACCGTACTAAAACAGTACGGTGTGAAAAATAAATTAAATTGGTGGCATCTATTAAATAAGTATTAATTAGTAGTTAAATACCCTATTGGTCGTCTGTAGGGAAACGTTTAGGTACTTCTTTAATCCTCTGATTATAACTCTCTGACCGCTAATACCATTTCTAAAGTAAATTTTGTTACTTTTCTATCACCACATTACTTCAGAGCAAAATCTCTTTTTAACTGACTATCAATAAAGGAGGAGGTTCTCAATTCGGTTGGTATTTTTTTTATTTCCTATCATCATTTTACTGTGCTAGCTTTATTCTATGGCACTTGGGGTTGGCGCTATACGTTTTTAGGGTTCCGTACCAAAATGGTGAAAAGGAACCCTTATGGTGTGACTAAGTCTGTCCGTCTGTCACAACTCAAGAACTACTAATGCTACCAACTTGTTTGGAATAGTTTTAGATGACGTTTGCTCAACTATTTTGCAAATAAGAACGAAATAAATATGTTTTTTTATTGCAACAGCGAATGAAAGGGTTTCTTAAAAACCGAAGTGGGGCTTCTAGGGCATGTGGGGAATCATATGAAAGAGCGCTGTTTGCACATACAATTTTTTTTTCTTTTTTTAGGTCGCATGGTTTTCGACTTTTGACGAAAAATTTAAAAAAATTACCTCCTCAAGAAAACTTATCTCCGAAGTTTGCATACAAACAAATCTGAAATTACCTATTCTATGTGATAGAAGTTTATATACAGATTACAGGAAAAATAAAAAGATGTCTCTAAATAGCACACTTTTTCAGAAATCATCAACAAAAATTACATTAGTTCCACTAGCGGTCAAGAGATGTCAATATACACCGCTGTCTTAAAATTCTCTGACAAATGTAGGTTGGCCTCGCCGATGAAAAATTAAAAACATTTAACGTTTTATATGATGGAACCCACTCGGTGCGCGAGTCAGACTCGTTCTTGACCGAATGTTAGGAAAAAAAAAAATCTTTGCTTTCGGTCCTGTCACCCGTCACGCTATCACTAACTTCCTTTTCTTTCATATCTAAACACGCGACAGCTTGTCCAGCCAATAGTTCAAAGAAAAAAGGAACTGGCGACGCAGCAGCCGTGTGTAATGTTACACGAACCATTTCGAGCTACTTTTGACCCCTTCTCAACTCGAAACCTATTTAACCTCCATTCATGAAATTTTGCACATTCATTAAAACTTTTTAGCCAGAATCCAAAATTTCATAAGTGTAGCTCAAACAGTTATTGATACATTAACGTTTAATTAAAAATTTTAAAAAACCGCGATAAAAAAAAACTTCAAAAATTTAAAAATAACTTCTATTCGTGTTCGGAAACAGAGACGCAGGCAGAAAGTTCCGCACCTATGCTATGCGCATTACAAAAGACGTTTGGAAATACTTAGTGCGAATTGGTGGAATAGAAACAAGGTAGGGATGGTAAGTTGCAGTGCGTCTGGATGTCCGATGGTAGAAGGGGGCCAGTGGGATGAGGTTATGGAGTTCTTGGGCACACTCACCGAAGTACAATCTGTAGAAGACCGTCAAGCAGGCAACCTTGCGGTGATGAGCCAAGCTGTGTGACTTGGCATCCACCAGTTTTACGATGATGAGCCTCTTAGCTCTGCGTTCCACCGAGTTGAGTGCAGCAAGCCGATATTTAGCTGAGCCATCCCAAAGGTGACTTTAATATTCCATGCAGGATCGGACGTGTGCTTTGTATAAGGTTAAAAGCTGTCCAGGCCTGAAGTATCGCTTCACTCTATTTAGGATGCTCAGCTTTTTGGCCACAGTTTGGGCTTTGAACTCAATGCTGGCGCCGAAGTCGAGACTGGATGTTAACTCTATGCCTAGAGCTCGAGCCGATCAGCCACAGGAACAGATGTTCCCCGAAAAGTAGGAGTTTGGTCGAAATAACTCCTTTTTGCGGTAAAAAGACACGCCTGTGTTTTGGTGGCGTTAAAAGAGACCAGGTTGTCATCACCCCACTGGGAGGTAAGGCTTAAGGCCAAATTTGTGCGCTCTACCATGGCCTCTCTCAAGGAACGAACTTTATCCCCACTGGTTGTTGCGCTGGGCAAGTATCTCTCTGAAATTGTACTGTCATCTGCGTACCCAATAAGACTAGACTGAAATATGTCATTGATGTGCAGCAGGTAAAGAGTTGCAGAGAGAACAGACCCCTGAGGAACTCCAGCATCAATAGCCATGAGGTCAAAGGAGCAGCTGTCCATGACTACTCGGATCGACCGTTCTCTAAGGAAGTCTGATATCCAGCTACAAAAATCAGCTGGGATGCCATAGGCAGAAAGCTTGGTGAGTAAACTTGCATGCCAGACCCTGTCAAAGGCCTTCGAGATATCGAGCGACACACACATATTGAGGGAGTTGTGAAAAAATATGTAATCCGCCGTTTTGTGGTGGCGGCCATCTTGGACCGATTTTCATCGAACATAGCTAAGAACACTCCCGAATAATTCACCTTTCAAACAAACAAAATTAAAATCGGTTCATCCGTTCGGGAGCTACAATGCCACAGACAGACACACACACACCATGACACGTCAAACTTGTAATACCCCGTAGTTTTAGCGTTGGGGGTTAAAAACCGGTATTTTTATGACTGACTGACTCACTGACATATATATCAAAAACCTAACCCACTTCCATATGTCCTAGAAAGTTGAAATTTGGCATGCAGCTAGATAATTGTGTGTATATGTCACCGGATAATTGCAAACTCCGTAAGATTGTAAAAAATCTTTTTTAGATTATATTTTCTCGATATATCGTGATTATATAATTTTGAATACAATAAATCCCATCCAAATTCAATAGTTTCAAATGTATACGTGCCTTATTGAGAAAATATAGTTTACAATTTTACGCGATAATCTTGAGGTGTCTGTTTTTTTTTTATCAGTAACCACTACTACTAACACTAGAAATAAGTTATAATATTGTTTACTAACACACGCTGGATCGTCCTGCAAGAAGGTGTTGCGGAGGGCTCAGTTTGACCACATTAGCCGAATAGGGAACAAACTTGTCTCATACCCAGCAGGTGGAAAAGCTCTTTGGTCCCTGGCTAAGTCGGTCGAATCGAACTTCTGCCGCCCTCACTAGAGACCCGATGGGTCGCTGGCCCACTCCGCTGAGCAGAAAGCAAACTTGTTTGCTTCTATGTTTGCGGAATCGTCGCGTCTGGATCCTAGTGGCGCGAGGCCCCCTGCTTCTCCTGATGGATGCGAGTCGAGTATGTCGAACATTCGCATTCATCAGAAGGACGTTCTTCGGATATTGCGTAACCTAGACGTGAATAAGGCTAGTGGCCCCGACGGGATACCGGCAATTGTTTTAAGGACTTATGCGCCTGAGTTGTCTCCAATCTTGACACACCTATTTCACCTTTCGTTTGAGACTGGAAAAGTACCGAATGCTTGGAAGCAAGCTAACGTGCAGCCAGTGGCGTGCCTAGGGTTTCAAAATAAGGCAAGCCCAATAAAATTTTAACCGATTTCAAAAAAAGAAAGTTCAGTTTTCGACTGAGTCTGTAGGTACCTTCGTATGTATCATCGCAATTTTCTCATAAACTGATATAGATGTCTCAATTCGTTGTTTACCAAAATTACCGAAAGAAACCATTGCACACAGGTGTTTATAGGAATTTGCGTGCCTTTTAATGGCGCCAGATATGTTATTTAAATCATTATAACCAGATGTATTCCAAACGGAATCTTCATTCGAAAAAAATAGGCAGCAAAACGAACACAACTTATTAGTGTGCGAACAGCCAACAATCCAAGTAGTTTTATACACTGATCTATTAAATTTTCGTTTATGCGATTTACTAGTCTGAGAAAAACACAGATTAGGCGTCGGTTTTAATGAAGAATTTAACTGTTTTTTCTGAGCAAAGTTTAAAGGTTTTACCTTATCTTCGCCAATCAAAACTTGAACGCATTTTAAATCCTCACAAGGTACAATTACCTCCATTGTTGTAGGTAAGTCACCAAAACAATTGTATCACTGAGAAAATCTAAGAAAACACACAAAAAACTTTAACAACATAACTTTTCAACTCTCAAGCAAATAAAACTGAAGTGAGTTGCACTCCGGTGTCAAGAACTACTTACGCAGAGTTGCAGTGTTGTCATTTAGGCAAAAAAGTCACCAGGTATATGAAAAATCTAGCTAGATGTCGCAAATTTTTTATTTTTAAGATATTGCTTGAGTATTTAATTTCGTTATTTTAAAAAGTCGCTAGTTTTTATTGTTGCTAAATCTTAAAAAAAGTCCCCAAACTCGTTAAAAATCTCCAAGATCTCACAACGTCGCTAAAACGGCAACACTGCAGAGTTGGCAAGGTGACAAGGTCACGCATACGCGCGCAACTTCATACGCATGCACGGCTTAATCTTCAATACTTATCGATTTGTAGGCGCACAAGGTTTAGAACTCGTTATACGGCACATCGCTATAAGTGCGAAAGTGACGGAGATAGTATTTGAAAGCCCGGTAAAAGCCGGTACGTGTAAGCGAGATAGCTATATGTAGACGCTGCAAATGCGAAACTCTGCGCGCGAACAATCGCGATGTGTAGTTATGTAGTAATGTGGCATAGGTAGCATACTTTGTGTTATTTTGATAAGAATTAAGCGCGCGAACTTTTAAATAGTTCGGGTTTGATATTGATTCTCTATCGAGCATTTTAGTAAGGCATGCCGGGCTTTTGGGCTTATATGAAGGTAACGCCACTGCGTGCAGCCCGTGCCCAAGAAGGGTAGTTGAGCTGACCCGTCGAATTACAGACCCATCTCGGTAACGTAAGAGTAACTCTGTAAGAGTATGGAACGCGTACTGAATCGTAAGCTCCTAGCATACCTAGAAGCGAATGATATCCTTAGCGACCGACAATACGGGTTATGCCGAAATCGGTCTACTGGGGATCTTCTAGCGTATGCCATTCACATCTGGAGTGAGACCATAGAGAAGCACGGGGAGGCACTTGCGGTCTCCCTTGATATCACGAAGGCCTTCGACAGGGTCTGCCACGATAGCCTTATTAGTAAGCTTCCTTCCTTCGGTCTGCCCGCCGGATTGTGTGATTGGATTGCAGATTTCCTGAGGGTTCGGTCTATCCGAGTGGACATAGATGGCTGCTCGTCCGGACTGCTGGATATTAATGCCGGGGTTCCTCAGGGGTCGGTGCTCTCGGCAACATTGTTCCTGCTACATATTAATGATCTGCTAAAACCCGGTACCTTTGGGTAAGCAGACGACAGCACTGTTGCTGAGAGATACGTGTCCGACGCACGAGCTGGTGGGTCGCAGATCCGGTCTCTCCGGGAGGCTATGGTTGAGCGCTTGAACTTGTCCTTACAGGCTGTCTCTGAATGGGGCGATGCCAATCTGGTCAAGTTCAATGCTGCTAAGACCCAAGCGTGTCTTTTTTCCGTTAAAAGGAGCCAGTTCCACCCAGCTCCATCTTTTCGTGGTGTAACCTTGCCGATAACCGACCGACTTGAGCTTCTTGGTGTTACGTTAACATCTACCCTCAATTTTGGCCCTTTCATAGAGGCAAAGGCTCAAGTGGCTGCCAGAAAGTTGGGGGTCCTAGCAAAGGTGAGACGGTACTTCACGCCGGAACAGCTGCTCAAGCTCTATCAAGCGCAAGTTCGATCGTGTATGGAGTACTGCTCTCATCTTTGGGACGGATCTGCCAAATACCAGCTTGATGCCCTTGAGTCAATTGAGAAACGAGCCAAGAGGATCATCGGTATTGACAGGCTCGTCGAGTCGAAGCTCCAAAGTCTTGAGCATCGACGCCGAGTTGCTGGCCTGTCGGTTTTCTATCGCTTGCATTTTGGGGAGTGTGCGACAGAATTGCATGATTTAATTCCGCCTAGCCCGTTTCATCATCGGACCACAAGACGAACGGCGATACGCCACCGGTACATAGTGGACATCGACCGACACGCACTAAACGTTTTGGGAACACATTCATAGTGCGTACAGCTAAGGAGTGGAATTCCCTGCCAGAGTCTGTGTTTCCGGATAGCTACAACCTGGGAGTCTTTACGACAAGAGTGAATAGGTTGCTTCTAGCAAACGTGCTCCATCTTCGACCGCATCATCGCTTACCATCAGGTGAGATTGTGGTCAAACGTATGCCTATATATATATAGTAAAAAAAAAAACATTGTTGTCCGAAAATAAAGAATATTATTATTATTATTTTCCGATGACATATACAACCTGTAACGGAATAAACACAATACCTCTTAAGGGATCATTGAACTCATCATTATGAACAACTTTCACTATGGAACCAACACTGAAATCGCGAAAAATAATCGACTCCCCCATACATTTCTGTGCACATAACTCGACAAAATGTACTGAACAGCTGAATTCTTTTCGCGATTTCAGGATTGGTCCCATAGTAAAAGTTGTTCATAATGATGAGTACAATGACCCCTTAAGATGTATTGCGTTTATTCTGTTACACGTTGTATGGAAACGAAAAATCTGAAAACCTGGAATTTCTAAGATTTAAATTTTTTACAATCAATCGATTTTGTTAGGTAACACTTAGCGCCTTTCTATTATAGGAGCAACTGCTTTCTTCTTCGCAAGAGAATAAGTTCCAAGGTGAAAGGTCATTTTTATCTAGGTACTTACGAATTATTTATAGAACTAAGACAACTGATAATAACACTAACTACTCCTGGAAGCGCCGGCTCAGCGTTTTGACATCATTGCTTGTAACATAAGTATGTGTTATACGAGAGAAATACATCCGTATACAATCTTGCTGCTTACATTGGCGCGGGAACGCGGGTACATGTTGAAAGATGAATAATAATAGTTTATTTACAAAAAGTAGTGATATCCCATAGAACACAAATTTGAAAAAGGGAGCCAAAGTTCAATGTTAATAGTATCCGTGATTGTCAACTTCAGCGAAAAAAGAATTGAGATCTAAATGGGCGCCAAGTTCTGTAGATAATCCTGAAATAAGTTAAATGAAAGTTCAAGATTCGACTTAGCTGACTTGGCTTCACTCCTTACAAAATCCATCCATCTTTTTTTTTGTTTTTTGGCGGTAGCTTTAAGTTGAATGCATCGCCTCAAAGGTTACTGAAACAATTAGCCACTTATTCGTGTCAATGAAAGGTGGTACCTACGTGTTCAATCTCAAAGGACTCGCAATAAAACAGAGCCTCTTCACGCCGAGGGGATACGGTAGTATTGTTTGTTTTCATAAATAAGGAGGAAATTGAGTAAATGCGAGAAACGTGTCTGTTATTTTTCATTCGAAAAATGCTGACGTAAAGCAGTGTATTTTATTTATTTAGGCAAAGTATTCATTTAGGATTTATTCACGGTTTCTTAAAGGCTAATCAACATACCTAACATTCTCAAGCTCAGTTATCTTGAATACCATTTCTCGTACTAGAAAGCGTTTAAATTCAAGTTGCAATATCGTCTCAGCGACAGTAAATAAATGTTAAAATTTTGTCAAAATCTTTGAGTAATTTGGGGTGTTTTTGACAGTTTGCAATTGCGATGCGAATACATAGGAGGTTCTAGACAAGTGACATTCTGCCAGCGGTAGCGTGGCGAAGTCGACTGTCAAAACGTCAAAATGTATGTAATTGACAGACGCTGTCGTAATATCACGTGATCAATCCCTTGTATTTTGGCATTTCGACAATCTCATTCGCTGATAGAATGGCGAGGATTGCCCTTCTGACATGTGATTCGTATGGACTTTCAAAATCTGTGAGTTCATAATTGCCAATGATATTCTAAATAATATCATTGATTATTGCTGACTGACATATTCATTCATGACTATAAAAAATCTTACCATACGCTCCCGTAGCTAATAAAGGTACCAAGTATGTTCCTATTCGCTAAAAATATGGTGCTATAGTGCTTCTTTGCAAGTTTGTCTCATCGATGTACAGAGGAATACGGAAACATTTTTAATCTAATCTAGGTACTTCATTGAGGATAAGGCTAAAGCAAACTTAATACCTATCTACTTTGACTTGGTCTGCGAAGTGCCTATGTGGAAGTTTCCGCTAGCTATATTTTAAGAGACAGGTTATTTGACGTCATCATTTATTGACGATGTTGATTAATTTCCCAGAGCATCCTTTCAGTAAACAATTTGTTAAAAATCTCATGTCACCCTTTCATTACCCGTACTTCAGTACCAAGATACACGAAAAACGGAAATGGCGGGAATTGCCCTGATCGGCTGTGTGTGCAGGAAATAATAATTGTTTTCCATAAAAGGTCGAATATCTATTGTGTTTTAATTTTAGATTCGACACCTTTCGCTGAATCACCATAAATGTTTTATAGTCATTGACTTTTACCCTGTATACCTAATTTACATTCTGAAACAGAATGCGTAAACGCCACAAATTAAAATGGAAATGTAAAAGAATACAAACACATTTCCCGTGGAACTGTTTATGACACCTTTACGTAAATTATTGCAGGAAATTACACCGATTCTGCGAAAGCAACCGAAGAGAATAGCCGAGTGAAAATCACTAGGTCATGAAAGTTTTAAATTTGTATCTCAAAAACCGGGATCTAAAATAAAATTTTAGGTTAGTCTAGGCCCCGGGTCTTAATAATATGTGTAAAAATTCAATTTAATGTGATAGAATATAATTTGATTTTTGATTTCATGACATGTTTTGTGGATTGGGAAAGGAGAAGATGTGGGTGTTGATTGATTTCTATGGGTTTATAATAGCCTGAAATAAACGAATTTTATTTATTTAACCTTTGACTATGAATTGTATAATCTATTGTTCACGGCGGTGTTTCATTTTCTGGAATGGCCTTTCAACTTAATAAGGCTTTAATTCGGTGGCACGCCGTCTGGCTCCTATAATATATGTGCTACATTACCTATTGCTTTTTAAACAATATCGATAAAGAAGTTGACAAGTTATAAAATATTATATTTATTAGTTTATTATTTAAGCATTATACATATATTTTATGATTATTATATTAAATATTTTGTATATTTTTCCGTACCTAAGTTCTATTTAAAATTGTATTTATTTGCTGTACACCTATTACAGTGTATTTCTTTTTGACCCAAAGGTTGACTGGTAGGGAATGCCTCGTTGCATTAAGTCCGCTTATGTGCCACTATTGAGGTTGAATATAAATGAATAAAATATACAAGTGAATGGGAATCGACTTCTAAGATCTAGGTAATTTAATTTAGGACAAAAGTCTCCAATTTCCCGGGAGATGCTTTCCCAAAGTAATTTTATAGGACTACAGCCTTAAATGAAAACAGTATGCTCACAAAGAGAGCCGGAAGCTGCCGCCACCAGGCAGTTTCTAAAAACTGTCTGGCTATGTAGCGGTAGCTTCCGCAAAACGTATCCAGTTAAAAATCGGCCAAGTGCGAGTCGAACTCTCACACGAAGGGTTCCATACCATAAGCCGACAAAAAAAACCCGTTTCTTGTATGGGAGTCTCTTTGATTTTAAAGAATAATGTGCAACTTTATATGGATCGTGGGCCCAGCGTTGTAGCACTTTCTTACCTACCTTAAAATGAAGATCCGAATGATCTTAACATTTTATTCTATGGCAGCAATACTCTAATGAATTAAAAAAAAGTTACAGCGGTTCCAAAAGTTCAATAATTACATTTACAATTCTAATATTATGACCTAATGGTATACCTAATTGTTTATACATGTTGCCAGTCAAAATGCGTTTTTCTTTTTTATGTGTCGCCTTGGAGTTGAAAAGTGTAGTTTATTGAATAAGTGGTGTAAAAATATTCAACTCTACATTTCGGTATTGGGATAGGTTTGTAAAAGAAAAATACCTTTAAAAATGAAACATCTTTATTCACAAAACTAAAACATAATCATGAACAATCAGCTGATAACTGTCCCATTCTCAGAATGCGAATGGTAAGGGGTTGATCCTTAATAGACTATACTAAAGAATTGTCTTAATGAGTATTATCGCTGGCGGGAGCGACATGCTTTCCAATACTAAAGTACCATATAATACTGTTGACATGGGCGCATGCTTTAACAGTCTTCATTCCTGTTAAGCTTGAGCAATAATATGCCTGGATAGGTGTCATTCCTTGAACATTGGAGTTGATCTGTATCTTGGTATAATATGTCGTATTTTACCTATTATATATTATGTCATGATAAAATACGACCTCTCATTTATTTATTATTAAAACAACGCAACAAAATTATGTATTGGCTTAATACTGTAAGGATTAATTGCTCTCTCTGCGGGATTAGGGCTCCAAGGCCTTTGCAAGAGATCTGTCTATTGGATAAAGCTAGCTCACGAAGCGAAAGACCGACTATGGCAAAACAATTTCCGTCAAATTGGAGCTTCTGAGGGAGATCGAGACATTCTATAGAAAGTTATACACGTCAATGTCTAAACCAGTTACGAATCTAGCTAACGACCCATGAGCTACATTGATCCGGCACTATACCGAGGACAAATTCCAGCTTTCCGAAAAAGCCGGATTCCGAAAAGGCTTCAGCATCGTAGAATACATACCTAAATACGCTGCGGCTGGTTACACAGAAGTAAAGCTAAAGTGTTTATATGAAATCGCAACTTATTTAGTCCGGTTTCAGGATCTGACCTCGGAGCCTATTTTTCTGCAGCGGGATGTAAGGCAGGGAGACGTAATTTCTCCGAAAGTGTTCACGGCCGTAATGGATTAGTCTTCAAGGTTTTGGATTGGAGAAGACTAAGCATAAATGTTAATGGCGACATAGACCTCCAATGATGAAGACTTACGTTCATTGTTCGATGAGCTAAGTAGAGTGGGTCTTAAAATGAACATGGAAAAAACCAAGGTCATTGTATATACCCATGTAGCACCCACTCATTCATTTCAAAATCGGAGATTCTACACTCGAAGTTGTAGACGAGTTCGTCTACCTGAGACAAACGGTCCTGTCAGGTAGCGCGACCTTCGAGATAGAGGTCAACCGTTGAATCCAACTCGGCTGGGTGGCGATCGGGAAGTTGTGCTCACATACCAGTGTCTCCAGACGAAAGTCTATGACCAGTGTGTTGCCAGTGAAGACTTATGGAACCGAAGCGGTCGCTCACAATGGGCCTTATCAAAAGGCTTAAAGTCACCCAAATAGCAATGGAGAGGGCAATGCTTGGAGTTTCTTTGCGTGATCGAATCAGGAATTATAATATCCGCAAGAGTACCAAGGTTACTCACATAGCCTGAAGGATCGCCAGACTGAAATAGCAGTGGGCAGGGCACATTGCTAGCAGAACAGATGGTCGATGTGGCTGAAAAGTTCTGCAGTGGCGACCGCGTACCTGAAGACGCAGCGTTGAAAAGCCACAAGGTGAGCCAGAGCCTCTAGACAAAGCGCCATTCTATTAGGAAATGCGATAGTCGAAATTCAAAAATGTAGGGAATCGATCGCGTGCCTGCCAGGATAGCAGAATTTGTTCGAAAGAGTTACCGCGACGCTGGAACGCAAAGGGCATTAGGAGGAACGCGGATGGGTTTTAGTCAGTAAGAGTCTGACACTCCCTTCTGCTCCGCCCAGAGCGGGAAGAGTCATTTGATGATTTCCATAAAAAAAAGAAAAAAAGGGAATTGATCGCGTGACATTTCGACAGCGATTGACAATCCCATACATTTTTGACGTTTCGACAATCGCCTTCGCTACGCTACCGCTCACATTATGCCACTTGTCTAGAACATCTGGTGAGGGTCTCAGGTACCCGAGCGAACTGCCTCCGTGGTCGAGTGGTTTAGGCGTCTGCCTTGTGACCCGGTGGTCGTGGGTTCGATTCCCACGGGGAGAAACATACTTTGTAAAGTTGTTTTCCAGTTTGGCTAGGACATTGCAGGCTTGAATCACCTGATTGTCTGATAAAAAGATGATTCCGTGCTTCGGAAGGCACGTATAAGCCGGAGGTCCCGGCCGCCAAATGGCGGTCGTCAAATAAACCATGTCAGAGGCCCTTGAGGCGGTTTAGAAACTCTGACACTAGGGTTTGTGGGGTCGTTAAACCTTACTGCCCTCACGATAAGAAGAAGAAGCCGAGTGAGACGCACAGGACCAGTTCTTGTGGCGATACTCAGGGGAGGGCTATGTCCAGCAGTGGACGTCTGCAGGCTGATATGATGATGATGATCATTAGGTCATAATATTAGCATTTGTAAGTGTAATTATTGGCCTTTTGTAACCGCTGTAACTTTTTTTTTTAATCATTAGAGTAATGCTGTCATAGAATAAAATGTTGAGATAATTCGGATCTTCATTTTAAGATAGGTAAGAAAGTGCTACAACGCTGGGCCCATTCTTCTTTATTTTTATTGTGTGTTTTTATGCGGCAATAAAATACACACTATCTTAAAATTTCAACAAGCTACCTATTATAGTTCTTGAGATACAGCTCGCTGACAGACTGACGGACAGACGGACGGTAGGGTCCCGTTGGTTACCCTTCGGGAACGGAACGTAAAAGTAAACCGCCTTTATATAAAACTATGGTCTTATGTTCTTGCAAAGTAATACGAGTTGTTCTTATAGTAAAGAAATTTTCATAAGTATCTCTGTCTAGACTAGGTACTGTGACGCTGTAGACTAAAACGAGAGAAGAGCTTTCTAAGAACATACTTCTGTTATTTATTAAAATAGTTTGCGGCCTTAATACTTATTCCTAATAGTACTTGGGTTTCTACTAATTGGTCCTACGAGAAGGATTTTCAGTGTTCCACTCCTTGAACTCGTTGAGACGCTTATGTAAAGATTTTGTATGTAGGTAGGTACATTCAAAACCTAAGCAACTGGTTTTCATTAAATGCCTACGTAGGTTAATAGGTATGGAGATCTAAAACCTGAAAGCCGGTTGGGAATTGAACAGTAATAAGCTGAGTATAAATATCCAATACCTATTTAATAGAAATTTAAATCAAACACGATAACCATTAAAAGATGCTTGGGTTTTTAGTATAGCATTATTTATTCAGAATAAGAGGCACCTTTAGGTACTTTAATCTAGGAAAAACTTTTTAGGTACCCCTTTTTACGCAAATTACGCAGACGGAGGAGTACCTATGTTTGGGACAGTTTAAATTTATATGGAGAAAGAGAAAGCTAATATTGTTTTTATTATAATGCTTAAAAATACAAAAAAAATAATAATAAAAAAATACAATAGGTAAATTAATAAATAAATATGGTCGAATTGCAATCACTGGGCGAACACTAGTTTGCTCAATTATTTAGTAAAATTTCTCCGCAAAACTTCCCTAAGCGAAAATACAACAAGATCGAAAAATATCCCAAAGTCTTTACTTCCACACGAATATCTTTCGAAGATATCAATATTTTCGTTCATTTACTTTGAATGTTTCTTTGACTTGTAAAGTGCGAAATTATGGCATTGTTAAGCATGATGTTCTGTCACTGTAGCAACTTTTATTGCAGAAGTTTTTATTTTGAATATTTTTCTTGACCAAACTTGAAGAAAGTCTTCTTTCTGTGGATATTACGCAGAGTTTCATGTTGACATAAAAAAAATGCTTGAGAGCATCATGCTTTACATCATGTTTTAAATTGGGCAAATTTAAATGGTAAAACATGATCGTTTTTGTTAAATAACAATAAAACTTCGGTCAGAACCAGCAGCGAGCGTGTCAATGAATAGATGCCACTCAAGCCAAGTGTTTAGTGTAGTGGAGTGGAGGCAAACCTGTAGCCTTCTACCACATCTACATATGTATGTGTTTGTGAGTCAAGTGCACCTCTTGACTTGATAAAAAACCGCTCGAGTGTGCGTTCAGCCGCTGAAGTAGGTACGAACTTACCAATACGTACCTATGTTTTAAATTTTACGGAGGTACCTACTAACATTGTTATTAGGAAAATTTTAATGAAAAGCTTTTTAGTATCTGAACGTGGTACCTCCGTAAAATTTATTGCCATATAAGAAATCTTTTGCAGCTGAGTATTATTTATTTGGGTACTACCAATATCCTAACCAGACAAGGGTAGCCGTCTTGAGTCCTAAAGACATGTGTTTTCTTCCATATTAAAGTAGGCTACTCGCAAGGAGTTCGTTATGTATTTCGAGCAGGTTTCGGACCGCAATAAAAATAGCAATCAATCGTATGTCCCTTACATATTCACTGAACAGTTAACTTTTCAATTTCGTTGCAAACGTGCTTAATTATTCCGCAATATGGATTGTTGACTGCAATTTGTGTTAACACCAAATATATTGAATTGTTCATATTTGTTTTTCCTGATGGCTATTTTTGGGTCTATTCGGTTTGCGTGTTTTCAACAAGTTCTGTTAATTTACTTCAATTAAGTAAGTAATTAGAAAAATGCCTATAATAAATTCTTATATGAACCGTGGTGTAGGTTCAAGGCGACTTTTATAATTAGAAGGAAAATATCACAGGCTTTGCTTTATAAAGTTTCGATATACGATACACAAGGTACTTCGTCGTTCTCGCGATGTAACGCTGTGTTAGTTAGTATCCGTAGGTTGGTACGGCAGCTTAATGATGTCGCCATGTTGCCGCTATTTCCAGCACTGCTCTTTTTATAAAGGCATCGCTATAGAATAAAACTTTTCAAATTGAATAAAATGGGAATGCACTTAATTAAATGTACCTATTTCTTAACTGTATGAACCTTATTTCATAAACCTCAAGATATTAACCCTGCCTGCTCTATATATCTACGCGGCCTTAATTTTAGTTAAATCTAAAATCAGTAGCTATGACACATTAAGAAGCAGTAGACTTAAAAATACATTACGCAATAAAACAGCCCACACTGCAGTTTACAGTAATAGTATATTTTGTATGGGCATAAAAATATATAATAAGCTACCCAGAGACATTGAGAACCTACAGTCAATTGGTATTTTTAAAAGAAAGCTGAAAGACTTCCTGATAAATAAGGCGTATTATTCTATAAAAGAATTTTTCGAAGACAAATAATCTACACTTATTAATTATATTATTATAAAGAGGAAAGATTTGTTTGTTTGTTTGAATTGAATAGGCTCCGAAACTACTGGACCGATTTGAAAAATTCTTTTAGCATTGGATAGCTACATTATCAGGGAGTAACATAGGCTATATTTTATCCCCGTAGTCCCACGGGAACGGGAACTACGCGGGTGAAACCGCGTGACGTCCACTAGTTATACATAAGATAAAAGAGATGTAATACTAAGTATAATGGGATATATGTAAATAATACAAAATAATGAGAAAATGTAATATTTATGAAAAATGTTGATTAATATACTATTACGTAAGTTATCCATAATATTCAATGAAGAAATATATGTTTCAATTTGAATTGCAATGCCTAAACAGGCAACTAAGTTATAAGAATCTTCCTATTTTTGTTAACATCTGTCCTGTACCTACCCAACACTTAGTTCGCAATAAAGAATGTTGACTTTGACTTTGACTTCGATTTTGGTGTAAAGGGCCGTAGATAGTAAACCGCTGGAAAATTATGTCTCATTTTTCGGTTACAAAATTTATTGTCATGGTCAAGTAATCAAGGCCACGAAAAGCTCTTATCAATGACGACATTTACAAGGAAGAGAAGCCGACGATTAGTTACCCAGACATAACAAATGCCCGAAGGAAAAAGTAAAACTTGAACTGAATGATACAGATGGACACTAAACTTACAAGCAGCACCTAATATGTAGGCATCTCCTTATGGGCGTCGGGAATCGCAGAGTGATTCCCGGCCACCGTAGGCGCAGGTCTGCGGACGGCGAGCGTTGGGTGGCTCGTCATCCGATCAGGACCACGCCCAGGTCGACGGCGCGCTGTGTTCCACGCGCACCTCAAAGAGATGTCAGCAAAGTAGACGGGGCCCGGTAGGGCCAGTGCCTGCCGGGGTTGCGGAATCTGTTCGAAAGAGCCGCCGCGGCCCTGGAACACAAAGGGCATTAGGAGGAGCACGGATGGGTTTTAGTCAGTAAGAGTCTGACACTCCCTTCTGCTTCACCCAGAGCGGGAGGGGTCATTTGATGATTCCCATCCATAAAAAAAAAAAAAAAAAAAAAAAAAAAAAAAAAAAAAAAAAAGGCATCTCCTTATGGCTCATCTGATGTAAAGTTACAAAATCGCAGATCAGACACGGTCTACTAGCCTACGTGCACTTTTCTAGTGGGAAAATATGTTAAGTTAAGAAAGAATTTGTGTAATCGGATATTTCTAGAGATTAAATTTTACAAACATAAAATATTATCGTTTCAGCACAGGTACACTACTATGTTCCGAACCGTGTATTTTCCGAGATCAGAAGTTGCTTATGGCAATCAGCCACATTGTAGCTTTATAACAGTGATTTTTTTCCTTCTAATCGGATCAGTACCTTCGATAGTTATTCCCAGAAGGCGACACTAAATCTAAAGTTATTATGTTGGGGAAAACCGAAAGTTATGTCTGTTTAGGGTAATTTACGAACAGTCTAAGGTTGTATTTGTTTAGATGAGTATAGATTATGTTTTCATCTTACTTTCTACCAGTCTTTTTATTTTCTGCTGTTTAGTGGGTCTTGAGTGTAATGAGCAAATTAACGATGGTCCGTTCTCACCCGAATAATGAACCTCGTAATGAGGGCAGCGGATACGGTCAGCGAAAATGTTACCAACTTGCGCTTCAGTGCCTAAACCAACACGGAACTAAGATTTCTTCGTAATACGTATACTGTTTACGGAAAGTCTGATAACCCATCTTGTCAAGGGTATCGTGTTACCCAGTTACGTACTAACGTAAGTATGTACTAGGTTGGGGAAAATGTGATAGTCAGTTAGGCAGTCGCTCCATTTACAATTCTGGTCGCTCGAAATAGGAAACGCGGGCGGACAGACTTTGTATGTAAAAACTGGCCAAGTGCGAGTCGGACTCGCATGCAAAGGGTTCCGAACGAATTTATTTTTTTTAACATGTTATTTTAACACTAGGGCCTTCTAATAGGTTTTCCTGTAATCTTTAGGTAAAGATCTATTATCTTCATTTTTTTCAAAATTTTTGGCTCAGTAATTTCGGAGATAAGGGGGGGGGAATGGTCATTTTTCGTCTAATTTCTTGAATAACTTCAAAACCATTTATTTTAAAATTATGAAAAAAATATAATTAAAACCCTTACAGTAAGCCCTTTGATTTGATATGTCACACGATATTGTTAAAAAAACTTTCTTTTTTAATTTTCTAGTTTGACCCCCAAAAGTGACCCCCATACTAAAAATTTAATAAATTATGTAATGCGTCCGTGTTTGGGTCATAGAAGTCCATATGTGTACCAAATTTCAACAGAATCGGTCCAGTGGATCCGGAGAAAACTGGCTGTGACAGACGGACAGACAGACAGACAGACAGACAGACAGACAGACACCCGAGTGATCCTATAAGGGTTCCTTTTTTTTTTCGGAACCCTAAAAGTTATAATTCGAGGTCTGGCTCTCGCCTGTTTCCTCCTCCAATATTGGACCGATTTAAAAGTCATTTAATAAACTGAATACGAAGGATATATACCGATAAGACTGGAATCCAACCCGAATTTATTAAGGAAATGGCTAGGAAAATTATGATGATGACCATTTGTATACCAAAGAGATAAAAAAATATGTCTGTTATTCGTATTTAATAAATTTTGTGCTACTTGGATTGCCACCAAAATAATTTACGGCTTCAGCTTTGGTAGGTCACGTATATAGTAGCCAGAGGGAGAATAAACATTATATTCCTACAAGGCTTTTATTAAATTTGTAATAGTGCCTGCCTTGATATCGTTGCTAAAATAGTTTTAGTAAAATAATTGAAGGAAGGGAGGGAAATTAATTAAAATGTATTACAACACAGACATAGGTTAATTTTTATAATTTTATTTTAGGGCCGAGTTAGATTTATAAACGGAGTTAGGTAATGGAAGAATATGGGTTTCGGGTCGTAAAGATAATAAAAAAGAAATGATTTAATACTGAAATTGGTTCGCCTACATGAATATATTTCTTCTGAACAACTTCGTTTTTGTCGAAAAACCAGTGCTTACGAATAATGTTACATGTTATTATAAAATCACAGACTTCATAGGTCTTCCTGTAATCCGTTTGTAAAGCAATATTATAGGATTTTTTAGAGTTACGTAGTCAACAAGGAACCCTTATAGTTTCGCAATATCCGTCTATCTGTCTGTCCGCGGTTTAGCTCAGAGACGCTAGCACTAGAAAGTTGGAATTTGGTATAGGTAGGTATACTTACCTCCATTAATCACGCTGAAAAAGAGGTAAAACAAATTCTATAGAAATAAAACAAACACTTAATGTTAAGTGAAGCTCGCCATAATACATAGTTGAAAACTGCTAGGTACCGAAACGAATCCGCCACTTTTGAGATTAGCGCAGACAAACTTTCTAAAAACTATGATTTGGGTTCTAGTGCGTTAATAGACCCCCAATCATATCATCATCAATCATATCAATCAATTTTTTTCTCAAATATCTTGCATGTACAGACCGTTTACAGTTTTATTATATATATGTGAGTATAAATTTTCTATTACAAAAAAAGTCCCCCATATTAAAAAAGTATTTATTCTTTGGATTATCTTAGACCATATTAACGTGACTGAATCGATCCAGTTGAATCGGAGATAAATGCAGGGGCGTATTTACCCTAGGGCCAAGGGGGCCATGGCCAGGGGCGGCAGGCTGCGAGGGCCTTCTCTGGGTGTCTTTTATTTCCAAGCTTAACACACAATTATATTTTACAATAACTATAACATTTTGACGACACGGTTGGCGCAGTGGTTGAGCGATCGGCTGCTGCGCTGCTTGTCGTGGGTTCGATTCCCGCACGGAACAAATATTTGTATAGCCTACAGATAGTTGTTCCGAGTCTGGCTGTTTGTGTTTGTGAGTTTGTATGTTTGTGAACGCACCCACGATACAGGAGAAATTCCTAGTGTGGGGCAACGTTTTAAATAAAACAAAAAAAAACATTAAATATTTTAAATTTTATTTAAATTAAAAACAAACTAACGCTTCGAACCCAAAACCCAACCAATTGTTTTGACTACCGTCATTAACTACCTACATAATATTTGCGTTCAAGAATTATAATACATTTATTTTAACTAAAATGTGAACCCCGCACGCATGTAGATCAGCTTTCTTTAATCCTGCGATTTGTTAAAGGCAATGGCGATCCAGTTGAACTATTTATATGTTTTTTACCTAACACTTGCCACAAAGGAGGGGATATGTAGCTGAGCGTAACGGAGATTTTCAAAACTCTGAATATTAACACAAACAATTACTGAGGTCAATCCTATAACAATGCTAGTAACATGTCTGGCCAGTATAATAGTCTCCAGGCCAAGCTAAAAGAAAAATGCCAATATGCGACATACGTGCCTTGCGCGGCACATTCGTTAAGCCTCGTCGGCACATCGGCAGCTGAATGTTGCTTAGAAGTTACAGTTTTTCAGGTTGCTGCAGAATCTGTACGTATTTTTTTACAGCGTCAACGCAGCGCGCAAAACTTCTGCAAGATTTCTTGACGGCGCGTCCGAATATGTAACTTTGAAAAGCTTATCCCAGACGAGATGGTCAGCTAGGGACGATGCTTGTTCCAGTCTTAACAAAGACTGGAATCAAATAGTAGCTCTTGAAGCCATAAAAAGTGACTCTGGCAACCAAACGGCTTTGGTCAGAAATGAAGCTGCAGGATTGTTTAAGCAGTTGTATTCCCTGGAAACGACCATCTTATTAGAATTTTGGGGAGCTATTTTGAAGCAATTAAATATAGCTTTAAAAGTTTTGACTCGGACCTGGAGGTCATTTCTAACCTTTATGACTCTTTAATTAATTACATTTAAAATTAAAGATAATGTTTTGACGATTTCCACTTCCACACAAGTGACCACTTTCGAGTAAATACCTTTTTCCTAATTTGTGATCAGTTGTTGGGCGACTTGAGGAGGCGTAAAACGTAATATGACACATTGACCGCCAATTTTACCTTCTTAGGTAAAATAGATACAATGTCTGAGAAGTTAGAAGACCTTCAAAATTTATAGGTACCCGTTAGATCTCGCAGTAGACCTACACGACGAATGTGTTCTATTGAAACACTTCTTGACAGCCTATGAAAATAAAATAAGTCTGAGGCAACTTAGCTTATTCATAAAAATAAGGACATAAAAGAAGCTTTCCCGCATCTAGAGATAACATTACGCATTTTTCTTTACACCGCAGTGACGAATTGCAGTGCAGAACGTTCGTTGTCTGTAGGTACTCAAAAGGATAAAGAATTATATACATTCCACTATAAGCGAAGAACGCTTAAACAGCTTGGCTGTTCTGAACAAAGGCCATACAAACGCTATTAGTTATGACAGCGTCATTGACGGTTTTGTCAACCAATTTATACACAGATTTTTATAAAATAAATACCTATTATAATGAATAATGGATGGATGCGGGACGCGCAGGACGGGTCGTTGTGGCGAAGCTTGGGGGAGGCCTATGTCCAGCAGTGGACGTCTTTCGGCTGATATGATAATGATGATGATGATAGTGAATAAATGGTTAATTTTTAGTCTTTGTTTCCATGGAAGATGGGTAGCCTTTAGTGTGGGACGCTACTGGTGTCAATACTCTTTCGCCATCCCATCTTCCTAGCTCGTCATGCTGTGCTGGTACTGCCGCTGCGGCTGCTGAGAACCTCAAGCGGCGGAAATATAACAACCTTGTTGGCAATTATATTTTTGAGCCGTTTGGGGTTGAAACTCTTGGACTGTGGGGTCCGAGTGCTCATGTCTTATTTAAAGATCTTTCTAATCGCTTAGTTGATACTTCGCGTGACTCAAGGGCTGGCTTTTACCTCGGACAGAGGATAAGCGTTGTCATACAACGTGGCAATGCCGCCAGTCTTTTGGGCTCACTTCCAGTGGACAGCGATGCGGACGATTTTTTTGATGCCTTATTTTAGTTAGGATTTTTTTTATTTTAAGTGTATATATTTAGTTTTAACAAATAAAAAAAAATATTCTTAAGTTTTTTTATTTATTATTTCACACCACATAGCAGATTTTTTTTTTCTTAAATGAATGGGGCGGCAAAGCTAACTGGCCCGGGCGCCAAATCTTTAAATACGCCTCTGGCTAAACGGCTGTGACAGAAAGAAGGAAACAGATACAGGAGTGATTCTTTAAGGGTTCCGCTTTATCGCTCTTACGTACGGTACCCTAAAACAGCACATTTCTTGTTTTTACAACTAAGTGTGAAAATTGAAAACGAAAATGTTTCTGGTAATAAAAGATAAAATATGACTTTAGTTGAAAGTGTTTTACGTTATTTTACCTGGTACGTGACTGCGGAATGTTAAATAAAAATTCCTACCTGTTTCTCGAAATAGCTTTTATTTTAAGGATGGGAAGAATTTTTTTAGTAATGAACATATCATTATATGCAGGAAATTTGTTTGAAATTGGAGCATAAGGTACGTTTTTAACAAAAATGGAACGGAAAGGAGATGTCTCAAACAACCAATAGGTTTGCATTATTTTCAAAATGTCTTAGTAAAGCTTGGCACAATACAATATTGGTACCTATTGATTGTTGACGACACCTTTCCTCTCATCTTCTCTTTGGTAGGAACCAGCCTTAAAGCAGGTATTCAAATAAACTTCTCAAGTAGGATACGGTGCCGCAGAGAGTATCATGAGTACCTGTCATTATAATGTTTTCGAGTGGCTGAAAAACCCTCCAAAGAAATCAAGAATTTGATAAAATGTAGTACAGCATCCTAGAATTGGATTCCTGCCAGCTGGGCAGTTTTTCACGACGTTGTAAAGTTATTTCCCCTACATTTATTTAGTAGGGTTCAGTACTAAAATGTAATACCGGAATGGCTGATAAGAGTAGGGTATGCCTGTTTCTACTGGCAAGGCTGATGATACCAACCTATGTTCAAGCAGTTTATGACCTGTCAACCGCGGAATATAGATTGGTATACCTGTCTATACATAAAATAATATTAAGTCTTCACCTATGAAGTTGCCGTTTTTGAACTGTCAAAACTTTGGTATGACTAGTCATTTTAAATATTTTATTTAAGTAATAAAATAACAATTATAATAACTAAAATTAACAAATACCTACACTAAACTTACAACAAACTAAATTTTAAATTTAAATAAAGTTTGCTCGTTTTTCCTTTTTTGAAATCAGTTTTTAATTTGCTTGTTTGGGTTATGTTTTTCTGTAATATCCACAAAATTAACTTTTTGTACGAAATCTAGAAAAAATCGTGCTATTTTTACGGCACGCAATATCAATGACGTATATTAGCACCGCTAACGATTGCACTGTGATTTACCGGTATATTACTGAAAAAATAAAAGACAAAAACAAAAAATAATACTGGTTTTGAAAAAGGAGAAAAGACGTTTAAAAATTAGTATAATATCTATTAGTATAGTAGTCTGCTGGGCATATTATACTAATTTTTAAACGTCTTCATTTGCATCTCAGTCACAATCTGTCAAAAAAAACTCTGTTTAGAAGAGATGGCTTTATTTAAATTCCAATTTCCAAGCCCAGCGTTGGGCTTGGAAATTGGAATTTAAATAGTTATTTTATGATTCATTAAAACGTATAAAAAAGCTGAGGAAAACGCGAGTAAAGCTCGTACATTGAATCAATCGGGTCGACGCGTAAGGTTCCGCACCGTTAAGAAATACAGCTTTGAACAGCGATAACTTCGGTTAACCGAAGTTATCGCTGTTCAAAGTCCCCAAAAAAACGGCAACTTCATAGGTAAAGTAAATACCAAATACTTAAAAACTAAGTATGGAATAAAACTAATGCCGAAACCGTTTAAGTTGTTGTCAAAATTAAACCCATGTGTTAAACCCATGCATGACATCTTGTAAGACGACATATTCAGAAATGTACGGAAAGGAGTCCTTTATTATTATTTGTCGCTGTACCTAATTGTTTTACATTTTTATAATTTTAACCAGTTAGTGTAGACATGTAACTACATAAAAATAGCATACAATCGAAAATCCAATAAATATCATATGTATTTCTTAACGGTGCGGAACCTTACGCGTCGACCCGATTGATTCAATCTACGAGCTTTACTCGCGTTTTCCTCAGCTTTTTTATACGTTTTAATGAATCATAAAATAACTCCTTAGAACGCCTTAAACCCTCAATAGCCCATTACATCTTCCATTGTTAGTCTTTATGAACTTTTCAAGATGTGACATCTGTTCAGCTTGTAAAGAGTCACAGAGAATAATTTGTAAAAACATCTTCAATACTTCGTTAGCTTGTGACCTTGTTTCAGGGAATGTCTATTTTTAAATATTACGGTTATCTGTTTATAATAAACGTTTACACAATAACAGAAAAAGCTATTAAACTATAAAATGGGCACAGGCATTTATGTAACACGTACCTAACTATGTTAGTTTCGCGGAAAATATGTTTTGGAATGCCCGTTCGTTGTGTTCGTCATTGTTTTTGATTGGCAACCAGCAGCGTGAAATATTCAAAACCACACGTGTATAAATTCGAGGTATTGTTAATTTATTTTATTACCTATGCACACACAGAGAAACAGAGTAATAAATAACATTATTAACATGAGTACATAGAAATTTATTTCTAAAGTATTTTTTCAGCAGACCTGCGAAAAGAGAAATGTATCTGGACAATAGTTTGCGTGTGTTATTTCCATAAATATAATATTTATATGGTTATTTCGGTAATTTCTACCTTCAATTACGATAACTACTTATTTGTTGGCAGCTATAAGCATTTTTATTAAAATTTCCTAAGTCGTCGGTGAACAATTTCCATCGCCGTTTAATTGGCGGCCTAGACTTTTCATTAAACGGCGCCATTTAATCAACAGCCTGTCATCTCGTCATTTCATGGTTAGCTAGGCAAATGACTTAATTCAGTATTGTTTAACGACTTGCTTAGCCAAGTAGCGGAACATCGGGCACAGAGAGCTTAGAACACCCCGACCGATAGATTGGGTTCGATTGGTATTACGGGAGCTTGAGTGAGCGAGCGAGCCAGCGAACTTATCTCCCGTCATGCCATTCATGTTAGGTTCCTTTTCATCAAGGTTAGAATGTTGAAATTAATTGTTGTTGGAATCTAAAATTCCTAAAATAAAATATTTCATATACCTATTTTCGTCACACGATTACCCTATTCTATGAATGACCTAATCTGCCAGCCCCTTCATTAAATGTTATATTAAATGCATTAAATGGATGTTGGTCAGGCCGCTGGTTAAATGGGGTAGTTCAATGAAAAGGCTAGGCAGGGAATTGAACGGCTAACTAAGCGAGTTGGCTGCGACATATCCACCAACTCTGTAAAAAAGATTCATAAATAAATCCATCAAGATGCGATCTAAAATTCAGTTAAGTCCCGTTGAAAGGTTACAGATAGAAGTCTAATAAAGTTACAAATAAAACACAGCTTTCCTTTATATTTCCCAAGCTTTTCCTTTTATTTCTGACCTCGTATTTCTTCAACTAAATGCTATCAAGTTCAATTCCCTGGGTTTGCCAATCTCCAGGGGGATTTGGCAGTGAAGCGGATTATGATGACCGCTTGCCTGTTGCCTGAAGCCGAAAATAAATAATTCTTTGTCTTTGGGTAATAATAACTCTTGGCTATATAAAATGTAGTTTGTGCAGTCGTCGCTTACGATCAAATATAAAAAAAAACTTACTGTCTGGTTTTGAAAGGGCACCGAACAGAAAGGTATGTACCTAATTTACTATTTTCTGAAAAGACAAAAATATTCACGTAGTTATTTCATGTGGGCCATAAGTTCAGCTTACCCATTTCACAATTTCTCTTCTTGTAATATATTCACCCACAGGTGTTCTTTTTAGATAAAAATATTTCTTTGAGAGATGTAAGTGAGAACGGATCATCCAATTGATATAAAAATCTTCTCGATCGTAAAACCCGGATTAGTGTCGAGATTGTCATAGATATAAAATCTTAATAGGAGAAGCCCTGTGGAATCCCTAAAGAGTAATAAAAAACGCGCCGTATATAAACTGTCTATTTTCGCCGAGCAATTCTATTGATGATGTTATTTTGGTAGCGTAGTACGGCAATGGAACGGTAATTTTTCATGAGGAATCTCAAACTCGTTGTGTGGCTTTTCCTATCTTTTGCAGAATGAGCGTATATAACGTTGTTTCAATTCAGATTTTGGTTTATTTACTTTTCCGTTACGAACATCCTGCTATAGGAAATTCATTCAGACAGAGTACCTGAACACACGCTGTGATTTTTTTTTCTTTCACATTACCTCCTAAATATTAATTTGCAAAGGGTCGTTGCGCCCAACGAAATATATCATAAACACGATGAAGATATTTTATTACCGTACGAATACCGGAAAGTTCTATTTTATTTGCGAAAGGAAATATTAAAACGAGCTGGAAGTTAAGAATTCAAAACAGAATCTGATGAAACCCAGACGTTTGTAATGAAGTGTTTCTTTTTGTAAGCTTGTTATTTATTACTTCGCATTTATAGCAACCGCTCGCTCTGACTACGGCTGTTTTCGTTTAAGGTAAAATTCTTAAGAATCCTAAATTGTATATATGTATAATTCTTTGCTACCAATGGTTGCTAAGCTATCGAAACAACAAAATGAAAATTTATTAGTACACAAAGGAAAAAAGTAAAGTAAGAGATTGGGAAAACATAGAAGAAAATACAACAATGGCAGGAAAAGAATGGTACCAATAATGATTTAAATTCTCGGAACAATATCTCCACAATAGATCAATAAAGATTGTCGCGATGGCTCTACATAATCTTCATGAGTTGGGTCGGATATAACTCAAACTTTTATGACATTTGAATCCGTGATACATAGGGTACATACCATTACAACTTAACTCTTTAAGGTCGGGTACGGAAGTTTGACATCGTGGGCCCAAAGTTTTAGAAGAACCGTTGTACTATGGATATCTCTTGTACCCTAAGTTCAACTAGTTTTGTAACATACAGTTTCCGATGTAATCCTATCAGCCGTTGTGCTTGTGCCCGTGCAATCGTAATCCTGGCAGATGGGCTGTTCCGCCAATAAATGCTGATACAATACTGACGCAACAAGATTTCAATGCTGTTCCAGTTTATTGTATTAGATGAAAAGACAAACCCGTTGTTATATAAAATGTATTCCATGAAGGCTATACAAGCTATAAAATTTACACTGATTTCATGTTCACCTTCTTAGTACATCTTTAGAGCCATAAGTATCTTCGGATTAAACAAACACGTCTTAGAAAAATGTGTTGGAAAAGACAACAAAAATAACCTCCATGTGGTATAATTACTGTAAATACTAGGATACGGTTGTTTATTTATTTACGATAACGGTTAAATTCTAGCTCGATTTTGCATGTTTGTTATGAATACAGGTGCCGTATTTTTAAAATTGTGTATTTTCTTTTCTTTTATCGTCTCGGCAAATTCTTTAAGTTGTTAAACTTTTCCTTTCGGTATTGTTTCAGAAGATGGCTGACGAACCGCGCGGTTTAGTGAAGAATGAGCCATGATTGACACGTCAACAGAAAATATGTACGGTATCAAGTTATTCGTAACCAAGGATTTTAAGGAGAATAATGTATGGGGGGCCGTTAATAAGACGGAGGCGGTAGACGCGGGCGCTGTCAATGTGTCGAGAGTGAACCAGACAATATACTCGCTCAGCGATGACGAGTACATATTCGACAGAACGGATGTTCGAGCCATTTTCATTACGCTGTATACGATCGTGTTCTGTTGCTGTTTCTTCGGTAAGTAAAAAAATAATATTTAAATCCTGTTTAACATTCAATCTTTGATGTTATAGTTAGGCATGTATATCTGTGAATCATGTTGTTATGTTTTGAGACTAAGATTGTAAGTTCTTGAGCCTAAATTCAGACGGTTAGAAAACTAAATCCCTAGGGAAAATAGTTTGATGTTTCATAAATATATACTTTACTGAAATAAAATAGTAATTTGTAAAGTAGAAGCATACTTGCAAACAGAATACTTAATTGAAAGTAAAACACTCGTTGTACACGGAAAATACTGTAGATAGAGGCTCATGTATGTGTGTACATGAGCTTGTATCGTACCCTTTTATCGATAAGTTGAGTCAGCACCATATACACCCTTGTCTCGAAGTATCTCGGGTTCTATAGGGCACCTCGTTATTTGAAAATTGATTGTAATCTACCCCGTACACATACATCTTCAATTTCAACGTGAACAAGAAATCTAATTAAAAGTTTCTTGAACATGTTAATGAAACATTATCTTACATTTTCGGCTTCGGAAATACGTGTTTATTTCACATGAAATCTTGATTTAGAGGGTATTCTTAAAAAGTCGTTTTTTTCATATCCAAGGAACGTTCATTCAAATGAAAAGTTTGCGGGCCGTATATTTCCGGTGATTTCTCGCCTCTGCAGATTTTCTCCAAGTCAGAGAACAAGAAATTTTCTCATTTTGCGTTTTGTAATTAATTACTTTTTAAATGCTTAGGGATTTGGAATTCTGGACGTTTCTTCTAACCTTTGTTAATGCAGAAGATTTTTGAATAAAGCTGCTTTAGACTGACGGGCCTATTTTCGAAGATAAAACTAAAAGGGTTTTAAATTTAACTATAAAGCGTACATTTACTGGATTTGAAGGTATTTTAATTCAGAAGGTTAAGTAATTTGTGTCCTACACAGTGCACACACATTAGCAGTGTAAGCTTCATAACTCATACGGCCAGTCGGCCACCCGTACCAGTACAAACGAAGTAAACACTCATCAATTATGTCCATATACATTGACATCATTAACATATCGAATATACCAATTCCCTGTAATAACATATTCTCAAATATCGAGTAAATACGTACGTATGTACTTGCTTTGTAACGATTAAATGAGACATCTGTGCCGGCAGATCTGTTTGATAGATAAGTAGCTAGTAAAATACACGAGGTACTCGAGCCAGGCTTGTTATTATGAGGAATATATTAGAATTTATTTATAGAATATGAATAATTATGTAAGAACTAGCTTTTGCCTGCGACTTCGTATGAGTATATTCCTCTTTTTCCCGTTCCTGTAAGAATTTCGAGAAATCCTCTCTTAGTGCTCCCCTATAGAGTGTAGGGAAGCTACATGCCAAATTTCAGCTTTTTACGAAGAAATTTCGGCTGTGCATTGCCTGTAGTCACTCAGTCAGTAACGGTTTTTTTTTGTGTATATTGATATAGTGTTCTAAACTTTATTGATACCAAAAGGTTTAATGCCAGATATAGACGGCCTATTTATGATAGCTCTATAGTATACACCTGGACCAAGATCAACGGGATTTAATCAGAAAGCAAAGCTCGAATTGGTTAATAAATATCTTATTGCGAAATGAACTGGTATTCTCCAAAATGTTTACGGTGTTCATAATTCTTAAATGAAACGAGACTACTTGCCCAGAACCGTTTGCTTTTATATATAAAATGGGTATGACGCTTAGTGGGAGCCAGTTCTTATAACTCACTGTCCAAAAGTAGCATTTTACCTCGAAAGAAAAAATGAGTCAACAGAAAGGAAAAATCGCGAGCATTGCCTACGTGTGGGTTTGTCTTAAAACATTTCATGAAGGCTCGTATCTCATAAAGATGATGTACAGCTTTTTCCTCAACGGCTATTGTGGGTTGAAATTGTTTTTTACTACTTATAATTCTGGCGTTTAGTATGAAATTGACGAGGGAGTAAAAGTTTTCAATAACGCAAGCGTGACTTCTATAAGTTGGGTAATAAATTAGGCAATTTCGTATTCAGTAACGTCGGTAGACGCAGTTGTACAAAGTTTTGCTGAAAATCGTAGAAATTTAGTTTTTTTTTATTTATCATAGTAATCATCTTTATTGGTCGGAAGAATTTAATAGCAAAATGCGCTCTTTGTGTCGTGGATTGGTACTAATACGTTGTGGTTAAAATGTAAATATGTTCTATGGGACCACTGGGTGTTTCCAAATCAAAAGATTTTTTATTGTGTTTATTTATTCAAAAATTTATACTTGTAATATTAGGGCTGATTAAACGGTGTTGCTCAATGAAAAGGCCAAGCAGTCTATTAAACACGGCTGATTAGGCTGTGACAGGTACAGAATATTATGAAAAAAAAAGGAAGTAGTGTTATCTGTTTAAAAACTATATCAAAATTTTAAAGATACTCTCTACCTTGGTCGTATTTTTAAGCACAGCCATTTTAAAATTTAAATACTTTTGAGCATAGTTTCGAAAGATGATGATTTTGAGATACTTGCTAAAAATGCGTAGAACCGAACCCTAAACAAAGAAGGTTAAATAGGTACTAAAGGCACCCGGTCAATTTCAATAACGATTTTAATAAAAATATTTTATTTTAATCACTGTTTGCTCTACGAACTTCGGCCTTAAAGGCGCTATTACAAAATCGAACGCTTCGCCCGGACTAAAGCTACAGACGCTACGCGTTTTCCGACATTTAAAGTGATTGTAGCGCTGTATACAAAAATTGTTTAAAAAGATTGTTTTACATTTAAATAGAAAAAAAAACAAGCAAGGTAACATAGTAAACTTAGTTATTAGTTACTTTTTGTTTGAATTTGGATTACATTTTCATAGAAAAAAAAAAATAATTTCGGCCAAATGATTATCAGTAACTCTCTGTTTTACGGAATTATTTATCGTGTATTACTGTATGAAACATAATAAATTTAATAAAGCACTCCAAAGCAGAAGATACAGTTGTACCATAAACATTTTTATTAATGATTAAATTATTATATCTTCGATGTAACAAAGCATCAAAAGTTGCCTAAAGTAAAATTTTATGAAACATATTTTGCAGAGACAAGGTTTTTACTAATTGACGTAAACAAATTGAAATATTTATTTCAAGCACTCCCAAGAAAAAGAATCAAACTTTCTTGGCCAAATATTGTTTTTTTAATTTGTGGCTGTATATAAACCATAATCACACATCAAAAGTCGAGTCAAACGCTCAAATCCAAGAAAAAATGTAATAGCCTTCTTAATAAGAACTAGGTATCGAAAAACCCTTTTACAAAAAGAGGTAGGTAATGTTTTTTTTCCGATAATGTATAAGATGGAATAAAAATTCAAGCAGTTTTGGATTCGGAGGAGTGTATGATTATGGTATTTTTATTTTGTTTTTTTTTTTTTGTATTTTTTATGGTATTTTTATTGGTAACCTTAAACAATTCAAATAAGACAAACCCAAACATAGGTAGTAGTGAGCGTTCGTGAACTTTTTCTTTTTTTATCAGATCCTTACCGTTGGGCCTTAGATTTGCTACAACTTTATAGCTGTGGTTTGTTACAACTTTGTTTTTAGTGTTCCAAACCTCAATAGAAATGTGCCCGTCGTTAAAGTACTTATCCTACAGGGTACATTTTTAAAGTATGCCTGGATGAACAAATCCGAAACTATGAGGAATATTGAAAAACACTGAAAGCAGTTTTGGGCCCGATTTTGATGAAAACTAAAACTGCATTATTGGATTTTTGAAAAATCGGTATACATAACTAGGATTCGAACCGGTAGGTTTTTAAGAAAAAGAAACACACCATCCGGCCGGTTCTTTTTATTCTAATACGAAACGGAAGTAATAATTATTTTAAGACTTTTCTTTAAATTAAGTAGGTTTAAAACTAATTAAAAAGGTTGTTCTACAAAGTTACTTTCGGATCATTATAAAAATAGCACAAGTTTTTTGTGTATCTTTTAAAGAAAGAATTCATAGCAATAGAATTCTGTCTATAAAAGATATCTTGTAGAATTTCTTGTGCAGATTTTCATTACGATAAGAGCGGTTCCAGGTAGGGTTACTATTTTGAAATAGAGTCCTGACAATGAGACTTTATCTGATTAACTGCTATATAATAAAAATCGCACGGGTCGAACAACGAAGTTAGGCTACGCTTGCCGAGGTCGGTCTGTGGATACCATCCATTACATGTCGTGGTCTAAAGCCAGAAAATCTGACTCTAGGCGATTTGGAGAGATTTCGAGATTCCCAGTTACTGGGTTATGGAGGTCAAATAGGTCCATATAAAATACTGGTAAAATCTGTTGCAGTTAGTCTGTTGGGAAATGGCTAGTCTGATTGAAACTGTTTCATGCTCTGCAACTTTTATGTTCAAGTGAAAATTCCATATGAATAAGGTTCTGACAAACTTCGGACGGCTGAGCACAAAGCCGAACAAAGCTAGACAAATCCGTCCGTGTGATAACCCTAGTTCCAAGCAGCTTACCTGATTTATATGCCGACGCTGCGAGTTGAGCAGCTCGGGCTAACTGCGATCGTGAACTACTGCGGGGTTGAGCTGTAATCGTGCACGGCCAGCCACTTAGACCGAACACTGCCACAAACAACTATTAAGTGGTCTTTACACTTCAACTTTAGTGAAAGGATAAGATTTTATAGTTTATACTTTCGCAACTTTGCCCAGATTATCACGGAGAGATTCATAGAAATTATGTAATAGGGCTGAGAATTTGTTGAACGATATTTAAAAGATAATGTACTGAGTATTACTGAAAGACTGTCAACTTCTTTATTTCGACCTAATTTTTTTTATTTTTAGGACCCACCCACAAAGAACTGGATGGAGGTTTAGTAGTTGTTTTATTTAATTAGTCACTTGTTTTATAATAAGGGACTGATTTGATGTTACAGCACACATACTAGGTACTAACATGAAGCAAATGTGTAACTAACATAGGTATTTAAAAAAAAACTAATTGGAAGATTCTTAGGTGCCTCAACATTGATATATAAGAAAACCCAAGATATACACTCAACATCTCAAAAAACAAGCGCACAATGTATAATTGTGCGCTAGTTTCAAACAGTCTCGCGTCGCTCGCCATACTGCACTGCTTTGTAAAAACAACTTTAAGCCATCCGTGTAAGGGTGAATTTGCAAAAAAACACAGAACTCACACATGACACTTGATACATGTCAGTTTTTGACGACAGTTTCGAGTGTTGCATTTTTTCGAGACTGTGCATCTTGAGTTTTTTATATATCAATGTGCCTCAAGCTCTTTTTTTACCCAATGATTATATTATGTATGCGTCATGCTTGGCGCAAATAAACGCTTTTTCTTTCTTTCTTTCTATTTCAAATACTTACCTATTCATTTTCTGTTAGTTACTTATATTTAATAATATAGGAAAGTGTTTTAAAAATGAGCTAGTTTATCTAGGTACATACAACTAAACTGGGGTGCCATGTCATATTTAGGGTAGGTATTAATATACCTCTATATCAACAAGCGCGGACGGGCGGACTGTAAGATCGGTTTATTTATTTTAAATAAAATTGTTAAAGAGGATTTTGTGAATAAGTAAATACATCTTTGGGCCAAAGAATTCTGAAAAATAAAGAAACTTTTTTTTATAAAATTGATTACTCTTTCTTTTTCTTTATCTTACTAATAAGTAAATTGCCATAGCAACGTAAGCGGGTTAAAATATTGAAATTATTAATTTTAACGGCGAAAATAAACAACAGCTTGCTTCACGTTGCCAATTATTTCAGATATTGACAGATTTATGTTCAATTTCACCGAAATCTTTATAAAATAAATTAATATTGAAACATTTATATACTCGTTAAACATTTATATACCTAATATTAATTATTGTGAGCTAAGTTACTTTTGAAACTGAAATAATTCCGCGAAATGGCTGCTTTCAATTAATTTAATTAGGTACCTATAGTAATGAGCCTGTTATTTTAATTCAATAAACAGCAAAATGTAAATCAACCTCATTGAAAATGGAAACCGTTTTGTCAACACTACAATAATTATGAGCATTCGCAGTAGCGGCTTTAGGGCCGGGCGACACGGGCAGCCGCCCGGGGCGCCGGCAACTGGAGGGCGCCGTGTCAAACTGGGCGCTGCACGTAATTTGAATACTTATTTCTTTCGAAATAAAGAAAAATTCAGATATTGATGGCGATTTGTTGAGCGATGAAATTTTAGGTCGACAACACAATATCGAAGACATTCAGGCAACACCTATGGAAAGTTGAAACTTAATTAAAAAACACAAACTTCAAGAATTACATCCCTGAATATCGCTGCATATTCTGCTAACAATACCAGTGACTGTTGCAAGTAGCGCAGTTTTCGAAACTTAAATTATAGCTCACTAAACGATAGCCAAAAACAGCCAAATAGGGGAAATGATTCGTGCTGTGAATTCGTGTATAAGCGAATTTTGCCATAGTTGTAGGGAATGGTGTTTTAAACAACATAGTTAACGTACTGATAGGGTGAAGCTAATGAGTTGGGTGTAAAGGTTTTCTAAATAAGTTATTTTAATTATATTGGAATATAAACGGGCGCCAAATGTATGACTTGCCCAGGGCGCTTAATGGTTAAGGCCGGCCCTGAGCATTCGTTAAGTTAATTATTAAAAACTAGTTTTCCCACCGGCTTCAGCAGCACTCAGGGATAGTGTACCCAACTTTCTATCAGTGAAAAAGTGTCATAGTCAGATCAACAATAGGAAATTTGGTTACTATGAAAAATATATAAGAATGAATACTTTAACAGTTGTATTTTTATTTTTACTTAAATTACAACAGTACGATTGGTGTAAAAATAAATATAATTGGTGGAAAAACAAAGAAAACAGAAAAGAAGGGAAGGCTTCAATTCAATATGGCGGGACTTCTGAGTGACGTCACACGCCATTAGTGCTGTCTATTTTTACCACAGATTTTACAAATTTTGAAATCCAGGCAGATACTCTATTCCAGCGATTACCTACCTCTTACAAACTCTTTATAATTATTAGTTTAAATAGAAATGAAATAGTTTCTACAGTAATTTGTCCCCAGAAACAGGCAAACCAATTTGAAATTCCCATTATTCTATTGACGCTGTGTCAGATGCAAGTAAAAGACTATTATGTCCTCAGTTGTGCACTGGCGAGCATCGAGCGTGGCGACTAATGCATTGTTAGCTTGCACATATTCGCTCAACGTGCTTGTAAATTGTTTCATTGGAACGACTGTACATTGTTGTGGCCTGACCTGAATATGGACACCCACTCTCTTTCTGAGGGTGTCGTAACTAAACGTTTTTATAGGATTTAGACACGAGTAACAATACATTCTGACTTTTAACTCATTGGACGCTCCTCATGGTCTCTACTAACATAGGGTATTTAACAAGAATTTCTAAATTACATTTCTCAAAACACGAAAAAAAAAACTTAATAATATGCGGAGTAATGACAGAAAACAGACATCGCACTAGTTGCGTGTGATGTCCCGCCGTAGTAAATTTATACCATCCAGTACAGACAAGGATTTAATAATAACCTCGAAACCGTGTTAATTCCCTATTTTTCCATAGATTTTATATATTTATTTACAAATCCGTTCGTTTTAGTATCTCTCCATTAAGCTTTTATCTAACCATGTAGATTTTTGTTACGAGTAGTAGTCTTCTTATCGTGTGGGCAGTAAGGTTGACCCCACACACCCGAGTAGTAGTCAAAAACGCTTTTATGAATATGAAAATTGAACAGCTTTTACTTTAAGAGCTTTTAATATGGGAACGTTCTTGAAATAAACTGTTTGTGTGCAGGAAAATGTAGGTACCGTTAGTAGATATAATTATATTATTCATCTGAATCCGGTTTGGCTGAAAGCCGACATCAATATAGTTGTGAAAAGGCTAGGCAGATGATGAGATATATATTGATAGTGACGAAAAAAATTAATGTATTTCCTTTTCCTACTTCTGAAATGCATAACCTGAAAGTTTTGAAACTGGTACTTACCCAATAGTAAATAACTAGCTCGTATATTTTACTATTCATATAACAGTTACAGGTAACTTAACACTTAAGTAAGCTACACTAATCTGTATTTTCCTTTGTATTCTAGTTTTTCTAAACATGTTTCTTATTTACCTACGAAAGGAAAATGAGTGTGGCCTTGTTAAATTTAATAATAACAACAAAAGAGTTCCTATAATAATTTACGAATGTTTGTTCCAGGTAACTTGCTCGTCATCCTCGTGGTTACTCTATCGCGGCGCCTGCGCTCCATAACCAACTTCTTTTTGGCGAATCTGGCCGTGGCAGATTTATGTGTTGGCGTGTTTTGTGTCTTCCAAAACCTGACCATATATCTTATACCGAGGTGAGTGAATCGAAGCATCAGGTAAACAAGCTTTGTAAACAAACCATGTATTTAAAACAGCATGTTGAATGAATTAGTGTTTAGTGGAGGGCCTGACGCGGTCAAATGTAAAAATAATGGTAGCGCAGAAAGGTACCTATTGTGGTAAATGGAGTGTACTTTGTAGCTAGCAAGCGCTGTGTTTGTAAGATAGGCGTGCTCTTAGACGTAAATGACAAGACATAAAATACCAGGGATTATAGGTAGGTATCCCAAGTTTGTGTTAGTGCGACCAAATTGCATCGAACCGACCCTTGCGAGTTATAGTAGGAATAATGTAGGTAGAACTGCCTTTCCTGCGTATATTTTTATGCAAAGGTACATTCTGCTTTGACCTGCAGTCACATTTGCGTATCATGTTACACGTTCGCAAGTAAACAAGGTCTAATGTCGAACGCGTGTCCGTTTAATTAATCCCAAACGAACGTTTTGTTTACGTTTCGTTAACAGTGTTGACTTAATATTTTTTCATAATTCGGACGCAGTAACCCTCTTTGGAAGGTCACAGGGCAGAAATGAAGCTGAAAAGCTTAGCTAAATAAAAAAGATTTTTTTAATTAGGGAGATAAACTTTTTTCTAACTTTCAAAGTAACAGAGGTTGTTATATCGGTAATATCTCTAATTAGTCTGGCATGAAGATTAGATAGAATTATCCTTTCAATTAGAAAATCATTTACTTTGAAGGCAATTAATTCAGCAGGATTATATTCAACATCGAGGTGGCGATAAATTAAGTTACCTTACTACTTACTTAGCTTGAGTAATAAATGGAATTGAATTGAAAATCTACGGCTAGGGAGGGACCTGACAAAACATTCTTTCCGACGGGACTTTCCTACTTCCGGATCTTTCAAACTGTACAGAATTTTTCCTGGGTCTTCGTAAAATTGTTGACAAAGTGAAGGAAAGGAAGAGGCTTTGAAATGTTAACATCAGATCCGGATGTGATTGTCAGAGAGCACGCGGGGTGAGTGGGTGTCGGGGAAATGATTTATTGTGTCGGAATCATCATCGTTAATAACGGTTGCGTATTATGTTTTTGTCGTAAGGGCAGATATGGCAACGTAGGACATTGTATATGGTGTCAGTTTAAGATTAACTTACTGTAGGACAAAAATTATTTTCATTCTGAAAATGAACCATAATTTTAGCAAGAACTGTGAAATTACGTTATTGCTAAAATAACAACGAATAAAAATGAAATTAAGAAAATAAGTGGTCACACATGACTGATGAGTTGTCGTTGGATAAAGCCCTATCCCGAAATATTAAAGGATTATGTATTGTGAGAATACGTGACTGGCAGTCCTAATGAATGACCCAGCTAGTGATGATTGATGAGTGCAGCTGACCGTCTATGCTAGAATAACATATTAAGATGATTAAAACCGAAATAATGATACTTTTTTTGGTATAAAAGGTTTTAGCTGGGAAGAAGTAGCGAAATAAATTCTCCAGTAACACAGCTGCCTCTCAATAACTAAACCTATAAAATTTTTGGAAAGTACGTTGGCTTGGCGACAAGATGAGTCGCCGTGACACGCATAACTGTTTGACTACACACTAAGGCTCTTTCTCTAGATCAGCAGTGCCATATTGTATTATGGCGCGGGCACCCATCGTACTTCATGTTGGTTTGGATCAGTGATGAAAGACGGGGTTTTTAGGGCATTTGGAGATGGAAAAGTGATGATTCTTCAGTATTCTTCAGCCAATTCTAAATAAATCCATTTCTGCATTCTATATGTAGGTACATCTTAATTGATTACGGATGATTTACACGTGGAACTAACGAAGTAGATCGGGTCCACTTGTACGCTCTTATAGACCTACTATATATATATAATAATATTATAAAGAGGAAAGATTTGTTTGTTTGTTTGTTTGAAATGAATAGGCTTCGAAACTACTGGACCGATTTGAAAAATTCTTTCAGCAATGGATAGCTACATTATTAGGGAGTAACATAGCCTATATTTTATCCCCGTACTCCCACGGGAACGGGAACTAAGCGGGTGAAACCGCGTGACGTCCACTAGTAGACCTATAAATAGAATAAAGACCGCATTATAAGCCTCCTCGTATGTAGAAATTATAGAAATGGGCTTAACGCCCACTGCGCTACCCATTTGGTTGAGTGAATACATTCTCCGTTCGTTTTAAACGTTTTCTACAATTTCCAGTAATGGATCACGTAAACCTAATTATATGTACCTATAACTGCGTAAGTGGTATATTATTGACTGTTTCATTGCTGTATAAGATGTTCAAATTCAAATAAGGAGAGTTTATATTGTTCTACATCGAATCGATTGTTTAATCCCTATTTTTAACGTTAGTAGTTTCAGATATGATAAATAACTTAATCTGATATCAGCTCGTCGAGCCACGTTAAGGATGTTCTCAAAATATCGGTCAGTAAACTATCGGATTGCGGGATGTAGATAGGTATATGTCACTGCCCTATGTAATCAGATAAGTGATGGCGGTCAGTACCTAAATAAGAGATTAGCGACTAAAATCCCACTATCACCCTTTACGAAATTGAGATACCTAGTAGCAGATAAAAGAACATCCATTACACCTAACCTACGCCAAAAATCTAACAGCAAATATAAAATTCCGCACAAATTGAAATTGGTGTTTGCAGCTAGCATCTCATAAAGCTTTACTTGAATTTTACGAAGCAATAACAGCTGGCGATAAACGAACTAACCCAACGTCGAAAATTTGCCAATTTGTGAAACATTTCTTTCTATTTTCAGCTGGGTGTTCGGCGACTTCCTGTGCAAAATGTACCAGTTCGTACATTCGCTGAGCTACACGGCGTCGATATTCATTCTCGTGGTGATCTGCACGGAGAGATATTTCGCTATTATACACCCCATCACTTGCAAACAAATCCTCACTTCGACGCGGCTTAGGGTAAGATCCAGTGTGACACAAAGTTCACGAACTCGCAGGCGTCGCGCGACGGACGGCGAACGCGTCGCGAGGGAACGATTTCATTTGAATTGACTTCCTCAATTCACCCGGATGCCCGGATAGGCCGGTGTTCTCCGTGAGCCTTATGAATTGGTATAGTATTATTCAGGTCGACAAATGTCGTCGTTTTCGCAGCACTGTTCGCCGTTACGTCGCGAGATTGAAATAGTTTAGTACTTACCTGTCGCATTTACAATATGTGCCTACCTCTATTATACATCGCTTTATGTATGTTAAAAAAGGTAAAATTAGAAAGAGAAGAAGTTAAGTATCTGCTTATCATACGTATTAGAAGAATCTTTTCAAAATAATTTATATAAAAGGTGTACTGTTGTAGGTACCTACTATAGGCAAGTTTTGTATACTTTGTTGTAAGTATTTCTACCCAACACGAACAGTAAAAGATTTAAACTTTATGCCGAAATCTCAGTTGGAAGAAATTATTTTAGTTTCGAGTATCGCACAGCCTTTGTACCAAAGCAATTTTGTGACCAGTGCAGCATAGTCCGGCTATCCGCCTAGCACAAGTAAAATCCAAACAGCGCTGTGACGTCACTGTGGCGCAAATAATATAATTAGCAAGTTCGCCAGATTGACCAGACTTTGCCTTTGCCTCTAAAAATATGTAGATTTAACTTCTGTTAGAGCTTTAGAATAAATAATACTGTTATTATTACTAGTCCTGCGTACTGTCGAAATACTAAATTGATTTTAGTTTCAATTTAAAAGTTTTGCTATATTATGAAGCTGTCCAATTGTGGTCTAAAGTTACTGTCGTTTGACAACGCTATTACTTATGTTGACAACGCCTATAATTAAAATTGTAGGCGTTGTTAAATAAGCAAAACAAGGAGTAGGTGTTTAAAAGTGTGTTTTAAATCACATTCGGATATAAAATCCTGTTTATTAGATATAACAATCCAAAAAAAGTTTCACATGTCTGAAAATCCGTCTGCTTAGCAGCAAAAATAACGCAATAAACATTCTTGAACTGCCAAAATGAACAGGGATTGTAAAATTGCGAATGTGACTAATAATAAGAGGCACAAAAAAATCAAAACGTTAGGGATTGACTTCGTGGCATTTCGGGAGCGCATGTCAATCCTATTGGTACATTTCGAATTTATTCACTGATGGAATATCACTCGTGGATAGGGTTTCTGAATTGAGTATTTTTAGTCACAACGTCTAAGGCTGACTGTTCACTGGAGCGGAGAGGAGAGGAGCCCAGAAATATTAACCAATGGAATTGCATAAAATCTCCGCTCCGCGTCAGTCTCTGAGATATTATGCAATTGCATTGGTTAATATGTCTCCGCACCTCTCCTTTCCGCTTCAGTGGTCAGTCATCCCCCTACTTTAATGCCAAATGACAAGTTTTCAGGCTAAAGTAGCGTTTGACATATTCTTAACTCAGAAATCGAGGGAAATGATGTTTACAAGTTCTGTTTTTAAACAGCTGGTGATACTCGGCGTGTGGATTACGAGTGCAGCCTACAGCGCCCCCAAGTTCATCTGGGTGGAGACTATCACCAACGACCTCGGCGACGGCCACATGGAGACAATATGCATTCCTCATCGACGGAAGTACAACTCGGAGCTGTTCGACATGGTGAACTTCGGGCTTCTGTATGTCACCCCGTTGTGCGTCATGACGGTGAGTCAATTAATTTATTAAAATTGTAATTTAGGTACTTATACATCGGTATTGAGAAGCACTAAAGTGTCCGAGTCGTAAATTAAGTTATTATAGAAATGGTAATTTTATAAATATTTAATCATTATAGATAACGTCACGCAACAAACAAGAAATTCTAAAAAAATAAACAGGTTCTAAATCTGCATGAGTATTAGGCATCCAGAACATTTTTATGGAAAGCCTGCGTACTGTAATGTTAATAAAAACGTGCGGAAAACCTTTACAGTACTTCCGTAGTGCCTACTGCGGTACTGCCTTATCTGTTGATCAAATTTCATACAAATTCATGAATAAACACGCGAATGTTACATGTTTACAGCTTTTTCAATTTTATCACAAGATGTAAAGACATTATTTTGTTACACGAAAATAACTTTTACATTAAGTTTTTAACGTTACGACTTCACAGTTATTGTTTGGTTATTTTTTAGGAGGATCGGGAACGGGATACGGCTAAATCTATTATTATTAAAAGTATTTTTATCTTCTTGGCTCAAATTAATATTACTTTGGTGCTTAGTAACAAGTAGCTATCAAAACAAGATTTTCTTTAAATCCTCTAACAAAATGGGGATTGTTTTTATTTCCTATTTTATTACCTAAGTTGCGTTATTAATCAAGTAACTACGCTACCAATATAATTAAATTGAAATGATTGGAGAATCAAACAGAAAACAAAAAAATAAAGTGAAGTACGGGAATCAGATGCGTGTAACCACGGCACGTTTACCAATATCCCACAGATAAATCTTTATACCACAAAGAGTGTAGTTTTTCGTGATGTTCACTCCAATCATTCCTTTTTCATTGCTGACGTCACTAGCTGTGTGACGACCGACAAACGCAAATTGCGACAGATATTGGATACTAGACAGCTGGACAAAGAGCTTATCAAGCGAAATTCGCCCCGACACAGCAACTTGCACTCAGCGTCCCATCTTTTATGAATAGTAGACAAATTCGCAGATATTAGTTTCTACATTTAATTCACAGGAACTGGATTTATGTCGAAAGTCGAAACTTATATTAAAATACAACGAGTAAGATAACCTTTTACGTACGTGGCTTCAGATTTCAGAAGTGCCTCGGTTGCAAGCCGCGCGGGCCGCGGTGTAAATACTTATCTCTTTCGGAGCTCACATTTGCGATTTTTGGAATATTAAAGGCACGTCACTTTGCTCGTGTAGGTTTAAATTTTCAAATAAGTTTTGAAGCTTTTACAATCTACTGTCATCATTTGACTTTTTTACTTGTGTTTTTTCTTTGATTTTTTTTGCTAGTTATTTAATTATTTATATTAAATGCAAAGTGGTAGCAGTGATGTTGTGTTGCAAGATAGTGCCGGTCAACCTTCGACATCACTAGACATCCTGGAGAGGTGTCCTCTCTGCACCCAGGCACGATTTTTTAAAGGTAAGCGGGGTCTGAATGTTCATATTGGAAAGGTGCATAAATCTCAGAATGCACTTACTTCAGACCCTGTTATTTCATCTTCTGTGCCTTCTACACCAGCTACATCCTTTGACCCATTTTGGAAAACTCTTGCAAAATTCAAAAACTCTGTACCTGTTTTAAAGCGAGTTCCCCGCGGCGCTAGACCTCTAGTAGCGCAACACTTGGCAGGACTCGTTCGCCGTGCCGCCCGGGAGAACTCGCAAAGTGCCTGGGAACATCTTCTCACTTTTCCCTACAGAATTTTACATGTGAATAAGAATTTGGCAACCAAAAAGACTTTAACAGCACAAATTAAAGAAAACTGTAACGTTTCGGCTCTAAATTTGGAATCTAAATTGTCGACACAGAGGTTTACCTCCTTAAGAGGTATTTCCCATCTGGTCGAATCTAAATTAGGGGAAGGTGACATTAGCGGAGCAGCCAGGATTCTTTTCAGTAGTGATGTGGTGGCTCCGTGTTCTCCAGATACTCTCGCAGCTCTGGAGAGCAAACATCCTCCCCCAGCGGATGGTCTTTCTTTTCCCGACCCCCCTGATTCGGATATTCACACCCTCACCATTACAGGTCGAGAGGTGATCACAGCCATTTGCTCCTTCCGGAGTGGCTCTGCTGGCGGCCTCGACGCCCTTAGTCCGCAACATCTAAAGGATCTTATCTGTTCAGGCGCCGGGGAAGCTGGTGAGTTGCTTTTGAAGGAGCTCACGGCTCTGATTAACCTCATGCTCTCCGGCAAGGTAAACGAGGCCGTCATCGACGTTTTGTACGGGGCCAACTTATGTGCCCTACGCAAGAGAGATGGCGGTATTCGTCCCATTGCCGTCGGAACTACTTACCGTCGTATGGCAGCCAAGATTTGTTGTAAATTTTATGGTGAGATAGTTTCGGAAAAATTTCAGCCCCTGCAGTTGGGTTACGGCTCCAAAGGGGGTTGTGAGGCTGCCGTACACGCACTGTCGACCTACGCAAATTCTGGCAAAGGAGAGGTCATCCTGAAGGTTGACATCAAAAATGCATTTAATTCGGTAAATAGGGACACCTTGTTGGTAGAATCTAAGAAAGAAATACCTCAAATTTTCAGTTTTCTCTGGCAATGTTATAGACAACCATCTAAATTACTTTATCGGGAAAACCTTTTGGAATCTGCTGTTGGCTGTCAACAAGGTGATCCCCTCGGGCCAGTGATCTTTAGTTTAGCTATTCACCCTATTATTCGACAGCTAAATTCTAAATTTAATGTTTGGTATCTCGATGATGGTACCCTTGGAGGCGATGTAAATTTGGTATTAAATGATCTACAATTTTTTAAAAATCGACTTCATTCCATTGGACTTGATCTGAACTTTTCCAAATGCGAATTATTTTTGTCTGACAGTACTGACCGACAATTCACACTTTCAAAATTCAACGCAATAGCCCCTGGAATCAAAATTATGGACATAAGCTCTCTTCACCTCCTTGGGTCACCAATCTTTGAGAATTCCTTTCCCAATTTTGTCGAAGAAAAAATTCAAAATTTCAAAGACGTTTCGGAAAGACTGTTAAAAATTAACATGCATTCGGCTATCACCATAATTCGTTACTGCTGTTTCGGTCCTAAATTGACATATTTTCTTCGTGCTTCCCATATGTGGAAGCACCCTCACCTTTTAGAAAAAATGGACCAAATTATCAAGCATACACTATCTTCAATTTTAAATGTGGCCATGGACGACCGAGCTTGGGCTCAAGCTACTCTTCCCATTCGTATGGGAGGCCTCGGCGTCCGCAAAATTACCAGTATTAGTTTACCGGCTTTTATATCTTCGGTTCATGGCACTGATAAATTAATCAGGAATATCCTAGCTTCCACACTGATTGATTTTGATGTGCCGTGCTTCACCGAGGCTGTGAATGCTTGGAAACTCGCTTGCCCGAATGTAAATCTACCCGACAACCCATCATACCAGAGACAGTGGGATGAGCCGGTCTGCAGAGAAGTTCAGAGGAACCTTATAGCCACTTCTACTTCTACTGCGGAGCGTGCGCGCCTGCTGGCTGTGGGTGAGTGGGAGTCGGGCCTCTGGCTTCACGCACTACCGTCGTCGAACTTAGGCACCTTGTTCGACGATACAACTTTCCGCCTCCCTGCTTCCCTTCGCTTAGGCGCATCGTGTTGTTCTCCTCATCGTTGTCACTGTGGTGAAGCTGTCAACAGCCTCGGGCACCACGGTCTCTCATGCAGTCGAAGTGCGGGTCGCTTTGCACGGCACGCAAACATCAACGACATTATCCGACGCGCTCTTGTCGCCGTCGGCGTTCCAGCCGTACTAGAACCCAATGGCCTGGCACGCGACGACGGCAAGCGACCGGACGGTATGTCTTTGTTTCCATGGAAGATGGGTAGGCCTTTAGTGTGGGACGCTACTTGTGTCGATACTCTTGCGCCATCCCATCTTCCTAGCTCGTCGTGCTGTGCTGGTACTGCCGCTGCGGCTGCTGAGAACCTCAAGCGGCGGAAATATAATAATCTTGTTGCCAATTATATTTTTGAGCCGTTTGGGGTTGAAACTCTTGGACCGTGGGGTCCGAGTGCTCATGCCTTATTTAAAGATCTATCTAAACGCTTAGTTGACACTTCGCGTGACCCAAGGGCTGGCTTTTACCTCGGACAGAGGATAAGCATTGCCATACAACGTGGCAATGCCGCCAGTCTTTTGGGCTCACTTCCGGTGGACAGCGATGCGGACGAATTTTTTGACGCCTTATCTTAGTTAGGATATTTTATTTTAAGTGTATATATTTAGTATTCTATCTTATTCAATCATAGTATTCTGTTCAGTTTTATTCTAATATTAATAAAAACTTATCTACTGTTTTTTTAGCTTAAAATAGGTATATTCGTTTTTGAGCAATTATAAAACACGAAGTCAACTTTTGCCATAACTGAAGACAGACGCTGCTTTGTGTATCTGTACTTCTATCATTATCATCAGTATATCAGCCGAAAGGCGTCCCCCAAGTGTAGCCACAACAACTGGTTGTTCGTCTCGCATCCATCGGCTACCCGCGGCCCTCACCAGGTAATCGGTCCACCTTGTGGTAGACCTTCCAACGCTGCGTCTACCTGTGCTCGGTTCCGCGAACAATTTGCCCTGCCTACTGTCATTTCAGTTTGGCGATCCTTCCGGCTATATCGGTATCCTTGGTTCTTTTGCAGATATCATCATTCCTGATTCGATCACGCAAGGAAACTCCAAGCATTACCCTCTCCATTCCTCTTTGGGTGCCTCACAATGGACCGACTGGACCGAATGGATGTTGTGAGCGACCACTTTTCGGTTCCATAAGCAACACGCACTGGTCACAGACTTTTGTCTTGAGACACTATGGTATATGAGACAGACACTGTGTCGTACGCTAGCATTTAATCGGTACTTCGTTTGTATAGCTGGCGAATATTTTAATACAGAGAACGGGATGTCCGTAAAGCAGAATTTTAATGACCGTGTGGGCTGTTTGTTTGTCGGTACTCGGCTAGTATTTCCTCTACGACTAACAAACTGAGGTGTTTGAGTGATACTGTTACAGACGTGCCAACGTCAGCGTCCATCATAGCTTGTTGATGTCTTAGAAAATAAACTTTTTCTGTTGGTAGTCTGGTCGATTTGCATCTTCTATTAGTAGCTAGGTACTAGATATATTAGGCATTTATAGATATTTTGTTCCGTTAGTTGCCCGTTGAAACAGAAAACGATTTAAGCGGTTTCCAATATTACGTACCTACACATTCTTCAGCAGAATTCAAACATTTGAAATTGAGATAGGTAAGACCGTAAGACACAAAGGTGTTTCAGAAATTAATGTGGGTGTTGTTGTCTTCGATGACGCATGGCGGCCAGGCCTAGCCTATAAATCACAAGTAATACCTGTTATTAATTGTCTCATGTAGGTATCCAACAGAAACCCATTTCAACAAGTTTGCTAGTTATTCGCACAGCGATACCAACTCACATTACCCTCCCAACTTCTTCGTAATCAGGTAAATAGAGTCGTAGAAAGTACAGCGTTTTTCTCCGTCATAATCAGTAAGACTATAAAATCTGTGTATCGTACAAACGACCGAAATAACATTGAACGGTAATGTAATGGTAACTTCACCTTTGAGAAGAGTTCTGCGCTAATATAATAAAAACGCCGCCTTCGGCACGAATGGCGGACTTAAAATTTTACAGCGGCGTGCGACGCTATTCGGATAACCTTAAAGTTCACACAGTGAAAATACTTTGAAAATGAAACTGTCAAACTTTATTGTAGAAATATAAACCTGGCTGTATAAATATCTTGTACTTTTTCTGTTTACTTTACTCGGTTTATGGAAGGAATTATTAACGCTTCACAACGTTAAGTCAAGGCAATAAGTAATGCGATTGGTTGCTGAAAATTTGTTAAACCAATCACAACTACTAACTGGGGTCTGATTAATTTCAAGAACACTATTTAAATATATATAAACCTGTATACGTTAATAACTATGTGCGGCATTAATTTTAGCGTCAACCTTTAAAAACTCGGGCTATGAGCGTTACGTTAAAAAGAAAGATAGAAAGCGTCGATGACAGTAGGTACAATATTCGGGAAAACACCGAGATGAGTTTGAGCAAACTAGTTGCCAACAAAAACATGTTTGGACTTAGGACTTGGTATGCTGATCGCTATCCTATCGATACCCTTTTGGTACCGCAAGCATAATATTTCAGCATAAAACTTAGAAACAAGTTTAGGAGAGAGTGATTTCATAAGTCTGCACGTGACGCCTCAAACCATAGGTAAAAATATAAATTTGATTCGCGACAAGTGCTATGAATAAAAGTGCAGAAAATGTTTGATTGCCTTGTTTGATTGCCACCTGTTTGTTACTAAATGCCACTTGTTTGTTTGTTATTAAATCAGGGTTTATTTCATAAAAAAGAGAAACATGTACTCAAGGTGGTAATCTTAGTACAAATCGTTTCATCAACGTACGATTACAGTATGTGGAGTATATTGGTGCAGCGATAATTAATATCGTTAACATTCCATAATTCATTTGTTTTATTTTTACACTCCCGCAAAATTGCGCATCTCGGTGTTTCCCGAATATACACTTGTTTTTTTGTACTTGTTGTAATGTATCTTCATATCTGCTGACCTTTTATTTGTTTAAAATATGTGCTCAGTTTAGGTATTTAAGCGAAGGAAAAACATTGTGAGGAAAATTGGACTAGCAATTATACCTTGTCAACCCACACAACACAAAAAAAATAGGATTTTCTCATTTAAATATAGCAAATCACTCTACATTATATCTTTTGGAAAATGTTCTAACATTTGGTTACAATGCCACGTAACAGAAACCAAACACTACATGTTTTGTTGTTTAAAATGTTATTGCTTATTTGCGTCCAATTAATGGATGTTATTACATATACAACATACCTAAGTCTTAATATGAGCCTGAAATCGTGAACCGAAGTTGAACAAGTGTGGAAACTATTGCCTTCCAGGCATTAGAATAGGCCTTCGCCCAGCAGTGGGGCAATGAGTCGGCGTTTCCACCAGAGCCAATATAATCGCTTCATTTACCTAGCCTCGCTCAGCACAAGCGATTCTTTTGGTTCTTAAAAAATTAAAAATTAAAAAACCCCCGACAATTTTTTACTTTTTAAAGTTTTTGGGGGGGGGGGGGGGTTACATTTTAATTTCATGCTTTTTAAACTTTATTTTCATTTTGTTACTAAATATTCCTCATTCCCTTTTAATGTAGTGTACATTATTTTACTAGTCAAGCCCTTTCATTTGATACCCATATTGAGGGAGTTGTAAAAAAATATGGAATCCGCCATTTTGTAGCGGCGGCCATCTTGGACCGATTTTCATCACGAACACTCTCGATGAATTCACCTTTCAAACAAAAGAAACAAAATCAAAATTGGTTCATCCGTTCGGGAGCAACGATGCCACAGACAGACACACACACACAGAGAGACAATTCAAACTTATAACACCCCGTCGTTTTTGTGTCGGGGGTTAAAAACACATCCATTGCATGCATCCTCGCACATCCCTGGTGGAAAAGCAGCCTAACAGGCTGGTGTTACTATCCACCATGCTTCCTCATCCACTAAGCCGATTTATTCGCGACTGAACACCACTAGATTCATATTGGAAAATAAAAATAAATGTATAGCGGCATCAATCCCGCCACAAGATAAACCAACGTAGCAAATCTACATCGCAACAAAAAAGAACCGCTACGCATCTATCCAACTAGCAGCGAACTACTAGGTTAAAATCCTGCATCGCGCAAGCAGAGTTTACCATGCGATTTGAACATAAACATCAGCCCGAATATCAACTATAGTAGACCGCCAGGCACAACAGCCGCCTGGTCTGCGGGACTTTACTCTCTGTACCGTATACCTCCTAAAATGTATTTGTCTATTTACCGATGGATCCGTAATATGCGATATAAACTGCCGTAGTGGTTTTTGTTCCCGCACTTCTCTTCAGCCATTGTTCAAAAATAATGACTTCAGCAAGTGAGTACGTTCTGTTTTGACAGCGAATTCAAATAAGTCATTTGCTTGTTTTACTTATATCTTCGCCGTATGAAATAATTTGTTATTTTCTCTTGAAATTATTGTGAAAACGAGAAACTTTTCTTAGTTGAGAAACAATTTGAATTGCAGGTGTTGTTGATGTTTTGAAAATTTCAATTTAAGTGTAAAAGCTAGAAATTAGACTGATTGTTATGATATTTACTTACATAATATCTATCACAAAGATCTATTTACTTGTGAAAACTTCTGAAAACGGAATCTTTGTAGCATATGGCGAAAATTTTAAATGTAAATTTATTACTCTGACGCGGACGTCTGTCCACTTCCATTCAGAAGTGGACAGACGTCCGTGCCAATGTCAGCGGTGGCACTCGCCGCCTACCCTCTTTTAGCGATTCTATTTGTACAATCAATCGCTAGGAATCCGTGAGAGGTCCATTTTCACACAAGTCCCCCTATAATACAAGCAGCTTGGACGTTTCATAGGGTATTTCCAGAACTGCTGAAATATCGAATTTCATGTTCCATATCGATCAAACCAGTCCTGCGAGTAAGTTAGATTTATCACAACCTACTTTTTCGACATATTTCGAACCTAGATCGAGAAATTGGTTACGAACTAACTATGAACAAATAAGTACCTAACACTAATTATGATCGAGTAGTTCGTACCTTCTAACAAAAATGTTTGTTGCTAGGTTAGCTCTTCTCATAATATTTTACTAAAATTATGAAGGGTTCGTTCATCTTATGAAGTAGGTAACATAGACCTGAAATAATACCAATGTTTGATGGCTGACGCCGTCGCTTCAAATTAAACCAAACCATAGACTACCACCAAACCGTGAATGTTTACACAAAGTAAGAAAGTGGGTACCTAGGTAACATGCAAACTGACACGTGTAAGCGCCCAAAGCTTTTAGGCTCGAAAACAAGAACGATGTTCAGCCGAAATCACGTTTTAAAACTGACAGATACTTATCGCGACCTCAATCTAGTTTTAGATCATGAGTCATGAATGAACTTAGTAATAGACTTTAAACCTCAGGCTATTGAGTGGGTGGCTACAATATTATTTTTAGGATAAAGAAAAGCCGACTCAGCTCAAAAACTTTTAATAAAAAGTGTCTGAAAATAAAAATGGTTGAGTTCGATTCTATTATTGCTTCTGAACTATTTTCAGGTATGCAAAATGCTTAAAATAACTTTGTTGTAACATTGTGGACATCGAGGCTTTCCTTGAATATTTTACCGTTAGACATTATATAGGTAGCTTTTCCTTTTCCCAAGCGTGTTGAGGTGGCTTCCAGTCTTATCATATGCAGCTGAATACGAGTATTTTATTTACATGAACATTACGGCTAGTCGGATTTATTTGGAAAAAAAACTGGCCAAGTGCGAGTCGGACTCGCGTGCAAAGGGTTCCGAACGAATTTTTTTTTTTTTTAACATGTTATTTTAACACTATAGACTTCTAATAGGTTTTCCTGTAATCTTTAGGTAAAGATCTATTATGTCAATTTTTTTCAAAATTTTAGGCTCAGTAGTTTCGGAGATTATGGGGGGGAATGGTCATTTTTCGTCTAATTTCTTGAATAACTTCAAAATCATTTATTTTAAAATTATGAAAAAAATATAATTAAAACCCTCATAGTAAGTCCTTTCATTTGATATGTCGCACGATATTGTTCAAAAATCTTTTTTTTTTAATTTTCTAGTTTAACCCCCAAAAGTGATATCCATACTAAAAATTTAATAATTTACGTATAGCGTCCGTGTTTGGGTCATAGAAGTTCATATGTGTACCAAATTTCAACAGAATCTGTCCAGTGGATCCGGAGAAAACTGGCTGTGACAGACAGACAGACAGACACCCGAGTGATCCTATAAGGGTTCCTTTTTTTTTCGGAATCCTAAAAACGTATATTACATTAGACTATTTTCTTATTGATATGATATATGAAAATTTTGAGTTTTATTCGTTTAATATAGTGTAATTAAATTGTAAAGTTATATCTAATACGAACATGAAAACGACGATCGGACCAAAACCGCCGTGTGTATTTTAAGGCAATTTAATTACCAGACTGCGCCAGTGTGTTATGTTTTTCGAGAGTATGTATGTATGTATATATAATTGTTTGGCACGCTTTGCGGCCTGAACGGCTCAATGGATTTTAGCTTGAGAGGTGTCGTTAGATTCGTCTTGATTGTGAGAGTGACACTGGGTATATAAAATTAAAATGGCCAATTTTTGGCGCCATAATTATGCCTTCAATTTTTTTTTTAATTTTCACAATCTATCGAATGGGGTGTCAAAATAAAGGGCTCGAGGAGACGGTTCCAAAGATTGATCTGATGCCACCACCTGCATCGGACTGTTTGAAAAGCCACTTGTTTTGGACTTTTCAGTCGTTTTTATCGGTCGGGTTTTTTGACAAAGTCAATTTTATTATCTACATTTTGATATAAGGCTTTTTTTAAGTCTTAGAATAATAAGGTAAGTACAAAAAACTACTGAATTTTGGGTCACGCGGGTGTTAAACGAGTGCGCGTTTTGTTCCCTCAAGGTCGCTGGCGTAGGTCGTCGCCTTATTATCTTCTATCCATTCCATACAAACAAAAATACCTTGTAATCGGTTTTATTTATTTTGTTTTACCTCCGACGAACAAAAATATCAGAACACGAGATAAGTACCCCGTAAATAGGATTATTTTTGCAACACGAGAGGTCTTTACGTAGGTATCTGATAGAGGTGGATGATTTTCTTCTGTGTATTAAATGATAAGTGGTTTAATAATAAAAATGAGCTAAGACTGGATCGAGGGAAAAAGAACAAAATAACTATTAATAAGTAAACGCTAAAAGTTTTAAGTGGCTTTATATCAAGTTTTATTTTAGTTAGTAGGTATCTTTAATAAATGGTAGTTAAGCAAGTTCTAAGTGCTTGTTAGGTAGCTACCTTAACTATGAAGCCATATGAGGTTCGAGTTTCAGAATAGTGCGTGAGGGGTTGACACTCAGGCCGAAAAGCGCGGTCGCCACAAAGTTTGATTCTACTATCATTATCAGTATCATAGTGTGCTAGCTAACAAGTTATAAATTTTGTGTCACGTATTAATTACTTAGCATACTTTTATATAGATTCAAGTTCTTAAAACGTAACAGACAGATGTGTTGCTGGGGCGTTTGTTGGCCACTTCTTCTCCACAGCTAAAACACTAGGAAGTGGTGACGGGCGGGCGTTTTGGGGGACTGTCTTTTGTAAAACTTGACGTTCAAAAAGTGCTGGCTCTCAGCCTAATTTGAATAAACGACTTTTGATTTTGATTTTACTAGTGGCGTTAGTGGTAAACGTAGTCGATCGCGTTGTCGAAACGTCAATTTGTAGGTATGAAAGCTGAATAAGCGGCGTCTGGCGACAATGACGCCAAACCTTTATTTTGTAGGTATTCAAATTGACATAAGTGAGCGTTTATATTGCATAACGCGATCCAGTAGGTACGTTTAAAACTCAGACTAAGGGTGCTTTTCCACCAGAGATGTGCTATGCAGCAATGCTGCGAGAATGTAAAAGCTAAGCTATGAAACTATGTAACCGTTTCCACTGATGCTAAGCTATATAGCTGTGCGAGGAAGATGCGCAGCTCGAGGTATGCGATGTATCGACAATAGGGAAGTCACGCATTGCCTTGCACATAGCTACACACCTCGCGCCCATCTATAGCACGCATCCATAGCTCGCATCCATAGCATGCATCCACAGCACGCATCCTATCATGTAAAAAAAGTAGCTTAGTTGAATCAGTTTCCACCAGTGCTACGCTATGTGAACCGATGAATATGATTGGTGGATATCAAACGCATCCATAGCAACGTAGCATAGCACATCTCTGGTGGAAAAGCAGCCTAAGGCCTCTGAATAACCGCCGCCGTCTGGTGACAGTAAATAAAAACCTCTTTTGTTCATACGATTTAACACATGCGAATGTTTACGTCAACGTGATCGCGTAAGTATTTTTTTTAAATGCACTCGGCCCTCTGTAGGTGACAGAATTCGTTCTAAAGAGTCACCGCGGCACTGGAACGCAAAGAGCACTTCTAGAAACACGGATGGATTTTAGTCAGTAAGACCCTGACACTCCTTTCCGCCTCGCCCAGAGCGAAATGAGTCATTTGATGGTGACTTGTGTAAGTAATGAGATTGTTGCATTGCGCGTCATATAACCCGACCGCGTACTGTTCCATTACATATGACTCGACCAAATTAAGCATTGCACATTACACTCAAACATGACGCGCGGCGCAACAGAACACTATCGCGGCGCGCTGTTAGGTTCGGTGTTCGTATTATCTCGGTAATTTTGGCTATGTGTGCAAGTGAGAACGAGCATGCGTCGATCGGCTGGCTGCTAAATAAGTGAACTATTATTTAGAACCGTATGATTCGGGTTATAAGGTTTACGTTTTATTAACACCGCAGGCTGCCGAGGTATAGTTACGTGATGTTTTAAATCATGACTGTCGCACTACGCGCAATGTAGGTAATACCGGGCGCATTGCGTTTGGCGATTGTCATATCACACCATAATATAACGCGCATGATGTATATCTTCTACAACGCGAGCATTTCATAACAATAACCACCGTGTGGCGCGTCATTTCGAGTCATGTTTGGAGTCATGGTGTAATGCAGCATTCCTCGGTACGAAAAGTAATGTCATATTACATGACTTAAAAACGCACTGTTTTGCGCAACTCTAGTTTGATGACTTCCTATCCTAATAAATACTAATAATAAATACGTGCGTAAATTCGCAAGGAAGAGAATTTCACTACGCGATCACATTTCAGATAAATAAATTAAATGTAGCAAACAAAATTACATAAATACACATTGGGGACGGAACTCCTGAACATAAATTGATTGAACATTATGTGAAGGCAATTTCCTTTTATCGACATGTTATAAAATGAGGTAAGGCAGGTAGGTATGTACAGCAATTTTCATATTAGATGCCAGCCTAAGTACCTAGTAAGCTCGCTTTGTCTGCATGTTGTTACAAAATGCCTTTTGATGTATTTTTTTATTTCTTTTGACTTTAAGCAATAGAATGATATTACCTTAACAAAAAAACAAAAAGTTTTAATCTAAAACTTAGAAATAAATCAAGCTTAAATGTTGTGGATTGACCTTCAAGCTTGTTTTAGTTTAAAGAAATCTTTGAAAACTAATCTCAATTTAATTCTCAGGTCAGTAACGGATCAGGTTTTCTAATTGGAAAAATATTAATCTAGAGTTGAGAGCAAGTTTTCTATTATGAAAGTATGACTTACTACATTTGTTTTTTCTTTGATCATATGGTGCGATTTATTTGTAATACAAACTGTCTAGTAGCGTAACATTGTATTGGGCTTAGTCAAATCTAAAAAGGACAAGGCACTCCCATAGCCCCGCTAATACTTCAAATAAAAACGTTTACAAGCCCATGTTAAAATAATTCTCGTAGATACACAAAAGTATTTCAATAAAAAGTTGTTCGCTTAGACGTTTTTCGATACGGATCTGTTTCGACCACCAGGCGCTCGAAAAACTTCAGGAAAATGTAAAGTGTCTAACGATCATTTCTACCAGAACATTTTCTTTTATTTCGTGCTACCCATTTCGTCTGCAAGTATTCGTTGCACTAGCAGTCACTTGGTAGTGCAATACCAAGTGCAATTTTTTATTCAAGATATGGACCACAGTGCGAAAAGGACTGTAGAAACTCTGTTTCTATTTCTCGATCTACCTACTCTACATAATTACTAACATAAGTAAGTAGATATTTTTACACATCTTGTTGGTCATTGATCCGATGTAAGATAATCCTTTTATCATTATCGACATTTCACGTCAAAGCATCCCTATTATCTTCCTACTTTATAGCCATAACAAAAGGTCATAAATATCACGAGAATGACGTTGCGTGACAGACAAATTAGTGCTTGCAAAATACAATATATTAAATGGCACAATAAATTAACTTATAGGGGGCCGGATATCCACACTCTAGAAATAACTTTTGTTTTTTTCACACTTACGGACTTAACTTAGCATCACGCTTCATAAACAGACTCTCGCAAAATGCGCCAACGATGTGACGGCGGTTTTTCTTAGATATTTCTTCAAAATGTGTCTCTAGATAGATTAATTTTTATGAAAAAGCGTTGTCGCATCATTTCACGGCGCATCTTATACTGGGAGTTTTCGTATTCGTATTTCAAGATGGCGCAATTTTTCAGGCCAGATGAAAATCAGGGCGCACCGATACCGCTCGAGGCTACGCATGAGCGAATAAATCCCGCAATGAAGAAAACTATGGGGCTTTCGTCGGTCAGAGACCGAAATAGTTCTCCTTTTTAGATGGTATGTAGGGTGATAGGGGGAAGGTATAGGGGAGAGGTAGTGTGAAATGGACATTTCATATTACCAACAAAATTAAAACGGTTTCGGATCAACAATATTTTGGTTACATGGCACAATGCACATCCATTTGCCTCTAACTTCACAATTATATTATTTCAAGACCGCACAATTGTTTGTTTTACTATATTTTGATTAGAAACTAGATTTTGTGGTTATATATTTTTTTTTTCGGGATATTAATGAAAGGGACTCAAACGGTTACCATTTGCTCGCTGAGGAAAGGGACAAAAGATGTACATCTCGTGTGAGTAAAAGAGACATCGGTATCTTTGTGAACAGCCGTTTACATTGCCGGCGAGCGGCTCTTACCTCTAGTTGATCGCAGCGACAAGAGCTATCAGAGATTGTACTCGCTCAGCAACACTCGCTCGGTGATGCTCACTTGGCGGTCGGAACTCACTAAACAGCGGTAATGTCGAACAAAAGCACTCGCTGAAAGCCGAGCGTCAAAAGTATTGAAACTTTTCACTCGCTACTCGCTGATCGCCGGCGGTGAGACAAGTGCCTAAAACCAACTTTAATAACACTGTTAAGCTTCAAAAAGAATAAACGAAAAAAGGGTCTTAACTACCCACACGAATAGTAAAACTAATTTGGTAAATTAGTTTTATAATTTCATTTTGTTTTTCTTGACATGCGTGGGACGACGCACCTGAAATACTTTTTTTCATCCCTGAAAATTAAAACTATGAATATTATATTTTCTACCTGTCTTCAATTACTTACAATAACACGATTCTATAGGCAGTGTTATAGTCTATACATTTAATTTGTCTGAATGTTTGTTCACAATATCTTAATGAAGGCTCTCAATCTTAATTTAAGACTAAAATCCATAGGCGGCCGAGCTTTGTAATTTAATTCCATAATAACGGTTGAAGAGGGCTACCTAAATACACATATTGTATACTTGCTCGTACACTTGGTAAATATTCCGTTCATACATCACCTATTGGTATGCGTTTACAACTTTGATCTTTTTAACATACCTTTTATGTTTGTTTAGCTGATAGATAGCTTCTCATTAGTTTTCTCCACGTGATAGTCTTCGACAGCACTAGACTGCGCACATGATATTCAAAATAGTTTCGTCTGGTGTTAGAAGACTTGAGTTTTATCATTAGAGTTTTCGAATCCAAGATCCCTTATCCTAGTCTACAGTATTTTAATGCGTGGAGTACGTTAGGAAAATTACTTCTTATTTTTTTATCCCAATCTTAATAAATATTATTATTATAGCAACAATTTGAGTTCGTGACGTTTCGATATAATTGAAAACTGGAGCTTTTTTATGAATGCATTTATAATAATATCTAGCACACTCTAAACTTTTAATATATTATGAAATATTTAATTTTGGGAATTGTAAATTAAAAATATACCATCAATTTCAACCTTTTTCTGTCTACTGGGTTTAAAGAACCGAACCTGATCTATCCGTATCGGGGTGCCCTAAGCTCCCTGTACGCTATGTTCCGCTACATGACTGGGCAAGTCACTAAACGATATTGTAACAAGCCATTTGCCTCTGGTTTATTTGATTTTGCAATCAGTAGGTACATTTGGTATGAAAATTATGTTTACAACGACAACTTTTTTGTTGCGAGACTGCAAGAAAGAATAGAAGCTCAACTAGAGCTCACAATATTAGGGATACACTTAAAAACTATTTTTCTGGAAGTAACTTTTAATATGATCTATGTGTTTGTCATAAATTAAAGTAGGTAATAAACTTACCAGACATATTCATTTCTTCGGATATTTCTCGCCATGCCCTGCGCTGGACATCACGTAAGTGGTAAGTTGAATGACTCTGATCCCACAAACATTTATGTCCGTAAATTGAGGTAATAAATTTTTCTATATCCATTTTTACGAATTATGAAGGTTAAAACTAACATAAAAAAATCATCATGGCTAAATTCGCGCCGAATAGTCTATTCTATCTTATTCAAAATTTAAATTCAGAACGTTCTTTTTTTTTGAAATATGTTATGAAATAAAAATGTTTGAGTTTCGTTTTGACTAGCTTCTGCCCGCGGTTTCGCCCGCGTGATTAAGTTTTTTCATGGTATTTTATTTTTTCGCACGGAACCCTAATTCTTTCTAAAGAAAGTTACTCCACTGAAGATCATCGATCTGTCAGTGAAAGTCCCGCCAAAATCGGTCCCACTGTTCCGGAGATTAACAAACAGCCAGACAGTTTAAAGAAAAAAGTGTTTTTGGTTATAGATAGGTATGAGATATACTTTCATAATTATGCATTTAGTAAAAAAACTATTATTTTGATATTACAAACAGACCCTTCAATTTTATTTATTTATATGTATAGCATACGTTTTGAAAAAAAAAATACCATAGATACACTTAGATTTTTTTTTATCCTGCCCCAAAATGAGTGTGAGACTTTTTTTCGACCGCATGTATTAAGTACATGACACCGGAAAAAAATATTTGTTATTTTCATCGTATTATGGTAGGGATGGCAAACCTATGGCACTCGTGCCGGTGGTGGCATGCCGCAAAATAATTTGGGCACGCCAATGTAAGATGGTTAGCAGCTAGGTATTTTTTAAAAAGGGAACTAATTTTTTGAGCTGTTATTTAAATATTCGAGATGTTATTATGATCAGTTGAAATACATATTGAGCAGTTATTTAATTTAATGGCGGTTGATTAATTATTGCGACAGTAAAACATGGACAGTAATAAAAAATCAATTTGTCGGTTATTTTATCTTACAATGTCAATTCTAAAAATAATTGAGCAGTCCAATAACTGAATGAGCGGTAAAAATGATGGAATGAGCGGTTCGATAAATAGTTCGGCAGATCATACCTTGGCAGGTGGTAATCAGCAATTTGACTAAGGATGCAAGAGCGAGCGAAGCGAGCTCGGAACTTGGGGCACCCCGACTCGGACAGGTTACTTTAAACGTTGCAAACAGAAATAGGAGCCCCGCGAAGCCCCGTCGAGCTACCTTGGTAGGTGGTAATCAGCAATTTGACTAAGGATCTACTTTACCACCCCATTGTTTATAGAATTGCTTAGAATGAGATTTCTTACCGACAAATTCCGATTTATTACTCACACGTAACCACTCGTTCAATAACTTTTACCGCCCATTTAATTATTTTCCTGCTCAATTATATATTGACTGATCCATTTCATTATTTTTTATTACTCATTTTTGTTTACTTTACTGCTTAGTTTAAACTGCTGAACTAGTTATTAAACGTGCCATTTATAATTTTTATCTTACCAAAACCGCTATTTACAGCTGCCTCTTTAAATCAGTGCCCAAAAAAAATCACACTAACTTTTCATATTTTATTAACTACGATATCGACTTCAGTATGAATTTCGGGTTCCCAATAAAGAGTTAAATTAATAGCAACTAGTTTGTTGTTTTTGTGCATTAAATTACAAAGTTCTTTGGTGGACTCATGGACACATTTTTTTTTTTTGGAGAAATGAATACAGAATTAATGAATACAGAAGCAATCTGCACTCAATGGTAAAAAAAAAACAAAACTGCAAGCCAATCTTTTTAGGCCGACGAGCAAACATGTTCACATCGGCAAACTGAAAATCAATTCTATTCCGGTTTTCCACTTACGCTTTAGATTTTTTTACTTGAAAAACATGTAAATCACGGACAGACAACTTTTTTTATTAAAAATATAAATTGAAGCAACTGTTTTTTATTATTTTGTCTGGTACAAATTTAACAATGTGTTTGGTTTCGGATAAATAAAGCTCGTAGGGATTCAAATATTGAATCACTTTCGGGGTATTTTTTAAGGTTTGGTATCAAATTTAGAAATGAAATAAAGTTATTTATTTTACTTACTTGCTATCACAGCGCTTTTCATTTTCAGACAACTTTTTAACGCGACATGCGCTGAAGGCTGTTGAGGCATAGCTTGTTCCGACACATGAATAACTGCGTAAAAATCTCGTACAACCCAGTCTTCGTTGGTACTCTATTTCTGCAGAGTATCAGTGCTAATTAAGGTAATTAGCGTCAAGTGCTCTTACACACTTAGGTCCGTATTAATAAATCCCTCTCATTTGAAAGCTCTTTCATAAGTCTCTTTCATAAGGCTTTAACTAAATATGCTGATTTTATGAAAGAACATTTGCTTTCAACATCATAACGGCCGCAAATGTGAGCCTAATTTGTTGATTTTTAGTGAGAGTTCATCATTACTTTAATTAGCCGAAAGACGTTCACTGCTAAAAGTATAGTCTTCCCTTAATGTCTACTATTTAGTAGCGTTTACTGTTTTCTACAACAATATTTAAAGTATCATACTAAAGCTGTCTAATAAATTCACACTTACAAACAAATCTATACAATAATTTTATCCGTTACGACTAATAAAAAGCCTACTGGGTATAAACAGTTAGAACCGACAAAATACAGAATAAATGAACATTGAATTTTCCAGCTTTACTTAGAGCTCCAATAACAATCGGAATATTTAGTTTTAGATACAATTGGCACGGAGTTCAATTTATTCACCATTCGGGATCATTGTACCAAAGTGACGGGAACCCTGATAATTGTATTAAATCCCAGTCGTTACGAAGATAATGGTATTATCGCATTTGATATAATAGACATCTTCTCTTTAGCTTTTCAAATGGAATACAACTCGGCATTGAAGTCCAAATTGAATAGAGTTTCCACGTGTGAATCGAAACAGATAATCCCATTGCATATACAAATTTTAGGTTCGTTAATGGATTGCCAATGTTAAATTGTATTGTTATGTCTTAGGTGTGTTTGTAGGAAGTTTGTCGCCATCCATGATATCTACCAATTAAAGTGGAACAAAATTCTCGCACGTTAATAACATCTTACCTAATATCCTATGTTGTTTTTAGAGTATATGTATGTATATTTTATTTTACAGATAATTTGAATTTTACATTCTAGGTCAATGGGGAACATTCCGTAAAGGTTTCGAGAGACTCAATATTATTAAACGAGGTTGGACCATATTTTTTTATTGCGTTGAGATAGGAGCTTGATTTTTTACTGGAATTTGGTCTGGCAGTCATATTTATGACTTTTCGTATATTAATTTTAACTTAGCAGATCAGTAAACTACAATGTGATTTCATTTTTTTTTACGATTTGGAGGTTACATTGCGACGATATCGTTGTTCATCATCATCTTCGTACCCTTATCCCAATGTATTTTGAGTCATTCGTCATACAATTTATATCTCTGTCAGTTGTCATCCAAGTTAAGAAGAGATGAACCCCCTTTCTAGTCTACCAGATATTACATTGCAAAAACATAACCCATACACCGTTTCAAGAACATTCCGGTCCGAAATTGGCACATAGATAATAATCAGATACTGCACAGATTCATTATTCCTTTAAAATCCTTACATTTTCTACATTTTAAATCGCCACGATTAAATTGACAAACTTCATCTCCCCGTGTGCTTGTTTAATTACTTTCCTTTAGTAATTATTTTGATTTAATCTTTCATACACACTCCGTGCTAACCACAGAACTCTGCTTCATTAAGAATTAAATTAAATTTTAAAACTTTTACGCAAAATGGCGCTAATTAGTTTTGTAATGTTTTTGATCGGTGATTGGCCACAAATTAGTAGGAGTTTAAATTGCTGAGTGCTTATTGGTCAGCATTCTGTAGAAATGAAGCTCTACCGAGTATTACTAGCGGTCGCCTGTCTTTTTGTGACATAATTACCGGATTATGAAACGCCCATTAGTATTATCAATATTCAAAGGACCCGTGTGGTTTCCGGCATAGAAAAACTTATCCCTTTTCGAGGTCAAAAGACGTCTTAAAGGAGATTAAAAGGATTACGTCAGGAGGAAGGGCATTGCGTTCATTAATAATAAATTCGTCTGCTTTTCGCTTTAACTTTGACTGAGTTGGTATAATACAACCATGTAGAGCTCTCTATTTTGTAACTATGTACTGTTTTAAAAGAATATCCGCGGAGCAACTTCAGCTTCTTGACCGAATCACCTTGGCAATTCAAAAGTGCAAGAAAAACCTTTATTTTGCCTTTGTGAATATCTCGTCTGAGGAAGGGCAGTACTGCCACCATATTATAAGACTAGCGACCCGCCCCGGCTTCGCACGGGAGCAAATGTTTATTTAGCCCAAACTAATAAAGTGAACATCTAATTACCAGAATCAATAATATTGTGATTCAGGCTGAAATAAAAAATGCAATAGACAACCGTCAACGCCATCTGCTCTCAAGTGTCTGTCTACCAGTTCGGGACATCTTTACCTCCGTTATAATTATTTGGTTTCGCGACTTACTTTAATTTTGAGATATCTCCTAAGATATTCATCCAAATTAAATGGTGTGATCGGCAATATTGCTCTAAATTAAACACTCAAGATGACTAACACATTAATTAAGATAAGGATTTGTACTATATTGGTGAAAACACCTCTGTAAATGAAGCATTATTTTATATCAAATTTGAATCTGAAATTTGATAAAAATGGCTATTGTGAGTCAACCGTAAAAGATAGGCACATGCTACTGTATTGATGTGTTATCTAAAACTGTAGTACATCGTTTTGTACTATCATCAATAGTTTTCGTAGCGCACGCGATGTACAAAATTTTTTTCCGACCTCTTCAGTAATAATCTTCATATATCAGCCAATTTACACAAAACCTTGACGAATTATATACTAAAACCTTCCTCGAGAACCACTCTATCTTTAAAAAAAACCGCATCAAAATCCGTTGCGGAGTTTTAAAGATTTAAGCATACATAGGGACAGACAGACAGTGGGAAGCGACTTTGTTTTATACTATGTAGTGATGTACTGTTTTTAAAGAATATCCGCGGAGCAACTTGATCTTCTTGACCGAATCATCTTGGCAATTCAAAAATGCAAAAAAAATCTTTATTTTGCCTTTGTGAATATCTCGTCTGAGGAAGGGCAGTACTGCCACCATATTATAATATGTTGCTAGTAGCGTTACCATGTTCTAATCTGAGGGGTAAGTATGGGAGCTGGCGCAATTATGTGCTTATCAGACATTGAGCTTTGTGGCTTGGTTAGAAACATAGTTACGATGGTATTACTCTGGTATTGCAGGTTTCCATTCATAGGCGACAACGACAACTTAAAATCAGAGTGCCAATTATACTAATTTTATAGCACGTTCGCATTCGCATGTCAGTTGCAAACTGTCAAAAAAGCCTCAATTTCCCTACATTTTAGACATCTCCCTCTAGTAACAACTTGTACTTTCCACTCACAATCTTAAAAAAAACTTCTTCATCGGTATTATTTATAATCACGAGTGCGTGTTTATTTGAATATATTTTATATTATTGCTAGGCTTGAGTGTGACTACTATCTCGCCTGATAAGCGATAATGAATTTATTAAGACTTCAACAGGGTTCCAAGCTAAAGTTAATTCCTAATCGTTGATTAATACTCAGCTTCAAATACTTAATTTAGAAATCTGAGTTAGGTAAACTAAGCTAAAGGCCTTAATAACCGACATAAACTTTACGAAATGTCAACAAGACCTAGAGGTACAGTTTTAGTGTTGTTGACAAACTCTAGACTAAGTAATACCTATTAGACCCTTAATGTTATGTTTATAACCCCATGGCATTTATTAATAGGTGGTTTGACTTGGAAGCAGGTGACTGAAGAAACTTAGGAAACCTTGTCGTAATAACTTTTGGCATTAGACGAATCATGCTTTCCCTCGTTATTTATCACGATGTTGTGCTTACTGAAATGTTCCTCATTTGGGCGGAAATTCCGTGATATAAAATAAGGAAATTGGCACATTTTTTCTGCGAAACTGTTTTTGCGAGAAAACCTGTAAATACAACGTGTTCCTTTTGATATTCCATAACTTTAAGAGTCTAGGGTATCAATGAGAGTTGTTTGTTTGTTCAACCAAACAAACATTAACATTTTAGTGTTGGAAAAAAATGAACTAAAATTTTCCTGTTTTTTTGTGGTCATAGACGTTTTTGTTTTATTCTCAAGTTCATTTACGTTATATCTCAAGATGTATTTACATTATAGGTCCGTTTTTATTGCGATTAATTAGTATTTTACTTGAAACCAAAATTCTCAATTTTGCCCGTCATTAGTGCGCGTTGGACTCCTGGAAGCTGCTCAAAAAATAGAAAAGTGTTAGTAGACCCCTGTGTTTGTATAGGCAGGTTCAACAGGAGCATATAAGATAAACTGGGTCTCAAGGTCAATGGGCACGGACCCCTGATAAAACTTATACCTACATAATTTACTTGCTTTAAGTCAGTTGGAAATTCCGTAGGTAATTGAATTATGATAAGCCTCTGTCGATCTGAAACTGTGCGGAAGGGGCTAACTTGTTTAAATTTGTACTAATTACCTCTGACCGCCGTCTTCATTATCGTTTGGCTAAGTTAAGGTTACTCTAACTTTACGTAGTTTCAGTGGCGTAAAGTTTTAATTTTCAAAGTTGATGAGGTAGGTAAGCTAAACGCTTCCCTATTAAAACAATTACTAAGTTCGTCTCTTAAGACTTAAAACATCATCAATCATCGGTTTACCCGACTTTGCTGTGACATCAACGGTCGCTGGCATTAATTTGTAAAGCGCTTTAGATATTTGTCTACGTAAGTGGTACCCAATGGTACGTAACGTAGCCCCTTGATGGTAATAGGAATGGGTCCCAAATCCATATGACAACAACAGATGGGGACTTAACAAGTAAACACAGCCTTCACACCAAGACGAGCTCTACATTCGTCTCAGTATTAAACGGTTTGCAGAGAAATCATGAATGAATGATTCACATTCATTCTCATGAATGTCATAATATGTCATTCTCTGCAAACCAAGCCAACCAAGCTTTCAAAAGCTCCACCCGAAAATAGGTGCAATCCGGCAATGTATATATCTATAAAACATTTATCAATACTGATATCATACACACAAATCTCTGGAACTACCAGTAGGATTTGGAAATTCCTTGTATATTATAGCCACATTCAGGAGGAAGGCTATAGGCTATACGGCAACGGGAAAAAACGAGCTTTTAAAGAAATAAACTTCACTTATTATAATACAATACATTGAATCCTAAAACAATGGTGTCATGGTGTTTAGTTAAAGAATTCTATTGCCACCTCAGACTGCTACATCCAGAATAACATATTTTTGTATGGTCTCCAAAGTTATGTAAGAAACCCAAGTTTAAGCTTACTAATGGATTATTTACCCATTTTACCCAAATATGTATCCTACCTTATTCATCTTAGGTATGGTAGGATACAATGAGTTAAAAGTTAGAAGGAGTTTAGCGCTAGTCTCATATATCTTTAAGGTAATGAGGGGAAAGATACACAATCCAGACGTATTGCAACAAGTGGGCATGTGTGTTCCGGACAGATACGTGTGGCGGCGGCGGCGGCCGCGGCTGCTCGCGGTGCCGCGCGGCCGCACTAAGCTGGTAAATGAGGCGCCGTTTACGCGCGCTCTCCGTATCCTCAACAGTATAGCAGAAGACATAGACCTATTTTGTTGTACTCTGGGTGAGTTCATAGTGAGAGCTCTCTTTGAGATTTGTTATGGTCCTGCTGTGACATAATGATAATATTAGCAATGCGTACTAAAACAAAATCTGTTAGTTTTTTAATTGTTTAGCTTTAAGAAATAATAGTTGACTACATTATCGCATTAGGTGGTAAACCTGTAAAGATAAATGTATGGTGGAAATAAATAAATAAATAAATAAATAAATTTTGTAACCGGCAATGGAAGTTTGCTTAGGCGCAGTATTTTTTATTGTATTTCATTTGTTTCAGCAGTATAACATCAAAACTTCTATTTCGAATTTCGAACGTGTTTCGTATGCGGGCTGTACTTGTAGTATTATGGGACTACTCACATTTATTCAGCTCCATTCGCATTTCGCTGAACGATTCTGGTCACACTTATACAGCTCTGCTTCTATCACCCGCGTACAGCGTCGTAAGAATGAGAAAGGCGCTGAATACGTGGCGACGACGGTTAGATGTCCGTGACTACCGCAGGACCACCGCCGCCAATCGCTTCCATATTTGGTAAATAATTAATACTCAATTGGTACTAATTATTAGTACTCAAACAAAAAAATTGGTACCTACGTAGTTTTCGAGAAAATCTACTTTGAAGGTGGTCTGGCGGTAGTCAACCTCTTTACTCATTTAGTATTGTGTTCTGAAAATGGACATTTCTTTGTGCGATATTTTTATCGTTTGGCTTCTTGCAGAAGAAGTAGATAAAAAAACGTGGAAAATTAAAACCGCAAACTACAGTGGGTCGACCCAGTACAGGTACAGTCCAAGAGCTAGATCGAAGGATTGAGAATTTATCTCTCTCTGATAATTCTACGTACTTTAGACCGATAAGACTAGAAGATATTCACATATTAATAGAAATATTTTTTCTTGGCAATTTCTTCGAAGAGATTACTCTTCGATCTAGCTCTTGGACTATACCTACCTTAAAAATTGAACTCATTATATCTTCTAAACTAAGAACCGATTAAATCTGTGACTTGGCGAAAACTTGCGACTAGTTAGCGACTATTGAGGGAGAAAACAGATCTTCGCTAGGTGCCCTAGCTTTTGAGATTCAAATAGACCAAGCTGGGGTAAGCGCACCCTAGATCGGCCACCTATAAACCCTTATAGCTTTTGAACCAGTGACCGACTAATTCTGGTATTTGGCGACTAATTAGCGACATTTTTTATATTATCAACATTAAAATCCCTGATGGTGCCCATGCCAGTGTCAGTCACACAAGGAGTCGAAAACCATCCGTGTATCGCGATGTTCCGCCGCGTAAGGCCGCGTCCGACGCTGAATGCGGCGGAACCGCGCTGTAATCCATACATAGCACTCGCATGATAAAAACACATTTGTCCTCATTTTATACTTGTTTGCCGCGAAAGCTGAAAAGACGCGGAAAGCTGAATGGATACGGACGCATCTCCATACAAAATCGTTGTTTTCTATGGGCATAAGCTGAATAGAGCTGAAAAAGTGTGAGTACTCCCTTAATTCGCTCATTTTAATAACGTAATAGTTGTGTTTGCACAGCCACTATAATAAGGATTTGGAACAGATGGAATGCTAAACAGTTGCCCCATTTATATAATACCTAAATCCTATTTGAGCAAATCCTATTTAAGCTTAACCACCTATTGTATTTACCTCGCATTTGTTTACCAAACTAAACTTGAATATAAAATCCTCTAAGCTTTCGTTATCTTGTTTAAAAACAATTCGCAGGTACACACATTTGTGTAAAGCGAGGTCATTTTTAATCTGTATTAGGGTGCAAATATTCCAATTTAAGTTCCGGAGCAAACATTCTCATGTAACTAGGTAATGGTTTCATCACGATAATCCCATTGTATTAAGTTCTTATTATAATAGTTTGATAACCGATATTAAGATTAGTTTAGTATCGGTATTAAGATTAGTTTAGTATTAGTGGTTATTAGTGATTTTCCTTGCTTGAAAATAGCTAAATATCCCAATAGGATCGTAACAGCACAGCCCGGGAAAAAACATGTAACATAATTTAGTCTAGGCTGCCCCTGTTCTAAATATTCAAATCCTTTCCGACATTGAGGCGTGATTAATCTACGAACCTCTCAGAGGCTCTCTGAGAGGTTCGTAGATTGACAGAGGCCGTCCAGACGGAAAATTTTGAGCGCGAGGGTACTCGCGCGTTTCAATTTATGTTGCATCCAGGTGCCGCGTTTACGCAAGTTACTACGCGCAATGTGATCACCAACTTCACAAAAAAAACTAGTCAAGTGCGAGTCAGACTCGCGTGCGAAGGGTTCCGAACGAATTTTTTTTAACGTGTTATTTTAACACTATACACTTCTCATAGGTTTTCCTGTAATCTATGAGTAAAGATCTATTACCTAGATTTTTTTCAAAATTTTAGGCTCAGTAGTTTCGGAGATAAGGGTAATTTTTCGTCTCATTTCTTGAATAACTTCCAAACCGTTTATTTAAAAAATATGAAAAAAATTTAATTAAAACTCTCACAGTAAGTCCTTTCATTTGATATGTCACACAATATTTTTCAAAAATCTTTTTTTTTATTTTCTAGTTTGACCCCCACAAAAGTGACACCACACTAAAAAATTAATAATTTACGTAACGCGTCCGTGTTTGGGTCAAAAAAGTCCATATGTGTACCGAATTTAAACAGAATCGGTCGAGTGGAACCGGAGATAATTGACTGTGACAGACGGACAGACAGACAGACACCCGAATGATCCTATAAGGGTTCCGTTTTTTGTTCGGAACCCTAAATATCTACTATTTCTTTCTAGTTCCTACGTTTAATGAGTCTATTTGAATAGTTGGTAAATTTCATACCCTTTAAGTTTACTATCTTTTCAGTTTCTTCAATTAAAAGATCGGTTTCGATCGCACTCCATTTCAAATAAAATACGTCCACTCGCCACGGACACGTGCATACTATGCTACCCTGAACGTTCCAATGACGCCAGAGTTTTAGACTAGCGCGGTGCTTGCGCGTAAGACGATCGAGTCCAGAGTCGCTGCGGCATGTAGCACGCGTTTTATGCGCGAGTATGGAAACGCGCGAGAGCATCTGGACAGGGTGTATGTAGCTCTAGTACCTCGGGAACGCGCGAATGTCTACGCGCGAGTGCTCTCGCGCGCAAAACGCTCCGTCTCGACAGGCTCTTAAACGGAGAGAAAGAAACCTGTCAAAGCTTGTCCTGTGCGGTAAGACCGTCAATAGGCTAGTTTCCACCATCAATAAATTGCAAATCTATTTAGTTTCCGTCAGTTAGAGTATTGAAAAATAATGGACACGTATTTTTTGTTTTTGTAAATCAATGAATATTGACAAAGATAAAAAGCATCAAAACTCGGGAGAGGGGGCTGGTGACGTCACGGCGCTAGTAAAATTGTACTATCGTAGTCACGTCACGCGAGTTTTCAACGTACTGTATCTTCGTCATTTTTAGTTTACGTGAAAAAAGGCAAAATACGTGTCCAATATTTTTTGGAAATCTACCTGACGGACTAATTCGTTTTTTTCAGTCAAATACCCTATTGCAGTTACACTTGTTATATTAATGTTTGTCATGTGCTAATTATGAGGTGTGCTAACAATAAAGTATATAATAAACTCATTTATAATATTTGACAAATTCAAGATAGAAAAATTCCCTTGGATTTCATTATAGTCTTTTTCCATAAATGTTTACTTAGGTTTCTTTAACAAACATGTTTTTGGGAAGAAATTCTGTAATTCAAGCCGAACCCTAAGCTACATCCTTCAACTTGTAATGCCTCGGGTATAGTGATATTTACGGCATTCTACTTAGAATGGAAGCCGCGAGCTATTTTATTAGAAAGGTGTTTTTAGTTAACATTAAATAGAGATAAATGCTCTGAATCTGAACATATTACTCCAGCCAGACGCACATTGAAATATCAAAGTGATATTTATAGCTAGTGAGGTAACTGTTCATTCAGAATGAATACGTTTTTCATTACTTTAACCCGAAGGTTTCAGAAAAAAACCACAACTTTGTATCGCGTTATAGGTTGGCATTTTATTTTAGTTGGGATTATAAATATTCAGCAGTTTTTTTTAAATCTTAGCAATTATTCATCGGGAGTTTACCAGTCTCGCTATAAAACCAAGTACATTCATTTTGAAATTCGCTCTGAATTGATACTTACATTATTACATCATCAAATAAATAAAACACATTTTTTGTATGAATAAAATTAACAAATTATTTTTTGATGTGTGATATACCTAAGTACTATTGCTGAACTGTTCAATAATTACACTCTCATATTCAGAGTAAGTTGCTAACATAAGATTAAAAAACAAATATTTCATACAATAGCTAACCCGTATTAGTAGGTAACTAACTCGGTGACACTAGTAACCCTGGGTGCACGCAGGCCTGAAGTAACTGGAACACCTTTTCCGAAAGTATGCCTTTTGAGGTCGTTTGCATTTCTAAGGAAGACAGGACTGTCTATTACAGCGGAGCGAAACGGAGAAATATTAATCGATCATGTCAGTCAAAATGTCAGGGAGTCACGTGGTGCGGAGATTTTATACAAATCCATTGATTAAAATTTCTCCGTTTCTCCGCTCCGCTGCACGCTGCCTCGCTCTAATGTAATGGAAAGGCATTCTAACTCTGCACTTTAGAAACACATTGCCACCAACAATGAGCCGTAAATCACTTGCTCAGGAAAAGCCAGGAAAACAATTTTTGTTTCATAATTGCATACTTCAGTAAGAAGTTAGTGGAAAGGTATATATCAGAATATCTAAGTATCATATCTACCCGACAACCCATCATACCAGAGACAGTGGGATGAGCCGGTCTGCAGAGAAGTTCAGAGGAACCTTATAGCCACTTCTACTTCTACTGCGGAGCGTGCGCGCCTGCTGGCTGTGGGTGAGTGGGAGTCGGGCCTCTGGCTTCACGCACTACCGTCGTCGAACTTAGGCACCTTGTTCGACGATACAACTTTCCGCCTCGCTGCTTCCCTTCGCTTAGGCGCATCGTGTTGTTCTCCTCATCGTTGTCACTGTGGCGAAGCTGTCAACAGCCTCGGGCACCACGGTCTCTCATGCAGTCGAAGTGCGGGTCGCTTTGCACGGCACGCAAACATCAACGACATTATCCGACGCGCTCTTGTCGCCGTCGGCGTTCCAGCCGTACTAGAACCCAATGGCCTGGCACGCGACGACGGCAAGCGACCGGACGGTATGTCTTTGTTTCCATGGAAGATGGGTAGGCCTTTAGTGTGGGACGCTACTTGTGTCGATACTCTTGCGCCATCCCATCTTCCTAGCTCGTCGTGCTGTGCTGGTACTGCCGCTGCGGCTGCTGAGAACCTCAAGCGGCGGAAATATAATAATCTTGTTGGCAATTATATTTTTGAGCCGTTTGGGGTTGAAACTCTTGGACCGTGGGGTCCGAGTGCTCATGCCTTATTTAAAGATCTATCTAAACGCTTAGTTGACACTTCGCGTGACCCAAGGGCTGGCTTTTACCTCGGACAGAGGATAAGCATTGCCATACAACGTGGTAATGCCGCCAGTCTTTTGGGCTCACTTCCGGTGGACAGCGATGCGGACGAATTTTTTGACGCCTTATCTTAGTTAGGATATTTTATTTTAAGTGTATATATTTAGTACTTTAATGCTGTACCTAGTTAATTAAGATATTTGTGAAAGATTAGTATCTAAGGAAACTGTGGTAATCTACATTATGCTAACATCTGTTATAATATTCACCAAACACTAAGTACGTAATGTTTAGTGAATAATTGATCAAGAAAATAAGCACTGCCTACATAGTTTCAAAGTGAATACCAAATTCTTTAATTATAGATTCCCTTTGGGACCATTGGTCCCAGAAGATGCAACTGATTTCTATGCGTCTTGAAGTTTTTTTTTTTCGTTTCTGGACGATTGAACTCTATGGTAGATAATATTTATCAACTGTGGACATGGACAAAAAAAAATGCTTGTCAACATTACGACAATGGATTGTAAAGTTCAAAGGACACGGTCCCAGAGGCAATCTAGGAGGGAATTGTCATGCTATTCAGGCCTACACAGTAGGTAACTGAACCACGTAAGGCCGCTTAAGCTTTTAGAATCAATCGTTTCGCCTAGCTCTGTTTGGAGCAATTTTTCGGCGAGGCATAGCGAGCTCGTTTTATTTTAGTTCAAAGGTTTAATATGGACTTCGTTCGAGGATGGTTCGGAGTGATGTGATGATTTGGAAGTTTCATGCAGCATTGCTTTGGTGTAATATGAGATACTGAAAGAGAATGTTTAATACGATACCTGCAGGTATTGCGGTTGTCCAGCCGTGTTTATTTACTCCCCGGGCTGGCTACGTATGACGAAATAGTAATAGTAGTCTTGCAGCAACTGTTTAGTGCTCCAGCGTTTTCACACTTACTGTACATAGTAGGTATGTAGTTTAAATGTAGGTTGGATGTCAAAATGTGTTTTGTATTATTTTTTGTCGTGTTTCTACATATGTGCGTGGCTTTGCGCTCAGTCCGAATGAGTTCGAACGACAACGCTTTGAGGTCGTTTTAACAAGATAAGTGCTACAAAAAAAAATCGTATCATGGATTATTCAAAAGAACCTCTATGTGTTATTCCCACCACTGTTTCCCACACCCTATTAATTTTAATGCTTTATGGACTGGTATAAAATAAAGAGTAGTACCTATTCATGAAAAATATACGTTTTTAAGCTCGTTGAACGTTTCAGACTTATTAATTTTTATATAATAATTAAATAATAATTTTTAGTTATTTTTATGAGTATTTGTGCTTTAGCCGAAAAAAGTCCAATTTTAGCATTAAAAAATAATAGTTTTTAATTCCAGGATACGCAATTCAGAAATCGGCCATAAATGTCATCTTCCCTAATTTCAAGCGAGTCTTTGGATATTTTTTTTGTCTTTAAACCTAAAGGATAATAAATACTTCGCACGACGCGACTGAATCAACAAACCCGTATTTCGAGAGTTTTCCGCGCTGTCACGCATGGCCGGACTGAATCAGAAATAATATTATGTAGGTATTTAAACACTTTTAATTAATTTTCAATTAGTGCCTGCTTTAAACGGAACAGATTATTTCCTCTAGCTCCTTATGCATTTGGCGATCTCTTAAAACAGAAGTAGGAAATTAATTTAAGACATAGTATTTCTCGAATTTATCATCTTGATATGTATCTCTACTCGGTCATATTCTAAAACAAATGAACTCGGATTATTATTAGTGGTTAACATAAGTTCTAAATTGCTAGACAGTTGCCAGTCCTTATCTATCGTTTTGACTTTTGCGTACAGAATGGCCTAGAGACTTGACGTTCGAAACGAGCATTAAATCTAAAAACCTTCAGGCGATAAACCCTTTAAAATCATAAATAAAGTCATCAACCAAATTTTCCCTGGTACCTACTCGGAAGTATAATGATTTCGTATGAATGAATTTTGCCACTGCGGCGCAATAGGTCTCTGTTATCTGAAATTCTATGGGATGAACGTTTTAAAGCGAAATCGACGAGACGTTGTATCAAAATCGGCGTGTGAATGACGACGGTAACCTATTCACTTTGGATTTAAATATCCCAATGGGGTAATAGCTATCAGAAAACATAGACTCCGGCAGGGTAATCCGCTCCTTAGCCATCCGCACAAGATAAAGGTGGGATATCCACTTTCATGTAGATACCGGTGGCGCATCCGCTTACGTGTTGTAGTCCAATGATAGAGCGGGCTTGGCGAAATTAATTAAGGGTTAACTTTATTTTTTACACAATAACATACCTAAACAAACAAAATACTTATTCGCTGCCCGAGTTCGCTGAAAAAACGTTATGAATATGTTAATTACACATTATAGGTACCCCAATGTGTGAACCACAAAGCTAAAGATTAAATATTCATTTTTGAGTGGCTCTATGACATCATTCCGCGGACATAAACACACACGATAAAACGCTTTTTATTATGTTACGTATCAAGGGGTCACCTGTCAGCTGTCTATCCCAGCAAATATTTCACGTCAACATGAGTTATCCCGTCAATTTATTACTGAGTTGGGTTGTATTGCGTGATGAAATACATACTTACATTTTTTTACGTGTTTTATATTTCTATCTGGCAAACAAGAGACGGTCATGAAATCTCGAGATTTTGCTAATTAGTTGTTAGAAACACTTAAAGAAGAAAAGGGGAAGAAATTATGATGTCCCTAAAACTTTTTCACAGCGTTCTTTAATAATTATTCCCTATGTTACATTTTACTTATTCGCTTACATAGTTTATGTACTTAAGTAGGTATAATTTATAAAGGATGGTTTATTTAGCAAAGTATCCACTAAAAAACAGAGCGCAAACACATCCCGAACTTTGTACAGTTTTACTAAACCACGCCCATGTTTAAATAGGCAATATGTGTCTAAACACGAAAGCGTGAGCGATCATGTGGCTTAATTATTTACAGGTAGGTATACCTAATTAGTAATGAGTAAAAGGTTCACGAGTAGCGAATTTGTTTAATAGAACTGTGTGGTTTTCCAGGAACTCTAACTGGAGTAGGTACACAGGGTTGAGGACTAGCTTTTAATTTATATTTGTTATGTTCCTTTTTTGTTGCGAGCAAATTAGTTACAAGCGTGTTACAACATACACATTTATTAGTTAGGTTAGTACAGTCACATTCATGAGTGCAGTGGGTTTAGTTCAACGAAATGCATAATTCAATACGGCATCATAAAAGCTTGGCTCACAGCTGATACGCTTAGACGTCTCTCTAGCGCAAGCAAATGCAGTACGTAAGCTGCGAATGCGCTTATGGCTACGACGGTACATTTTTAAACATGGTAATTATGAAGAAAAATAATTGAAAAAATACAGTTTTCGCTAAAATTCTTAAATTAAGCATTATCCAGCTTACTCAATATGTTCATCATCATGTTCATTTGTTATGTTCGTAATTCAAGATTTTTGTTGAAATTAGAAAATCTTATGTTTAGCAGTGGGCTTATACATACAGCTACAGCACAGTTAGTGCTATAAAATATTTTACTTAATGCCCACTCTATGTAAACTGGCAGGTGCTTAGGTACCACTGGGTTGTTTCGAAGTAATTAGCTCAAAAGTGGTAGTTACATGTTTGACCATTAAGATAGTTAGTAGTTCTACACGTTTACGTGTTGCTCAGTTTAGGGTCCTCATAGCAATAACATTATTTGGTAGAATAGAATAGAATAGAATACTCTTTATTATGTACACCACATAAGTTACAGAAAAGATAGATGAGAAACATTACATAGGGTGACACAATGGGCGGCCTTATCGCTAAAAGCGATCTTTTACTAAACCACGATTATTTTAACAATTTGTATTATTTTACTAGCCGACGCGACAGACCTTCTCTTTTTCCTGAGTTTACTCATAAATCCCGTGGACAAGACACGTTCAGTTGTTCCCGAATTTTCCTTATTTTCGTGCAACTTTTCCAATTTTTGTATCCCTTGAAAACAATTGCTAAAAAACGAACATAAAAGGGACAAAACGGTCTGTCCTTTCACAAGCGGTGTGCGTACCAAAGGGCAGCATTCAATTTGTATTTATATGTGGAAGATACATAATATGTATATTTTATTCGTCATAATTTTAATAATTCTAAATACCTACTTACGATGAAAAAATAATTTGACAAAGGAAACCTTTTAAGATGGCTACAGTTTCCCTGCTCAATTTTATGGTAGAACAAGCTCTCATAATACCCTAGATTAAAGCACAAGACGACACAACTACTGACAGGCAGCCATTTTGTAAAAGCTATGCGTCCAGTGGCCAACGTAATTTAAAAGTCTCAACTGGTCTCACAAAGAAATTTCACGTCAACCACGAGAGGCATGAAATTTTAAAAGGACTATGAATTTAAATGAACGTCTTCCTTATCTACCCGTAAATTATTTCGGTTTTAATTGCAGATTTACTCTGGGAAGGTTTATGAGACATTTTGCTTTTTCTTTCGGTCATTATGAATTTTCAGTTAATTTTTACTCAACTTCACTGCTGGCTGACAGACCCTTTTTATGGACCGTTTGAACGCCAGAGCATAAGCGACGTAATCCCCACTCCAAACCACAAACACCGAATTTTTTGTCACTTTTTTGTGACGTTGGCGGCCAGAGTAAGCTTTCGTATGTCACATAAAATATGTGACAATGTCGAAAGAGAGTGTATATTGTATCCTTACTAGGTATTGCATTTAGGGTTGAGAAACAGAATACAATTGAAGACAACAACAGAACTAGGACAAATGTTTTATTTTCCTTTTGCTTTGCTGCCTGATGGTAAATAGAAAAGAACAGTGAGTTAATTAGATGTTGTTCCTTGCTGGAATAGAAACAAAACCTCATTTTGATTAATTATTCTGTTATTGCAACGCTGAACAGACTTTGTACGGAGTCCATTTATCAAAAAATACAGCTGGTTTATTTAGCACTAGCTTCTTGACCCGCTTGAGTTTTGTGCCAATAGAATATACTACCGGTAAAAAAGTAGTCGGAGTCTGTGTTTCCTGATAGCTACAACCTGAGAGTCTTTAAGTCAAGAGTGAATAGGTTACTTCTAGGCAAGCGTGCTCCATCTTCGACCACATCATCGCTTACCATCAGGTGAGATAGTGGTCAAACGCGAGCCTATCAATATGTAAAAAAAGTAGGCATACACAAAATTCACCATACAACGACAAATTCACGATACACACGAAACTACTGGTCGTAGAAAGCTGAAAGCCCCATGTTTCAAAATGGTCCAGGTCTATGTATCCTACCTCAAAAAAAAAGAGAAAAATCCGTAGAATTCGGGAAAATACAATTAATTCATTTAAATTTTTACTGTTGTCGTAGTTAATTGATGTTTATAAATTACTTTTATCGATTTTCAACATGGCGTCGCACCGTTTTAGTTACTCTGTGCTTAAAAAAAATGACAGTAATCCCATAGATAATAGAAAGATAACCTGACCTGGCCCAGGCTCCACACATTTTGGAACATCTCCTTTGGCATGTCAGTTCTTTGAGGAGTGTAGGGAAGCGGTAAGAGAGGATTTCCCGAACTTCCTTCGGGAACAGTAAAAACGGGATATGCGCGTACGAAGTCGCGGGCAAAAGCTAGTTAAGTATCATTTTATTCGTATACTGGACTAAATGTGCTGCTATGTTATTTTTTTTTTTTTCATTTTAATAGCTGATTAATACATAATTCATGTCTTTGCCCGCCTACATGCCTTTTGCCTAGATTTTCTTTTTCGGGAAGTTAGAACACCGCGCCAGGGATAGGTTAGGTTCGAATGGGATGGCGGGCGAGTGAAATGATGAAACTCCCGTAATCCCATTCTTGTTAGGGTCCTTTCATTAAACCCTACAGGCAGAAACAGGAAGGAGAAGCCCCGCTTCGTCGACTTTCCATGGTCATTAGATCAGTGGGGTTTCCAAACGTCACATCTTATTAAAGACTGCAATATGGCCATCAGAAGCTGGACGCATTAACTAATTCCATGCATGAGTTTCAAGGCCTTTGGTCTCTTGCTTTTTGGTATGCACGTTGATGGTTATTTTTTTTAAATATAATGTGAACATTCTAACTTTTAATCTTTTGTGTAAAAGTAAAATGTAGCAACTGAAGCTTATATGAAATGAATTATATTTGTAAATGTTTCTCTTTTTGCGTAATTCTTGACTTCTAAAAGTATCTCCAAGTAATTGAAATAAAAAAGACTTGAATTGAATGTTACTTCACGGTACCTATTAGTGCTTATTAGTTGACTCAGTAATGAAGCCTCATTACTGAGTCAACTTGAATTAAAAGAAATTAACTAATTAAAAAAGGACAACGCAATTCTATCGGGCTATTGTTGGTACGATGGGTTCGAAAAATCGTATTAGGGTAATGTACGCAAAAATATTGTATAATAGCGTACTCTGAACTGAGATAGAAAAATGGATGTTTTTTGGAAAGGTACCTTTTTTCCATTCCATCGTGATCATTTCAAAGATCACTGTTTGCCTTAGACCGGAGCGGGCGGACAATTTGCACAGCCCACTCACACTGAAATTATGCAATTCTTTGGGCTATGTCGGTAACCTCGGTTCTCCTGCAGATATCTTCATTTCTGTTTTCCATAATCTTTTTGTAACTATTTTTTTTATATTTATGGTTAAAGCCATATACATGATGTAAACAGGCTGTCCCGAAACTCAACGTCAAGCGGGTACGGGGCGATAGGCTAGGTTATACCAGTTCAGGCAAAAATAAAAAAATAATTTCATGTTACTTGGTCGACTCTAACAAAACAGGCTAAAAATACATATTTTCAAATCAATTTTCTAAACTTGAACCGGTCGGACATGTCAGTTTAGTGAAGGTGTCAGTTGTTCAAAATAATGACTAATTAAACTAATATTTACTAAAATTACAACATTTGTGAAGAAGATTACGGCCGGCATTTAAATACGTTAGTTTTAAAAACAGTGTCTCGAGTAAAAGGGTACTTTTGTTCGTGTCTGCAGCAGTCCCACTTTTTTGTCAGGGTAGTGACGTTATTTCCTTGTTTAATATAGGCGTTTTACATCCTTCAACTGTTTCAAACGAGTTACTTAGATTGATTTTTTATATTTTATATTCTTACAAAATATCTAATTGTGATTAGAATACTTTTTGTTTAAATCCTGCCCGTGAATGTGACGTCAGTTTGGTGACAGACAGTTTTTGTCAGGGTACACTTAAAAGTAAAAAGCCTATACAATTAAATTAAAATTAAATGTTCCTTTTTGTAACTATGACGTTCAAAAAGAACACACCACACAGATGGCAGTCAGTGATTAGTAAGTGTAACTACACCTATACCATATATACCTAGAAAACTGTTGGACAACCTCAATCCTTTGTTTTAAACATGCTGAAACAAAGAAATATCTGAGTGTCAACATTTATTACAGTTGATTTGGGTAAAGCCTTTCTTTTTTTTGGGGTTCAGTATCCGAAGGGTAGGTAACCAACGGGACCCTATTACTCGTACTAAGCCTCCGCGGTCCGTCCGTCTCGTTTGTCTGTCAGCGGGCTGTATCTCAAGTCATGAACTGTAAAAGTTAGACAGTTTAAATTTCCACAGAGTAAGTATTTGTGTTGCCGCTATAACAACAAGTAATTTTTCGTCGTTTTCTGCTCGATCTTAATCATGGCAACAGGTAGACATTTGAAATGCTCACAGAGTTTGTATTCCTATATTCGCTATAAAAACATTTATAAATAAAGGGACGGAGACGTGATTTTTGTAGATTTTTTGCTCGTCGTTAACGGCGGCATAATAGGGGATTAAAAATAGCGATGTGTGCAACCCTTCATGTGCGAGTCCGATTCGCACTTGGCCGGTTTTATTTATTACGTCGTTCCAAATTTTTTTTTAATGTAAAGTAGCTACTTCGAAAAGTAATCGTGACGATCAATATCTATTTATTATTTTAATCTGTTATAAAAATACTATCAGTTATTTCCTTAAATTTATGACCTCTCGACTTGAGACTTTGAGAGCTATAATACGATCATTACTGGAATCGATGATTTCATCAAACGTGTAGTATCATAGAAATAAATATTATGCGTTTATTTTATCACTTCCGCGTATCGTTTCAAATTTAAAAATAATTTTACTGTTAGGTCACCGTTAGGACCTTTCTCGTCGTCTCGGGGTGAGGGTGGGATGAGTGGGGAATGTGTTGATACCAGGATTACGGCAAAGGATGTATCAAGGGCTGTGAAATCTATTTCAAAAGGCAAATCACCTGGACGGACTAAGTCCTGGTGGAACATGAGCAGCACGCTGGGCCTCATATTTTTAATTTTTATTTTTGATGGGTTTGCTCTTGACTCTTGGTCAGAGATGACAGAGACAAAGTCTACGATGGAGCGAGCTTACCCAGAAGGAGCCTGTTCACTCTAACTTTGAAGAGATTAGGGTTGTAAGCGTTTGGAAACACAGACGCAGGCAGAGAGTTCCACTCCTTTGCCGTGCGCATTATAAAAGACGTTAAAATATAAGTCATATGTGCAGAATACTGGCCATGTTGTACAACTTTTGCATATCACACTCTTTCCTACCGAACGACATGATGTACTGGTATTACTTATGTATACGGACTATTGTAGTACCTGTAGTAAAAAACAAGGCGGGAGATTTGTCAGACTTATTTAATTACAGGCCCATTTCCTTGGGAACAATATGTGCGGAAGGGTTTGACAGCATTCTGAATACACAATTAAACAAATACTTAAAATTGCATGATAATCAGTTCGGATTTTGACTGGGACTGTCCACGGAAACTGCGATATTGTGTCTGAAGAGTGCTGTCAAATATTACACTGAGAGGAAAACATCTGTGTACGCCTGCTTCCTCGACCTTTCCAAGGCCTTCGACCTGGTCTGTTATGATATCCTGTGGGATAATATCCTGCGGGCACATTGTCGGACCCTTATTGGTTGGAATGTGAGGTGAGGCAGGGGGGTTTGAGCTCACCTTCCATTTTTAATCTGTACTTTAATGGGCTGATCGAATCGCTCAGCGAGCATCATACTGGTTGTTATATAAATGGTGTCTGTTTCAAAAACATCAGCTACGCGGGCGATATGGTGCTGTTGAGTGCCTTGGTCTGCGGACTCAGAAAGCTGATGAGTATCTGTGATGGTTACGCAACGGCTCACGGACTATTGTATGATGTAAAAAAACTTTTTACAAAAAAATATAACCGACTTCCAAACAAAACACTACAAACAATAAAATAACCTTAATTTCGGAAGTCGGTGTGTTTGCTTTTGTTTCTTTGTTTTTTAACACCGACTTCCGAAATTAAGGTTATTTTATTCTTTGTAGTGTTTTGTTTGGAAGTCGGTTATATTTTTTTGTAAAAAGATTTTTATTTTTCACTTTTAAGTGGTAATACTTGGACGACGTCTTCGTCAACGCAGAAATTGAAATAAGCAAAAATGCTCATTAAATAAAAACTACTGAACTAATCTGAATCAAATATTTATGGGACCAAATGACAAGTATACTGCATCGAACTAAAAAAGAATCACAGAAATCGGATCAGAAACCTAGGAGTAACCGGAGTACATACATAAAAAAAAATCCGCTGAATTGAGAACCTCCTCCTTTTTTGGAAGTCGGTTACAAAGAGTCAGTGTATGGTCTTTCAGGGCGGGCAGAGAAAAGATAGTGAAATGCCAGATATAATGCTGAATGGCGCACACCTTTAGAAAGGGTATATATTTTAAGTACTTAGGCCACTTAGTTACTCCCGACTTGAAAGATGATGCAGACATTGAACGGTAGCGAAGGGTGCTGTCGGTCAGGGCGAATATGGTGATCCATAGGTTCGCACGATGCTCAGCAGAAGATAAAGTTACTCTCTTTAGAGCATACTGCACTACATTATACACATGCAACCTATGGACTAACTACACGCACAGATCGTACAGCGCCCTTCGTGTCCAGTTTAACAATGCGTTCAGTATGCTATTGGGTCACCTCCGTTACTGTAGCGCTTCGACAATGTTTGCGGAGACGTGCGTAGATTGTTTTTATAAAACAATGCGCAAGAGAGGTACCTCGCTGGTTCGGCGATTGCGGGGGAGCTCCATCAGCATGTTGGCCGCGATCGCGGAAAGGGTCGATTGCGCCCAAATCAATCACTGCTGTAGGTTACACATGGTAATGTAGCATCACTGCAAGCGTCTTAAGTAGGTACCTATTTGTTGTTTTGTTTGAATTATTTTAACTGTGTATGTAATTGATACTGATAATTAATGTGGCTATGTGTTTATGAATATTATTTTAATGAGTCTATGCAACTTGAAATAAATTATTATTATTTATGGTATGTCTTGAACAATCTCGGGACCCTGAGGTCCCGGTCCTTTGGTAGGCGTACGAGGGGCCGAAACCAACTCGCAGAGGCCCCGTTAGACATTTCTAATGGAATGGGGCCCCAACCGACGATTATCCCTGTGTGCACTATCAAAGTATACCTAAGGACAATCCCCGGTACGTGCAAAACTATTGCATAATATGGAAACAAGAGGTGACAGGCTATGGGTTTGGGTAGTTTAGTGGATTCATTATCGTATAATATGAAAGAACTATTGGCCCCTGCCTGACCACTGAAAATATAGACGGCTTTAAAATGGCAGTAGGTGACTTGTACACTCAATAAATGGGCCCCCGATAACGGTCGCTAGCACAAAGTGACGTAGCTCCAAGGAGGCAACATATTCTGAGGTGCTAGAGGAGTGGAAAGGTATACCACGGCTATCAGGACAATCCTGGAAGTACGGACAAGATCCCTACCAGCATCTTACTGGATTATACATCCTTCTCTCGAGCACATTTGCTCTTGCGAATTTCCACTCAGCCCAGCTGATTAAGGCAAGAAAGAGGTGGGAGCTCCTCAATCGCTCATTGCATTGGGTACTCACGGTAGCCCCGTCTTCATCATTTTCACCGACGTAGTCGGGTCGCGATGAAACACTAGCACCGCGGCCGGTGGCGAAGTAGGTGAGACGCGGCTGCTTCGTGATTCCAGACGCAGTCTATCAAGTACGACGTCATCCAACATACGGTTACGCTGGATGACCCGCACCTGATCCGGTAGTCGTTGGGCTCGTGGGTGTTAAAGGACCCCTTTAACACCCGATACATAATAAAATTAATCACAAACGTGGAAGAAAGGGGGGCGCCACTATCAAGTTTCTGCTCCGGTTCGGAACAATCGCAGATCAGGGGCTGCGTCATAGTAAGAAGGACTAGAAACTTGTATTAGAGTTTCTCTATCTGAAAGGAAAATTGGCGTGTTATGTACCAACACCTAATTACAGACAGAATGCTTTCATCTGCTCTTAAAATTGGTTCTGCACCAGTTCCTAATTTCATTGAGAGAGGAAAAACAATTGTGTCGTAATTACGTAAATCACAATAATGACTTGAAAACTAATATATAACTATAAATAAAAGGGTTGGAGGCGATTTGCTGGAACAAGTGTGACGTCAACACTTCCATTTACGATCCTTGACTTAACTACTAGATGTAAAAAAAGCTAAAAGGTTGAATTCTCACAAAAACAGAGGAAGCGCAGAGCCTTACAATTTGCATAAACATGAATAATTTGTATTCATAACACTAACTGTCTTTTAAGAGACAACATCTTTTTTTATTGTCCAAAATGTTTGCAGAGTTGCTCTGAAATTAACTTTCGACATAACGCCTTGAAAAAGAAACCAGAAAATTTAATAAGTCGGTACTACACGCTTATGTTCCTCGTGGGTAGGCAGAGGCTTATTTTAAGATTAGGTACTTATAACCAAATTTCGATAGTCCTTTTACTACGTATACATTTTATTTTTAAACTGTAAAGACGTTCAAAAGTCCATTTTAGTGGTCTAGTTGAAATAAATGATTTGGCTTTGACTTTGATGAATTTTAGTAAGATGATACTTCAACATTACAGAAAGGATATGTCTATAAATACGACAATTCTATAGAAAATGGTCGCTCTTGTTCAAAAAATAATGAGGATATCAATGCTTTTACTTGGCCTTACTCAACATCGTGTACCTTCTTCCAATACTTTTCATCATTAGCAACAAGCAATATTGTGTAACCGTTCCTCTTGGAATATTAAATGACTCAGATCACAACAGCTAGTTATTGCAACTTTGCAAGTACACTTTTCTTTATGCCATAAAGAAGGAAGCTGAACAATTACGGCGCGCCCATCGCAGACAGTCAGCGCTTTCATAACCACTGTAGTAGGTTATGTTTAAAGTATCTATGTACGTATATAGGATGATACTTTACACACTGGTAGCTTTCCAGGCCGTCAACGTATCTGCCTACTCAATTTTAACAATGTTTAGGTACTAAATCTGAAATATTGAAAATACAGCATTTTTTATGATCGGCTAGTATTTTTCTATATTTCAATGAATTGTTCACTGGAAAATTTACAGTGATTTAAAAATATCGTGTTTCTCGGTTACCACTGGGTTATGGCGGTCCGGCTGCAGGCAGTCGCTTCATGTATATGTGTGTGTATGTATTATGAGTCTTATGTTACTTGACAATGAATAAATAACAAATAATAATAATTACTGGTATTCGGTTGCATCCCGTTAAACTAGAAACCCTGTAACATTTGTAGATGAAAAAGGCTAGGCAGATTATCTTTTTTCCTTTATTTTTTTTTAGATTCTTTGATAAATTATATTTATTTAGTAAATAGGGTAAACCAAACACTTTTACACGTCATCATTGATTGTTTTCAATCACACTATTTTTTTTCAATCTTATTATTTTGTTGCCTCAAACAAGTTTTTTTTTGTCCTAGGTCCTGTACACTCGCATCGCAGTGGGTCTGTGGCAGAGTTCCCACGCACTACAGCATTTGGAGCGGGTTCAGTGCTGTGGGTCGCAATTTCCACGCCCTGACAAGTCGGCAACAGCACCCTTCGATCCTAACCGGCCGTTAGTCGGCAATAATGATGAAAAGGTACTATCAACATATTCTTATAACAAAGTCATCATCTTTGGTTGTGATAGACCAAGATAGAAACTATATGTGTGACCTGCTCCAGATAGACTGTACAAAAATAGCATATTTTAACGAACAAGGAATTTATCCGCCTCCATTACCTGCTCAGCTGTGAAGTTATTCAGTTCCAGTCCAGGCTTTTTATTCAAGCCATTATTCAGTTAGGCACTAAACAAGTAGACTGAATAATTCGTTTTCTAAGTCAATCCGCCTTTCATTATTCGCTCAACTATGAAATTATTCATGCCATAGCAGGGAATAGGTACTGGACTATTCTAGAATTCTAAGTAGCAACCTGTTAAAAGTTCTCTACATCACAAAGGTAAGTAAGAAACAAGTTAAGCCGCCTTTTGTACTTTAATTAAAGGCCAAAAACAAAAGTCCATACTAAAAGCCAAATAATTCTGCGGCTTGATGGTAGGTAAATAGTATACGGTTTGACACAAGTGTGCCCTCTGCCTCTTTTGCATAAATGAAAGCAATCAACTCGAGTTTTCATTGTAAGTTTTAACCAATGATTCCATTAAAAATATTCACGACTGTGATTAAAAGAATTTAATTGGTACGAGAAGCGTGCGACCAGTCGAATATCGACCGAATCAATATGAACTATAGCTTCCTAACTTTCTACTTCTGTTTACTCGAGAAATGCTTTTGATCTGAAATTCCTTTGTCAGTTCGGATCTTAGAGACCGGGATTATTTGGCAGGTATAAAGTTTGTGTGCGGGGTTAGAGGCAGCTGAAACATTTGTGTAATCTTGCGGCTGCGGATATGAGCCCTGAGCGCGAATAGCGACGCGACTGTGACGGCTTGCGGCGCTTTAACGTTTAGCAAGTGAATGGGCTCTCTCGCGATAGACGGTCCGCATTGTGGAGATCACTGTTATTTTTCGCAAAGAAAGTTTTAGTATCTCTTCATAATACTAGGAGGTGGTGGTTAATTTGAAATATTTATGAAAGTGGAGGTCCAGAAACCCATTCATTTGTTAGGTTTTGATACTTTTCCACCATCTTGATAGATACCACTCGCAAAAGTTCACCATTAATTCCTAGCAGAGCCTTCCTTATAATATTAGGTAATATTAGCGAGTGCCAAAAAATTATAAAATTAGACTATATTACAATCATTTGTCCCTATACATACGTATGTACACAAGTTACATTCCCACCATCTCGAGGATAAAGTAGTGATCACAAGAGCGAAGTTCCCCTGGCACCTCGTAAACTTTTTACTCGGCAAACATTTTCGTCTCATCAATGAAAAGACGCTACTTGAAGCCTCGCGTCTCAAACAGACAAACTGTGATATATGTGGAGGTGGTTAGACCTTTCATTAAGAGCCTAAGTAAATAATTTCGTGGCGCGATTTAGCATCCCTCTCCCCGAGCGCACGGCACACTCTCCTCGTACTCCCGCATCAAAAGTTAAAAAAATCGAATATAGCGACACTCCATCAACTAATTCAAACCGCCAAATAATTCAGGGTTACTCGCAAGCAAATTATATTAACATATATCGATACTCTTATTAACAACCTTTTTAAAGGAAGAATAAAATAAATATTCAAAGTAGACAAATAGTAAAGTTATTCGTGTTATATCATCATCTGCCTTATCCCAACTACTTTCTGGTCGGCTTCCAGTCAAACCCGATTAAGCTGAATACGTTTTTTACGTAGAGCGGCTGCCTACCAGACCTCCACGTCCTCAAACCATTAACTGGGTAACACGGAACTTCTTGACACGGCAGGAGTCAAGTTTATTGGCTTCTGGCTGCCAAAGATCTACAAATGACAACCGAGACCAACGGCTTAACGTGCTTTCCGAGGCATGGAGAGAATTCGGTGTGTTAAGATGGTCACCCAACCACAGACTAACCTTGGCAAGCGTTGCTTTACCTTGAAGATCGACCCGTGCGGCTGTTATTCTTTAGCCAAGAGCTCCTCCATGTTTCATTCGTGTTACATAAAGTGGTCAAATTGGATGTTCAACTTTATTTTGCCACCAAGCTAAGGCCAAGGACTGCAGTTCAAAGGCCGCCATTTTGTTTTTGAGAGTTTTCAAGACATTGATCATTACATTAACTTCATTCGAAAGTTCTAATACAATTGAAGAACTTCCAAATCATATTCATCGCTGATGGTATGTAATAATGTAAGCCTATGCACACGGCGTATTTTTACCGCGCCGACGACGCACGTTTTGCGAATGCGGGTCCACGGCGTTATAGGTAAAGGGACCAAAAAGCAGATGGTCGCATTTGCATCGATTCAAACGTGCGTACAAAGCGATACAAACGCGCGCGATAAGCGTATTCAAAGTACGTGTGTGTCGAATTTGTTTATTAAGAGGGGACTCTAGTCCCGAGGAATTTGATAAATAGGTATTTAAAGAAACTATTGCCGATGCGTCGCACTGTGCCCTGTCAAGTAAAGTGCGAAAACGACAACTGCATCAGTGGCTGATTTTACCTAAAAAAACCTTGACCAAAAGACGTTTTGTATTCCGCTGTTTTATTCTTCAAAACTGGACTGATGTATAAAAATTATGTATCAAAATTTAGAAGAAGACTACGTCTATGCTCTTATTATTTTCTATTTTGATAAAAATTTATCAGATTTGTCTGATAGTCGTCTGAACATGGCGGTAAAAACGGGCTGTTTTTTCGGGTTTTTAGATAGTCATAATTCTTTAAGTAGTTATGTTTTGGAAAAAAAAATTGTAGAGGCACGTATTTACTCGATCTAGATTTTTTGGAAAAATAAATCATAGCTCTAGCAGCGGAATACGTTTGTATGGAGAAAGGCCCAAGAGTTACCGACTAGAGTCCCCTCTTAATTGTCGGAGAAAGGTGTGGGGGAGAGGCACTGCATGGTTTACTTGTCACTCACACGACATCCGATAGCAGTTCGAATTTTTCCCCCATCTTTTATGATTGGGCAATGTTTTAAAAGTTGTATTAAAATGACCATCACTCAATCTTCTTTCGCTCGTGAATGGGTTAATCCAATAATGTCGCTTATTTTTATACTTTCAGTAATAAAGCCAGCGTAAGCAGTGCTGTCTCGTCAGACTCCATTTTATTACTGTTGAGGAGTCTGGTGAAAACACAAAGATTTCTGTAGAAAAATACATACTACGCGCGATTGCAGCGCTTTTATACCGTCTATCGCCGTATCAGCGCGTTTGTATCGATACGAATAGTTCTACGATTACAGCGCCACAAAATTTTTGTGTGCAAAAATTAACCATCGGCGCCTGAACTTCGTTTAAAGCGCGTTAGCACGCATCATCACGATCGATCGATGAGGCCTCACACACGATAGGCTTCTCGCGATTTTCAGCAAAACGGTAAGTATTATCATAACATTAGTTCAGACAAACATTGCAGATCAGATAAATAATTATTTATAAAAATGGCTAGATACTTTTTTCCTAAGAGCCACCGTTTCTGAGATATATCGATTCAAAAAGTTGGAAGAGTTGTAATCGTCATAATGTGCACACGTTTCCACACCACCTTGAGCGATCACTCAGGTCTCAAAGAGCTGAGAATCTACACTGACGGATCAAAGACAAGCACCGGAACCGTAGTTGGAGTTTAATCCAATGACCTTAACATCAGAATATCCAGATCGCTAGGTAAACTCAACACCGTCTATCAGGCGGAATGCGTGGGCTTTATCCTGGCGGTCTATGCCACAGAAGCCAAGGGAGTCACGGATACCCACATTCGCATACTCTCCGACAGCGCCTCAGTCCCTCAATTCCTAAGGAAGCATCACACCACCTCGAAACTCATACACGAATGCCACAATGACGCTGCAGTGGATAAGAAGACACAGCGGATCACAAGGAAATGACGCGGCCGATGAGCTGGCCAGGAGGGAATCTGATACTATGGCTGTTGGAGCCGAACCCATATTACCACTCCCCTGCGGCCAGCTGCACACATGGCTACAATAACACACCCACAAACGAGCGGAACGCTGGTAGGCCTTAGCACCCCGCAGCAGGCAGTCCAGGGAGGCTATGCCATCCTTGAACAAACACTTACACACGATAGCTATTACGGACAGTCCTTTATGCAGAGCATGCATGGAGGAGGAGGAAACGGTATCGCACGTACTCCTTGAGTGCACAGGCGTTACTAAAATACGGAGTCAAACAATAGGGTCACAGAACTCGCTTACAGATGTTTTTACACACCGGGAAAACTAATCAGCTAGTCTATTCTGTAAGTAACTATTTCGATATCGAGCTTCACCTGAGTGACAAAACTCACAAAGTGAGCTATATTGCACACAACATAAAGGTCTTAATTTGAAACGCACCTCGAATTTCACTGTCGAGATACGAAAATGTTGTTACAGAATAGCACTATTGTTTCTGGAGGGAGGTTGGCTGGTTGGAGTATTGGCTCATGCACAATGGTCCAACATCAGGACTAAGCCCGGAAACCAAATCCTAATAGATAGATAGAAAAATACCGTTTTGCTAAAATCGCGAAAAACACGTTTTTGTGACTTTTAACCCCAAGTAATTTTTTTCCAGGTATCGGATCGATGAGGCCTTTTTAGATTTCATTTATCATAGTGTTTTGAACATTCCTACCAATTTTGAGCTGGGTGCGATTATTGTAACTTCACTCCTATTTTTTGGTCTAATTTGACCGGACTAATACCTATTGATTGGTTTTAGAACTAATATTTTAATTTTGTACCGCAACAACATTATAAATCAAATAATAAACATCAAATTATCTAAATAAAGGCGTCAATGTCTAATACAATCACGAATAAGTATGTTTGGGGCTAGAATTATCAGCAGTAGGGACTCCTTGTAAGGAGGTCAGAATCATGAAGGAGTAAAATTTTCGGGACTGACTATTATTTATTTACTCTTCATTTCTTTTAAAGTAGGTGTTGAGGCCTCTGACCTCATTTCCCTCTTTATGATTATGCGTTATATATTTTTTTAGTTATTCTCACTTCCCTCTTGACCTAGTTCTGAAATTCACGCAGATGAAGTCGCGGGCAGAAGCCAGTTTCTAAACTCAATTTTTTTCGTAAACTGGCAAGTTTAATTACATGACATATTGATGTTTGACGTCTTTCAAAGGACGAAATAAATTAATTTATTTTAGCCTGTTTCTTAAATAAATTTTGAGATAAAAGCTATAAAAATAGACACTCCAGTCCAGAAAAAAAAATGCTATAGCTATATTACTTTACTTGAGTGAAAGATTATGTTTGTGGATGTTCTATACACAGAAGTGAAAGTGATGATTTTATTATGATTTGCCGGTGTTATTAGCCACTATTAATTTCCTGTGATATGAATCCTTTGTTGCGTTCAGGTATGTTCCCAAACGTTGTGCTTTATCTAGTTTCAGTCTTTTATTTCATACCATTTTATACATCATTTCAATGTTGGCATGAATAGAAAATAACTACGATTATATATTGTTCAAGGTCACAAAATTACAGTGAAAATAATTTCATAGTACGAATTTTAATAAATTACAACTTTAAGCTGCTGAACTATGTAAAATATTGTAAAAAAAATATTTAAATTACGAAAATCTGACAGCTCGAATCTGCAAAAAAGTGACATAGGTGCTACATTGACAAGGCCCACGGACCATCTAAATTGATCTGAATCGACAGTGATGCAAATACTTTTAAAAGGCAAAAGATGAGATGGCGATAGAATGAGGGCGGCTCGGAATAAATAACGTAAGTGCCAAAATTAATTTTCGGTTTTTATAACATAAAAGTAAAACGAAATCATAATATGTTAAGAATTTAGCTAGATAAGATTATTTTCTATATTTAAAAGTAGTTTTCATAAAATCAATACAATGCATTACACCATGAAAATGAAAATGGCAAAAAGATAGACCGAATTTTGCAATTTTTTTCTATCGAGAAAATTTCTTCGTATCGTGTATTCCTTTAGAATTTAGGTAGATCATAAAGTCAAGAAACATGAACCGAAATATCAAATCCCTATTATAGGTACTTTACGAGAAAAAACAATTCTCAAAACGGCCTTATTATTCGCATAGCCCCTTAATATTAAAAAATACGAGAGAGTATTGAGTACAGTTTATTTATTTTGTTGTAGGTTAATTAAATTCATAATGTTGCGGAATTTCTTCGAAAGAGTCACCGCGGCCCTGAAACGCAAAGAGCATTAGGAGGAACACGGATGGGTTTTAGTCAGTCAGAAACACTCCCTTCTGCTTCGCTCAGAACGGAAGGAGTCATTTGATGGTTTCCCATCATTAAAAAAGGTCAATTCATAAAGAGTTGGTTAAGACTTTGCGAGAAACCTTGCAACAGCGGTTATAAGTAGGTATGTGTTTATACAGGGTTATTTGTAAAACACCAGCAACCTCTTAGGCAGTAAAAGTGCACATGATTATGAACAACTTTTACTTTGAGAAAACTCTGAAAACTAGAAAAAAATATCAGCTGTTTCATACAAAATGCAATATTTAGCCAATGAAAATGTATGAAACAGCTGATATTTTTTTCGAGTTTTCGAAGTTTTCTCAAAGTAAAAGTTGTTCATAATCTTGTGTACTTTCACTGCCTAAGAGGTTGCTGGTGTTTTACAAATAACCCTGTATATGTAGAATCGGTTTCCAGGCTATGGCAAGCGATGGAGTGCTTTGATACAAATGAGGCATTTTATAATTGGGTAGGTACTTAGGTACACCTATTAGTTCGTTGAAAGGTCTAAGATTCTTTAGGTCTTACTCGACGCAGTACGGTAACATTGTTTCAATTCAATATTATTTTGCGGAAGAGACTCAAAAGATACCTACGTCTTTAATATTGATTTATTTTTTGTTCTCTAAATCAAATCATATTACTTTTTCATGAAGCAGAATATTAAACCAATATTAATAAATGTGTTTCCTCAGTATGTAGGTACCTGAATTATCTTTCTTTCATATTAAATTTTCTCGTATTACAGGCAAAATAAGTATCTAAGTATTTACTTTGGCTCGTTCGTCATCATTCCCTTAGTGGATTACGAAATAATATCGAAAAGTAGGTATCTACTGAAAATCGGTAGATATTTACTGTTACCGAACGTTTTATGATACTGTGAATTAAAATATTGTTTTCAGACACGTAGGTCTTTTTTCATAATTTCAACAGTCGATGAAATAATACTGTAGGCTGTATTCATATTTTTCATAGTGTGCCCCATCTGCGCAAGTTTTGTAGATACCTATGTGCTGTAAATTGTTGAATAAAAACAGTCATATTAGGGGTCAAAGTAAATTTTACCCTGGTCGCTGTATTTAACTTGCTACCAACTAATCAGTGCCGGATTAACCACGTAGCAAGAGTAGCAAATGCTACGGGCCCCGCACATTCGGGGACCCCGCACTTGAATTTACAAAAACATGTCACTGAAAAGCATGAAAAGAAACAAAGAAAGAAAGAAAAAGAGTTTATTTGCGCCAAGCATGACGCATATCAAAAATAAATAAAAATAAACAAAATCACAATTTTATAAAAGTTGGGAAGATACGCGTCACATTCGCGCAAAACGGCTATCGATCAGCATAATGCTGGGACTCATGGCGAGACAGAGCCACAACGCTGGTTTTCAGCGACAGCCGGCAATGACAATTTGACGTCAACGTTTTGACGTCATGGATCTATCTCACACACGAGTCCTCCTAGCTCCCACTGTACTGTGACAGCCGTTTTCTGCGGATAAAGTCCCAAATTCGCGCAAAAAACCTCGTTTTCTGTCATTTATTTCATTCTACCATACCATACATAAGGGCCCCAGGGTCCGCGAGAAATAATAAAGGGGGGCTATAATATGTTTTAATTGAATATTTTCGTTTTCACTTTACGAAGGTTTTGTTAAGGGGGCCCCTTAGTTTTGCTACAGACCCCGCTCTGGCTTAATCCGGCACTGCAACCAATGTAAGTACAAATTCTAAATGAATATTTTTTTAATACAGAAAGTGGTGACGATGAGTAGCAGCAGCCAGACGGGCAAGACGACGTCGAAGGCGTCGCGCGGGCACGAGGCGCGCAACTGCCACCACCTCAGCCACCTGTCGCGCAACGTGCTGCGCGCGCGCCGCGGCGTCGTGCGCATGCTCATCGTCGTCGTGCTCACCTTCGCCATCTGCAACCTGCCCTTCCACGCGCGCAAGATGTGGCAGTACTGGTCCAGCGGCTACGAAGGCCCCAGCGACTTCAGTACGCTACTGACTCCTCTCACTTTCCTCATCACATACTTCAACTCCGGTATAAACCCGCTCTTATATGCTTTCTTATCCAAAAACTTCAGGAAAGGTATGAAAGAGCTAATATTCTGCAACTGTCACGGAAAAAGGAAAAGCGAAAACTTGATACTTTTAAACCCGGTGGGCGGCGCCGGGCTGCGCAGGAGCTCAACGCGCTCCACGCGCGCCAACTGCAGCACGGTCACCATCGCGCCCAACGGGGAGTCATGAGACATGCGGCGGCGGCGCTTCCTCTACAAGGTGGAAAACATTGATATTTCCTGATTGACGGAGAGCACTGACGAAGTGACGGACAGCAGCGGCTTCTACACTGTCTCCACCGTATCTAGAAAGGATCTGTACGACTGAGACACACAGTGTGAGCAAGCGCTTTCCATCACATAATTTAAACAAAACTTTAAAGACTTTTATATAAACTTCGCTGATTAGCAGTGTGATGCTAACCGAGCAAGAGTGAGTGATTGTGAACTTAGTGATCTCGCGAGCTTAAAGAGTTAGAATATGTCTGTTAGTAGATGGATTAACTAGGGCTAGTGAGTGAGTTAAGACTAAACGTAACATATCTTTCGGTTATTATTTAATCCTATTTGAAGAAAATTTATGACTTTGTTGTTGGATAAATAATGTTTTTAAATTAACTGGTTAAAAATAAGTGTATGAGAATCTAATGACTGTAAAAAGTGTAAATATGCTTTTAAATTCATCTTATTTACATAAAAAGGGAATATTTATGAGTTACTCACACATAAATAATCCTTTTTTATGTAGTTGTAAATTTAGATTTTATGTGATACTTATACTTTGAACTATGAAACTTTGATCGGCGAAAATCGGCTCTCAAAGATTCGAGATGAAGCTATGTCTAGCCGACATCTTGGCCAGAGAATTTACAATGCAATATTTATGTTCAATACCGAATACCGCTTACCCTGCTATCGCTAGTAGCAGAGGCAGGCTACGATGTAACAACTAGATCCAAGTTCTAGGGGAGTGATAGCTGACAATATTATAATAACAATTTCAAATATACGAATTAAGTAATAAATGTAAAATACAATCTAAATGGCTTTTGTGAATATTATCACGACACATTAAAATAACTAAATTATTCATAAGTGTAAAGTTCTGTTGTTAAAGTTATATTATGTAAATAGTGAACATATCTAAACATTTTGATACGTAATTTAAGATCCTAATACAGGTGAGGTAAATATTTTTCATTATAGTTCCGCCTAATCGCCGAAATAAAGCAAAAAATGGCCAAATAACCATATAAATTACTTTAATACATAGGAAAACATTGGCTAGAAATGTCTTTATTTACTTTTGCAAATGTAGATTTAATTCGAAATCCGTATATTTGACACAATTGTAAAAACATCATTTGACTGTACGTTGTTGTACTTATCTATAGATTTATAAAATTTTTGGCAGTTATAAAATTATTAAACATTCGTACTTATTCGAATTTAATATTTGTATATGTATACCTACCTACTTATACAACGTTCCTTTTCAGTGACTAGGGAAACTTTCTGCACAGTCGAAAGAAAGTGATCTAACTAAAACTAGGAAAGAACGTTTGATTTTCATTTAGAAATATAACAACTTGAAGTGAAGTCATTTCATTTTGCAGCATGTCCCACAAATATTTACTTGTGTCTTAATACCATCCTACCGTCAACCGCCTTCATGTATACTGTTGATAATATTTTTTTTATCTTATTTAATTAAATTTGTCTAGTCTTCAAACAAACGATGCCAAAAGTAACAATAAGTGTTATTAATCCTGAGAGCTTGGCTAGTCCCTGAAGGTACTGTGTACAAACTCATTTCCACATTGTTCTCGTTGTCTTTATGTAATAATAAAGTTCACAAATAAATGTACATAATAACAAGTAGTGAAGAGTTAAAGTATTGGAGATGGGGAACAGTTGGAACATTTGGGTGTGGACGCTCGTAGCGAGCTCGTTATGAGACCGAGGTCTTGACGATAAAATGACTTTATTTGTCCTCAAATGGGCACAACTTGAGCTTTTAGTACTATAGTTAGAAGCTTTAAGCAAAAACGAACAGGCTCCTCGGCGAACGTGCTCTACTTTGAATTTTGACAAGACTGTAATCTAACGCGAGCTAAATAAAAACCTAATTGGACAGGAGCTGTCAGAATAAAAACCTCCAACCACATTATAACTGTAACAGGGCGCTTCCATTTTGTAGAATTTCAGCCACATTTAAAATGATTAAGGCTAAAGAACTTTTCGTCTTAAACTTACAACATTTATGGTCGATAATGGACTTCACTCAATCCTGCTACGGGGCAAGTTACTGTATCCACAAGCGTAACGCTGATAAATACGTAGAGATAGTCGATATCCGAGCCTGTCCCAGCAGACCCTGCGTAACCCCGTCACGGGTGAGTTATTCATGAGTATTGTTCCAAATGTGATGTAACTGACCCCGGTCTACTCTACCGGCTGTTATTATTTCCACCTAAGTGTTAACCCCTAGTTCATATTGTTTATGCTATTATTGTCGGACTTGTGCAACACTTATTGTAATTTGGAATGTAATAGGGAATCTGCATGAAAATTTACAAAATATATTTAATACTAATAGTAAAACGCTGTTTTCTATGGCAGATGTATAGGCGTAGGTAATGGACTTTAACGTCAAAGTTCATATCGGACTTCTCTCTCTAATTGTAACTTTAAAGCTTTTTAACTTCATCGGTTATGAAGGTATTTGAAAAATAATTTCATGATTGTTCACTAGAGCTAATAAGTATTTCATTTTCCAAATAAAAAAATCGCATGCATATTCCCTATTAAGGGAAAAAAGTTACAGAAAAAATACGGAGATCTATGAAGAATTCAAAATTCCTCGCGTTCAGGCAAAAAAAAAAACACTTTGACTAAATTAACATTGCAAAAGTCTGTATTAACCCTTAGATAGCCTGATTCACGTGTATTTACAATTTTTATCTAGAAAACAAAGAGCTGCAATTTTTCCCAATTTCATTGTATCATAACAATGGTACAATAACTTCGATATACCAAATATTATGTATTTCTGATTGTTAAAATGTTAAGTAAAATATATTTTTCACTGTAAACTATGAAATATTATCTATGTATTAATTATTGATGTACCTATAATTTTGTCATAAAATATACTTAATTAAAAATTTTAAAAATATGTTTATTTGCAAATTTTATTTTGAGTGAAACCCAAACCCTTAAATTGCATTACCGCCAACAATAGGTACCTGCTTATTTTTCTCAAATCACATAAAGGTAGGTAAGTATTTAACAACTTTTGGCGGGACTAAAATTAATAAATCTTTAAACCAACACATAGTACTAAAACGTCCCTTTTAATTTGGACGAAACTTTCGCTACTGCTTGTATACTTAGGAACAATTTATTTAACACTACAGCTAAATCACCCGTAAGTAAACTTCTATAAAAAAAATCATCCATTTAAATTGTCCCTTGTTTAGTTTCAATGTAATTGGTATTGGAAAGTAATCAAACGGTGTCGCACTTATCTATTTCTGCCGGACCATCTATCTCCTTACTTGCTTGAGAATGCTTTGAACAGCTAGCTTTTACTTTGTGAGTATTTGGGTTCCAATCAAAGAGAATTGATGTGTAAATGTGTATCTAGTTGTATAGGTATTAGGTAAACAATACTGTCTTGTATTAAATCACGGTATAAAAATCACCCCCATTTTTCTCTCACTTCATATAATCTGAGATAACGCTATCAATGTCTTTCTATTACCCATTATCCCAAAAAAGTACCATTCGGATCTAGGCTCGTTTTTTTTTTAAAAAAAAGGAGTAAACATATTTATCTTTAGTAGTGTATGGCATAGTTTTTAGGTTCAGAATGTATGTAAAATGAATAATATCGTACTAATTCGTTCATATTGATTGCCTGCCGTCTAATGTCTGCGAAAAGGTCAAAACTTACTATCTCCAATCTAGAATTCTATTTCTACGCAAAAGTATTTAATCACGTTTAACTCCAATCAACATCTTGTAAATAATAAAAAACAGCTTTTTATCTACTTATTAGAATTTTAATTTATAAAAGGCAAGATCGATTAAATTTTCAAGTTTGATTTAATGAAACGGTTTTCATTCTTAGTGATTCTACAAACTCGAACTCAAAGCTTTTATTTCAAGTAAGCCATTTAAAGATGCTTTTTTGAACTGTCATGGTCGGTCAGTCAAAAACATGAAGCTAGTGGCACGTTCCAAAGCGAAGATCTCTATGGAGAAGAACGTGCAAGTAACTTCATGGACGCTCTTTCATTAAATCAGTTAATGGTAACATTTTGAAATTATTCGTGCAATGCAATTAGTGTACGCACGAACGAACAATAACATGGTGAACACGAACATCGAACACTTTGTTCGCACGTGCGTACTACTAACGAACATCAAACACTGTTCGTCAAAAATGTTCGTGGCGATCCAATTTGGTGATCAACGTTCGTGTTCACCATCTTTTGTTCGCTCGTGCGTGCACGGCTTTAAGTTGCAAGAGAACAATTTACCTATGTCAATGTCTGAGGTGGCATTTTGAAGAAAAAGCCATAAGTACCTACTTGAAACTATTTGACTAGACCTATCCTGACAGTGCAAGCATTTTTCAGTTATCGTGGAGCTCAACTCAGAACTTTGAGGAGCTCAACGTTCCGCCGAACAATACCAAAGTAACATTTGGGTAGGCTGTATAGTGTACAATTGCTTATTTCAACAAATTATATAAATTGTGGTTGGACCTACAAATAAGTGTTTGCCACAAAACGCTACCCTAATGCACAATCAGAGAAGTAAAGCAATTTTAGTGAATGTCATTTATTGTACAGTTATTCCGGAACTGCGAGATTAGCTAGCCACCAAGTATGCACGGTGGTGCAACTAGACTTGTGGTGGAGTGGAATGGGCATACAAATCTTATTTACTAACTTTTGCCCACGCCTACTTCCAATTGAAAACTGTTTTATTATCGAAAGAAAATGGACCTACTATCAGAATAAAAGTATCATATATCCTAAATTAGGCCATAGTGTAGGTACTTGCGCGCCAAGTTTCGTTCTGCCGAGTGCTCGATTAACAAACATCAAAGCATCTAGACTTACACATTTATGAAATTACCTACAAGCAATCGTCTGTCATCCTATAAGGGTTCCGAACATCTGTAAAAAACGGAACCCTTATAGGACCACTGGGGTGTCTGTCTGTCCGTCTGTCTGACTGTCTGTCTGTCTCTGTCTGTCCGTCTGTCACAGCCAATTTTCTCCGGATCTACTCGATCGATTCTGTTGTAATTTGGTATACATATGGACTTCTGTGACCCAAACACAGACGCTTTACGTAAATAAAAAAAAATAGTATGGGCGTTACTTTTGGGGGTCAAACTAGAAAATTAAAAAAGACAACAAGTTTTTCAAACTGTATTGTGTGACATATCAAATGAAAGGGCTTACTGTGGGAGTATTAATTATATTTTTTTATAGTTTAAAAAAATAGATTTGAACTTATTCAAGAAATTAGACCAAAAATTACCATTATCTCCGACACACCCTTATCTCTGAAAATACTGAGCCTAAAATTTTGAAAAAAATGCAGTTAAATAATAGTTCTATACCTTAAAATTACAGGAAAACCTCTACGAAGTCTATAGTGTTAAAATAACATGTTATAAAAATGAAATTGGTTCGGAACCCTTTGCACGCCATTTATATGTATGTATGACTCAAAGAATTGCGATCCGTAAAAGTATAAATACAAAGCTGGGATAAAGTTGGAGTTTTTGACGCTTGTATAATATTAAATAACAATTAATGGTCTACATAATTATGGTTTCATCGTTCTTTGTTTACCTAATACAATTGGGCCATGTTGAATGTTAATCCAAGTAATTTAGTCTAAAATATCTCGACAGTGTGACACTTTAGGGCACCATGTTCCAACGTTTTTTGTTCATTGAAGTGTTCTCTACCCATATATGCTTGTTACATCTTGCGCCACCACTTTCAATAAATATTTATTAGGTTTGCCGCCCCTAAAATCTGCCGCCCTGGGCTCTAGCCTACTCAGCCTGCTGGTAAATACGCCACTGCTTATGAGGAATCAAAGGTTTTCATGTAACATTTTGTGGCAGTTATACAGTCAACCACCTTACATGTCGGTGATAGAGGAACCGTTCGAGTAACCCAATGAAAGGGTTGTGATAAGATTACTGAAAAAGGTTAAAAAAAAACTACAAAGCTTTGGGTAACACTGTGATCGGATGCCCGATACATAGCAGTTACATCACCAACTCAATCGTGCATGAAACCCTGACGATGGGGCTACGCATCGTTTTGTTTTGACAGAGTTTTTGTTGAAAGGTGTTACCTTTTCGATTAAGGTAACCAAATAAATGGGTTACCATAGGAGCGGGGTTGTACGATCCTTGAGTCGGTGGTGACACTTTGATCTTGAGGTAGCTTACCGTTACAAGCAGTTTCGATAAAATAAGAGGCCATTTTATACTATTTTTAAAAACTTTTATTCAACTTCCAATGTTGGTAATGAGTTCAGTATCGATAACAGTTAATATTTTTTGATAATCATCACCTGATTCTCCATTCAGGGTTGGTTTCAGACGAAGCAACTTCTCAACGATCAACAGTACTCATGCGAATTATTTCTTGGCGTTCAAAGAAAAGCAGCGATGCGCCACCCATACGTACATGGTAGGCATCCCACCCACGCGCACAAAACGTTTTGGGAACACATTCATAGTGCATACAGCTAAGGAGTGGAATTCCCTGCCGGAGTCTGCGTTTCCTGATAGCTACAACCTGGGAGTCTTTAAGTCAAGAGTGAATAGGTTACTTCGAGGCAAGTGTGCTCCATTTTTTACCACATCATCGCTTTGAGATAGTGGTCAAACGCGTGCCTATAAATAGTAAAAAAAAGCTTTTTTTTAATGTTTATATTGTTAACTAATTGTGGCGAGCGGCGTACTGCTAGCCTAACCTAACCTAACTACCTGCCTAATATCTAATAGTTGAACATGAAAACGTCTTCATTAACATTTATTTGGTACACAGTTATTGAATTCCCATAGCTTTACAAACGGTATGTTGATACGCCGCTGCCGCCGCCGAAAGCTAATAATTTGGTATCTAATTGGATACTATCTTCCAAATTATTTTAATGTGATTATTTTAGATTAGAATATATTTTATTAAAAATGGACCGGACCTACACAAAGGTTATCGATAATTCTATTAAGATTTCAATAATGAAGTAAAGATAAGTCATTTTATGGTAAACTTGCGTGAACTTTCGGCTGAACTGAAGAGAGCAACTTTGTAAATACAGGAAATAAATTCTGCGTTTCATTTCAACTTATTTTTTATGAAGGGTTAATTCTTTGAAGCTTGGCGTAGAGGTCTTAATTAAATAAAGTCGACATTTCCTCGGAAACCAATTCAAACATAATATTATTATCATTTATTATTTGTTTGTTTATTTTGGCTTGATTATTTAGTTTTGCTTAGTTTTGCTTTTGTTTTATTTTGTTTAACTTTGCTTGATTTTTTAGTTTTGCTTTGTTTTATTAAGTACTGCTTAGTTCATTTTTAATTATCTTATTGTGCTTTTCTCAGTTTTGTTTGATTTCGCTTATTTTTTTATTATTTTACTTTTTTTTTTAATTTAATTCTATTTTGTTTTGCTTTGTTTCTTTTTATTTTTTATTATTATGCTTTGTTTAATTTTTGTTTAGTTTTATTTGATTTAGTTTAGTTTGTTTAGTTTTCTCCAAAATTAGAAGTAGACCAACTGTGCCCGGTGGAAGGTGACGGCATTCGTGATACAGGGTAATCCTAGTACGAATGCCAAAGCACTCCTTTGACAGCTTAAGTGTATATTTAATTTTAAGTAAAAAATAAGTGAGGAGATTCTCTGTAACAAATATTTCTCGAAATAAAGAATTTATTATTATCATTATTTCGGCGAAAATCTACGAAATTTATACATAAAAGATAATTTAAGTACAAGAAACTCAATTAACTTCTTTGTTTTCACACAACAATTAATTTTAATATTTTGTAATACGCCGCATACAGCGTACATACGGCGACATTATAATGTCAAATCATAATTTGACGTAATTATATTAAAATACATCAACAAGTGTTTGAATTATCTCATCGTGCAAAAGCGTTTGATCTTTGATACTGAAATTATAGCGTTGATGCTATTAAACGGTTCACAGAGGTGAGAACATTGTTTACTGTTGGAAGTCAGAGCCATTAGCTATTGTAATGATTCCCAGTAATTGTCCTTTATCTTATAATGAAATTGAATATTTAACAGCATTGCATACGTAAATAAACAACGTGTCTTTTGTTACAGTATTTTTACTAGTTTCATATCTGCAATTTTCAGGACCTATACGTTAACGAAGCCGCGAATGGCGTGACAAGGCCCAACTCATTTAATTAAAAGTACCTGGATGACCGAGCCTTGCTCGGTTTATTTTTTACGACGTTTTCTAAAAATTAAACCTAGCTAGATCGATTTATCGCTCCCGAAACCCCCTGCAAAGGTACTAAATTTCATGAAAATCGTTGGAGCTGTTTCCGAGATTCAGAATATATATACACACATTTAAGTACAATCAGCACGAAACAAGAAAACATAATATGGATCAAATATTAACTCAATACTTACTTATTGGAGAAAGAAACCTAATAAGTAAGCACACTGGTTTCAGTAAACAGACGTAACAAATGTATCGTAATAAAATAAAACAGAATTTGCTTCTGGAAAATAGATTACACGAAGAAAATCTATATTCCCGTTTGGTGGAGATAAAAGTACTTTGATGTGGTTATGGAATTAAAGGAACGTTACATAGGTACAGACTTATGTCGAGTTTGTAACGGCAGAAAACAAATATTTTCAAGTTTAACCGAGAAATGATTTGGCTCCTCCGAAGTATTACCTAATTAGTAATTCATAGCAACTTTTGTAAACCGTGACAATTGACTGATCTGGAATTAACAAAACTTGTAACAGCTTTAAAATTTGGAGCGTATGAGCATTTCATTCAAAAAACAAATGCATAGTTGCATTGATTTTTTTTTAATTTAAAAAAGAACAAAATTGACCATACCTTTTAGAGCTAGGCTAGGTCTTTGACTTTGAGTGACTTCCAGCGGTGGATTGCAATTGGACGAGTCGGTTGATTGATTGAAGGGACACAGCCAACGTGGACGCGGACCAACGACAGATGGGACACAATGAGACACAGTATTACTCAAACGCCCGGAAAAGCTTTTTAGCTTAACTTGACGAAAGCTTCCTGAAAGAAAGATGTTCCTTTTAAGGTTCGATTAAAACATCCAGTTCAGCATAAGGATCAGATTGCCTTGTTTAACTTAAAATAAAACTAGTAGGTACCTATTAGATAAAAGCGGCGTCCGAGACGTAATTTATCGCCACATTGAACAACTTGATACAGTTTTAGAAGAATCGGGAAAGTTGCGATTAATCGTGAACTAATAGGAACATTACACCACAGTAATTCCTCTATATAGACTTCTATCGAGTTACTTCTCAGTTATATCGAGTGCACAAACTTATCTAGTGAAATTTACCTTACAAACTTTGCGGGGATATTCAAGTAATCTTCTACGAGTGCTTAGCTTGCCGACTTGCGTTGACGACAAGTAAAAATATCCACAAGAGACTGACATTTTTTGAGAGGCATATTAACCAAAAATAAAAGCAAATTACTTTCTATCCATTCGCGTACCTTGTTCTTGTTTGTTTCGAAAACAACAGTTTCATAAATTATCCCGTTCTGTTAACCACAAAATGCTGCGTCATTAGGAATCATTTTGTGAATTACGATGGCGACTATTTTTCGTTATATAAAAAGCCCTAAGAGTTAATGTATGCCAAAGAATATTATTTTGTTCGCCATAAAAAGTCTATTACTTCACTTAAGCGCCTGAGATAGTTGTACCCGGTGCCGTTAACGCGCCCCGGGAGTTCGGCTAGATTTAGATACCTTATAAATTGCAATATTCTTGAGACACAAAAGTGTCGCAATATTTATGAACTGCTTGCTGTAGCAGTAAAAGGATCAACGACATACTTTCCTGAAAATATCTTTCCGCAAAATTTCTATTATAAGCCTGCCTACTGGCGTTCCTGTCTTCGGTCAAAAGCACTGAACACGGCGTTGCCCGATAACCCATTTTCCCAAAGACAATGGCATGAGCCGCTGTGCAGGTTGGTACGGAATAAACCTTTAAAATACGACCACCAATACTGCGGAGGGTGCCCGCCTGCTGGTTGTGGGTGAATGGGAGTCGGGTCTTTGGCTACAGGCACTACCGTCACCCAACATAGGTACTATGCTGAGTGACAGTACTTTCCGGATCGCTACGTGTCTGCGTCTGGGTGCTCCTAGGGGAGCTCCACATCGGTGTCAATGCGGTGAATCAGTCGACCGCCTCGGACACCATGGCTTGTACTGCAGTAGGAGCGCTGGACGGTTAGCACGGTTATTAATGGCATCATCCGTTGGGCTCTTGTCATCGCCGGGGTGCCAGCTATTTTAGAACCCAACGGCTTGGCACGTGATGATGGGAAGAGGCCAGATGGGATGAACATAATGCCTTGGAAGGTGGATAGGCCGTTGGTGTGGGATGTAACATGAGTCGACACCCTTGCGCCATCCCATCTTCTTAGCATGGTGGGCTGTGCTAGGGCGGTTGCTGCAGGTGCAAAAAAGCTCAAACGGCGCCAATATAATAACCTAATTGGGAGTTACCTATATATAGGGTGATTTTTTTGCTGGTATCTTTTTGGCAACAATATTTTTGACAGATCACGCGTGAATCGTGTCTTGTGTCATTGTCAAACTTGTTCAGTTTGGTCTATAATTTAACCATGAATCGACTTACGAACGAACAACGCTTGCAAATTATTGAATTTTACTATCAAAATGCATGCTCGGTTAAGAGAGTGCATCGCGCACTTCTTCCAATTTATGGGCAGTTTGGTCGGCCTACTGATGCAGCTATTCGGAAGCTTGTGACTAAATTTCGAACCCAGTTTACATTATTGGACATTAAACCACGAACACGCATACGTAGAGTGAGGACCGAAGAAAATATTGCGGCTGTATCCGCCAGTGTTAGTGATGACCGTGAAATGTCGATTCGCCGCCGTTCGCAGCAATTGGGCCTCTGTTACTCCACTACGTGGAAAATTTTGCGAAAGGATTTGGGTGTAAAACCTTACAAGATACAGCTGGTGCAAGAATTGAAGCCACACGACCTCCCACAACGTCTAACATTTGGTGAATGGGCATTGGAAAAGTTGGAGGAAGATCCACTTTTTTATCGAAAAATTGTGTTCAGCGACGAAGCTCATTTCTGGTTGAATGGATATGTCAATAAGCATAATTGCCGCATCTGGAGTGAAGACCAACCAGAAGCATTGCAAGAGCTACCACTGCATCCCGAAAAATGTACTGTTTGGTGTGGATTATGGGCCGGTGGCATCATCGGGCCGTACTTTTTCAAAGACGACAATGCCCGAAACGTTACTGTGAATGGCGAGCGCTACCGTGTGATGATTGGTGATTTTTTTTTGCCCAAAATGGAAGAATTGGACATGCCTGACATGTGGTTTCAACAAGACGGTGCCACATGCCACACGGCACGCGAAACAATGGCCCAATTGAGAGCCGCCTTCGGTGAACAGTTTATCTCACGTTTTGGGCCCGTCAATTGGCCGCCTAGATCGTGTGATCTAACGCCTTTGGACTATTTCTTGTGGGGCCATGTTAAGGCTCATGTCTACAGGGATAAACCAGCAACGATTGACGCACTGGGAGCCAATATTGAAGCATTTATTCGTGATATACCGGCTGATATGTTGGAGAGAGTGTGCCGAAATTGGGCCTTGCGAATGGGCCATCTAAACCGGAGCCGCGGCCATCATTTGCATGAAATCATCTTCAAAGATTAAATTATATTGATCGTTCTATCGATACCAATAAAGATTCCATCAAATTTTTCAAATTTTTTGTGTTTTTTTTGAAAATCAAATCCTATACCTCTTAAAAAATCACCCTTTATTTGAGCGTTTTGGCGTTGAAACACTAGGCCCATGGGGTCCGAGTACGCATCGAGTCTTTAAGGACATCAGCAAACAACTTGTCGACTGTTCACGTGACCAGAGAGCTGGGCTTTTCTTCGGCCAAAGAATCAGCATTGCCATTCAACGCGGCAATGTTCTGGGCACTTTTGTCATTGACAGCGATGTGGATTATTTTTTGATGCCCAATTCTTTAGGTATTTTGTTTTATACGCGTTTGTACATAATGCCGTGATTATTAGTCTAGTTGTTGTTGAAATGGATTAAACAAATACTCTTTCCTGAAATGAAAATAGTAGTATGGAGTACTTACCCATTCAGTAATAGCTGTTCACGTACAATAAGCATCGAATAAGAATGTTATCGTAGTTCAAAAAACAATCAGAGCTTTTAAGACCTATGTTTGGAGGCTAAACGGTTCAATTACGGTGTAAGAAGCTCATATGTTTACACCTAAATGGCTCTAGTGGTAAGTTTCCGTTGCCCCAGTAAGCACGTCTATCAAATTTTCTAGATTAGGTAGGGAATCCTAAATGGCGTTACAATTATTTTCTCTATGGGACATAAATATACTGTAATGGATAATAATATAACAGGCTTGTTGGCGCATGTATATCATTGATTTCTATTAAAATAAATTACTTTTACGCCCCAGGACAACGGCGCCCCAGGACAACGGCCGCCTGACAATTCCAATGTTATATTAAAATACGAATCAGAGCCTATATTTATAACAAGTAGCAAGTTAGCAACCCGTCCGGGTTTGGGGTGCAATTTAATTAACGGTGAATTAACCTTAAATTAGGTATAACGAAAATAATCTATTAACTATATACACTCATTAACACGAAATTATATATAAAAACAAAATAAATCATTGGGCATCAAAAAAATAATCCACATCGCTGTCAGTGGCAAAAGTGCCCAGAACACTGGCAGCATTGCCGCGTTGAATGGCAATGCTGATTCTTTGGCCGAAAAAAAGCCCAGCCCTCTGGTCACGTGAACAGTCGACAAGTTGTTTGCTAATGTCCCGAAAGACTCGATGCGCACTCGGACCCCATGGGCCTAGTGTTTCAACGCCAAACGGCTCAAATATGTAACTCCCAATTAAGTTGTTATATTTGCGCCGTTTGAGGTTTTCTGCACCTGCAGCAGCCGCTCCAGGACAGCCCGCCGTGCTAAGAAGATGGGATGGTGCAAGGGTATCGACACATGTTGCATCCCACACCAAAGGCCTACCCACCTTCCAAGCCATTATGGTCATCCCATCTGGCCTTTTCCCATCGTCGCGTGCCAAGCCGTTGGGTTCTAAAACAGCTGGCACCACGGCGGTGACAAAAGCACGACGGATAATGTCATTAATGCTGGCGTGCCGTACTAACCGTCCAGCGCTCCTACTACAGGACAGGCCATGGTGTCCGAGGCGGTCGACTGCTTCACCACTCTGACAGCGATGTGCAGCTCCGCTAGGAGCACCCAGACGCAGACACGTAGCGATCCGGAAAGTACTGTCACTCAGCATAGTACCTACGTTGGGTGACGGTAGTGCCTGCAGCCAAAGACCCGACTCCCATTCACCCACAGCCAGCAGGCGGGCACGCTCCGCAGTATTGGTGGTCGTATTTAAAAGGTTATTCCGTACCAATCTGCAGAGCGGCTCGTCCCATTGTCTTTGGGAGAATGGGTTATCGGGCAACGCCGTATTCGGGCAAGCCACTTTCCAGGCGTTCACTGCATCGGTCAAGCAAGGCACTTCACAGTTAACCAATGATGGAGTTAATATCCTTTTGGTTAACTTTTCAGTGCTGTTGATCGAAGACAGGAACGCCGGTAGGCTTACACTAGAAATTTTGCGGATGCCGAGCCCACCAAAGCGAATGGGTAGTGTGGCTTGCAGCCACGCTCGGTCATCCAGAGCCACATTTAAGATAGAAGTTAGTGTGTCTTGAATGATTTGATCGACTTTGTCCAAAAGATGTGACTGCTTCCATAACGGTGAAGAGCGGAGAAAATACATAAAATTTGGCCCAAAACAACAATATCTAATGAGTGTGAAAGCCGAATGTAAATTAATTTTACTAAGTCTTTCCGAAATATCGTGAAAACGATTAATTTTGGCGTCAAAAAAATTGATTTGCATTGTAATGTTGTGAAAATGACGAACAGAACAAAATGAAGCAGTGAAGCAGCCAAATCAGTCGAGCCGTTTTCAAATGATGCTCACTCCTAATGGGGTACCTATTTGATGTTTAATTAAATAGATGTGTCTTTAACTTTCTTGCATAATAATGATCTTTATTTTCATTGACATAAGGTTTGCTCTCGGATGTAAAGTATCTAACTGTGAACGAACTGTAGTTACCCCCATGTGACAGGGTAACGGAAGTTTAATATCGACTCAATTGAATGAAATACTAATAACAAACAAGCATGGGGACAAAGTGCTAATTGCTATTAGAGGTAGGACGGAAATATTACAGCTTCAAACACTACACCTACATAGTTTGTGCTACGTTTTGAAATTTACTTCAATATCGGTTTATAAATTTTTGAGGGGTTGGAAATAACACAGAGGAAATAAGTAAAAATTTAAGCAAATCGAACTATGCTTTGTATAAACTTTCTTCAGTCCTAAGCAGACGCTCTGCTTAATGCATACTATGGCATCGTGGGTTCAATTATGACACTTTCGACGTTTGGCTCCTAGACTGGGGCGAGCCGGGGTGCCTACAAGCGGCTTCTGCCCAATCTAGGGGGTCCAAACGCCCTCTTAGGCGGAGTTCGTGCGGTCTATGGCCCTTTATGGGGCGCCGGTGTGGACGCTTACTTTGAGCAGGCGTCCAACACGATACCTCAACGCATCCAAGAGGGTCATGGCTATCCAGCTGGCACGGTCTCCGGCGAGGCGGTGAGACTCCTTGCCGGACTGCCATAGGATTTGGAGGCAAGAGCCCTCGCGCTCGTTTATGAGTGGCACGTGGAGGCACTATGGTTAGGCGAGACTCTTTTGTCGCGGCAAATTGCAGGTCGGCGGACGGAGCTCCGGCAGGATCTCATGGCGGTATGGAGACAGCGACTGTCGCAACCCAGCGCTGGGCACGCCACTGTTGTGGCTATGAGTCCCCTCTTTGAAGAGTGGCTAGAGCGGCGCCACGGCGTCCTCACCTTCCGCCCGTTGTGTGATGTTTCGGGAGATACCTGTTTCGGATTCGGCAGAAGGACACGCCTGGGCGTCAACACTGCTAGGATCGGCCGGAGGACACGGTGGAGGTCTGCTCTGCTTGTCCGGAGCACCGCCATGTCTTTGTCTTTTCTAGAATAATCTAGCAGAAAACCTCAAGCGGCGTAAAATAGTGACCTTATTGGTAATTTATATATTTTCGAGCTGTTTGGGATTGAAACCTTTGGCCCTTAATTATCAGCTGACAGCGATGAGGACGAATTTTTTGATGCTATATTTTATTTTATTAAAAGTTTAGTGTACCTATTTGTTAACTTTATTTATTATTATTGTTATTTTTTACTATCTCATAAAGGACATCTATCGATATAGTCAGTTTTTAGTAACTTTTTTTCGCCCCGGAATTTTTTATATTGCTGTAAAAATAAATAGGCAACCAAATAATGAAAATCTTAGCCAAAAATCCAATTCAATGTGTAGTAAAACCTCTTTCTTACCTATGTATTTGTGTCTAAGAATTATTTTCGTCTGAAATAAATAAGAACCTGGGTACCCATTTAATATTCTTAAGACAATAATGTACACTTTGGGTGACGATCACAGTTTGTATTAACATTTTAAACACAATCGAATGGACCATTCGTTATTCACGCAATATGAAAAACGAAAATAGTTTATCAGTTTAACACAGTTCGACCTCACAATTCAAGCTTACATTAATTACATGCCAAAGTTTCACTAGCATGAAGTAACAAACTTCGTTATCATGTGAAATGTACTCACACGAGGACAAGACATTTGAGACACTTAAGTGGCACTAACTAACCCTAGACATATCTTTATGTTCCTTCAACTTCTTATCTACACAGTGATCTAAACAGAGGTAACTTTGTTTATTAGTTTGTATGTTTACATTTATCTAAAAATTCGTCTCTAGACTTTCTCTAGAAGTAAGTATAGGTCCGATTAATAAGATTCTTCCACAGACAGTTATCTGTTGCCGCTAGTATTATATTTTGCTATTGCTAAGTGCCATGGCTATTTTTTTAGGGTTCCGTAATTAAAAATCTAGGAACCCTTAGGCCCTAGACAGACGGACCGCAATTCAACTACAATCCAACCGCAAATTGCAGTTCGGATGCAGTTTTTGAATGCAGTTGACACGACTGCAATAGAACTGCAAACCAAACGTGCAGTCCAAACGTGAAGTCGTATCAACTGCATTCAAACTGCATCCGAACTGCACCATACCCACCCACCCGCACTACTCCCCCAGCGCATAGAATCAGTAGTAGAAACAAGGTTAGAGTGAGCACACGCGTTGTCTGTCCGTAAATAAAACATGGGGGCGGAGACCGACTGCAATCAAACTGCACGGTTGGTTTGCAGTTCTATTGCAGTCGTGTCAACTGCATCCTTGCCATGTAGTTCGATTGCAGTCGGTGTGCAGTTCACACGATTGCATGCCGACTGCAATTGAACTACAATCGGACTGCACGTTTGGTTTGCAGTTCTATTGCAGTCGTGTCAACTGCATTCAAACTGCATCCGAACTGCAATTTGCGGTTGGATTGCAGTTAAAATGCGGTCCGTCTGTCTAGAGCCTTAGGTATAGTTTCCCTGGGTCCAGATATAAAATCTAACCAATCTTTTTTAACGTCATCGCAACGCATACCGACATGGTATCTGCCTCAGGTGATGGAAGAAAGCTTTTGGCCACAGGATGTGGCATTTCGCCGCTTTCGCGGACAAGTGCCACGGGAATGCACAAAGACTGAGTGCAACTAAGTGATACTAACACAGTTTTAAGTATTATTTACTAACACAATTGTTATTATAATTATGTATACCTACTAAGGTTAAGGTATGTATCTATGGGTCATTGTAACCTGAAAATAAATGTTTTATTATAATCTCCTTTATTATTATTTTCTAACGTAGGCCCCATACAAGTAAAGTGGAGTTTTAAGTCTTTGTCTTTCTTGGTCTTTGAAAATTATTAGGGACTAGTGGACGTCACGCGGTTTCACCCGCGTAGTTCCCGTTCCCGTGGGAGTACGGGGACAAAATATAGCCTATATTACTCCCTGATACTGTAGCTATCCATTGCTGAAAGAATTTTTCAAATCGGTCCAGTAGTTTCGGAGCCTATTCATTTCAAACAAACAAATCTTTCCTCTTTATAATATTAGTGTAGATTAGTCTAAACTATTTTTCAATTCTGATAATAAATTGCGAAATAATAAGCTTTAAAGCAGATTTCAAAAAAAAGCTACTACTAGAGCCAAGACATGGACAATTATTAAAGCAAGACGTCGTGTAATAATGTCAATTTTATTAGTCTTATTAGTAGAACGTGAACACCCTAAATGTTTAATAAATGGGTAGTAAATTTATATCCCAAAACTGCTTGCTTTGTTACTGTAATTATAAAGGAAGGGCTCATTTGGGTGTCTTTGACGTTAAGAAGTTAAATTTTCAGTCCAAGTTATAACAGAAACAATGTTATTTAGGTAGCTTCTATTTAAGGCAACAAGACCCACAACATAAATACGACACAATTTTATAAATCCGAACCACTTTTAGGTTTATTATGTCGAGTTATGTGAACATAAAACTTACCTACAGTTACTAAACAGATGACAGTTTTTTTTATATTTCATTTCGGAGTTCGTCTCACAAAAATTGTAACAGTTAAAGTTATTCGAAAAAGTATTCCGAAATCGTAGCAATAGTACCTTATCAGTATTAGTGGTAGGTCCTGAAATTACTTATTTCAGTAACTCGATACCTGAGGCAAACAGACCCCATTTTAGGGTTCCGTGCCTCAACAGGAAAAGATAACCCTTATAGGATCAGTTCGTTGACCGTCTGTTTGTCGACAGGACCCTTTTATTCAGATACGCGTGAAAGTATCATGTTGAAATGAATATCAATAACTTAGGGTTAAGGCCCCTTGGAGCTCTGATAAAAAAAAAACATCTAAAATAACGCATTAAAAAATATGACTATTTATGCATCATTTATGCCACATATTTAAATAATCGCAAGTAAATCAAAACTTATAGGGTACATCCCGTTGACCAAGAATCATACAATTTGGTAAGAAGTAATTAAGGTCTTATAGCGCAAGTAAAGGAAAAAGTCGATTTTAAACTTATTAGTCTATATATGCAGTTGAAGAATTTGCCGTAACGTACACTACATTTTGTAAGGGGTGAAATATTTTTTCAACTGAAAGGTAAGTCTACGTGCATATCTTTTTGTCAAAGTAATGTCAGAGCTTGACTAGACTCGAAAAAAATCGAGACTCGAATCTCCTAAAAATTACCTAAATACGAGTTTGTACGGAGCCCTCGGTGCGCGAGTCAGACTCGCAGTTGTCCGGTCTTTTATACGTATTTATCAAAAAGAATTACTGCAAAATAGCGTGCAAACAGGATCAATGTACCGTAAACTTGTCAATACATCTGCCAAGTCTTTCCAATTATGTTGGGTTCAACTGGCAGTTTTACTGGATGCAGCTCAGTAACAATATTTTACATGGAGCGTCAGCCTATCTTACCTTCACAATCAAATAACTAAATAACACAGTTCCCCTTTGCAAGACTGGTGAGATTTTTTGGCTTTTGACTATTCATAATAATGACTGTCAAAGATCTACGAATGACAGCCAGGACCAACTATTTTGGCCTGCCGCATATGTACTGTTTCCTGATTAGGTTTCCTAATAAGGAATTCAGATTCGGAAACCTGAATGCTCGCCTTACATACAAAATGTTCAACTAGGAGCATACGTTTGTTTATTTTCCGAATAGGAAAAACAGATGACGTTCCTTTCAAAAACGAAACTTGTGATCACACGGCTCGTTTCTGTGTATGTAAGGCGAGCATTCAGGTTTCCGAATCTGAATTCCTTATTAGGAAACCTAATCAGGAAACCGTGCATATGCGGCCGGCCTTAAAGTGCTTTTAGAGCCACGGAGAAGTCTCAGTATGTCACAAATGGTCGATTGTCCACGGACCGACCGGCAAGCGCTGCTTAACCACGAAAATTCAACCGTGAGAATGTTATAATTAAGCCACGAGCTTGAGGTCACGCTGAGAAGTGATGATGATGACATCATGCTGACGTTCTTTGTCGAGGGTCACCAGTTTGGAGGGTACGCGGCACAGAGAGTAAAGTCCAGCAAACACCCATTGAAAAGGGAGGATCCTCCGACCAGGGGGTTGTTGTGCCTGGCGGGCAACTGCCCGATAGTTGATATTCTGGCTGATGTATATGTTCAAATCGCACGGTAAACTCTGCTTGGGCGATGCAGGATTTTGACGTAGGAATGCGGTTTTTTTTTGTTGCAATGTAGATTTGCTCCGTTGGTTTTTCTTGTGGCGGCATTGATGCCGCTACAAGCTCCTCACCATAAACTGAACCATAAACTTACATTATGATAATATGTATTTTACTCCAAGCTTTTGTAATGTATCCAAAACAAGGCATCGTGTTTAATTTGCTTCCGGTTGATGTTATAATAGATGTGAATATTTCACATAGGGTGAATATTAAATCAGCCTGAAATTAATTATTACCAGCCCCAGTAGTGACAGCGTCCATCTAAAGTATTCTGGGCAGTTTTTCCTGTTGCCAACTTGCTAACTGGCTACGGTATGCCTGCTATAAGTTAGTTTCCTTCTGGTAATTATTTATGCAATTGAAACGAAAGTAACTTCTTCTTTTCGTGTCGATTGACTCATATTATATTCAGTCCGACAAGTATTGAGCAACCTGTACAGCTTTATTATTGGCCTCGTTCGAATCTTGGATGGTGCAATTAGTCGTGCACGGCGGGCAATTAAGAAGTTGTTGCATGTCCTGTGAAAGGTCTGCACACTGGCACTGCTTTTGGAATGGGTGAAGAATGCCCCATTTGGCCAGATTATTTTACAGCCGCCAACTTTGGGTCCGCAGTCGGTTAAGAGATTTCTAGGTTGGCCACTGAAGTTCCTGTCCCGGTGTTAGATGTTCTGCCGGGGGATACAATCGGACTGCACGTTTGGTTTGCAGTTCTATTGCAGTCGTGTCAACTGCATTCAAACTGCATCCGAACTGCAATTTGCGGTTGGATTGCAGTTAAAATGCGGTCCGTCTGTCTAGAGCCTTAGGTATAGTTTCCCTGGGTCCAGATATAAAATCTAACCAATCTTTTTTAACGTCATCGCAACGCATACCGACATGGTATCTGCCTCAGGTGATGGAAGAAAGCTTTTGGCCACAGGATGTGGCATTTCGCCGCTTTCGCGGACAAGTGCCACGGGAATGCACAAAGACTGAGTGCAACTAAGTGATACTAACACAGTTTTAAGTATTATTTACTAACACAATTGTTATTATAATTATGTATACCTACTAAGGTTAAGGTATGTATCTATGGGTCATTGTAACCTGAAAATAAATGTTTTATTATAATCTCCTTTATTATTATTTTCTAACGTAGGCCCCATACAAGTAAAGTGGAGTTTTAAGTCTTTGTCTTTCTTGGTCTTTGAAAATTATTAGGGACTAGTGGACGTCACGCGGTTTCACCCGCGTAGTTCCCGTTCCCGTGGGAGTACGGGGACAAAATATAGCCTATATTACTCCCTGATACTGTAGCTATCCATTGCTGAAAGAATTTTTCAAATCGGTCCAGTAGTTTCGGAGCCTATTCATTTCAAACAAACAAATCTTTCCTCTTTATAATATTAGTGTAGATTAGTCTAAACTATTTTTCAATTCTGATAATAAATTGCGAAATAATAAGCTTTAAAGCAGATTTCAAAAAAAAGCTACTACTAGAGCCAAGACATGGACAATTATTAAAGCAAGACGTCGTGTAATAATGTCAATTTTATTAGTCTTATTAGTAGAACGTGAACACCCTAAATGTTTAATAAATGGGTAGTAAATTTATATCCCAAAACTGCTTGCTTTGTTACTGTAATTATAAAGGAAGGGCTCATTTGGGTGTCTTTGACGTTAAGAAGTTAAATTTTCAGTCCAAGTTATAACAGAAACAATGTTATTTAGGTAGCTTCTATTTAAGGCAACAAGACCCACAACATAAATACGACACAATTTTATAAATCCGAACCACTTTTAGGTTTATTATGTCGAGTTATGTGAACATAAAACTTACCTACAGTTACTAAACAGATGACAGTTTTTTTTATATTTCATTTCGGAGTTCGTCTCACAAAAATTGTAACAGTTAAAGTTATTCGAAAAAGTATTCCGAAATCGTAGCAATAGTACCTTATCAGTATTAGTGGTAGGTCCTGAAATTACTTATTTCAGTAACTCGATACCTGAGGCAAACAGACCCCATTTTAGGGTTCCGTGCCTCAACAGGAAAAGATAACCCTTATAGGATCAGTTCGTTGACCGTCTGTTTGTCGACAGGACCCTTTTATTCAGATACGCGTGAAAGTATCATGTTGAAATGAATATCAATAACTTAGGGTTAAGGCCCCTTGGAGCTCTGATAAAAAAAAAACATCTAAAATAACGCATTAAAAAATATGACTATTTATGCATCATTTATGCCACATATTTAAATAATCGCAAGTAAATCAAAACTTATAGGGTACATCCCGTTGACCAAGAATCATACAATTTGGTAAGAAGTAATTAAGGTCTTATAGCGCAAGTAAAGGAAAAAGTCGATTTTAAACTTATTAGTCTATATATGCAGTTGAAGAATTTGCCGTAACGTACACTACATTTTGTAAGGGGTGAAATATTTTTTCAACTGAAAGGTAAGTCTACGTGCATATCTTTTTGTCAAAGTAATGTCAGAGCTTGACTAGACTCGAAAAAAATCGAGACTCGAATCTCCTAAAAATTACCTAAATACGAGTTTGTACGGAGCCCTCGGTGCGCGAGTCAGACTCGCAGTTGTCCGGTCTTTTATACGTATTTATCAAAAAGAATTACTGCAAAATAGCGTGCAAACAGGATCAATGTACCGTAAACTTGTCAATACATCTGCCAAGTCTTTCCAATTATGTTGGGTTCAACTGGCAGTTTTACTGGATGCAGCTCAGTAACAATATTTTACATGGAGCGTCAGCCTATCTTACCTTCACAATCAAATAACTAAATAACACAGTTCCCCTTTGCAAGACTGGTGAGATTTTTTGGCTTTTGACTATTCATAATAATGACTGTCAAAGATCTACGAATGACAGCCAGGACCAACTATTTTGGCCTGCCGCATATGTACTGTTTCCTGATTAGGTTTCCTAATAAGGAATTCAGATTCGGAAACCTGAATGCTCGCCTTACATACAAAATGTTCAACTAGGAGCATACGTTTGTTTATTTTCCGAATAGGAAAAACAGATGACGTTCCTTTCAAAAACGAAACTTGTGATCACACGGCTCGTTTCTGTGTATGTAAGGCGAGCATTCAGGTTTCCGAATCTGAATTCCTTATTAGGAAACCTAATCAGGAAACCGTGCATATGCGGCCGGCCTTAAAGTGCTTTTAGAGCCACGGAGAAGTCTCAGTATGTCACAAATGGTCGATTGTCCACGGACCGACCGGCAAGCGCTGCTTAACCACGAAAATTCAACCGTGAGAATGTTATAATTAAGCCACGAGCTTGAGGTCACGCTGAGAAGTGATGATGATGACATCATGCTGACGTTCTTTGTCGAGGGTCACCAGTTTGGAGGGTACGCGGCACAGAGAGTAAAGTCCAGCAAACACCCATTGAAAAGGGAGGATCCTCCGACCAGGGGGTTGTTGTGCCTGGCGGGCAACTGCCCGATAGTTGATATTCTGGCTGATGTATATGTTCAAATCGCACGGTAAACTCTGCTTGGGCGATGCAGGATTTTGACGTAGGAATGCGGTTTTTTTTTGTTGCAATGTAGATTTGCTCCGTTGGTTTTTCTTGTGGCGGCATTGATGCCGCTACAAGCTCCTCACCATAAACTGAACCATAAACTTACATTATGATAATATGTATTTTACTCCAAGCTTTTGTAATGTATCCAAAACAAGGCATCGTGTTTAATTTGCTTCCGGTTGATGTTATAATAGATGTGAATATTTCACATAGGGTGAATATTAAATCAGCCTGAAATTAATTATTACCAGCCCCAGTAGTGACAGCGTCCATCTAAAGTATTCTGGGCAGTTTTTCCTGTTGCCAACTTGCTAACTGGCTACGGTATGCCTGCTATAAGTTAGTTTCCTTCTGGTAATTATTTATGCAATTGAAACGAAAGTAACTTCTTCTTTTCGTGTCGATTGACTCATATTATATTCAGTCCGACAAGTATTGAGCAACCTGTACAGCTTTATTATTGGCCTCGTTCGAATCTTGGATGGTGCAATTAGTCGTGCACGGCGGGCAATTAAGAAGTTGTTGCATGTCCTGTGAAAGGTCTGCACACTGGCACTGCTTTTGGAATGGGTGAAGAATGCCCCATTTGGCCAGATTATTTTACAGCCGCCAACTTTGGGTCCGCAGTCGGTTAAGAGATTTCTAGGTTGGCCACTGAAGTTCCTGTCCCGGTGTTAGATGTTCTGCCGGGGGATGAACTGTGGAGGGGAGGGTTTTTGCGCTTCTACAGTGCACATCTCTCGTCTGCTGCACTTTCGCTATTTCATGGCGAACATCTGGTGGAGCTATGCCTGCCAATGGGTAAAGTAACTGATACTGATGGTAGTATCTTGCAGCAACAGCTGTCTTATCTGAGCTAATTCTACTGATTTTTAAACAACGTTCGCATTCGCATTGAAAATTAGTAGAATTGGTTGGCTGATCACAAGCTGCCCTTTGCTGAAACATTTTGAAGGCTCCGAACCCATAAACAAATGATTTGTGTGAAAAAGTAATACATCAGGAAGCCATAAAATATCAACTGGAAGATAATTTTCCGATGAACATAAGTTCATATAATTCGCAATATTCATATTACCGACTCATTCCATCGATCTTTGCCTAAGTTACTGTGATATTTCTGGTCACGTTCGCCAGCGGTCGTGACTTCCTGAGCGAGGCTCGTTCGGCCTGAGCGTCTTTCACAAAGTTCCTTTAGAGGTAGCCTTTTTTATTTCCCGCGGAACGACCCGGCGATAAGATTTTACAGTAAAAGATCTAGGCAGACTTATGTCGCAACTGTTGGCTAAAATCACTTTTTTACTTCTTACAAGATATTGGAGTAGTATAAACTTATCTTAGTTTAGAGCAGTTGACTGTACCTTATTGGATCGTAACGTATAGCAATCGTAAGACACCCGCTACGACAGCCGCTACAGTGGCAACGACATAGATCCGCTGTTAAAGTCATATTACTTGAGACCGGCGGAAGAATATCAGTAAAATGGGCTGTTTTAGATACTCCCGACTGGTAATTATATTTTCTGATTTGACAATGATGAATTAAGAAACGCCTAGGTACATAATTTTAGGTTAGAAATAAGTTTACACGAAAAATAACAATATTTAGAAAAGGAGTGGTTTTTTTCAGTAGGAAGCCTGCAAGACAAATAAGAGGAACAGGAACACAGACATCAAGCGGAACAGACTGAAACAAATGTTCGGTCCATATAGAACGATCACAGACTAGCAGCAAGACAGCACGCCAAGCGATAAATTCATCCAGCCATCTTCGCAACCGCTTCGCTCTTCTCCCGCATAAATTACACTATCAAGACAACGCAATTAAAAGTGAGACAGAACTCTGGAGAACTATTTTCTTTTTACTGGTGTTCACAAAACTTTAGTACACTCTACTAACTTTTTGTTTACAACCTATGTAAGTTTGGTAAGTATATAAGTTTGGCTTAACGTCACATAAAGTAAGCGCGCCCAAGTGTAAAGTAACATGGTTAATGGTTTTAACTATAACTTGTTGTGATCGAGGGATTTTATGAGGTGTTACTATGTTCAATGCTTATGGAAAGATATTTTTAGGTGCCATGTCTCTTAGTCGCATTCTCAGAATTTACTGGCTAGAGACTCGAATGTTGAGCTATTGGAGAAATGCCACCAGTGGCCTACTCTCTAAGCCCGAAGTCCATAGTTTCGGCCTTACTTACGGGCGTTTTCTACTCTGTATCACCTAACCACTACCTATTCATTCTTACTTTGGGTTCGGGACTAATCGTAAGTCCTTAGGTGAGCCCGATCGGCCGCCAGATCAAGCAGAGATGGATTGATCAGACGCTCTGGAGGGATTTCTAAACCTGGCCATGAACTGGAATCCTCAATGGAAAAGCTAAGCGTGGCAGTCCTCGTTAAGAGGAAATGCTGGCGGCGAGACTTTGTATGTTAAAAGTCATAATTCGAGGTTTGGCTCTCGATTGTTTTCTCCTCCAAGATTGGACCGATTTAAGAGATATTTCACAAACTGAATAAGAAGCATATATACTGTATTCCTATGTTTTCTTTGCGTACAAAGTCGGCAGCAAATGCCAGTTTTTTTACAAAAGCCAAGCCCGATGCCCGCGCCACGTCTCAAGTCAGATATAAGACAAGTTCCCTATAATATCTGCGAACTGCCACCGAATCGATTATATAATGTAATCAATACTTGTATACATATGTTTGATAATATATTAAAGGACCATGCAGAACACCAAACTATGCGGATTTGTGCCTGAGTTACAAATTAGTATCGCGGCATGTTAATTTAACAATTAATTAAATTGTTAACATCTAATATAACGTACCTTCAATATCAAATACGGGTTTTATCAATATTAGTTAAATCTCGAGTTTAATTGTAAATATGATACCTACCACTTCAAAGCAATAAGCAACCAATATTGAAAATACAAAATTCAAATCCAATTTAATAATTGATTGTATCGAATCATTTCGGAGCAATATGATCTCTTCAATTTAAACCAAAATATTATTTTATTGGTGTTAAAATTTAATTATCAGTGCCCAGCCCCTCCGGCTTATGAGATGTTAATTATTTTTGGGCATAAAACTTGTGCTTATATTCGTCTCCCACACATTTAGAAATCCACAGGTATCAAGGTTATTCTGTCGATGGATGATGATTTCTTCTACTTGTAATTGGGACAACGACTCCGGATAACCGAACAAGAAAAACAAACATATTTTGATGTTTATCCTATATAATGGGGTACCTAAATAATGGCGAGTTACCAAAAAGGTACAACAAAACCAGAAAATCTATTTATATTCATTGTTTTGTTATCAAGACAACAAAGTAGAGACTACGCAGAAATGGACTAAAGCATGGCTTTTGGGTGCAAAAGGGCTATTTATTTAGGTTTACCCCGACAACAACGGTTTTACGAATATTTCAAATACTAAAAGGTTCTAAACAATACCCTATCTAATACAAAGAGCTCCGGAACTCTGTTAGCATTCCATTTTAAACCGACACAAAATATTAGGTAGGTTTTAATTAAACTCCTTGTTAGGGGCTTGCTATTTTATTTTTTTCGTAAAAGCCAATTCCGTGCTACTCGCAATAGAGTTAATCTCTACTTTAATTAAGTGTTACTATGAAAAAGCCTTTGTGCCAAACATCGTTATAATCGGTTTATCGGACAAGCTTTTCAAAGTGAATCAACAGTATTTTTGCTGCAGTCTCGTTAACGAGCCTCGTTAACTTTTTCACGTTGGTAACTAGTAGCTACCTACCCATCCGTGTTCCATGTTGCTATGCCCTTAGGTTCAGATAGTGAAGATTTATAAGATACTTGGGCACTGTTTGCCTTTAAGCAATTTTAACAAATAAGGTAACTGGAAACAATGCGACATTTCAATTAATTTACATAGTACACTTTGTGGAAGAAGAGATATTGCAGAGCGTGGATGACGGCTTAATTTTATTGCATTGTACCACTTCATAAGCTGGCATAGTGCGACAACTGCGATACTTGCGACAAGTGTGTGGCACACGCAACTCGTGAGCCAAGTGTGACACTAATACTACAAACGACCCGTACGATTAGCGAGACATTTGCGACACACGCGAAAATTTAGATGGTTGCGATACATGCGACAATGAAAGTTGTTCAAAAATTGAGTTGCAATTCATAAAATGATTTATTAATATTTATAAACCTAATACGTACTAATCTAAACATGACTGCCATGAAAGGAACAAGACTTGTGCAATATTTATATATTAACAACTAGTACTTCACCCGCGACTTCGTTCGCGTGGGTTTAGTAGGTACTCCACGCAATTCATCTCCTATACCCTCTTTATAGGGTTATGTGTAAATTACTTAATAATAGACTCAACGTAGGGCAGCTCGTTCTAACCGCAACATTTTTCTTAGCGCATTTTATACCCGTCGTAACTTTTAAACGAATGGTCAGATTTGAATAATTTAAAGTGTAATTTACATGTACATAATCAACCTTAATTATCAAACCATTTAAATGGATAAGGATTAATATCACGATACTAAAATTACCACTATTCCATTTCGCCCGGCTATTGATTGAATTAATTGAACAAAAAGCAGTCATTGCGACTTAACCATAATAGTTAGACATATACCCTCGCTGACTCTTTTATACATTATATTTATGTATCATCAATAGTTTTCTCAACGCACGCCAAATAATGAATTTTATTAGCAAAATTTTGCTACTTTGGGTTACATTATTGCAATTTTCGTAAGGATCTCTAATTTTTTTTTAAATATAATATAGCCTATGTTCATTAGGGATAATTTATAATTCTCATGATGAAGAAATTTTTTAAATCGGTCGAGTAGTTTCGGAGCCTATTCAATACAAACAAACAAACCTTTCTTCTTTATAATATTAGTGTAGATGAATAACTCATAGGCTACATACTAGGATATAGTCTGACCGTACCTATCGCACACGTACCCTACGTAGATACGAGCCATATTGGCTGCCCGTTATCGTCGTAGGTAGGTACCGCTTAGTGCTCAGAATGTCTTGGCAAGCGTGCGGTGAATTTGAGAACTTAATTTTAAAGCACTGAATTTGACATATTCAAGGCATAATTTAACTCTGCAAGCAACGCTGCCAAACTATTCACCCTATCGTTCATTCGGAACTTCGGAAGTTCTACAAATAACATGGCCCAAAACAACGTAGAACGTCTTTTCCGAGACACGGAGGAGTCGGAAATGATGGATTCCCATCCACGGACCTGTCTCGACAAACGTTGCTTAACCTTGAAGATCAACCCGGACGGCTGATATACTTAGCCACGAGCGTTTCGTGCGGGTCACAGAGTATCATTTTTATGTAGAGAGCGGATCCCTGCGGACCGATACAATCACGTTTAACAGAAAAGGAAAACAGGCTCACTGTTATCTAATTCACTCAAGTAAACCCAACGGTGTACAGCTTACCTTTGTTAAAGCTTAAAGCTGTTTTAAGTCAAACTCCAACAAAAGTTTCGTTTTATCTTCCAACAAAATTGGATTTATCAGCGAAGGATGCGCAACGTTTCTTGCTTTCTAAACTCGAGTTACAGATACCTAAAGTTGGATTGAAATTGGAAAGCTCATCATTTTTACAAGCTTAAATTTAGTTTTTCCGTTTTCACATCAATCAATCAAGTTGGCTCACCGCGGACATTGGCTGCACCATTAAACATTTAACTTTGCGATATCTGGCCTGTCTGTAATTAATTTTAATCGTTTCAGACCCAGTGACTGGACTGTGAACTAATGGGGTCTTGAGTGCTGACACCTATGATCGTCATTTTGAGAAGTTTTGTCTTCATTCGATGAAAGCAAACTTTCGGAATTTTCCGCGTAATCAGAAGACCGAACCCATTGATTTTGTGACTTCGAGGCATTTGTTTCCCTTTCATTTTTATCATGTTTTTTTTTTTTATTTCTTTCGCGCCCGTTTGTCCCGGTCATCCAACATGTGGGGCATAGACTATTGTCTATATGATTACTTCACGAAAAACCGGCCGACTTTGTTTGTAACCTTTTAACACAAATAAGGTTTCTAAATTTGCCTTGCGTGTAAATAGGTAATTTACTCTTCACATTTTGAAACGCACAGTATCAACTTTCATACAACAGGATTACAAGATATTTTTACCGTGAGATGATACCTACGTCTCAAAACATTTTTCCTAGAATACATTACGTGTTTACCCATCAGAGTACGTAAAATATCATGATTTGTACCTCCATAAATATGTTGGTGTGGTATTTCTATAAATACTATATAATAAAGTGCGTTCCATGGCATAGGTAAACTACATAATAAAAGTATTTTTGCAAAGATATTTTTCAGTAGGAACTTGTATAAATGTTCAAGTGCTCGTTTACGGAGACGCGGGGCGTCGAGCGTCGCGTGCGGCGTGGCAGCCCGCACTAAATTCAAACATATGGTATTGTACGAGAGCGTTTACGCAGAAGCGATTTTACAGGCGTTTGCTTGAAATGCAGGTGGAGCCCGCGGCGTCACACGCGGCGAAGCCCGCGGCGTTGTACGCGACAATACAAACATACAGCGATACCCGCCACCGCGGACAAGCGTTGCCAGCACCAATTTAACGCATTCCCCGAAAATCCAAGTCACATTCCCCAATTTGGGGAAAAAATCTACTGATTCCCTACAAATTCCCCGATTTTTTCTTAAAAGAAATTAAACAAGTTTAACTGATTTTATAAGATTAAATTTTTCCTTTTTTTACTTTTAATTTTTCATAATTTTGCATTACACGCGTTTTGCTCGATGGAGTAAATTTGACACTAACTCCCAAATTTTAATTCCCTTCCCTTGTTGTCATTAAAAGTACTACAGTATCTGTACTACTTTAAGTACTACTTTTAATGGCAAATTTTGAAAGCAGAGAACCGCAATTATTTAGGTACTTAAATAATTGCGGTAATCTGCTTTCAAAATTTTAACGACACTACATTTTCGCTCGATTGATGCGTTCGAAAACGTCAGTATCAACAATTTCTCCTTCACGATAGTTGTTTGTAACCAAAGACCGGAAAAAATGCGAAAATGAAACGAAGATTAAAAAATGTCGCTTAATAATAAAATTAATAAAGGCATTGCTAAATTTGCTTTAGCAACATACTCACAAAAGACCTGTTAACAATCGGTTTGTAACAAGCTTAGCCTAGGCTAAATGCTCTAAGGTAAGAAGCAAAGGGAAGGCGTTATGTTAAGACGATGACATACGCTAGCGACCGTAAGGAAACAAAACGCGCACACGTTTCACACCCGCGCGACCCGGTTCAGTATTTTCTTGTACTTTTCTTATTATTCTGTGACTTAAAAGAAAACCGTTTATTAAAATGTAGATAATTAAATTTTCTTTGAAATAGTGCAAATTACATTAAAATACGACCGGCGGTTAACCTAATAAATTATTTACACTATGTTGAACGAATAAAACTAAAATTCTTCATACTTCAAATTATTAAGAAAATAGTCTAATGTAATAATATTTAAAAATTACGACAAGCCGTTTAGACGTGGTTCTCATTTTAAATCAGCTACTGAGGGATATCTGCGCCTTGAGACAAGTATTTACATTTCCTGAAAAAGTGTGTCTTGGCCCGGACTATCGATATTGAAAATCTCTGCATTTTCCCCACATCTTGCCAATCCCAAATCAACTTGAGATTCTCCGCAGTTTGGGGAATTCTCACACGTTGGCAACGCTGGCTTGAGTGTCTGCTCCCGCTCTCCACTCCGCCGCAGCGGTGCAAGCCTGTTATTTTTGCATGTATAAAAGATAAATACGTACTTAAATCTCAATTGATTATCATCTTTATTCATATTAACATAAAATCGTATATGCATGGACCATTTTGCAATCCCGTCAATCGTCAAACCAAAGACAATAAAGGGGTTCTGCCACGAACAATGTAATTGTTTTTGGTTGCATAGCAAACCTTCATTTTTGAAGTAAAAACTTCTTTAGGCGCGTTGAGCCCTTTTTGGGTGAACAAAAATCATGGAACTCGCGTCATCGTCACCGAACGCTTTCGATGAGCTCGATACAATTCACAAGATACTTAGTTTTCACTTGTATCGGCAGTCCCCAAAGACTGTCCCGCATGTTTTTAGGGTTCCAAAAAAAAAAGGAACCCTTATAGGATCACTCGGGTGTCTGTCTGTCTGTCTGTCTGTCCGTCTGTCACAGCCAGTTTTCTCCGGATTCACTGGACCGATTCTGTTGAAATTTGGTACACATATGGACTTCTATGACCCAAACACGGACGCGTTACGTAAATTATAAATTTTTTAGTATGGGGGTCACTTTTGGGGGTCGAACTAGAAAATTAAAAAAAAAGTTTTTGAACAATATCGTATGACATATCAAATGAAAGGGCTTACTGTGAGGGTTTTAATTATATTTTTTTAACATAATTTTAAAATAAATGGTTTTGAAGTTATTCAAGAATTATCATTCCCCCCCATTATCTCCGAAACTACTGAGCCTAAAATTTTGGAAAAAATGGAGATAATAGATCTTTACCTAAAGATTACAGGAAAAGAATTAGAAGTCTGTAATGTTAAAATAACATGTTAAAAAATTTTAATTCGTTTGGAACCCTTTGCACGCGAGTCCGACTCGCACTTGTTTTTATTAAATAAATTATAGGTTTTCTTTTTATAATGGTCACTGGTCAATAACAGGCCGTGTAGTCTGCTACACGGCCTGTTATTGACCAGTGACCGTGTAATACGACGTAATTTAGAAGTCACTTTTTCGAAACTGTTTGTTACTATATTTTAAAGTTAATAAATACTAGATGCTTCTCTTTTTAACGTAGTTTAACCGCTTTAGTAAGAGTGAGAAGTAAAAATATTTCGAAATAAATAATATGTGTTTTTCTTTTTAGCAAGGGTCATTCTTTAATGAGGAAAAAAGACGGAAATTGATGACAGGCGTGGTAACAGTCTCTATGTGTGGGGACTGATATAATAAAATAACAGTAACAGCCGCGGTAACAGTGTTTAAGGGTCTGTTATTAAAGTAACAGATAAAATAAGTTGGTAGGAACAATTGTTATTTGTTATTTAAATATCTGTTACGATAAATACGCCTCACCCCTACGTGTGATGATGATGCGGCCCGCTGCACGCGCCGCCTCTCCGTTAACGGAAAAAACGTCCGACGCCACGCTCGACGCCCCGCGTCTCCGTAAACGGGCACTAAGTTTTATTAACGTTTTGTTAATTTTTTCAGCAGCAGGTACGTCAGTAAAAGTTACATTATTTAGGTAACAGGTTTACGTCGTTGAGTATTGAAGCTTCTTGAAAAGGCACATGTACTCGTGGTCAGTTTTATGTTTACACAATATACAGATTTATTTATGTATTTACACCACAGAGCGGCAGAAATGTTGCAGGGATTAAAATTTTATGAAAAGTGGCCGCAAATTGTCGTTGTACTACGTGTGAATTAACTACACATTTTCGTCCATTTTAGTTTTACTAAAATAATTTGGTGTGTTTGTGGCAAGCTTGAAAGGGCCTTTATTGTAATTAGCTATGAAAACTTAAAATGCCACTTTGTCTATGATTACTTAACGGGATAAGCGAATAATAAGGCCGTTTTGAGAATTGTTTCTTCTCGTAAAGTACGTGTAATATTGATTTGATATTTTGGTTTATATTTCTTGACTATATGATCTACCTAAATTCTAAAGGAATACACGATGCGAAGAAATTTTCTGTATAGAAAAAAAATACAAAGTTCGATCTGTCTTTTTGCCATTTTCATTTTCATGACGTAATGCATTAGATTGATGTTATGAAAACTGCTTTTAAACATAGAAAATAACCTTATCTAGCTAAATTCACAACAGGTTTTGATTTCATAATACTTTTATGTTATAAAATCCGAGTTATTTATTCCGAGCCGCCCTCATTCATCACCATCTCTTTTGTAAAAGTACTTGCATCACTGTCTATTCAGATCAATTCAGATGGTCTGTGGGCCTTGTCGAGGTAATACCTATGTCACTTTTTTTGCAGATCAGAGCTGTCAGATTTTCGTAATTAATTTTTCTTTTAATGTAACTGCCCGCGCTGCCTGCCGCGCCACTGAGTTCGTGTCCGCGGCCTAAGGCCTTTGTACACGGCGTTTTTTAACGCGCTGACTACAGGCATGTGATGCGATGATGCGCGCTGACGCGCTTTAAACGAAGTTCAGGCGCAGATAGTTTCTGCATACTTACATAAATTTAGTGGCGCTGTAATTGTAGACCTATTTTTAACCGACTTCTAAGAAAGAACGAGGTTCTCAATTCGGCAACGTATATGTTTTTTTTCTTTGTTTTGTATGTTGTTCACGGATAACTTCGTCGTTTATGATCCTATTTCGATGAATCTTTTTTTATATGAAAGGGTATGCTTCCGAGATGGTCCCATTGCAACCACGTCACGATCTGATAATGGAAACCCTGAGAAATTGAGGGCAACTCTCGAAACTTGTAGGCACGCATCTGGTAAAAACTTGATATTCGTGTGTATATCGGGTGATACTACAAAAAACTGAAGGTTTGGATTAGACCTGATGACGAAGACGACAGAGAGTCAAGGGAACTCCACATCGGTATGTAGGAATTACCAAGTGTTTGGGCTTATTTCAATCGTATTGACGAGACTTTTACACCGAAAGCTCTTAGTAAGTTTTATTTTCATAACATAACATCACGCCGGTACGCTGTGAATGGGTACGCAGGTACCATCAAAAAGTGAAAAATAAAAAACTTTTACACAAAAAAATTTACCTACTTCCAACACAAAACACTACAAAGTATAAAATAACTTTAATTATTTCGGAAGTCGGTATCAAAAAACGAAATAACCAAAAGCACTGACTTATTATGTTATATTTTTTGTAAAAAAGTTTTTTTATCGATACGAACGCGCTGATATGATAGGCGTTATAAAAATGCTGCAGTCGCACGTATGTATTTTTATACAGAAATCTCTGTGTTTTCATCAGACTCCTCAACAGCAGTAAAATAGAGTCTGACGAGAGAGCAGTGCTTACGCTGGCTTTATTACTGATAGTATAAAAATAAGCGACATTATTGGATAAACCCATTCACGAGCGAAAGAAGATCGAGTGATGGTCATTTTAATATAAGTTTTCATTTTTATCCTGATCATTTTTAAACTGAAATCGCGAAAAAAAAATCGACTGCCCCATACATTTATGTGCGCATAACTCGACAAAATGTACTGAACAGCTGATTTATTGTTCGCGATTTCGGGATTGATCCCATAGTAAAAGTTGTTCATAATGATGAGTACAATGACCCCTTAAGAGGTATTGCGTTTATTCTGTTACACGTTGTATAAATAAAATTCTTCCGTTACTGACTGATTGAGTGATTAAGTGACTGAGTGACTGACAGACAACGCACAGCCGAAACAACTGGTCGTAGAAAGCTAAAATTTCCTGCCCTACACTACTGTCGTAGGGGAGCACTAAACCAAAATCAAAAGGCATTTATTCCAACTAGAAAATCAGCACTTTTTGAACATCATAATTCAAATCGCCCAGCCCGTCCATCTTAGTGTTTTAGCTGGGAAGAAGACAAACTCCCCAGCAACACAACTGTCTGTTAAATTTGAAGAACTTGAATTTATATAACAGTATTATTCAACATTTTATAATAGATATAGAATAACAATTTTATAATAGACATAGATATAAAATAATAAAAACATAGGACAATTAAATCTTCATAACGATAGTGTGATGTGGATTATAACCTTGACATAGTACTTGTTCAGGAACAATATCGAAACGCGCGCTTACGTCACAAGGTAGTTCAGCTGGATTGCAAGGCGCGAGCCGGAATTTATGTTGCGAGTTCTTCGAGCTTTACTGTAACATCTATATGTAATCTCATGACGCCCCATTGCGCCGTGGCGGAAGTATCATCACCTACCTTTAAGGTTTACGTTGTGAGCTGCTACTTTCAATATTCAGACCCAGTTACTCCACATATACATAATCTCCGTCACGTCTTGCGGTCGCTCGCGGGCTACAAAGTTATAGTGGGTGCTGACGTGAATGCATCTTCTTCCCTGTGATATGGCAAAGTTCGGGCCACTGATTCCGAATGACGTTGTGCCGTTGAAGATTTTATTGCTGAGATGAACTTATCAATTCATAACACCCCAGACGCACCGCCTACTTTTTGTAGACAAATGGGCGAATCTTGTATTGACGTCACACTTTCTAGTGCAGACGTACGCTTGGATAGGTGGCGTGTCCTTCCTGACGCGTCTTGTAGTGATCATCGCCTGATCGTGTACGAATTTGTTCCTATGTTTACTCAAGGTTCGTCACACTTAATTGGGAATTTTAGATTTAAAAGTAAGGGCGCGAATTGGGAATTCTTTACCTAACTTTTTGCTTGTCATGCCAAAGACTTCACTCGCGATGGACTGTCAGCTGAGGAAGGTGCTTAGATAATGTCAGACACCTACACTTACTGTGCTGACATTGCTATTGGTCGCGCATCTATGACCAATATTCGTAGATGTGATTGGTGGAATGACTACCTTGTTGAACAACGTAAACGCTATCGCAGAGCGTGCAGACCACTTATTAAGCTTAAAAAACGTAAAGTCATCGGGGATCCCCTTAATCTTGCTTTAAGTACTTTTAGAGTTGCCTAGTCACGCTACAGAGCATCGGTTGAAAAATCTAAGGGTAATTCACTCCGTGGTCTCCTTTGTACCACGAGTTCAAGGCTAATAGATCTGTCGACCTTGCGTACGTTCAGAACATTAAAGTAAATAATAAACATACCAGCGGCATTGAAGAAACAACTGATGTTTTGCTTGATTCTCTAATACCAGACGATTCATCAGTAAATGATAATGAATACCACCAACAGATTAGAGCGTGGGCTGCGGTGCCACCTGAATCACCGGAGTCAGACCTTCCATCCACTGACGAATTCATAAATGTTGTCAAGAGACTACCTCTCAAAAAATCATCCGGTGAAGATAAAATATTTAATAGAATGATTATAGAAGCGTGTAAAACAGCGGGCGACGCGATCTTATCCGTATATAACCGATGCATTGCAGAAGGTATTTTTCCTCGAATATGGCGGCGACAAGGCTTTATACGCATTATTCCGAAGAGTGGCGATAAGCCCCCGGATGACCTTAAGTCCTACCGGCCCATAACACTACTTCCATCTTTGGGAAATCTCTTAGAGCGACTAATCGTTCCGCGCTTGCTATCGGGTTTCACTATTGGTAAATCCACAGTCGACGCGGCTCTCTCTGTCCGTAAAATTGTTAACTTATCGGAACATAAATACGTGGTTGGAATCTTTCTCGACATATCTGGCGCTTTTGATAACGCATGGTGGCGGATGCTACTACTTAAAATGAAAACCCGTGGTTGCTACAAAAATATCTATAATCTGATTCTTTCGTATTTCCTAAACGGCTCCGCGAAACTCAAACTTGGACATCATTCCATTTCTAAGTCTCTAACCATGGGATGTCCTCAGGGCTCAGTTATCGGTCCATTGTATTGTATGGAATTTACGCTACGATGATTTCCTCGCGCTTCCGCTCCCATGCGGCTGTTCGTTAACCGGTTACGCGGACGATGGCTTACTGCTCATTGAGGCAAGCGCTCGGGCTGGACTCGAGAACTTGGCTGACACATGTCTACGTTTAATATCACAGTGGGGCGATCGAAACCGTCTGACCTTTGCACCGCATAAAACCTATCAACTTATTTTAAAAGGAAATCTAAAATCCTGGCCTAGTAGGTACTTATTAAATTTAATAACGTACCCGTTAAAAGAAAAGAATCCGTGTGCTACCTTGGTATGCTACTAGAAAGGAACTTTTCATTTATTGATCATATAAAAACAGTAGGTGAAAAGGCAAAAAGAACTTCTACGCCTTGACGAGAATATCCAAAGCTACTTGGAGTCTCTCATTTCAAACCTTAAAAACTATTTATGGGGCTACTTACTTGGGTTGTATGTGCTACGTGGCACCTGTCTGGGCTGACAGGGCTACCATAGGGGCGGTACGCCGTAAATTGCTGCAAAGCCAGCGCTTGGCTTTGATATTCTTATGCAAGGTGTATAGGACGGTTAGTACTGAAGCCTTACTGGTGCTGGCGGGTGTTCTCCCAGTCGATCTAGAGGTGCAGCGACGTGCTGCAATGTCCTACTACACTAGAAAGATCACGGACGCAGAGTTTTTACCGCAACGCGACCGTGCTAAGATCTGTAGATTACTAAAACCCCAGACGGACGTCTGGGAGAAACTTTTATTCGAATGGCAATGTAGGTGGGAAAATTCCATTAAAGGCCGTCACCTCCACTAGTTTTTTCCATCCGTTCGTGAGCGGCTGGATAGGACATGGCTGAAGGTGGATCATTGTGTTGCCCAATTTCTCACAGGTCATGGCAACTTTAAGAGTAAATTATTTTCCTTTAGGCTTGTGGCCTCGCCTTTATGTCAATGTTCTACAGCCGACCATGAATACGAACAATCCGTACACCACATCTTATGGGAGTGTATTCTTTGGCAAACTGAACGCAATATTATGTTAGATAGTATTCAGGTTACATCTGGAGTAGTTTACTACACGGACCTTGTAGAAATCAGAACAAATTTCCATACCTATTATTGGAATCAAAAGTAGCTCACAGTTTAGGACCCATTAGTTTTCAGTGTTAATATATAATCCGTGGTGCTTGACAACTGGGCTTAACTCAGTTGTATATGTCCCTTGGTGCCTATTGGCCTAGCTCTATTTTGTCTCCTGCTTGATAAGGAGGGAAGTGGAAATTATATATTATATATATATTCCTACTCCTCCGCTGTACTTTTGTGATTAAATTCGTTGCAGAATCCAAGACAGTTAAATCGTTTCTCCGGGACTCGTCGGGCTTCATTGGCTCGGCGTTTTTCTGGTGGTCGCCACTGTTGATTCAGTCTTTCAGGAGTTGCAGTGGTTGGAAATGTGTGGCGGGGTTGTCCCAATAAAAAAAGATACCTAATTTGGTCCTACTTTGCTCCTGTACGGGTAATTATGCTCCTGTTCTGTAAAATGTTTTCGAGTATTCTACGTTGAAAATTTTGCAATAATTCATTAAATTGTGAACGCATCCGAAACATTTTACGTTTAAGTGACAACTCTCAATTGTCAAAATTTTCGTCCGCCATTTCTTTTTAATGACAGAAGCCACCTTCGAGATCGAAAAAATATATTTTTTTTTGGTTTCGAAAAAGCCACTTCCTAGTCCAGTCATTTAAGCTCAAATTAGGTAAGAATCTCGGAATTCGAGATACCTAGCTGTAAGTCTGTAAATACTTGTATATTGACACCCTAAAAGTTGTCTCAAAACCTACATATGGTAGGGTGTACGCAACTATTAAATTTCAAGGTCAAAGGTCACAAAAATCGTTTTTTTGCGCTTTTTTTGTAAATATCTCATTTCCTTTGTATTTTTTTGCTATTTGTATTAATTATCAATATTGTAGAATACAAAATTCTCTACAAATTTTGTTTAAAAAAGATATTTTTATACGGTGAACCGTTTTCGAGATAAGAGGGCGGAGAGCGCGCGGTCATAGGATCACTTCAGGTCAACCGGTGCCTTCGGTCGAAAACGCGCCATATATAGTCGCCAGATATAATAATAGCCCTTCAGGTAACCCAACGATTGGTTTTTTACACAAATCTTGCCAAGATTAAAGAGAAGGACCCGTAGTTATTATTGGAGATAATCTGTCGTCCCATATTTCTGTTGATGTCCTAAAAGCCTGTGACCAGAACAATATTCGATTTGTTTGTTTGCCTCCGAACAGCACCCATTTATGTCAACCGTTACATGTAGCTTTTTTTCATCCCGAGAAGGTAACATGGAGAAAAATTCTGACCGAATGGAAGGCAAGTTCAAGGCAGTCGAGAAACAGTGGTGCAAAAAAGCAATTTCCCACTTCTGCTAAACCGACTTATTGATGTTTTAGATTCCACGCGGGCGACAAATCTCATTAACGGTTTCCGAAAATGTGGAATTTATCCACTTGACGCCAATCCACTCTTAGAGAGGCTACCTAGGACTGTCGACAAGACTGCTTTGCAAGACTCTTTTTACAGAGTCTTGAAACTAAGAGGCTAGATTGGACGACAAGTGGAACTACAAAAGGACGTCGCAAAAAACTAAACATTTTTCCTGGAAAAAGCGTAACTGAAGAATTGAGCATACATTTAGATGATAAAGAAAATGAAGAATTGGTCTAGCCGTCAACTTTGAAAAAACCATGTCGCCGTAGAGCTAGTAGCCAAAGCACTTATGCAGAGTGTCAACATATCAGTTCATGATTCTTCTGATTTAGCTTCTCTTGGAGATTTAGAAAATGTTGAACTTGAAAATATTTCAGATACGGTAACTTTTAATGAAAATAGCAATTTCAAACCAATTGTGAGGGAAGTTGGGCAATATGTGGTATTCATGTATGAGGGAGAAATGTTTCCTGGTAAAATTACAAAAAAATCAAAACAAGGGTCTCATATTTCAGCAATGAAGAAGTCCCTTAAATCTTGGAAGTGGCCTAAACCGGTCGATGAAATCCATAGGCAGGACGTATTAGGATGTATTAATCCGCCTAAAAAAGTTATTAGCCACCGTGAAATATATTCCGTTCATGAGCTTGCATTATTTTTTGAGTAGGTACTGTACTTGGTAAGTTTTTGTTTATAGTCTTACAGTAAGAAAATAAAGTGATTTCGTAACAACATTTACGAATACTAATAAATGTTAACAAAAAACCACTCGTTTTATTTCATGCTTAACTGTATCTCATAAAAAAAAAAAACATCAATAATAGCAGAACATATTATAACTGGAGCAGAGTTTGAATAAGGGAAACATTAATTTGCTCCAACAGCTTTAACAATGGAGATTACATAGACACTATTTCTAGGAGCAATGATACCCCATAACATGGGTAATTTTGCTCATTATTATTTGTCAAAAATAAATAAATAGTATATTTCATAACATCCATTTTCCCATAAATACCTGACAAATGTGCTTTATTTCTTTAAAATAACACATCAAGTAAATTTTGTAGTTGATTGTTTTAAAAATATTCATAATTTTCAACATTTGGATCAAATATCGGAGCAAAGTAGGACCAAATTACGTATAGAACATTAAATTAAATGGTACATGTCAGCTAGCACACTATATTATCCCAACAACTACCATTTAACCGATTTTGACGAAACGCTGAGCATATCTTGCCGCACTGTCGAGAATCTTGAGTTATGTGAGAATCTTCTTCGCGAATTTAATTTCAGGGTGTTAACAGGAGTCGGCAAAAAAAAATCCTTAGTCTGCAGGCATCGTTGTGCCGACTTGACTTTAAACCAGATGTCATTGCTCTGACGGAATATTGGTTAAATGAAAACTCCTTGATTCACCAACTGCCTGGGAACAAAAGCTACCATACCTCCAAAAAAATAAACAAGAGTGGCGGAGTAACTGTGTATGTCACCGATCTCTGGACTACGTCAGTCTCCGAACCAGATTTTGACAATGCTAATTGCCTACAGATCGAGCTGCATAGTAAAATTACACTTCTCGCTATATACTGCTCACCTTCATTCAACAACCGCTTCCTGAACTCTCTGGGTGATTCCTTGTACAGACTTAAAAATATCTCAAATGTCATTGTAACACCAATATTGATTTAATAAGTGACTCAGCGAATGCCATCCATACCACCTACCAATGCTTGACTCAGCCTACTCGAGGAAAAGCATATTTAGATCACGGCTTCATCAAGGGTACAAACGCCCGAGGAATCGTCTGTGAGGCTTCGGTAACAGATCACCACATTGTGTTGCTCGGAATCAACCACTTCAACTCTAAAGTTCAAACCAAAAGCAGGTTCAAATTCATACCAGATTACTCCAAAGAGATTGAAGAAGTGAGCCAGCTCGACTGGACGGACGTCACATGCACAAATAACATTGACGACGCAGTACTTCTGTTTAACAAGACGCTGACAGACATCGTTAAAAAATGCACCTCGAAAATTAAAATAAGTCGTTCTAAATTCAACCTAAAGCCATGGATTACGCCTGGACTTGTCAGATGTATTCGTCATCGGAACCATCTTCACGCTCAGACAAGCCAGCAGCCGAAAAATAATGTTTTAAAAGACAAGACACAGAAACTACTGCAACAACATCCTGCGCCAGCGAAAAGCAGATCATGACAGAAAAGAACTGGAAAAAAACAGTAAAAAACCTAAAAAACTCTGGCGGACTATTAAATAAATATGTCAAATGCCTAAAAGAACCAACGACAACCAAGAACTGCTAAAACATAAAGAAAACAGCGACATTTCTATAAACGCTTGTGAGAAGTACTTCGCTTCAGTGGGACTGAACCTTGCTACTGACATCTTGAATGGGCAGCTGAGAACCGGAGATGAACATAGTCGCGGTGAACCAAGGAAAATTTCGCCTAAAAACTCACTCTTTCTGTACCCCACGGATAACCAAGAAATCAGCAACATCATAGACGACCTTAAGGATGACAGCGTCCCAGGTCTCGATGAATTTTGGCCTCTGCTTCTTAAAAACCTCAAAAAATACATTCTTGAACCCATAAAACACATATGCAACCTGAGTATGGAAACGGGAGCTGTCCCTGCTTGCTGGAAAACTGCTGTTATCTCGCCTATCTACAAAAGTGGTTTCAAGAATGCCCCTGAAAACTACAGGCCCATTTCATTGCTTTGCGTGTCTTCAAAAATCCTCGAAAAGCTAATCAACAACCGCCTTGTAACCTTTCTAGAAGTAAACTCCCTTCTCTCCGAGCGGCAGTTTGGCTTTCGTCGAGGGAAGTCTACATCGCAAGCGGTGAGTCTGCTAACGTCCCTTATCTCATCAAACATTGACAAGGGCTCTCGTACTGCTGGTGTCTTCCTTGACCTCGCCAAGGCCTTTGACATAGTCTTAATTTCTACACTACTGAAAAAAATGGAAAACTTCGGTGTCAGAGGTCTGTCCTTAGAATGGTTCAGAAGTTACTTGTCTGGTAGATCTCAGCTTGTCAGAATAGGGGAAAGTGTCAGAAGGAGTTTGCTGATTACTTACGGGGTGCCCCAGGGAAGTATCTTGGGACCCACCCTCTTCATTATGTACATGGATGATATTCTTCGTCTCAACATGGCACAGGCTGACATCGTCATCTGCTACGCTGATGATACAGCCATCATTTTTCATGGAGCGACTTGGGCAGAGGCTCTGGAGTCGGCTGGGAAAGGGATGACTGTCATAGCAGCATGGCTTGAGCAAAATCTTGTGACGCTCAATCTAAATAAAACTAAGTTCTTAACCTTTCACCTTACCCGATCAAGTAAACCAAACATTGACACACTAAAAATACACAAAAGCAAGTGCAGTGTCTTCACAGTGGTTTCCGGCCCAGATTCCAGGTGTGATTACAACGTCATATTCAGAGCAGACACCACCAAATACCTTGGCGTCCTAATTGATCAAAACTAATTGTATAGGTAATTAAATAAGCAAACAAGCATACAATAGTAATCAAAATGATAAACTACGACCATCGCAGTTAAATTAAAACAGTTAATTTTTTTTACTATACTACGCGTTTGACCACTATCTCACATGATGGTAAGCGATGATGTGGTCGAAGATGGAGCACGCTTGCCTAGAAGTAATCTATTCACTCTTGACTTAAAGACTCCCAAGTGGTAGCTATCAGGAAATACATACCCCGGCAGGGAAATCCACTCCTTAGCTGTACGCACTATGAATGTGTTCCCAAAACGTTTTGTGCCTGTGGGTGGGATGCCCACCAAGTACCGGTGGCGCATCGCCGTTCGTCTTGTGGTCCGATGATGGAACGGGCTTGGCGGAATTAAATTATGCAATTCCGTCGCACATTCCCCAAAATGCAACAGGTAGAAAACCGACAAGCTATCAACTCGTCGTCTATACTCAAGACTTTGGAGCTTCGTTACAACGAGCCAATCATTGCCGATGATCCTCTTGGCTCGTTTCTCAAATGACTCAAGAACATAAAGCTGGTATCTGGCATATCCGTCCCAAAGATGACAGCAGTACTCCATGCACAATCGAACTTGCGCTTGATAGAGTTTGAGCAGCTGTTCCGGCATGAAGTACCGTCTCACCTTTACTAGGATCCCCAGATTCTTTGCAGCCACTTGAGCTTTTGCCTCTATGAAAGGGCCAAAATTGAGGGTAGATGTTAATGTAAACCCAAGAAGCTCAAGTTGGTCGGTTATCGGCACGGTTGCACTTCGGAAAGATGGAGCTGGGTGAAAATGGCTCCTTTTGGCGGAAAATAGGCTTGGGTCTTAGCAGCATTGAACTTCACTAGATTGGCATCGCCCCATTCAGAGACTGCCTGTAAGGACACATTCAAGCGCTCAACCATAGCCTCCCGGAGAGACCGGATCTGCGACCCACTAGCTCATGCATCGGACACGTATCTCTCAGCAACAGTGCTGTCATCTGCATACTCAAGGGGGTACCGGGTTTAAGCAGATCATTAATATGCAGCAAGAACAGTGTTGCCGAAAGCACCAACCCCTGAGGAACCCCGGCATTAATATCCAGCAGTCTAGACGAGCAGCATTCTATGACTACTCGGATAGACCGATCCCTCAGGAAATCCACGATCCAATCACACAATCCGGCGGGCAGACCGAAGGAAGGAAGCTTACTAATAAGGTTATCGTGCCAGACCCTGTCGAAGCCCTCGAGATGTCAAGGGAGACCGCGAGTGCCTCCCCGTGCTTCTTTATTGCCTCACTCCAGATGTGAATGGCATACGCTAGAAGATCCCCAGTAGACTGATTTCGGCGGAATCCGTATTGTCGGTCATTAAGGATATCATTCGCTGCTAGGTAGCAAGCGTTCCATACTCTTACAGATTATGGACGTTACCGAGATAGGTCTATAATTCGACGGGTCGGCTTGACTACCCTTCTTGGGCACGGGCTGCACGTTAGTTGCATCCAAGCCTTCGGCACTTTTCCTGTCTCAAACGAAAGGCTTAATAGGCGTGTCAAGATCGGAGGCAACTCAGGCGCACAAGTCTTCAGAACAATTGCCGGTATCCCGTCGGGGCCACTAGCCTTGTTCACGTCTAGGTTACGCAGTACCCTACGGACGTCCTTCTGATGAATGCGAATGTTCGACATACTCGACTCGCATCTATAAGGAGAAGCAGGCCTCGCGCCACCAGGATTCAGACATGAAAATTCCGCAAACAAAGAAACACATATGTTCGCTTTCTCCTCAGCAGAGTGGGCCAGCCACCCGTCGGGTCTCAGAAGTTGTGATAGTAAGGGGCGGCAGAAGTTCGATTCGACCGACTTAGCCACGGACTAAAAAGCCTTACTACCTGCTGGGTATGAAGCAAGTTTGTTCTCTATTCGGCTTATGTGGTCAAACCGAGTCCTCCCCAACACCTTCTGAAGCACCTTCTTCTGACTCACGTCATTTGCTTTACGTGTACGAGCGTCGACCCATGCTAGGTACGCCGCGTGCTTAAGCGCATCAGCGCGATTGCACTCGGCACCAAACCATGCACGAGCTTCGCCAGACATTGTTATGTGAGAGAACGGAATGTAGTACTCCATTCCCCTCCGCAACACATCCGTCACAGCGTCCGCCAAGGATAACGTGCGAAGAAAGATCGCATGCCATCCCAATCTGCTGACCTGTATCGCCATACCCGCCAGGTGCCTCTTGGGCTAGGATCGGGCGGAGAGTGGACGGACACAGACTTCATCAGACAGTGGTCCGAACTACCCAGTGGTGAAGAAATCGTTACCGAGTAGCGGTCTGGATCTATTGTCAGCAAAAGGTCCAAGCAATTGGCTGTGTGCGAATCAACATCCAGCTGGGTAAGATTTAACGCTAGCGCTAGCTTTCGTTTCTCTCGTCCAGCATAGTCTGTGCACTGGTATGGGAAGAGCCACTCCTGATGGTGGGCGTTGAAGTCCCCCAGTAACACCAATTGGGCAGAAGGGTACCGCTGCTGAGCCGCATCCGCCGCCTCACTCAGGTGCTCTGTGAGCCCAGTTGTCTCCAAACCACCGCTGTGCGGACGGTAGACACAGGCGTAGACAATATTGTCCAGGCCTGTGTCCACTATACCCCACAGCGTTTAGAACTTGGAGTCTTCAAGGTTGCGGAGACACCGATAGCAGATGTTGTCTCGGGCGTACATAAATACGCCCGCGCGTAGTCTAAAAGTGGTGCTCCAGGGTAAAACCTGGGTAAGACAGATATGACACGTCTGATGGACACCCGATCTGCGTCTCTGACAGGAATAAGAGCGCTGGTTTCTCAGTCTCGAGGTGGTGATGGACTGCGGCGAGATTTGAGTGCAGACCTCGTATGTTAGAGAGGTGCACTTTGTGTGAGATCCCAGCGCTGCCGCTGTACAGCTTTTCTCTTTATATTCCTGTTCATGATTTGAGTGAAGGAAGGAGAGGAGAAGGAAGTGAAATGAGGTTCCTTGCTGCTAACATTCAGGCACGCTCTGACAGGACCGTCTCATTGGGGGACTAGTCTGGAGACTGCGGGGACGCCCGAGCCCCCCTGGGAATGTCCCTCGGGCCCTCTCGTCTGGTCGCCAACAAGCACGACAACTGTCGAAAAATCCCGGAACGCACCATCATTCCGGGATTTGTGGACAGTTGGCGGGGCAGCCTTTCATGTGTGGCTAACTAGCTGCGGTCGGTCAGTGGCGCACCGTGCCTCGGATCCCGCTACCCTCCGTGACTAGTCTCCCGATACGCCCATATCAACGCGAGCCTGGTCGGTCTGCCTGCATTGGAACAACTATTTCGACCCAACTCCTCTGGATTGGCTACACTGAGCATCGTACCGGAACGCGGCTAGGCCGCTTGGCAGTACGTCTTTGCCTAGTGGGTGGTCACAAGCCATCGGCCGAAGCCTATCACCAGTTAGTGTCACCTGATTAGCACCACCCGGGGACCACGTGTAGGGTCTAACATTACGTATTTTCCTACGGACGCGGGTGACTCGGCCCCAAACTTAGAGTGAGCATAACGTACTGAACTATAGTGTTTTTTTTTTGTTTTCTTGTTTTGGATGGAAAATCATCAAATGACTCCTTCCGCTCTGGGAAGCGTAAGGTAGTGTCAGACTCTTATTGACTGAACCCACAGAACAGATAAAACCTCCAGTACCCAGGTGCCCTTTACGTTCCAGGGCCGCGGTAACTCTTTCGCACAAACTCCGCAACCCTGGCATGCAGTGATATTCTGTAATAATCTCATGAAGCTCTAGGTGAGCTGTTAATCCCGAGCATCAATGGATGGAATGAAATCTGACTTAAACTAACCTTTCATGGTAAGTTTTTCTAGAATCGACCGGCTGTTATTCCATTCTCACTTCACTCACTTCATATTCACGTCACCTTTGATTACCTACCGATGAGTTGTTTGCAGAATCGCACTGCTGATTTTGGACGTAGGGTACATTTTATGCCGAGGGTATGTTCTCTTGGGACAATTTTAGACACTGACACGTGCAAAGCCGCTAGCTAGCAACGACCAAATGAAAAAATAATAAAAAAACAACATTTTAATTTAGGACTTCGAAAATAGCACATCAAAGACGTCAAAAAAATATGTGGTCGTATAATTTTTCGGATCAATTTTTCCTGCAAATTACCAACATTTTCCTACACGAAAGTGCTTTACAGGTTTCAATATTTAAATTTATTCGTGGGAAGAAAAGAGGAAAAACCCCGCGAGAACTTTGGTAAGTTCTCGTTTTGGTAACTGGAATTTATCCTGAAAAAATGCGGTTTGGCACACAATGTCGCGCAGTTCAAAATAATGAGTAAAGCACTCATTATTTTGAACTGTGCTAATACAATAGAAATAATTATAATTATTGTTTTACTAGTTGCCTGCCCTGGCTTCACCCGGATGTTTTCTTTTTAAATTCTTTCATACAAACCTCGCCCTGTTAAGGAAAAAATAAATAGTCGTTCAAGTCGTTCTCAAGATATGGCGTAACCAAGGGAAACACGGATAAGAATCCTTGTTTTCCCTTCACGGTTTTATATTTAGAGACAGGTATATAACTACTCTTGTATGAGTACTCTCGTTTTCCTCGTGATCGGCATAACCAGAGATATGCGTATCTGTAGTAAGCTGGATTATCATTGGATTAGTTGATTGATACCTACCAATACTTTCTTATATTTATTTGAGTGGACAAAAATATCTTCACTGTCTATACTATAAAAGTAAAAACACAAATAAAAGTTAGGCATAACAAAATTGCTAGTGTATCCATAAAAAATATTTTAAATATCATTAGGTAGACAGTTTTTTACAAAATTACTTAGTTTAAATAAAGTTTTATTAAAGAGTTTAATATGAACTTCTGAAAGTTTAAAAACTATGAGAAAAAACTTAGTTAACGTAACACTGATGCATATAGCTACAAGTAGGTACTGTGAAGGTTACTAACTGAAGGGAACCTGAAGGCCAATTCTACTCATTTTTAAGCAACGGCAACGTTCGCGTTGGCATCTCCGGCGCAATCAGTCAATAATGTAGGGAAATGAAGGTTTTTTTTGCGGCTGACATTCGAATGCGAACGTTGGTTAAAAATGATTAAAATTGGCACTGGCAGCATGAAAAATGGCTGGCTGAAAAAAATGTTCTGGCTGGATTTGAACACTTCGAATTTTGAATTAACTTGTATGCGACAGACAAGTTTTTTATTTCCTTAGCTTTGCAGAACGGCAAGTTTAGTTATTGGTCTTAGCTGTCATTTGCAGATATTTGATATTCTTTACGGGTACCTAGTCAGAAGTCAGAAAATCTGACTTAAGTCTTGCCAAAGGGTATCGTTATACCCAGTTACTAGGTTGGGAAGGTCAAATAGGCAATCAATACACTGTCTAAAATACTGATACTGAGCTGCATCCCGTTTAAGTTTTACCAATTGTATTGGAAGTACTGCTTAGGAAAATCATATTGATTGATTATTCGTCACACAGTTGTTGTGTGACAGGCGATTTCTTCCTTCTCTTATTCATCTATAACTTTTTCAATAACAGCACTCGATCGTAATTGAAACAAATGTTCCCGTTTCCCAGATTTTTATAGGAAAGCGCCAGTTACATGCAGCGTCGAGGGAAAAGTTGGTGCAAATAGTGGAGCCGCTACTTGAGAAAAATATTTAAAATTTATTTGCAAACTTTAAAAACTCTTATACACGAGACATCGAATGGCCCATTGAGAATAGTTTTCTTTACGCGTGTGCCACTAATATGTACATTTATTTACCATAAAAAGCTTCGCTTTCTACGTGGACTCTGCAGACGTAAGTTCATCACATCCTGTGGGTCTTTCCAGACGCAAAATTCTTCAGACTTTGGAGTTTTGTGTTGCCGAATGGTAGTATCGTCTCTACTAAAATGCATTATCAGCACATTACCTATGTCATGTTCTACCATTTCTGCATTTCGATCCCGGAAACTAACGGCAATAAATAAAGCTTATTAAACGAGAATACTATTAAAGCTTTTCACTACAGAACATTTTTCTCCCCGAAGAGTTGGCTATTTTCCAGTTTAGAGGACTTTTGGGTATTTCACCTTTAAGACAAGGACTATTACTCTCCGTCGGAGATAATCAACGTCATCAATAAAAACCTAGCCAGGAGAAACTGCAAGTCGGAACAAACTAAATCCGGGACTACACTGCTCAACTACACTATACCAACACACAAATTTTCATTCGGCTTATCTCATCTTCTCATTTTATAACGAGATAGTATGAGAGCCCTTTTTCCAGGTCATTTATATTCGGTCTTTATTCTCCACGCATTGATTTGCATAAATACAATTTCACAAAGGCTACCTTATTTGCATTTTTTCCGACCTCTGCAAGATTTTCCGTATTGTCCTCAAATAGTCAGGTTTAATTAAACATTGTTTGGGGACTGTTATTTTTTGCACTATAAGTGTTTACTGGTTCAATGTTCACTTGCCTTTTAAGTATATGAAGCTAGGTTCAATAAGGTTCAATGTCAAGCATCGCGTGTCCTGCATGCTATATGAGTCGGGTCGAAGGGTTCAAAAGCGTAGGAAATTTCCCGCCAATGTATCTTCATATGATCACACCGAACAGCAGTTTTGATTTAATATTGGGATCATTACTCAAACCCACGTCTGACGCCTAGAATACTTCCAATTTCTGCACTCTCATTTGAAAAGTTCTTTTGGTTTTTGTTTACTCATGCAAAAAGTTTTCCAAAGCGAAAGAGATACTTAAACTTAGGAGCCTAAATGGAATATTAACACAACATAATGCTCTTACAGTGGCTGAAAATACTTTCAGAGATGATTACAATCGTGAAAACAAACCGCTTTTGTTGTTTTACGAGTTTATGAAAATAAAACAAATGTTATTTTTCTATAGTTAGCTACCATTGCATCTCGATAAATTGGTTTGTAAACAAATTAACTATTTGAGTTTCAAAAGCTTAATGTGAAAAATAAAGTTGTTGTTAAAGTGACAGTTGATAAATATTGTCAGAAGACTAGTTCGACCTATGCTGCAAACCAATAAGTATCCCTTTATATGACAAGTACCCAGCGGTGGTTCGTTAGATTTTTTTGAGAACCTTACGGTCATAAGAATTATATTTATAACTTATCACCGAATCCCCCTGTCAATATTATTGTCTACCAAAATGGTTGTTTAGAAAATAACTAGCTAAGTTTCAATATAAATTATCACACACATATAAAAGGGTATGCCCGCCTAGTTTCGGACTAGACCGGAGCCCTTAATCACAAACTAATGTGAGAAAAGCCGTTAACATCCATAAACATGAATAGTTACTTCATTTGGTTTGAATAGTAGTGTTTACACACTCACAGTGCTGGTTACGCAACGGAAATATTGAATTATGGTTTTCACCATTCGATTCTCATCCAAAGATGCGGGAAAATAGAACATACTTTAGTCGATATTCGCATGATTTTCTATCCCAAGCCCCATTTAAAGATAAGGAGAAACCGGATCGTGTCTTATCAAAGGTCATTTAGCCAGAGTAGTCACCCGCTCAAGTATTTCACACTGTGCAAAGAATATGGTTTGTATTTGTATCACACTATCCAGTAGAAGGAAATTAAAACAAACTCGGCATGTGAGCGTTCATTAACCAGCTAGTTTATTCTGTAAAAAAATCATTTCGATATCGAGCTTCACCTGAGTGACAAAGCTCACAAAGTGAGCTTTATTACACACAATATATACGAATTTGATACTCACCTCGGATTCCGCTGTCGAGACACGATAATGTTGTTACAGAATAGCACCACAGTAACTGGGTTTTGAAGGTCAAATAGGCAGTCGACCCATGCAAACTACATCCGGTTAGATTGACAGGCAGTTTATCTAGTCATTGGGCTGTAGGCAAAGTGACATTTTGTAAGAGACTAGCTTTTGCCCGCGACTTCGTACGCGCATATCCCTTTTTAACCCCTTCCCGTAGGAATTTCGGGAAATCCTCTCTTAGTACTCCCGGACACTTTTCAACGATTTTTTTTTTTAAGCATGGGAAGTCATCAAATGACTCCTCGCGCTCTGGGTGAAGCAGAAGGGAGTGTCAGACTCTTACTGACTAAAACCCACCCGTGTTCCTCCTAATGCCCTTTGCTTTCCAGGGCCGCGGTGACTCTTTCGAACAAATTCCGAAAACTCGGCAGGCACTGGCCCTAGCGGGCCCCGTCTTCTATGCTGACAGCTCTTTGAGCGCGTGGAACACAGCGCGCCGTCGACCCGGGCCTTGTTCTGATCGGACGGCGAACCAACTGCTCGCCGTCTGCAGGCCCGTGCCTACGGTGGTCGGGACTCGCCCTGTGACTCCCGACGCCCAGGGTCCTCAAGGAACCTACATGCCAAGTTTCACCTTTCTACGACCAATAGTTTCGGCTGTGCGGTGTTGTCAGTCAATCAATCACTCAGTAACGGAAGAGTTTTATATATATGTTACTGGATAATTGCAAAAAAACGTAAGACTACAAAATATCTTAAGAGATTGTAAACTCTAGACAAATTGTCAACTGAACATTTGGAATACTTTTTTAAGTATCAAAATTTGATAGTCTACAATCTCTCGAAACATTCCCAGAAACTGTGGACTGGCGAACAATTAGAGCAGTCTACATGTCTAGGTAGTCTACAATTTATCTTTTTTGGTGTGATAGTTAAATTGAAAACTTATAGCCCCCCATTGGTCTTTGTTGGTGTGAGCTCACGTGTACGCCATAGAGTTACGAATTGAATGGAGTCGTTTTCAATTTCGCGAGATAAAAAAGACCTATGACATCACAAAAAACCGGGCAAGTGCGATTCGGACTCGCTCACCGAGGGTTCCGTACAAATTTGTAGCTACAAATTACTTTAAATAAAAACGATATTTTTTATGATTTAATCACAAATTTATAGTTTTCAGACTTTTCTTTTATACTTGTAGTATAAGACGGTATTACTTGCTAAATTTCATAGTTCTAGGTCAGCGGGCATATCCTATACATTTTGATTCCCTTGAGTGTCGAAATATGCGTTTTTAGCGGCATGAACGACCGGATTTTTTTTTACGTTAACTTAGATGTTTGATTTTTTCACAGTTGCAAGGGGCCATAAATCTGATGTTTTCTGTTCCGTCTATTTAGACTGGTCAGAAGACGGTAGGTACATTCATCTTACAGATACGCTTCCATTGCCTGCCTGCACTTGCAATCCTATAATAATTGATTTGAGAAAAAAATATAAAACATTTTCAAAGTGGATTCTGGGTATTACTAAAGTTTTCTAAATTTTCATCTCAAAGGTTGTTTAGACTAATCCGATTTGTCCAAATAAATATAATTACAGATAAAGTTCAAAGGTTTAATATTAATTTCAAATTCATCATAAATAAAAATTTCACTATTTATCTGAGATCAATTTTACTAAGAAAAACTCTATTAGCTTTTTCAAAAACTAAATAAGTTTATTCATGGAAATCTAATTAAACTTGATGGCACGATTGAATTTCATGTATTATTTAACTGACTTTCTGACTATTAATTTCATATGGATGGAAAGTACTGCATCATTAATATCTACTTAAGTAGTTAAATCAATCATTTCAACGTAAAGTCGATTACTAAGCTCATCAGTGAAGCGACTACGCGGAAGCGTAGCGGTACTACGCCGTAGCGGCTACGCGAAAGTACTGCAACGATGTACGGATAAAGTGTTTTTTTTTTTATTTTATTTATTTATGGATCTTAGTAGAGTAGAGTAGGGACTCCATTCTCCGCATCTAGACTCTCATTTGGTCCGTTGTGCGTGGTTATCCTGGCTACGTTAGCCAGCCTAGCTCTGCCCAGAAGCACAGAAGTTTCCTGGGAGCCTCACAGGCTTCGCGGAGCGACCTCACCGTTCCGAGGATTTGTTGACGTTGGGTAGCCACAGCCTCGCATTCCAGGATGACGTAGGCGGCTGATTCTTCGGCGTCAAAGCAGCCCCTGCAGAGTGGGCTGTTTGTTTAGGGGGCAATGACCCGTAATTGTCCCTATAATTATTCTGAGGCTATTTCTACTCAAGCTGAGTAATCGTTTTGTTAGTCGCGGATTTAGACTTGGCACCGCCATTTTTGACTGTCTGCAGTCTGTAGCCTGTGACCATTTGTTGTTATGAAGTTCAATTGATCTCTGGCGGATCCATGAACGGAACTGCGAGAAGGGTAAGGGGAGAAGTGGGTACGGGCCTAGCACCACCATCTCGGAACCTCTCTTCGCAAGTTCGTCTGCGGCATCATTGCCTAGGGATCCACTGTGCCCCTTGATCCACTGGAGGGTGATTCTGTTAGACAGTGATATACTCTCCAGGGCGAGGTGACATTCGTAGATTAATTTACTGTTGGTTTGTTTGTTTCCTAGGGCTTTGAGCACAGCTAGGCTATCAGATACGAATCTTATTGCGTAGTCGTGTATCCCTAGACGCTTTACTGCTGTTGCGGCTTGTGTTATGGCGACACACTCGCATTGGAAAATCGAGCTGTGTTCGCCTAGTGGTAGGTGGAAGTTAAAGTTGAGGTCTAGGGAGTGTACACCAGCCCCTGAACCGTTTTGAGTTTTTGAGCCATCTGTATAGATGCGTACTTCATATACTCCTGACTGGTCCCTTACTTCCTCTGTTGTTTGTATGCTATAATTTTTGTTGAACATAGGTTTATTCGGCGTCCTATCACACGGGGCAGCGATAAGAGGCTGGTACTCAATCGCCCGGTCCAGGATGCCAGCGTGTGGACTGGTGTGGTACTTGCCCCATATGCCTAAGTGCATAAGCCTGATAGCTGCTAGCGCCGCCTCCTGCTGTATGTACAAGTCAAGGGGAGTTAATTGTAGGGTTATTTCCATTGCTGCAGTTGGAGTTGACCTCATACAGCCAGTGATAGCAGAACAGGCTAACCTTTGGAACCGCTGGAGCCTGGAGACGGTGGTCGAAAGTTCGGTTCTCGGCCACCAAACCAAGGCGCCATAGGTCAGCATTGGTCTGATCACAGCTGTGTAAAGCCACAGCGTGATCTTTGGAGACAGCCCCCAGGTTTTTCCTAACATTTTTTTGCATTGGTAAAGTGCGATTGTGCTTTTGTTGAGTTTGTATTCAAGATGCTTATTCCAGAGCAATTTGCTATCAAGAATCACTCCTAAGTACTTGATTTCATCTTTAAGTGTTAGTTCGGTGTTGAATATTTTTGGGAGTTTATGAGGTCCAAGGACTCTTTTGTTGGTGAACATTATTAATTCTGTTTTGGTGGGGTTCACCTATAGTTCGTGTTTTGCACACCAATTCTCGATTATTTTAAAGGCTTTCCTCATGAGGTCACATAAGACGCCTTCAAAGTTCCCCGTGATTAAAATTGCTATGTCATCTGCATAACCCACCGCGAACAGACTGCCAGCGTTGAGCTCTGTGATGAGCTCATTAGCGACTAGGTTCCACAGTAATGGTGACAGCACCCCACCCTGTGGGCAGCCCCTACTAACAATACCTCGCGTGGTGGTGTTGACAGTAAATTGAATAGCGCGTTGTTTTAGCATATTGTGTATCCATTCTATAAGCGTAGGCGCCACACCATGCATAGCTAGTGCCTGGCTGATGCTGGCGAAATTAGTTTTGTCAAAGGCACCCTCTATATCAATGAAGGCGCCCAGTGTTGGGTTTTTGACTTTGAGACCATTTCCTATGCGTGTGACCACGCAGCGGAGTGCGGACTCAGTTGATTTGCCTTCGCAGTAGGCGTGTTGGTTAGGGTGTAAAGGTTTAAGTAGCGAAATTTGATTACTAATCGTTCTGTCCCCCAGTCTTTCCAGTGTTTTCAGGAAAAACGAGGTTAGGCTGATGGGTCTGAAGGATTTGGGTTGAGTGTAATCGCTCTTACCGGGTTTCGGAATAAAAAATATTTTTACTTCGCGCCATGTCAAAGGGATGTAGCGGTGAGCTAGACAGGCACGGAAAACCTTGACAAGGTATTCAGCTAGCGAGTCTCCGCTCCATCTGAGCAGAGCCGGGAAGATACCATCCAGCCCTGCCGCCTTGAAAGGTAAGAAGGTGTTGATTGCCCATGTTATTTTATCCTTGTCTATAACCTCTGAAGCCACCTCCCAATCCAGGCTACTCGTGGCCCTATCCCTATGCGGTTCCCAGCTTTGTTGGGTCGCAATCCGGCAGCCCGGGAAGTGGGTGGTGAGAAGTAATTCGCTGGTTTCCGCATCGTTAGTTGTATAGGTGTTGTCTGGTTTAATTTATGGATCTTTACTATAAATAAAATTTGTATGCTAAGATCAATTAGAAAATGATAATACACTTCTCATCAGAAAAATCGGAACACTTCCGTTTTTATGGTTTCTATCCTAATTTAACACAAAAGAGTTTTCATTCCATGAAAATAATCACATGTTTGTATAGCTGGCAGTTTGGCCATTACAGTGAATTATAATTATTTATTTATTCAGACTACAAATGCGGTCCACTTTGTTAGTAACAAAATTACTTAGCCTATGTTAATACTTAATTACTAAAACAGACCTCGTTCGATCGGCCCACACAAGCGGGCTATCTGCCCGGGCAGCTATCGAGTGCAGAATGATGTTAGGACTGTCACGTAACCTGCGAAGTAACGAGGCAGATTTCTTGCGCCATTCTGCGTCAAAGCTGTCAGTGCGCGCATTGGCAAACATCGCCGACGCACTGCACAAGCGTGGCAGTCCCAACATCACCCTGAACGCATTGTTGTATTGGATACGCAGAGCATTGTAAGCCCTTTGGGTATATCTGAACCACAGGGCCCCCGAGTACAGTGCAGTGCAATATGCCTTAAAAAGGGCTATTTTAATTGCGTCCGCACAACGAGAGAACCTGCGAGCCTGCATGTTCGCCCGGACTGACAACGCTCTGCGCTCCCTCTCCAAATCTAAATCGTCTTTCAGGGTATCTGTTACCAGGTGGCCCAAGTATTTATACACCCTGTTTACTGTGTTGTTACCTAAAAATTCAAAATCAGAATTTCATTTGTTTATCCTATAAATGAAATGATTCACTGTTTTGTGACAAATTATTGTGTGTTTAAGTTGGAGTACATTTCACCTTTGAAAACCAAAAATTTGCCCTTATGTTAAAACTTTTTGTTCTTTATTTGTTTACTGTGACTTTGGGACGTTTGAAAAAGTTTTTTTTCTAAAACATATTGATACTTCGCCTGCAGAAGCCGCCCAAGTGGTGGTATTGCTGGATTCTGGACTTAGTCAACGTGTTGTGGCTGAAAGATTGCATCTAAGCCTGTCGTCTGTTCATAGAGTCTACAAACGCTATCGGGAGACTGGTTTGTTCACGCGTCGTTCAGGATCTGGCAGGAATCGGGTCACTTCTGAGCGAGGTGATCGATTTATTGTAACAACTTCTTTACGAAACGACGCCTTAATGCTTTTCAACTGCAGCAGCAACTTCATGTTGTACGTAGGGTGGCTTTAAGTGACTCTACAATTAGAAGAAGGTTGAAGGAACGTGGACTGGTACCGCACAAGCCAGCAAATGGGCCGAAATTAACTGCAAACCATCGAAGAGCGCGCCTTAACTTTGCACGTGAGCACCTAACTTGGTCATACCTCCAGTGGAACAAAATCCTCTTTTCTAATGAGTGTAAAATTATGCTATATGGTAACGACGGAAGGGACAAGGTCTACAGAAAAGATGAAAATGCTTTGCACAATGCTGCATTGAAAAAAAGGTCAGCTATGGCGGCGGTTCGTGGACGGTTTGGGGAGGAATCAGTGCCGACGGTAAGACAGAGCTTGTCTTTGTGTCTGGGCCACGTCTGCCTGCACTAAACAGTCATCGGTACATCGAACAGTGTCTTGAGCCTCACGTGATGCCCTATGCATATTTTATTGGCAACGGTTTCATATTCATGCACGACAATGCTAGGGCTCACACCGCGAGGGTCGTACGAGATTATGTTACCGAAGTCGGTACCTCCATTATGGAATGCCCAGCAAGAATCCCGGACATGAATCCGATTGAACATCTATGGGATGAATTAAAGAGACGAATTCGTGCAAGAGATCCTGCCCCAGAAACACTTAGCCAACTGCAAAATGCAATCCAAGAGGAATGGAATGGAATGCCACAACGTTTGATCGTGACTCTCATCCAATTGATGAAGAACCGTATGGAAGCTAAAACCAGCGCTGTCGATTTTTCTGATGAGAAGAGAAAGAAGTGAAGTTTGGCTGTACCTAGCTAGGTATAAGAATAATAATGCTTTATTGTTCACAGAAACATTTTTTGTGACGGTTAAAGCACTCGTTTAACATTTTGTCAGTTTAAATGAGCTTTATTTTATATTAATTTACTTAACATACTCGCCCAGGTTGACGATTCCTCGTCGGAATCGATACGACTTACTAGTAATACAATCAATGTTAAAAGTAATCAAATGTATCCGATAAGATTCGCTTCGTATCACATGCCCCATTCGAGAGCCGAGGGCGTGTGGGTACACTAACAAGTACTTTTGATAAGTGGTTCCTCTGTAATTAAGTTAGTAGCTAGCCCTATAACCGTTGAGACTTATTTCATTAGGACACGATAAATTGTACCAGCCCTAAATCTTAAGTGATGGAAGAATAAATAAATAAATTTCATTCAACTTGAATCTAATTTGTGTTTCCAACGCTTAATAAATATGTTAACAAGAATATTCTGCGAGTGAAGCTCGGTATATTTTTTGTGAAAATATTTTATACAAATTTAAGGGAGTTTTTAAATTGTAAATAAACGATAGAGTTAGATACGGTTTAAAAGAAAATACTACAGGTCGTCAATCAATAGTTATTTTAATTATCTTTGTTTCTCATCCTATTAAAATAATAAAGCTTGACTTATTTTTATTATTTAAGATAGTTGTAATACATTGGTACTCTGAACGACTGTATTTGAAAGTTTTAAGCTTTTAAGGGTTTTTTAATTCAAATGATCACTTCAAAAATTTCTTAAATACACATAACACAAAGCCAAAGTCGATAGCATCTTGTTGTGGCAATGATGTTATCTCGAAATTTCAATTCAAGCATAAATGTGAGTATGCTTCTTTCAAAGTAAATATTTTTATGTCATTTAATGATATTGAACTGCCAAAATAAAGGACGTCATTTCTAAGAGTCTTAAAAAAACTAAATGTGAAAACGACAAGTGTTTGCTTTCAGACTTCAAAAAACTACTACATAATATAAGGCACATCAAACAAAAATAAAGAAATCACACATTGCCGTCTCTAAGTTGTATAATATTTTAGTAAATACACTCACTACTGAAAAAGACTTGGTATCAAATATTGATGCGTAAAAAAGCATTCCAAACGTTCAGTTAACAATTTGTCGAACGTTTACAATTTATCAAGTTATTTAATAATCTTACGGAGTTGACGATTTTCAGGTGACATATATTCGTACATCTGATTTGGCGTACTTATTTTACTAAACATAGTTCGTGAAATAAGTAAGCCTAATCGGTAATCATAAATGCATGTCGCGTCCACATCATACTCGTACACATATTCTGCTGGGTAGTAGGTACACTACGATTCATAAGCTCTCTAATATTCAGTGCACACTTATATTTCACTACTCCATTACGCGTGAGTTCCGATGGAAGCGAGAAGCCATCGTGTTTTTCGATTTGTGCGTATCTATAATGTGCGCGCAACGCGGTCAGGCTTTTACAGCATCAGGAATTCCAGCCCGGAATTCGCGATGAGGTCCGGTTTTTGAAAGCACCAAATATATTTGATTTATAAAAGCGCATCTCGTCCGTGCCGATTGTTTTTTCCAATGCTTTAACCGCCGACTTCGGTCGCCGGCTGATGTAACTGTTGAAGCATGCAACTGATGAGATTGATCACGTTAGGGAGAAGATACTACACGGTGCTGTACTACATTTTTAAGCATTATGCACTTGGGTAACAAAACAAACAGCCGGGACGACCAGACTCGCTGACGTGTGCGAACTGCTCAGCCGGAACCAGTGCTCATAAATTACGGAGCTTATACCGTATGCTGTTCAAGAGCCAAGTATAAGAAACATGAATAAAATCACTGACGTAGGAAGCTTACAGAGTCTTCCAGTAATGTTTGTTATATTATCAGTTTTTACGAAAATGGCATCGTGTTTTGAAATAATTCCTTAATGAGATTATACCGAATACATGCCAAATCTTTTTTCGTATCATATGCATTGGAAAAAATATTTTGTCCCCATAAATACGAGTATGTCCTAATTTTAATTACTTATATATGTCACCGGAAACTAAATTGAGAGATTGTAAACTTTCGTTAAATTGTCAACTGAACATTTGAAATGCTTTTTACGCATCAAAATTCGATAATTAATGATTTCTTAAATTCATTCCGAGAAATTGTGACCTGAAATAAAATGGCGACCAATCAGAGTACAAGTCTACAATAAACTAGGAACTAGGAAAATATTGTCTCTTTATTTTAAAACAACTAAAACAAAAGATTTATTTATGTGCCTATTCATAAAAAAGAACAAATACGGATAGGCCTAATATAAATTAAAATACAATAATACAAAGCAAAAATGATAAAATAGACGAATGTATAAAATTGATTAGAATTGATGAATTAAAAATAGAAGAAACAATCATAAGAGGTATTAATTATAAAATTTATAACTTTGTTAAAATAAAAAACGTATAAAATGTATCAAAACATTAAAAATATAATTTTGTTTATTAATAAAAAAGAATACGAACAGGACAAACATAAATTAAAAAACAATCATAAAAGGCAATAATAATAGAATCGAAAAATGTATAAAACTAATAAAAAATTATGAAATAAAAATAGAAGAAACAATCAAAAAAGGTAAAAATGATAAAATGTGTATAATTAGTAACATTGGTAAATAAAAAACTGGCCAAGTGCGAGTCGGACTCGCGTGCAAAGGGTTCCGAACGAATTTAATTTTTTAACGTGTTATTTTAACACTACAGACTTCTAATAGGTTTTCCTGTAATCTTTAGGTAAAGATCTATTATCTCCATTTTTTTTCAAAATTTTAGGCTCAGTAGCTTCGGAGATAAGGGGGGAAATGGTCATTTTTCGTCAAATTTCTTGAATAACTTCTAAATCACAGTAAGCCGTTTCATTTGATATGTCACATGATACTGTTCAAAAAACTTTTTTTTTTCATTTTCTAGTTTGACCCCCAAAAGTGACCCCCATACTAAAAAATTAATAATTTACGTAACGCGTCCATGTTTGGGTAATAAAAATCCATATGTGTACCAAATTTCAACAGAATCGGTCCAGTGGATCCGGAGACAGACAGACAGACAGACACCCGAGTGATCCTATAAGGGTTCCTTTTTTTTCGGAACCCTAAAAACGTGTAGAATTGTTTAAAGTGTATAAAATTAATAACATTGGTAAAATTGAAAAACATATCAAATTTAAAAATGTTTAATTATTGAAGTGAAAACTTCTTAAGCGGCGTTGAGCACTTTTTCTGTAATGGGTATAAAATCTTAAACTCGCGTCAGGGTCACGTGACCTAATCGCAAAAAGCGTAAGACGGCTCGCGTCAGGGTCACGTGATGCGAAAAAGCGTAAGATCGAGGGGAAGGGAGAGGAACTAGTATCTCCCACTCTTTCTACCGTACCTGCTCCGCTTAGGCGGCACAGGGCGCTTGCGCGAATGTCCGTCTGTGTTTATGTACAGCGTGCCACGCGTATCCAAGGATACGAAATTACGGAATTACAAAATTATGGATGAAAGTTGATTTTTCTAAGAGATAAAAATTAATGTAATATATAAATAAATAACGATATAATATTATGAATAATAACATGTAAATTGTCATATTTGTGTACGATAGCGCAATAAATAAACATTGTATTCTACCTCATAAATGATAGTATTTTTGTACTTATAATTAAACACAACGTTATTTTTTGTTGTTTTTATGGTTCGTTTTGTTTATGTCAGGAACTGTGTCAAGATTGACATCTGTCACTGACAGTCGCTGTCGCGGCCACACGTCAGTGTCTTTTTGTTTATTTTGTTGTCGGTGGTTTGTCTATGATGTGACCGCGACAGTAAGGATGTATTATTTACATGTTTTCACTTCTGCCGGCACTCCCGGAGTGCTACCGGTGTTTTTTTTTTTTTATTATTAATATTGATAGGCACGCGTTTGACCACTATCTCACCTGATGGTAAGCGATGACGTGGTCGAAGATGGAGCACGCTTGCCTAGAAGTAACCTATTCACTCTTGACTTAAAGACTCCCAGGTTGTAGCTATCAAGAAACACAGACTCCGGCAGGGAATTCCACTCCTTAGCTGTACGCACTATGAATGTGTTCCCAAAACGTTTTGTGAGCGTGGGTGGGATGTCCACCATGTACCGGTGGCGCATCGCCGTACGTCTTGTGGTCCGATGATGGAACGGGCTTGGTGGAATTAAATTATGCAATTCCGTCGCACATTCCCCAAAATGCAACCGGTAGAAAACCGACAAGCTAGCAACTCGTCGTCGATGCTCAAGGCTTTGGAGTTCGTAGCGACGAGCCTATCATTGCCGATGATCCTATTGACTCGTTTCACAATTGACTCAAGGGCATCAAGCTGGTATCTGGCAGATCCGTCCCAAAGATGAGAGCAGTACTCCATACATGATCGAACTTGCGCTTGGTAGAGTTTGAGCAGCTGTTCCGGCGTGAACTGTTTAAAATTGATAACAATGCCAAAATTTAAGAATGCATAAGGTTGTAACCAAGCTAACTAATTGATAAAATGTTGCGTTTCAAATGGATTACAAGTCAGCACGAACATCTTGAAATTAATTTTGATGATTCAATAAAAACAACTTTAATTTTAAAGTCGTGCAACTTTTACTAAATTAATTCAAATCTTCTTTTCAAAATTCACTTCACATTTCTAGTTATATATTATAAATTATAATAGTTAGGATTTTTGATTATTTCCCGAAAGTAGGGCGAAACTATTTCTTTACGTGGGCTCTTTTATTAGATTTCTGTTTTACCGTAATATTGGTCTCTGCACAACCGTTTAATGTTTGTGAAAACATATTCCGCAACATTTAGGCACTCGGCTATATCTACTCGGTTTGCGGTAATATTAATAGGCAGCTCAAACGCCTAAACGTGCCGTTGTTTATTCAGTTATTGTAGGTCTTTAACAAAAAAAAAGTGAGCCATAAAATTGATTATTTTTTTCACCTAAATCTTTTACATAAACTGGCTTGCTAAACGTCTCACTCTATATATGCATGCTTACTCTTTAATAGTATTTGGAAGTTTAAGTACTCCATCTTTGACTTTGTCTCTGTCACCTCTGACCTAGATTAAAGTCAAGAGCAAACCCATCTCAAATAAAAAAAGAAAAGGTAAATGCTACCCTGTCACCGGGATCGCAGATATTTGTTGGATCTCCTACCACAGTTTCGCCTCTAAAATAACCTAACCACTAAATATTTTCATCGACCGAACATAAACTCACGTCTTTCCTAGAACTATCTGCTTAAAGACATTTATTTCACTTGAAGCCGCGTCATAAGGCGTAATATATTATATGAGGCGATATAAACCCCGCTTAAGTTTAATACGGCTAAGTTTATAACAATGTCGGCACGACAAACTACTCTGTTCTTGAACGATTATAACGGGTGAATTGGGGTGAACTGATATTATGCTTGACATTTTAATATTTAGTAACAGGCCATTGATTTTGTTGTGTAAGGTACGAGTAAGTCTGAGATCGGGAATATTGTACCTATGCATATTTTACTGTCTACATATCAGGCCGTAGATACATGTTACTGCCTCTAACTTAGGGTACTTATCCTTTAGGTCGACCTTTGTTTAGCAGATTGGATGACCATTTTATAATTAACCAAAGTCTCTTTTAGGATTCCGTACCCAAAGAGTAACCAACGGAACTCTATTACTAAGGCTCCGCTGTCCGTCCGTCCATCCGTCCATCCGGCTGTCCGTCTGTCTGTCTGACAGCGGGCTGTATCTCAAGAACCGTAATAGGTAGACATTTGAAATTTTCATAGGTATTTCTATTGCCGCTATAAAAACAAATAATAAAAATTACATTAAACAGAGCTCCCATACAAGAAACGCATTTCGGTTTATGGTACAGAACCCTTCTTGCGAGATTCCAATTCGCACTTAGCCGGTTTTTTAATTACTTGACTTATTTTAGTATATCTAGATCCACTGGATAAAACAAAATGGATAAACCGACAGCTCTATCATTTATGGACTAAGGTCCCAGAGTCCCCAGACCTTACTTATTTTCTCACTGAAATATGTACGTTATAGTGTACGTTAGTATGAATGTGTGTTAACATACGTATACCTGCTAGCTTGGGCTGACGCATGACGGCTGATTTCCAGATATCGATCAGGTGTTCAAGCCATTAAATCACGTTTTTTGTGTCTATGTGATATTTATGCACGTTTTACAGAATATTGGTAAACAGTTCCAAGTTAGCAGATATGCATACACTACCCAATCCCACATATTTGATTAGTAAGAAAATAAGTAAGGTCTGTGGACTATGGGATCTCAGTCTATTAAGCCGTGCATTGAGCAATGAATCATCTGGAATTTATGACAGACTTCTCATCTGACACTTGATGGCTAGGATTACCTCACTTAGGCAGGGCTCAGGGCTCAGGGATCAGGCGCCGCATGTTTAAGTCAGCCTAAAATCCGACCCAGAATTAATCGGGATAGAACTTAGACGTAGAAATTTTTCTTTACGATCAAATTGATGATATAGCATATACTTTTTTCCAAATAACAATTTGGTCTCGGCCTGTCTTCAATTTAGGCGGAATGTTAATAATTGATTTTGACCTGAAGGAGTCTTTAATGGATTATTTTAAACTTAACTAAAATACCTATAAAGTTTTGAATTTTTGATTAAACAATACTTTACTTACTTGCTTGGCTTTACTTAGGTATATACACAGTTACCCTTCGGTTGCTGAATATGTATGTCTGTACTTTAATATCGCAGGTTATTACCGCTGCGATATCATTAGAAACATAAAGTACCTACCATCCCTACCTTGTTACTATTCCACCAATTCGCACTAAGCGTTTCCAAACGTCTTTTATAATGCGCACAGCAAAGGAGTGGAACTCTCCGCCTGCGTCTGTGTTTCCAAACGCTTACAACCCTAATCTCTTCAAAGTTAGAGTGAACAGGCTCCTTCTGGGTAAGCTCGCTCCATCGTAGACTTTGTCTCGGTCATCTCTGACCTAGACTAGAGTCAAGAGTAAACCCATCACAAATAAAAAATAAAAAAGTAATTGAACAACGATTGGGTTCATGAAATAATTATTAGCGCACTTGCTCGGATCAAAGCTAATACATGACTGCCTATTCAAAACAAATCTACTTTTCCATGTTCGAATTAGTTTAAATTCTATTCTATCTTTTTCATTAAACCTTACAAAGCTTTATCGACCAGCCAATCCAACCAAGAAGGTCGAAGTACGAATAGAGGATACAAAGAAAATTTTCTTGTAATCGTCTATTCAAAACTTTGGAAGAGTCACACATGACCTACCTAAACCTAATACGACGTTCCTACCTATGAGAGGTATATTAGCACACACGGGGCATATGCTTCTATAAAAGCAGCTTGAGTCATGTCCTGCGATAAACAATATCCTTTAAAATTACTATGCGCCACTTGCGCTCTTCAATAACGCATACATGCAGAAGCCCTGCCATCGGAAAACCTCTCTAAAATCCATAACACACTGCCATGAACTAATAAAATTGATGTGACAATTCACATCCATCCAGAAGGGATTGAAATTTCATTAACTAAGCTCGACTACTCTCAGACGCTTTTGAGTCTGATGAGAAGTGAAGGTCGGTTCTTACAAAATTGAATCCTAACTTAGAACTTACTCCAGCAATCACAATCTATTCAAAAAAAGATAGAAACTGAAAACTATGAGCCTCCATTTAACGGCTACTTCCCGTTTGGTTACATTCCCGATTTGTCAACATGTCAAAATTTTTAAAAACAACTGAACGCAAGTGGCGTTTATTATTGTGTATTATGAAAGTATGTCCGAGGACAATCACCGGTTGGTGCAGAATTACTATAATTGCAGAATATGCACATAACTTAGAAATTTACATACACTAGGAAAAAATTATACCCAGCTCTGGGAAAGTCGGGTGATAAAAAGGAGCTGACTGTACCACACGAAAAACTAGTTTAAAAAAAGGGTGACAAATCGGGAAGAATGTATGAAGATCAAAATTTTGACCAAATGCCACTTGCGTTCAGTTGGTTTTAAAAATTTTACATGTTGACAAATCGGGAATGTGACCAAACGGGAAGTAGCCCATTAAACAGCTGAACCAATGGTGATAACCTGCCACCCCTTGCGAAGGCTATGCCCCGTATGCAAAGTCAGTAACATTGTAGCAGCATCAATACCGCCACAAGAAAAACCAACGAAGCAAATCTACATCGGAGCAAAAAGAACCGCGACGCCATCTATCCAACTAACAGCGAACTAAAATCCTGCATCGCGCAAGCAGAGTTTACCGTGCGATTTGAACACATTCATCAGCCCGAATATTAACTATCGGGCAGTTGCCCACACCAGAATCCAATCTCTTCTAATAATTGTATAATCGGGTCCCCAATTTTAGTTTATACCCTTCAAGAATATCTTAATAAATATTTTTTCATCTGTAATTCCGGACTGTAATCCATAATCAGCCAATCTATAGAAAAATGCGACTATGTCTTCTTTATTATCTTGATGCGCATAGTAGATATTTTCTATAAAGTCTATTCCTGCTGGGAACTCTGATTTTAGGCTGTCGCACATGACCTTAAATGACACATCTTCTTGATATATAAATTTGAAATATGCCAAAACCGGCCCGTCTAAATATATGAGGCCTAAATCGCTCTCCGGCCATCTACTTATTGCAGCGATCTGGCGAAATTATGTAAGAAAATCGTCGACAGAGCATCTACATGCTCTTTCGACGATTTTCTGACCCGTACCCGTACCCGTGAAGAATACAACTTTTACAATCTTGTTATTTTTATATTTAATTAAACCCCCATTTTATACGCGAAAATTTTCTTCATGTAATGTTACTTACGCGCGTATGCAGGGCGTAAGTAACATTGCACGAAGAAAATTTTGGCGTGTGCAAGGTGGCGTAACATTGCACGAAGAAAATTTACATAATATCAACTTCTCCACATTCCATTCCATGTCTTTGATTTCGTGATCTACTCGTCATAAAACTTACAAATGATTAAAACAGCAATAAATGATTAAGATAAGCCGCCTCTTCTAAGTAAGAATAAATCTTCAAAATACTAAGAAAGAACTAAAAATTTATTTCTCTTGGAACAGCATCTAATTAATAGCTGGTAGTAGTTTTGAAGTATATCGAACTCGTTTATTATGCTCAAGGTCCATTAAACAGTTTAACTCAGTTTCAAGTAGGGCCGTAGATAAGTTGAATATTTAAAAAAAGGTAAGCTCAGTTAAGTCGTTAAAAAAACTGAGGGAACACTTGGTTTTTACGGTTTTTGATACAATCAGATATGGTATCTATTTTTTAATATGGATTTACAAAACGAGTTCTTTCAACTTAACCATGTTCTTTAGATAACCAAATCTTTCAGTGGATAAAATAAAGTACGGTCACTCGCTACAGTATAAAGGAGGTACTTACCAAAACGTAGATAGTATTAGGATAAGCGGCAAAAAAATAAATTATGAATTATTTTTCATGTCTAGAAATTGTAAACGATCACGACAAAGGTCGATTCAGGAGAGAATTTTCTGTATTTATTTCCGTTTTAGAAATTAAAAATATTAATAAATCTAGGTGGGTCAATGGCCGCTATTACAAAATATGTTTAACGTCTACCTGAAACTGAAATAAATTTAGAAAAAATACTCAAATAATTGTACCTAAAACACGAATAAAGTTCCCACAAACCCGGGCTCTGTCGTTTCAGCGAATTTTATTAACGCGACAGAAGATTGAAGATTACAGCACCTTTCATTCCGCTCCACATGTCCTGACGTGTTGATAGATTCTCACCTCCTCCCCCATTCTCACCCTTAAAAACAGGAACACAGAATGTTAATACACCACTCACCTTTGTTTCACCTAAAGAACATTTTAGGTACGTTAAACACGAGGCAATTGCGACACATACTTACTAGGAATATGAATCACGCATGTAGGCCTGAAGGGTTAAGCAAAGATGTACCGTAATATTTTAGTAAGTAAGTATTTGGAGGGATGCGGTACAGAGAGTAAAGTCCCGCAAACCCCCATTGAAAAGGGAGGATCCTGCGACCGGTTGTTGTACCCGGCGGGCTACTGCCCGATAGTTGATATTCGGACTGATGTATATGTTGAAATCGCACGGTATACTCTGCTTACGCGATGCAGGATTTCGACGCAGTAGTGCGCTGCTAGTTGGGTAGATGGCGTCGAGGTTCTTTTTGTTGCGACGTAGATTTGCTCTGTTGGTTTTTCTTGTGGCGGCATTGATGCCACTACATATTTAGTACTTTGTTTCGGTAGGACCTGTGCCAGTTGTGCCAGTAAGCCTGTACCCAGGCTTACGGCTGCTTCTGAAATATTCCAGGTAGATACCCCCAGTACCACTTTTCATACCTGACATAATCTCAAACATTGGCAACATTCCTAATACAGCTTAAAATTGAATTACCCCGTGTAGTAAAGTCAGTTGAAACATTCAATTTTCGGGGCATAGGTTTATGGTCAGTTTACTCCAAGTTTACCTAATAGTGCCTAAGTAGGGGTTTAATGTAAGATTAGGGTTTGACGTAAGATTAGGAGTTGTAACAACAGTAATTAGATTTCTTGTTTTATGTGTGTACTGTGTTTAGGTGTACCTAGTCGAAATAAAGTGAGTATTTTTATTAAAATGGTTAGTCCATAGGTCAGGTATTCAGCTGAATCCGGTTTGACTGGAAGTCGACCCCAATATAGTTGGGAAAAAGCTAGGCAGATAATGGTAAGTTTAAACCTAATTTCGACCTGTCCCTCACCTGGGTATTGTTTGTGGAAATATTTTACACGGTTTGTAAATAAAATTTGATGCTTTATTATTACAAAATGCACTTTTACAACAATAGTCTGATAACTTTATGCCTATAGTATTGAAAATCACTTTTGGTTTTGTTCCTTCGTTTTTAAGGTTCTGTAAAAAAATGGTAAAAAGAAACCCTTATGGTGTGACTAAGTGTGTCCGTCTGTCACAGCTGGATATCTCAAGAACTACTAATGCTATCAACTTTAAATTTGGAATAGTTTTAGATGACGTTTGCTCAATTATTTTGCAAATATGAAAGAAATAAACATGTTTGTTTTTTTTGTAACAGCGACTGTGGCGCATGTGGGATATTATATAAATGAACGTTATTTGCACATTATCTTTTTTTCTTTGTTTTTTTAGGCCTCATTGTCCTTGACTTTTGACGAAAAGTCTTAAAAAATTTGATCAGTCCCCCCCTCCCATTATCTCCGAAATTTAGAGACAAATCTGAAATGATTCTATGTGATAGGAGCTTATGTAAAAATTACAAATAAATGGTCTCTAAATAGCACACTTTTTCAGAATTCATCAACAAAAAATACATTAGTTCCACTGTCGGCCAAGAGATGGCGCTGATCTATTTTCTGGACTACTACTGTCTAGAGTTTCTATTTTTTATTTTAAAAGTATGTAGTTTGTTATGGTAACTTAATTTAATTAATGATTGTGTGTTTTAAGAAATAATTCTCAACCTAATGTCTGTTAACATACCAGTTTACACGTGTTCCATTACACATCTCTGCCATAATTGTCAATACCATACACTTTGTGGAAAACAAGCATGTGTTGTGGTCGTATCCATATGGTAAATCAATACGATATGAATACGACACACTCTGCTGACAGGCAAGATAGGTCTTCATAAGACAGTTCAAAGAATCTGTTTGTTGTATACTACAATAGACATAATGGACCACAAGAGCACAAAAAGCCGAATTCTCGGAGAAAGTTAAAACGGAATTGGATAAATTAGTTTCCGGTACACCGTAACCTAGCGACACACAAATGATATTTCACGGAAAACACGTGTATCAGCAGTCAGTCATCGACGATGATCCTTTCAGATCCGAAGTTTTACCATAGCGAAAACTTGTATTTTATGAACTGCTCGCAAAATAAAGTCAGCTTACACAGAACAAATAAATCAACGTTGTTTTTCCGCTCCGGGGGTCAGAAAAGCCCATTTACACACGTTCTACATGATTTTACCTATTCCTGTTTGTTTTTCTAATATCAACATTGGGTGGTATAATTTCATTACTGAGATTGAACTTCTTTTATGAAAAAACATCAAAAGCTTTCAAAGCCTTCAGTAGTCGTTTCAATTTGGAAAAATCAAGGACAGTTTCTTGGCCCACATCAAAAGCACCCATCCATGTACGAAACATTCCCCCTCAAAAGGTTCCTAATAGAAATGAACTGCCTCCGTGGTCGAGTGGTTTTGGCGTTTGCCTTGTGACCCGGTGGTCATGGACATTGCAGGCTTGAATCACCTGATTGTCTGATAAAAAGATGATTCCGTGCTTCGGAGGGTAAGTATAGAGCCGGTGGTCCCGGCCGCCAAATGGATGGCGGTCGTCAAATAAACCATGTCAGAGGCCCTTGAGGCGGTTTAGAAACTCTAACACTAGGGTGTGTAAATAAGAAAAGTTACAAGTCTATGAAATTCATTTTACGTCAGCAAAACGATGATACAAAATGAGGATGTTAGTGCCTATACCATACCATGTTAGTACCTATACCATGGGTACTCGAATAAATTAAAATTAGATCGACGTTGCCTATCATATTTTAGCCGTCCGTTGTTTACAAAGTTAATAATAGGTACCGAAACTTCTTCTTCTTTCTTTTTCCAATCAATTGTTTCAGTTTAAATTTAACAACCTTTAAAACAACAGACAGCCGAAATAAGTCAGGTTAGAGAAGGATAAAAGATATAAATTATTCTCATAACGATTTCCCTGTTTAAAAGTCGACACAGTGTTTCATCATCAATACCTGTAACTCAAAGATAAAATCATATAATAATATAATTAGAAGGCATTTCCTTATGGCTAAACGGATATTACTTTATAGATATATAATACTCCTTTTGAAGTGATTTCCACGTGCTGGATAATCGAGAATAATGTTTTGTTTGTTGCCATTATTTCAGAAGAATAATTTTTTTATGTACTTATTGAGCTCTCATTGTATTGGCCGCCCAAGTATTCAAAAGAGGCAAAAGGGTTTAAGTTGATCAGCTCATGATATTAAAAGACCCATCTAGTTTTATGTACCTAACTATGAACATATTAGACATTATTTTAGCCTTTAACTTGTTCCATTGATTTGTTTGTGGTTCAAGAACATCCCATAATAGATAGTAACGGAGTATTTGTCTACACTATACAGGGTTATTTGTAAAACACCAGCAACCTCTTAGGCAGTGAAAGTACACATGATTATGAACAACTTTTACTTTGAGAAAACTCCGAAAACTCGAAAAAAATATCAGCTGTTTCATACAAAATGCAATATTTAGTCAATGAAAATGTATGAAACAGCTGATATTTTTTTCGAGTTTTCGGACTGCCTAAGAGGTTGCTGGTGTTTTACAAATAACCCTGTATACACGAATACAATACTGAAATCGCGAAAAAAAAAACAAGTGCTCATTTGTGTGCAAACAAACAACTCGACAACATTTACTGAACAGCTGATTTTTTTTCGCGATTTCGCGATTGGTCCCATAGTAAAAGTTGTTCATAATGATGAGTACAATGAGCCCTTAAGAGGTATTGTGTTTATTCTGTTACAGGTTGTATAATAATATATAATATGAAAATTGCAATACTGTAACCCGAAGTGGCAAAATTTTGCCAATAAAATTCATTATTTGGCGTGCGCTGAGAAAACTATTGATGATATATAAAAATAATGTACTACACAATTGAAGTACTCATTATCTTTATATCTATACTAACATATAAAGCTGAAGAGTTTGTTTGTTTGCTTGAACGCGCTAATCTCAGGAACTACTGGTCCGATTTGAAAAATTCTTTCAGTGTTAGATAGTCCATGTATCGAGGAAGGCTATATATTATCATGCTAAGACCAATAGGAGCGGAGCAGACGAAGTTGCGCGGGTCAACTAGTTTCCTATAAAAAAGTCCGCGAGAGTATATGTGTAACTATTATGGTTAAGTCGCAATGACCGCTTTTCGTTCAAATAATTGAATCAAAACCCGAGCTGAATGGAATAGTGGTTATTTTGGTATCATGATATTAATTCTTATTTATTTAAATGGTTTGACAATTAAGGTTGATTATGTACATGTAAATTTCACTTTAAATTTATTATTCTAATCTGACCTTTCGTTTAAAAGTTACGACAGGTATAAAATACTCTAAGTAAGAAAAATGTTGAGATTAGAGCGAACTGCCCTACGTTGAGTCTATTAATAAGTTATTTATACATTACCCTATAAAGAGGAGGTATAGGAGATGAAGTTCGTGGAGTACGTACTAAACCCGCGGCCGAAGTGCTAGTGTAATTTATTTTTGGTTTAAAATAATGTGTAATACGGGCTTAACCTACTCTTGAAGTAGCCACTTGAACATTTCATCTCTAGTTTCTATTTCAGGCACGACAAATAAGTTTTTAACTTAGGAAGTATAGCGGATTCAACAGTGAGCGCGAGTGTTTGCATATAACCGCTGGGCCGAGTCCGGAGTGTGTGCACTTTGACTTCGCCGAGTAACTTAGGCCTCTTGAGAGTGCAGTCTCACTCAATATCGTGTTCTATAATACCCGCGACGAACAAATAACTGATCGACCGATCTGCTCTTTTTTATCAGAGATACTTATGTTTTGAATAGCTGTTTGAAAGGATTCTTTGAATATTATGAATGTGAGCCAACAATTTTATATTATAGGTTATGTTTACACCTTCTTGTTTGTTGTCTAAACATAGAATAATAACAACACTGAGCAGAAAATTCAAATGCCGCGCCCTAGTACTAACTTTTAATATTTGAAAATGTTACATATGTATAGTTTGGTTTGTAAATGAAAATTACTTGAAACAATTTATTTGCATCAGAAATTAAATGAAATTAGAGCGCCACAGCTTCCACCTGATGCAGGTACTCACCAGACACGGATGTTTCGGGAGATACCTGTTTCGGAATCAGTTGTCAACAGTCCCAGGTGTCAACACTGCGAGAAACGACCGGGTGTAAACACTGCGAGGATCGCCCGGACGACACGGTGGAGCATACGGTGGAGGTCTGCCCTGCTTGGGCGGAGCACCGCCGTTTCCTCGTCGAGGCGAACGGCGGCGGCGACCTCTCGCGTCCGGCCCTGGTTCAATCCATGACCAGGAGCGAGGAGTCATGGGAAGCGGTCACCTCCTTCTGCGAAGCAGTAATGCTAGCGAAGGAGGAGGCCGAACGCTTGAGAGAGAGGCAAAGCTCACGCCCCAGCCGCCGTAACAGAAGAAGACGCCCCGGGTGTCGGGAGTCGCAGGGCGATGCGGCCACCGTGGGCGCAGGCATGCGGCCGGCGAGTATTTGGTGGTTCGCCGTCCAATCAGGACCAGGGGAGCTCCCCTGGTCCTGATTGGACGGCGAACCACCAAAGACGAAGAGATACGGAGTAAAACACGCCCGCAACTAAGCCCGAAACTGCGGACTTCGGACTTAGAGAATCCCCTCTGGCCCGGGTATTAAACTAATTTTATTGTTTGTAGTTTTTTTTTCACTCATACAGCGTTTTCGGTCTTTGTACATAACACGTGTAATACAAAACAATTAAGAAACTTACACAAGATTTAATTAAAGATTTCTCAAAATGTTGTGCCTATGTGTTAATTAAACCCCCACATGATTCGATAAATTCTTTGAAAGACGTGTCCCTTGTCAGTTAAACGTTCCCTGGGAATTCATTTGTTCCTCGTCTAAATTCTTTATACCTTTGACATCACGACCGAATGTATACTGTAACGATAAGCTTACATACGTACCTATACTCGCACCTACATTATTTATCCGTGTTATTAATTAAAACCGCAAACGATGTTTACTATTTAAGTATTTGTCTCCTCATGTTTGTTAAAATGTAAAAGTGATGCTTGGCAATCACTCTCAATGTGCCTAAGTGGGGCAGTATGATCTCATTCAAAATGTGCATTATTTTAAATACCTAAATTTCAGAATCGTCGCTCATGGCTAAATAATTACAGCCACATGAGTCGATTAACGCTTGCCGAGGTCGCTATGTTAAGATGGGGTGACCATCTACATACCGCCCTCGTCAAGCGTTGTAGAGACTCCTCCGTGCCAAGGAAAACACGTTAAACCGTTTGTCACGGCAGTCATTTGTAGATCTTTTTCAGTCGTTACGAAAGTCAGTTACTGGGTTGTGGTGGTCAAATAGGCATTCTCTCCATGTAAAACGCTCGTATTTAACGCTGAATTCAGTTTGACTGTAAGCCAACCCCAATATAGTCAGAAAAGGCTAGGCAGATGACTGGTAGTCCTTAAATAGGTAGGCACAGAAAATTGCAGCCTAAGTACAATGCTATTCTTATTGTAGTTATCCCTCAGAAGTTAATTAGTTCAGTGTTGTAAGTAATTTACTAATGAAAGCAACTGCCATTAAGCAATTAAGGTTTTGAATAGATAATTGTATGTGTAGGTAGGTAATTCAATTCTTATCACAAGCAAAGTAATGCCAATTTACAAAAAAAGCGGCCAAGTGCAAATCGAACTTGCGCGTAATTTTTTTAACATTCTACTTTAAAATCATACTTATACTTCTTTTTTTACTATTAATAGGCATACATTTGACCACTATCTCACCTGATAGTAAGCGATGATGTGGTCGAAGATGGAGCACAATTATTATAGGTTTTCCTGTAATCTATAGGGAAAGACCTATTATGCCACGGGTTTGGCCTGGGCGATGATATGAAAGCGTGTATTGTTTACGGGGAAATCAGACTCAATCAAACTAAGTGGGATTATTTTAGAAAAATGAAAAATTCGTCAGCTTAGGAGCACTTACGTACGTACAGTCATGTACAAAATTTGCTGTTTTTAAACCAAAATAGAAAACACCTTCCATAAAAAAATTCACCCGTTTGAAAACATCTTTTGAGTGTAGTTGTGAAAAACGCACACTTATTATTTACAAATAATGTGGGGAAAAACAAATAATAAAAATCTTTATTATTTACTTTGACTAGTATTCGTATCAAGTTTCGTAATAAGATTTTTCATACAAACTCTCATCACCTATTTCACGCTCTTAGAGGACTCCACTCCAACTTCCAAAAACTCTTTTCTTATCGGTTGTATAAATTTGGAGAACGGTTTTTTACATGATGTTGGTAACATCATGTAAAAAACCGTTCTCCAAATTTCAAGTCCCTACGACCTTGTTTGAGTCACAGAAGGTTTATTATATGTGTACCTTTCAACTGAATGTCCAGTAGATTCTGACAAAATCGGCTGTGATGGACAAACAAGCAGACAGACAACTGAGTGATTCTATAAGGGTTCCGTTTTATCATACAGAGGTTCGGAACCCTAAAAAGAAAAATGCTTATGCCTCAATGAGCAACACGCGGTTTCAAGCGCCTGAAAGTATTAGTTAACGGTGTGCGAAGCCAACAAGAAAAGGAAGATTATAGGGGTTAAGCTCATTAAGAAAATATCTTGACAAAAGAATGGTATTGTAACTCCTGAAAAGATCCCACATTATTTTTAATAAATTCGTGTACATGAATTTATACTTTTACTTTCTGGAAAAGTAAACTAATTTGAAAAGCGGAAAACATGGACACATCGAAACATGGAAAGTATTTTTTTCTGATAAATTAGCCATTTGGATTATTTGGTGTATTCATGTTCTCCTAATACCCAAAAAATGTGTATGCAAAAATTTTGCTTGAATTGCAATGGAATAAAAGTTTCTTTGCCATCATATCTGTTGGGGTTTTCGTCGTTGACGATACTCCAGTTGTAGGTAGTTTTTGTAGGTAAATAATCCACACTAGGGCCTTTGCGTAGATGACGTGTGCTGACGCGCTTCAGACGCAGGCAGTATACTGCGTTTTGTTGGTCATCTACAGGGCCATGAGAGCGCGTTTGTAAAACATGCGTCGCGTCGTCGGCACGTTAAAAATATATATTTTTTTTAGTCTGTATGCTGGTACGTAAGCCGTATGGTGTCGGACGGTGCCGTATGGTGCTGTAAAAAAATAATACCATCCCATCATTTCCCATGGGTGTCGTAAGAGGCGACTAAGGGACTCACCAGAGAATGGGCAGCAGCGTTCTCTGTAAAACTCAATACTATACACTGCGATTGCCAACCCGCCTGCCAAGCGTGACGATTATAGCAAGCCCCCTCCTTTGGCGGGAGGCTTATGTCCAGCAGTAGACATCTTTCGGCTGATATAATGATGATGATACTGGTACTGATTTTTATGTATGTTTTACAGTACGAGTTAGATCCATCACAAGGCATAGTTCATAGTTAGTTGGTGGTTAGTTGTTATTTGGGCATAGTTCATTTACTAAGTTCAAATAACGAAAGCTACCTCCTCGACTACTAAAATACCTTAAATAGGTACATCACAAAGAAGAAAAAAAATTGGCCGTTGGCCTAAGCTAGCAGGTATGAGTATGTTAAAAGTACATACTATCACTATTCTATCCCACATACTTTGTTAGTGAGAAAATCTCTGGCAGCTCTGGGATCTCAGTCTTAAAGTGTTATCTGCAAATTGCTAAAGTGTCATCTAATTATGTGTCTAGTTAATTCATCGACTGTCAGTGTCGATGTTGCACAGCGCTTTCAATCGATTTATTCTTTTTGTAACTAAAATTCGTACTCATAGTCATAGATCAAGCGCTGAGAATGCTTTGTTTCAATTGAACGTTTTTCCTAAATTATGGCGCCGGGGAATAAGACCAAAGTGTATGACTTTTTTAAATGTTGTCGTAATTTTGAAGTGTCCATTCTATTGTAATAATTAAAATGTAAATTATATTAAAAAAACTGGCCAAGTGCGAGTCGGACTCGCGTGCAAAGGGTCCGAACGAATTTAATTTTTTTAACATGTTATTTTAACACTACAGACTTCTAATTTTCCTGAAATTTTTAGGTAAAGATCTATTATCTCCATTTTTTCCAAAATTTTAGGCTCAATAGTATCGGAGATAAGGGGGGGGAATGGTCATTTTTCGTCTAATTTCTTGAATAACTTCAAAACCATTTATTTTAAAATTATGAAAAAAATACAATTATAACCCTCACAGTAAGCCTTTTCATTTGATATGTCACACGATATTGTTCAAAAAACTTTTTTTTGTATTTTCTAGTTCGACCCCCAAAAGTGACCCCCATAATAAAAATTTAATAATTTACGTAACGCGTCCGTGTTTGGGTCATAGAAGTCCATATGTGTACCAAATTTCAACAGAATCGGTTCAGTGGATCCGGAGAAAACGGGCTGTGACAGACGGACAGACAGACACCCGAGTGATCCTATAAGGGTTTCTTTTTTTTCGGAACCCTAAAAAACTAGGAATTATGGTAAAAGTTTCATTCATAATTACGCTACTTTTTAAAAATATTTTGGCCTATGTCTTTAAACTCTTTTCTTATAATCATTTAGGTAATTAATTTCTAAGAATAAAGACTTGCGAGTGTGTCAGATTTCGCCAAAAGGCCTTACAATTTACATAATTGTAAGGCTTAATTTGAAATAGAGATCCACGTTCGTATATAATATAGCTCAACAACCTACCCTTTTACAAAACACGGTGTATTATTTCAGTTTCGAACTTGTTGCGGAGTTTTGAGAGATCCCAAGCTACCGGTCCGTAGCCGCTGTCCGAATATTATTATTTAATTAAGGTTATGGCATGAGTCAGCCTTACGGGTTATTGTCGCTTGGCAACATCGTGTCGAGGAAGAACTGTCAGCTGCCTTTCAACAGTCAGAAAGTAAAAGGCAAGGAACAAAAGACGTGGGATAAGTGATGTTTAGGATGATGTGGTATAATAAGACGAATACATTTACCATCTATAGGTGAAATTCAGTAATTTCGGTAAGTGATGTTCATATTTCGACACAACAAAGGATTTAATAGGTAAGCTCCGAAACTAGTTGAGCACTTCCGAAACATGAGATGTACTTTAAAGACTATACACGTATTCCAATGGGTTATCAGGCAATTTGAAACCATAATATCTTATTTCAGAATTAGGTACTGTTCGTTACAGAAATGCCTCTATGTTCAACTTTCTAATTACTATATTTTTCTGAGAAATTCTATAAATAGTGGTATACAGTGATACTTAGTTATCAGTAAATTGCATTGAAATGAGATGCGAACTGCCTAAGTAACTTCGTTAAAACGATATTGGAAATCCCGTTTTCCATCTAATGAATAAAAGGAAAACGGACGAATCCTATTTAATGCCGTCACCCGCACCCGACACTCAGCATTTTTATTTTATTACCTAGTGATTCCGTTACAAAAATATACACACAACAGACGTTAAAAGACGGACGGCAAACGGACGAGATAATGGCAAACGGAAAAAATATTATTTATCTCAAAAACCATGGTTGCGAAATAAGATACGACAATAATTTATTTTAACAAAATGAAGAAGATGGCCATGTCTCAAAAAGGAGCAAAAGAAACGTTATTCTTTATTTGTTAAGGCAGTCTCTTGACTAATCCACAAACTGTGTTACGTAACTTGCACACTTTGAGCTATAATTCATACTTATACAGGTGAATTTTTAAAGTGTGCTTGAATGGCCAAATCCGAAACACTGAACGGAGTCTCCAGCCCGATTTTGATGAAAACTAAAACTTCCTCATTGGATTTTTGAAAAATCGGTATTTCTGGCCAGGAATCGAACCGGTTCGATTCCTGGCCAGAAATACCGATTTTTGGTTGATTCTAAACAAAAACATACCCTGTATTATAACAGCATTCGAAAGTATCGCTAGTAAGGATGAAATCTGGGAAGTAATAACACATGGCAAGGCACAGGAAAAATATAATAAATTATTGAGTAGCTAGTGCCGATTGTGAAATGCTTCTTATGTCAATAATGTTAAACTTCTTGATGAACGTAGACGAGGTTTTTAAAGCACATCGAGTATTGACACATGAACGGGCTACTGACTCTCGCCACACCACAGAACACCAAATCTCGTCGTGGAATTTGTCGTCCACAAACTTCACGATAGCGCAAAAGATCTAGAGAATCCAGGCACGAATCAAACTTGGACTCTTCCGCGAGACATTTCTTCTTCGAAAACAAGTTTTTTCGCTACAAACGATTTTGACACTCGTTCTGACAACAACATTGTTAACTTAATGGAAAATGGGTCTGGGTCGCCCCTGAAAGGGTCAACCGACCGGCCCAAATCCTATTCCAATTTACAATTCATTAACGTCTGTATTCTCTTGTGATCAGAGAATTTCGTCTTTGTGACAAAGATACCTAATACAGCCAGCTAGCGTGTTGGCTACTCGTTGTTAAAATGGTTAGTTTACACAATGCGAGCTAGTAGAGTGAGCTTGCCGCGTAGCTGCAATGCAGTAGCTCGCATCGTTTGGACGTGTCTTGCGAGTCACTGCCACGTGCTCGCATCTGAGTTCCTTCAAATTGAAACACAAAGCGTTTCCAAACGTCTTTTATAACGCGCACAGCAAAGGAGTTGAACTCGAGTTGGCTTGCGTCTGTCTCTGTCATCTCTGACCTAGACTAGAGTCAAGAGCAAAGCCGCCTTAAAAAAAAAACAATTGTTTTCACTCGCCTGCTCGCCAGTCAGTAACTTATACATGGCAGCAGCTCGGACATCACTCACATGGGTCGGGTGCTAGTCAGGCAGTTGCGAACGGAACCTGTATTTTTTGTGTACTGTGCCTCGCAAGAGACTGGGCAGCCAATATCACCGTGAAGACAGCTAAGGCGAGCCGAGCACCTGGCACACGAGTAGGCAATCGGAGTAACTGTCTACTGTGGATTCAGCAGCTCTCACTGTATAAACTAGCCATAACAGTACAAGAAGTCCTCTTCAATCGAATATATAAAAATCTCATGTCACGGTGTTTGTTATCGAACTCCTCCGAAACGGCTTGACCGATTTTCTTGAATTTTTTTGTGTATATTTGGTAGGTCTGAATAGACCGTAGGCTTATAATAAGGGTTCCGTACCTCAAAAGGTAAAAAGGAACCCTTATAAGATAACTCTCTTGTCCGTCTGTCTGTCTGTCCGTGTGTCACCACCGATTTTCTCGGGAAAGTCAGGAAGTCTATAGTCCCTATTAGATGTATAAAATCTGAAATACTGAGTCAACACGATGAAAAGATACGGGCAAATTTAGATTTTCGCGAAAACTTGTAAGTACCATCCACCTTAATTTTCAACTTTTTTATTTTTCGACCTTGTTGTTAACCAAAATTGACAATTCTAGGTCAACCGAAAGTACCCTATAGGTTTTGGATCGAAAACCTATATATGGTAGTTCCCGTTGACCTAGAATCACGAAATTTGGCCAAAAGCAAGGTCTTACAGCACAAATAAAGGAAAATTACAAAAAATAAAAAAAATAAAGTAAATTTTGGTACTTACAAGTTTTCGCAAAAATCTAAACTTGCCCTTTCCTTTTTAACATGTTGACTCAAGACCTTTATTTGGATACACCTAATAGGGACTTATATGGTGGTACGGAACCCTCGGTGCGCGAGTCCGACTCGCTCTTGACCGGTTTTTTTATTTGGCTATGTTACAACGTTTGCCGAGTCAGCTAGTATTTTTAAACGACGAAAATACGGAGGAGGTTCTCAAGTCAACGCGTATTTTTTTTGTATGACCACGCATAACTTTTTACAGAGTAGTCCGATTTAGATATTTTTTTATTGGACCCAGGATGGACCCATATAAATTTGAAAAAAAAAAATCCAACCCTGAGGGTAGGAAAACAGGGGATGATTGATTGTTCACTGATTGGAATGTATGACCACGCATAACTTTTTACAGAGTAGTATACCTCAAAAGTGGGGGGAAAATAGGGGTGATTTTTTGTTCACTCACAGATTTTAGTGCAGAGTTGTTCAACATTTTTTGTAGGCCTACCCATGTGGGTATATAAAGCCTGTTTTTTTAAGTATTTATATTATACAACAAGTAATAGTTAAAGTAGGGTTATATAACAGTTAATAGCTAAAGTAAGATAGGTAGCTATTTAAATAAAAGTATACAATAAAAACTTTTTAACAAAAAAATTAAATCTCCGAAATAACTGAAAAGCAAAAAATAATAAACCTTTTTAGAAAAAATGTTTAATTAATTTCGGAAGTCGGTGTTAAAATACGAAGAAACAATCAAAAACACCGACTTTTTCGGAATTTAATTTTTTTGTTACAAAGTTTTTTAAACATTTCACCATCCAGTCATAACACAATAGGTATATTTCCGCAGAAAGCCTTTTGCATTGCGCAGCTGTGCGGAGAAATAGTTTGAAAGTAATCAATTTCGGAACGTGCCTATTATAAAAGCAACGTTCATTTTTCCATAATGGAATTTCCCGCTCTATATCAATTATTTTTGTCCGGAGACTAGACACAATATTTAATGTCTAGTGTCTGCCAACTGTTTTTAGAAAATCTAAATACGATACTAGTAAGTTTACTTGAGCGTGTCCGACTGCTGGCGTGGCGGTGCCAAAATGAAGAAACGTTTTGAGTGGAAAGGGGGAATTGTTCCTTCTTGACGTAAGTTAAGTACGAACGGGTAAGTTTGTGCTGAATCTTCTGCGGGTCCAACTCCGCAAGGGCTGCAATATAGCTCTGGCGGTGGCTTCCTTGGGCATTGCTGCAACTTTGCTTAGCGGTGGTCGAACTACACATTCCGTTTTCAAGTTGCCGCTTAGGGGGCGTCCATAAATTACGTGAGGCATTTTAGGGGGGGGAGGGGGTCGAGCCTAATCTCACCCAATCTCATGTGGGAGAGAGGGGGGGACACGGCAAAAATCACGTATTTTTTTCCGAAAGCAACTGTTGCAATAGGTAGTATAAAATTGCGAGAAACTGGTCTTTCAACAAATCAATTAGTAAAACATGACATGTTTCTGAGCTGCAGTGCACCAGTGAACATTCCACGCAAATTACAACAGTTTAAGAGTGCTGCTTTACTGAATCACGTGGACATGTTTGGTTTGAGTAATTATAATTATTCATAAGAAGAGAACACACATGAGTTCCTGTGGACTGAATTAAAATAATCTTTTACGAATTTCAGTAAGAAAGAAAGAAAACTTAATTAGTCTGATTCACAGATTGGCGTGTTTACTCTAAACACACGCATTTTTAAAAATCTCTCGTGATATTAGGACGTTGGGGAGGGGGTCGAGTTAAATCTCACGACATCTCACCAAGGGGCGTGGGGGTGTCGGATAATTGCCAAAATCGCCTCACGTAATTAATGGACGCCCCCTTAATCTTGTAAGCAAAGATACCCCAACATGCAATATTATCAACGGTTGGGGAGTCAAAGAACGAGTGGGTGGCCTTAACGCCGTTTAATTTTGTTTAGAAATTACAGCGCCCAAAAGAACACCTTTTATAGTCACCACCACATTGATCACATTTTGATCAGGCGGTGCGTTCTTACACATTACACATTAAAAATTTCCACGCGAAAGAAGTCACGGGCAACAGTTCGTAATTTCATAAACGCAATGACGGAACTGATCTAAAACTAATGTGAAAAGTACATACAAGTATATGTATCTAATTAATCATTTAGGATGACCAGGGGGGCTAAAAAGGATATTAGAATCATAATATTAATCACACAACAATCTGTGAATATAATTTTTCATCTTTATCGCTAACGCAATAGGTTCAAGGTTGATTGGGAAAATTTGACAGTGACTGGTAGCGTGATTTGCTTTCTGATTCTGCTAAAGTGGCCTTTTTAGACCCGCTGGTCGACCACTGTTAGGTATGCGCCAATTTGCATACCGGATTAAATAAAATGAAGGAACACGATAGAAAACGTGGATCAAGTAAGCTGCACGGACCACGGACTAAACATTATTTATGAAAAAAAAAACGTTGTACGATTTTTGAAGTTTATTCTTTGAACATGTGTTCACGGGCGCCGGGACGCAAGGGGGTGCACTTGCGTCCCTCTAACTTTCAAAAATATTATAAAAAAACCTTCACATGATTTAAATGAGTGTTAAAACCTGGTGTCCTGGTAAGGTTTTGTAAATCCTGGCATACACGAGGCTTTTTTTATACAACGTATTACAGAATAAACGCAATACCTCTTAAGAGGTCATTTTAGTCATCAGTATGAACAAATTTTACTATGAGACCAATCCTGAAATCACGAAAACAAAATCTGCTGTTCAGTAAATTTTGTCGAGTTACGCACACATGGGGGAGTCGAATTTTTTTTTTCACGATTTCAGTGTTGGTTCCATAAGTTGTTCATAATGGTGAGTTCAATGACAGGTTGCATATCAACCAAATTAGTAGCTATCTCTTTATCAATGGGCAAAAAAAACTAGCCTCTTCGAGGGGGATTAGTGTCTCATTTATCAAAGGTACATATTACACACATATATTGACATAGAATGTACCAACTGAGTGGCCAATACATGTGTAGGTATTGATAAAGTAATGATATACGGATTATTATTCTGAGCCCGACTTACGACGACGCCCATATTAACGAAACACATACATTATGGTGCCTGAAGATTAGGGAAAAGGGTCTGGCAGAAAATATGCAACCCGTCGAATACATACCACACTCATCCCAACGCATTATTAACCACTAGTGGACGTCACGCGGTTTCACCCGCGTATTTCCCGTTCCCGTGGGAGTACGGGGATAAAATATAGCCTATGTTACTCCCTGATAATGTAGCTATCCATTGCTGAAAGAATTTTTCAAATCGGTCCAGTAGTTTCGGAGCCTATTCATTTCAAACAAACAAATCTTTCCCCTTTATAATATTAGTGTAGACAATAATAGGTATGTTGGGATATAAGATTTATTATTATTATTCCATTTATTCATTGTATTTACATATAATTTACGTTTTATTTCTATAAAAATTAAAAAAAAACTTTTTACAAAAAAAATACAACCGACTTCCAAAAACAAAACACTACAAAGTATAAAATAACTTAAATTTCGGAAGTCGGTGTTTTTGGTTATTATTTCGTTTTTTGACACCGACTTCCAAAATTAAAGTTATTTAACGCTACCTACCTGCGTACCCATTAACAGCGTATCGGGCGGCGTGATGTTATGTTAAGAACTGGTGTAAACAATAAAAAGACACGCGATTTCAGCAATCCCGATCCATTTGCTATCATTTATTGATGACTTCCGTTGCCTACCTTCGAAGTTCTTCATCAGATCCTTACTAAATTGAAATGGGATCAGTCCAGGAAAATACTCATCCAAACAAAAAAGAATCATACAAATCGGCTGAGAATTGGCGAAAATATCGCTGAACAAACATTTTTAATGGGATCTCACCATCAGATCCTAATTTATACCTTCCATCATCAGTTCAGCAACATGTAATGATGATTACCAGGCACAAATATCTGAATTGCGTTAGAAAGTTTATAACAAACATTGTATGAGCCTATAAAATTCGAGGGTTTCCCTCGATTTTCATGAGATCCCATCATCAGATTCTGACTTGGTGGCAATGGGACTAATCGGGAAATATATCTTTTCAGATAAAATAAGATTTTTTCAAATCGGTTCATAAATGAAGGAGTTATGAGGTAACAAACATAAAAAATAAAATACAACCGAATTAAGAACCTCCTCCTTTTTTACAGTCGGTTAAAAAAAACATTTAAATATATAAAAATAGTAGCCCAATCCACCGGTATCGGGAACAGGGCCCAAGCTACCGGTGGTCTGGGCTCCCGAGTGAGGAACCTCCTCACTATACGTGCCGTGTCCAGGAGTACTTACTGCTATCTGGATCAAACCCTTGATACAGCTGGCCAACGAGAGCCTCTTGAGATGTTGATCAAAGCTCTTGGCAATTATGCCATTAGCCGTCACGACTATCGACACAATGACTACTGTGTTCACATCCCACATGTCGACAACCTGGCGAGCCAAGTCAAGATACTTCGTTTGTTTATCTTTCTCAGACTTCACGAGGTTCTCTTTATGAGGGACTGCTATATCAACAATCATTGCGCGACGCTCTAGTAGGTCTTCTATTAATATTATATAACACGTTTTAAATACTTTTCCAATAAAGTTAATTTGATGAAACCCTATTGAGCCTGCCGATGATTAAAAAATTTGGAGAGCGTAGCTCCGCTTTTTGTGGGGTTAAAAGTTTTGCGAAACAGGCGAAGCGATGGCACAACATATATCAATTTAATCATTCCGGGTGAAAATGTGTTATTTAGCCCAGAAGTAAAAAATTCAGAGTTATTACAGGAACGATAATTGGTAAAACGAGATCTGTGTTGCGAACAACAGATTAATCAGAGAAATTATTAAAAAGTAAGTATGAACGTCCGGAGTATTGTGCTTTCATTGTTTATTTACCTACCTACAAGGGTATGCTAATTTCCAAGTGGACCTGCATATAAACTGCCTCTGACCACGCCCCGGGATATTAGCATTAGTCAAAGGGGTTGGCGAATTTAAAGAGCAATTGGGTCACAAACAAATGAGAGCCGTTGGTGAGACCCGCAGTATCATGAAACTGACGCTGGTAACTATTTCTAGTCCTACAGTTACAGTCAGAACTAAAGTAATTTCTCTAGACTGAAAAACTTTTGCAAAGCTGATACCAAGCTTGTTAACTTTTGAACTTTAGGTGGTAACATGTAGTCTATGCAAATTACTATTGTTGTAGTAGGTTGCTAACGCAAGAAGGGTTAACAGAATTAGGTACCTATTTCACCAAATTATGACATGAGTTATTAAAATTATTGTAGAATTCGAATCCAAAATAAAAAATTTCGGACTGAATTAATAAAATAATCAACCGATTGCACAGATCGTTGGCTTTGGCGGGAATCAGCTCATCATAACACAATACAGGTTTCCTAAATACTACTACAATGTATTGTGAAAAGAGGTATCGTCATTATCATCATACGAAGGATTAATAATAATAATAATAATAATAATAATCTGTGGCTCGGCTGTCAAGTCAACTGACAAAAAGAAATTTTCATCCCGTATTTTTACCAAATTTTATTTAAAAAACCCACACATTATGCATTTTATATGGAATAAAACAAGAGAAAAAAACAGAACTATATTACAATAATAATTTATATACGAAATGGAAAGATGAAAATGGACAATAACGAAAAACAATGTTGACAAGAAGCCGGGCACGATTGCAAGACGCACCAACACCATCTTCGGGTTCGTCGCTCAGCTCCGCCTCGCAGCCGCCGGGACCAGCGCCAGCCGTGAGTCCTGAGATTCCGGTAGCTGCAGTTGCGTCGAGCTCGAGCGACGAATACTTTTCGCCGCCGACGACACCACCACCTGCGCGTCGGCGCGGGCGAGGCCGACCACCGGCCTGCTTGGGACCTCGAGGCCCACCGGTCTCTGATAGGGTCCCCGCTATCGGTGGAAGTGTGCAGCGCATGCGATGGACACAATCCATTAACGAGAATGTCATGCGCTCATACTTTGGGGCTACAGAGGGGGGAACTAACCTGACTGCGTACCGTGGTCGGATGCTCTCTCTGTTTCAGGTACTTGAACCAGCTGTCAACGTGTCGGCCCAACGACTGTCGGATCAAGTGCGCGTCATCCAGCGTAACCGTATGTTGGATGATAGTGTGCTTGATCGCCTCCGAACTGAAATGTGTAGCCATGTCATTGCTACTTCGTTGCAGACTGTGGCACCACAACAGTCAACGCAGATTCCTAGCCACGCTGACGAGGAGAGTAATGACAGGGTTACAAACGTAAGTACCCAGTGCAATGACGAATTGAGGAGTGCTTTGGAGTGTGCTATTCAGGAATATCGCTACATGCCGCCTGAACTTAGACCACGTTTACCTCGTTTGCCCATGCATAACAAGAACAGGGCGCTGGTGGCTGCTCTGGATTCGCAGTTGTCACATCATTTTGATGACTGCGAAGACCTCACTGATGCACACTCGATAATGTACTGCGCGGCTGTAGCGGTATGTCGTGTAGCTCATGTCAAAATAACCAATGACAGAGTTACACGACCAAAACCAGCCGTACCAGCTTGGCAGTGCAGGATCGAGCGTCGTATCGGTGAGGCCAGAGCGCTAATCGGCAAACTGACCTGCTTCAGGGAGGGCAACAGTCGCCCTAGAGTGATGCGCTTTGTGACACGGGCGTTTTCGGGGACTGATGTCAATCCCCGAGACTATATATCTCGTGTCACAGAGCGCATCGATTTCCTGAAGCAGAAGGTGTATGCATGGGCAAGCCGTATTCGTAGGTATAGGCGGCGAGTGGAGCGATACACCCAGAATCGCACATTCCGAAGTAATGAAAGGTGGGTATATAGGGATTGGGAGCGACCGGACCAAGGTGTGACTGATATGCGCCTGCCGGATGATGATGCCATGTGTTCATTCTGGCGCAGCATCTGGTCGGTCCCTGTCAGTCATACTGTGGGCGATTGGACTCGGGAGGTCGAGCGCGTGTGCGATGTGATACCAGAAATGGGGGCAATTACCATCAGCCCCCAAGATGTAACTTGTGCAGTTCGTCCGTTGCCTAACTGGAAATCTCCAGGGCCGGACGGGCTGCACAATTTCTGGATTAAATGGTTCACAAGATCGCACACTTGCTTGGCGTCTCAATTCCAGTCTGCCTTAGAGTCTGGGTCGCTACCCCAGTTCTTAACTACAGGAATAACCCACCTGCTCCATAAATCAGGTAGTACTGCGGACCCTAAAAATTATAGACCGATCACGTGTTTACCGACGGTCTATAAAGTTCTTACATCCATTTTGAGGGCAAAGATTAATAGTCATATTAACAACAACAACATCATGTCTGCCTCTCAAAATGGATGTAGGAATGGGTCCCGCGGTACTAAGGAGCTACTCCTAATTGATATGGCCATTAGCCAACAGGTTCGTCGTTCCCGAAAGGATCTGTCGACATGCTGGATAGACTATAAGAAGGCCTACGACTCGGTGCCTCATACATGGCTCATGAAGGTGCTAGAATTGTATAAAATTGATACAACGCTACGCACTTTCCTGATGTCGTGTATGGGGCAATGGAGGACAGTCCTTCGCTATCCAGGATGTCGAAATATCCAGAGGAATAGCGAACCGGTAAGGATCGAGCGAGGTATATTTCAGGGCGATAGTTTGAGTCCGCTTTGGTTTTGTCTAGCCTTGAATCCTCTTAGTACACTGCTAGAGAATTCAGGACTAGGCTATCGGTTGAAGAGAGGTGGTCAGGTTATATCTCACCTCCTTTACATGGATGATCTGAAACTCTTTGCCCCCACTAATCTGCAACTGATGGAGCTACTGAAGGTAACTGAAACTTTCAGTGACGCCATCAGGATGGAGTTTGGTGTGGACAAATGTGCGATCATGCATGTAAAGCGAGGAGAGATTATGGGATCCGTGGGAACTCAACTCTCGGATTCCATAAACCTGAGATCTCTCTCTTCAACTGAAACTTACAAGTATTTGGGTATGTCGGAAGCGTTAGGTATCAATGTAACTGACATGAAGCAATCGTTGAAGGAGTGCTTCTTTGGTCGCCTGAAGAAGGTATTCAATAGCCTTCTATCAGGCGGAAACAAGGTGCGCGCCTTCAACGGTTGGGTCATGCCGGTATTGATGTACTCTTTCGGCGTACTCAAATGGACTCAAACGGAACTTGACGCTCTGGATAGGCGGGTCCGCACACTGCTTACTACATATCGAATGCATCATCCACGGTCGTCGGTAATGAGACTGTATATCCCGCGAAAGTGTGGAGGTCGTGGCTTTTTAAATGCTAAGACTCTCCACAATCGCGAGATATGCAGTCTCAGGGAATATTTCCTAGCTGTCGACGTGGGTATGCATCGAGATGTAGTGGCGGTGGACAAGGGACTCACCCCGCTCTCCTTGGCAAATGAGAACTGGCGCAAACCTGCGGTGCTTGACACTAACGATCGCAGGGCGGTATGGCAGAGTAAGGAGCTTCACGGACGCTTTTTCCGGGCCCTACATGGGTCGGACGTAGACCAACTAGCGTCCGTAGCCTGGCTGCGTTTTGGTGATCTGTTTGGAGAAACCGAAGGTTTTGTCTGTGCAATTATGGACGAAGTTATCATGACAAAGAACTACCGGAGATTTATTGTGAAGGACGGCACGGTCGACATATGTCGGGCATGTCACCGTCCGGGAGAATCAATTCGCCACATTATCTCTGGTTGTTCTCGTCTAGCTAACGGAGAATACTTGCATAGGCACAACCTTGTAGCCAGGATTATCCATCAGCAACTTGCTCTGAAATACTCTCTTGTGGAGTCGGAGGTGCCGTACTACAGGTATGCGCCCGACCCAGTTCTCGATAATGGCAATATCACATTGTACTGGGATCGGTCCATCATCACTGACAGGACTATTGTTGCCAATAAGCCTGATATAGTGGTGGTGGACCGAATAGAGAGGCGTGCAATGATTGTAGACATAACCGTCCCGCATGACGAGAACCTTGTGAAAGCCGAGAAAGATAAACAAATCAAGTATATTGACTTGGCTCGCGAGGTTGTCGACATGTGGGATGTGGATTCCGCAATCATTGTACCGATAGTCATATCAGCCAATGGCTTAATAGCTACGAGCCTCGACCAACACCTCAGGAGGCTCTCGTTGGGCAGCTGGATCAAGGGCTTGATTCAGAAAGCGGTACTTCTGGACACGGCTCGTATTGTTAGGAGGTTCCTCTCTCTGGAGCCCTGACCGCCGGTAGCTTGGACCCTGTTCCCGATACCGGTGGGCTACTATTTTTATATTTTTAAATGTTTTTTTTAATGTTTTTATTGAAATATTTAAAAATATAATGTATATGTTAAAAAAAAATAAACGAAATAATAATAATAATAATAGACCGATCACGTGTTTACCGACGGTCTATAAAGTTCTTACATCCATTCTGAGAGGAAAGATTAACCATCACGTTGATAGTAATTCAATAATGTCTGCTTCTCAGAATGGATGTAGGAACGGGTCCCGCGGTACTAAGGAGCTGCTCCTCATCGACATAGCCATCAGCCAACAGGTTCGACGTTCCCGAAGAGATCTGTCGATATGCTGGATAGATTATAAGAAGGCCTATGACTCGGTGCCCCATACATGGCTCATGAGGGTGCTGGAGCTGTACAAAGTTGATGCAGTTCTACGCACCTTCCTGATGTCGTGTATGGGGCAGTGGAGGACGGTCCTTCACTATCCAGGGTGTCGACAGACCCAGGCGAACAGCGAACCGATAAGGATTGAGCGTGGAATATTTCAGGGTGACAGTCTGAGTCCACTGTGGTTTTGTCTGGCCCTCAACCCTCTCAGTACATTGCTGGAGGGTTCGGGCCAAGGCTACCGGTTGAGAAGAGGTGGTCAGGTCATATCGCACCTCCTTTACATGGATGACTTGAAACTCTTTGCTCCTAACAATTTGCAACTGATGAAGCTACTGAAGGTAACTGAAACCTTCAGTAGCGCCATCAGGATGGAATTTGGTTTGGACAAATGTGCGGTCATGCATGTAAAGCGGGGGGAGATTATGGAATCCGTGGGAACCCAACTCTCGGATTCCATATACCTTAGGTCCCTCTCCTCAACCGAAACTAACAAGTATTTGGGTATGTCGGAAGCGTTAGGCATCAATGCTGTTGATGTGAAACTATCGTTGAAGGAGCGCTTCTTTGGCCGCCTGAACAAAGTACTTAACAGTCTTTTATCAGGCGGTAACAAGGTGCGCGCCTTCAACGGTTGGGTCATGCCGGTTTTGATGTACTCTTTCGGCATACTCAAATGGACTCAGACAGAACTTGACGCCCTGGATAGAAGGGTACGCTCACTGCTCACCGCAAATCGGATGCATCACCCACGGTCATCGGTGATGAGGCTGTATATCCCGCGGAAGTGCGGGGGTCGTGGCTTCTTAAATGCTAAGACCCTGCACAACCGCGAGGTATGCAGCCTTAGGGAGTACTTCCTAGAGGCCGACGTGGGTATGCATCGAGATGTAGTAGCGGTGGACAAAGGCCTTACCGCGCTCTCCTTGGCTAACGAGAACTGGCGCAAACCTGTGGTATTAGATACTAATGACCGCAGGGAGGTATGGCAGAGCAAGGAGCTTCACGGACGCTTTTATCGGGTCCTACATGGGCCCGATGTAGACTTTTTAGCGTCCGTAGCCTGGCTGCGTTTTGGTGACCTATTCGGGGAAACCGAAGGTTTTGTCTATGCGATTATGGACGAAGTTATGATGACGAACAACTACCGGAAATACATTGTAAAGGACGGTACGGTTGATATATGTCGAGCATGTCACCGGCCCGGAGAATCAATCCGCCACATTATTTCCGGTTGTTCTAGTCTAGCTAACGGAGACTATTTGCACAGGCACAACCTTGTAGCCAGGATTATCCACCAGCAACTTGCTCTTAAATACAATCTTGTGGAATCTGAAGTACCGTACTATAGGTATGTGCCCGACCCAGTTCTCGAAAATGGCAATTGCACATTGTATTGGGATCGGTCTATCATCACTGACAGGACTATTGTTGCCAATAAGCCTGATGTAGTGGTGATAGACCGATTAGAGCGTCGCGCAATGATTGTTGACATAGCAGTCCCTCATGACGAGAACCTCGTGAAGTCTGAGAAAGATAAACAAACGATGTATCTTGACTTGGCTCGCGAGGTTGTCGACATGTGGGATGTGAACACAGCAGTCATTGTGCCGATAGTCGTGACGGCCAATGGCATAATTGCCAAGAGCCTCGACCAACATCTCAAGAGGCTCTCGTTGGGCAGCTGGATCAAGGGCTTGATCCAGAAAGCAGTACTCCTGGACACGGCGCGTATAGTGAGGAGGTTCCTCTCTCGGGAGCCCTGACTACCGGTAGCTTGGACCCTGTTCCCGATACCGGTGGGCTACTATTTTTTATATTTTTAAATATATTTTATTTTTATAGAAATATTTAAAAATATAACAAATATGTATGTAGGCGTATTATCAGGATTGGATATTTTAAAGTAAAAAGTAGGTAGTTTACTTATTAATCAATTTTATTCGATTAACTCACTCAATTTATAATAACTGTGAACTCAATTAATTATCATATCATAATTATTAACTAAAAGGTTTTAACACGATATTAGCAAATCTAGGCGCTATGACAACACGTGTATCGGACCGAGGTCTAGAATAGAATGCCCCGATCGCTCCGCGCGGTCTCCTTTTACGTCCGAGCACAAACAAGTCGAGTAGTGGGGGAGGTGGGGATGGCGACATCGCCTGATCGGTCCGGTGCACGTGCCGTGTACAACCGTACGATGATGTAGCGCCGTCACGGCCATTCTGACGTGCGTACGTCCTCGGACGCGCACTTTAGAAGCACTTAGGTATCTTTAATGAGAACCACAATTTTACTGTTCGTTCATCCTGACATTAAAATCTTATCTCATGGTCTGGTCCGGTCCTATGACCCTTCAGAATTATACTACTGGTCCAGTCTGTTGACCCTTCAGAGTAATATCTTCTGGTCCGGTCCTATGACCCTTCAGAATTATACTACTGGTCCAGTCTGATGACCCTTCCAATGATGTACCTACATGATCTATTAAGTTAATCAAATCAAATCGTATATTTCAAATAAACCATTTACAGGCACTTTTGAATTGTCAAAGTTGGTCAGTCAAAAACATGAAGCTATTTGCACGTTCCAAAGCGTAGATCTCTATGGAGAAGAACGTGCAAGAAACTCCACGGACACTCTTTTAAACCATGTGATGTGTTACAAAAATCTTGTTAACATTAACATTGATTGCTTCTATATGTGAGGACAATGCAAAGAACAAGAAAACATATAAACAATTCAAAATGCAGGTACAGATTAAAATAAGCCAGTGGCAGGTAAGAGATGACCAGTTTCAACTGACGGCGCCCGTTCACGAACATGACGCGTGCATCAGCACCATCTAACTCAACCATTTTGAAGGGAATCAAATGATCCAAAACACGCGCCACCATCAGCGAAACATTTGTGTGAGCATGACAAACTCTCAACTGCCACGCTCGTTCATGTCAAACTAATTTAATAACGAAATCTATAATTACATATGTAAATGGCTCCATAGTGCTCACATTTACAAAAAATTGAAAATATGCTTCTACGTTATACAAAACTATGGTTTCAAGTAACTAAGAAAATAAAAAAGAAGGCTGCTTTATTGTGTATACTTTGCTAATACAATAATGCAAAGAAATGATAAATAAATGATTGTATAGGAGAACAAAAAAAGGGTAAGCATTTCTTCCAATTATCGAAAACCTAACAAGTGGACCCATGCTGCTGTGGCTGTGGAGCAGGACCGGCATTTAGCCAAGCATTTTTATCAAGGACATAATCTTCCAGTTTATAATATGCTTGTCTACATAATGTGCGTTTAATACATGTTTTAAATTTTCTCTCATTCAGTTCGAGAATATTAAGTGGTATTTTATTATAAAATTTAACACCCCATACGTTTACTACTGCTACTGGCTTTTTAAGTACGAGAGTCGGCAATTTTTTTTTAAAGTGTGAGCCCTAAAATAGTACCACTTAAAACTTTATTTTTATGGGAAGTTTCATGAACAAGTTCTTCATTATTATTCGCCGTCACGTCATCACTGATATTTTCTGCATCTAACGTTCATGTAAGCACTCACGAATTACTTTACGTTAATCTAAAATCATCAAAATCATCGCTGCGCTGTGCGGTTCGAATCAATCAATGTTATTATAATCTCACCCGTATTAAATTGCACAAAATGGAAAATCTATTTAGAACTTGTAATAGCTCAGAATTCTCTGTACCTTTAAAGCTTTTATCAATGTCATTAAAATCAAATTGCTATTCATGATAGTTTTGATACTATCAAATTTACTAACTGATGTTAGGCAAACTGCCTCCGTACGTTAATACGAAAGCCTAGATCCAAATTTACACTAAAAAAAACGTCTAAGTTGAAACATGACCTTGTGGTACTTGCTATGCGATAACTAAACCTAAAGCTCACACTGAATAAAATTTTCACACTATTACCGCCAATGGGAAACTCTTTTAAGTACTCGCTTTGTGCTAACTATGTCAAAATTACCTAGCACTATCAATGCAACCACCGAATTGGTATCAACCCCTTTAAAGCTTCGTTTGCTATTCAAATAAAACTTGAGCGACTCACCAAGTATTCCAGTCGGCCTTGAACGCTCTTAACCCCACAGATGTTGACATGATACTTGGCTACTGCAGTTTGCCAACCTTCGGTCTGCCACGCTCAGAACCGTTCATAAGTTGCAGCTGCTCAGCAGTTGTTGCAACTGCTCAGCAGTTATGGCAGCATGCCAACCGCTAGCCTCCTGCTGGCTTTATACACCATGATACGATGTCTGAAACCGAAAAATGCTACGACAGTACAAGTCCAATAAAAGCTGTGGTGGGCCAAAAGGTTTCAGGTAAGTGTAGTAGTCACAGTATCAAAGTAAATAAAAATCTAAATTTTATCGGACCATTGGCACAAGAAAGCGGCCTATGCCTATGAATGGTGATATAAAATCAAAATATTCAAAATAAAGTGTTAGGTAACTAAATCGCTCTTATGTCCAAAAAAATAAAAGCTCTCTGGTATTTCACTTCATGACTCGATCAGCGATAGCAGAATAATATCGCTTCATCAGCATTATTTGACCAATGACCAAGGCTTTGTGCCCATTTCAAGCGAACTCCTGTGCAACCGCCACTTCCAGGTATGTGCTTCCAATTCACCAAGAGTAGATAGCGACAGCAAAAGAATGGTCTCCCTTAGGGCAGTGTGTTGGCGCCGACACTTTTTTTTAACATCTACGCGAACGAACCGCCTTCCACCTAACACACGGAGCGGTTCTTGTACGCGGATTAACTGGCCCTAGCAAACCAAGCAGCGACTTTTATGGACGTGGAGCATAAACGTACAATGGCACTCAGTGTACTGAGAGATTAGTGTGACCGCAACGCTCTACGGCCGAACCCATCTAAGAGACAGTCGTGCGCCTTCCATCTCTGCTATAGGCCCGCAAATCGAATGCTTAACATCACATGGCGTAGAGCCAAGGTCCAACACTGCTCGAATCCAAAATATCTCGGTGTGACGTTAGATATGGCCTAAGCGTAAAAGTCAAACTGTTACAATACTTAGCTCCGTCGAACCCGGAATAACTTGCTCCGTCACCTAATTTCCATCAATTGGGGAGCGGCACCCGATGTTCTCCGTACAACCGGCATGTCCCTATTTTTTCTGCTGGCGTGTTTGCTTGCACAGTGTGGCACCGACCTGCTCTTTCTCGTAAAGTAGACATTGCCCTAAACGAAACGTGTCAGATAATATCAGGCTGAATAAAATAGACTCCACAAAACAAACTATCCGCTTGCAGGCATCGCACCTCCTGCTGTTCGAAGGATCTGAAAACCGATTCCCGACATCCCTGTATGGCCACATGCCAACTTCGGGAAGACTAAAAAGTCGCAAGAGCTTCCTTATTTCTACACAGGCGATCCTGGATATGCCATCTAAAGGGAGAAGCAGACTGTGGGAAGATAAGTATCCACCACCTCACGACTTCATAAAACCCAAAGAGCAATTGCCCCTGGTCGTGAATCGCAATGGCCTTTGGAAAGCGTTAAATCGCGCGCCAGCGCAATTTGCGCACCCAGGTAGGCCGCTGCAAACACAACTTGGCGAAATGAGGATGTAATGATCTGTTGTATACCCAACGTGAGTGCAGTGCCCGTTTTCAGAGCACGAGCCATATGTTACAGTGCCCCAAGTGCCCATTCTCCTGTAATTTGGATTATCTAATGAATGCCACTGTTGCTGCAATTAACGTAACTACCTACTGGTCCAAAACAATAAAAAAGTTAACGATTGAATCGAAAAGAAGAAGTATTATTGAAAATGCTATCGCTTAATCTGCAACACTTATGCTATTAATAATAGCTTCACTTTAAGATAAAGCGACAGGCCAATTATCAAACATCGATAATTGCCATCCATAAAGGCGTTGTCTTTTGTAAGTCAGTCTCCACATCATAAAAATGAACACTCGTAAACAAAATAAAAAGCAGCTCTACAGCAATTAAAAAGTTTAAACGACTCACCAGATTGGCGTAGAAATCTTCATATAAATTCACACTGCTGGTCAGGTCAAGGGACCTGACCAGCTGTTGTGAAGTTGCTTGCCTCCGGACGGAACTGGTTTAGTTCAGGTTGATGAGGGTAGCCGCATAAAACTCGTCGAAAAGGAATTCGGCGCAAAGCTCTTCAGCGCCATATGGTAAAACAATAAACTGCTCTGCACATCACTGCATCCTCGACAAAACATACCACCACGGTGACACACTATGATCGTGTGTCGAACTTCGGCCTATCGGATTTAACTTCACGACACTTCACGGCACACATCAAGTTTTTAGCGTCGGGATAAACGCATGCGTTTTAAAAACAAACCGCAATTTTCACTATCACTGTCATTACATTTCAAAACGTAACCGCCACATATTTCACTAGCATTGTCACGAATCTCCATGTGGGCCCTTTGAGTTACGTCCCAATTCTGATGTAGGCGTATTATCAGGGGGGCTACTCTCTAACGAAATCCGTAGTTTCGGGCTTAGTTGCGGGCGGGCATTTTCTACTCCGTATCACCTAACCACTGAGAACTAATGATAACACGATTTGACAGTTACTGTGAAATCGTGTTGTCATTCATTCTCAGTTCGGGTTCGGGACTAATCGTTAGTCCATGGGTGATACGGAGTAGAATACTCCCGCAACTAAGCCCGAAACTACGGACTTCGGGCTTAGAGAGTAGCCCCCCTGGATTGGATATTTTAAAGTAAAAAGTAGGTAGTTTACTTATTAATCAATTTTATTCGATTAACTCACTCAATTTATAATAACTGTGAACTCAATTAATTATCATATCATAATTATTAACTAAAAGGTTTTAACACGATATTAGCAAATCTAGGCGCTATGACAACACGTGTATCGGACCGAGGTCTAGAATAGAATGCTCCGATCGCTCCGCGCGGTCTCCTTTTACGTCCGAGCACAAACAAGTCGAGTAGTGGGGGAGGTGGGGATGGCGACATCGCCTGATCGGTCCGGTGCACGTGCCGTGTACAACCGTACGATGATGTAGCGCCGTCATGTATATAAAATGAATAAATGGAATAATAATAATAAATAATAATAATTTATTTACCAATTTCGGACAACAATATAGTCCATTTTGTTAGTAAAATATATATATCTTATAACTAGTGTTAGTAGTAAACAAACAAGGACAAAAACAAACCACAAAGTAGGTGTCTAAGGCAGGATGTGCAGAGAACGATAGAGTGAGGAATAGCTACCTGACCATTCTCCCCACATAGTGCCTCAGAAAAGGTGAGTAAGGACTCTCCACAACTGTTTTCAGGACGCTATTGTCACCGTCCCGCGTTCTACGCATCAGTGATACGACTTTTTTTCGAACTACTGCCTGAAAGCCATCAGTTCGGTTCTGAGCAAACATCTCCGATGCACTACAGAAACGGGGCAGTTTCAACAACATCCTAAAAACATTATTGTACTGGACGCGTAACACATCTAACGACCTTTTGGTGTAGCTGACCCATAGACCCCCCGCGTGACAAAATGCCTTGAACAAGGTCAAATTTAGGTCAAATTCTATTTGACGACAAAATAATTTCCAGAAGATTCGAAGCCATGTTCGTTATCCACCAAACCCGCACTGGGCACGAGTAGTAGATTACAGCCCACTCGGTCAGTGGACACATTTTCGACTTTAATTTACTCAATTAAAATGTTATGAATGTTAACATTTTACATAACCACGTAGGCACGTGGTTATGTAAAATGTTTACTTTCTTTACAGACTTTTATAGGCACAACACCAACACCGAGAGAAAAGGTCGAGGCTATCTTAGTCAGAGCCTAAGCTAATATTGAATTTCTAATTTATAGATATAATAGAACTAGCTTACTAAGAGACGTGGGAGTAGTGAAATATACGGTTTCATTTAACAAACACTATGACTAGATTTCTAACAGTTTCCTACGAGTAACGCACACGCATCGTTGGACTCGGAATATTTAATTACTAAGTCTGACTTAAGACGACATTAAATACGAGACTCACCACGCTTTGACTTTTAAAGCGAGCGTTCAAAGATACTCAAGATGCGCCGTATTTATGTAACTGAACTGATTTTCCATACCTACGTTAACTCGATGTTAACGTAGGTAAGTCGGTACGTAGGTACCGATAGGTCGTGTGTTTGTCGAAGTCAAGAGTGAATAGGTTGCTTCTAGGCAAGCGTGCTCCATCTTCGACCACATCATCGCTTACCATCAGGTGAGATAGTGGTCAAACGCGCGCCTATAAATAGCAAAAAAAAAAGCTCTGGCTTTTTAATATTTCTGATATGGAGAAACAGAGTGAGTTCAACGCCTGAATGCTGAACTATGGTGCAGATTTATCCGCGCTTGTTAAACGACAGTGGATTAAGTGTAAGTAGTTAGGAAAGCATTTTGACCATCCCTTAGCAAATTTGGTCTTTTGCAAGGACTTTAGTTTCGGCAATTATTTGAGTTGACTTCTTTGTCACCGGGAAGTTGCCATTTGATTGGATTGGACATTGACATTGTGGCATTAAAGCATCCCAAAAAATACCTTCATTATAGGAAACACTTTTTGCACCCTTTATGGATCAAGATGTAATGAACTGTGCGCAACCCACTTCCCAATACAGGCCACGAAGAATATTTTTCATATCGTTAGGAAATAAGTGTAATCGAGGGGAAATCTTACCCAAATATATGACTACTTAAGATCCGGCTCGATAACTTAGAGCCAGAAAATTTCCGCTTTCCGTGAGCTTCAAGCCTTTCGGGGCGCTACTATTGTTTAATTTCAAAACCAAACTGAGGTTCTTATTTTATTCTTGCACACTTACATAAATTACGCCTACTTTCCAAAAATATTACAAAATAGGATTATGTATGTCTGGATGTTTGTTATTCATTCACGGCTGAAAAAACTTTGGAGATTTTAAAGTCAGGTAGACCGTTTGTTGGATTAATATGTTTCCCGCTTATACATATATTATAAGTATATACATATTTCCCTTGAGATAAACATGCAGGCATAACCGTAGACAACGCGATAAAAATAATCGACTTGTTTCATGTACTTGTATTGACAAAACAAACCGTTACGGCCAAGGATGCGATAAGGAAAGCAAGCGCCAATCCAGACTACGTCGAAGGTAATGCCAACCCCGTCTGCGTCCAAGGATGCGCACACCAACTCAACCCTGTCCGCAAGGCCTAGGGCAGCCCTCGTACGTAGCGACTGAACGGTGGCTGCTGGTGCGGATGCGCCCATTAGGGCTGCGTCAGCGACAGTGGCCTCGGAGAGGAAGCTAACTAGGCTGACCGAAGCCCCACCGGCAGGGACCCCCAACACGACCGCGGTCCACTCCTCTACCTTTCTCACAGTTTCATTCATGGACTCGCTAGATCAACGGGATTCGGTTTTTTTTTCGGTTTATGGTTTCCGAAAGTTTAGCTTAGTGTACACATTCATAGTGCGTACAGCTAAAGAGTGGAATTCCCTGCCGGAGTCTGTGTTTCCTGATAGCTACAACCTGGGAGTCTTTAAGTCAAGAGTGAATAGGTTACTTCTAGGCAAGCGTGCTCCATCTTCGACCACATCATCGCTTACCATCAGGTGAGATAGTGGTCAGTCGCGTGCCTATCAATAGTAAAAAAAGCTTTTGTTTTATTTTCAGTTGACGGTTAACCGTTTTCATCGTTTTCGTCGTTTTAACGACTCTTCTACAGATTTATTATAGGTTTAATATTATCTAGGATGAACGTAGTTACTTTCGTTTCTTTGTTAACAATTCAAACATATTAATTTACTTAGATAATACAAGATATGAACATATTTGTCACGAGCTTGTTAAGACCTTTCTTTTGATACCAAACATGTCATGGTTATCTCAATTTAATGTTTTTCAGGGTCAGAAATTTACGTATAAATTCTCACATATCAAATTTTGTGAAAATTTACATAGCCTATGTCACCTGGAGTGTTTTTACGTATCTTTTGACACTCCATTCATAAAATCGTTTCGGTATTTCAAGCGGTATGGTGGAACATACTTACATACATACATATATAGAGAGCATAACCCTTCCTTTTGGCTTTGACGTAGTTTACACATTACGCTACTAATTCACAAAAAAAGAGATCGCAAAAATGTTTCAAACATCAATCCTATATCAATTTTAACTAGTATAAGATGAAATTATAGAAAAGTGTATCGTCAACCAATTAGGTAACTATCTACAAAAAATAACGTTATTAACGAGTGTCAACACGGCTTTTTAAAAGGAAAAAGTACAAATACATTGCTAGCAAAATTTACAGACGAAATTAACAGTCACCTCAATGATAAAAATTGTAATAACAATATTTTTTGACTATAAAAAAGCATTTGACACTTTGCAGTCCGATACCATCCTCAATGCAATGGAGGAGTGCGGGGTGAGAGAACCACTGAACCCTTGGTTCCGTGAATACCTCACCGCGCGCTCCTACCGTGTGAAGGTGGAGGACGCGCTTAGTGACCGAGTCGAGGTGCGTAGTGGGGTGGCTCAGGTCTCGGGATGTGGACCAATTTGTTACCTTATGCATGTTAACAGCTTGTGCCGTGTATGTAGTACACGGCACAAGCTGCAAAGCTGTAGTATTGTACAGCGTATATGTTTGCAGACGACTTGTGTATACTACGCTCAGGAACTAACTTATACAATGCTTGCAAGCTAGTTCAATAAGATATAGACGCAGTAGTTAAACGGTCGTACGACAAGGGCATTATATTAAACACTGATAAAACTAAATTATTGTTAATTCATTCGCCATATTTACGACCTCATAGTGCGACTCCGCCGTTATTTACCCACGAGTATATATGTCACCATAATAACTTACTGGACTGTAAAATATGTAAACCTATTGAAAGAGTTGACTGTGTAACTTACCTTGGCGTGAAAATAGATGAGAACTTTTCTTGGTCCCATCACATAGATTACATTTGTAGTAAATTAAGAATATTATTAAGTAAAATGTACCACCTAAGCTTGAAAGTTCCTATTATGTAACATATTAAGATGTATATGTAATTGCATTGTCATAAGTAGATTCTATAATGAGTTATGCCCTTGACAGCTATGGGTTAACATTCAAAACTAACCTGAATAAATTAGAAGCTCTTCAAATTTGACTCTTAAAACTACTTGTTACTCAAAAAACCAAAAACAGTTGTAAAGGAGATAATAGGAAACTATTTAAAATTCTACCGATCAGTTACAAACATAAATATCTTCTAGCAGTTAATCACCATGGTACCCTTTTTTTTAAGGATGGGAAATCATCAAATGACTCCTTCCGCTCTGGGTGAAGCAGAAGGGAGTGTCAGACTCTTACTGACTAAAACCCAGCCGTGTTCCTCCTAATACCCTTTGCGTTCCAGGGACGCGGTGACTCTTTCGAATAAATCCCGCAAATCACTATGGTACCCAAGAGCATAACTTAACTCACGTAGCCAACACCCATAATACACGATCTATGCCTGCTGGCAGATTCAGTGTGCCCAGAGTCACCAATTACTTTAGTGACAGTATTCTTAAAAAACAAACACCATACCTACTGAATAGTCTGCTGGCAGACATAAGGAGTGAAATGAATAAAAATTGTTTTGAAAATTAATTTAAAAAAAACGTATTAAAGTGCTACAGTGTTTATTTAGTAATAAGTCCAAATTAACGAAGGAGTGTAAATGGCGAGACTCACCAGTGAAACCATTACTACGGTTCAAAAAAATAAAATAAATAAAAAACTGGCCAAGTGCGAGTCGGACTCGCGTGCAAAGGGTTCCGAACGAATTATTTTTTTAACATGTTATTTTAACACTACAGACTTCTAATCCCTTTATTCTTCTAATCCGTTTTCCTGTAATTTTTAGGTAAAGATCTATTATCTCCATTTTTTTCAAAATTTTAGGATCAGTAGTTTCGGAGATAAGGGGGGGAAATGGTCATTTTTCGTCTAATTTCTTGAATAAATTCTATGCAATTTATTTCAAAATTATGAAAAAAATATAATTAAATCCCTCACAGTAAGCCCTTTCATTTGATATGTCACACGATATTGTTCAAAAAACTTTTTTTTAATTTTACAGACGGACAGACAGACAGACACCCGAGTGATCCTATAAGGGTTCCTTTTTTTTCGGAACCCTAAAAACACGATCAACGTTATGTGTTGTATTGTTTGATATGCTAAACCCTTCGTAGAACTATATAAATCCGTAGGCGAACTTTAATCATGCACAGTCACGTAGAACAATGAATATGGGAGGAAGGTGGGTACTCACGGGTCTTCGCTGTCGACGATTATATCGTGGCGCCACTTCACTCACAGTTCCAGGGACGTCCCTTTTTGCCACTAACACTCGCGAATTGTTGGAGAAAGTCAGTGCAGGTAGATTTGATAGTCTGTTGAAAGCCGGTAACACTGCGCGCGGATCCGCACGTTGCTTGTAACTTGTTGAGTGAGTAAGAGAGACTGACTGGAAATTAGGATTTTTGTTTGCAAGGGAGTGAATGAATGATTGAATGGGAATGGGATTGGAATGAGGAAGAGTGACCGTGCATTAGTCAGATTAGTGTTTGTTTATTTACTTTTTGATAATTTAACATTCTTCCCCCCTGCTGGCGAAACTATGGAGACAGAACTCTACAATGAAAGCTGCGTCCATATCAACCAAAAACTGGTGTGTTATTATGATATTATGATAGATGAATAATTATGATTTGATGATATATTATGATGTGTAATTGTGTCCGTAATAAATACAATACAAACTAATAATGAATATGATAATTATGTTTTTTGTTGTTTAAAGTGGTGAAAATTTACTCATGTCCATCAGGGAGAGGACATAATTTTACTAAAGGTCTGTCAATAGTACCTTGAGCAGTCTTGACCGTAGCCGAACGAGGAATCCCATCACGACCAGGATATAGCTTTATAATTCTACCAAACCGCCATCGTAACGGATGAGAACATTCGTCTTTGATAATTACTAACTGATTGATTTGAACGTCACGTGAGGACTTATTCCATTTCAAGCGTTGCGTTAAAGTGGTGAGATACTCAGAATGCCATCGTGACCAAAAATCTTGATGCATTCGCTGCAAAAGTTGCCAGCGTGTCAGCCTGTTAGTTGGTATGTCTGTATAATCTGGTGTTGGTAATGAAGTTAATGGTGCTAGTGTTAAGAAATGGCCTGGTGTGAGTACCGTGATGTCATTGGGATCCGTGCTAACTGAACATAATGGTCTAGAGTTAAGTAATGATTCTATCTGGACTAGAACTGTATTTAGTTCTTCATACGTCAGTATTTGTGTACCTATTACCCGATAGAGGTGCGTCTTTACGGACTTGACCCCAGCTTCCCAAAGTCCTCCGAAGGGGGGGGGCCCCAGGAGGGTTGAAATTAAATGTTATATGTTCGGTCTCACAAGCCGTTTTCATTATGTTGGCCAACTCTGATTGAGCGCCTTTAAAATTTGTTCCACAATCTGAATGGATAATGTTGCATCTACCACGTCGAGCAATGAATCTACGCAATGCCGCTAAGAATGCTGCAGACGACATGTCAGATGCTAACTCTAAGTGGAGCGCTTTTGTGGCAAAGCACACAAAAAGACATAAGTACGCCTTCGTAACGCGAGTCCCACGCTTTCTGACGGGGGTTACATTGAAGGGTCCTGCGTAATCGCAACCAAATGCTTGAAATGCTTTTAATTGGGTTATACGTGATTTTGGTAAATCTGCCATTTTAGGCTGAAGTGTTGTTGGCTTGGTACGAAAACACCGATAACAATTTGCTAAAACTTGTTGGATTGCTCGCTTTGGTGACAAAATCCAAAAATTTTGAAGAATTAAAAAGTGAAGTGTTTGTAATCCTGGATGCATATGCTCGTTATGAACCGATTGAATGATACGCTGAGTTAAAAGATGTTTGCGAGGAAGCAAAGATGGATGTTTTGTTTCAAATTCTAAATCAGAACGAGAGAGCCTTCCCCCCACCCGCAAAACACCAAAGTGATCTATAAATGGGTTAAGTTTCCTAAAAGATTTAGGTAAAACTTTTCCTGCTAATAACTGTTTGATTTCGTCTTTTAATTCAATATGTTGTACGTGTTTAACAAGTACCATAAGGGCATTGCTTAGCTCAGCTTCTGTTATATGGTCATGATCAACTGTTTTGTTTTTGCGTAATGCGTTGATGAATCTGAGACAATAGGCTAATATACGTTGAGTCTTTTTTAATGATGAAAATTTGTTAAGGAGATTATCCAAAGGGTTGGTATCGATTATGTTGTTTGCTAGCACTGTGATACGCCGCCCACAGGTTACATCACCATCCGTGAAGCGGTGTGATTCTGTATTTGTTGGCTCGTTAGGCCATTGATTCTGATTTAATGATAACCACTCCGGTCCAGTCCACCAGAGGGCGTGGCTAATGAGCTCATCGGGTAGTAAACCACGACTTGCGCAATCAGCTGGATTCTGCTTGCCTGGCACATGTTTCCAGGTAGCATTTGCTAGTTTTCTTTGAACATTTGCTATACGATTGCCAACATATGCTTTAAAATTGGTTGAATTTGATTTGATCCATGACAGCACTATCATGGAATCAGACCATGCGAACACGTCCTCAATGTTGATGATGTTAGAAAATATGTTAATGATATAACTCATGAGATCTGCTAGTAATGATGCACCACATAGCTCGAGCCTCGGTAGCGTTCTCCGCTTGGTGGGAGCAACACGTGATCTTGCGCTCACCAGACAGACTTGATATTGATCTTGAGAAATGCTGGAACGAAGATAGACTGCTGCCGAATAACCTGCTTCACTAGCGTCACAGAAGCCATGAATTTGATAAGATGATGCTTCACCATGTGTAATACGTCTTGGAATACGTAATTGAGAAAGATTTGATAATTGATGCGTATACTTCGTCCAAAGGCTATGAATGTCATCGGGTACTGGTTCATCCCAAGATGTTCCCAATAACCACAGACGTTGGATAAGAAATTTGGCTAAAAATGTTAATGGTGTAAGTAGACCGATAGGGTCATAGATACGAGCAAGCTCAGAAAGCATTGTCCGCTTTGTACAGCCGCGTGGAATTTGATTGACTTGATAATTAAAAACATCCTGATGAGCATTCCAGGCAAGGCCAAGAACTTTAATAAAGTTGGTGTCACTGTCGAACGTCAAATCTGGTACCATCTTATGTTCTTCAGGTATGTCTTGCAGTACAGCCGCATGGTTGCTGGACCACTTCCTGAGCTCAAAACCACCGGCAGCCATGATTTTAGCTAATTGTTGTTGTAAATTAACTGCTTGTTGGATGTTATTACAGCCGGTGACTACGTCATCTACGTAAAGATCGTTCCGCAAAACCTCTGCTGCGAGAGGGTAGGACTCCTGTTCGTCTTGAGCTAGCTGATGCATGGTACGTATGGCCAGAAATGGCGCGGACGACACTCCAAATGTTACGCGATTGATTCTAAATTCTTGAATTGATTCGTCTGGTGAACATCTGAATAAGATACGCTGATAATCCCTATGCTCCTGAGTGATGATGATTTGACGATACATTTGACGTACGTCGGCTGATAATACGACTGCATGGAGTCGGAATCGTAAAAGAATGTTGTTAATATCTGCCTGCAACTTAACGCCTGTTAATAATGTGTCATTAAGTGACCGACCCTGACTATCCTTAGCTGAGGCGTCATAGACAACTCTCAGACGTGTAGAAACGCTACTTGGCTTAACCACTGCATGATGTGGGATATAATATGCTGAAGATGATTGACACTCATTAGGTGGGACAGGTTCCATCTGACCACTTGATAGATACTCCATGATGTGAGATTTATACTCTTCTCCAAATTCCTGGTTCTGATTAAGACGTTTTTCAAGCTGATTAAATCGCCGAAGCGCAATACTATACGAATTGTTAAATGATGGTAATGATGAATCTCTAAATGGTAAATGAACGATATAACGACCGTCAGCATCACGCTTACATGTTGATTGATAAATTTCCTCGCAACGAATGTCGTCAGCAGAGGCTGTTTGTTTTGGTTCCGATGGCATGTTGTCGGTATCCCAAAACTTTTGGACTGCAATATCTAAATTGGCATCCATTGATACATGATTGACTGAAATAGGAATGGATTCAATGGGATTGGCTGCTTGTGTCCTACCCATGAGAACATAACCGAATATAGTGTTAATTGCTGTTGCTGTATGATTACTACTTTCAATTTTACCTGGTAACAAAATCTGAGGGAAAATCTCTCCACCAATCAAAATGTCTATAGAACTAGATTTATGAAAATCAGGATCTGCTAACTTGAGATTTGATATATGTTTGAAATCATTGATATCTATTGCACGTGTGGGCATATCGCTACAAATTTTATCCAAAGTCACCGCTTCTGCTGTAAATGATATATTGGAATTGCCCAATGGACGAATATCCAGAAAAACCTTACTACCTGATAAAGCAGGAGTGTCCCCTATTCCTGACATAGGAGTGTTACATTTGATACGAGTCAGACCAAGTCTCCGTACACAAGAATTTGAAATTATATGGCTTTGACTCCCTGGATCTAAAAGTGCACGAACCTTTTCATAAGTGCCACACCTATCTTTGACTTCAATTTGCACTGTGGCGAGCAAAACAAAGGATGGAGCAGATGCTTTTGTTGTGTTTGATAATGTTGTAACCGGCGCAACAGTATCAGAAGTGCTAGCCTCATTTGCAGCAACCTGAACTTGTGATGAATTTTGTTGTTGATTTGAATTTTGGTGACTCTGGTTTGATGATCTACCCTTTGGAAAATGTAACAGGCTGTTATGACGCTGATTGCATGATTTACACACATGAGTAGATGTACATTTAGAAGTGTTATGATTGGAACGCAGACAATTTAAACAAAGTTTATGTTGCTTTGCCAATTGAAAGCGCTCTTGAGGTGATTTATTAAGAAAATTATTACATGAAAAGAGAGGATGATTTTCTTTGCAAATGATGCAATTTGATGATTGAGGCGTTTGAGCCAATAACATAGTTGATGCTTGATTTTTATGTTGAGTTGATGAACTGTTGTTATCTTTATTTGAATAATTCTTCTTGATATTATTATTATTTGGCAAAGCCACTGCTGTTGGAGTATTTGTTAAAGATGAGCGCTCTAATGCATTGCATCTTTCTACTAAAAAAGATTTTAATTGATCAAACCGTGGAAAGTCACAACCGTTGCATGAAAGCTCAAAAGCTTCACGGGATTTTTTATCTAATTTTACCAAAAGCGAATGAAATAAAACAAAGTCCCAATTGGAAGTGGGCAAACCTAATGAATTCAACATTGAAAGATTTTCTGAAAATGTGTCTAAAAGATTTCTCAAGCTTTGAGCCGACGGTGTGGTTATTGGTTTGAGGTTGCATATTTGTTCCCAACATAAAAATGAAAGATATCGCTTGTTATTGTACCTATTAACAAGTGCTTCATAAGCACTAATATAATTAGCTTCTGAAATTGGAAAAGCTCTGATAAGATTAACTGGTTCCCCTGAAAGGGAAGTCACAAGGTATTGGAATTTTTCTACTTTTGATAAATCCATCCTGTCATGGACTAACGTATTAAACAAATCAATAAAACCAGGAAAATCCTTAAACTGACCTGAGAAAGTAGGTAGCTTTATCGCAGGCAATTTAGTAGGTTTTTACTGTTTTCTACCGAGGATGTGGAAACCTTTACCACATCTGCTTTATGGTCAGGTAAGAGCTTACGTACAGTTTCTAAAAACTCAAAATACATGTCGTCTGCTTGTTCTTGATAAATTGTTTGTTTCAACATTTGTTCCTCACTAATCTGAAGGTTTGAATATTCAGCCAAAAGTTTCGTGTGAGCATCATTAAACGCTTCCATAATTGATTCTATCCGCGATCCCCATGTTTCTAAACGCGGTCGAAGATTTGCATCATCGCAGCATTTGCGAGCGCAGACAACAGCATCTGTCAATCGCTTGTGCGCAATGTTGCGCTTTGATTCATGATGAGCTGCCATAGCTTCACTCATGATGACTGAATTTGATGAATTTACTCGGTAAAATATGTTAAAAGTAACTTATTATTACTAAAATAAGTTGTAATGATGTTTTGAAATAGTTCAAAATATTGTTTGATGACGTAAATATTAATTACGTATTATGACAGCGATGGTAGAAAATATTCCCCGAAATGTTATTCACCACCACTACCAAATAAAAGTAATTTTCTAAGTATGGTAATATCTTGGGGCTGACAACACTGAAGATTGAGTGAAATTATTGAATGGTGAGTGAACGATCGATTAAGTTTTGTAGGTAACGCTACTGCGCACTAGATGTCGCTATTACCAATTTACACAACTTTATGCCTATTTTGCGAAAATTATTTAATTTGAAGGACCGTAAATGATGAAATGCTGATGATATGTTATTTATAAATTATATGTTATTTATAAATCTCACAAATAAAGTGAATGATTATGTTATAAAGTATTCGTTGCACCGTTACGTGTTACGTATGCAAACAAACTTACGTAAAAAATACGCAAAATGAATGATTATGTTAAAATGGTTATAAAGTAATGTTTTAATGCTATATGTTACACCTTAAAACAACGCTTGAAATATTCAGATTCACGTTCCTGTTGGAACGGACGAACTAAATGTTCAAGTACCTACCTACGCCGACCGGTCAAAACTGGTTCAAGATTTCAAACTTCATATGATCGAAGTTGAAAAAACTTTAAAACCACTTGATATGATGATATGATGCGTATTAAATTATGTTATTATGTGATAATACACTAAATAATGTAATAAATAGGTATGATCGTGTTTTTTGTTAAATGTAAATGGCAAATTTGGACGCCGCACGTGTATGACTACGACTAAAATTGGAGGTACATGTATAGAAATCCGCTCGAATGACCACAAATGTGTTGTGTTGTTTGATATGCTAAACCCTTCGTAGAACTATATAAATCCGTAGGCGAACTTTAATCATGCACAGTCACGTAGAGCAATGAATGTGGGAGGAAGGTGGGTACTCACGGGTCTTCGCTGTCGACGATTATATCGTGGCGCCACTTCACTCACAGTTCCAGGGACGTCCCTTTTTGCCACTAACACTCGCGAATTGTTGGAGAAAGTCAGTGCAGGTAGATTTGATAGTCTGTTGAAAGCCGGTAACACTGCGCGCGGATCCGCACGTTGCTTGTAACTTGTTGAGTGAGTAAGAGAGACTGACTGGAAATTAGGATTTTTGTTTGCAAGGGAGTGAATGAATGATTGAATGGGAATGGGATTGGAATGAGGAAGAGTGACCGTGCATTAGTCAGATTAGTGTTTGTTTATTTACTTTTTGATAATTTAACATTATGTTTTACGTTAAAATTTAATTCACAAATGGAGCCAGGGCGACTAGCTAGTGTTTTAAAATATTTATGTCATACTGGACACTGGGAGCTATAGTTCCCACCTTTCCAACTTTGTTACGACGGGTGTATACTTCTCATCAAAAAAAGGGTACTTCTCCCCGACTAACCCATCTTTTGTGTGTATTTTTGAACTCTACGACCCAAAATTACCCAGGAACGTATCTTACTTTTTTGTTAACTCCACCACAGGCTCGCGTTTGAATAAGGGATAACGTGCGGAATTATGGGACTTTTTTCACTTTTTGCTCTAAAAGTCAAAAATTTATGCATTTCCAACAAGTAACATTGAACATGCATTATGCATAAAGACACTTAAATTTGCAATAATTTAAGCCCAACCGCAGCTCTATGAACCTTACATGGCCCTTCAAAGATGGACAATTTTTTCTCTAAAATTGACAGTTTTAAGTATTGCTCCCGTCTATTGCAAAATATTGGCAAATCATACGTGACGTAGGTTGCCTCAATCGTCTAAATTGATAAGTTTTCATGCCAGACGACAGTATGCAAGAGGTATACCTACCCCATTCACCACTACATATGTGTTGGTACTGAGGGAGACGTTTTCGAGGCTGAGGTGAAAGCTTCGTAAAACTTTGATTTGATGCCCTTTCGCATCTTCATTAAATAACACCATTAAGTAAGGAGCTAATTCGAATTTGAGGTGCTCTTTCAATTGCTGGTCTGAATGCGTTATTATTCATAGTACGAGCGATTTGCCAATATTTTGCTACGGACGGGAACAAAACTTAGAATTGGCAATTTGCGAAAAAAATTAACCACCTTTGGAGGGCCCTATAAGGTTCATTGAGCCTGTTGATGGGCTTGGATTGTTGTAAATTTAGATTTTTTTTAAATGATTACTGAATGTCGAAAATGCATAGTTTTTGACTTTAACAGCAAAATGTGTAAAAAGTCCCAAAATTTCGCAGTTTATCGCGTGGTGCGCAGCAAGCAAAAGTTTTTCATAATTGCAAATTTGGATTCACACTACTTCTAACTGGTCCATCTAACTTTGCGAATTTAATATTTATTTCCACTGGGCTAACATTAAGATCTATCTTTACATTTCCTACAGTTTTCTAAAGAAGTCAAAGGAGAAAATATGACTATTGAGATGAAAATATTTTCTAAGAAAACTGCACTCCGTTCTCTGCGGGATATACGAGTAGTTTGCTATTATATTCGATATAAGATGGTTTCTTCTAACGAACACTTCAATAGCGTCTCCCAAGACTGAATGTCGCGTTTGATAAGTGAATAAATTGGATGGAATAGGGAAGATAACTAAAAAAAATCTAATTAGTCCATCAGATAGATTTCCAAAAAATATTGGAAACATAGTTTTTTCTTTTTTCACGTAAACATAAAATTAAGACTATATAGTGTGTTGAAAATTCGTGCGGCGTCGTAGCCGAAGCGCGCGTGCGTATTTTGCGAATTCCGCTTCTCCGAACATCGTTGAGACGTAGGTACACAGTGCAAGATGACGGACAATTATTCAAATGTCGAGATGGTGGAGATGGTCCGCCTGTATGCCATCAGTGGAGACAGCCTACGTGGAGCCAACCGGATATTCACGGAAATGTTTCCCGATCGGGAACCCCCATCACAGAGCGTCATGCTGGCTGCTACGCAGAGACTGTGGGATCATCGGCAGTTTGACGTTCCCCGGCATGCTCATGCTCGCGGCAGCGTAGGCCTGCCTGTCGCCTTGCAGGAAGACATCCTGGAATACATCCAGCGAGACCCACGGGCAAGCACGCGGGAGGCTGGTCAACACTTAGGAGTGCACCACACCACAGTGTGGCGCCTACTGAAACGTGAACTGCAACACCCGTTCCACTACCGCAAGGCACAACCTCTACTTCCAGCAGGATCGTACTTGACCGAAAAGTTGGTGACCACTGGATCGGTCGCGGAGGACTTGTGGCCTGGCCTCCGCGTTCTCCAGACCTGACGCCTGTAGACTTTTATTTGTGGGGAGACGTCAAAAGGTTAATTTACACGGAGGAAGTGACAAGTGTAACAGAATTACATGCAAGGATCATTAGTGCTTTCGACACTTTAAAAACGAATGTGTTAGTGTTACGCAAGCTGAAGGAAAACCAGCTACGTTGTGCTCGATTGTGCGAAGAGTGTGATGGTGGCAACTTTGAACAATACCTCCGGGTAACTTAAGTAGGTAATTTATTTATTTGTACATTTTGTAAATACGTTGTAAGCTTAATCAATTTTATTAGTGTAAATAAGTTGATTTCAAATTTTATTTTTAACTACGCCAATAATACCTAAGAGTCGAAAATATCACCACGTACTTTCACTTAACTAGCACGTCTTTCCATTTCCATCAAACGTAGAAAACATTTTTAGACTTAGTAGATCGCTACACCAAGGTATTCTTGCCGGTCCTAAGCCCGTTAAGTAGGAAGGAAATCCACAAATAAAAACAAAATCACTACGAAAACTTTAGGTTGAAGGATAAAGCAAAACTGATAACAGGTCAGTGAACTTTTCTTTGGCGCACTAGTATTACTGTCATTAGTAAGATTTCCGTATTCCAATGATGCACAAAGATGAGTTAATTATCAAGCGAAATTTATGACAATAATGCGGGGATTTTCGAAATAAAATTAGGTAAAATAATTGCTACCGGTCATTGATCGGTCGCGCTCGCGCGCGCTAGCATTTCGTAGGTAAGAAGTCGACACTCACGCACACAGCTGCATTGTCGCTGTGTGCGTAGTCGGGTGATTCTGTTTTATTTGTTTGAATTAAGGGCTTAATTCTGAAATACTGTTAAATTTCAACAACAAAAAAAAGCAGCGCTTATTAGTTATTGCCCGCTACCGTACTTTCGATTGATTATTTATGTCTTTTATGACAACCTCCTGAAATTTGACGAGGATGCAAAACAACACGTTGTATAACACCAAACCGCCTCCAACTAGATGGGGGAAATCGAAGTCCCATCCCATGTATAAGAATGCATTTCATTATTGGAGTTGTTGTGTTAAAATGTCACTTTAAATAATCCTAATAATATAACAGGTTTATTAAAAGAAAACATAACAACAATAAACCAGTGTCGGCGTCACCCAGGATCGTAGAAGGATGAGCATTTGTTCGTCTAAATCTTCAATAGATCATCTACGAAGAATAGGCGCCAAACAAAGAGAACAATTTACGCACCGTAAATAGAGTAGACGGTTTGTCGATGTAGACATTTTCTCGTTAAAACTAGAGTCAATTTGCTCACATAACCATAAAACAAAAGTCCAATATCTCACAACAAAATCACTTGTGGAACGTACACGCTCAACTCGATAGCATGGAATCGTAACGTAATTCAACTCGACGCAAAACAAACACAACGAAACGGACCGGCTATTGATTTGTTTGATTTGACAGTTAGATCTCTGTCTTGCAACATGTATAGTGTTGCCAGGTATAATTATTATACCATATAATAATAATATAATAATAATTATTATATTATAATAATTATTATTATTATTTTTATTTATAATTATTATATTTAAGGTCATTAAATTGTTTTATTGTCTAATTGAATATGACATACATATTGATATTCACATTCTTTATGAACATTCTTGTTACTTTGCTCAAAAAGGTTAGCTTGAAAAAATAGTTAGTTTTGTGATTTCTGTAGATTTTATGTGATATAAGTAGGCCTAGCAATAGTAAAATGTTACCAAAAATACAATTAAACCATTTTTCGTTGTAACTAGACTTTGGAATCAATCTATTCCGATTTCTATTGAAATATTGTTTGACATCTGGCAACATTTAAGTTAGGTTTTGTTAGCGGTTGTACTGAGATTCAGTTAAATAAACATTTATTACGTTTTTCAATACTAGGGTAAAATAAATGTTAATGAAAATCACATTGACATAAAAATATATAAATTATGTAAAGCATAAGGTTAAGACACGACGCCACAAAGTGGGACCCGTCGGCGGGCAATCTCCTTTCAGTACACTTTTGCCTAGTAGTGACATCACAAGCCCCCACTCCTGGGGGGCTAAAAACGCCACTTGAGGAGAATCATGTTAGAATCATAATATTTATCGCACAACAATCTGCCAAATTTAATTTTCATCTTTTTCGCTAACGCATTAGGTTCAAGGTTGATTGGGAAAATTTGACAGTGACGGGTAGCGTGATTTGCTTTCTGATTCTGCTAAAGAGGACTTTTTAGACACGCTGATCTTTGATGCAATTTGTATTGACTTGATAAGCAAAAATTACGTATCCTATATTTTTCGATATTCTAACTGACTTAATAGAATTGTATATTTTTACTCAAATATCATCCCTATTATACCTACAGAGGTAGGTAGGTACTCAGGTCGTCCTTGAACGTTGTGTAGCATGTTACAATTTAAACTGATGCATTTTTAGTTTGTTAGTCTGGATCAGCTCCGCTACCATAACGTGTCAATGTCGTCACGATTCCGCTGTAAAAGAAAGACGGAGCTATACAGGACAAATTGCACTATCCCTTTTTCAGGCAAGTCTTACTTGAGGAGCTGAGCATATAAGAGGAAATATTAAATGATTTTGCTAAATTAAAAAAAAAAAGATAAATTAATGAGATACATTGTCAAACGATCTGCTGATTCATTGAATGAATATTCAACAACCAATCGCATCACGTGACTTGCGTATCATTTGTGACCCGTCGATAATACTTATTCTTTCCCAACTAGTGACTATACAAAAATAAATTATGTGATCATAAAACTCAGTGGTTGCCTGCTTTATAAAGTTGAGTAAAAGCGCCGAACAGTCAAATAATATTTTGCTCAGATACTTCGAACAGGCACCCACAATTTATTTAGATCGAGAGAAAAAAAAGTATTTAACAGAGCAGGAGTCATACATCATTTTAACACAAACTTCTGGGATGATCGAATGAATGAGATAAAGATCGAATATGTGCGTATCGTATACAAGTTATGGGTACTTGATCCATATTAATAAACTCAGAATAAAGTTGTTACAACCTCTGGAAGTACGATCAACTATAACTGATCTTGTTTGATTCCGAGAGATTACTTAGGGAGATAAAAAAGTAAACCCCTAAGGCTTTACACGGATATAATAAGAAAACTACCAAATTTTACCAAAATCTTTCAAAAGCCCAAACAAGATAAACAGTAAGAACAAGGTTGTGGTTGAAAGTAATTTAGATATTACGAATTACAACAGCATCATTTACAACATCGTATCACAACAGCAGGAGCTCGTGGCTAAATAATAACAGGCACTCATATCAATCTTCAAGGTTAAGCAACGCTTGCCGTGGTTGGTCTGTGGATGGATGACCATCTTAACATACCGAATTTCCTCCATGCCTCGGAAAGCACATTAGAGCCGTTGGTGTCGGCTGACATTTTTAGATCTTTGGCAGTCGTTACGGATTGTCAGAAGCCAGAAAATCTGCCACCAGTCTTGCCAAGAAGTACCGTCTTACCTATTTAATGGGTTGTGGAGGCCTGGTAGGCAGCCGCTCTACGTAAAATGACTCGTATTTAGCTGAATCCGATTTGACTGTAAACCGACCCAATTATAGTTGGGAAAAGGCTACGCTGATGAAATGAATTACAACAGCATCGTAATCCACAGCCCCGCCCACTGCTGGACTTTCACGATCCCCGGCTAGTGCGAGGGCCCGCCTACGCGGGCCACCTAGGCCCCTTCGCTCCTGAGCCAACTTCATTCAAAGTCTACCAGTGATCGCACCGATGTCCAATACCCACCTCGCCTCCGTACGAAGTATACTCCAATTAAATAATTAATTAAAAACACAGGCGTGTCTTTCTACTGCAAAAAGGAGTCGTTTCGACCAAACTCCTACTTTTCGGGGTACATCTGTTCCTGTGACTGATCGGCTCGAGCTCCTAGACATGGAGTTGACATCCAGTCTCAACTTCAGCGCCACCATTGAGTACAAAGCCCAAACTGCGGCCAAAAAGCTGGACATCCTAAATAAGGTGAAGCGATAGGTACTTCAGGCCTGGACAGCTTTTAACCCTATACAAAGCACAAGTCCGATTCTGCATGGAGTTTTGCAGCCACCTTTGGGATGGGTCAGCTAAAATACCAGCTTGCTGCGCTCGACTCGGTGGAACGCAGAGCTAAGAGGCTCATCGGCGACGTAAAACTGGTGGATTCCAAGCCGCACAGCTTGGCTCATCGCCGCAAGGTTGCCTGCTTGTCGGTCTTCTCAAGAACTCCACGACCTCATCCCATCGGCCCCCTTCTACCATCGGACATCCAAACACACTGCAACTTACCATCCCTACCTTGTTGCTATTCTACCAATTCGCACTAAACGTTTCCAAATGTCTTTTATAATGCGCACAGCAAAACAGTGGAACTCTCTGCCTGTGTCTGTATTTACCGAACGCTTACAACCCTCATCTCTTTAAAGTCAGAGTAAACAGGCTCCTTCTGGGGTGTTCTGGGTAAGCTCGCTCTATCGTAAACTTTGTGTCTGTCATCTCTGGCCTAGACTAGAGTCAAGAGCAAACCCATCTCAAATGTATACATATATATTTATGTTTATGAATTTACGCCTAAAGCAATAAAATCCATTAATTAATGACAATTAAGTTTCCGTCACAATTAAAGTGGAGTTCTCAATAACCTTGGGCCTGCTTGAAGAGCATTTTTTCTCCGGATAAAAATTAATTCCACAGCCTTTGTGAAATCACTGCGATTTATCTTATCTGAATCGTCTTGAAACTTAATTAAGCAGTACGTCTTCTGTTCGGTATATTGTCTTATTTATGTTATTCCAAGAAAAATAATTGCAAATGACCTTTAGGTTTGCGGAGTAGGTACAGATTTACTCTCAATTTATTCTCATTAGTACTATTCAGTCATTAACCATTTATCAATCTCAGTAATCATGTTGGTTAATTTATTTATTTATTTAAACTTTATGCATACGATTTACCTATTAGCTATTGCATAGGTACCTACACCATTTGAGTTCATAGTTTATGGTTTTAACAATTATAATCTTACATTTAATTTACTGATTTTGTCTAATTTAATCTATCGTCCAGTGATAATAAAATAATAGGATTAACTATAAGCCATTGGTTTGCTAAAATTCGTTTCATTATAAAATGTGAATAAAACGACTTTATTAATACAGCAAGGCACGAAAATCCTGCTTCAGACAAGTTAGTAAGTAGTTGGAAATGGTAGCAGGGCCTTTTCAGCTTCATTGCTAAGAATACGCGTCCCAGATAATTCTGCTCACAATTTTGTGAGACACATTCTGGCAAATATTTCATTTAGTACTCCATCATCCTGCAATTCAATTAATTCTTCTTGTAATCCCGCGCCCCATTCCAATACCGCCCGCGACTCGATTTTGGGTCGCGACCTGAGGTTAAAAAACGCTGGTATATGAACAGGTGAAATTGTTTGTTTATATGATTGTAAAAGATGATCATTTAGGTGCAGCGCAGATGACAGACTAGATATCCGTAACGCAATTTTTATTCTGTGAAAGTAGAACCTAAGCAATTATTAGCCTCGCCTCTATTATTTACATATATAACATAAATATTACATATATATTTTTGTGTATTGTGTGTGCAGACTCGATCACAAAAAAAGTTTTTCGTCTGCGCTGCACCTTGGAGGTACCAATTCATGATGACTAGATACAAAAAATATTTCAATGATAAAACCTACACTATCACTGTATAGGCTTTAAAAGCTTTAAATCCCAACGACGGCAAAGTGGCTGAAATAAACTAGTACTTATGTAATAACTAGCTGTTGCCTGCGACTTCGTTCCCGTGGAAATTTTTAGTGTGTAATGTGTAAGAACGGACCGCCTCATCAAAAGGTAATCAATGTGGTGATGACTATAAAAGGTGTTCTTTTGGGCACTATAATTTGGGCGGCAGAATTCCTAAACAAAATTAAACGGCGTTAAGGCGACCCACTCGTTCTTTGGCGACTGCACTGCCCTCTCACACAACCAGTCTTCATTGTTTATATAATCTCCAAATTGGCAAAAACGTGCATGATAAGTTCATCTTCTGTAGCTACTGGATGGGAAAATTCTTCTGTGTCCAATTTCAGATGACCTTTTCCAATATGCAGCAGCTTATTCGCAAAGACTACGGTCCAACTCCTCTAATGCATGCTTGTGTGACATAGAGCACTCGTCCAATACTATGAGCTTGCACTGCTGCAAAAGGACTCCCCGGCCGCTGTTTTTGATAATATTGCATGTTGGGGTATCTTTGCTTGCAAGATTAAGCGGCAACTTAAAAACGGAATGTGCAGTCCGACCAACGCTAAGCAAAGTTGCAGCAATGCCCGAGGAAGCCACAGCTTTTCCCACTATTTACTCGGCGCAGAATCGTTTCGTAGACTTGACGCGGCTCGAGAAGTAATCGTGGTGCCATTTCATTGACATGCACTTCTAAAAACGCGGTGTAATAGTTTAACTCCATTACAACATTGCTTGACAATTCCCATCTTCGGTGCCATTTTCTAGTTATGGAAATCATTTTATCCTCAATCAATACTAATGCATTGTTAATGATCAATCAGGTCATTGTGGGCGCCATCGAGCCCTATGCACAATATCTTCTGATAAAACAACCTTGAATTTATTCTAAAGCTGGAGCGGGTTGGAATGTCCGCAAGTGCTCACTTAAATTGCGAACAAGTCCCTAACTTTGGCAGCTAAGCGACAAAGGACGGCTTTGGCAACGTTACTCGTTCTTGACCATCAACGGTTTTAAGCACCTGGAAACCGGTCGGGCCCAGTCAGTCAGATCTGAGTGCACTTCATTTATTTCTGTCCAGCAAGGGTTGCACGTGAATGTTTTAAACAGGTCTGGTCGTCCATAGTTGCAAACATACGCAAATGCGTCGTGTGTACTCGCGGAGGTACCTTGGGTTACTTTCAAAATAATGATGAGGCCCGTGGCCCCATTGGTCATCAGGTCAGTACCTGATTATGGAATCCTGGAGAAATAGAGGGAACTCTTCAAATTTTAAAATGCATAACAAAAACATCGTGTCTTGTCGCGTCGTGTCGTGTCTTGTCGTGTCTTGTCGTGTCTTGTCGTATCTTGTCGTGTCTTGTCGTGTCTAGTCGTGTCTTGTCGTGTCTTGTCGTGTCTTGTCGTGTCTTGTCGTGTCTTGTCGTGTCTTGTCGTGTCTTGTCGTGTCTTGTCGTGTCTTTTCGTGTCTTGTCGTGTCTTGTCGTGTCTTGTCGTGTCTTGTCGTGTCTTGTCGTGTCTTGTCGTGTCTTGTCGTGTCTTGTCGTGTCTTGTCGTGTCTTGTCGTGTCTTGTCGTGTCTTGTCGTGTCTTGTCGTGTCTTGTCGTGTCTTGTCGTGTCTTGTCGTGTCTTGTCGTGTCTTGTCGTGTCTTGTCGTGTCTTGTCGTGTCTTGTCGTGTCTTGTCGTGTCTTGTCGTGTCTTGTCGTGTCTTGTCGTGTCTTGTCGTGTCTTGTCGTGTCTTGTCGTGTCTTGTCGTGTCTTGTCGTGTCTTGTCGTGTCTTGTCGTGTCTTGTCGTGTCTTGTCGTGTCTTGTCGTGTCTTGTCGTGTCTTGTACCAAATTTCGCATTTATTAGGATTTAAAACGATATCAACAGTAGAAAACATTACAAAACTTCATTAGAAACATTCAAGTAACATTGATTATCTTGTTTTGCTTCACATAACATCTTTTCCAATTATTATAGATAGGTACTCTTGATAATGAAATCCATGGACACAAACCAGCGGGGTTTCCTATTTATTTTAATTGGGATATCATGAAGGTATATCCGATAAAATATGATTTATTTAATCTCAGCTGGGTAGTAACCTCTAATACAAAGATTAGTAAAACATTTATTTGAAAAGAGTAACTATGGAGTTTCTTGTCCATTCTTCTCCATAAGAATCTACCATTGTGAATGGACAGTAGTCACTTTATTATTTTTAAATATTATTTTAAAAGTAAATGATGACGTTCAAAAGTGCCGTTTAATGGCCTAGTTGAAATAAACGTTTTGACTCAAAGTCAAACTACTAATAACAACTTAGCGGATTTAGTATAATCTCAATGAAGAAACAAACTAGAAAAATTTATCTCTAATAAATTTAATTTAATTTATTTTTAATGTTTCCTGGGCACGTAAGATATTTTTATGTACTCCAAAAAACAGCTCAGCTCTAATAAAAAGCTTTACAATCTCGAAAATCATCACAAATTCTTTGAACTATTTTTAGTTAAAAATATTTAAAAAACAAAACTGGCCAAGTGCGAGTCAGACTCGCGTGCAAAGGGTTCCTAACGAATACCCTTTTTTTAATGTTTTCTTAAAACTATAGAATTCTTATAGATAGTTTTTTAAGAGAAACTATAGGTAAAAATCTATTATCTCCATTTTGTCTCAAAACTTTAGGCTCAGTATTTTCGGAGATAAGGGGGGCATGGTCATTTTTCGTCTTATTTCTTGAATAACTTCAAAACCATTTATTTTAAAATTATGAAAAAAATATAATTAAAACCCTCACAGATATGTCACACGTTATTGTTCAAAAAAGTTTTTTTTTTAATTTTCTAGTTTGACCCCCACAAGTGATTTTTTTTGTAAAATAATATTAAGGTGACTAACCACTAAAGCGAAAATAGCGTTGTAGCTTTCGTATTCATTATTTTAGCATAAAATACAAACTACACGAGGTGAGTTAGTATGGAGTGTTTTTATGAATTTTTAGGTACAGCCAGAGCAAAAACTTTGCTCAAATAACCAAAACAGTTTTGTCTGAATGTTTGTGAGTAAAACAAATCTCTGGAAATTCTTATGCAATTACGAATTCCTTAACCAATTGAGAGACCCATAGCACAGGTTTTACTTAGTATCTATGGCCTCCTGTCTCCCATGTTCAAACTGTTTTCTTCATGAACTTCGGAAAGCACGTTAAGCCGTTGGTCCCGGCTGTCATTTGTAGATCTTTGGCAGTCGTTACGGATTGTCAGAAGCCAGTAAATCTGACTCAAGTCTCGCTAACTAGTACCGTGTTACCCTGGTAATGTTTTGTGGAGATCTGGTAGGCAGGCGCTCCACGTAAAATACTGGTATTCAGCTAATTCTGGTTTGACTGGAAGCCGACCCCAATATATTTGGGATTTTTTTTTTTTTTTTTTTAACTACAGTCGCTAGCGAGTACAGATTAATAAAACATATGGTAGACGTACAGAACCAGGCCCGAGTCAACGGCGTGCTGTGTTCGACGGGGCCCGCTAGGGCCATTTCCTGCCGAGATTGCTGAATTTGTATTGAAAGAGTCACCGCGGCCCTGGAATGCAATGGGCATTAGGAGGAACACGGATGGGTTTTAGTCAGTAAGAGTCTGACACTCCATTCTGCTTCACCCGGAGCGGGAGGTGTCATTTGATTATTTCCCATCTTTAAAAAAATGGTGCACCTCTAGGTCACTTGTAACTTAATTTAAAATTCATTTATTTCAAGCTATCAAACCCTTATAAAACCAATACAATAATTGAAATCAAATAAAACAGCAACTATTTCACATTAATTATAAATTTAAAATTAGATACATTACTACAATTTTATAAAGATACATTAAATTTCATTTATTTTATTAACTTCAATAGACCACAAGATTAGATTAGATTAAATAATATGTCAACATTAGTGCGTACGTGAAGCATGCCACAGTGGTTCACGTAGGTACTGACAATGAAAAAGTTGAGCTAAAGCGCTCATGACTAATGAAGTCAGTGTAGTTGCCTTTTCACCTCTCATTCTCGCTGTCATATCACTTGAATTTGCTTCTGCAGCGACTTTCTGCATTTTCCGAGCCGCCATTATGCTTGATTTTATCTGTAGCTGTAGCTCTGTTGATATACGAGCTGCAATCCGTCGTTCGATATCATATATTATGCGCTACAAGTTTACCTGCGACTAGTGCTTTGTAAATAGACTCGTATCGGGACTAGTCGAGTTTCATCAGACCGATGGCGAGGCGTGTAGGTACGTCGATAGGCTATAAATTAATTGTCACTTGTATCAATGAAATAGGTTCCATCACCAACGCAAGAAAAATGTACATTCTGCATTTAATTGATTTATACGGGTGGATACCAGTTCGATTTATGTTTGAAAATACCACAAGAATAAAAAACGATGCACGTTTTTTATTCTTGTGGGCAAATTATTTTATCTTTATCTTTGTCAATGCTCTTCAGTCACTTTACCCCACAAGCTAATTATTACGAATTTTAGATTTTCAAACATAAATCGAAATGCATGATGACATAAAATGAGAAAAAGTTCAGACATGTTTGCCATAAAATGAGAAAAAGTTCAGACATGTTGCCACATACTATGGCGTGCAAATATTGTGCATAGTAAAGAATTAATTACAAATTAATTAATTAATTAAATTATTAATTAATTTAAATTATTACAAATGTCAATGGTAAAAAATGAATGAATGTCAAAAATATTAATCAAATTAAAATTATGCCAAAACTAAAATATTAATCAAGTCAAAATTACAACACAAAATTATGTCAAATTATATAAAATGTCAATCAAGAATATGAAAAATCTATGTCAAATTTACCAATGTTAAATATAAATCAAAATGTCGAAATTACAATATCTAAGTCAAATATACAAATGGTAAATATTATTAAAAAGTACAAAACAAAGATTATATGAACTATGTCAAAATAAATGAATCTGCAAGAAATTCGATGATATTTATTTATTTATTTAAACTTTATGTACAGTAGTGGTACATGGGTGATATTATAGTAAGCCTTGTTGCTTAGGAACACCTTTAGTTGTTTCTTCAATTTCACATTATCAAGCTCCCTCCAACTTTTCGGCAACTTATTATAAATATTGGGAGCCATGCAAAAAATACTTTTGCGCATAAGCGCAGTCCTACTCTTATGCAGATCAAAGTCAGCTCTGTCTGAGCTGACTTTGATCTCGCCTATTTCTAGGGAATTTATCTGCCATTCGCGGAAATAGGTTTTTATTATTTCTGTTTTTTTTATTTTTCACAATATAGAGGGATGTCAATGTTAATATTCTATAGCGTTGACGCGTTGACACGGCACGGTTTCCCATTAAGGTACATTTAAAAGTAACTCAACTTAAGAAAATCGACTTTTGAATTTTAATAAAATCGAATCCCGTGATTCTTAATTCTTTATTGTTCACCAAAACAACTTATCTACACTAATATTATAAAGAGGAAAGATTTGTTTGTTTGTTTGAATTGAATAGGCTCAGATACTACTGGACCGATTTGAAAAATTCTTTTAGCATTGGATAGCTACATTATCAGGGAGTAACATAGGCTATATATTATTCCCGTACTCCCACGGGAACGGGAACTACGCGGGTGAAACCGCGTGACGTCCACTAGTATTAGATACAGACATAATAAAGTTCATGTACAAAAGCGAGCTTAACTCAAAGATGAGTTTTCTCCCAGCAAACCTTTAATTTTTTTATTTTATTTTTTTATAGTGATAGAGAGAGATCAGCATAGAGGGTAGGATCCAGTGCACATATAATATACCTACATATATATATATACAGGGTGGAACCTTGCAATGCCACCCGAAGGGAAAGCACTCCCAACACTGCAGATAGAAAACTTTACTCAAAAAACATTCGCTTAATCCCGAAAAGAAAGAAAATCCGGCCAAGTGCGAGTCGGACTCGCACACTAAGGGTTCCGCACCATAAACCATAATTTTTATTTTTTTGTTGGTATAGCGGCAAAAAATACACAATCTGTGAAAATTTGTGATACAGCCCGACAGACAGACGGAAGGACGGACGAACGGACAGCGGAGGCTTAGTAATAGAATTCCGTTGGTTACCCTTTATGTACGGAACCCTAAAAACTGCATTCTAAGACCTTCGAAAATGTGATCACGGACTTGTAAATAAGTACATGAACAACAAGCTGCGCAAAGCTCCAAAGGTAAACCAAAAAAAAAAAAAACAAAGAAAGCCATACAATAGATAGTCTTGGGAAATCCAAGAGAAAAGCCGGACACGTCAGATGACAGATAAATTAGAGATTTAGACAGTAAGCGTAACATTACACTAATTCCCTGGGGCCTGTCAGAGACGAGTAATTAGCAGACTCAGATTTACGTTAATTGCGAAAGAAATACGGAAATAAATCCATTCCCATCTTTATTGCAAGAAATGTCAGGATATGCAACAAGTAATGTAATCTAATTAATTCCTTTCTTGTTTGATTACTGTAGTACTTATTTACGCGTGCTACTCGTGTATGTTGGAGCAGACACAGTTAAAAGCTTTTGGATGTAACCTCCATGTGGAGGGTTGTCTGATTGCGATCCTTAAAGGGGCCATACGTTACGTAATGAGATGGAACACCTTTTAGGACGCTTTATCTTAAGGACGATAGATTACGCGGATAGGCGCTTAAAAACGACCCGTTAAGTAAAAACCCAACAGCGCTAACTGATGAGAACTTGCCTGCTTGTTTTGCTTGCTTGTGGAAAATAAATAAAAAATCTGGCCAAGTGCGGGACGGGCTCGTGTGTAAAGGGTTCCGCAACAATTTAATTTTTCTAATATGTTATTTTAACACTACAGACTTTTTATAGGTTTTCCTGTATTCTTTAGGTATAGAACTATTATCTGCATTATTTTCAAAATGTTAGGCTCAGCAGTTTAGGAGATAAGGGGATGGTCATTTTTGGTCTAATTTCTTGAATAACTTTGAAACTATTTCATTTAAAATTATGAAAAAAATATAATTAAATCCCTCAAAGTAGGCCTTTCATTTGATATGTCACACAATACCCCCCCCCCCCTATCATGAATAGACCCCATACTAAAAAAATATTTATTTACGTAACCCATCCGTGTTTGGGTCACAGAAGTCCATATGTATACCAAATTTCAACAGAATCAGTCTAGTAGATCCGGAGAAAATTGGCTGTGACAGACGGACAGACAGAGAGACACCCGAGTGATCCTATAAGGGTTCCGTTTTTGACGGATGTTCGGAACCCTAAAAACCGGCCAAGTACGAGACGGACTCGCGCGCAAAAGGTTCCGAATAGACCATAATTATGTAACATTTTATTTTGAAACCTTATACTTCTTAGTTAATAGATTATTCTTGTATTGTGTCAGTAAATAACTGTTTCTAAAATAAAAATGAAATAATAAAATAACTATTTTCTTAAATAACTTTAAACTTATCGGTAAAACGGGGTGAATAGAAAAGCAGGGGTGAAATAAAACTTTGAATGGTAGTTTCACTTGAAAATCACATTCAGGTTTGTAAGAAAATATCGATCTTTTAAAACTGATATTATTTTAAGTATTAATGATTGGAGTCCTTAAATGCTGCAAGCAGAATTTAATTAAGAATAAGAATAAATAATAAAAATAAAGTGAAAATCGCCTTCAGTTCAGTTTGTTTAACGGAACTTGTTTTAAAATTAAGAAAACAAAATGTTGGCGATCCTCAAAGTAAGGTATTTCACTTGGTATGTCGCACAGCACAGTTTGAAAAACTTTTTCTCTATTTTTTTTTTTCAAAATTTTGTCCCACTGCCCAAAATATATTTATTAAGGTACATTGCACGGCCGTGTGTGGATTACAAAAGTTCGCATGTGTGTCTGACTTAATTATAAAAATCTTCTTCTTCTTATCGTGTGGACAGTAAGGTCTAACGACCCCACACACCCTAGTGTAGAGTTTCTAAACCGCCTCAAGGGCCTCTGACATAAAAATAAACAAATCTAAATTCTTTTTCAAAATTTCGTATTTATTTTTTGTCGATATTCCTCAGGGCGAAAATTTTTAATTCTGTAAAAATAAATTACCTTTACAACACTCGCGCTCAAAAAATGCATTTACGAAGCCTGTATGTATATATTGTTAGAAAGTAAAAAGTTACGCACCGTACTATGGAGCGTGCGGTAAAGTAGGTACCTACGCGCCGTGCGTATCCTTTACGGTTCTTGTTTTTAGTTTCCAAAAAACTCTAGGCACAAGAGTGCCATCAAGGAGTTTCACAATACGGGAATAAGAAAAGTTCAGAAGCTAGGAGGTGAAATAAAGCGCAGTTTACTTTCCAATGCTTCCTTATATTTTTCAATAAGACTCAATAAATTATTAATAAAATTATATTCAACTTTCCATGGCGGGAGAATCGCGAATACCACAGATTAAAAATGACCGCCACATAAAACTAAAGCTCATTCATTTTAAGAAGGTAAGTACTTTCAATTCAACTAAATTAAAAATGGAACATCCGAAAACTAATGCTTATTCATTTCAAGTATTTTGAAGTTCAGTTTAAAAATAAAATATCATCAAAATAATAAAAGATAACAGTTAATAAGCTGAATGATCGAACCTACTTAGAAGTTTGGACGCGCTCTTACTCAATACCTTAGTCTCAATTTAATACTAAAGAGAAAATGAGACAAAGATGAGACGACGATGTAGTTCTAATTTTAAATTTGCGTATTCGTGCCATTTTTATACTGCAAAGCTTGTTGCGACTTTCTTACTGATATCTAAAAACAAGAAGTGTGTCTTATTACCTATTGTCGTGTTTTCTCGCAAATGTGTACACGTGCGGATATTGGTATTTACAAACTCGTGACTATGGTAAGCATTTTCATTACATTCGTCTACTCGTTTGTAAAAACCAACTTACCGCACTACTATCATAATAGTTATTTATGATATTAGTGCGGTAAGTTGCTATGACATTCTACAATTAATTACAATAACACAAATGTTAAATTCGTTATTTGTACAGGTAATGGTATGCCCCACTCCACGCAAGTTAAGGAAAATGCCAGCAATATCCCCATTTCGCAGGATGGCCAATATAAGTCATGTTTACGTGGTTTAGGTTCGAAATACTGACAAGGGGAGTAGGAATCCGAAATGACGTGGACTTGTAGTCCACGTCATTTTATGAAATGTGACTTCCATAGGTAGACGTGCTGGGACTGTTGGGAGATAAGTCGAAAAGCACAACAGGAAAATTACCATTTTGATTGTGTGCGTGACGTTTCTGCATGAGTAGAATAAATTTGAGTATTTACTTAGCTTACTTGAGTTTTTTCTTGAATTATTACAATAAATAGTACATTAAACGACATTTTAAAACAAACTTACAAAGAAATAATTCATACAATTTTACACAATATTTTGTAGAAAATGTTTGCGAGAAATGGCTAGTGAATTTTTTTTTCATGTGTTGTACACGCGTAGGTACTATATTTGCGGAGGGCTAGTTGGCGACCGGCCGGGAAAAATATTAAATTGAAAATTTAATGGCTGGCCGCCGCTTTTTGACACAAGTGAAGAAAAATAAAATAAGTGCGACAAGAGCCAATATTTGAGTCGAAAAAACTGGCCAAATGCGTGTTGGACCATGCGCAGTCAAGTGTAGGATTCCGTAGTTGCACGTCACGATTGCCGACTGCTTCAAGTATATTTTATAGGTTGGTCGACTATTCCTAATCCTGATGTGTTGACATATATATGAATGAATTTATTAATTATTTCTTTTTAAATTTAATTAGGTAATCAACTTTTTTTTAACTCTTTTTTAATTTTAACGTTTATTTTATGGATCTAATTGAATTATATTTTTATCATTACTATGATTTTAAACATATTTATTGTACTGTTTTTTAAAACCTTGCACATTATGCTTTTTTAATGTTTTTTTAATGAGACTGTATTATACTCTTTTTAATGTAAATTATGTGAATATGGACCTTGTTTGGTCTGCAATACAGATTAATTCATAAATAAATTACCTACTCGTTGACTTGTAAAGCCTACTTAGCTGTGATAGTTTTCCTTTTCCTTGACAAAAACAAATTCATCGCCACTTTACGTGTTAAATGTGTATCCTATTTTTTTCCCAAGCTTTTATTTTAATAATAAATAAAAATAATAAATATGCGTAATTAATATGTATGTATATTCACATCAAATTCCATTGTTTTTACTTCTAAGCATCTCTGAGCTAAACCGCGGACAGACAGACATACGGACATGGCGAAACTATAAGGGTTGACTACGGAACCCTTAAAATAGTGAAAAAAGAACAGAGATTTAGTAAAAATCTGTTCTGTTTATTCTCAAACATTTTGTAGATTTCTTTATTACTTTTGCAATCGTTTACTTTGTAAGTTTAATTTATTGCCTTTCTTATTGTGATAGTTTTAGAAATAAAGAGATCTTAGTTTTACATTGAGTACAGTTTAATTACATTAAAAGTCCTTTAATTTAAATAAACATTGATGTTGGTAGACAAAGTGACATTCTGTCAGCTATTAATTAATTGTAATTGCTAAAAAGTAAAAATGTACTGAATGTACGTATATCAGAAGCTCTAGAAAAAATTGCATCCGCGTAGAGTACATTTTCGCCATATTTAGGTAGGTATGTTTGCACATACTGTATACCAACACTATACTACATGACTTCATCTTCTTCTTATCGTGTTGGTAGTAAGGTCTAAACTACCACACACACCCTAGTGTCAGAGTTTCTAAACTGCCTCAAGGGCCTCTGACATGGTTTATTTGACGACAATAATTACTATCCTCCTATGCTAAAAACAATTACAAAAAAAACTTGTGTTGGTATAATAGGCAGTCCTATCGCTGAGGGCAATCTTTTACATTCAGACAACATTTGACAACAACAAACCACTCTGTCGTTTATTTAATTATAACACATGCGAGTGTAACCAACTTAAGTGCAACAAAATATCCTGTTATTACGTGTACAATTAATTGTTTACTCATTTCTGTGAATCACAATTAAATAGCGCGTGACAATAACATATGGTTGCCGATCCCAGGCGCCACTCCGCATGAATAATAAAGTCGAAAATCCGTTCGGGTTTTGTATCGGGATTAGGTAAATTAACCAGGTAACACGTGTGAAAGGGCTGGCTAAGGCTGACTCTCATCCCTAGCTGTGCGAAGAAGTGGAGCGGGGAAAGAGGTAAAATATTTTAGCATAATAATTTGTAACATGCCACAGATTCAAAGATTAGCTGTGGCTGATGTTTTTATAAAAATAATAATAAGAAATAGAATTTCAAGTCCTTCAGTTCAACTCTAGAGAAAAAGAGCTTATAAAGTATTTGATCATATCGTTACATAATTAATTTACCTACCGAACTGTTTACAAGGGATGTGAGCAAAGAAGCCATGCGTAGAATGTTTAAATTTTTGCATAGACATACTTTATACCAGGAGTGAATCTAGGATTGTCGTTTGTGGGGGACTTGACCCCATTGAGGCTGGATTTTAGCAATGTAAACACGCAAAGCAAGCCTCTTAGGATTACCTTTCGTTCCTCAATGACTTCGTTAGGTTGTAGATAACCAAATAAATCTTGGTCTTTTGGGGGAGGCAGCGCCCCTTAGCCCCCTCTGGATCCGCCCATGCTTGATACTACTCGAAACACTCTTCTTAATTGACAGCTTTCCCACACAGATTTGGTATAAAAATCACAATTCTTTCCACCAAAGATATGTGGAAAGGAAGCTCCGCCGTACCCCTTTAGTGGAAAGCCAGCCTTATAAGTACACGGAAAAAATAACACTATCATCCTGAAAACACACTTTTTTCATATTCAGTAAACGTTCTAGGGACCTATAAACATGCCCAATATGTTAAATGCTGCGGCGTAATAAATAACTGAAAGTAATTATGTTTTACAGATGAACGGTCGGAAAAATGAGAGCACGGCTTTAAAAATCATATACGTACCTATGTATTTTTATTATTTGGAAAAATATCATCTGAAGGAGTGTGAAGTTTGCTACTCGATTTTTAGGACAGGAAATGAGTCCTTGAGTTTTTCTAATTTGAAATTCAATGAAGGCCATGTAGGTGTCAAAGTATTTGAAAATTGGCAGACATGTGTTTTCTGAAATGTGGTTTTATCTACTTTTAACCTCTGCCTCATCTTTCAGAAAATATTCACAAGTTGACGTTAAGTTATGTAAAAAGTCAGCTACTAAAAGAAGTTCAACCGAACTGTATCAATAAATAAAAGGAGTCTATTCCCCAAATTCTACCCATTTTTTTTTCTAGTTTGATGCGACCGTTATTGGGACATATGTTTACGTTATCCGTTATGCGTTTACTTCGACCTTCGATAAAGGTCCCTTTAGCTGGGAAGCCATCGGAAAACACAATTTATGCCCGTAACTGTTATATACCGGGCTTCGTGACATGTACTCTCGCCCAGTCATCAATGAAATTCGAAAAAGTAGCCACTCGTATCTAACCTCCGTTATTCTACCTACATACACATTTAACTTTACTTTTCGATAATATAAATGTTTATATTATTAACTTATTATTATTATTGTTATTATTAACTTATTTTCGCTAAATTAGCACTATAGATGTCTATAGTGCTAATTTAGCGAAAATAAGTTCCGTCAAAGGTTGCCGTAATTACCGTAGGTAGTTTATATCAAATATCATTGTGGTAAAGCATTTTGCAAAGTCTAGGCATGTAATTCGCTTTGTGGCTTTTAAGAAGCGAATACGACTTTTCCATAGAGCAGAGTTTGAAGGTACTGATTTGAAGAACTACATTTTCGTAATATTTTTTTCGCTTGATAGGTAGGTAGAGATTTATTTGAGAGTTGAATCAAATCATGCCTTTTTTAAATCGCTTTTTCGGTTGGGCTACTAAGTCATAAGTACCTACTAACAAAACATAACATCTTTGTACACTTAGTTCGCAATAAACGTTTTGACTTTGACTTTCACATATTTTTTTTCAGGATAAACGTAGCCTATGAAACTCAACGAGAGTATAGTTTTCCATGAAAAATTTCGTAAGCGGATTAAAAGTTCCAGTAATTAGGTACCACTTAAAAACGAACAAACAATTTTACTTCATAGAACAACTTTTGTTTACAATATTTTAAACAATGTGAAACTAATTCGATCGGAAAGCCGGCAAACAGCGAACTAAGCCTTTATTGTCTGATAGTCAAGTTTTCATTACCTAATACTTTTATACTTCTTCTTTCTTTCTTTACTTTCAAATAGGAACAATTTCTACAATGCCACAATAATTTGAATTCAAACCACAAAATTGTACCTACTGTGTAAGTCAATATAATATAATCTAATCAATACCAAATATATTTTTAGCTTTTCTATTTGAGATTGGTTTGCTCTTGACTCTAGACTAGGTCAGAGATGACAGACACAAAGTCGACGATGGAGCGAGCTTACCCAGAAGGAGCCTGTTCACTCTAACTTTGAAGAGATTAGGGTTGTAAGCGTTTGGAAACACAGACGCAGGCAGAGAGTTCCACTCCTTTGCTGTGCGCATTATAAAAGACATTTGGAAACGCTTTTCGCGAATTGATGGAATAGCAACAAGGCCTACCTTGTTGCTATTCCATCAGTTTTATAAATATTACCATGCCTAGATGGTATTATTTATAAAACTGTGACAATGATGTGCCATAATTGCCACAATCATAAAAAAGCAGGGTTTGGCGATTGCAGCCTTTGCAGGTTTACATGTGAGGTAGAAAAAACGCCTAGAGAAACCCCTATCTAGATTTACATATCAATCGTCCATATAATTTTTTTCCCATGCGAGCTCACGAACGACAACTACAGCGGCGGAGCTGAAGCAATCGCCAAATCGGTCGGGTCATCATCATCATCAACTTTTTAACCGACTTCCAAAAAAGGAGGAGGTTCTCAATTCGGTGGGTATTCTTTTTTATGTATGTACACCGATTACTCCGAGGTTTCTGATCCTTTCTGTTAGCTTCTAGTTGGTAACTACACAAACTTTCTCAAAATTCATGGAAGAGACGTTTTCTAACAAATTTTACGAACCGAACGTTCTTTAAAATTGTTCTAGCGAACAGAATGTTTGCTGACGCTCGTCCTGCTCCAGATCTGTTTCGTCATTAATTAAGGCTTACATTTCAATATTCTGGTTACTGTAATTAAACTGCTTCACATAAATGGCAATCATAAATACATCTGCGTCGCTTTCTCTCATTATTAATAATAAGCCCCCAAGGATAATATATGATCCCATGAAAAGTGAGTTCGGGATAAAATCAGGAAAATGGGCAGCCGTATACATTACTGTATAAGTATCATTGAGGAGGCAATATTCCCGAGGGGTCGTACATTATGGCAGTCTATGGGCTCATCCATTTACGTTCAGATATACGATCAAAATAATGGTGAATTCAGTTTTTTTATCAGGTTGAATTTCACTAACGAGTTTGATGAGTTGATGTTGAGTGAACTTGCGTTGATTGAAGACTAGCTTAACGTTATATTCGTTCCAATAACTACAGACAATAGGTAATATGCATGAGATTTTTTTATTTGCAAAATGAAATACAAATTAGCTCTAATAAACAATAATGAAATTATTTTTAAAATACCTTCATCAGCGATGAAGTTACAAAGCTTCAAAGTTTACAATTAGAAAGAGAAGTCCGATATGAATTGTGACGTCAAAGTTCTTGGCGCCTATACAGCTGCCATAGAAAACTGCGTTTTCGCGAGACGGACAGATATATTTGTTTAAAGTAACTATATCTCGTTAGTTTTTCGAGCAATTTTGATTCTGTTTTCACTGTTAGTATTATATTTGTGTATAGTTTTAGATAAACTGTATAAATAATAAATATTTTTTTCGTGCATATTCCTTATTAGCACATCCCTAACGAACACCTGTCTCCCTGCATGCTAGGTTCTGGGAAGGCTACGTTTAGACTGTGAATGTGATCGTTAGGTACTGTTTGGTATTAGTCAATTGATTAACCTTAATATCCTGAATAACACTAATTCGAAGTCAAAAAGAAATCTAACATAGTCCAGCATCGCAGTGAGCAGACCTGAAAATTTGTGGTCGTTCTTAGGGATTTTCTAGTTTTAATATTTCACTAGTTTTTAGACTTTGATGTTTCAAGAATGTATTATTTTCATTACAGAACACTCAGCTATAGTCGCTATGGATGTTATCCCCTTGGGAATCTTAAAAACCGGCCAAGTGCGAGTCGGATTCGCACACGAAGTGTTCCGTAACATAAACCTTAATTTTTATTATTTGTTGTTATAGCGGCAATAGAAATACACAATCTGTGAAAATTTCAACTGTCTGCCTATTACGGTTCATGAGATAAAGACAGAGAGACAGACGCTGAGAGACAGACGGACGCACGGACGGACGGATGGACAGTGGAGTTTTAGTAATGGGGTTCCGTACCCAAAGGGTGCCCCCTTTGGGTACGGAACCCCAAAAACTGACTTCAAATCAGCAACGAACGAGGAAATGCGTCATTATGTCATTAATTAGTAATTCAACTTGTAACTGCAATGACTAACAAATTCCTTCCTCGCCCATCGTTTCATTGAGTACGAACTAGTTAAGTATTGTTTTATCCCTGTATTATAGTAGCATATTTATTAGTAAGCCCTAGGTTTTGTCCGATTGCCATTCCGAAGCAGTAGGTAAATGTTCGTCCTCTTAAAATATCCTTCAATATCTATATCGGGATCAGTACAGGGAAAATTATCTCGTTAATTGTCAATCCTTATATTTTTCCTCTAATTTATGTATATATTTGATTTATGAAATAGATACGGGTTATCTATTAAATAAATCAAATATATAGGTACCTATAATACAGTTCAGTATCTACACTTCTCCTGCCATCCTGAGTACCTATGTATAATTTCTGGGGTCCTCGGCATAACTTCCCTATTAATTTAAAGCTACGCCTGAATAGGGTAGGTATGTAACTTGATCATTCAAAATCAAAATCAAAAGTCGTTTATTCAAATTAGGCTGAGAGCCAGCACTTTTGAACGTCAAGTTTTACAAAAGACAGTCCCCCAAAACGCCCGCCCGTCACCACTTCCTAGTGTTTTAGCTGTGGAGAAGAAGTGGCCAACAAACTCCCCAGCAACACATCTGTCTGTTACGTTTTAAGAAATTGAATCTATATAAAAGTATGCTAAGTAATTAATACATGACACAAAACTTATAACTTGTTAGCTAGCACACTATGATATTGATAAACATAGAAATGTATGTAAAAAAAAACCAACGAATTGACTTACATAGTCAGATATATAAACAAATAATAATAATAATAAATAAAAAAAACAAAAAAAAAACAATATTATATGAATACATATAACCTGTCATAAGCTAATTACTTAAAGAGAAAGAACATGATAATTATGACATTGTCTTGCGTTTAACACAGCGACCAACTATTCTTATCGTCTAAATAATCATTAATAGAATAGTATGCCTTCGAACAAAGGTTAGATTTAACTTTAACTTTAAATGAGTTAAAAGGCAGGTCAAGAAAAGAAAGTGGAAGTTTGTTGTATAAACGGATACCGAGCCCCACAAATGAGTCGTGGACCTTACGAAGTCGGTGGGAAGGAGCATGTAGCTTGTGCTTGTTTCTGGTGTTAAAGCTGTGGATGTCGCTCGTTTTACTGTATAAATATATATTTTGCCTAATATATAAAATGTTTGCAAAAATGAATTGAGATGCTACCGTGAGAATTCCAATCTCTTTGAAAATTTCTCTTAAAGAAACTCTTGACCCTAGCTGATATATTGCACGCACGGCACGTTTTTGTAAGACAAATATATTTTGTATATCAGCAGCTTTTCCCCACAATAGAATACCGTAGGACATAACGCTATGGAAATAACTAAAATAGACTAACCGAGCTGTGTCAACATCAGTAAATTGTCTTACTTTCCTGACTGCGTATGCGGCAGAGCTGAGCCTTCCCGATAGGCTTGATATATGTGGGCCCCATTGTAGTTTGGAATCAACAGTTATGCCCAAAAATACTGCCGTGTCTACAGTTTCAAGCACCTCGTCACTTAAGATTACATTGGGTCCTAAATTTCTAACATTAGGCAAGGCAAATTTTATACATTTCGTTTTATTGGCATTTAGAACTAAATTATTTGTCGTAAACCAATCCGTAACCATTGAAAGAGCGTTGTTTACGTTATCGAAATCTTGTCTATTCCTATCTACTTTAAAGATAAGAGAGGTATCATCCGCAAACAATACTACGTCACAGATACCCTTTAAGAAGAATGGTAGATCGTTTATGTACACCAGAAACAAGAAGGGACCCAGTATTGAGCCTTGAGGCACACCTAGATACACTGGTAGCCCGGAAGATTTCACACCATTGACATCAACACATTGGAACCTATTATGTAAATATGAATCAATTACGTTAAGAGCTTCGCTTTGGAGACCGTAGTGACGTAGTTTACGCAAAAGCGTGTCATGGTGTACGCAATCAAAGGCTTTGGAGAGATCACAGAAAACTCCAATTGCATTTTGCGAGTTCTCTCATGCGTTAAATATATGTTTTAGGAGAGCGACACCCGCATCTGTAGTCGAACGACCTTTTGTAAAGCCGTACTGTTCATTATGGAGTAGTCTATTTAAATTAAAATGTATTAACAACTGCTTGAGTATTAACTTTTCAAATATTTTGCTAAATGCAGGTAAGATGGAGATAGGCCGGAAGTTGCCTATGTCATTTTTTATTACCTGATTTAAATAAAGGCATGACTTTACTACTCTTCATAAGATCAGGAAAAGTTCCTAAATCCACACATTTATTAAACGTTACAGCCAGGTAGGGAGCTACTATGTCTATTATATTACTCAAAAGTTTTATGGAAATGCCCCAGAAGTCACCTGTGTTTTTAGATTTAAGTGTATTGAAAACGTCAACTACATCACTTGGTCCAACGTGCTCAAAACTAAATAATTGATTACACTTAGGCACACTTAGGCACTATGCAACAGGTTTTCAGCTTTAGAAGAGGATGAATTTAAGGAGCGAGTTGTAGTTATAGGAATATTGGAAAAAAACTCATTAAATGCCTGAGCTACGACTGCAGCATCAGATTTGCCCGTTTCATTGTTAATGATTTGCCAAGTGGCTTTTACTTTATTATTAGAATTTTTAATTTTCTCACTTAAAAATTTTGATTTAGCAACAACGCAAACCTTTTTATATAATTTAGAATATTTTTTAACATACTCTAAAAAAGGGATATCAAACCTGTATTTTTTAAAACCATGTAACTCATATAATCTCGCTCTACTTTTATATATACCTGCAGTAGCCCATTGGTTGAAACCAACGGAGGTACCTTTAATGTTTATGGTTTTTGTCTTAAAAGTGGATTGATATTCTTTTTGCACAACATCAAAAAGAGCTCCATAAATTTTATTTGGATCCTCATGTTCTATCAAAGACGGTGTAATTTTATTAGCTATATTATTTTTGAACTTATTGCAACGACTAGCTGTATAAGGCCTGCATTCAATTTTATGCGACTTTTTATTTTTTGGCATAGGTAAGCTAATTAATAGGCCACAGTGGTCAGACGTTAAGTCACTTAACACTAATTTATGTTCGGCATCACAATTACTAAAGATATTATCTAGACAAGTCGATGAAGATGCCGTGACGACTAGAGTCACTATAATATTTTATTTTATTTTAATTTGACGTTCAAAAGTGCCTTTATTGGTCTAGTTGAAATAAATCGTTTGACTTTGACTTTGACTTTGTGATCCTAGTTGGTTCATAAAACAAGTTAACCAAGTTATAAGACCTAAATAGATTCAGAAGTCTGATACTTAATGGAGCAACATCTAAAATATTTACATTAAAATCTCCACATACAACTATACTTTTATTACTTGATTTTAATTTATTAAGTGAATCCTCCATTACCGATTCGAAAAGACCAAAATCACCAGAGGGCGGTCGATAAACGCAAACTATAACGTATCGCTCGAGTTCAACACAAGACAACTCAATAGTGCGCTCAATAGAAAGATTAACTAAATCTAAACGTTGTTTACATTTTAATTTGTTTGAAACAAGGACTAATGATCCACCGCGAATAGCACTTTTTCTCACAAACGCACTTTGTACGGTAAAGTAATCATCATTAATAAAAACTACTTCATGCTCTTTCAACCAATGCTCAGTTAAACATAACACCTGAACATCATAATTCTCTATGAATAAACTTAACTCAAGTTCCTTGCCGGACAGACCTTGCATATTTTGATGTACAATATTCAAAATATGAGGCTTTTCCGTTGTCGAGTTTAATAGTTTAAACTCTTATGTGTATCAATAGAAATGTTAGTATCATTACTAACAGTATGCGTTGGTACACCACATATACCGGTGTCACACTGTATATTGAATGCTAAAAGATTAGCAATATGTCTCCTACAACTAGGTGGTAAATACATTTCATAACTAGTCAGTTTGTAATCAGTAATAAATTGATTACAATCAAAATATAAAATAGCGTCACTATGACGATAGGTCCTATTATAAATAAGCATATTTAAATCAAAAATGTGCCTGTTTAGGTCCTCAGATAAATATTGAGAGTAAGGCAAAGCACAGAAAATAAATTTACAAGTATTTATCTCACTTAGATGTAACATTAAATTGACAGACTTAATTATGTCTTTTTTACCTACAGCTAAACTATCCCCAAATAATATTATAATAGTTGAGTTGGGGTTTATCTTTGACAATTTAATATTCCTAATTAATTGGCAAAAACTGGCGCCGGGTAAACAATTATTTATTACGTAATGGTTTGAACACTGGTTAAATACACTACCAAAACCCTGACCAAATTTGTCAGAAAATACATAAGTTGTGTTAATCAAATTATTTGAATTAATGCTATTATTAACACTATTATTAACAGTACAGCTACCTACAGGCTGAGCTACCGAGGGTGTGAGTGTAACATGCTGAGGCTGTGGTGCCTGGGAGCAAGCACAGCTGCAAGAGAGATTATTTGTCAGAGACTCATACCTCTCCGCATTGTACGTTACCAGGTCCACCAGCTCATTAGCCTCCTGCAAGCGTTTACTCAGATCCAGTTGAGAAGCCTCATATTTACTAAATATTTCCTTAAGGGTTTGTTCCCTAACAAATAGTTCATCCTGAAGGTGCTGAGTATCCTTTTCATACATGAGTTAAATGGCTTGCTAATCATATCGGTTCTTATCAGGTTTCGAATCCATCAGACCTAGATTTCTTAGGTAACATATAACATAAGGAATTCACTGAGGAGTTCACTTTTTAAGGTGCCGAACCAAAATGGTAAAAAGGAACCCTTGTGGTGTGACTAAGTCTGTTCGTCTGTCACAGCTGGATATCTCAAGAACTACTAATGCTATCAACTTGAAATTTGGAATAGTTGACCGTCCACACTCGTTATCTCCGAAATTTGCATAGAGAAAAATCTGAAATTATTCTGTGATAGAAGTTTATGTAAATATTACAGGAAAAATAAAAAGATGTCTCTAAATAGCACACTTTTTCAGAAATCCTCATTGAAAATTACATTAGTTCCACTATCGGCCAAGAGATAGCGCTGATCTAAAACTGCAATATACACCGCAGTGACAAAATTTTCCGACGAATATAAGCCTCGCAGATGAAAAGTTAAAAACATTTCACGTTTTACATGATGGTACGGAACCCTCGGTGCGCGAGTCCGACTCGCTCTTAACCGGTTTTTTTAGTGTTTACTTTGCTAAACCCAGTTAGCCCTCCAAACGACAATCCTGGATCCACCCCTGTTCGATCCAGCAACTAAGTAAACGAAGACTAAAGTAAACTTTTCTAGGACATGTCGTCATCACTCACCATACCAAGTACTTAGATTTAAAAAGCAGCCCTAATAATGTCTATTAAAGGCAACTGATAACGAAGATAAGTTTATTTGATCCACTCCACACACAGTGGGGTCGATACTCGATTAGAAACAAATGCAGCAACAACACATCAAGTGCAAAAATATCTATGATTCTAATCATGTCCGTCTGGTTGCGATTTAGCTATAATAAAATTAAAAATAAACGCGAAATCACAAAACAGGTACCTGCTACCTGCGTTAGCGTAGCAAACGTAAATCGATTCGTCACAGTGAGCATACCTACGTAGTGTATCAACACAATCAAACATCGATCGAAATCGACCTGACCTTGAGATAATGTTAAACACGCCTACAAATCGATTATAGCAAAATAGAATCGAATAGGAAACAACGTCGAGATGGTCACAGCTTGTCGAATCAACAATGCAGCGAGCTGGTAAGATAGGTCGTAGGTTCACGCACGGTGAGAAAAATGTTCGTGGTTGCCAGCCAGCCGGCATTTTTATTTGTGTTTAGTTGATAACCGCGGGCCGCGCGCGACGCTCGTGCCCACGCGCATCCCGAACAACCACCGCCGCGCGCACCACCTTATCACATACCAGTTTTATACGTGTTTTCACTGTGTCTTTCCCTAAAAAGTGGGTCCACTGACCAACAGTTACCAAGTGCGGCACCAAGATACACGTTTGAACTTAACGAGGCAACAATCAACAAACAACGTCCGACCCGAAGGAAGCCGGTCCATATATCACAAGAAACTGTGATTACAATTGACTCAAGGTATATCAAATAACCATCTATTCTCTATTATGTACATAAATGCATTATGTATTGGAGACAAGGGACGAGTGCATCTCTGGAATACGAATGCGACTAACTTTTTAAGTATGTATTTATGCGACTATAGAATGCGTATGGCAGTAACAATAACAACACTCCGAATTAATTTCAAAGTCTCAACAAATATACAAACAACGACAACGCTCACTAAGTGAGTTAGTCAAGCGTGTATGAGGTACGAAGTTTATATTTCTTTAGACATAATTTGTGTCGACTTTGCCAACATCGTCATGAATACAAAAAATATAGCAGGTAAGTCCAACCGCACTAGGTACTGCACGAAACTCATTTAGACCTTTTATAAACGGAAATTGCAACTGTTTTATGTACCTTGTTTTATTTAATTTTATCTAGATTATGACAAATACGGCTGAGTTATAGTGCTACCATGAATCATGACCTCACTCTTATACTTTTTGTTCACAATGCAATTTCATCTGTAACCGACTATGTAGGAAATCTCTGATAAAAATAATAGGTTGTGTTTACTTAAAAGGCACTTATCAAAAGATAATCTTTGTTGAACGTATAACACTTAAACGAACAAAATGTACACTACAGCCATAAGCGGTAGCGATAATGTCAAAATGAACGCTGACGTACTTAGGTAGATGCCGCATTTTGCTTTACATGGACATTTAGTCGAACTCCTGTATTAAAAGAGGCAGGCGTGCAAGATTAAGTACCTTATGGAAGTTTGTCCACAATGTCTTCTCTAATAAAACACTCTATTTTTACGTAAATATGCACTACGAACAATATTAATGCTATCCAGAAAATAGAGTGCATAATTTCAGAAGGCTATTTAGCCGTGGGTCCTTTATTTAAAACTAGCTTCTGCCAGCGGCTTCGCCCGCGTGGTCCCTAGGGAATATATTCCCGGGATAAAAAGTAGCCTATATCCTTTCTCAGGCTCTAGACTATCTGTGTACCAAATTTCATTTAAATCGGTTCAGTAGTTTTGGCGTGAAAGCGCGATAGACAGACAGACAGAGTTACTTTCGCATTTATAATATTAGTAAGCATGTCCACACAAAGGTGTTCAAAAAAAATGTCACGAAAAGCCGGCTCAAACCTCATAAGTTCAAAGATTCTTTGAACTTGAGCCGGCGGAAAATTTCGGTTTCATTTTTAACCAGTGTACCTACAAAGGTACACTGGTTAAAAATTAAACCAACATTTTTCGTCTTATTTCATGGTCCGAGGAATGAAGAAAATGTCATTAAATCATGAGGAAAGTTATGAGTGTGAATGTAGGCTACAAAATAAAGGATGGACGGACTGCCTGACGCGCGGTACCTGAACAAATTAGCAATGAGTGCTAAATAATAATAAGGATGAGCAGTTTTAAAACAAGTTTTGTAAATAAACTACTACAACGAACAGATTCAAGAGTCAAACCATTTACAGGCACTTCTGAATTGTCAAGGTCGGTCAGCTAAAAACATGAAGCTATTGCACGTTCGAAATCTCCATGGAGAAGAGCGTGCAAGAAACTCCGCGGACACTTTTAAATAATAATTATCCCTATACATAAAACTGTAACGTTCCTGACTGATTTAGTGACTGACAGACAACGCACAGCCGAAACCACTGGTCGTAAGAAGCTGAAATTTGGCATGTAGGTTTCTTGAAAAGTGTAGGGGAGCACTAAGAGAGTATTTCCCGAAATTCCTACGGGAACGGGAAAAAACGGGTACGAAGTCGCGGGTAAAAGCTAGTTAATCAATAAAATAATCTCCTTTACCAATCTTTGACCTTGAAAAATAGTACAAACACCACCTCGTAGTGTTGTTTGGATGCCTCGTGGATTGCTTTACTTTGGTAAGCTTCGGTTCAAATTGTAACCACAACAGAGAATCATAACTTTACAGTAAATCTTAACTTCTTGACAGTTCAACCACACTCGAGTCACTTACTTAGTAAATATAGTTACTACTAGGCAAGCGTGCTTCATAGTCGACCACATCATTTCAACTCATCAGGTGAGATTGCGGTCAAACGCTTATAAATAACTAGATTTTGCCCGCGACTTCCCTTGCTTACAACCAATCTCATGAATGTGGCTATCATATTATACAAAAAGAATTTTCTAAAGCCGACTAGTATTTCCAGAGATCAGCGCATTCAAACAAAAACCAACAAAATACAGCTTTATCCTTACTTCCTTACTAATATTATAAATGCGAAAGTAACTCTGTCTGTCTGTCGCACTTTCACGCCAAAACTACTGAACCGATTTCAATAAAATTTGGTACAGAGATAGTCTAGAGCCTGAGAAAGGACATAAGCTACTTTTCATCCCGGGTGTATGTTCCCTAGGGACCACGCCGGCAAAGCCGCTGGCAGAAGCTAGTGGCTCATATAACTATTAGCATTTTATATTAAAAAAAGGATAAAAATACTTTTACATTTTCTATAAAATAGGTAGCAGTGAAAATATAAATTAATATAAAAAAAAATCGGCCAAATGCTAGTCAGACTCGCCCACCGAGGATTCCATACAAATTTGTAGCTACAAATTAGTTTAAAATAAAGTTTTTAATGATTTAATTACAAATGTATAGTTTTCAGATTTTTCCCTAAACAAGTAATATAAGACGGCACTATTTGCCAAATTTCATAGTTCTAGGTCAACGGGAAATACCCTATACATTTTGATTCCCTTGAGAGTGTCGAAATACATTTTTTGCGGCATAAACGACCGTATCTTTGTTAAGGTTAACTTAGAAGTCTATTTTTTTCACAGCTTCTTGGGGCTGAACACTTGACTATATGGCTTTAATTTCATCTCGATACCTCCACGCGTTCCCGAGAAAAAGTGTCTTGACAGACAGATGGACGGACAACAATATGATCCTATAAGGATTCCGTTTTTCCTTTTTAGGTACAGAAATCTAAAATGAGAATAAATACTAAAAACACAATATATTTTTATATCCCGCAAAACAATAACGTGAGAGGATCCAATTTCTCCGTGATTCAAGAATAGCTAAAAAATAATTTGGAAAATTTCCTTTTCATTTATGAAAACGTATTGTTAGGAAACTATCCAATTGTAATAAAAATAGTAGAGTGGTCCATCTGCGTAGTGAATATCACATATTATTTAGGTCGAAAAAATGTTTCTGCTATTTCCACTTAATTTAACGTTGGTTGAATATAGCTGAATATTGTTGTAGAGTTAGGTACATTTAAAATTAAAAACTGTTTTTTATGTTCATTTTGCGTATAAAATTAGTCTATTCTGTAAACAAATAATTCGATATCGAGCTTCACCTGAGTGATAAAACTCACAAAATGAGCTTTATTGCACACAACATAAAGGTCTTAATTTGAAACTCACCTCGGATTCGACTGTCGAGATACGAAAATGTTGTTACAGAATAGCACTACTGATAGCTGATCGACCCGTGACGAATAAGTATTTCAACGATGCTATGCAACTACTAAACGCTTAGGTACTCCAATGTGTGTTTTTTTTTTATTCGCTGCGCGTCGATGTCAGCATAAAAATTAAACAATTGGTATGTACGGGTTTGCTGGTTCAGTTGTTAATTTAATAAAACAACGCATTTGGTAATATTAGATGTTAAAAAAATCCTGAAAAAAATTAAATCGATCGATAAGAAGTGCTTACTAAGTATGAAAAGTACCCGTCGTGAGTTTACCGACCCATAAAACTATTACGATTTCACATGAAAGAATTATGTCTTCGGACCCCGTAAATAATTATGGTGATTTTGCATTAATTGATAATAAAAACAACCCTACTAGATCGATGTTATTATAATACAACCCGTCTAGAGCTTATATGGTGTACATAATAAAGAGTATTCTATCTATCTATCTATCTAGAGCCACCCTCGTCGTATCTTTACCAAAGGTTAATGATCCATGCATACAAAAGGTACATCTTGCTAATCTATACTTCTATACTAATATATAAAGCTGAAGAGTTTGTTTGTTTGTTTGTATGCTTGAACGCGCTAATCTCAGGAACTACTCCGTCGGTCCGATTTGAAAAATTCTTTCAGTGTTAGATAGCCCATTTATCGAGGAAGGCTATAGGCTATATATCATCACGTTAGACCAATAGGAGCGGAGCAGTAATGAAAATTGTGACACAGACGAAGCTGCGCGGGTCAGCTAGTAATATTATAAAGCGGAAAGAATTGTATGTTTGTAATGAATAAACTCAAAAACTACTGGACCGATTTCAAAAATTCTTTCACCATTAGAATGCTACATTATCTCTGAGTAACATAGGCTATATTTATTAATAGAAAAATTAGGGATTCTTAAGAAAACTGCAGCGCGAACGAAGTCGCGGGTGAAGTGCTAGTGAGTAATTGAAATAACTTGCGGAAATCTTTTCGAGTGACGACAGAAACATCACAAGTCCACCACTGAAACTTCGCCACTTTGACAAAAAATGCCACTGAGACACAAAGTCTGTGTGAATGACAAACTACTACTGTTGCTAAATTTAAAAAATCCAAATGTTTATTTCCTTAAATCTCAAAGTACCTTCCCAGTTATATAATTTATTTCGAATTAGGATTAAGTTATTTGTAATTATAATAACAGTATTTATTCTCCTGGATTAGAGGCCTACCTAACTAAAACAACGATCTATATTTATAACCTTCGCGATTATCAAAACGGAGATGAGGCTTTCTGTCCATTACCGCCCTTAGCTAAAAAGCCTAAACATATATTTATGGATTATCAGATTAAGCATTAATTACTGCCACTCTGATGAAATAATGTTTGTTCATGAGCCCGTAATTAATATCTTACAGCGAGTTTTAAATGAACCGTTAAATTTTATTACCTTACTAACTTAACTTTCTCAAATAACCACATTTTGAACTTACCCCAGCCAGTAAATCTAGCCGGTTTAGCCCTCTTTTGGAAATATATGGCCAATATACATAGCCCAAAGCAAAAAATGTGTACAAAAAAAGTTTTAGTACAAAAGGTACCCAGTACGGTCTAGACTCGACACGATTGGGAATAAATATTATGTCAGTCAGTAGTACTGCGACATCAAAAACCTTAATTCTTTTCGCGTAATATTTATTCATAGAATAACTGTTCAAGTTAGAGGGCCAGGAAAGAGGCAAGAGAGCACGTGGTCGATCACCAACTCGGTGGACTGATCTGACACAGAAAACTACCGAGTCCACTACGGTCCAGTGTACTCGTAACGTGACCAACCAGCTGAAATGGAAGATCATCGCTGAGAGAGCAGTCCTCGGGAAAGTCGTCGATCAACAGAACATTTCTCCATGTACCTCATCTGCGCAACCACGACCACTCTGAAAAGAGTGTCCGACTTCAAAAACAAGATTTTTTGAAATCGATTAAAAATTAAAAATGTGTCGCATTACCGAAGTGCGACCCAGAGAACATGTTCATATTCAAAAAAATACAATCAGGAATTTTTCTACTCGAATCAAAAGAAAACTTCGAGACAGCCAGATGACAGTAATGAACAGTTGGTAGGTACTCAGCAACCTCATAAACATAATTACCACGTAAATACTAAATGGTCCTGAATGAACCGTCCGAAGTCTGTACACTCTGTACCCACTTATTTTGATGTCAGATTTTAATGTGACAAACACGAATTGTCAAAAAAATTTAGTTCGGTACCTATTCGGTTTATTAACTGAGATCTTGACGTTTATACAATTGTAGGTAAATACTCATTCTCATTATAAAGAAAAAAAGTTCAAGCAAGCAGTTCGTTTGCTTCGCGAAAATACGACTATTATAAAACGGATTCTTTGGAGGAATAAATTTCTATTCTAGCACTAATAAGTACACCTATTAAAATCTCAGGAATCACCCCTGCCTCCCAATATCTGGGTTAGGTTTTTTTTTACTATTGATAGGCACGCGTTTGACCACTATCTCACCTGATGGTAAGCGATGATGTGGTCGAGGATGGATTCACTCTTGACTTAAAGACTCCCAGGTCGTAGCTATCAGGAAACACAGACTCTGGCAGGGAATTCCACTCCTTAGCTGTACATACTATGAATAAAGGTACATTTACTTCAATTCTTACGGACCTATGAACAAGTGAAGTCTTAGTCTTAAGTGAAGACTCACATGACTTCACTCTGAAATCTTCACCCTAAAAGGTCATTTGTGTGGGAATATTAATTTCAATTTGGTACTTTCGGCGTCTGGCAGATGAAAACAAAGTAAAACGGTACGTTAATTTCCTGGACAAAGATCTCTATTACCTTATTATATAACACTAAAATTATTAATGAAACATATTAAAGTTAGTAAATATACTTATCAAATTAAGATTTTAATAACATCAAAATAGAACGAACTGACAGTAATATGAATATTAGTAGCGGAGGCTTAACTTCAGACGAAATGAAAATATTTTTAGTTGTTGAAGTTAATGACAGTATTACATGAAAAATTGCCCGCTGTAATAGTTATTACAATAGCCTTGAAAGTTGATCCAAAGTCATTAGATACTGTTATACATTCATATTATTAAATAAATGGAATTTAGATGTACGAACAATGTGTTTATTGTTTTCGGCTACAATGGGTACTAATTGTGGTACATAAAATCTCACAAAAGGGATAGTTACAACTTTATGTCCTAAATTAATTGTTGAAATGTTGACTGTATTTGTTTAGTTAACTGTTTCCAACACTCGTAATGTTGACTGGTTTCAGGAATTTTGAGTCACACTGGGGAGAACGATGTGTAAAATAAAATGAAGTCAATGGTCTTTTACAACCGTGTCAGGAAGCATTCTGTGCGGATATGTGCCATCATCCATAGACAACGTGTAACAGAATAAAAATCAGCAGTTCAGTACATTGGCGGGTTCTAAATACGCCGTGTGTAATAGGCTCTAAGCGTTATCGATTAGGATTCCTAAGTAAAAAAAACTAGCCAAGTGCGAGTCGAATTCGCGTGCAAAGGGTTCCGAACCAATTACGTTTTTGTTACATGTTATTTTAACACTCATAAGTTTTACTGTAATCTGTAGGTTAAGAACTATAATGTCTGCATTTTTTTACAAATTTTAGGCTCAATAGTTTCGGAAATAAGGGCGGGATGGTAATTTTTGGTTTAATTTCTTGAATACTTCTGAACTGTTTATTTTAAAATTATGAAATATATATATATAAAACAAACCCTCACAATAAGTCATTTGATATGTCACACGATACACTTTAAAAAACTTTTTTTTTATTTCTAGTTTGACCCCCAAAAGTGCTCAAAATTTATTTATTTACATAACGCGTCCGTGTTTTGATCAAAGAAATCCATATGTGTACCAAATTTCAACAGAATCGGTCCAGTAGATCCGGAGAAAACTAGCTGTGACAGATGGACGGGCAGACAGACAGACACCCGAGTGATCCTATAAGGGTTCCGTGTTTTACGGATGTTCGGAACCCTTAAAACAATGAGCTTACTTAGGAATCCTAATCAATAACTCTAAGCGTTTTCGATAAGGATTCCTAAGTAATCTCATGGTTTGAATTTTCCATAAAGTCACGGAAATGCAATGTTCATCCAAATATTACTCGAGAGGTAAACATTCTTTAATTTCGATTGCTGTTGGTTTGAGTTCAACCCTAGTTGCCAAGTAACAACTAAAGTGAGAATGTTGTTCAACAACTATTTGAAATGTCAAACCATAAGTTGTATCTCGGGATTGTTTGTCAGTTAGTTTTGTTTAAACGCAACATGCTCGTCAAAGACTTGGCAAACTAGAACCAGAATTAGAAGTTCTAAATACATCTGTGGGGTGTTATTTGGACTTGTTTCTCATGTACTCCCTACTACAATTATACACTTATCATTTCGTATTTTGAATTTCAGTTCTCTCATTTATCTTTCTGTCTCAATTTATAAAACATTTGTCCTGACTAACTATATATAACTAGAAAACTGAAATTTGTATTACATTTAACGGTACTACGTTTAATTCACAACTTAGCAACCACTAGGAAAGGTTTATTAAGAATAATAAAGTTTGACGGGGGCAATGGGATCGGGAGAACTTTGTTTGAAAGTCTTTGGATATTGATGGTTTTCACTAATAGGAAGAGCGATAAACATAGGCGTATAGAGGGGTGCCGGGTGGGCCGTGCCCACCCCAGTATCGTCTGAGGCCCACCCCAGGAGGTTTAGGGACCGATTTTAAATTCTAGGCTAGACACTTGGTATATAACTTTACACAAAGTTTTAGGCCGCGACAACAACGGGCGACTGGTCTAAAATTCAATTTTCGATCGTGATCACCGCACACTGTGGTGTGTGTGTGGAAATCGCATTTCCAGTTAGGGGCCAGGCTCCCCCTAGAAAAAAATCCTAGATACGCCAATGGCGATAAACGAGAAAGTTTCGTGCAAAGCCGGCGCGGGTCGTTAGTCACTCATATTTATGTAAACACTAGCTGACCCGCGCAACTTCGGCTGCGTCACATTTTTCATTGAGCTCCGCTCCTTTTGGTCGTAGCGTGATGTTATATATACTTCCTCGATAAATGAGCAATCCAAAACTTAAAGATTTTTCAATTAGTTTGTAAGATTAGCGCGTTCAACCAATCAAGCTTTATAATATTAGAATAGAAGATTTTAATCTCGCAACCGCAGAAAGTAACCAACACAGAATAATTAAAAAAAAGTGTTACCTATCCAATTTATTCTTTTGTTTAATTAAAATCTTAACTTTATTAGGCTACCGTAATGACCAAATCAGAATAAACAATGTAATCAGTGTTTTCAAAAGGATTTTAGAAATGTTTTAGTATCCACAAAACTATGGTAGGTCTAGGTATTAGTCCGACTACTTAAATATTAAAGTTGAAAACATTTATTATACGTACTATCTTTGATATTACACCTCATAATAAGCACAGAAAAATCCTTACTAATTATAAATGCGAAAGTAACTCTGTCTGTCTGTTGCGCTTTCATGCCAAAACTAATGAACCGATTTAAATGAAATTTGGTACACAGATAGTCTAGAGCCTGAGAAAGGACATTGGCTACTTTTTATCCTGGGAGTATGTTCCCTAGCCGCGGGCAAGCGGCACACATGCGAAGCCGCTGGCAGAAGCTAGTCATTTAATAAAAGTGTGCAATAGGAGGCCCAAAATCGCAAAGGCCGCGCGCGCGCGATCTCTTATGCGGGCTCTACACGTTCAAGTAATTTCATCAAACAGGCTGGTTCAAACAGAATTATCAAATTAGTATGAATTTCTGTGGGAAAATTTGTTAAAAATGAGTCGTCAAATGGTATGAAGAAATACGAAATTTCTTATTTCTATTCATTTTCTATTTGATCAAACAGTTTGAACCAGCATGTTTAATCAAATTACTTGAACGTGTCTGGCCCGCATTAAATTACAGACAACCGTTGGATGGACTGACGAAAGAAGGTTTCATTATTTTGCTATTGTAAGTTGTAAGTACTCCTATCATAATTTTATCTTTAATCCAAAAGTCGAGTGGAACAGAATGCCTTGAGGGTATTAAGTTCTTTGTCTTTCATCATTTTACGGTCTCATGTGTATGTTTCCACAAAGCATTCTATGTTTGTGTACAAACCAATTTCCCTTTACAAATAATAAGTAGGTACTATCCAGTTATCCACCATTCATTTCCATTCTCTTTGAAATTTATTTTCGTAAAATATTGAATCTCAAGATAATAAATTCGTCTTCGGAATCGAGTTTATTGAATGGGATTAGCCAAAGTACCCTTTTCCGCTTAGCCAGTACCGCGTAATTAACAGCGTTTATAAGAAGCGAAACAAAGGTACCGAGGCATTTACTTAGTCTAAGATATGTTTTGTAGTGTAATATACGTCCCTTTGAAAGCTAATCCGCTATGAACACACTTTTTTATCTATTATGAGAGCCTTTTCCGTACCAACCTACAGAATCGCCCCCTGCTGATGCCCAATGAGAATGACTAGCTGTAACTCTACGATGAAAACCAGAGAAATATAAAAAACTTGTTTATTATATCTATGATGAAAACTCATAACTCACACCTTTGGTAATGGATTTTCCATTACCGCATCCTAACTAACACCATCAAAAGACGCTTATATGTAAATCATGACCGTTTATTCGAGCAAAAAACCTATTTTCCAGTTCTCTAATTGAAAAAGTAGGTTGCAAGCATCGCAATCAATTAAAAGCACTAGAACACGTCGCATAGGACGATACTGAAAATTAAGTTCTACAAAAACCAGGATCCTCAGCTCGGGGACGTGAAACTTTTGTTCGAGAACTTTTTAAAACGGATTTTAAGCGTAAAGCTGGGAAATCCTGAAACTTTGCATTGTTGTTCGTCACAGTCTTTTTTCAAAAGTTATTTAATTATGATTTTTTCGCTTTACGGCGGTAAAGACACCTTATCGTAAAATCAATTTGGTTGGTAGGGTTGGCTTCTCTCTCAAAAACCTCTCTGGTAAGCAGGTACTAGTTTTTTTCATTACTTACTTACCAGTATTTACCTACCGAATAATTTTACGTACATTACATACATTTTAATAACTTTGAGAAATGTGCTGTGAGGCATTTTAAAACTCGTATCTAAATGAGATTTTCTGGATCTTGACTCTTTTGTTCAACAATATACTAGCTTCTACCAGCGGCTTCGCCCGCGTGATCCCTAGGGAACTTACTCCCGGGATAAAAAAGACTAAAAGGAACCTATATGCTATTCCAAACTATAATTTATGTCTGTGCCAAATTTCATGAAGATCCTTTCAGGCGTTCTGACGTGAAAGAGTAACAAACATCCATCCATCCTGACAAACTTTCAAATTTATATTATTAGTAAAAGTTGATTAGTAGATAGTAGGAAGTAGGATTAAAATACGCTGTCATTTGCTGGAAAAAAACTTATTTTTTCTTTAAATTTTTCTTATACATTACCGAATTAATTATAATTAGCAGTATTTATTTGCGAATGGAAATTGTGTTAGTCTGTAATTACAAAAATCCCCAGTGCTGGAATACTTTCAAATTAATTTACCTGTTAATAATGGTTTGTGAACTTTAACCCTTGAGTCCCTTTGACCAAAATTAAAGACTAGGTAGATACCTACCGATAAACTAACTATGAAGGTACTTTGTCACTGCCTTTCAGTTGAAAGGAAAACTTAATCTCATTTAAGATATTCCTTGCCGACTATTATTAAATGTCTAAGAACTTAAAGCCTTTGAGATTTTGTCCTAGAAATGAATGAATTTCAGGTAATTATTCGCTCTAACTATCATTCGCACTAACAAATCAAAGATAATTCAAGCATCAATGAAAGAAGTCCATTAAAATACAAGCAGTGAAAATAGAAAATTAAAGAACTCCACGAAGATTTCATGTCAATTATTCTATAGAGTAGAACAATTAATGTATTTTGAATAAATCCAGTATTACGCACATGATCCAATTTCAGTAAGTAATTTACGAGCAATTATAATGAATAAATACTTCATCTTCTCTTCATTCTCTTCATCTCAAAAAAGAAAAAAATACAACATATACATCCAATTATACATAGCAGTAACGTTTTAGCAAGGTGATAGCAGTCACTAACCCACCTAAGCACATTTATTGAAATTATTAATTCAAATACATATTTTATTTTATCCACACGGATATTATGAATGCATAATTGTATCTATTTCATTTTCACAGGTTGGAAATGGCTTTTATTAGGATATTAAATACCGGGTATTAAGATTGGGAATACTTAAACGCTTTTCACGCGGGCAGAAGCGAATGTAGAAATCATCGTCCTGAATTGACATTTTATCGTGACTGACCCAGACTGAGGCGAGCCGGGGCTGCCTTCAAGCGGCTTCTGCCCAATCTAGTGGGTACAAACGCGGGGAGCGTACGGTCTATGGACCTTTATGGGGAGCCCGTGTTCGAGCCTCGCTTGAGAAGACGACCAGCCCGATATTTGAACGCGTCCCACAGGGTCATGGCCATCCAGCTGGCCCGGGGATACCGCACGGTCTCCGGCGAAGCGGCGAGCCTTGCCGGACTGCCGCCAAGGGATCTGGAGGCAAGAGCCCTTGCGCTGATTTACGAGTGGCGCGTGGTGGCGCTACGCCGGGGCGAGACTCCTCTGCCGGACGGAGCTCCAGCAGAGCCTCATGGCGGTATGGAGATAGCGACTGTCGCAACCCGGCGTTGGGCACGCCTCAATTGACCCTCTTTGAGGAGTGGCCAGAGCGGTGCTACGGCGTCCTCACCTTCCGCCTGACGCAGGTACTCACCGGACACGGTTGTTTCGGGAGATATCAGTTTCGGATTCGGCGGGAGGACACGCCCGGGTGTCAACACTGTGAGGGTCGCCGAGAGGACAGGGTGGAACAAACGGAGGAGGTCTGTCCCACTTGGGCGGAGCACCTCGGGGTCCTAGTCGAAGCGATAGGCGGCGGCGACCTCTCGCAACGGGCCCTGGTTCAATATATGGTCCGGAGCGAGGAGGCATAGGAAGTGGTCACCTCCTTCTGCGAAGCAGTAATGCTAGCGAAGGAGAAGGCCGAACGTGTGAAAGAGAGGGAAACCTCACGCCCCAGCCGCCGCAACAGAAGTCGCCTCGGGCGTCGGGAGTCGCAGGGCGATTCCCGGCCACCGTAGGCGCGGGCTTGCGGACAGCGAGCGTTTTGTATGGCTCGCTGTCCGATCACAACTATACCCGGGTCGGCGCGTTGTGTTCCACGCGCGCCTCAAAGAGATGTCAGCATAGAAGACGGGGTCCGCTAGGACCAGTGCCTGCCAGGGTTGCGGAATTGGTTCGAAAGAGTCACCGCGGCCCTGGAACGCAAAGGGCATTAGGAGGAACACGGATGAGTTTAGTCAGTAAGAGCCTGACACTCCCTTCTGTTTCGCCCAGAATGGGAGGAGTCATTTGATGATTTCCCATCCATAAAAAAAAACGTGTCCTCAAACATTTTTCTTTCGGGATTCCCAACATTTAACGAGAAGTAAATCTAAGGACCTGTTTCGCCACTTACGATTAAGATTTGGCCATTGGCCAAACTCAACATTGAAACGCACACTTATTTGGTAAACCAATGGGTTACTATTAAAAACTCGCCCTCGCCCGATTGGATACAAAAAAAAAACTCGCTCTAAGTAGTGGCTATGCGGACATCGTGCAAATAGCCCTAAGTTAACAAGAAGTAAAGGGTAGTTACATAGTTTGTTGATTGGTTTTCTACGAAGAGATATTAGGGAAAGGGCAACGACCTCTGATACTAACACCTCTGCTACTAGACTACTTACTATTAAGAAATAAAGTTACCAGATCGCAATAAACAATGGTTAATCTCTCATTTATCGCCGGATATATATATATCGTTAGATACATACACCTGCTAGATACAGGGCCGTCTTTTAACCGTTGGAGGCCCTGCGCAAATTAGGGTAATGGGGACCCTATGATTTTGGCTTGGATTATTTTGAAAATACGCAGCCTCTTACGCATCCCAACTTTTTTTTTTTTCATTTAATTTTGTTATGAAATGAATCATGGTTGTATTATGTGTCTTTCTGGGTTGATGAAACTGTTGTTGAATCTACAACTGAGGCAGTTGTTGGTGCAGTCACCGAAGTTGTTGCATTTTCTTCTTAGGGAGCAGCTCGCGCTTTTTGCACTTCCGCAGTCAACGGTTTTCAAACGTAAATATGTGGCTGCACATGATATCAAAAAGGATTTTTTAGGGGAATATTACGAAAATAGTTAACAAAAAAACAATTAATTCCGTTTCCTTAAATAAGTTATCGGTAGTCGACCTAGCAGAAATTAGGAGGAGAAGAGGGGCCTGGCTAGACAATCGTTAATGACATAAAAAATCTTTCTATTCCTCAATCACCATTTAAATTTACCTTTTTAGGGTCTTGTACTCGATGGGTAACCAGCAGAACCCTATTTCAAAGTCTCCGCTGTCCGACAGTTTGTCAGCGGGCTACAGATACGATCTCATGAAACGTCTCTAAAGGAACGTATTCAAAATCATGTTTCTTCCTCAACCATACTTAGTCAGTTTTTTTTGTACATAGTTGGACTTAATGTAACAAGGCATTCTTAGTCAACCTTTCGGTTAAAAGACTACACTTTGGTAGGTGTACAACAACAAATAAATAATAATTTGTTATGAAAATACCAAATATCCTAATTATTATCGAAACTTATCGATTTTGACGAAGATCACATCAAGCATCTGAGGAATTTAAGTAGTAGTTCCGAGCTTTACTCGTGATGGGAAATTTTGTCACAGCCTTTTTGATGTCAAGGGAAAGCACATTCCAGAGCTTTTGGGATTTTAGACACCTTTACGAGAAATATATATGGCACACAAGTCATCATCATCATTTCAGCCAATCGCCGTTCACTGCTGAGCACACAAGTATGGCTGACAAAAAGAATGTTCAGGGCCGCTCAGGACGTTCAAGGTTACATGAAGTCGAAGCTCCGAAGTCTTGAGCATTGACGCCGAGCTGCTGGCCTATCGGTTTTCTATCGGTTGCATTTTGATGAGTGTTCGACGGAATTGCATAGAGCAATTCCGCCAAGCCCGTTCCGCCATCGGACCACAAGACGTAATAATAATAATAATAATAAATGATTTATTTTGGACCAAATACTTAAACATTTCATGTACACCCACCAAACTGCGTGGCAGTTTGTCGGCAGGATTAGCGCTCGTCTTAATACATCTGGCTCAAATACATAACAAAAGTTACAAAAAAATGTGTATCATATGATGTAACAATTTATATTTAGCGGTACTAGAAAGGTTCAGGCAGCCGGACAAAGGCAAACAATCCTGACGCGTCTTTCTAATCTTTTTATTTAAAAACTCAGTTTAAAACAATAATATATTAAACTAAAAAACCACTGCAAGTACAGCAATAGCGATTACTAAATCAATTGAGCTATTACTCTTAGCAGTAGTTTATGCCGAGACCCAACCACTCAAACCTCTCCATTACATTATAAACGGATTCTTTGGCTTTTTACAAATAGATAAGCCAAAAATGCGAAATGTGAGGCCGCTATTAAACTATAGGTACTAATACGTATTCTCAATTACCCAATAGGCCAGGGCTGTCCAAACATTTCAGTTTCCAAGAGTAAAAAAAAAAAGCCAAAGTTGGCCATTTGATATAAAAGAAAATAGTTAAATCGTAATGGGCCTCCTAACTCTTAACAACAGTTATCCTAAACAACGACAGACACGTACAGCGATGCTCACCGGTAAATGGTAGAAATCCCACCCACACGCACAAAACTTTTTGAGAACAGCTAAAAGGTGGTATAAACTACCAGTGTCTGTGTTTCTTGATAGCTACAACCTGGGAGTCTTTAAGTCAAGAGTGAATAGGTTACTTTTAGGCAAGCATGCTTCATATTCGACCACATCATCGCTTACCATCAGGTGAGATAGTGGTTAAACGCGTGCCTATCGAAAGTAAAATAAAAAAGATATCTTCTCGGGTGAAACTTCACATACCTACGTTATAAAAGGTGAACAAAATAATAAGGGGTATAAGTAGTCAAAGAAAAACACACAATAATTTCAAGTAAGTACCTATTTACTGTACGGCCGTTCACCCCTCTATCGAGTTTTTTGGTAAGTGGGTTCAATTGAGATCCTAAGATAACAGTAATATTTTCTCTGCAAACAATTGATATTGTCACCGGAACAAAGCAACAATATTATAGGACAACATACTTATCTAGATCGATTGAGACAACATTTGACTAAGAACAAAAACGCCACCCGAAATTAAAAAATATATTTATACTTTTGATACGAGAAGTAGGCAACACCTACACTACGAAGTTTAAAGATTATTACAACCTTTATAATGCTATAATCTCTATTTTTAAACCGTAGTTACCAAGGTAGGTTAAAATTACACTAGTCACTGGAAAACTGTTTTCTCACTTGACCGGTTTTTGTGACTAATGCATATTTTAGCCTTGAACGTACTAAGAAAACGTATTAATCTATGTATGTATGAATACCTATCACGATTTACATGAACTTTTATAAAGAATATCTCGTAAAAATACACTTATTCAGAAATCTGCGTTGAAATTGGTTTCCATTTTGATGAATATTTATCAAGTTAATTCAATTATACCATCTGACGTTTAACAAAGTTACTGAAACTCTGTGTGGTATATAAACAGTTTTCATTGAATTCCCTACCGCAAGCAGACAAAAAATGTAAGTAAATATTAGTATCTATGAATATTTTTTCATCCGATCCTAATTGGTTAAATTCAATGGCGCCACCGCTGACACAGCTTCCCGGTCGGGACTCAAACATTACACAACAAATGAGGTGCCAAAGGCTGCCTGTCCATTTGCGCGGAGCGAGGCAGCGGAGCGGAGAAACGGAGAAATTTTAACCAATTGAATTGCTTAAAATTTCCGTACCACGTGAGTCACTGACATTTTGACTGACATGATTGGTTAATATTTCTCCGTTTCTCAGCTCCGCTGCCTCGCTCCGCGCAAATGGACAGGCAGCCTTACAGTAAATAAATCCTTTTGCGCGGAATGTTCACAAATCGAAATGTCCGCTTAATATTCAGTAGGTACTCGATGAGCTCTATTTCTAAAAAGAAAACGCAAGTTATTTTTAGTTAAATAAAATTAGGCACGCATCGTTAATGCAAACCATAAATTATGAGCTATTTGCTTTTGTTTATAGTTTGCAAATTTAAATACCCCTAATTATATTTAAATAGTAATAAAATTACACTTAAGATGCTATTCAGAAAATAATAGGTACTTAATGCAAATCTCTCGCCATTACATGCTTGTAATTTGTACTTAAATGTGTGACGATAACTAAGGGGCGGTCCGACAATAGCATCATATGAAAATTGATATTTGCGCTATTTCCAAGTGGCCCTTTATAAGTAATTACCCTGCTTTTGAATTATCTCTTAGGCCGGACAATGGGGCATCGAAATCGGAAGCCCAGTAATTGGTTGGGTTCAGATGAGGTGCGAGGGGCCCTTCCGGCAAAAGGGACGGACTGCGTTGTTATCTTCTTATTTCTTTACCATTCAAGGTACATAAATATTTTCAATGACGAAAATTGACCTGAAATAGCTTTCGGGCTTTTCCGCTGCGAAAATGCTCCTTTCTCATTTCCTGGTGCTTTATAAAGTTTAAATAAATAAAAGAGGACAGTAGGTTTGTGAAGTAAATTAATCGGGTCATTTGTGGCGCGCATTTAATTTGTCTTTTAAATTAAGTAAGGAGGAGGTAAGATTTTCTCTGCCCGGGAAAATGTAGACTCGTTCAATTAGAAAAGAAAAATAATGAAAAGCTAAGTTTCTCTTAATAATTTCTAAATGTTTCTTCACTCGAACCTACTTGAACTAAAAATAACTCCTGCCTCTTGAAGTTGGTAGACAGAATACACACCTTGTCTTAATATGAGTGCCTAACTACAGACGTGCTATCATTATAATTCATATATATTGGGTTAGCAATAATTATCTAATGTTTACATTTACGAACGTATAATTACGTTTATGTTAGCCTAGTTAAAATATATGTAAGGGATCTTATAAACACGTTATTTCGTTTATTTAAGACTATTAAATTTGCTTGTAGACTGAAAGTTTTCATGTCATATTATTTTAACCGACTTCAAAAAAGGAGGAGGTTCTCAATTCGACCGCGTATATTATTTTTTTTAATGTGTGTTCGCGGTTAACTTCTTCGTTTACGAACCGATTTCGATGATTATTTTTTTTATAGGAAAGGGTATGCTGCCGAGGTGGTCCCATTGCCACCACGACAGGATCTAATGATCCATCATTAGATCCTGTCGTGGTAGAACCCTGAGAAATCGAGGGGAACTCTCGAAAATTGTAGGCACGCATCTGGTAAAAACTTGATATTCGTGTCTAAATCGAGTGATACTACAAAACAATGAAGGTGTGGATCAGACCTGATGGTGGAGACGACAGAGAGTCAAGGGAACTCCACATCGGTATGTAGGAACTACCAAGTGTTTGAGCTTATTTCATTCGTATTGACGAGACCTTTACACCGAAAGCACTAAGTAAATTTTATTAAATAGGCCCCAGTTCATAACATAACATCTATGCTGTGAATGAATACGCTGGTACCACTAAAAAGTGAAAAATAAAAAACTTTTTTACAAAAAATATAACCGACTTCCAAAAACAAAACACTACAAAGTATAAAATAACTTTTATTTTGGAAGTCTCGGTGTCAAAAAACGCAATAACCAAGAACACTGTTTTTGGAAGTCGGTCATATTTTTTGTAAAAAAGTTTTTTTCAAAGGAACGTTTAATAACACATTTTTTTCTTGAATTTACATAGTTACCTTATATCAATTTAGGTTTAATAACGAAATGAACGTTCCTTACAAATGGGACGTAATTAATAAATTCACATCTAGATCCCTTTTCGTAATAGAACAAAGAGAAATAAAATATGCTTTTTTCGTCGAAATTAATATCGATATAGGACGAAATTAATTACATAGGTACGGAAATTAAGAGACGACAGGTACCTAAAAATAATAAGTATAGAAGTGTTACATTATTAGCGTTAATAAGGTCTAATAAAATCAATTAAGAACAGTAACTGTTGAAGGAACGTAATAAATGGCCTGGAAATGATACGTCCATTATAAAAATGTTTATATTGTTGGCATTGGCAGGTATCGTACTAAGTTATTACATACGATTTTTTATTATTTCTTAACTTTATGTGGCCCGGTGTGTATGTCGTTGATTTTGTATGGTCACAATTTTAACTACAACTGGTTTCAATGAATGACCATTATTTTCAAAGTACGTTTATGCGTGGTTAATCATTGATCAATTTCTACGAGAAATGGTCGTCGCATCGTTGACGAATTGTCGCATGTTTTTCTACGGGAGCCTTTAACTTTAAAGGTCCTCGAACGCACGTTTCAGTCACGCAGTGGTCGGCTCTGGCCGTTTCACAACTTCAAAACTACCCTACAGAGCCGTGCTTCACTGAAGTATTTCAGAACTTTCGAGTAAGTGCGAAAATATGGCAGTGGCGGTACCTTCATATAAGCCCAAAAGCCCGGCATGCCTTACTAAAATGCTCGATAGAGAATCAATATCAAACCCGAACTATTTAAAAGTTCGCGCGCTTAATTCTTATCAAAATAACACAAAGTATCTACCTATGCCACATTACTACATAACTACACATCGCGATTGTTCGCGCGCAGAGTTTCGCATTTGCAGCATCTACATATAGCTATCTCGCTTACACGTACCGGCTTTTACCGGGCTTTCAAATACTATCTCCGTCACTTTCGCACTTATAGCGATGTGCCGTATAACAAATTTTAAAGCTTGTGCGTCTACAAATCGATCAGTATGGAAGATTAAAGCCGTGCATGCGTATGAAGTTGCATGCGTATGCGTGACCTTGTCACCTTGCTAACTTTGCAGTGTTGCCGTTTTAGCGACGTTGTGAAATCTTGGAGATTTTTAACGAGTTTGGTGACTTTTTTTAAGATTTAGCAACAATAAAAACTAGCGACTTTTTAAAATAACGAAATTAAATATTCAAGCAATATCTTAAAAATAAAAAAATTGCGACATCTAGCTAGATTTTTCATATACCTGGCGCTTTTTTTTTGCCTAAATGACAACACTGCAACTCTGCGTAAGTAGTTCTTGACACCGGAGTGACTTCAGTTTTATTTGCTTGAGAGTTGAAAAGTTATGTTGTTAAAGTTTTTTGTGTGTTTTCTTAGATTTTCTCAGTGATACAATTGTTTTGGTGACTTACCTATAACAATGGAGGTAATTGTACCTTGTGAGGATTTAAAATGCGTTCAAGTTTTGATTGACGAAGATAAGGTAAAATCTTTAAACTTTGCTCAGAAAAAACAGTTAATTTCTTCATTAAAACCGACGCCTAATCTGTGTTTTTCTAGACTAGTAAATCGCATAAACGAAATTTAATAGATCAGTGTATAAAACTAGTTGGATTGTTGGCTGTTCGCACACTAATAAGTTGTGTTCGTGGCCTATTTTTTTCGAATGAAGATTCCGTTTGGAATACATCTGGTTATAATGATTTAAATAACATATCTGGCGCCATTAAAAGGCACGCAAATTCCCATAAACACCACTGTGTGCAATGGTTTCTTTCGGTAATTTTGGTAAACAACGAATTGAGACATCTATATCAGTTTATGAGAAAATTGCGATGATACATACGAAGGTACCTACATACTCAGTCGAAAACTGAACTTTCTTTTTTTGAAATCGGTTAAAATTTTATTGGGCTTGCCTTATTTTGAAACCCTAGGCACGCCACTGAAATATGGCCTTAACAGGTCTCACGCAGCCAGGCATGAGACCTGTTAAGGTCATAATTTGAATGATGGACAAGTAAATAATTTATTTTAAATAAAAATTGATTTATAGATTTTCAAACTATTTATCTACCAATATTTGTACGTGTAAAATAATTTTCTCCTAAACTTTAATCTGGTTTGTGATGCACTGTTAAGCTACCAAAATATTTTCAATTAAACGCAGAGTTCAAGCTCAAGTTCTACGCAGTCCGTGATCTGATTTCATCTAATCTCCAACGGAATAATGAAAGATTTATAACTCGAAGAATAATTGAAACAGTACATACCGTAGCACGAGCCACGCCGGACGGACCCTTGGGCCATTGCTCGCGCCTTAAGAAATTCTATGTAAGTAATTAAATTATTCCTTGAGAAAGTTCAATCGTCTACAAAACTTTTAAATAATATTGTACTCGGCGTTTATGAAAATAAAGTTCTCTCATAAATAAAAATGGTTTGACATCGAAGCTGATATTTAACAAATGCTGAAAAGAAATAAGCTTTCTTACTAAAATGTTATGAATGAGTCTGTGTTTCAGTGTTTTTAATCAATTAAGATGTGATATGCCAACGCCATCACAATTATTGTTGTAAAATAGGGATAGTGCTACGCTGGGTCGGACTGGCCAGGCATTCGGGGTGGCGTTTTCCAGCCGGGACCTAGCCTTTGCGGGCCCCCACGGTTCTGGTTTGTGGGGTTTGCCGCAAGCCAGGTGGTAATGACGATAATAGGGGGCGCGGGCCCTTACCGAAGACTCTTGCTTACGACTAACATAAAGTAGATAGTTTATCTAGGGTGTCTTGAGCTTTCCTGTATTAGTCAATAACATTTCTACTATTTACCTCTAAGTATGAATGGTCGAAAGAAAACCAGAGCTACAAAATATTTTCGACCTTGCTTTGCTCGCTCTTGAATTCTAAATTATCTTATTTCTTGACCCTGCCTATATGAATCGCTTCTAAGTACTAAAAACTTAAATTTTTATCTATTATTATACTAGCTGTTGCCCGCGACTTCGTTCGCGTGTATGCCGAAAAGTAAAATTATGTCGCTATGTAAGATCGCTAAGATAAGATATACAAATAGTCAATATCTAGCATTGCTAGACCCCTCTTAAAATAAGAAATTTGGAAGGCACTGGCTGTATCATCTATTCTGTTTAATATGCCGTCCAGCCCTAGTAACTTTTCGTAATTTTCGTAATGAGAAATTTCTTTACACGATGTTGAAGAAAGTTGCTAGGGTTGTTAACACGCGATAGAGCTACGTAAAGTTGGCCATGGGTATACCAACTCGTTACATTCGTCACATCAAATTCCACACATTTTTAACGTACAGGCAAACGAAGTCGCGGCCAACGAAAATATTAGAGCAGGAATATAAAAAAGTAAAAAATAAGTCAACAATAATTTAAAAGAGTCGCGAAAGCTGGGGTTCGAACTTACATCGAATCATTCAGAAGCCAGTCATTGTACCGCCGGGTCTATGAATTCAATTGGCATGAGGTTTAAATAGCCGATATTATAATAAGTTATGTTTATTGACTGCTTTAAGCTTCTCGGAGATATAGCGTGATGATTACAATTTCTTTAAAATACTAATTTTATGCTAAACTGAACGAATAATTGAAAATTGAACAAAACTTGTCGAAAAATGTTGATACGGAAAATAAAGTCCTTAAATGTCCATAACTTTTTTTTTCCGACCAGCAATTTTATTGAAACAATGTTGCTCAGAAATAAGCTTAATCTAACTTTGAAAACCGCAACAAAATCTGTTCAGATTTTCGGCGGTTAGCGTGAACAGACAGACAGTCAGACAAAAAAAATGAAATGCTCTTTTTGTGTTCTATAGCTTTTTTGATCGTCTCTACTCGATTTTCGGTATTTTGTATAATGTACAGAAATCACGGTCTCTCTCTTGAGCTTTTCTACATTAGTCAAACAAAATAACTTCTATTTATGTAGAATGGGTAATAGATAATCAAACCTACCCGATTTGGGGTGCGAAAAAAACTGCGAGCTCGCTTCGGTCGCTCTTCCATTCCAAAACTGGACATCGAATATTCATATTCAATGCTCCGCGAACCATGTTTAATTTCTTCAGATCACTTTTTAACTGTTGCACATGATGGAGCAAATTTTTTATCCCGATAGTACCTAGGTTCCCCCAGAATGATTTTCGATTTTTAGTCCTCTAAGCCCGTTTCGTAATAAAACATAAAGAGTGAAGTAAAATGGAACATCGGTGTCAGCGTTAGATATCAGTTGCGCTTACACAGAGCTATCGCTGCGCGCGCAGTCTATAGATACAACACATCAGCTTCCGTTAACGATCACCGACTCCTGCGCACAAGCAAACGTAAACAATTATCACATTAAAAAGAACAAAGAACACAGCGTGTTTTGAATGTCGATAATTTCAAATATGCGTCTAGGGAAACAAACTAAACAGTATTTAGCACATAAAAGCTAGTTGCAAAGATAAATTAAAGTTACACAAAGAGCAATTGTTTCTTCATCAAAATTTGTTGGAATAGGTTTAGAATTAGTTACTGCTGTAGATTGTTTTGTTGTTAGCGCCTACTTAGTACCTTCGGGCAGATATTTGACTCCTGTTATTTTGCTCATGAACTGTTCATGTTTTGTGTCTGATGTTGGAGATCTGTATTTTTAATGTTGGTTATTCAACCACGTCTTAACAATTGTCTTTAAGAAGGTATTGGTTATGGTGCCAATTTCAGAACCCCTCAGGATAAGGTACATTTACCTTAGAGTAATTTAAAAATGGAAAGCTGTCTTTGAAATAAAGTATTTCTTCACAACGTAAAAATACTTCGATCAGCAGAATTCAACTTCAACGGCAAGAGGAATAAGTGAAGATTCGTTTCGATTCGTGAAGAGTTTAAAGTTGTGAGACAGTTGTTCAAAATTTAAAATACAGTGGTATTGACTTTGACAAAGTTAAAAGCCTTCAAATGCAATTTTAACGATGTTTGCCACCAGCTGGGTGACAGTATCTAGCTCGGTACTGTAACGTCTCTGTAACATAAAATGAAACGCCGGTTGGAGACATCATTTTTCATTTACTACCGTATATTAGACACAAGCTGACCCGCGCAACTTAGTTTGCGTCGCATTTTTCAATAATGCTGTGCTCCTATTGGTTGTAGCGTGATGTTATATAGCCTATAGCTTTCCTCGTTAAATGGGCTATCCAACACACGAGAATTTTCCAATTTGAAACAGTACCTAGTTCCTGAGAATAGCGCGTTTAACCAAGCAAACAAACTCTTCAGCTTTATACTACTAATTTGAATAATAACAAAGAGTATTTAACTGGCTGGCTGGCTGTGACAGACGGGCAGACAGACAGACACCCGAGTGATCTTATAATAGTTCCGGATGATCGGAACCCTAAAAAGATAATATAAATGATATATATATTAATTCATATGCATAAAGATGTTATTAATTTTTGAAATACCTAATTGAGGGAGAGGTACAGAATTTATAGACCGCTATTATTAAGTTCCAATTTGGTACTTATTCTAAGTTCGAAAATAATTGATTATTTAAATTTAGATGAAGTAATATCTTACCTATAGTAGGAGTGTAGGTACCAAGTAATGTTTATCTAAAATACAATATCAACATAGTTACAATGTAATAAAATTAAATTGTACATAAACGTTTTTGTCTGTTATTCTGTTTAAAAGGTCAAGGAATTTAGCAAAAAATTGCAAACTCCCATTATAATTATTTGTCCATCTTACGTCGAGCAGAAAACCAAACAATGGATATTCTTGTAAGTATCAACTTTGCAAAAAAATCGTAATACCGAGTTTGAGTATACCTACTTACTTAGCTATAAGAAATCCTAAATAACAAGCGATAACTTTTCCTAAACGCCTGAGGTAATTGGCTTTTTCTGTGAGAAACTTCTTAGAAGTCCCAAAATATAAAAAATCCTGATGGAATGATCTAACTCTATCCCATACTCTCCTTGAGTAAAACACAGAACAGATAGGTAGCATACATAGAAATACAAAAAAACTGGTCAAGTGCGAGTCGGACTCGCGTGCAAAGGGTTCCGAACGAATTTAATTTTTTCAACATGTTTTTTTAACACTATAGACTTCTAATAGGTTTTCTTGTAATCTGTAGGTAAAGATCTATTATCTCCATTTTTATCAAAATTTTAGGCTCAGTAGTTTCGGAGATAAGGGGGGAATGGTCATTTTTCGTCTAATTTCTTGAATAACTTCAAAACCATTTATTTTAAAATTATGAAAGAACATAATTAAAACCCTCACAGTAAGCCCTCATTTGATATGTCACACGATATTTTTCAAAAAACTATTCTTTAAATTTTCTAGTTTGACACCCAAATGTGACACCCATACTAAAAATTTAATGATTTACGTAACGCGTCCGTGTTTGGGTCACCGAAGTCCATATGTGTACCAAATTTCAACAGAATCGGTCCAGTGGATCCAGAGAAAACTGGCTGTGACAGACGTACAGACAGACACCCGAGTGATCCTATAAGGGTTCCGTTTTTTGTTCGGAACCATAAAAAAGTTTGAAGCCTATCTTTGTATTTTGTGGTGTATATTATTTATTAAATCTTTGGTAGCGTACCTTTATATTAAGAGCATAGGTTAATAATTTCTGACAGTTCGAAAGGCGTGGCTCAGCATCCCTCTCCCCGAGCGCACCGCACACTCTCCTCGTACTCCCGCATCGAAAGTTCAAAAATCGAATATAGCGACACTCCGTAAACTAATTCAAACCGCAAAATGATTCAGGGTTGCTCGCAAGCGACTTATATTAACATAAATATCGATACTCTTAATAACAACCTTTTTAAAGATAGAATAAAATAAATATTCAAAGTAGACAAACAATAAAGTTATTCGTGTTGGATCATCATCTACCTAGCACTATCCCAACTATATTCTGATCGGCTGCGAGTCAAACCCGATTAAGCTGAATACGTATATTACGTAGAGTGGCTACCTACCAGACCTACATGTCCACAACTCATTAACTGGGTAACACGGAACTTCTTGGCAAGTCAGGAGTCAAGTTAATTGGCTTCTGATTACCAAAGATCTTCAAATGACAGCTGGGACCAACGGCTTAATGTTTGTGGATGTTCTATACACAGAAGTGAAAGTGATGATTTTATCATCATTTGCCGATGTTATTAGCCACTATTAATTTCCTGTGATATGGATCCTTTGTTGCGTTTAGGTATGTTCCCAAATGTTGTGCTTTAGTCTTTTATTTCATAACATTTTTATTAATAATTTCAATGTTGGTACGAATATGAAATAGCTACGATTATATACTGTCTAAGGTCATAAAAATACACACTCACACGGTGGAAATAATTTTATATCACTAATTTTAACAAATAACAACTTTAAGCTGCTGATCTATGTAAAATTTTGATAAAAAAATTCATTACGAAAATCTGACAGCTCTGATCTGCAAAAAAAGTGACACAGGTATTACCTCGACAAGGCCCACGGACCGTCTGAATTGATCTGAATAGACAGTGATGCAAATACTTTTAAAAGGCAAAAGAAGAGATGGCGATAGAAAGAGGGCGGCTCGGAATAAATAACGTAAGTGCCAAAAGTAAATTTCGGATTTTATAACATAAAAGTATTATGAAATCAAAACCTGTTGTGAATTTAGCTAGATAAGGTTATTTTCTATGTTTAAAAGCAGTTTTCAGAACATCAATCTTATGCATTACGTCATGAAAATGGCAAAAAGACAGATCGAACTTTGTAATTTTTATCTATCGAGAAAATTTCTTCGCATCGTGCATTCCTTTAGAATTTAGGTAGATCTGATAGTTAAGAAACATAAACCAAAATATCAAATCATTATTACAGGTACTTTACGAGAAAAAACAATTCTCAAAACGGCCTTATTATTCGCTTAGCGCCTTAAGGCCCACTGGCACTGCAATTCACTAAATGCATTTAGCACTAAACGAAATAAAATTATCTTTTTGTTTCGGTCAATCTTTTGAAAATCACTGAGAAAGAATGACTTTTTAGGGTTCCGTACCCAAAGGGTAACACGGAACCCTATTACTAAGCCTCTGTTGTCCGTCCGTCTGCTTGTCAGCAGGTATAATAATGAAAGCGAATGTAACACGTTACTTTTTACCGAACTTTCCGTGGACAGAATCATTAAACGTAAGCCAACCATTTCCAGGTACAAGAGAGCGAAACTTTTTTTATTTTTATGAATATTTCATTTAATTATGATTGCGTTTATTAAGCTTTCACAGTTGGGTTTAATGATAAGTAGGAGCTATCATCAGAGCCTAGGTAATCGCTTTATTACGCGTTTGTAGAGCCCACTAGCCGGTTGGCTCTACAAGCGCGTAATCTTGGCGCACTCTTGGTGATTATTGATTCCTTTTTATCATAAACTTAACTCTTTTATTCAGTCATACCATGCATTTCAACTTCAGACATAGTATATCAATTTAGTCATAAAATAACCCAAAAAAACAAGACAGCAACTTGCGCTGTGTTGCTAAAAATATTCCCGCGCCGCGTAAATACAAACTGACTGCACTGTGATTAGACGGCTGCAACACAGACACCCATAGTCCGTGCTGCATTATCTTGCGGATGGCTTAAAGCAGTTATAGTATGTTCAAACCCAGTTTCCAAATTTCTGTGGTACAGTCGTGTTTGTAATGATTTATATATACGGACCCGGCTGTGCGGCAGCTACTGTCTGTGTTGCAGCCGCTTTTGTATTTACGCGCCCGGGTCCTGTAAGTCACATGCAGAATTACATAATATGAAACCTTCACCCTCTGCCAGTGCACTTGCTGGGTTGATTGAGGTCAAATTAAACTTTTCAGACATGGTACGTATTCACACACAGTAACAACTGTATATTGGTGGTCAACTACACAATATTTTTTGTCCCAAACAAATACTGAAAGCACTATTAAAGTTAAATTACGGTCTGCAGCGTTAATATATTAAAGCGTTAAAGCTCGTAGGCGTCAAAAGTTTTACACAGACCTTTGTTACAATACTGGTACAATATTTTTTTGATTTAGCGAAGTTTATTAACACAAGTTTTTCGGTCGAATGTTCTTGGAGTAACTTTGTAATAGGCCGTGTTAATTACAAGTTCTTAGGTAGGTTCTTCCACTAATGACGAAGTTAACCCTCATTAAGGTGAGGAGCGAATAATAAGGCCGTTTTGAGAATTATTTGTTATGATAAAGAAGTACCTCTAAAGTGGGTTATAGACGTACGAGCAAGTACGCGTACTTATGGTTTGACAATCTTTTTCTCTAAGCGTCTTGTTTTGAAGTACCTACGCATACTTAGGTGACACACGAGCGAAAAAGGTCGTTGAGCCGTAAGTACGCGTACTTGCTCGTAAGTCTATTACCAACTTAATAGAGATTTCATATTTTGGTTTAGGTATGTTTGTTTACTGAGTAAGTCTCAATGAAGTCGAAATTCTGTCCATACCGTCAGCGATGAATATAGGTTGGAACTTCTTCAATTGCATTAGAAGGATCCGACTCGCTATGTCCCGGTTTTTTAAGAAAGAAAACTAAGACCGATGTTTGTTATAATACGTCATAACTAAAGTCAGGATCTTACTTAAATCTTCAGGTTTTTCGAATTATCATTTGGCAATCACATGCCTAATGTTTTAAAACGTTTTACTGAATATAATGAAATTGATGTTCAATTTAAAATATACCTCAGTAGCGAAATACAATTTATAAAATATACACGAAGTCCATTAGATAACTCTAGAACGACAATGTTATTGTTGACTTAGAAAAATACATGTAATCATACTTGACAATCCATTACATGGACAACACAGGTCATCAATTACGGGGGTACACAGCAAACCGGCATTATTAACACAATAATTTTCTAAGATGTTGTGTAAGTACATACTTCAAGTCAAGATGAGGTACCTACTACCTGAACATCGAGAAATAATAATAAGTCATTCATTATGCAAATATCGTAGATGTACCTACTCGGGCACAGATTATAGTGTCAAATCTAACGTCATTGGTAAGTACAAAACTAGTGAGATTTGTAATCGTTTTACTCTGCAGTACGTAGACGGGTAAAAAGGCCTTTTCTTAAAGACTATGTAAATAACGTAGTCTTCGAGAAAAATCATCATCATATCAGCCGAAAGTCGTCCACTTCTGGGCCATATCCCGGCCCCATCTGGATAAATACAACAACAAAAAAATTGACGTGTAAAAGAGTTACTTATAACCCATTTGCAAAATAAATATCATTTATCATAGGTCTCCCCCAGGTGTCGCCACAATAACCGGTCCTTAAAAATTCATGCAGGTAAAAATTACGAGCGAAAGGTAACCACGAGTAATTCAACATGAAATATGCTTCTAATGTCACCGGGAAAACCTACCTTTAATAATAGTCGGCATATTATCTTTGGTCTAGACTAGACAAATTAAAATGAGAATACCGGTCTCCGTAGGCACGAAGCATAATAAATGTTACCTACTTAAATCTTATTCAGTATAAAATTGGAATAATTTTGGAAACTGGAGCTTTGAAACGAATGTGGGTAGAGGCTCAGTAATTGACAAAAACTAGATCATAAGCCACGGTTACATTCACGGTACACCAACCTTCAATAAAATCACAAAATTGCCATCTTCCAACGCTATCGAATCATTTTCAGTCGTGCCTGAGGCCACACAAATCGAAAGAACCCTTGTGTGGATGGATGTTATTCTCTGGCTTACGTTACTACTACAGAAAAAATAATACTGATCTATTTATTATTAGATTACTAACAACTACATGCTTTCTCTGTAAAAAATCAACACCATACACTGCGACCGCCAACCCGCCTGCCAAGCGTGGCGATTATGGCAAACCCCCCCTCTTTTGGGGGAGGCCTATGTCCAGCAGTGGACGTCTTTCGGCTGATATGATGATGATGATGACATGCTTTTTTTAAGGATGGGAAATCATCAAATGTCTCCTTTCGCGGAAGGAATGTCAGACTGACTGAACTAAAACCCATTCATTCATGTTCCTCATGGGCGCCGAGGAGGGGATGCAAAGGGGTGCTCTTGCACACTCCTGGCTTTCAATAAAAATTACGAAAACATGAAGTTATTAAAAAATATTGACAAGCGGAATGTAGTAAAAGACCTAGCAAATCCGAGGCGAGGCACTTCGAGCTCCGTCGCGTTCGGCCTTGTATCCGTCTTCTATAATAGTTCTGAGCAAAAAAAAAACTGGCCAAGTGCGAGTCGGACTCGCGTGCAAAGGGATTAGGAAGATTTTTTTTAAACTTGTTATTTTTACAATAAGACTTATAGATTTTCCTGTAATCTTTAGGTAAAGATCTATTATCTCCATATTTTCAAGATTTTAGGCTCAGTAGTTTCGGAGATAAGGGGGACTGGTCATTTTTCGCCTAATTTCTTGAATAACTTCGAAACCATTTATTTAAAATTATGAAAAAAATATAATTAAAACCATCACAGTAAGCCCGTTTATTTGACACACGATACTGTACAAAAAACTTTATTTTTTATTTTCTAGTTTGACCCCCAAAAGTAACCCCTGTTCTAAAAAAATAATAATTTACGTTACACGTCCGTGGTTGGCTCACAAAAGTCCATATGTGTACCAAATTTCAACAGAATCGGTCCAGTGGATCCGGCGAAAACTGGCTGTGACACACAGACAGACACGCGAGTGATCCTATAAGGGTTCCATTTTTTTTCGGAACCCTAAGAACCTATCCTATTCGAGGCGGGGTTTTGAAGATGCTCCCCCCTGAAAATAGCCCTACCAGCGTCCATGGTATTCCTCCAAATGACCTTTGTGTTCCAAGGCTGCGGTGACTCATTCGAACGAATTCCACTACAACAACATGTTACTGCATAAAGGAGCTCGCGTGGCTAAAAAGCAACAGACGCACGGTAAAGCAGCGCTCGACGATTTCAGTCATTGGATGGGTGACCATGACCATCCATATCGCGTCGGGACCCCTCCGTGCCTCGAAAACCATGACTAAGATCTAAGGTAAACAAACTAAGCAGTAATTTTTATTCGCTCTTATGTCATCTCCCTTACTACCGGTTTCTCACTTGCTTATGTCTTATAAACAACCTATTGCAAGAATGACGCAAGTCCGTAAGATGCAAGTATCTTACTCCATTGGGTTATTGACTTGCATCCAAGTTTTATTAGTGGTTTACCTACAATAAATGAACTTCATACGTGCGAGCAAGCTATATGTAAAATTTGAATTGAGCGTTAATTCATTAATGAAGCATTAAAAATAGATTACTAGCCTTTTGATTAATGATCATTAATATCTAATTAGTAACGTGCAACAGCGATCGATGTCAGTTCATTTGGGACCGCAGTGTGTCAATAATTGTTGAGTGTTGACAAGCATTAAAATTTGTGTACGGAATCAAAGTTATTGTGTGTAGTACCTTTATCGTCATGTACCAACGTAAGTACTCGTACCACGAGTACGACGAATCGAGTGACAGTGATCCAGAACTTCGGATCATTCGAGAATTTAGAAAAAAACATCAGGTAGGCATCTTTTTGTCTATTCAAATAGAAACGAGTGATTTTCAAGTGACTATGGTAGTTGGGGATGAGAATTAATATGTACCTATAGCGGAAAGAGGAAATAAGTTTTCTACAAAACCTTTTGTCGGAAACGTTTTGATATAGAAAAAAATGAATCAATCGGAATAAGCTCATGTCATGTTAGATAGAGCTACGATAAAAAAACTGTACCGTAGAGTATTTAAAATGAAATGATTTTTGGGAAATAAAAATGTAACCTTCACCGTCATCTTTAAAACTATTTATTATATTGAATATCCACTCGCAAGTCGATAGACAGAATACCATTACAGATAACTTCATAATAAAATAAACATCCGACATAAACTTAGATAAACAGAAACGCGACAAAATATTATTAAACAATGTCTAGGGAGTCGCAAAATGATTCCTCAAATCTGTATCATAAGAGGCATATGAATATTTTATAGAATCTGGTTATTTTACCCATGAGCTGTCCATATATTGTGGTTGATCTCACATTATGGTAGTATTCTATATGTGGGAGAAATGATAGAGTAGATATATGTATCTTACTACATAACTTGAGTGTGAATGCTTGTAACGTAACGTGCTACTAGCAGTTAGAAATTCACCCTTTAACGTGTTCCAGACGGATGTAATCCAGCGTCCCATCCAAGGTGACCTAAGTGAGAGCTTGGTTTCCATCCGCGAATTGTGTTTGAATTAGGATTGCATATGCCGTCAACGCTGGGACGCTGGATTACATCCGTGTGGAACCAATTGGTTTTGAGAATGTGATCACTTCACCCAAGCTCACTTGTCGAAGTGAGCTGTCATACCATCTTGATTACTTGGATTGACAGCTCTCGTCGTAATCACTTCACCCAAGCCTTCACTTTGACGTGTTCCACGAGCGATCACGAAGTGAGCTGTTAATCCGAGTAATTAAGATGGAATGACAGCTCACTTCGTGATCACCTCACCCAAGCATTCACTTCGACTTGTTTACGATTCTGTCCACAATCGCACTGCTGCTCTTGCACAAAAAGCTCTACTTGTGCTAAGAAGTCACAGAAGAGACAGAAGAATTCCATTAAAAACCTAAATTACTTCTATACATTAACATTATTATTCTATGATTTTAGAAAGAAACAAAGTTTTATAACGTCCATTAGCCGTTTGCAAACACCGAAACAAGTTTGGAACTGGAAAAATAAGAGGAAGGCTTAACTTATCCGACGGAACTGACAACGAACGAACTTTACTCTCAGATCTACTTTTCTTTTATCAAATAAAAGCTGTTCCATTAATAATTCATTAATCAGAAATTTATGCTTTTAATCTATACTAATATTAGATTCTGCCAGCAGCCGCGCCTGTGCCCTTAGGGTACATACTCCCGGAAAATATATAGCCCTTGTATTATTCCAGACTATAATCTACCTATGTGCCAACGGAAAAGAATGGCTTTTTTTTTACTAACTGAGGCTTTCGACTCATGAAGATCCTTTCAGGCGTTCTGATGTGAAACAGTATCAAACATCCATCCATCCATCCTCACAAAATATTGCATATGTTAGTAGGATAAGATTATAAATGCGAAAGTTTGTAAGGATGTCAATCACGTCAGAACGGCTGAACGGATATTGATGAAACTTTTGAACCCAGGAATATGTTCCCTTGGGATAATTTTCGACATTCACGGGAGCGGCCCTGAGGGCGGCAGCTAGTCTACACTAATATTATAGAGAGGAAAGATTTGTTTGTTTGTTTGTTTGAAATGAATAAGCTCCGAAACTACTGGACCTAATTCAAAAATTCTTTCAGCAATAGATAGCTACATTATCAGGGAGTAACATAGGCTATATTTTATCCCCGTACTCTCACGGAAACGCGAACTACGCGGGTGAAACCGCGTGACGTCCACTAGTCATTCATATTTTCCAACTTTTGTTACAAAACATGTACCGTAACAATAAAGCAAGAGACAAACTGGTACCACGTACGCATCGTATGCAACGCAACATACGATAAGTGTGTCTCTATTGCATAGATTTTCGTATAAAGACATGAATCCAGATATCATAATGCGTTGCATACGTTGCGTACGTAGGACCAGTGTGTCTCTCGCTTAACCGTGGTAACATACGCAACAAAAACACGAAAACAATCAAGCTAACAATAAAAAACTTGTGATGAACGACGACCTAGTCAAAAATGACTAAGTTTAGAATAACATAAATAACGTCTAAATAAATGTGATTCTTTCTTTCTTTCTCATTCAGCTGCATTACCAAGACTGTTTAATCTTAGGTATAATTCACCTTTATTTAAGGCCACGTTTCTACCCGCAAGCATTACATTTCGATCTACCGAGGTATTATGTGATGAGTCGCTCGATCGTGCCCGACAATATAATTAAACTTGCATTCGAGCTGGTGGTAGATGGAAACGTGGCCTAATACCCAAAGGAGCACTTGGTGAACAATGTTGGTGAATCAACTATTGGCCGAATAAAACCACCAACCCACCAAAACTTGTTCATTGTTTCGGTAGGGATTTCGGGAAATCCGCTCCCCTATACTCCCCAAGGAACCTACTTGCCTTTCAGCTCTCTACGATCAGTAGTTTCGACTGTGCGCTGTCTGTCAGTCACTCAATCACCAGTAACGGAAGAATTTTATATATTAGGATTGATTGCACCAAATCACAGGCTTAAACTTTCTGCCTTTCCTGGAATGGCAAAATGGCGACATTCCTGCGAAGCCTGAAGTATTACGGATATTCCCTTCTCGCGCCTTATTCCTTACTACTGAGAGTCGAGATTCCCCCATGTAAAGTAATTATCTTGATAATGATAATTCTTCTACATGCGTGCCTTTTCTACATATTGTCAGGTTTTATCCAAGGCTGACCGATTTTGTTGCGGAATTTGTTCGAAAGAGTCTGTTTGGCCCCAGCGCAAAGGGCAATAGGAGAAACACGGATGAATTATAGACAATAAGATTCTGACACTCCCTTCTGCTCCGCGGGAGGAGTCATTTGACTGAGCGATTTTGGCATATTAGGCACTGTAGTTACGACTACTTGACACCATGTGGAAGGCTTGAATATAAATAAGAAATCTCTATCTAATATAAGAGCAAAAACTCATGTAGCATATATAGAAAAAATAAACAATGTGACCCTTAAAATCCTCACGTGATTTGTGTCTCACGTGAGGTGACTTCGTAGGCAAGGTAAAGTGGCCACAAAAGTATAACAGCAAAACATAGAGAAAATGATGCTCTTACGACAAAATAAATGTAACTGTCAGGTGCCCATCAATATCTTTAAACCATGAAATACGACAAGATGAAAATTATTCCGGTTTTATCAGTTCAGAATTTCCATACCTAAATTGGACGTTACAATTTTCATTTTCAAATACTTTTGAGAAAATTCTTAGATGTGAATAAGATATATGAATTATTATTACAATAATATACTGTGTTACCTTAACTGTTTGTAACGGTTTATCTTAACACTGCTTACACACCAGTTCATCCAATAATAGATAAACATCCTCCATTTTGATATTATATTTTATGTATAAGGGGTTCTCTCTTGTACAATTTAATATCAAAATTGGTAAACAATTTAAAGTTTAATAAAGTTTAACGAAATAAGTATTTGCCGCTCTCCAATCAGTTTTCATTGTTACAATTCCCATAAGAAGCGAAATGGAAACAATATTATGATATTTTGAAACGAATCAAAGATTATTTTATTAATAAATATCAGGAGAGTTTTAGAGCAACCTAATTGTATTCAGAGTCTTACCCTGTACGAAGTTACCCGAACCACCCAACATCAATTCAAACTTTTCCTTTAGAATTTAGAAACATAATAAGCAAATTACATATAGTTTTAAGAGCTATTGTTATGAAAACATGTATGTTTAGATAACATCTATGGTACACATAGATGGGCATGCGTTCGCAACATTTCCATTTGTGTAACATAGTTTACAACCCCTGTTTTGTTATGTAGATGATGACATTATTAGCGCTCATTGTTCCGCACTAAGCATATGATTTATGCAAGAACTACAAAGAATACGTGACTGCTCTATTACATGTGTATGCGTACTCTTTCTTTCTTATTCCTATTGACAATAGCTCACTTTAATATTTTCTGTTTACTCTTTGTAGTTTTGCTTCTCACGTACAGGAAATGAATTTTATTCATGGTGCCTTTGAAAAAAGCGTGCCGTCATGCTAAAGAATAATTAAACATGTTTTTGTTTAGTTCACTTTTTTTGCACAAAATCAATAAAAAAACTTATTAGAATATGTAGGTAGCTACTTGAAACAAAAACGCAAGCAACAGTCGTTTAAACACAAAAATAAAACTGTTCAAATAAGCACCTATACAAGTTATAATGAAGCGCGTCGACAAACAATGAAAATATGCATATTTCATCTCAAGTTTACAACATCTGGTCCATACCGCAGTGCACCATTCTCGGTCAGTCATACAAAACTCACAACTATGTAAGTATATCGTCTGAGTGCTGTACAACACTACTCAATGCCAATTTTCAATAGAGTGAACCAAATAACAAATGAACTGCATGCGTCATACGGTCATGCCTCATTTGTTCATATTATTTTCCTGATAGAAGTCCCCATGAACGATGTTAGTCATAAACAGATAAACTCATGTCTCCTTCATTAGTTAGTCGAGTGGTTCTCTTATCAGAAACGCATAAATACCTGACTGGCATTATAACGGGGCATAGCCCTTGGCCCATTAACTGTTCTTTACCGCCGCATTCCAAAAGTTATTTGTGGTGCCTAATAAAATATAATGCCATCGAGGAAATCCGAATTCCGTATCGGAAAACGATTTGTTGCTTAGTTAAACTCGGTATTACTCAGAGTATTACTACATACTTATAAACCAGATAATCGCGTGTTAGCTAATTATTACTGTCAATTAAACAGTGTTTTTAATTACGTTGGTGTGTTACAAATAACAAACACACAACAAAACCGCGACCTTCTATGGGTACCGCCATTCGTGGTGTTAACTCACAATTTATAAGCGGAAATGAATCTTTATCCTTCCTTAATTTGAGATACTAATCAATAGGACCTGGCTATGTGATGAAGTGATAACTAATGGCATGCAATACTGATACCGATTGTTTAATGATATTGCGTTCGAACGATGCAGTTGGACAGAAATAGGTTGCTGAACGTCCACAATAATAACCCATTTCCTTCAATTGACTACAAATTGCTTGACCCATTATCAAGCAAATACATTTCCTTTCTGCCAGATGAGGTAGAGATAAAACTAAGAAATTATACCGTCAATCGCAACCCAACTTGTTTCGATTTCAAAGTTTGTTCTGACAAATTAACTCCGATGGCCAGTGTCTCTACTGTAGGTCTGTGGGTCTCTAAACTCTAAACCGGTGCTGCGGGCTGTCACAGAATATGAACATACAGAAAGCTCACAGAAATTATTTAGTTTGATTCTACCTGATGACATTTATGATTCTTGCAAGAGTTGCATGAAGCACTTTTTACGCAGATCAATAGTCTTGTATTTGATATTATTTCATCTGACTTTTTTGTGAGAGTTGACAAATAAAACCAAAACGTTACTCATAACATATTCGGAAAATCTCTTAGTTTACTGAAAACCTATTCTTTATTTTGGCTCTTCATGAAGAATTTCTCAGCAAACGCAGCAGCCGTATATGTAGTGGGTCTTCTCCAGCTAAGTATTCTGTGTCCCTAGTTATATCGTGCTCGCCGGGAGTTCTCTCGATTACCTGCCCGTACTATGTACCTCGGTACCTACTCTCGGCGCCATGTCAGCTCTTCGCTGTATTGAATTTCTTTCGAGAGCAGTTGCTAACTTAACTACATACCTACACTCTTTACGGCGAATTTAATTTAAAATTAGATCGTGTAGTTTCTAAGTGTGTGTAATCACTATCTGAACTGTTCGCTGCTAAGATTTAATTAATTGCTTCTTGGATGATGCTAGTAGCAGGTAAAGTATTTGTAGTACAAAGATTAACTAATATTGTGTCTATTGAAAAAGGAAGCTGCTTCGTCATTGGTCGTAAGCGCTATTATATGCATTGTTTTTTTTAATTATTGTAGTCAAAATATGCACTTAATAACCAGTGATATCCATAATTTGAACACTAGAAACAAGCATAAATTAAATGCACCATCCCATCGTCATCTGGGACTATGACCGCGAACGAGTGCTGCTTGTGGTGAATGCGCGTCTTTTTAGCCATGGTTTTTGTTACTGTTATATCGATAAACTGTTTCTTGTTTAATTTTGATGGCCTTAGTTTATCACTTGAGGCGAGTCACAGTTCTAGGTCTGCACGTGTAAGCGGCCCGCCCTTTATGTCTAGAGGCTTATTAAGATTGGTTTACATGGATTTTATGCTTGAGTTGGTCTGATTATGCTGGCATAATGGAGTGTACTAGCTTACACGTGGTAATTAATTTAGGTGTGGTTTTACGTGTTACCTATGTCATATTATTTTCTTTGTAATAATACATTGCATACTATTGTATAATTGCTAGTTCTTCTAACTCAACAGACAGATATATTGCTGGGGAGATTATTGCGTCACTTCTTCTTCCCAGCTAAAACATTAGAAGTGGTGACGGGGGGGGGGGGTTTAGGTACTATCTTTTTGTAAACGTTGACGTTCAAAAAGTACCTCAACCTAATTTGGATAAACCGCTTTTTGATTTTGACTTTAGACTTTGAAAGCAAATATTAACCTCCTGGGGATATGTAAGTCAAGGGTGAATAGGCTACTTGAGAGCAAGCGTGGTCCATCGTAAACATCACCGCTTATCATAAGGTGAGATTGTGGAGAAACGCGAGCATATCAATAATAATAGGTACTGTAACACAGTTCAGAGCAAATAGTAGCACTGCCTGCATCATCATCGTTATCATTATCAGCCGAAATTCCATTGCTGGACATAGGCCTGCCCCAAGTGTTCCAACAACAACCGGTCCTGTGCGTCTCGTATACATCCCCGCAATCCTCACCAGATTATCGGTCCACCTTGTGGGAGGCCTTCCAACACTGAAACTACTACAAAAAAATACTGTAGCACTTAAGAGGGGACTCTAGTCCCGAGAAATTTGAAAATAGGTATTTGAAGAAACTATTGCCGATGTGTCGCGCTGTGCCCTATCAAGTAGAGTGCGAAAGCGACAACTGCAGCTCAGGCTCATTTTTACCTAAAGAAACCTTGACTTAGAGACGTTTTGTATTCTTCTTTTAAAACTGGACTGATCTGAAAAAAATCATATATAAAAATTTAGAGGAACACTATATTATTTTCTATTCTATTATTATCTATTTTGTTAAAAACTTATTAAATTTGTCTGACAGTCGTCTGAACAAGGCGGTAAAAACGGGCTGTTTTTTCGGGTTTTTGGATTGCCCTCTATTTTTTTCTTTAAGTTATTACGTATTGGAAGAAAGAAAATAATAGAGGCACTTATTAATTCGATCTAGATTTTTTTGGAAAAAAATCATTGCCCTAGCAGCATCATCCACGAAGAAAACAGCGGAATGCGTTTGTATGGAGAAAGGCCCAAGAGTTACCGACCCGAGTCTTAAACGACAGAGAAAATAGTAGCACTGCCTGCATAGGTACATAAATTTCCCATTGCTGGGACACAGAGGCCTCATCTTTATACACCAAGGGAACATACCTTCTAAATTAAAAGTATCCTAAGTCCTAATCCAGAACATGGTCTTCTCTTGTGGCGAGTTTCATCAGAATACGTTCAGCCGCTAAGACGTAAACATGAAACAAACAGACAGACAGAGACTTTCCCATATTTCATATTACTAGCTGAACCGCACAACTTCGTCTGCGTCACACTCCGATTGGTCGTATTGCGAATCAGCGTGATGTTATATAGGTAGCCTTCCTCGATAAACAGAAAATAGTTCCTGAGATTAGCACGTTCAACCAAACAAACAAACTCTGCACCTTTATAATATTAGTATACTAGCTGATCCGCGCAACTTCGTCTGCGTCACAATTTTCATGACTGCTACGCTCCTATTGGTCTTAGCGTGATGATATATATGCCTATAGCCTTTCTCAATAAATGGGCTATCCAACACTGAAAGAATTTTTCAAATCGGACCAGTAGGTCCTGAGATTAGCGCGTTCAAGCAAACAAACAAACAAACTCTTCAGCTTTATGTATTAGTATAGATATAGATATTATTGTGGATGTGGATAGTCTGGACGTGGGTTCCGAAAATTATTCACCAGTCCTTCCGTAGCACATTGAAGCAGCAGATAAGATATTAAGCCGGCCATATCCGATAAAATATATATGAGAGTTAACCAGCCGTGACATACGAGCAATATCGAGCCTTCGTGTACCATAACCTAATAACCTATGAATAAATCAATAAGCTTTAAATATTTAATAGCGTTTTCTTCCAAAATTTCATTGTAAAGGTAAGGTTGCTTATTTTGATCACCGAAACAGCAATTAGTGATTGGGGGGTCATAGGTTATTGCCTATTTTATTATTATTACCTATCACCTTATTGGGTGAGATAGGCAGCTTGAAGCCAAGCAGCTACAGCTGTGCTTCACAATTCTGGAATCAGCGCAATGCCTAGGTGCACCATATGAGTACCTAGGCATCTATGTCCACACTATTATGCTAACAGCCATATTCATAATAAAGTTAACTACATCATTAGATCAAAGTTAGATTATTATGAATAAGCCATTTAATATGATTGCTTATTTTTAAACTATTGCCGAGCGTAATTTTCACCACGACCTTCTAGAAAGGTCGGGGAACGAAAATTGGAGCGCAATTTCACGGGCTATTAGCTTTTACATCATATTCATAACATACCAAAGCGCTATCAGTGGCTATCGTTGATAAATGCTTAACAAAGCAAATGATAAGTGGCCATTAGTACAAACAGGACGCTGGAAAGTTTCGACACCGCCCAAAGCCAGGTGTATGGAGAGATTATCGTGTATCTGATGGATTAAATTTGTGCCGTTATTTGGTAACGCTGGTAAAAAGGTTTAAGAATTACATAACAGTGATAAGTTCCACTAGTAGTAGAGTTAGAAATCCGTTTTCTGATTTTTAGAAGACCAGCGTCAGACAGCGTCTGTCTGTCTGACATATCGCTGAAATGGATCTTTTTAGTGCAGCCGTAAGACACACAATTTGTTTTTGGCATTTTTTTAGCGTGTTTTATGTGTGTCCTAAATAAATAGTATTCTTTATTTCTTTTTCTTGCACTTCGATTCCATTCGGACAGTTGTGCGTGAAAGTACTACTACAGAAAAATAGGGAAACATTTAGAAATTATTAGCAGGCTTCAGGCAGAGATGCAGGCTATAAAAGTAGGAGAAGACCAACAAAACGATGGACGCAGTGTATGAAAGATGGTACGTTTAGAATGGGTGTCTATGGAGATGACGGCTTATAAAATATGTATGAGAGAAGACATTTTGCGTCAACCCCAGATACTTAAATCAAATATAGAGGCTAAAGAACAAAATGGATCTTAAAATATTTTCTACCAATCAACAAAATAATAGAAAATGCTCGTATCGCTGTTGACTGTTTTGAAACTTCCCATGAGTCGTCAGGTTCTTTCAATTAACAAGTACATAATTAAATGTATAGTGTTTTCTGTTGAGTGTAGAATAATCCTGTCACACGGATACAATTACAAAACATCTGTAATTGTACCACAACCACTTAAAGAGGTTTGAACTTGGATGCGTAACATTTCTCAAGGCTAAAACAGTCCTTTTCATCCCTCATACTCGTTACAATAACAATCATACTATTAACATATTTTTTACCAAGCCCGAAACTTTATTACCCACCAAAACAATTCATAATTTCTGCGCGGAAATACATAGAATTCTAATGAAAATTTGCCTAAATTCCGGCCTTATCTCTGGTGTGCCGAAAACCTTTAAAAACAAATAACATGAAGCAAACAAAATGGCTGAATCGGGCACAGTAAAGTAAGGAAACAAATATTGGGAGCGTGAAAGGACTGTGGAAACACTTCCCCGTATGTACGCAAGGTTATACAAAATTAAAGTGACCGCATCGGTCGGTGGTACACTATCACGAAGCTACCGGTCATTTTAATAATACCCGGGGTAATAAAGTTTGAACGAGCAGAATAAACGAGTTAAAGAACTGTTTTTATTATATGCTTTTATATAAAGAATATCTTTGTACCAAATGACCCGCGCAACTACGTCTGCTCCGCTCCTATTAGTCTTAGCGTAATGATATATAGCCTATAGCCTTCCTCTATAAATGGGCTATCTAACACTGAAAGAATTTTTCAAATCGGACAAGTAGTTTATGAGATTAGCGCGTTCAAGCAAACAAACAAACATTCAAATTCTTCAGATTTATATATTAGTATTTATAGATTAGTATAGTAATTAACAATTAGTATAGATGTAGTATTAGTATAGATGTACTCAGATGATCTCTGAAGGTTTGGAGTACCCACATACATTCGAGTCAGACCTCGGTGTGTCTGCTACAATGCTGAGTGATTGTTGACAGAGACACATACTGGGTTATTTTGCGTTCCTTCCTAATCTAGAACTGATTTGCAATGATTTTGACCCGTTATCGTACTCTTGTTTATTCAAGAGGGATTCCAAGAAGTTTTCATAGATTTTTAGTAATATATTTTTAGGGATTATTTTTCATGAGCTTTCAGCAAAATATCAATTCCAGAGTCAAGGAGATTTGTCACAATAAGAAAGTTTTGGTCATAAGGTAAAACACATAACAAAAAATTAATGTTAAAATTTATATTAGCAATCAAATCAACCCGTATAAACAGGCCATTTCAATTATCGCACCTTCACTTGCCATTAAAAAAGAGGAATCCTTTTTTGTATAGAAAATTCCTAAAAGGCGGAACATGTACAAGGTAATGATGGATGGCTGTCCCACGCTTTTCCCTAAAATAACTTACACAGGAAGATAAAAGCTGCTAGATGATGCATTGGACGTTTACACGAAACCTTGAAAAAAATGTAGCACGTCGCAAAATATAAAGGTAAAACATTAAACACAACCTCGATTTCATTTTAATAACATTTATTTCAATTAACTATTTGCACTTTTGAATTGCGTTCGGGAAGTTGTGTGGTATCTTCTCGTCCCACATACCAGTGTCTCAAGACGAAAGTCCCAGTGCGTGTTGCCAGTGATGACTTATGGAACGGTCGCTCACAATGGGCCTCATCAGAAGGTTTAAAATGAAATCACTTAAAGGGCAATGCAGAGGGCAATGCTTAGAGTTTCCTTGCATGTTCGAATCAGGAATGATGATATCCGCAAGAGAACCACTTTACTTTGACGATCCTTAAGACTATGTCGGTACATAGTCTTAAGGATCGCCAAACTAAAGTGGCAGTGGGCAGGGCACATTGCGCGCAGAACAGATGGTCGATGGGGCCGAAAAGATCTGGAGTAGCGACCGCGTACCGGAAGACGCAACGTTGGAAGGCCTTCCACTAGGTGGATCGATGACCTGATGAAGGCCGCGGGGAGCCGATGGATGCGAGACGCGCAGGACCGGTCGTTGTGGCGACGCTTGGGGGAGGCCTATGTCCGGCAGTGCACTTCTTTCGGCTGACATGATGATGACTTTTAAATTTTCAAGTAGTCGGTCGCTGGTCCGTTACAAAAATGAAACTAATTAATTGTAGATTCCAAAGCGTAGATCTCTATGTAGACACTCGTGCAAGAATTTCCATGGACACTAAATCAAAAATATATATTTAATAACAATTTATATTTTTATTTTTCCCTCATACGAATATTTTCTGGCAGTTAATAGATGACCTGTCTCAACTGACATCAGCTTAGCATCAACATTTTCCTTCCTTCTGTTAAAATACCGGGTTCTGTATAGGTAGCAATTCTTAACATTAAAATAAACTTACACCGTATATTTCACTACCGATAACATGAATACAGAAAGCACTAAAGCCACGTCTTAGAAATGCTAATTGAAACCATAATTAATTGACCCTTCAACTGTATTCAGAGAATTCAAAACATTACGAACGTCTACATTATCTGCATTCCTATAGTTTCAGATAACGATCTCCAAAGAATTTTAACATTCTTCAATGTAAATAGATAGATATTTATAGAATACCAACTTTATTAAATATTAAAAATAGTTACACAACTGTTTAACACAAACTTACTTATATATAATTTTCTTACATATACTCCTAAGCATAGAAACTTATGGCATTCAAGTAGACAGTTCTTTTCTCGACTTAGCTGTAGAAAAAGTGGCGAAAATTTTAACTTTTTGGTAACACATTCATAGTGCGTACAGCTAAGGAGTGAAATTCCCTTCCAGAGCCTGTGTTTCCTGATAACTACAACCTGGGAGTCTAAGTCAAGAGTGAATAGGTTACTTCTAGGCAAGCGTGCTTCATTTTCGACCACATCATCTGGTACCATCAAGTGAGATAGTGGGCAAACGCGTGTCTATTTTTTATTTTTTTATTTTTGTATATTTGGGAAAACAAACAATCATACATTGTATAATACATTGAGATGGTTTAAACTATAGATAAATGTACAATCCATGACGTTTCCACATTTTACTATTGTAGGATACAATGCAGATACATGCAATTAATATATTTATGTAGACTTAACAAAAATAATAAATAAATTAAAACTATTCCTCCAAATACAGGATTAACTGATTGATTAATATTTACTACTCAAACTATTTTGATCTGTGTCAGAAACCAGAAGGCATTTAATTAATTCTTTCTTAAATACATTTTTTGCTAGGTTAAATATGTCTACGTGATTAAAATGATTATTGTATATAGTGACCAATCTGTACAGAGGAGCCCTCCGCCCCGCATTTGTACGACAGGGGGTCGTGGCAAACAACGGGTAAGAGCGAATCTCTCGTCTCATAACCGCTCTAGGCACAAAGTAACATATATTGTTAATTAATTCTGAGCAATCGAATCTACTATGCACTAGTCCATGTAGCATCATGGCTTGGAGCAACTGGCGCCTTGACCGCAGTGGCAGTAATTTACATTTAGATAGTGCATCTTCGTAAGAGAGGCGCTTCAGACGACATTTATATTGCATATTTTTGAGAAATTTACGCTGCACTCGTTCTAATGCATTATCATATTTGGCGTAGTATGGGTCCCAGATCATGCAGGCATATTCGAGCTGTGGGCGTACCAAGGTGTTATAAAGATACATATATGTTAATGGCCTTTTAAAATCTGAAGCAGCCCTCATCACAAAGTTCTGCATTTTGAAAGCTTTAGAGACGATATTATCAATATGCAGATGTAAATGCAGTTTACTATCAAGAAGGATGCCCAAGTCACAGATACTTGTTTCTCTGGTTAATATTTCGTTGCACAGCGAATAATTGTAAGAAACTACATTCTTCTTTCTTGTAAAATTAACATACTTACATTTACTAATACTAAATTTAAGCTTATTTCTGTGACAGTATTCAGTTAACCTATTTAGGTCCTCTTGAAGAAGGTAACAATCATTTATAGTATTAATTTTTCGATAAACTTTAAGGTCGTCAGCATACAACAGAAAATTACTATGAAGGAAACAGTTACCAATATCATTCAAGTAAATAATAAAAAGAAGAGGACCAAGGATGGATCCCTGGGGAACACCAGACGTAGCCAAAAATGCTTCTGAATGATACCCGTTGCTCACAACAATCTGATTTCTATTACATATATATGAACAGAACCAGCGCAGCAAGTTTCCTCTGATGCCGTTGAATGCAATTTTGTTTAACAAAATTTCATGGTCCACCCTATCAAAAGCTTTCATGAAATCCGTATAAATTGTGTCTGTTTGAAGTCCCATATCCATGACATTAAACAAAAAATTAACAAAGATCATCAGGTTAGTATTTGTAGACTTCTGCCTAACAAATCCATGTTGCTCCGGTATTAAATTATGTCGTAAAAAAGGATAAATGTCCCGGTGGACAAGCTTTTCAAATACTTTTGCCAGAGTACAAAGTATTGAAATAGGGCGATAATTTTCAATATCTTGCCTTGAACCACTTTTGTAAACTGGTATAATATTAGCTTTTTTCCACACGGCCGGAAAAATACCTTTTTGTATACATCTGTTAAATATAACGGACAAAGGCTTGGAGATAGTTTCAGCTGTCCGCTTTAGAAACAGTGGTGGCAAACCATCAGGTCCAGACCCCTTATCTGCATCTAAAAACCTGAGTTGTTTACAAACAGAATCCTTATCGAAATACAAGGTACAAAGAGAATTATTATTAGTGTTTGCCTGATTCGGAGCCGGACACCAGTCAGGTTTGACAGATGATGGTTCGTACACAGATTGGAAAAACTTGGAAAAATTATTACATATTGTAGGTGGGTCACTAGAAGATTCATTTTTATAAAACATACAAGATGGTATACCCGATCCCCCTTGACGATTTGCCAAGTAAACCCAGAAGTGCTTAACATCCTTAGGAATGGCATCTTCGACACTATTCATGTATTTCTTAAAACATTTACCACATTCCTCTTTAAAGCGCGCTCTATACAAAGAGAATACCTCATAATCGCTTATGTTTTTGTACCTTTTCCATTTGGACCAAGCTTTCTTTTTGCATTTAGAGATACGAATAAGTGATCTAGAAAACCACACAGGAAAATGTGCATCCACTGGTTTCGACAAAGGTACACGGTTTTTTATTATGTTATAAATATGATCATAGAAGATCTCAACGCAGGTTTCTGGTGATTGACTTTCTAGTGTATTATCCCAGTCAATTTGACCAATATCACTATTTACTATCGTGTAGTCGGACCTGCGGTAATTATATTTCGGTCTATATGTAAGTAAAAAAAAATGAAGTGATAAAAACGTGTGTTTAAAACCATCCGTGAGTGCTGTAAACTATTCATTCCGGAAAATGCACAGTTCCAGTGGCAAAAGTTACGGGAGCAAAGCAGCGGGAAAAGCTAGTTTTGAGCATGTTCTGAATGACAATTTAGGTGACGTTCTTACTTAAAGGCAGGCAATTTGGCCGCAGCGGGGTTCCATTGTTAACTGATAAACCACTTATTCTACCATCAGTCGAAAGCCGTAAATAATCCGCTAAACCAACAAGTCAAGGTCACAGTTTATCTTTATTGTTTTCGGTTTGTTGTTTCCAATTGAGCTTTTCTTAAAGGATAACGCCTCCTTAACTAACTGCCATGTTTACGCTCAACTTTCCCCATAATTCAACTGAATGTCCTACAATAAAAACTAGGTAAAGTTCTAGAAGCCCATTCTGCCTATCCTGTCTTTTTCACAGTTTATTTGAATATCTGTTAGTGTTTCCTCGTGAGCTAATTGTGTATTCCGTTGCCATCAGATATATCGGCGTAGCATTGAGCGGTTGTATTAGCATGGCCGACGGCTCTGCAGCCATGGTCGCCCCAGCTGCCACCATTGGTTCTTGGCTGGCATTGTTAATCGATACTTTCAGTCTCATTTTATAAAATTAGTTTTTTGTGAGCACCAAGTTTGATTGTAGGCCTACTGAGGAGAATTACCTTCTTTACAATACGTATACCCATCCTGATAAGCATAGTGTTATCCAGGGCATGGTCTCTGTAGAAACTTTTACCCAAATTCGGTGGGCCGTAAAGCGTTTTTGAGTGTCAAATTTTCTTTATAAACTTTGAATATATCGTACCTGACATAACGTAAAATGACTTCATGCTTGTTTTTCTCTTATGTTTAGACAGAGGTCACACCCACTTTAAGTCCCCCATCCCATGAAATAGGGGGCGATCGTATTGTCACTAACTGGACTGTAATCCCGAGTCCCAAACTGCTACTTAGAAATAATTACATATGGAAAACCCAATAGCAGTAATCCTAATGGGATTAAATTGATCCTAAAGACGTATTTTTCGGGGAAAATATTACCCAAAGCGGTGTCTTTTAAGTAGGTAGTTAATAAAAGACTACACTACATGCTTATGTTATATTATCAGCAGCCGATAAGCCCCACAACTCACACAAGTGACCGGTCGCGCACATAATTGCCATCGAAATCGATATGAACCTCGCTTTATTGGCATTTCACACTTTACTGCATGCGTCGCGTGTAGGTCCTACGAGAATGACTTTTTTCAATTCAATAGACAATCGCGTATGCTTAAAACACATGATTTAATTCGCCTGCACGTGTTTCAACTTCAACCTTATTTAGTAAGATCTTCTCAACTTAAATCTTATACCTATATGCTTAATTTCAGGCAGGTATAATACCCAGTTTCCGTGGAATTGGTAATATAAAATAGAACAATAAAAAATGTGAAGAGGTCGGGCCTGCTCGTAAGAAAAAACTGTACCTTTGACAGGCGGTCATAATAAAGGTACCTTTGTCGAGGTCAAGCTCAAGACAACCTTTCAAAAGCCACTTGTTGTTTTTACACTAGAACTCCCAACCAGGGTTCAATTAATTAACTTCAAACTAAAGGTACATGTAACTACCTCAAACATTACTAATTTGTTTTCATTTTCGTAGAACTCAATTAAATATTATCTTGAGTAAAATGTTGAATTTTGACTTCAGATTTGAACAACTTTCAGCTCTCACAATGTTTGTTACAAAATAAACTTTCAGGCTCGGAGATATGTTAAAGTAGGTACTTATAATAATATTATAACATTTTCAACATTCCCAAAGTCTGCGTGACGTGAGTCATCTGGCGTTAATTTATATATATAATTATAACGACCGTTGTAAAATTTAATTATACCAGAACTCGCGTAGGTACAGGAAGATTCCCTGATAGTGCTAAATTCAGCAATTTTCACTAATGCCATGGTTCAACTAGTGCAATTCCTTAAGATGTCTTGCTAAGCTTAAAACTATTAAAACAAAACTACCAAATAATTGTCATAGTAACAAACAACTACTAAATACCTCTGTAAAATGTCGAGTAATCTTCGACAATTGGCACCGTCAGTCGTCTCGGCGCAAAGGCTTTCATTTCATTCTAATTAGTATGCCGTTTCGCAGATTACTAGTCTTAATTGTACAAACTACAAACAGACACTCTAATAGCGCCGTGAGAAATAATTTTCGAATTCAATACCTAGCACATCAAATTTTCGGATGACCCAAAATCAACCTAGGTCGTTGACATGTCTGACAAATTGACATAAATGTGTGGGCATAAGGCTTTTGAATACTTAATATCAAAAGCATGGGACAAAAAATTAAGTAACAAAAGATAAATATGAGATAATTCTTCCTATTGTCCCTTACTGTTGATGATGTATCATTGAATGACTTTTTATTTCTATGGTCTTACAAGTTCTCCTTATTAATAACTAGTAAAAATTTAAACCTACAGAACCCAACCACTCTACAGTATCTTGAATTGCCTCAGCCGGGTTTTATGTTACACTTATTTGCATTTCATCTCTGCTATTAACAAAACGTTCGCTGTGAATAACTTTGGACGAAACGAAATTATTCTTTTGACGTCATTCATACAAAAGTTGCACTGAACACTGATTAAGAAGATAAATCTTCTTTGAAAATTAACCGAGTTTGACGTCGGTAGGTTGGCGTCGGCCCTGAATAAGAGATGTGTACCGTGTAGTTCAGATGCTAATACGGCACATAGTCATAAATCTCGAGACCCTTGTATTAGCAATTCTGCGGCTAAACGTACCGTTTTGTCGAGTGTTAGCATACATTGTTATGAGTTCTGTTCTAAAATAAATAAGAAGAACTGGTAGGTCCCTCCATTATTCATTGCAACTCCTATTGGAAACCCTAGGTAAAAATTAGGCATTCATATAATGAAATCATCAATCAATTCATATAGGACAAAAAAAAACGATTGTGTAATGAACTCTTTGAACCCAGACTTGTTTAAATTCAGTCATATCGTCTTATACTACAAGTACAGGGAAAGGTCTGAAAACTACACATTTGTAATTAAATCATAAAAATATGTACAACCAACTTTGTACGGAACCCTCGGTGGGCGAGACCGACTCGCACTTGTCCGGTTTTTTTTAATGATAGTCATAGTTGTCACATGACGACTTTTTCCCCAAATATCTCGTCAACGCGATACTTTAGTGCAACTTCGTACGGTGGTATTAGCACGGTGTATTAGTTATTACAGGTACTCTTTGAACATGGTGCACTAAAGTGTCGCTAAAATTTTTTGTATGTTTAAGTGTCTTCTACCAGGACTCTACGCTATATATCTACACTAGCTGACCCGCGCAACTTCATCTGCGTCACAATTTTCATTACTGCTCCGCTCCTATTGGTCTTAGCGTGATGATATATAGCCTATAGCCTTCCTCGATAAATGGACTATCTAACACTGAAAGAATTTTTCAAATCGGTCTAGTAGTTCCTGAGATTAGCGCGTTCAAGCAAACAAACAAACTCTTCAGCTTTATATATTAGTATAGATTAGATTAGCCGATGGATGCGAGACGCACAGGACCGGTCGTTGTGGCGACGCTTGGGGGAGGCCTATGTCCAGCAGTGGACGTCTTTCGGCTGATATGATGATGATGATGATAGATTAGTATAGATTAGTATAGATGTGCGCTGCGATTTTGCAAAAAAAAACAATGTGGCAGCTATGCCACAAAGTTTCTATACCCTTTCTAGTGTCGTAATTTCGCTACACATACCATTTAATAAAGCAGTTGTTTTTGTAACTTACAAAATTGTTGAACTGTCTCCTGTCATACGCCTGTACGTAAATTATCAAATAAGCCCCGTTACACACCAGGTACACCTTATACCTACCGGAGACGCATGAAAAACAAACAGATGAATCTTGAGCATCTGCCAGTAACAACAACATTCGTATATAATCCAGTTGTTTAATCTAACTTTACAAACAAGACTCGCAAATAAAAATAAAATACGTTACTAACAACGAGACAAAATGGTTTCTTTTTTTCTTCAACTTGTATTTCTAGGGCTATTCCTCACTTCAATACATTTGTTTTCTATAAGCGGCTTCGCTATTGCGAAAGTCGGAAATGATCACAAGGGAACGTAACTACCTACTCCCGGGATAAAAAGTATCCCTTGACATTCTCCAATCTATCTCGTAACGAAAATTCATTAAAATCTGTTCAAAGTTATCGGCATAAAAACGTAACAAACAAACGAACGACTGTCACTATCACATTATTAATTAGTATAAGTATGGAAGTGTCGGTATGTGTTTGTTTTAGTGTTCACGTGAAATGTTTTGTTTCCATCTGCTCCATTCTATATTAGCATGAATGATTTCAATCAGCAGTTTCATTGTTTTTAATCAATGAAGACATATTGACGCGCTATCGATTAAAATATAGTTCAATGGAAATGATGATGAGTGTCAATAGCTGAGTGCTGGAATGATGTCTACATTTATAAGTGTAAATCAGTCTTATAAATCACGAATCAATTATATTCTTATTACATTCCTTTGATAGATAGATATAACCAGTTATATTCTTTTGATGCCGGAATCTTCTTAAAAATATTCAAAACAAACCGTCAAAAAGTCTGTCACTATAACACTCAATTGAACATGATCACTCTAACAATATCTCTGCGAAACTTCCAAATCACAGTTGTTAGCAAGTTCTTACCTTACAACTTCTGAACCGACAACTTTTAAAGTCGGATACGGAGGTAGGTATCAACTTGTTTCAGGCGAAATTAAGTTTCAGTTCGACGTTCGACCTATTTATTATACAGCTCTCTCTCTAAGAACTCAATAGTTTTGTACAATATTTGACACCGAAAATTGCTCCCAAGGATTTTCGTTAAACCAAGGCTCTTGTAGGCTGGTTTTCCATCCCAATATGTTTAATAACACTTACACACAGTTACACAGTAAACGTTGGGAAACAATAAGCTCCATTTAAACCAGGATTAACAACATGGCGCCGACGGCACTCGTCTCTCACCACGCAGGTTAGGTCAGCAAAAAGCTATTCAAGCTCAAAGGCTGAAAGGATCTTATAGAAAATGATGTTGTCCTGAAATTCAATGGCAAGCGTCGACTGAAACGGCAGGAAGCAAACCTCTGTTCAGTAAATCTGTACCAAGAGTTGTAAAATTAAAGACGAAAAATCTTGTTACGAATGAAGCTTTACGAGTTCTTTTGACGTCTCATAAAAATCCATCTGGACCAGTGTTAATTTGAGTTTTTTATGGACACCCTCAATATTTTTCTTTTTAATTTTTCATGGTCTAATAAAACTTCATGGCAACTAATAATAACGATCCAATTTCCAAAAGTCAAGTATCCATTAGACACAATGTTTTAGGCTCTACACTTTGTGAGTCTACTCGCCACTTCGTTAATTGTTTTCGCCAGCCATTAATAATTTAGATATTTATTTTCCTCCTGACTAAAGCTATAACAACATTTTCTTTGCGTCTGTCTAGAATTTTTATAGGCCTAACTAAAACAAGCTAGTAGAATTAAATTACTTTTAAGTGTTAAAAATATAAAAGATACAGGATTCATTGGAAATGCCTACATAATGACAGTCTATAAAAACGTAGGCTCCCGTGGGAAAATGTCTGATATCTGCGGATGGCAGGATCTTATTGCCAATCAAATATTGTTGTGGATGAACATAGTTATCTAGGAATATTTACCGTACCTCACCATCAAACGCAGCGGAAGTCGGAACACCGCTATACAAATCGCCCGTAGGGGCTCTCTTTGACTTTGTCCAGCGTTTTCCTCGACTTTGCTTCCCTTTCCTCTGTCTAACGATAGGTACAACCCATTTTACTTGTATAAAGCATTAAAGCTACATTGAAAATTGTGAAATTATTTATTGTACGCGTCTTAGTCTGTATGATCTGTTCTTTATCAGTTTATATTTGTATCTCATGAATCTTTCAAATGCGGAATATATCTCCCATAGTTTACTGGCCAAAATAATGCATACAAACAGATTGGAAACAAAAACTTTTAATAGTTACTATCAGAAGAAATACATTAAACTTTTTTATCTACCCTTGTCTTATGTTACTTGGGGTCAGGGTGGGGACGGGGCACTCGGAGTTTCGCATATTTCCCTCTTCCATTTTCTCCCGTCACCTGCTATGTAATCAGTCATCTCCAATCACACATTGCATCCTTTTTTGACATTGCCACCATTGGCCACGTGCGTGTCAGTCTACGCACGCAGTAGGGTTCCATAGTTTTGTTCCAAAACCATGACAAATAAATCAACATTTACCTACCAGCTTAATAACTCTCTATCAAATGTGTAACCATCAACCATTTTATTTTCCAGATAGGGCCACTAACCGATTCAAGATGGCAACTGGGTGGGGCAAGAGTTCCAGGTGCGAGCAACATCGCTATACAAGTCACTCCACCCGATGGAGAAGAAGATGACGAGTTCGTGCCGGCGCTGCGCATGCGACGTAAGCTGAGCACGCCGCTCAGTGCCTTGCCAGGCGTTACTGATGGACTGATTAGCTTACCAAGTGAGACTTGATTTGTTGGTATAGTATAAGATGACTTTTACACATTGGCAAAAGTACTTTGGAGGTAAGCGGTACTGAGAGTAAAATCCCGCACAGCTCCATTGAAAAGGGAGGATCCTCCGCTCAGGCGGTTGTTTTACCTGGCGGGCTACTGCCCGGTAGTTGAAATTCGGGCTGATGTATATGTTCAAATTGCACGGTAAACTCTGCTTGGGCGATGCAGAATTTCGACGTAGTAGTTCGCTGCTAGTTAGATAGATGGTCGCGGTTCTGTTTGTTGCGATGTAGATTTGCTCCGTTAGTTTTTCTAGTGGCGGCATTGATGCCGCTACATCACTCCCCTCCCGAGGCCGGAGGTCGATAGTGGATGAGTCGTCCATACATCTTGAGATGCACGCCAGGCCAGTGGAAGGTTGGTTCCAGTGAGTGGGAACCGGAAGTCGCAGATTTCGCGGTGAGTTATAACTGTCTGCGGTGCCCTAGTGAGTCGGGGTGATGCGATCCCAGTGAGTCTGGATGATGCTGCAGGCTCCAGTGAGTCGGAGTGATGCTGCTGCTGGCTCCAGTGAGTCGGAGCGGTTCGACGTAGTAGTTGGCTGTGGATAGATGGCTTCGCGGTTCTTTTTGTTGCGATGTAGATTTGCTCCGTTGGTTTTTCTTGTGGCGACATTGATGCCGCTACAGTACATTTAAATATGAACAACTTTTGGGACCTACACTTAAATTGCGAAATCAATTGGCTGTTATGTTCTTTATGTTTTGGCAAGTAATAAGTACTTTAACTTTTAATGTTGTCAGTGTTTTTAACGAGTATGTTACTCATAGAAATAACATATTTGGTAATTAAAATAATCAAACTTCTTGCAATGCAAGACGCTTGAATGATTTGTAAATGCTTTATGTCAATGAATGCTTTTCCGACACATTTTCACATGATTATCACAGCTGCCAGACAGTAGAAGCCAACGTTCGTAATCTCGTTTTCCCAATGAAGAGCTCCAAAAGGTAAGTCGCTAATTACGCCATTTAGATTCCTTAATTTCACAACAGATTCTCATTAGATAGGTAGCAACAGAGACGCTCTAGCGGCAGATACCTACACTATGGCGTTCTATTCACACTTCACGCCCTTCCCAATTAGGCTAGCATTTGCCTGATTGATTTCTGTATGAATAGAATATAGGAGAATATTGGTTTCGAAACTTTATGAAAGCTTCTATGAAATAAGTTTTCCAATATACCTATTGCGACTTTAAAAGTTAAAGTTTCAAACAAGCGGTCAAAAACTAATCGTTTTGAAACTAATCCTCAATTTATTTAAGTGTGTATAAACTCTCAGATGTACCTACTTTACTATAATCGGAATTTCATTATTTCATTCACCGAAAGGTAACTTCAACTTTCAGTGTGTTTAATCTCTTCACTTTGAAATTATTTCAAAGAGATTTAACACATGATTTTTTAATGAGAATCTTACAGCTTGAGTTATTATAAGTTGAGGCTAGCAAACTTGGTAGTTTCAACACTTTCAACTAGTAGGCCAATCCTAAGATTCTTAGGAATAATTTTCTTTCGGAGTAATGTAGATGCCTAACTCGTCCTTCTGTGTTTAATTAAACCTGTGGTAAACCGAAGCAGGTCAGAGCACGTGACGCACAAAGGATACGGCTAAATAATAGGGCTATACCCTGCTACACCAGTTTCTAACCTAAAACTGTCTCAGCATTTCGCAAGTGTTCTTGACTTTAACGAAGGAACAACGTTATCTGGCGGCAGTAACCACTTAACGTTAAGCCGGCTGATTTATCACACAGGATGATAAAAAACTCTTTTAAAATTGCTGCAGATCTACGCGCTTCACCAACGCGGTCACTGTCGACGTTGGACCGCACGAAGCGACGCTTCAGCACCATGGTTTCGAGCGCAGCCGCCGCAGCAGTGTCCCGGCGACTCTCGGCGACTATCGGCTGGTGCCTGGCCAGCCCCACACAAGTCAAGCCACAAATAGTGCGACAAGGCCGCGCCCTATGCCTACAATACATTAAGACTCAGATTAGGAGATCCACCTTATGCGCGAAAAAGGTATCTACTTAAATCATACTGAAATCTAACAAAATAGAGGTAATTGGTTGTTAATTTTCATACTCAGCTCTTAACAGTTTTGTTTCCTTTTTGCAGCAAATAGTAATGAAACGCTTACAACGAATGGTGGAGACTGAATGTGGAGAGGAGGCTATGAGTAACTCGGAGTCAGGAGTGCTGGCGGGGCTGCGTGCGCTGTGCGCGGCGCTGGAGAGGAAGCGGCCCGACGCCTTCCGGCAGGTAGCGCGGCAGGCGACGCGTGCGCCATCCGCCATGCTGCGCTCAGACACAGCACTAGCGGAACTGGCACTCGCGCTAGCAAGGCGCATCACTAGAGAAAATATTACGTGGTCCAAGGTAACCTTATCTATAACTCTCGGTCATTAACTTTAAAAGTAATTAACGATAACGCCTCTGTAGAACCACAACGTCAATAGGCCCTGCGTAGTTTCCCTTGTTGGTACTTGTTATAGATGCCCGGCTATTATACGATATTAATACAAGTAAAGTTTTAGGAGACCTAACAATTGAAACCTAACCCGATTCATAACTTCACTTCAAGTCGGAACTTTCAACAGTTTAACGTAGGTACAGAATCATCACGAATTAGTTTAGTTTAATCAAATTAATGTTGAAACAGTATCTAAAAGCTTTGCTTAACCTTCAAATAATTCTGTAGGACTATTCTCTAGATATCTTAGTTCTGAAGTGAACCAATATGATCCAACTTTCAGCCAAAATTGAACGTTGGTTTCTTAACTACCTAGGTATCTATAGTTTTGAAGGGTTAAAGATAATACTCGTGGCTCGTGGCTGACAGCTGACGTGGGAAGTCTTTCCACGCGGTTGTCAGCTGTCTTCTGTCGGCTGCCTTCATTCTTTCGAAAAAGACGTGCCCTGACTACAAAATATCTATCAACATTTCAGCACGGCCGAGACGCCGACATAACATTCGATTTCGGTGTAATAACACCTATAAACTTAATACTCATAAACTTTATATCTATGACGTAAACAGGTGTTCTTATAGGTTATAGTGCCTAGGCAGTAGCGTAGCTAGCATGGGTGACACACGGGCGGATAATGTGGTGTCACCTCACAAATGAACTTAAATAATTAAGAGGGTCGCTTTTCGTTTTGGGTACGGCAGTCACAAGCCATTTTTCGAAAGTGACGTATTCCATTTGTGCTACAGGTTTTTATTTTCAGGAATGTTCTTACATCACACTTACAAACAAAATCTCGAAAATTTGTGCATAACGATTCGGTTTATTTGAATTTCTTTTCTTTAATATCTAGACTCAAATTTGTTGACCAACGCAAGCAAGCGTCAGTCAAATTTGAGTCTGGCTCAAGAAATTAGTGAGGGTAAAACGCATGAGTGAGTGAAGCGAGTTCGAAAATTTTTGCATCCCAACTCAGATAGTAACTTTATGAACTGATGGAAGAAAGCTCATATATTGAGAGAGGGCAGAACAGAAGAGCGAGCTCGAAAATGTTTGCATCCCATCTCGGATCGGCTTTATTTTCTTTGGATCATTCATACTTAAATAGATTATGGACTGATGCAAGAAAGCTCATTAATTGAGAGAGGGCAGAACCGAAAAGTTTTACATCCCACCATGAATAGGTTTTATTTTCTTTTGATCATTCATACTTAAATAGAAGTAAGTTTAAACTGACGTAAGAAATCTCATTAACTGAGGGAGAGTAAAACACAAGAGCGAGCGAAGCGACCTCGAAAATTCATGCACCCCGAAAGGGTTTTTTTTTCTTATATAAATAAGTAATTTTGTTGAGTTGTACAAAAAAGCTCTATAACAAAAAAAGTAATGTAAGAGCGAGCGAAGCGTGTCCGAAATTTCTTACACCCCACCTCGGACGGGTTTCAATAAGTCACCCGTTAAGGGGTGACACCCGACCGTAACAAAAAGTCAACGAACAGTCGAGTGTCACCCCTAAATGCGAAAACCTCAGTAACTAAAATAATTATTGCACCTCATCTCGGAAGTTTTTACTGTCTTTTGATCATTCATACTTTAATAGAAGTCTTTTGTTGATTTAGTTAGAGAGTGCAGCTTGCAAGAGCGAGGGAAGTGAGCTCAAATATTTTTTCACCACACTCCCGACTGGTGTCGTTGCGTCAAACGTCTAGGGGTGACACCCGACTGTGACAAAAACCAGTCAATGAACGGTCGGGTGTCACCCGGTGCGAGCCGCCCCCCCCCCCTCCTCTCGCTACGCTACTGTGCCTAGGCACATAATTTTGTATTTCGCTCTAATTTTGTCGCCATGAAGGCAAACTTTATATATTTAGCCACAAATTTATTATTCGCCTAAGGCCTGACATAGGTACCGGCGTCACTTTCATGATTAATTGCTTAGTAGTTCTACAAAGTGCCCTTCACACAACTTAAAGTTAGATATTAAAATAAAAGTTTATAAGTATAATAAAATCGTGTTAAAAAGTACTCTAAATAAAAACGGAAACAGATTATCGTTACAAGCTTAGGTACCTATTGAACGCGCACAAAAAACTAAGAAAATGTAATTATGCAATAGCTACAAAGTTTAATACTAGCATTTACTTTAGTTTAACTGTTTTGAATCCGTTGAATTCTGAGACCCAAAATAGAGCGAAGCATTCCAGTCAAGTAATAATTACCCCAAGCGTTCGCTATTTTTGAAATTTTACTAAATAAACAAAAGTAGAAATAAAATTAGATGGATTCCAGATTACCTTGATCGCCTCGCCTAGAAATAGACGCCATTTCTTCCTCCATTTCTACTACTACTCTATGACTAATGCCAGGGTTATTTGGTCCAAGCAGAGTCAGTGACTGGCAAACATGCGTGGATCCCTTACGTGGATATTGATACATTTTTCCCCGACAAAATAACTAGCACTGCAATTCGCGCCAATCCGTTGGATGCGAAAAGCACTGAACCGGTCAATTTGGGGACGCTTGGGAGAGGCCCATTTTCAATTAATATACTTAATGACTTTTCTTTCCTTCTTTAAATTCAGTAGGTATGTAAGGGAAGAAAAATAATTAAACGTCATCGTGATTTAAGGCCCATCTGCTTTCTTTACATTTTTATTTTCATTTGGACTTCACTTTTCTCGTAGTCATACAAAGGCTTTTGTTTAAGTTTGAAAAAATTAAATGTTTAAATATTTTCAGATTGCAGCTGTTTATTGTGTGTGTGGAGCCCTCGCAAGAGAAGCAGCTGAGGCAGCGGATGGCGAACCAGCACTCGAGCTGGTGTCGGCGCCCGCCGCCGCCATTGCCGACCTGCTACACGAGGACCCTGGTTCCTGGATAGCATCTCACGGCGGCTGGGTACGCCTCATCTTTACTTTTTGTTAATTTCCCTAAAGACTTTCCTTTGTTCCCAAAAAATGGCTGATCGATAATTTGGAAGCGTTCTACTTAGATAATTGGAATTTAAGTGCCGTCGCAGATAAAGCCACCATTGGTCGCAAAGAAACTCGAATACTGCCTCAGATAATGATCTGTCTAGAGTAGTCTAGTGGTTGTTTAGTGGTTGTTTTATAATTACATGTAGTCAACTTAATTTGAGGAAACTGTAGCCATATGTTGTAATTTGTTGCAGCATCTGTTTGCTGCCTAAATAAAATAAAACATATTTTTTCAAAAATAACTATATATGTACTATGTAGGTAAGCTTCAAAAACGCAAAATGGCACCACTTTTCGCTCTATTACTCCAGTCTTTGGCGATCACAAATGGCTGAACTGTGGGTAACACCAGTCGCTGGCTGTGAAGCGGTACTAACCTTAGACCGCATTGCCAATTTGGCACCTTTCTCGAACACCTTGGTATTCTACAGGAAATTATACTGATTACTTTTTAGTACTTTGTGTTGCCTCCGCGAGCTCGCAATACTGCTGTTATGCGATTTGGCATTCTTTATACTAGGTTTTTGAGGCGATGTTGCGGAAAATTCTGCCAGTCCTCTATTATTATTTCCTTCATTTCACGTAGCGTGATTGGCAGCGGATTCCGCTGACGCACACGTCGTCGCAGTTCGTCTCGTGCATGCTCAATGGGGTTTAAGTCGGGGCCAGTCGGGGCTGCGTGCTGGCCACTCCATGTGTGTGATACCGACTTCTTGAAAATAGGCAAACACTATCTGAGCTGTATGCGGGCGGACATTTGATTGTCTCCCATGTCCACTAAAAATGGACCAACGTAGTCAGGATCAAAATTTCAGTGACATATCTTTCTGCAGTTGAAGTTCCATTTTCTATCACCACTAGCTCAGTGGCTTTCGGAAGAAATCCCAGCCCACACGTGAGCAGAGCCTCCGCCGTATGGTTTTTTTTCTTCTAAACAGGCTTGGTTATAGCGCTCTCCCGGTCTTCTGTACACTCTTTTCCTCCCGTCGTGCTTGTATAGGTAAACAGAATCTAGACTCATCTAAAAACATAACTCTTCTTCTTCTTCTTTCTTTCTTCTTCTTCTTCTTCTTAGTCATTCAGAGTCTAATTCTCGTGTTCTCTACCATTTTTTTTTTTTTTTTTTTAACGGGGGAAATCCTCATGGATGTCCTCCACCCTGGGGCGGGCGGGGGAGGGGGGGGGACCTTGAGTTTCTGTGGTGTCTTTCTAGTTTTGAGCCATTTACAGGACTTAATGGCTTTCAATTTGCTTCAGCCAGACGCCGCCTTACTGTATCCGTACTCAGATTGTTTCCTCTAGCTCGTAAATGATGTTTCTTTACTTCAACAGCCGTAAGAAAGCGATTTCTCTAAATTGTTGATACCATATAGCGATACTCCCGCGCCGTCGTGCACCTTGTTCGGCCTGTTCCTGGTCTTCGAAGATTGGATCCAGTTTCAGGGAATTGCTGGAGTACTCGCTTAACCGTAGAAAGAGTCACACCAAAACTTCTCGCTGTATTTCGCTGACTGTCCGATCTTCAACAAACGCGAAACAATTGATTTGAATTTTTGGTACTAAATTCAAAAACGACCATTATTTTATTTTACATTTCCAGGTTTTTATACAATTATCAAAAATAAATAAAAAAGTATATAATATATTATTTTGTGTGGCGTTAAATATTCTTTAATTTTGTCATTTCAGTACTTTTTTAGTAGGTACTTTTGAAGATATTGAAGATTTTCTAAGCGACCCTTTTTCTTTGCGGTCCAGTGATTGAAATAAAATTGCTTTTCGGATTATTTGGTGTATCGAGGGACCTATCACATTATAGTGGATACTGATTTTATCTGTTTCACAGCCCATTTTCGACGATAATAAGCTTAAATTGTAAGCGCATTGTGATGTCATAAACTTGTAAACAAACTAGATAGGTTAAGATAGATCAAGATATATTAACTAGTAGGACATACATTACAGGTATTGGGCAACTAAGTAGGTATCTTTGGGTGAGCATGAATACCATATCCAGTTGTGGTGGACGTCTTTCGGCTGAAAAGATGATAATGAATTAAATTTCAATCATGAACTGCATCTTGTTAAAAGTTTTATTGAATTTGTAACAACGACTAAAAGCTCTAAATAACGTGTGTACGAAAAGAAGCTATCGACATGTCAGTTTCCCAAACTTCCTAATATTGCCGAAGGGTCAGGTCAAGCTTTAGTTCGATTCTGATCATTTGTGCTTATAGTTATAATTATCTATCTGCCTATATTTTTTTAAAGATAACGTTGCCCCACACTAGGAATTTCTCCTGTATCGTGGGTGCGTTCACAAACATACAAAGTCACATACGCAAACAGCCAGACCCGGAACAACTATCTGTAGGCCATACAAATATTTGTTCCGCACGGGAATCGAACCCGCGACACGCAGTGCAGCAGCCAATCGCTCAACCACTGTATCGTTGATTTTTAGTTTAGGCACCTCTACAGGATGGCTCACAACACAAATGTACTTTCCAACACAGCAAAATCCATAAAGCCGTTAAGGCTACAGAGCGTACCAAAGAAATATACATATACACTCGAAAAACATAACCCTCCTCCTGGCGCAGTTGGGTAATTAGAACTACATCTATCGTTTCATTTTTTTCTTTAGTTTAGTTAAACGTATTAAGCAAAAGCTCTTCCGTCTGCCTCTGCGTGAAACTCCTTAGTAGAACTGTTGTTAACTGTTTATGGTAATTAAAAAAACCTTAAAGGATACGCACGGCGCTTTACAACGGAGCGTGTGGTAAAATAGGTAAGTACTTAGGTGAGAGTACTTATTTTACCGCACGTTCCATTGTATAGTGAATTTTTTCTTTAACTTTCGAACAATGTATAGGACAGGCTTCGTAAATGCATTTTACAACACACTTGCTCAAAAAATGCTTCTACGAAGCCTGTATACATTGTTCGAAATAAAGCGCACTATACTTTCCAATGCTTCCTTATATTTTTTCAACAATACTCAATTAATTATTAACATAATTATATTCAACTTTCCATGGCGGGAGAATAACGAATACCACAGATTAAAAATGACCGCCACATGAAACTAAAGCTCATTCATTTTAAGTAGGTACTTTAAATTCAACTAAATTAAAATTGGAACATCAGAAAAATAATGCTTATTATTTCAAGTATTTGGAGTTCAGTTTTAATAATATAATATCATCAAAATAATAAAAGATAGCAGTTAATAAGCTGAATGATCGAACCTCCTTGGAAGCGCTCTTGCTCAATAGGTTTGTCTCAATTTAATACTAAAGAGCAAATGAGACAACGATGAGACGACGATGTAGTTCTTATTTTAAATTTGCATTGCCATTTTTATACTGCAAAGCTTGTTGCGACTTTCCGACGGATATCTAAAAAAAATTTTTGTCTCATTACCTATTGTACTGTTTTCTCGCAAATGTGTTGTAAAACGTTGTATGATACACGGTATTTACAAAATCGTGACTATGGTAAACCCTCGACTTCCTCTCGGGCTTACATTCGTCTACACGTTACCGCACTAATATCATATATAACTATTTTGAGCAAATGTGTTGAAAATAACTCCACCCGATCTAACATCTCTCATTTCTTTTTTTTTTCAGAACGGTTTAGTGGAGCGTCTACGAGCTAGCGAAAGGGATCATAGATCAGAAAAGAACCTCCGAGTGATGGTGTCCTTCTTTGTACTAGCATGTTTTACTCTGTTGCTGTTCCGATGGGTCCTCCACGCGCACCCTGCGTACAACGAGTAAAGCTCCTATTAGACTATACCAATAGTTTTAGAATTTTAGAAGCAAGTTGTGACGTAACGCTGATAGGTCATTTATTTTAGGTGAAATGTTACTACTTTTAGATAGCGGCTAGAGGTGCAAAAAATGTAACAACGGCCAGTAATAGGTGTTCAAAGTTTATGCTTGCTTTTCATTTGGAATTGTAAAATAGATAAGCGTCCCTGAACGCAGCTTTAAATTATGCTATTTGCGCCCAGCCTAGTAGATGCATATTGTACAATATTATAATAATTAAACAAAAAACGATATTTTAAGAAGTGTCTACAATAAAATTTGAAGTTTTGTAAGTAGGGATTATGGTGGTGTGGTACCTTTCATTGAGTACCTTCGATCAAAGAATTCACTTATTCATACTTTAACTTCAAGTTTTCGTTACCTAGCTGTTAGTGTTGTAGATAACATTTTGTTATTTTCACTAACCTACCTGAAGTTGTTAGTGCATAGGTAAGTACCTACCCACCTGTGCACTACCATCTGCTAGTGAAGACTTCTGAAAGTCCGTTAATATTGTTACTGGTTCATCGTTTAGCGAATATTCACTTAACGGTTAAAATGAATTACGTTGTATCAATCAACCACAACATGTTGTGTTGGGACTTAGTGTCATAATACTAATAAATGTAAGATTAAATTATAACAGCCCAAAGATATAAACACTAAAATTACCAAACATGTTATGGCCATATTGTCTAAATTAGGTATTTATTGCCTAACTTTTACCACAGCAAATTAATATATTTATTATATTTAGTGTTAGTAGGATGGAAAATAATATAAACGATTATTTTGAAGTTTTAAGTGTGTTTTATTATCCTGAATGTCGTGTGTTCGAGACACAAGTCTGGGTTCGATTCCCAGGTCGCTAAAGTGTTATTTGGTTTTTCATCAGAAATATCGCAGTAGTGAGAGAGCTATGCCCGGTAAATAACAATAAGTTTTCCCATAATAACTACTCGTAACTATTTAAATGAGACTTCAACCAATGTAACTAAAAGTGGTTGTCTTAACCAACTGTTGCCAGTGCCCTAGGCTACTAACTGGTGGTCACAAGCAGTCGCGGATCCAGAATCTCAAGGGGGGGGGGGGTTGTCCGTGTCGACAGGGGGGGGGGGAGTTATTGAAAAAAATGCGTGTTAATAATATTTATACGTAAAAAAATTACAGCGAGCAAGCGAGCACGTTTGTAGGATCTCGTAGATATAGCTTAGGTTTTGAGAACATTCGCACACAAACAGGATTGGTTTCTGTACTTCTTCGTAAAGTTTACAAAATCCTGGAAAAATCCAGATGCGACGGCGAAAGAAGCGAGCTCGAAAATTTTAGCACCCCGCCTCGAATCAGATTAGATTTTCTCTTAATCATTCATACTTTCATAGTAAGTAGTTTCTATGTCAACCTATGCCTAGAAACCTGAGTAACAATTATGAAAAAGCAAGAGAAGCGGGCTTGAAAAACCCAGCCTTGGGAAGATTGGATTTTTTGGGCCAATTGTTACTAGAAGTTTAATAGAATATCAGCCAAACTCCACCAATATTCAAACTCCAGGCTGCTACGGAAAAACCCGGGAATCGAATCCAGCACCCCACGCTCAGCAGACATACCTATAGCATAGCAAGAGAGGGCCTATTGTGAATGCCATAAACAGTTGGCAGACGATTGTTTTTTGGGATCGGACCAAATAGGAAAAATCTGGTAGTAAAAGGGGCGTACTTCGGAAGCTCTATTAAAAGTATGTTTTATTTTTATGGAGATAAGAAGATACTATTTTCTTTTCGTTTCAAAATTCGTACGCCCCGTTTTAATCTGACGCCCCTGGGCCATGCCTAGTTTGCCTTAAGGAGAATCCGCCAGATCCGCCTCTGGGTTAGTCGAAGACTTATGAACTTCTCAAGTGCTATCTAATAAATAATTTAGACTTTAGACTAACCATTAGGTACATCCAAATGCAAATCGTAAAGCCAGCAGTATGCAGGTCAGCTAAGCTTGATTGTGTCAGCGCAAGCATTCACCGTCAGCAAGACGACGACAACCGGAAATAATGTGCCTAAGGGACTTACGTAAATACGTATACCTACGTAGACGGAACTCTACGAAGGGCCATCCCGTACGTTAACCTATGTATCTAGATCGTTTCTTATAAAATTTGTTGTTTCACATAATTATTGGGATACGTATTGTATCATCTAAAGTTATTGTTACTTCTTTCGATATAACCACTGTTGATTCACATACGTTCATAACACATATTGGTCAACTGAACTAGTTTGACTTATTTAATTTTGATTAATCTAAAATTAATTGCACTAACGAACGATTTAATCTAATGATTGTTTAAGATATTGGATATATCAAGTATGTATGAAACACCTAATCAATGACTCGGCTGCGCGGGGCTCCTATTTCTGCCTGCAGAGTTTATAGGAACCTAACCAGTGTCGAATTAGGCCAGCAAGGGCCTCTCCTAAACTTAAAATCTTCGGATCATAAAAACGAAAATACCAAATTAAAATATATAATAATAATATACGTATATACTTTTTTTATGTGTGTTCGCGGATAACTTCGTCGTTTATGAAACGATTTCGATGAATCTTTTTTACATGAGGGTATGCTGCCGAGGTAGGGTTCTTGATTCCTCGGGAAACCCTGAGAAATCGAGGGCAACTCTCGAAAATTGTAGGCACGCATCTGGTAAAAACTTGATATTCGTGTGTATATCGGGTGTTACTACAAAACAAAGGTTTGGATCAGACCTGATGATGGCGATAGAAAATGCCACGACATCCTGAACATTCACCAATTGATGACATTGCAGTATGGTTGTTTAAACATAATGTTCAAAAAAATTTAAATAAAAAATGAGAATCCAAAAAGTAAACGTGGGTTCCAAAAATCCAAAAAGTGGAATTCGACGAACTCGAGCCTCGTCGTGCAGTGCTTATTAACCCAGTTACTACAAAACGCATGTCTTTTGTGGGATTCGAACTTGAACCACGCAGCGTAGCGCCCATCCACTCAGCCGCTTATACAAATAGGCTCTTCGTACGTTAACGTAAGCGGGCGAAATATAGTTCTAGTAGTGGCAAAAATATAGAAGCAAGATGATGTGAAGGTGGGTAGATTCAACAATTATATTATTTTGCACTATCACTTTGAGTCACTTGAAGCTGGGCTCAGATACAATGTAAAGAAAAGTGGGGTACTAGTCTTTAAGGCAGGCACTAAAACCTATCCGATAGTACCACATTTGAAACTTTGCGGAAGTCCCTTAAGGCAAGTCATAACCTTCAAGTATCTGGGCCACTGGGTTTCCGAAGACCTTAAAGACAACCTGGACATTGAGCATGAGGCTGTCCGCTGCAATATCTTCGCTCGCAGATTTGCGAAATGCTCGACTGACGTAAAGGCTACGCTGTTTAAATCGTATTGTCAGTCGTTTTATATATGCAGTCTGTGGGTCAACTATACGCGAACGGCATACAGCGCTCTGGAGTCCAATATAATAAATAATGCGTTTAGGGTGTTGATGGTTTTCACGCAATCATGCGCAAGCGATGCGCTGCCACCATGCGCCGGGAATGTTGGCGATGCGCTACCACCATGCACCATGCGAATGAGTTTAAGAATATTTATGATAAAATAGATGGTTTTAGATTTGCTTTAGAATTTATAAATACTAAGTTTGAAGAGAATAAATCTAAATTTGAAAGTGAAACTGCGATTATCACCGAGCTTAAATGTGATAATGAAAATCTTAAAACCACCGTTAGAGACCTCACTGAGAACGCTGAACGTAGTTGAACAACATATGCGCGAGTCAAATATAGAAATAAATGGTATCCCGGAAAGTCGATCTGAGAATTTGGTCGCCACTGTCATTCAACTATCTAAAATCGTTGAAAATCCGCTAACTAGTGAAGATATCCAACATGCTGTCAGAGTAGCAAAAATTAGCAACGACAACCCACGACCTCGGCAGGTGATTGTTAAACTGCGTAATCCTCGTTTCCGTGATAACATCCTGACCGCGGTCACCAAATTTAATCGCAAGGATCCCGAGATGAAGCTCTGCACACAACATCTTGGAATAGGAGGACCTGTAAACCCTGTCTTTGTTTCGAAGCATTTGACTCCAACGCCGCAACTCGCATAAAAGCTCGGGAAATGTCTTACAGATTCGTCTGTATTCGCAATGGGCGAATTTTTGTTAGAAAAACAGGGGATGTTCAGTTTTTCTCAAGCTATAGTAATCAAAAAAATCGATAGTCTTAAGCTTCTAGTGTAAGTCTGTTAGTGTACTTTGGTAGTGATTTGGTGTTTTTGATAATCACAATGCTTGACATATACTATCAGAATGTGCAAGGGCTTAAAACCAAAACAAATGAGCTTTTAAAGAATATACTGACTTCGAATTATAAGGTTATCGCTTTCACCGAAACCTGGCTTAGATCTAATATTTGTAACCACGAATTGTTCGATGAAAAATACGTAGTTTATCGCAGGTACCGAGATAGTAGTAGTAATTCTAAACGGAACGGTGGTGGGGTGCTTTTGGCCGTTTCTAAGGACACACCGTCTGTTCGTGTCAAGGGTTGGGAAACAAATGTGGAAGATCTGTGGGTCACTTAGCAGATTGACACTGGCTCAGGTACTAGGAAGCTTGCTAAATGTGTTGTATATCTACCTCCACAAAACTCAAACTCTTAAATCTTTCTTAGATAGCACTGATGATATTCAGTCGGGCCGATGATCTCGTTATTCTGGGCGATTTGAACTTGAGTTTTATTGATTGGAACCCTAAGAAAGATTGCAATTATATGGTCAAATCACAATTCTCCATTGGGACATTCTCTTGCTGATTTTATTTCTATTAATAATCTCTGCCAAGTCAATGGAATTGCAAACAGCGACAATAGGTATTTGGACTTAGTTATTACCAGCTGCCACGATGCACACATTATAAGACCCACGAGCGCGCTAAGCAAATGCTACAAGCAGCATCCTAATCTACTCTTGAATTTGCCTTACAACAAAGTTATTTATCTTAGGCCAAAATGTAAGCCTAGATATAATTTCTATAGAGCCGATGATCCGTCCATTGTTAAGAATCTTAAAGGTGTTGATTGGCAAGTTCAGTTATCAGGTTGTGAAAATGTAGACTCAATGCTGCTAAAATTTTACAAAATACTTTTTGACCTCATAGAAGAATTTGTGCCGAAACAAACTCTCAACAAATCAAAGTTTCCTTCATGGTTCAGTAGTTCATTCATCAAATGATTGCATTAAAAGGAAAACAATCCGAAAAAAAATCAAGAAATATGAAAACCCAGAGACGACATTGAATACCACTTGCTCCGCTCAAGATGTCACGCAATGTACGATAAATGTTTCTCTGAATATATAAATAAAATAGAAGCCAATATCCCAAAAAACCCTAAAGTTTTCTGGAACTTTATAAAACATAAAAGAGGTGGAGACTTGTCGATACCGGCAAGTATGAATTTAAAAGACCAGTCGTAAACACAGGCTCTGAAATAGTTAATCTTTTTGCGGAACATTTTGCCTCAGTCTATTTGCCTAACACACCACCTCCGGAAACCTCTACGCTTAATACTCAGTTTCAGGTGTCCCCACCAGAAATATTGTGCACATTAAAAATCGAAGAGTTTGAAGTGCTTAAAGCAATTAAAAAAATCGACTCAGCGAAGGGTGCCGGTCCAGATACAGTACCACCAGTATTTGTAAAAAGATGTGGATTTGCGATAGTTCTGCCTCTGGTGTTAGTATTCAACCGATCATTAGCGGATGGAACTTTTTCGTCGGAGTGGAAAAAAGCACGCCCGTAATTACGCCGTAATTATCGCCCTATTTCTATTCTGTCTTGCTTCTCCAAACTGTTTGAATCGATTGTTTATCCTGCAATTTCCCGGCTTGTAAACAGTAACATCTCCGATTTACAACACGGTTTTAGACGCGGTCGCTCAATCCTCACTAACTTGGTTCCTTACATTTCCAAAATTTCTTTTGAATTTGACTCGGGCAAGCAAATAGACGCCATCTATACCAACTTTAGCAGTGCACGCTTTTGAAATGGTTTGAGTCTTATTTAAAACAAAGGCCCCAGTCAGTGACAGTCAACGGATTTAACTCAATCACCTATTTAGCAAATACCGGTGTTCCTCAGGGATCGCATTTAGGACCCTTCTTTTCCTTATCTTTATTAACGACATAGTGGACCAAATAAGACACTGTAGGGTATCTCTATTTGCTGATGACCTGAAGATATACAAAACTATAAATTCCGTTGTTAACTCTTTAATTAACTCTCGCCAATTGCAAAGTGACCGTGACGCAATTATACATTGGTGTCGCTGCAACAGTATGACTCTCAACGCAAGTAAATGCTTTCATATTAAATTCACACGGAAAAAGAAGCCACTTGCTACGGAGTACAAGCTCGATAATACACCACTGGCAGAAGTCAACGAAATCTGGGACCATGGCGTGATAGTTGACAGTAAACTAAAATTTGCCTCGCATATCAACAAGTATGTCACAAAAGCAGCTCAAATACTCGGGTTTTCGAAACGGAACGCAAGCGGATTTAAACATCAGCGCACCAAAATCTTACTTTACCAAACCTTGGTGCGCAGTCATCTTGAATTCGCCAGCGTGGTATGGAATCCGTTTTATGCAGTACATTCGAAGCGCGTTGAGAGCATACAAAGAGCGTTCACCAGGCATCTGGCCTATAACACTAGCGGTTTTTCACATAGGAATCCCTACAAAGAGCGCTTAAAAAAATTTAAAATGTGTTCTCTTCGTGAACGGAGACGGTTGTTAGACATGTGCTTTTTCCACAAAATCGTGAGCGGTCGGTATCAGTCTTGCTATTTCCTTGAGAATATGCCTTTGAAGGTTCAACGCACTTATCCTCGAGGAAAACTTAAATACATTTTTCAAACTCCACCTGTAAAGACTAATTTGGGACGACAAGCACCCCTCCATAGAATCGTTGATGAGTACCACTCCCTTATACCCAATCTTGACGTGTTCCACGATAAGCTGCGTATATTTAAAAACCAAATTACAAGCGATGATATTAAAAAACTATAGATACGTTGTCCGCACTCTAAAATGACAACATGAAATGAAGCCAATTGGCCACATCGCGCTTAGTTACGCACCAACCTGTCGCGCGACACTACGTTTGTTTTTAATTAAATGAGCATGTAAGTTGACTAGTATTTATCCTGTGACGTAACTGAAGATGTATATTTATCTCCCTCTAGCAACAGGCATCCCGCCGTACGGTGTCATATTTTCTTTCCCTTTCTTCACGCGTATAAGTAGCTATCTAGTATTTTCGCCGTTTTTAAGCGCCGCGATGTTGGTTCATGACGTGTCTATATATAATACGTCATTGATTACAAGTGTAAAAACTGTAATTTAAAATGTAAATCATTGTTTAATCGTTTAATTGCTTGTAAATGTTTTATTGTTATTTTATTTTGTTCTATTGATATTTAATAATTGGACATTTGTATCATAATCATATTTGACATTTCTATTAAATTTTATTTGACATTTCTGTATTGACATTTCTGTTATAATCATATTTGACATTTCTATTATAATCATATTTGACATTTCTTTTAAATTATATTAGACATTTCCATGATATTATATTGGCCATTTATATTGTATTCGTCGTAGAACTTTAAATCAATTTTCATAGTACTATATATATTTTTATAAATAATTGTGTTTTAACACCGAGCCGAAAATTTTACAATATTATGTACGCCGTTATTGTCACGTGCATCAGACCACTTACATAATAAATTTATAATATTTTTAATGTTATATGTATGTGATGTGGCAGTACTCTTAACAAATAAATAAAGCCCGTGGGTCTCCGCATACCTCTCACATATCTCGAGGAGACTCATCATTGCGTTAATCGGTGGGCTCAGCAACACCATGTCATCCGCGTAACTGATATTGTTAACGCATGTTCCGTCAACCAACATAACAACCCTGATAAGTGTTGCTGAGCTCGACGATCAACCGGTTTATGTACAGGCTGAAGAGGCGGGGGTGGTCAGGCCGCCCTGCCTCACCTCGCACTCCAGCCTATACTCATGCGATAGTGAGCCTGCCCACCAAACACAATTAATCTGATTGTTATACCAATACCGTAGCATTGATATAACTTCCCTATCCACTGACGTATCTTTTAATAATTTTTGCCACAGTAAGTCGTACGACACCAGGTCAAACGCTTTGGATAGGTCCAGAAAACAAGCATTAACAGGCGTCTTCCTGTTCGTATAGTACTGGACAGTGTGCTTGAGAGACAGTATGGCACTTTCCGTGGAGAGACCAGGTCTGAACCCAAACTGTGCATCATGCAGATCGATGCGCTTTGCCATATGCCTATCCAGCAGATTGTCCAGCACCTTGGCAATGACAGTAGTAAGTGATTTAGGCCTGTAGTTTACGAGATCTGATGTGTCCCCAGTCTTATCTTTCACAATAGGCACGACCACAGTTTTCATAAGATCGCTGGGCAGATGAGTGTGGCTCAGACAGAGCGAGAAGAACATCGCCAGTACCCTAGGCAGGGAAACTCCTGCATGCTGCAGGTGCTCGATGCTGAGGAAGTCATCATCTTTTGCTGAGAACCTAACATTCAACTCAGTCAAACAATCCTCAGCATCGACCCCTGCGATGCTGAGCCTAGAGGAGATTCCCATACCATAAAAATAAACAAAATTAGAGGCTTATACAGTTTGGGAAAATATGCGTCACATCCGCGCTAAAACGGCTATCGCAGAGTAGATATGTTAGAACTTAAAACTCGCGTGTAAAACAGAGCCATGGTGCTTGTTTTTGTAGCGAAAGGTTTTTTTAAGCGCGGGCCCCCCAATGCGCGGGGCCCGCAGCGGCGTAGCATTTGCTACTCTTGCTATATTGGTAATCCAGCACTGAACCTAACATGAATGGGATCCCATTCGAACCTAACCTATCCGAGTCGGGGTGTTTTAAGTTCCCGAGCTGGCGCGGTCGCTCTGTGTTCAGCGGTTAGATCAAATGTCAATTATACAAGATAACAATTAGATCAAAAGTATAGTAAATAAAAATATACTAAACGAAATCCTATTTTTTTTCTTATTTTTGTTATATTCAGTGCCGTAAATAGGGCCACCGGTGCCCAGGCACAGGGCGTAGACTCTGGGGGGCGCAAGAATGGCCAGACCAGGCAGGACTATTATTTTTTCGTTTTGCTCCTGATAAGTTCCCGCTCGATTCCAACACATACGTATGTACCTACATGCCAGTATCATCAAAAACTTCTGTTAAATTCGCTATAAAGATTTTTAACAATGCCAGTGACTGTAGTTTCCTGCGAAAGATCATTCAGTAAGCTCAAATTAATAAAAACTTACTTGCGCTCGACGATTGGCCAAGAAAGGTTGAATAGCGATTTTGTCGGTTGAACGCAACATGGGACGGTACCTGTCGTATGAAAAGGATATCAACGATTTTGCAATGAAGAAAGCGCAAAAAGTAAATCTTTAAAAAAGTTTAAGGCTTACTTTTGTGGTCTCACTCATTTGTGTAGTTACTGTTGTGAATAATCTTTGCAAATATTTTCGAATAAACGCATTTTCACCAATTCATACTTAAGCGCAATTTATATTATCCTATCTTCCTTATTCAAAACTCTACCATACCAAGTACTTAAAACTTCAAGACTAAGATTTTTCTTCCAAAATATTAGATAATTGGTCCACCAACACCAAGGTACTTGTGCTTTATTTTATCACCCTGAATGAAATAAAGTAGGCCTATACATAACATTGCTCTAGCTAGGGTACCTATAATATCTAAAAAAACAAGGGCGCAGTTATAGAAGCTCGCATAGGGCGCAGAAAAGGCTATTTACAGCACTGATTATATTTCAGACGAAGACGGTAGTAACAATAAGAGCAAGGAGCTACACGGACGCTTTTATCGGGTCCTACATGGGCCCGATGTAGACTTCTTAGCGTCCGTAGCCTGGCTGCTTTTTGGTGACCTATTCGGGGAAACCGAAGGTTTTGTCCATGCAATTATGGGCGTAGTTATGATGACGAACAACTACCGGAAATATATTGTGAAGGACGGTACGGTTGACATATGTCGGGTATGTCACCGGAAACCATCCGCCACATCATTTCCGGTTGTTCTAGTCTGGCTAACGGAGACTATTTGCACAGGCACAACCTTGTAGCCAGGATTATCCACCAGCAACTTGCTCTTAAATACAATCTTGTGGAATCGGAATTACCGTACTATAGGTATGTGCCCGACCCAGTTCTCGAAAGTGGCAATTGCACATTGTATTGGGATCGGTCTATCATCACTGACAGGACTATTGTTGCCAATAAGTCTGATATAGTGGTAATAGACCGATTAGAGCGTCGCGCAATGATTGTTGATATAGCAGTCCCTCATGATAAGAACCTCGTGAAGTCTGAGAAAGATAAACAAACGAAGTATCTTGACTTGGCTCGCGAGGTTGTCGACATGTGGGATGTGTACACAGCAGTCATTGTGCCGATAGTCGTGACGGCCAATGGCATAATTGCCAAGAGCCTCGACCAACATCTCAAGAGGCTCTAGTTGGGCAGCTGGATCAAGGGCTTGATCCAGAAAGCAGTACTCCTGGACACGGCGCGTATAGTGAGGAGGTTCCTCTCTCGGGAGCCCTGACCACCGGTAGCTTGGACCCTGTTCCCGATACCGGTGGGCTACTATTTTTAAATGTTTTTTTTATTTTTTATAGAAATATTTAAAAATGTAAATGTTATGTGTATATATGAATAATAAATGGAATAATAATAATAATAAGTGCGAGTACTTGCACAAGCACAACAAGTGGCCAGGATTATCCATCAGCAACTTGCTTTGAAATACAAACTTGTGGTTCTGGGGTACCGTATTACAAGTATGTGCCCGACCCAGTTCTCGAAAATGACCATGTCACGTTGTACTGGGATCGGTCTATCATCACTGATAGGACTATTGTAGCCAATAAGCCTGATATAGTGGTGATAGACCGATTAGCGCGCCGCACAATGATAATTGATGTTACCATCACGCATGACTTGAACCTCGTGAAGGCTGAGTGTGCGGGGTGCAAGGTCGTAGGTAATATAAAAGCACTGTTTGGATTTGGATTGAAACTGTTTATTAGAAGTTCTTCAAGGCTAATGTTAAATGTCTTAAAGTAAATGTTAATGTTGAATGTTTTGAATGCACCCGGTCCGTTTGACGTATGGAAATGCACTGATGTTAAAGTATACATAAAATTGTCACTTAGATACAAGTACAATTGTTGTAAACTGCTGCGTTAGCAAGTGTTCGGTTGCTTAGACCGAACATATTCCGGGGCGGCAAAGATGTAGTTGAGATGAGTTGATGATAATAGAATCATGTTAGCTAAGATGATAGTAATCTAATGTTAGTGGTGATTCTTAAGATATTAAGAAACAATAGCGTTTAGAGAAGTACTTAAGATAATCTTAATGTCTCTAGTTTTTGTTTAAGATTGGCGAACACGCTTAATTTTGTTTTTTAACCACTCACACTTGCACTGCACTTTGAGCACTGGGCTGACGGTCAGCCTTGTTATGTAGCCGCACACAAGCACTAGCACTCGCGTCATTAACACTTCGTAGCTCGATGTCTGGGGAGATATGCACGCGTCGCATGCGGCGTCGTCGCCACCGCCACAGGAGCACGGCTGTGCCCGCAGCCGCCACCAGCACGAGAGTGTAGCTTACCACGTAGTGATGGATGTCATGTGGTGACAACATCTCATCTAGTTCTACGTCGCTGTTTTTCATCTGCTTGATTTGTTTGTAGATTTTGAGTAAGTCGTCATCTACTTCGTCTTCCTCAGTTTGGTTGTCGTGAGACTTCTCCATCGGTATGCTTACATTGATAATGTAGTTTAGTTGGTCAATCTTGGGTACGTAAATATTTGACTGAACCGTTATGTTGTTGTCAAATTTTGTGTTTGCATGCAAGGTAAAATCTTGCCCTTTGATAACACAACCTGGTCCGAGGTATATTACTCCTGCTTGGTTCAGTTGTTCGACTGTGATATGCTCTCCACAAATTATTTTAATGGAATAGTTGTTACAGCAATGATATAAATGCTCAGATGGTTCGTTCAACGGTACCCACATATTTGAACATAAAGTTTGTTCAATTTTACATTGGTTAGTCTCATGATTGAGATTGCAGTAATTGTTATTGTCACTGCCTAGATGGTAAACAGGCTTCTTAAGTAAGCACATGTACGTCTCTTCCTGAGTGAGACATTTTGAAAGCTCATCATTGTTTATTGGTATGTATGAGTCCTTTTTTAGATTCACTGCCATGTATTGTGATTTTGGCAGAATGCTTGTCATATTCTTACCGAATTGTTTGGGAATCGGTATAACTCTGTATAATTTATATCGATCTCTGCTGATTAATGGGAATGTTATTTGGAATATGAAATATTTTTCAGTGGTCCGTGCTTTAATTTGCAATAGATGATATAGTTTTCTCACATCAGTTTGATCGATAGGTAGTATTATATCATCCGTAAGTTGGCCAGCAATGACGTTGAGTTCTTGTTGTAGTTGTTTAGGCGTTAATAAATGTATGTTAAACTGACTATGGCGAATGTCAGTCAAAGTGTCTAGTAAAGTATCTTGATTCCCCCTTAATGTTTGGAGCAAAGTATTTGCAGTCAACGCAGTTACGATCTGTCCTTGTACTGCACTTATGTTACTCATTGCTAGCTGAACCCCATTTGTTAATCTGTCCAATGTATCTAAATGTTGATTTATAGTTTTATGTTGCTTATGGATAATCTTTTCAGTTCGTTTCAGAATGTTGTATTCTGACTCTACAACAGATGTTTGATTTTTCCATAATTTTGCCAAATGATTTTGATTTCGCTTTATAAGTTCTATGTCCTTAGTGTATTGTTCCGCGAAACGCTCATCCAATACGCCGAAGAGATAATTCGCCACGTAGCCTAATCCATTGATAAGCCCACGACGCTGTCTGGAGTGTGCCATGAATTGTTGTGTCAGCAGGAGCGTGTTGTAGTATTTTAGTTCGAGGAACTCGTGCTGTAGTTGTGGTACTATCATGTTACACACACCGCTGTTTATATAAGTACATGTGTTATCTAAATGAGTTTATAGTTTTTCTAGCTGTCGTGCCCTCCCAGTAGGGTGACATATCGTAATAGACGACTAAAGTCCATTTGTCTCGGATGAGATTCATTTTGGCCACAGGATCAAAATATAAGGACTGATTATTCCTTAATTTTGTAATGTTATACATCATGCCATGTGCAGTGTTGATTGCGATTGACATAAATAATGTTAATGCTAGAGCCAAAGAAATGAAGTTGACAAGGCCTAGTCTTACCGGTGTTGTCCTTTTTCTTGTTATGTTCTCTTCTGTTTGTTTTTCTTCTGTTTTATGTTCTTGTTCACTTGTTTCCGGCGAATTTATAGGTAATAGGGAAAGCTTTATGATAGGTCTCTTCACGATTCCATTTTTGGTTTTTAAGGATACCACCCGTACAAGTCCGTCTCTGCCCGGGTGGACATCTACCACTCTTCCCACAGCCCATTTTCCAGCAGGTATGTTGTTTTCTTGAATGACGACCAAATCGCCTATTTTCAAATTTTGTTGTGGTTTCAGCCATTTACTTCTCGCTGTTAGTTGGCTTAGATATTCTGACTTCCACCTTCTCCAAATGTCTTCGGATAGCTTCTGGATTAAATGCCAACGTGTCCTGGCATCCCTTTCCGTTTCAATAACTGTTAAGCCAGTGCGTCCTGTTAAAAAGTGTGCCGGTGTTAAAAAGTCGAGATCTTCTATGTTTTCTGTTATGGAGCACAGAGGTCTAGTGTTCAAGCAAGCCTCAAGTTGAGCAAGAATAGTCGAGTACTCCTCAAATGTGAGCCTCTGTTCACCAATTACTCGCTTAAGGTGGAACTTAAGGCTTCTAACAGCTCTCTCCCATAAGCCTCCGGCACTCGGCCATGATGGTGCGTTAAAGTGCCATTCGATTTTCATTTCGGTCACTTCTGCCAAGAAACTATCGTGGAAGATTTGTTGTAGTTGTTGGTATTCATTTTCCAAAATGTTGCTGGCGCCAACGAAATTAGTTCCTTGGTCGCTATAAAGATGTCGAGGAGCTCCTCGTCTAGCTGCCATCCTCTTCAACGCAGCCAAAAAGGCAGCGTTTGTTAAGTCCGAAACCAGCTCCAAGTGCACGGCTTTTGTTACCATGCAAATGAAAACCGCCACGTATCCTTTAGTTGTTTTCACTCCACGTCCTTTGTTTGTTTTAATTTCCACAAAACCCGTGTAATCGACGCCTGTGTGGTAGAAGGGTGGAGCGGGGATGCATCGCTCCTCGGGAAGATTACCCATTAGTTGATACTGTCTTCCTGATTCATGTTTTCGGCAAATCACGCATTTTCTTATCTGCTTCTTGGTAGCATTGTTCCCACTCGTTATCCAATAGTAATGACGTAGTTTGGCGAGTGTCACACGTGGTCCGCCGTGAAATATTAGTTGATGTGCTTCGTCGATGAGAATCTCCGCCAACCGACACTTGTGTGGTATGATTATCGGGTGCCGCATCTCCTCACTAATGTTAGCGTTTTTCAAACGCCCCCCAACACGTAACAATCCGTGGTGATCAATGAAGGGATCTAATTTTAATAATTGGCTTTTTAAACCAACGCTACCATGTTTGCGCATATTTTCTATTTCCGTCGCAAATTCCTTATTTTGCACATATTTTATAATGGTTGTTTTAGCTTTGCGCAACTCTTGTAATGTGAGATAGCTCGGCAAATGTTTACGGCAACGTGCAGGTGTTATCGCTCGATATATCCATGACAATATATGTGTTATTTTCTTTGTACTGTTGTATTTTTCTAAGAAATAATCGATGATATTTGGGCTTTCTTGGACGATATTGACTTGTTTTTTAACTGTTTTTACCTCCTCATTGATGATAAATAATTGTTTTTCAGTTTCTGCTTCAGGAGTCCATGTTTTCAGCCATTGGGGGCCTTGCCACCACAATGTATGTTGTTTCAACTGCGAAGCTAACATCCCACGGCTGGCACAATCCGCTGGATTATCCGATGATTTTACATAACGCCAGCAGTCAGGAGGCATTGTTTCTGTGAGTTTGGCAACCCTATTTGCGACGAACGCCTTCCATCGGCTAGGCTCACCCTGTATCCAGCCGAGTGCTACCTTCGAATCCGTCCATCCAAATATTTCTAGTCTATTTGTTAATGCCTGTTGTATTTTATTTACTAGTTTAGAGAGTAGGTATGCGCCACTAAGTTCCAGTTTTGGCAACGTAAGGGCTTTCTTATGCGGCACGAGTTTAGATTTTGCGGCGATGAGTATTATTTCCGATTTATGTTTTATGCGCGCATAAGCTACGCATGCAAATGCGTTCATGGACGAATCACAGAACCCATGAATTTCGATGATGTCATCACTGTTGTTCTTTAACCATCTTGGTACATCACAGCTGTTTATGTTATCTAGGTCTGCTTTTATTTTGGCCCAATCGTTGAAAATGTTATCGGACACTTCCTCATCCCAATGTAAATTGTTTTCCCATAGTTTTTGGAACAGTAATTTTAATTTAGTTGATAAAGGTGTCAACCAGCCTAACGGATCGAACAATTTCGATATTTCCGATAGTAGGTTGCGTTTTGTTGGCCTTGAAGTCTGTTTAGAAAATTCGCAACGAAAGAAGAATTTATCCGTGTTTGTGTTCCAACACAGACCCAGTGTTTTTGAGGTTGACTCCGATTTCAAGTTGAATACAATGTTTGTGTCAGGATTTCGATGACTCGGTATGTCTTTGATTAGTGTTGGTTCGTTGGGGGCCCATTTACGTAAATTAAAACCTCCGGAATGTAGTAAATTCATCAAATCTGATGTGAGTTTCTTACCCTGTTCAATAGAATGACACCCATGTACAAGGTCATCCATGTAAAAATCTTTGTCTAACACCTGAGCCGCGTCAGGATAATTTTTCTGTTCGTCTGCTGCTAATTTCTTCAGCGTCATTAGAGCTAAAAATGGAGCCGCCTTTGTTCCATATGTTACCGTTGTGAGTTGATAAGATTGTATAGGGCATTGAGCATTGTTGCGCCAAATTATTTTTTGTAGAGGTTGATCCAATTCATGTACTTGGATCTGCCTATACATCTTCTCGATGTCTGCTGTATCAGCGTATTGGTATTGCCTCCATTTTAGCAATAATAGTTGCAGATCTTGTTGAAGGTTGGGTCCTTTATGCATCGAATCATTGAGGCTGAATCCTGAAGATGTTTTCGCAGATGCGTTAAAAACAACCCTGTATTTTGTTGTAGTCGATTCCTCTCGTAGCACAGCGTGATGAGGCAAGTAGCACTCCGGTTTCATGTTACTTTGCAAAGCTAGCTTCATATGTTTTAATTGTAAATATTCAGTCATGAACATATTGTAATGTAGGGCTAGCGTCTCGTGTTTCTGAAACTTGCGCTCCAAATTTCGAAATTGAGCTAAAGCCATTTGTTTTGAGGAACCCAACTGGTTTTCTATGTTTTCCTTTAACGGAAGCCTGACTTCGTAGCGCCCGTTTTGTTTCCTAGTTGTGGTATCTAAGTAAACCGTAATGCATTTCTGATCCTCGACAGATAGATTGGTCTGTTCTGTTATGTCCTCTATTTCCCAGAATTTATGCAAGTCTTCCAGGTTGTGCAGAACTACATTACATTGAAAAGTTTTTGTTGAGCCTCCACACAATATCCACCCCAGGTGGGTTTGCTGAGCGATAGGCTGTGTTGTGTTAGTCCCCTTGATGATTCCCTCCATGATAATGTTAGCGTAGACTTCGGCTCCGAGTAATAAGTCAACTGGCCTACTAATGTAATACTCCGGATCCGCCAATGTTATGTTTTCTGTGAATGACCATGAAGGTTTCGAAAATGTTTGGTTGGGGAGATTTTTAAGTAGATTGTTCATAATCATGGCCTCAGTTGTAAAAGCGTAGTCACTGTTTGTAGACTTGCATGTTATGTGAACTGACCCTTTTAAGTTGTTTTCCTTTGCGCCTACGCCTAGAACAATCCCTTTGCATTTTTGGCGTTTTATCTTTAACAACTGAGCGGCTTTTTCGGTTATTAGAGATATCTGCGAACCCTGGTCGATAAGAGCACGCATGTTGTGATAAGTCCCGTCGGCTGCCATAACCTTCACGAGAGCTGTTGTAAGCAAAATCTCTGCATTATCATCCTGTGATGCATTAGAGACCTTCACCGTCGGTTCAGTATGTTTAGAAACTTGAGAGCCCGTCGGCCTTACAAAGGCGTCATGTAATATCGTGTTATGATAAGCTGTACATTTGCGGCATCGTTTTGTTGAAGTACACTGGTTGCCATTATGGCTAAATAAACAATTAGTGCACACCTGCAATTTTTGCGTAATTGCAAGCTTTTGTTCAGTGGGCAATTCCAAGAAAGTTTTGCAATTGTAGAGGCCATGTTCGCCACTGCAATGTGGACATTTGAACTTCGACACGTGTAGTGTCTTTTTCAAGGTTCCATTATTCCCACTGTTGTTATGTTTCTTGAAACCTGTTGAGGAATGTTGTTGGCTGTTATACCCCTTTTGTTGGGGGTTGTCTTGTTTGCGACGAGCTGACTCCAAACTGATGAATTTAGTCTCCAGGAAATCCATAAATTCTTGAAGTACTGGTAGCTCGCGCGAGTTTTTTAAAGACTCTATGTAATCGGTATACGTGTCGGAGTCTAGTTTTTGAGATAGGATGTGTACCACCATAGGATCCCACGATGTTGTATCAATGTCTAAATTGCGGACAGCATTCAGACATTCTAATGTTGTGTCATGCAGTTTTTTGATTTGTTGTAAGGACTGCTGTTACATGTTGGGCAATCCTAGAAGAATGTTCATGTGAGAAGAGAATATAGCCCTTTTGTTGTTATATCGATGATGCAGAATATCCCAGCATACGGAATAGTTATCTGCGCTGATTGGTAAATGTTGGATGAGCCGTTCAGCTTCCCCTTTGACCTTTCCTTTTAAAAACTGCATTTTTTGGGCACTTGAAATCGACGGATTGTTATGTATTGCTTCTTGAAACAAATCCTTGAAGCACGTCCACTGGTTATAATTTCCGCTGAAAACGGGTATTTCTAATGTAGGTATAGTTTTTTCTCTATGAGCCATGGACCACATTTTAGTATTAATCGCCTTCTTCAGACTGTTGTATTGTTTTTCATGACTCAAGAATGTTTTTTCATACTCTCCATTTTCTTCGCTTAATTCAGAATCGATTTCCCAATGCAGAGTATCAATTGCTATCCACCTAGATTGCAATGTTTTGAGGACGTCTTCAAATTCCCATTTATCGGAAATAAGTTCCAAGTTAATGTTAGAGACCGTTCTTAGGAAAGCCTTAAAATTAGCTACCTGCTTGCGAAGCATTTCGTCAAGTTTGCTGTTTGTACCCTGATTTACCATCCAAGCACTTCGAGCTTCTTGACCCAACTCCGAAGGTTGACCATCTTCTCCCAGCTGCTGTTCCTCTGCAGACTCCTGTTCATCACTTCTAGATGGAGCTTCCAGCAGTTGTTGATGCATCTGGCCGATTAGTGTTTTGACAGCTTGGTACGACTTGCTTGTTTTCTCATACTCCTGTTTCGTAAAATATGCATGCGACTTACTTACTTCAGTTGAAAGGCGATCGTGGTTAAATTGATACTCCTTCCAGTATTCTTCTAAATTGCTCAAACACCTTTTCAAGTATTCGAACGTTCGTCTTTGGACACTGGTCTTCTTCAAATTAACTCCGATCTTTTCGATGTTGATGGCGAGCGTCAGTTGGACTTCGTAAAGCTCAGCCATTTCGCCCGTTGTTTAAGAACGTAAAATCTCCCAAGGGGTGGAAAATAATGGAAAGATCTTACTTGTTGTTTGCTGTTATACCACCGCTGATGTTCTCCTTGGATCAGGAGCGTAATCCAGTCTCCAAAAGTCCAGAATACCACCTTAGTCCACAACACACCTAACTGTTGTACACGCAACACTCGCGATTACTTTTCGAAACGCGCGCGAACCCGGTTCGAAGGACCAATATGTGCGGGGTGCAAGGTCGTAGGTAATATAAAAGCACTGTTTGGATTTGGATTGAAACTGTTTATTAGAAGTTCTTCAAGGCTAATGTTAAATGTCTTAAAGTAAATGTTAATGTTGAATGTTTTGAATGCACCCGGTCCGTTTGACGTATGGAAATGCACTTGACGGCGCTACGTCATCGTACGGTTGTGCACGGCACGTGCACCGGACCGATCAGGCGATGTCGCCATCCCCACCTCCCCCACTACTCGACTTGTTTGTGCTCGGACGTAAAAGGAGACCGCGCGGAGCGATCGGGGCATTCTATTCTAGACCTCGGTCCGATACACGTGTTGTCATAGCGCCTAGATTTGCTAATATCGTGTTAAAACCTTTTAGTTAATAATTATGATATGATATTTAATTGAGTTCACAGTTATTATAAATTAAGTGAGTTAATCGAATAAAATTGATTAATAAGTAAACTACCTACTTTTTACTTTAAAATATCCAATCCTGATAATACGCCTATATCAGAATTGGGACGTAACTCAAAGGGCCCACATGGAGATTCGTGACAATGCTAGTGAAATATGTGGCGGTTACGTTTTGAAATGTAATGACAGTGATAGTGAAAATTGCGGTTTGTTTTTAAAACGCATGCGTTTATCCAGACGCTAAAAACTTGATGTGTGCCGTGAAGTGTCGTGAAGTTAAATCCGATAGGCCGAAGTTCGACACACGATCATAGTGTGTCACCGTGGTGGTATGTTTTGTCGAGGATGCAGTGATGTGCAGAGCAGTTTATTGTTTTACCATATGGCGCTGAAGAGCTTTGCGCCGAATTCCTATTCGACGAGTTTTATGCGGCTACCCTCATCAACCTGAACTAAACCAGTTCCGTCCGGAGGCAAGCAACTTCACAACAGCTGGTCAGGTCAAGGAGAGGAGTGTGAATTTATATGAAGATTTCTACGCCAATCTGGTGAGTCGTTTAAACTTTTTAATTGCTGTAGAGCTGCTTTTTATTTTGTTTACGAGTGTTCATTTTTATGATGTGGAGACTGACTTACAAAAGGCAACGCCTTTATGGATGGCAATTATCGATTTTTGATAATTGGCCTGTCGCTTTATCTTAAAGTGAAGCTATTATTAATAGCATAAGTGTTGCAGATTAAGCGATAGCATTTTCAATAAAACTTCTTCTTTTCGATTCAATCGTTAACTTTTTTATTGTTTTGGACCAGTAGGTAGTTACGTTAATTGCAGCAACAGTGGCATTCATTAGATACTCCAATTTACAGGAGAATGGGCACTTGGGGCACTGTAACATATAGCTCGTGCTCTGAAAACGGGCATTGCACTCACGTTGGGTATACAACAGATCATTACATCCTCATTTCGCCAAGTTGTGTTTGCAGCGGCCTACCTGGGTGCGCAAATTGCGCTGGCGCGCGATTTAACGCTTTCCAAAGGCCATTGCGATTCACGACCAGGGGCAATTGCTCTTTGGGTTTTATGAAGTCGTGAGGTGGTGGATACTTCTCTTCCCACAGTCTGCTTCTCCCTTTAGATGGCATATCCAGGATCGCCTGTGTAGAAATAAGGAAGCTCTTGCGACTTTTTAGTCTTCCCGAAGTTGGCATGTGGCCATACAGGGATGTCGGGAATCGGTTTTCAGATCCTTCAAACAGCAGGAGGTGCGATGCCTGCAAGCGGATAGTTTGTTTTGTGGAGTCTATTTTAATTAGCCTGATATTATCTGACACGTTTCGTTTAGGGCAATGTCTACTTTACGAGAAAGAGCAGGTCGGTGCCACACTGTGCAAGCAAACACGCCAGCAGAAAAAATAGGGACATGCCGGTTGTACGGAGAACATCGGGTGCCGCTCCCCAATTGCTGGAAATTAGGTGACGGAGCAAGTTATTCCGGGTTCGACGGAGCTAAGTATTGTAACAGTTTGACTTTTACGCTTAGGCCATATCTAACGTCACACCGAGATATTTTGGATTCGAGCAGTGTTGGACCTTGGCTCTACGCCATGTGATGTTAAGCATTCGATTTGCGGGCCTATAGCAGAGATGGAAGGCGCACGACTGTCTCTTAGATGGGTTCGGCCGTAGAGCGTTGCGGTCACACTAATCTCTCAGTACACTGAGTGCCATTGTACGTTTATGCTCCACGTCCATAAAAGTCGCTGCTTGGTTTGCTAGGGCCAGGTAATCCGCGTACAAGAACCGCTCCGTGTGTTAGGTGGAAGGCGGTTCGTCCGCGTAGATGTTAAAAAAAAGCGCCGGCGCCAACACACTGCCCTAAGGGAGACCATTCTTTTGCTGTCGCTATCTACTCTTGGTGAATTGGAAGCACATACCTGGAAGTGGCGGTTGCACAGGAGTTCGCTTGAAACGGGCACAAAGCCTTGGTCATTGGTCAAATAATGCTGATGAAGCGATATTATTCTGCTATCGCTGATCTAGTCATGAAGTGAAATACCAGAGAGCTTTTATTTTTTTGGACATAAGAGCGATTTAGTTACCTAACACTTTATTTTGAATATTTTGATTTTATATCACCATTCATAGGCATAGGCCGCTTTCTTGTGCCAATGGTCCGATAAAATTTAGATTTTTATTTACTTTGATACTGTGACAACTACGCTTACCTGAAACCTTTTGGCCCACCACAGCTTTTATTGGACTTGTACTGTCGTAGCATTTTTCGGTTTCAGACATCGTATCATGGTGTATAAAGCCAGCAGGAGGCTAGCGGTTGGCATGCTGCCATAACTGCTGAGCAGTTGCAACAACTGCTGAGCAGCTTCAACTTCTGAGCGGTTCTGAGCGTGACAGACCGAAGGTTGGCAAACAGTTGACAAACTGCAGTAGTCAAGTATCATGTCAACATCTGTGGGGTTAAAAGCGTTCAAGGCCGACTGGAATACTTGGTGAGTCGCTCAAGTTTTATTTGAATAGCAAACGAAGCTTTAAAGGGGCTGATACCAATTCGGTGGTTGCATTGATAGTGCTAGGTAATTTTGACATAGTTAGCACAAAGCGAGTACTTAAAAGAGTTTCCCATTGGCGGTAATAGTGTCAAAATTTTATTCAGTGTGAGCTTTAGGTTTAGTTATCGCATAGCAAGTACCACAAGGTCATGTTTCAACTTAGACGTTTTTTTTAGTGAAAATTTGGATCTAGGCTTTCGTATTAACGTACGGAGGCAGTTTGCCATACATAACATCAGTTAGTAAATTTGATAGTATCAAAACTATCATGAATAGCAATTTGATTTTAATGACATTGATAAAAGCTTTAAAGGTACAGAGAATTCTGAGCTATTACAAGTTCTAAATAGATTTTCCATTTTGTGCAATTTAATACGGGTGAGATTATAATAACATTGACTGATTCGAACCGCACAGCGCAGCGATGATTTTGATGATTTTAGACTAACGTAAAGTAATTCGTGAGTGCTCACATGAACGTTAGATGCAGAAAATATCAGTGATGACGTGACGGCGAATAATAATGAAGAACTTGTTCATGAAACTTCCCATAAAAATAAAGTTTTAAGTGGTACTATTTTAGGGCTCACACTTTAAAAAAAAATGCCAACTCTCGTACTTAAAAAGCCAGTAGCAGTAGTTAACTTAATAGATCATGTAGGTACATCATTGGAAGGGTTTTTGGATCCTAAACCAATTAACGTTGTGACAAGTGCTTTAAATTCATAGAGAAAATTGATTCAATTGAACAAGGACAAATCACGAGTTAATTTATTATTATATTAGCTACAGGGACCAGTTTAGTCCGGCCTAGCAAATCTAGGAACAGTTTAAATTAAAAGATACGCCACGGTTGGCGCAGTACTTGGGCGCTTGGCTGCTGCGCTGCGTGACGTACGTTCGATTTCCGCACGGAACAAATATTTGTATGGCCTACAGATAGTTGTTCCGGGTCTGGTCTGTGCGAGTGAGTTTGTATGTTTGTGAACTCACCCACAAAACAGGATAGATTCCTAGTGCGGGGCAGCGTTTAAAAGGAAAAAAAAAAAGAAAAACAAGGAACGAAAAAAAGAATTAAAAGAGCTTGAAGAGTCTTCCATGGCTGGACCAAGCAGTAATAATCCTGAAGGGCTAGTTAAACCGGACCGGGAGATTTTAACACTGAAGGGTCGTTAGAACCGGACCAGTAGTTACAAATCTGAAGGGTCTTTAGACCGGACCAGAAAATTATAACTCTGAAGGGTCATCAGACTGGACCAGTAGTATAATTCTGAAGGGTCATAGGACCGGACCAGAAGATATTACTCTGAAGGGTCAACAGACTGGACCAGTAGTATAATTCTGAAGGGTCATAGGACCGGACCAGAAGATATTACTCTGAAGGGTCAACAGACTGGACCAGTAGTATAATTCTGAAGGGTCATAGGACCGGACCAGAAGATATTACTCTGAAGGGTCTTAGGACCGGACCAGAAGATGTTACTCTGAAGGGTCTTAGGACCGGACCAGAAGATTATTACTCTGAAGGGTCGTAGGACCGGACCAGACCATGAGATAAGATTTTAATGTCAGGATGAACGAACAGTAAAATTGTGGTTCTCATTAAAGATACCTAAGTGCTTCTAAAGTGCGCGTCCGAGGACGTACGCACGTCAGAATGGCCGTGACGGCGCTACGTCATCGTACGGTTGTGCACGGCACGTGCACCGGACCGATCAGGCGATGTCGCCATCCCCACCTCCCCCACTACTCGACTTGTTTGTGCTCGGACGTAAAAGGAGACCGCGCGGAGCGATCGGGGCATTCTATTCTAGACCTCGGTCCGATACACGTGTTGTCATAGCGCCTAGATTTGCTAATATCGTGTTAAAACCTTTTAGTTAATAATTATGATATGATATTTAATTGAGTTCACAGTTATTATAAATTAAGTGAGTTAATCGAATAAAATTGATTAATAAGTAAACTACCTACTTTTTACTTTAAAATATCCAATCCTGATAATACGCCTATACACTGATGTTAAAGTATACATAAAATTGTCACTTAGATACAAGTACAATTGTTGTAAACTGCTGCGTTAGCAAGTGTTCGGTTGCTTAGACCGAACACTGAGAAAGAGAAGCAAATCAAGTATCTCGACTTAGCTCACGAGGTTATCGACATGTGAAATGTAGACTCAGCTGTCATTGTGCCGATAGTCGTTACGGCCAATGGCCTGATGGCCGAAAGCTTCGACGACCATCTGTCGAAGCTGGCGTTACGCGGTTGGATACAGGCAGTACTCCTCGATACGGCTCATATTGTGAGGAGGTTCCTTTCTCTGGAGCCCTAACCACCGGTAGCTTGGACCCTGCTCCCGACACCGGCGGACTACTATTTTTTATATTTTTTTAAATGTATTTTTTAATGTTTTTTTTTAAAGATATATTCAAAAATGTAAAATATATGTATATAAAAATAAATAGACGAAATAATAATAATTATGTTTTTTTTATATTTTTTTTACGAAATATTTAAAAATGTAAAATATATGTTCATTAATAGAATACAAGGAATAATGATAATAATAAATTTATTTGACAAGTACACAAAGTACAGGTGACACTTATTTAGGGCGCAATATGACTAGGTACAAAAAAAAAAACATATTCTATGACCCCCATGCTAGGAAAACCTGTGTTATGGGAGTCATCCATCCATCCATTACATGAAGAATAAGGTTGAACTGGTAGGTAATGTGCACTTTATCAATTAATAAAAAGAAAAATAAACTAGGTTAGTACAATTTGCAGATTGGGAAGGGGGGAATAAGAAAGGAAAAACTTAATTGAAATTAATGAAAAGGGAATCTTTTGTGTGTCGGGTGTGATATGTATAATGGTGTGTGTGTGTGATTTCCTACGGTTTATGTAGTTCTTCTGTTTGGTCATAGCTTAGGGTGAGCAGAAATTCTTTTACCTTGCATTTGCATTGCTTCGAACTCAAATTATGTATATCCAGTTTGTTGTGGAGTTTGTTGTACATTAAAGCACTTAAGTAGCGGTTATGTCGACGTACGAAGGTAGTATTAGTACAAATTCTCGGACAAACTGGTGTGGGTCTTATTCTGTCAGTAGGGCTTCTATTTCTATTGGGCGGAGTCATTTTATGAGTTCTTGAGATTGTTCGAAGCAAATAAAATTGCCGGACCGTTAGCACCTTAAAATCGGAAAACAATTGTTGAGTGGGATACTTAAGCGGTTTATTAAGGAGGACCTTCATAACCGCTCGTTGGGCTCTTTCAACTTGAATTAGGATTGTCTTGGCTGCACCGCCTCACGCAACTATACAGTAGCTTAGTATAGATTCACATAGGGCAGTGTAAACCATTTTTAGGATGTCCTTATTTGCGGAAGTTCTTAATTTTTTTTAAATATAAATCATTTTTCTGGTACGTGTAGACAGGGATTCGATGTGGGTTTTCCAGCTGAGATGGGAATCGAGGTAAAGGCCGAGATACTTGATAGACGAGACTCTCGTCAACGTCCGACACGAGCAGGGATTGTTTAAAGTATTTGCCTCTTTTAAATCATTTCCGTATTCCGCGAATTGTAGTCTGCAATTCATATGCGGAGCTAGAATTGCATATTTTTACAGATGCGTCTGAGTCCGCGTATGGTGGTTCCGTCTATATTCGCAGTGTTAATGATAAGGGTGAGCAAAACGAAACGAACTAATCGTTAATTGATGGCCAAGAGTCAAGTGGCTCCCATCAAGCCCACAACAATCCCAAGGCTGGAGTTGTGTGGTGCCGTAATCGGTTCTCGTCTCTATGAGAAGGTGATGAGCTCACTCCGAGTGAAGATCAGTCGGGTCTATTGTTAGACTGATTCGACCATCGTGTTGGGATGGTTACAGATGATGCCTACCAAACTTCAGCCGTTTACAGTACGCAACCGCGTTGCTGAAGTTTTGGATAAGGCGGGTAACTGTACATGGCGGCACGTCCCAACCGATCAAAACCCAGCAGACCTAATTTCTCGTGGGGTGGAAATCAGTGTTCTGCAGGGTTCAGATCTATGGTGGAATGGACCAAACTTCTTAAGGCTAATTCCTTCTGAGTGGCCTTCTCAAATTAAGTATCCAGGACAGGAGACTCGACCCAATGTTGTGTTAAATGCTGTTATTACTTATCTAAAAAGTGAGGGTTTGATTGATTTCAGTCGTTATTCTAATTACTCACGGCTGATACGTTATGTTGCTTACTTATTGCGATTTATTAAGTCATTCAGCAAACCCCCCCAATCCCCGCACATGGTATCACATTCGTGGGCTTTAATTTGTGGTGAAGATTGTGATAGAATGGCAGAGGGTTTAGAACCAAAGGTGATGAAGTTGGATTTCGTGACATTCAGAGTTAGACTATTAGTAGCCAGCCAAATCATAACCTGACTCAAGGATCTTTCGGTGGCCTCCCTAGTCGTTACCCAATCGGATCCACTGGACAGCAAAACAGTGTCGTCGGCGTACGCTATGATACGAGTAAAGGGAAGTGTGAGTAGGCACAGATCATTTACATAGATTTGGAAGAGGAGAGGACTGAGCAAACTCCCTTGGGGCACGCCAAAGTCTAGTGTTTTTTCACCACTGATGTATTTGCCTACTTTGACACACTGAGACACACTGATACCGGGCCGAAAGAAAGTTCTGTAGCAATTTGAAAGCTGTGCCACGTATTCCAATTCGCTCCAGTTTTTCAAATAAGATGGGGACAGAGACAGTGTCGAAGGCCTTTGACAGGTCCAAAAAAATACCGATACATTTGTATTTGTTTTCGATTTTATTGATTTTCTTTCCAGTATTTTTGATAAAACTGGAAGTACAGAGATTGGGCGATAATTGTCGACACTGCCTCTGTCACCAGCTTTATAGATAGGGTGAATGATGGCTTTTTAAGGGGCTTAGGGAAAATGCCAGTGGATAGTGCTAGATTGCAAATGTGTGTTATAGGTGGCACTAGTTTGTGACTGGTGAGTTTTAATAATTTAGGAGAGATACCATCCCAGCCGGAGGCACTGTCTATGCGGAGGTCTTTTATGATCGTCAACCTGTTCCTCATCTGTATCCAGTAGGACAATTGAGTTTAGAGTTGCAGCTGGACGGGATGGGACACCTTGGACTTCGCTTAGGTTTTGTGGGATGTTGTTTGCCAGGTTTCTACCAACATCAGCGAAGAACCGATTCACGGAGTTTACCGCCACTACTGGGTCATTTCCTAATTTGAGAAAGTCCACCGGTGCCACGTTATTTTTATTTGTATCGAGAACATTACGTACGGCCCCCCACATTTTTTTGGGTTATTTTTGGCATCAGAATAAGCTCTTTCTTCATAAGTGGTTTTAGGTTTTTTTAGCAAATTGTTACAAAAGTTACAGTAGCGCAAGTATGTTATTTTTAAAATTAAGGTTTTAGGTTCCTTGTTGGTTTTCTTGTGCATGTTATCACGATTGCGAATGCATCTCAGCAAACCAACGGTTATTCAAGGTTTAATGATTTTAAGTTTACGGGCGATAGTTTTATATATAGTATTCTTGATTAATATGGGTGTAAGTATTTCATAAATCTTATTCATAGCAAGGTTGGGGTCATTTAATTGTGAAAACATTGAGAAGTCACAACTCTCGATGTCAACAATAGCACTAGATAGGTTTAGACGGGGAGAAGCGCGTCTGTTTGAGCTGCGGTTGGGGGGATTAATTTCTAAGTTCAACAGAACAGCAGAGTGGTATGTTATTGAAGTTTCCACCACCAAAGTGGTTGCCACATAAGTTGTCTTAAGTAACACATGGTATACGAGTTGGGAGAACATGAGCAGGGAGTAGACCGTGTGAGGCTACTAGATTCAGGTATTGACAGGAGCGGGGGTCATTATTATTGGAGGCTATGTTTATATTGATGTCTCCTATTATTGAGACATTATTCCACTGCCTATAGTCGGTCAACAAGTTATCCACGCTGTCCAAGAAGTTGTCTAAGTTCTTTTGTGAGGGTGGTCTATATATTGCTATTATAGAAATAGTGTTTTGGATTGTGCAACCAGAACGTTCTGACGCCAGCTGCTTCGTGCAGCTGGCGTCAAAACGTTCTGGTTCAAAAATGCAAAAATCCAGCGTTTCCTTAGCATAGATCACCACACCATCGATCTGATCGATGAGCTTATTTGTTTGGAATGCAGTATAACCAGGAATGCTTGGGATTACTACATCGCATTTTATTTTAATAGACGAAAGAAGACAGTTTAGGTCGTTGAAGTTTTTGTTTAAAATTCTTATATTTAGATGCAAGACGTTTAGTGCAAGAGCGGACTTTAAATAATCAGAACATTTGTCCGGAGTACAAGAGAATGATGATGAGACATTGATACTGTCCAATTCGTTATTAATGTCATTTATGGACGCCATTGGTTATAGTTGTTGATCCAGAAAGTGTTGCTAATCGGTGGCGGAGCATGGCAATGATACGCGACCAAAACGATGACACATTTGTAGCCGTAAAAGTTAAAACGTTCGTGCAACAAATCAATGGACAAAGGTAAAGTGATAGGCGAGTGTGACTGTAAGTGTGGTTTTGAGCTTAGAAACAAATGGCTACGTGTTATATATATGTAATTATTCGAGTAAGTAACGCCGGTCAAGAATGTGGTTTATGTGTTCATATTGTACACTAGCTTCTGCCAGCGGCTTCGCCCGCGTGGTCCCTAGGGAACATAGTTCCCGGATAAAAAGTAGCCTATGTCCTTTCTCAAGCTCTAGACTATCTGTGTACCAAATTTCATTTAAATCGGTTCAGTAGTTTTGGCGTGAAAGCGAGACAGACAGACAGACAGACTGAGTTACTTTCGCATTTATAATATTACTAGGGATAGTAAGGATGAGGCGTGTGTGTTTACAAGAGTGTCCGTTTTCCTATTTCCGTAAAAAGTAAATATTGTTTATTGTGTATGTGGTATACAAAGGGACTTTGTGGATATATTATGATTAGTATTGGGGTAGAGGAAGGGTTATTTAAAATAAGGCGACTATTATTGAGAAGAGGGTTTGACAGCAGTAAGTACGTCATTGCATGGATCAGTCATTGATTCAGTTGGTTTTCCAAGTCTCGAAGGGTTTGCTCCGATCTGACAAGTATTTGTTTATCTCCTGTGGATTTCTTCAAAAAGATGTTGCCATTTGAGCTCCAGCAGAAGTCGTACTTGTTCAGTTTCACAAATTCTTTGGCGGTGAAAAAGAGTTTCCTGGAGCTAGCTGGAAGGTGTTCTGATACATAAATCGGTCGCCGATCGCCTGTCAAGCCGATGGTCCGGGTACTGAGGCGATCATCCCCTTTGTGCGATTTGTTGAAGTTCCGGGTTGCGGTGATTATAAGGTTTTTTGTTTGGACGCTAGAAAGTTCAGCTACTCTTGGTCTAATCGTATCTGGTCTATCTGGTAGGCGGTACACATCGCGCAAATCGGAGTTTGTTAGCGGCAGATTAACGGTTGAGCCCACTTTGGTGATTATAGAAGTGAGATCCGACGCTCTTTCATTCTTCACATGTGGCACGATTCGGATTTCAATAGTTGGTCGACGCCAGGTCGACGAAGCTGTGCGTGGGGCTCCTATTTCTGTCTCGAACCTCGGAGTGCCCCTGACGTCGACCGTCTTCTTCTGGTTCAAAAGCAAAAAACAGACAAAATCAAGTTTTCGTTCAAAAACCAATAGAAGGTTATTCGTCCGTTAGTTCAATCAACCTCAGGTTTATTAACTGTAGGTGAATTAACCGTAGGTGAATTCTCCTTTATGTATTTCGTTCATAAGTTATTACAAAAATCTAAGTAACGATCTTTAGGTATTTTAAACCTGTTAAGTAACCAGTAAGCCTGTTGATCGTAGTTATCTCAGAAATAGTTAGAATAACTTTAGACTTTATTATATGTACAGAGGCGACTTTACCTACAGTGCAGGGTGTAAGGTGCACCCAGGCACAAGAGTGTAGGGGGCGCCGAGCGTTGCTCTCTTCACGTTCAAAGAGCATACGTAGCTAGCTCGCCGCGCGTCAGTACTTCCAAATACCCTGCACCTGGGTTAGTTCTGGCGCAGATTGTCCGTTATTTTTTATCAGAAACTAGCTTCTGCCAGCGGCTTCGCCCACGTGATCCCTAGGGAACATACTCCCGGGATATTTCATTTAAATTGGGTAAGTAGTTTTGGCGTGAAAGCGCGACAGACAGACAGACAGACAGAGTTACTTTCGCATTTATAATATTAAGTAAGGAAGTAAGGATTTATGCCTGCCGCCGCTAACGCACTCGACTTATACATTTTGTACTAGACCCCGTATACTGTCAAACACGTCAGAATTCTCAGTCTGCGAGGTCCAGAACAAAATGTTCAACAATTTTCAACGGATTTTGAACGGCCCATCATGTTCCTCTACGAGGTGGACGAGCTCTTTGAAAGAGTGACTGAAAACTGGCTCGTCGGGCTGGTGAGGGTGGGGCCGGATCTAGTGGAGTACCAGTTAACTTTCCGCAAAGGCGATGGACGGTGGACGGCAGCCATCATGCGCGTGAGATGCGGTGTCGAGGCGGGGTCGTCTTGGCGGTGTCTCCTGACATCGCCAACGCCTTTCATACCCTGCCCTTCCATTTCCAGGCATTTCAGTATCACCGGATGCCGATTTACCTCCATCGCGTGGTCGAGGCTTATCTGACGGACAATCCCACCAACCACCCATGGCCCCATCGACATTCAAGGAGACGGCTGCGGAAATAGCCCGCCGGGAAGAGTGGAACCAACGAGAGATGTCGTAAGATGTTCCACAGGGTTCGGTTCTGGGGCCGCTCCTGTGGGACATCGGCTACGACTTGGTGTTGCGCGCCGACCACCGTAGCAGCGTCAGTGTGGTCTGTTACGCTGACTACACGCTGGTCCTGACGCAGGGGTGTCGCAGCACGCGGCGGCCGACGTAATGACACGCAGGTTTACAACAGTCATTGAGTGTATCCCGCAATTGAGTCTCGAAGCGGGCCCTACACAAGCCCGAAGCTATGTGCTTTCATGGCTCTCGGAACGGTTACCATCGGAATCTCAAATAACGGTAGGAGGGGTTCACGCTCGAAAGCTGATGAAACTTCGTCGAACACTTCCGACGTTGGCTTCCAAGCTGAAGCGGGCCGGGGCTGTCTTGAGGCTGTCTTCAAAAGGCTCCTGTCCAATTTAGGGGTCATCTGAACGTATCCCAGAGGGTCATGACCATCCGGCTGGCCCAGGGATACCGCACGGTCTCCGGCGAAGCAGTGAACCTCCATGCGCGCCTCAAAGAGATGTCAGCATAATAAACGGGACCCGCTAGGGCCAGTGCCTGCCAGGGTTGTGTAATTTGTTCGAAAGAGTCACTGTGGCCGCAACGGAATTGGAACGCAAAGGGCATTTGGAAGAACACGGATGGGTCAGTAAGAGTCTGAATCTCCCATCCGCTCCGCCAAGAGTGGAAGGATCATTAATGATTTGCCATCCCCAAAAGACAAAAGGTATTCCATTTTGACTGCGCGCCTACTAAAAGGCGCCAGGATATTAACTGCACACGGGCGCTATATAGACTAGAGCCGCCTCTGGATATGTAACCAATTATTGATATTCCTTTCCTATAAATAACAAAACAGACAATTTCCAACAAAACAGGAAGGTATGTAAAAATAATGAATGTAAAGTTTGATATAAACTGTCGTTGATCGTGTGGTCGCAAGCTTCTGAGCGTAAAGTTTAGGGTTCGATTCCCCCGTCGGAAATCTGGAGTTTGGAAGTTGGTGATGTGACAACTCGTACCTCGTAAAGCACGTATCTACATAAAGTTGTTAGAACATTTGTGATTGTGTCTAAGTCATGTCGTATTCCCGTCATATCGAAATATGAGGGTAGATAAGGTAGAAATATGCACTTATAGTTGTGCACCTTGTGTACTAAAATCTATCCACTTGGCTAATCTCCATTGAATTGGCCACCATGGCTGAAGATCGGGAAGATTTCATTAAAAGCTAGGTTTCACACATACCTCGACGCCACGTCAAGCTATAGCTAGCTGTCCTCGTATTGTTAAGGCTTAGGTACCGTATAATTGTTGTTGTGTTGCTGACCGTAAGTACCGGTCTACCGTCGCTAAACGCAGCAGCAACCTCATAGAAAAAGTGATAATGCTTGTTTTAATTTGAGCAACCTTGAACGCTACAGGAACAAACCTGTTTATAAAAATCTATGACCTAAATATACTTACCTACTACAATTTATTTGTTTCCACTGGATTGCAAAACAGCGACCGGCAACGCCATCTATCTTAATTGACGCTTACTTTTGCAGAAGCAAGCTTGGGAAGCCTGTTGTGTTTGCCCGTCAATTTACACGATCGTCTTTAGCATCAGCTGATTTAATAAACTGGCCACGTGCGATTTGGACTCGCGTGCAAAGGGTTCCCAAACAATTTAATTTTATTATCATGTTATTTTAACACTACAGACTTCATATAGGTTTTCCAGTAACCTTTAGGTATAGAACTTGCATTTTTTTTTTCTAAATTTTAGGCTGAGTCGTTTCGGAGATAAGGAGGGGTAATGGTAATTTTTGGTCTAATTTCTTGAATAATTTAAAAACTATTTATTTTAATATTATGAAGCTAAATATAAATAAAACCCTCATAGTAAGCCCTTTCATTTGATATGTGACACGACGACAACACGTACAGTTCGAAAAACTTTTATTTTTAAATTTTCTAGTTTGACTCCCAAAAGTGACCCCCATTCTAAAAAAATATTTATTTACGTAACACGTCCGTGTTTGGGTCACAGAAGTTCATAAATGTATTTCAAATTTCAACAGAATCGGCCCTGTAATCCGGAAAAAAACTAGCTGTGACAGACGGACAGACAAACAGACAGATAGACAGAAAGTCAGACAGACGGACGGACAGACAGACACCCAAGTCATCTATAAGGGTTCCGTTTTTTACGGATGTTCGGGACCCTAAAATTTAATAAAAGAAAATTATTTTATCCGTATTTATTATTTTCTCCTGAATTGCTTATTCTACTTTGTTGTGTTTTACTTCATATTCGTATTGTTCATCCAAATAAACATTGTTTCACATTCACGGAAAAAGTGAGCCAGCAACAGCAAGTCATGCTGTTCCATATGAAGCAAAGACAAATCTTAAATCAGCAGTACTTAAAAGATTATTGTTCAAACCATCAAATCAAAAAGTATTTAAAAATAAAAACTGTTTTGTTTATGGTCTCGTCAGAAAGCTGAAACAATTGAAGAAATAATAGGCATGCTAAAGCGAAAAAATACATGTACTATAAATATTGCGATAGTGAAATACTTGTGACCAAACTAGCAGTGGATAATCTCATTACTTGTAAGTTATTATTACATCCTTGCATATTGTGTTTGTACGAATCTGAATAATAGCCATTGCAGAGAAAAGGAAATCAAAAATGAACGTCACACACAAAACGTGAGGTGGCGCTATTGTATATGAGGTTTCGCACGAGAGCGAAAGAGACGAAAATTATTTTACCTGTCAATGTCAATATACTATTCACAAAATATGACTGTGTCTCAGAATTTATTATTTTTAATTGACACCTACAGAACAAAATCCTAAATTGTACTTTATGCTGCAAATATTTGTTACTCCATTGATAATATTTTTTTCTTAAAAGTCAACAAAAACATGGTAGCGAAACAGTGAACAGCGGACTTGTTTGAGGCCAAATTACTTTTTTTCGTTGTGTTTACTAAAACTCTCTTTGCAGGTGTAAATGAGAGTAACGATGTGTTATCGCGACAACAAATGAACAGTGATCAAATCTTCTTTAATTGTGTAGTGTTTCGTTGGTACAAAATATCATAGCCGCAATGATGAAGAGTACATTACCTAAGGACAAACCTGGCAAGATGAGGATTCGAGCTTTCCCAGTAAGTATCGCCCCGTCAATCATTTTGATTAGCGTGTCGTCACTATCAGCCCTTCGCTTGGAATATAATAATTATTGTTATGTGAGTCACAACCACTAACTCAGCATTATTGTTGGTCTCCAAAATAATTGTGCAATTTATTTTGATAAAAATGTATTTTTGTCAAAGATCTTTAATTATTAACATCAAGAGCTTTTTTTCTGTAAGCTCTGCCTGCCTATTTTTACTTTTAGCATGTTACTCATGGCTTCAGTCCTTCAAAAAAAACTATCACAATAAAAATTATGGTGATGCATATGACTCAATAAATGTGGCAGATTTTGTTATTCAGATTTTACCTGATTAAATACCAGCAGTACTTAATATGATTGTTAGTAATTAAACTAAAAATATATTTCATGGACAACAGACAGGGATGTCTAGAAACAATTGTAAAATACTTGCGACTTAACTGAATTACATGTTGTTGCTTAAAATGAATGAATAAAATTAAGTGCTACAGTAACATATCATCTCTATTTGAAATACAAAGCTATTGCAACATGTTATGTGGATTATGTCCTCAGTTTTGAGAAGATACTCAACAGTAAAATTTCAATGCATACTTTTTGTTTTAAAAGAAGAGGTTCATCCAACAAAATTATATAATGGTAACACTTGAAATGATAAAATGACTTAACTGTCACAATGATTTAAAAATAGAAACCAATTTATTTGCCTTTAGAACAAAATTTTTGTATTCAATATGTCATAATTTATATTTTTGATGACAGGAGTGAAAATCAATCAAAAGATAAACATTCATATTTTTTACTATTATATATATTCAATGATTTTGTACTTCTATTTTAATTTTGAACAATGTTGGTTTAACACCCTAAGATATTAACTTTCAAGATGACGAGAAAATTTCAAGTGTGGAACTATTCTGAACCATATTACCAAATGTATCCAGACACATGGGTCTGTAGTAAATATAATTTAAGTATTGGTTTCACTGTGTTGGACTAGTTTAGAATGGTTATAAAAACATAGCGTGTAACATTACAGATGACTATGGATGAGAAGTATGTGGAGAGCATATGGAGTTTACTGAAGAATGCAATACAAGAGATTCAAAAGAAAAACAATTCAGGTCTTTCCTTTGAAGAACTTTATCGCAATGCTTACACCATGGTGCTCCACAAGCATGGTGAAAGACTTTACACGGGATTGAAGGAAGTGGTCACTCAGCATCTTGAAACAAAGGTAAAGATATTTACAAGTATTCATGAATGCAGATGTTCTAATATGTGCATGTTTACATTCTTTGTTAACTTTTCAAGGTGAGGGAAGATGTTCTGCACTCATTACACAATGGATTCCTCCAGACCCTCAACAATGCTTGGACAGACCATCAGACTAGTATGGTCATGATACGTGACATACTTATGTACATGGACAGGGTATATGTACAACAAAATGAAGTGGACAATGTCTACAATCTGGGACTTATTATTTTTAGAGATCAGGTTAGTAAACATGCTTATATTGCTATCCACACCCAGCGGCTGGGAAGGACTTAAATATTAGTTAACTTGATGTTTTCTCAGAGCTAACCTCGATAATTAATAGATTGTGGGTTGACTGTCTAAATTATGATGTACATGCTCAAGTGTTTTGTTGAGTTGCTTTTATATTTAAAGCCCTTGTCCTGTTGAATTACCGTTAGTGAAGCCACTACATAACAAATAAAATATCTTAAGGTTGTTCGCTATGGATGCATCCGCGACCACCTCCGTCAAACCCTCCTGGAGCTAGTGGCCCGCGAGCGGCGCGGCGAGGTGGTGGACCGGCTGGCGATTCGCAACGCCTGCCAGATGCTCATGGTGCTCGGCATCAACTCACGCGCTGTCTATGAGGAAGACTTCGAGAAGCCCTTCCTGCACCAGTCTTCAGAGTTTTATAGGGTATGTCTATTACAAACATAGTCACCAGCCAAACAAAATTGGCAATCAGAGTAATAATTCGTACTGAAAACTCACTGATACTGCCATAAAGGCGAAAACTCACTGTTGCGCATGCTATTCACGAGCACGCGGCACATTTTAGCTGCGTGGATTCATTTGTTTGACGTGGGTCTACGTTTCCACTGTAGCGCAAACGACACACGCCTCCGTTCCACAAGGTGTATCTCAAAACTGCTGCGAAACAGTTAAACATAGTCTTAAGCCGGCGCCAGACATAGCTTTACTTATATGAATACTTGTTTGAGCACTTGTATGGCATGAAACTTTAAATGTGTTCAAAGTTTGAACAAAGATTTGCACTTTGCCATGTGGTGTCGGTTTTTTAGCGCAGATCAAAGTGTTCATAGTTGAATGTATTCAAATGTTTGTGTACCCTGCCACACTTATGCTAAGTCCAGTTGTGCGAGCGTTGTTGAGCGGAACGGTTGTGTGTGACACTGCGTGCAAATTTTCAAAATGGACTGGAGCAATGAATGCGTCCTATATCGAACCCAAAAAAAACTGGCCAAGTGCGAGTCGGACTCGCGTGCAAAGGGTTCCGAACAAATTTCATTTTTTTATCATGTTATTTCAACACTACAGACATCTTTAGGAATAGCCCTATTTTTTTCAAAATTTTAGGCTCAGCTTCGGAGATAAGGGGGAGGGAATAGTAATTTATGGTCTAATTTCTTGAAGTTATGAAAAAATAAAATTAAAACCATATATGCTTGTGGTGTGAAGGTCACTTTGTTAAAACTCTTTGAAAATGTGCTTAGGATTTAGTGAACATTCCAAAAGAATTGTGAAAGTTGGAATCAGAATTTGTGAAAGTCAAATAAGCGAGTTATGGAGTCTGAAGTTGGGCCCTCAAGTCTCACATAGAAGATTCAGGGCCCACCCTTATCTGATAAACTATGGACGGTACAGAAAAAGTACTTATGCCAAAATCTAAGCTAATGCTAAACAAAATTTGTGAAAACAAAATACTATCACAAAACACTTTCCTACTTTGTATATATTCGTTCAAAATGGGCCCTCAATCTTCACACACGTAAAAGTTTATTACTCAAATAAAATGAAACTATTAACTTAAAGCTGCTGTTTGAACAGGTCACCATTTCTTGTTGTTTGAAAGTTATGACCTTTATGAAATTCGGGCCCTAAATCCTCTATTTCTTTTCGTTTTATTACGATTAACGTATGACAGATAAGACTAAAACAAAATTTTCTTTTTGTGAAAAAATTGTGCAACAAATTGATGTTAGTTTTTACTAATAAGAGTTACGATAAAACTACAAATCTTAATAGATACCGAAATCGACTATTGTCTAATTGTGAATGTGGGTAGGGTGACAATAATTTATTTTTTTCGTAATACTTTGTTATTAGTGGCGATTCAGAGTGATGTTTTATTAAGGTGTACTTCTGCTGTTGCAAAATAATCATACCACACAAGCTATTTTATTATTTACATATGCACAATTTAATGTAATATTTTGTGTTGTTAATAAATAATAGTTTATGATAGTGCAGCGGAAGTAGTAGGTGATAAAACATTAAGGCGATTTTTATGAAAAAGTTATAGGTATTGAAGAATAAAAATTATAAGTCGGACACTCGCCCATCTTTGGTCAAAATATCATTTTTTTAAAGGAAGGTTGGTACATCTGTACCTAGTCATAATTTTATAAGAACCTACCCATTGATATATAAAAAACCCAAGATACACACTCGGCATCTCAAAAACGTCCGCAAAAAATAAGCGCAATATGTATAATTATGCGCAAGTTTCAAACAATCTCGCATCGCTCGCCATAGTGCACTGCTTTGTAAAAACTTTAAGCGATCCGTGTAAGGTTGAATTTGCAAAAAAAAAATGCGCATCACTCGCCATACTGAACTGCTTTGTAAAAACAACTTTAAGTGATCCGTGTAAGGTTGAATTTGCAAAAAAAATTGTTTATAGTAAAACAACACACAACTCACACATGTCAGTTTTTGACGACAGTTTCGAGTGTTGCATTTGTTCGAGACTGTGCATCTTGGGGTTTTTTTATATATCAATGAACCTACCTAATATTTCAATCAAATTTCCTCTAAGCTGGACAGTACCGTTGTGATAACTGTTAACAGTTAGTCCACATAATTTGCTTTCTTACCACTAAATTCTCCGTGTTATCCGTTTTTGGGAATGCGTGTTTGGAAGACGCAACTTGTTTTGACGGATCATTTAAGTCCTGTCTTACTTGTAGTTCTAACGTAGCAGTCACCTACGAATTACATTTTGTCATTGTATTTGTTTTAAACGGTACTGGTGAGTATTGCCCGTAGGATATACCGTACACTCTTAGAATACAATCAAAGGTGTACGAACTTATCGGAGCAACTGAATTCGTGCCTCCACCTTTCGCTGATAGTATTGGTCATTACAAGGTTCATGCATTAATTAATAGCAATTTCAAATGCTATGACGATAATAAGCAAAAAATCGAAGACGGTTTATTAACACCTATGACGCTGCATTAGATGATCTTTGCCGCTATCTAAAATAAATTATGGTCACCCTATTTCCTAATTTAGAGGATAAAAATAAAACTCGATTTTCTTATACAATAAAAGGTCTTTTTAGATAAAAGGAATTTGTTGCACAATTTTTTCACAAAAAGAGAACATTTTGTTTTTGTCTGATCTGCCATACGTTAATCGTAATAAAACGAAAACAAAAAGAAATGGAGGATTTAGGGCACGAATTTCATAAAGGTCATAACTTTCAAACAACAAGAAATGATGAAAAAATACCCGCCGAATTGAGAACCACCTCTTTTCAGGGTTCCGAAAAAAAAATGGAACCCTTATAGGATCACTCGGGTGTCTGTCTGTCTGTCTGTCCGTCTGTCACAGCCAGTTATCTCCGGATTCACTGGACCGACTCTGTTGTAATTTGGTATACATATGGACTTCTATGACCCAAACACGAATGCGTTACGTAAATCATTAATTTTTTAGTATGGGGGTCACTTTAAGGGGTCAAACTAGAAAAAAAAAAAAGTTATTGTGTGACATATCAAATGAAATGGCTTACTGTAAGGTTTTAGTTATATTTTTTTTTCATAATTTTAATATGAATGGTTTTGAAGTTATTCAAGAAATTAGACGAAAAATGACCATTCCCCCCCCCTTATCTCCGAAACTTCTGAGCCTAAAAATTTGAAAAAAATGGAGATAATAGATCGTAGTGTTAAAACAACATGTTAAAAAAAATTCGTTCGGAACCCTTTGCACGCGAGTCCGACTCGCACTTGGCCAGTTTTTTGGAAGTCGGTTAAAAAATACGTAACTGCAACAATATACTGTGGGAGACTGGTGCCTTAACTAGACTTGAGGTCTGTATTTCAGGACACCAGCTAGTCTATTCTGTAAACAACTAATTCGATATCGAGCTTCACCTGAAAAAACTCACAAAATGAGCTTTATTGCACACAACATAAAGGTCTTAATTTGAAACTCACCTCGGATTCGACTGTCGAGATACGAAAATGTTGTTACAGAATAGCACTACAGGTCTCCACCCCTTGGGTAATGTTTTCATTTTTATGTATTGTGCAGTACAATATAAGTGCAGTAAGTAAAAAACATGATTTATATGATTAATTAAAGACGGCTTATATGATTAATAATAAAAGATAAAAAAAGGAAACTAGAATTTATTGGTGTTAGTAGGTTTAGTAAGTAAGTGTATCTGTGAGTGAGTAAGGTGTGTGTGTGTGGGAGTAGTGTGTGTTGGGGGGGGGGGTAATAGAATGTGCTAAATTGGCTATTTTGGGACATCAAGTAGTTTTTCTGTTTCTTCATAATTTAATTCCTGGAGCCAGCTGCCTAGTTTAATTTTGCATTTGGTTTTGGCGAGGTTATAAATTAGAAGTATCTTATTTATTTTTATAATAAAGAAAGCAACCCAGGTAACAAAAGAATCGATGGGAGGAAGTTGTCGAGAGCCGGATGTGATGGCGGACTATGGGATCGAATCGTCTACTTACTTAAGAATTTATTGGCCATGTTAACCAACTCCTGAGGAGGAGTAGCATACAAATTTAATAAATCTGATGCGTTGTCTTTCTTTTTTATTCTGTTTGTAATCGTGTTTATTGCTTCCCAGATTTTTTTGGTGTTATTACCAGCATCGCTTATTTCTTATTTCCTCTCAGTCTTTTTTTATCGTATTCAAAAGCTTGTTACAGTAGTTTCTGTATCTGGTAAAGAATGTTTTTAGAATTACATTATCAAGTGACTTTTTAAATTTTTTATGTAGTCTATCCATAACTCGCTTATTTGACTTTCACAAATTCTGATTCAAACTTTCACAATTCTTTTGGAGTGTTCACTAAATCCTAAGCACATTTTCAAAGAGTTTTAACAAAGTGGCCCTCACACCACACGCCCATTTAAAACCCTCACAGTAAGCCCTTTCATTTGATATGTCACACTATACAATTTGAAAAACTTTTTTTATTTTATTTCTAGTTTGACCCCCAAAAGTGACCCCCATACTAAAAATTTATATACTTTTGTACTTATCGCGTCCATGTTTGGGTCACAGAAGTCCATAATGTGTACCAAATTTCAACAGTAGATCCGGAGAAAACTGGCTGTGACAGACGGACAGACAACCCGAGATCCTATAAGGGTTCCGTTTTTTACGGAAGCTCGGAACCCTAAACACCAAAATCCGAATGTGTTGTTTCACATGTAACAAATAATACAGGCACACCGCGTCCACGAATTCATCGTCTATCTTGTTTGTTGTCTACCAGCATACTGTGAAGAAAAGTGTTTGCGAACCATGTCTAGCAGGTTGCGACAATAAGTTTTCAAAGGAGTGTTCAAAGCTTTGCAAAGTCTTCAAAAAGTGTGCAAATCTTTGATGCTATGTCTGGCGCCGACATTAGGTTAAGTAATATTCGTGTATAGCGTGTACCGCATGCACAACGTGCATGGCGTTGAAAGCGTTGAGCTATGTGAGCGCCGTATTCGAGCAAGTCACGTATGTACCAATGACGTCAATTGATGGGTAGCGTGTCCTCCATGGGTTGCAGTGGTGTGTCCACTGCGCAATCACATACATTTTCTTGCAAATCGAAACTTATCACACGTGCGTAGCCTCCCCGTGCGCTGCGGTGGGTTTACGCCTTAATCATTAATGATTACGTGTTTAGTTGACAGGCAGATTCCACAGCTGTTTGACTTGATACTATCAAGTTGGTAACGTGATCTATTGATGTAGCACGAACCTAAACAATGATGAAAACCTAAATAATACCTTTGGTCAAATACAAACAGCATACATTTTAACAAGTTCACAAGCCACTTATGGCTATACTAATTCCATGGTATGATGTTTGCTTAGATGGAATCTCAGAAGTTCCTGGCGGAGAACAGCGCGGCGGTGTACATCAACCGCGTGGAGGCGCGCATCGCCGAGGAGGCGGAGCGCGCGCGCCACTACCTGGACGAGAGCACGGAGCCGCGCGTCGTCAGCGTGCTGGAGCACGAGCTCATCGAGCGGCATATGAAGACCATCGTTGAGGTATAGCATGACGCCTGTACTCCTCGAACGGATAGGCAGAGGAGGTACATTACGACAGTCCCTTCTTGCATAGGGTGAGCATTTTGCCACCATCATCAACATTCGACCCTGAGCTATTACTGTTGAGCTACTGCTGCTGAGTTAGGCATTGTTGCCTAACGGAAGAACCCATTATCTGTGCTCAACCTGACAATGCATTTCATCAGGTCGTCTCGATACTTCCGCTTGCGAACACTAAAGCATCAACACTTTGTGTACTAATGAGGCATCAATCAGTTCATTCTGTCAATATTTCACAGTGAAAACAGCTGGTATTTACCAGTGACCAGCCATGGTGCACTGATTCAGCCATGCTCAGTTCACCTAAGTTTTTACAGTGAGATGTTTACGGAATAGCACGGCTGAACTCCTTATCCTAACCCGCAAACTACCACACCAGGCAAATTTTGAGTCCTAACTATTTATGGCGACCGCGTACCGGAAGACGCAACGTTGGGAGGCCTCCCACAAGATGGACCACCAGGTCATCGGGTGAGGGTCGCGGGAAGCCGATGGATGCGAGACACACGCCTGTATCCAGCAGTGGACGTCTTTCGGCTGATATGATGACGATGAAGTTTTGATGTGCAGATGGAGAACTCGGGCGTGGTGCACATGCTGATGCACACGCGCACGCTGGAGCTGGCGTGCGTGTACAAGCTGCTGTCGCGCGTGGCCGAGGGGCTGCGCACGGTGGCCGACGCCGTGTCGGCGCACCTGCGCGAGCAGGGCCGCGCGCTCGTCACCGACACGCATCACAACACTAATGCTATTACCTTTGTGCAGGTATGTACTTTATTTATTATATACATTCTTGTACACCTCATAATAAGATCAGGACAAACATTTATATAAAAAAAGAAAATGTACAATGGGCAGTCTTATCGCACAAGGCCATCTCTTCAGACAACCTTTGAATGGATTAAACAAAAGAAGAAGTACTTTGAATGCTTTTCTTTTTTTTCTGCTTACTAACATATGGACCTCTATTAATTACTATGTGCTTGGTTTGAAATAAATATTTTCAATTTGTTTTAAGATACAGTATCACATGTACGGAACTAAAAATTTAGCAATGGATCATGTTCATAGAGAGAGGTCTCCCTCTTTGTAATGGGCACCTGTGCCGAGTCCTAGTAGAAATGTGGGAACAACAATGAAACCTGATTTTATTTTGCTATTTCTTTGTTAATTTTTCTCCCTGTCTTCTATTGTTATATTTTTATAGTCTAGGGTGCTGTATAATTTTTAAGATGCCTGTAATTTGGATAAGAATATGAATAAATGTGAAACAGTATTTCGTAGGAAAACGAGACTAAGCGTATCATACGCTCCAAAACGGAAGTTCAAGGATTATTATTTCATAATCTTATTTTATTTTTAATCCTTGTTACAGAATCTTCTCGATCTGAAGGACAGATTTGATCATTTCCTTCAAAACTCATTCAACAACGACAAGATTTTCAAACACATGATTGCATCAGACTTCGAATATTTCCTCAACTTGAACAGCAAATCCCCAGAGTTTCTATCGCTGTTCATTGACGGGAAACTGAAGAAGGGTGAAAAAGGCGTAAGAATTTACTGCATTAGCCTTATTTAGTCATTACGTATAATTATGTATTATGGTTATTAACAACTTCGTTTTTCCCAGATGAGTGAACAAGAAATCGAAGCAGTGTTAGACAAAACTATGGTACTGTTCAGATTCTTACAAGAGAAGGACGTGTTCGAGCGTTACTACAAGCAGCACTTAGCTAAACGATTGTTGCTCAACAAATCCGTCTCTGACGACAGTGAAAAGAATATGATCTCTAAACTGAAGGTTAGTCTCCATAAAATACGCTAACACATCATCAATATTCTTTTTTTTATTTACTGCCGAAAAAGTTACTTTGTTTATAAATATTTTGGTTTCTAACCTTTCCCAGAAAGAAGGTTTACTTAAGGATGTTGAACCGCGAGATTTTCATTGTATAATCGGAGATGTCTCGCAAATAGAGAATTCAATAAGTGACTAAATGAACAATCTATCCGACCTCCCCAACCTGTCCACTTATTTCTGCAAAATTCTTTACCAATTATAGATGGACATCTTTCGTAAGTGTCCTGTGTTATCTACCCCTAGTAGTTCTTTTTCTATTGTAAAAAGTCTGCTTAAAGTCTTTTGATTCAATACCAAAATTTATTATTTTTAAATTAAGTAACACATTTCAAGAAGCTGTTTAGGTAAAGAATTTTGCAGAGAGAGAGAGACTTTAAGCAGGATTAAGTTTATTAGTCATATTTTTAGTTACACTGTATTGTATCTTAGTTACAATTGTTAGCTTTCGGATATAATAGACAACTACGGTATCTTTTGAAGTGTTATAGCAAGCATTGGATAGATTTTACATAGAATGGAAAGTACTGGTTTAAACTGGTATTCTGAATTTCAAACGAGTCTGAAGTCTCGCGTCTTTTAGCGTATCTTACACAACGCTATTGTCCATTGCAGTAGATAATTTTTGTCTGCGTATTTCGTACTTACTGTTTTATATCAAAATATGTATATGATTCCAGACTGAATGCGGTTGTCAGTTCACATCAAAGCTGGAAGGAATGTTCAAAGACATGACCGTCTCGAACACCATAATGGAAGAGTTCAAAGAACATGTGCTGTCATCTGGGGTGAATCTTTGTTATTTATTACATTTACATGGCCGTTACTGCCGTTTCATAGTAAAAATCAAGCTGACTTAAGTAATTGTAACTCGCGGAGTCACTTGATTGTTCTTTACAAAAGATATTACTTTCTTTCAATACTTTTCTAAAAAGAAGTATTGTAATTTCAGATCAACCTTCACGGCGTAGATCTGTCAGTGCGAGTGCTCACCACCGGCTTCTGGCCCACGCAAAGCGCGACGCCCAAGTGCAACATACCTACAGCGCCGCGAAGTGCGTTCGAAGTCTTCAGAAGGTAAACTGCCTGTAAAACATTGTCTCCTTATTCAGGAAAATAATGAATATCCTATTTAAATCTATATAAGGTGACCAAACTAAATGCAAACTTTCTGGCAGACATGTTCACAAAAAGTGGTTGTGAAGTAGCGCAAAATTTGATAAATTGTATAACAAATATGTCCGGTGGGCCCCAGCTTCTACCTGGCGAAGCACTCGGGGCGGCAGCTGTCGCTGCAGCCGCAGCTGGGCTCGGCGGACCTCAACGCCACGTTCCGCGCCGCCAGCAGCTCGCCGCCGCGCTCGCCGCCCGCGCCGCCCGCGCCGCCCGCCCCGCGCCGCCACATCATCCAGGTGTCCACCTTCCAGATGTGCGTGCTGCTGCTCTTCAACAAACGCGAACGACTCACCTATGAGGTATGCTACTTCTTACAATACTACAAGCCACAGTTTTTTGTTTGACAGCTGTATTTTTTTTTCATTCAATTAAAACTACGCGTATTTAAACGGCTAACACAAAGATTGAAGAGATTTCTTGTAAAAAAAATAAAAGCTCCATTTCACATAATAAACAGTTTCACATTTTAGTGGGAAACTCTTCTTCAGAGCCATTTTATTTTTGCAGGAAATACTCAACGAGACTGATATTCCGGAGAAGGATCTTGTCCGGGCCCTACAGTCGTTAGCGATGGGGAAGCCCACCCAAAGGGTGCTGATCAAGCAGCCAAAGACAAAAGAGATAGAGCCGTCACATCAATTTTATGTCAACGACGCCTTTACATCTAAGTTACATAGGTATGTGCCGGTACAGAGTAAGATTAAAGGGTAAAGTACTATTTCAGGTACAAGTTTCAAATTTTTTGTTTTGTATTTCAGAGTTAAAATCCAGACTGTAGCAGCTAAAGGCGAGTCTGAACCAGAGCGACGTGAAACACGTAACAAAGTTGATGAAGATCGTAAACATGAAATCGAAGCGGCCATTGTGCGTATCATGAAGGCCAGGAAGAAGATGGCGGTACGTCAAAACATATCATTCAGAGTTCCTCATGATATACATTATACTACACATACTATCTGTAACTGTTTATGTGAAAAGGGATATTGATGTAACGTTTTATCTCCGTAGCACACACTTTTGGTCGCCGAAGTAACGGAGCAACTCCGCGCGCGTTTCCTGCCGTCGCCAGTGGTTATCAAGAAACGCATCGAAGGGCTTATTGAACGAGAGTATCTCGCCCGCACGCCTGACGACCGCAAAGTCTACACTTACGTCGCATAGGTTTGTAGCGACATCTCAGCATTGCTCCGACCGATTTGTGTAAAAGCAGCTTCAGTTTATATTTACTGTCTTCTTTGCTTTTCACTATATTTTATTAGACTAAAAGATTCATTGAAGATTAATTATGTAAAAATATTGTAAATATCAATATAGCTCTAGTACCTTAACGTCATGTACTATGATAGTTTACCTCGTTTCCTTGATGCGGCTATATTAAAAACTTCCTTTATAACACAATGTTTTATTAAATTCTCTTTTGCCTCTTGAATTTCGCTAATACTTCGAGCTCATTGGGTTTCCGTGGTCTAATCGAACCTAAAATGGGTTTTATTTTCAGGCCACCGCAAACTCAAGATCGTTAAGTCCTTGAAGGGGGGATGCCAAGTTAGAAGTAATAGAAGTAACAAAAGTATTTAAATTATTTCAAAATAAAAATTATTAGTTATTAATTCAAGAGTTATTTTATTTGCAAAGAAATAATATGAGAAAGCAGTATATTGTTACAATTAACGTGTTAGACATGTTGTAACTGCCATTCTGGGGGAATGGGAAGAAGAAATCTTTGGGTAAATGGATATTAATATGTGGACTTCCAGCATATTCAATTATACTTGGTTTCGATAAATCCACGAAATTAACATCAACAGTAATGACGATTGAAATATCTTCGATGTTAAAACTGACATTTTTAGCAGTTACTTCGTATTTAGTTGACAGAATCTTATTCTGCCCTGTAAATGACTTTTCGTCAACATTAGCGTACATAAAAGTAACAGAAAGTCTATTGATTAAATTATAACAGTAAAGTTTCAAAGTGTTTTCATTATATTCTCCATAAATTGGTTCATGTTTATATTCGTCTACAAGCAAGTTAATCCAGTTATCATCGGGAATATCATGTGGGTTCCCAAATGGAGAAATAGATACATTATTGTTTAGCCTTAATTGTCGAATAATGCCATTTTGTATGTTGTTGCACATGTTTTTCTTTGACAACGTTGTGTATGAGTAAACATAACGACATTTAGTTCTTTTGTTAATCCCAAATTTTACAATATTATTTGATGTATTAGTCAAAACACACTGTCCATTTCTGTTTTCGGGAAATAACATGCGCCCCCTTGTTTCTAAAGTGTTATTGAAAAAGTTGTCTGTGTGATTGTTCTTAAAATAAGATGCAATAACTGGAAGGCCATTAACATATCCTGGATTCCCACTTAATTCTATAACATCGTCTATAGATTTATTTGCTAGATAAAAATGTACACTGATTTCTTGCATCAATAATGGCAAAACATGTGATATATTTTGTAAATGCAATTTTATCGTCGCGTTCACAATTTTCATATCGTAATAATAGAAGCCGTAATCAATTTTCAATGCTATGTTAGTACAAACATTCTCCGTGCATGACGCTTCATTAACAGTCTTATTGTAGTTCCAACAAAACCCATTTTCACATGCTAGAATAGTCCAATTGATACAGTGGAGGTTTGAACAATTCTGTAAATAATTAAAAACAATTTAGTATTCATGAAAGATTACTTTACAAAAAGATAATAGGCACTACACTAGGCCTATGGGGTCTGAGTGCGCATCGAGTCTTTCGGGACATTAGCAAACAACTTGTCGACTGTTCACGTGACCAGGGCTGGGCCTTTATTCGGCCAAAGAATCAGCATTGCCATTCAACGCGGCAATGTTGCCAGTGTTCTGGGCACTTTTGCCATTGACAGCGATGTGGATTATTGTATTGATGCCCAATGATTTATTTTGTTTTTAGAAGATAATCAATTCAATAAAAAAAAACATTAAATACCAAAGCAGTACTGTTGAATGTATTATTTGTAGCGCTTATAACCATAGCTTCTTCAGAAGTTTTTAAAATATTAAACATTTCTAGATCCTTGAACTTCACATTACATGTGATTTTCTCTTTTTTGAGAAAAGCTATTGGGACCCGATCTGTACAATAATTGTTAATCATGGGAGCTGGAAAATCTGAAAAAGAAAATAAGAGTTTCAGAAAATAATAGTCAATCATTATTATCAATGTTGATAGTTTCAAGGCCGATCGCTGTAATTATTATGGAAGAATGTACATAGCAACCATAATACATACAGTCAACTGTGGATCAGTGGTAAAAAATTGTCTCAGACAGCACCCAAACAAACAAACCAACCTGCCGACAAACTGCCACGCAGTTTGGTGGGTGTACATAAAATGTAAAAATGTTTGGTCCAAAATATTTTTATTTTTTTAGTTTCGTAGCAGTAAAGGCGATTTTCATAAACCTAGTGTTACTACCATACCATACCATGGATGGTTGAGGGTACTATTCATTATAGAAATTATACTAGAACGGTTAAGGTAGTAAAATAAAGGTAACCAATCTTGATGTGACTTTTTAAACAAACACATATTAAAAAATAAACTGCTGCTTAAAGTAATGGTTCAATTGTAATTTAGTCATCGTTATTGTTGTATTTACATGATCGGGTTTTTAGTTGCATTTCATTTTTAACCAAATCCAAAAAGGAGGAGGTTTATTTATTTATTATTTATTTATTGTACACCAAAAGTATGGACAAAAAGGAAACTTAAAACTAAACACATACAATGGGCGGCCTTATCGCATTCCGCGATCTCTTCCAGACAACCTAGGATGGATGGATGTTTTATGTATGTTCCCCGATTACTCTAACGGCTGGACCGATTTGGAAAATTCCTTTTTTTGTTTGAAAGGGTAGACTTCCCAGGTGGTCCCATGATCATCAAGTCAAGATCTGATCATGGAATCCTGGAGAAATAGAGGGCACACTTCAAATTTTACTGGAACACTTGAAGCGTTTGGGTAGTTTTTGGAAGAGTGTTTTCATGGAGTGGTCCCATTTCAATTTGGTGAAGATCTGATGAAGAACTTCGGAGATAGGCAATGGAACTCCTCAATATATATAGCAAAAGGATGGGGATTGCTGAAATCGCATGTCTGTCTATTGTTTACACCAGTTCGAAACATAAGAACAAAATATAAAAAATAACTTAAATTTCGGAAGTTGGTGTCAAAAAACGAAAAAAACATACCTACCCAAAAACACCGGCTTCCGAAATTATAGTAATTTTATACTTTGTAGTCATTGATATATAGGGTTTTTTATATATCAATGTTTATAGCGTTTTTATTTGGAAGTCAGTTGTATTTTTCTGTAAAAAAGTTTATTTAAACTGTTTTTAAATAAAAAAAAACACATCAAGATTGTTTACCTTATTTAACTACCTAAACCTTTCTAGTATAGATATGACTTGTTGATCAGCAAGACAGTTTTCTTGATATTAAAAGTTACTTACCTAAATAATAAATTATTCCATTTTTTAATAGCCAAATAGGATCAGCTTGTTTATACAAGGTTTTTTTAAATTCATATGAATGTTGCATCTGCTGAACACTTTGCCACCTGTAATATGTACCCATGGTTTCATACTGAAAAAAAAAAAACAAAAATATTTAGCTAAAGATAATACACACTCATGGTTTTATAATAATCAAGATTTTATACTAGTACCTTTTTGATACTGCGCTTACTAGGTAAATTCGTTTTGACGATACAAAACAGATTATCAAGCATACTGCCCGCATATCTGTGTTCATCAAGTATGTGGCTAATGCAGCCATCCATTTCTTTGTTCTCAGCCTTACTAATTTCATGACATTGGAACATTTTGTGTTCATAATCAGAACAATCTTGATCACAACAGCAATTTATATCGCATACTTTGTACTGGAAATAGAATGTTTTACAGTGGTAAAGAAATGTATTGGTCAAACAAAGTAAAGGGATTCTAATTAATTCTTGGTGCTTACCAATAAGTTGCAATAACAATGCAAACTAAATTTAATTTTAGGTGTAGTACTAGGAACACTAGATGATTTGTTTTTTGTTTCAAAGAATGTAATTTCTGTGAGATTCTCAAACTCAGTGCTTGTGGAATACATTTCGGTAGTTGTTTCAGTGGTTGCTTCTGTGTCTGAAGTATTTTCATCATACAGTACATCAAATATAGCGGTAGTGCCCTCTGTAGTTCCTAAAGTAACTTCTGACATAGAAGAATTATTGTAAATCTTTGATGGGGAGGTGTTTTTCAGTGATCTACTCATAACATGTGTCCTGTAGTAAAGAGCATGAGGTTTACTACTTATATTCTTCAATAAATCATTTAATATTTGTTTCTGAGTAGTAACATCGAGATTTGTGGTATCTTCAGCCTGAATTTTCTCTTGAATGAAGTCCATAACACAAAATTGAATGAGTATTGAGAGAAATGTAAAAGCTAAATAAGTAAAGACTTTCATGTTTTCACTTATACTCTACTCCAAACTGACTAAAATTCCTAAGTAATAAATTAACTTGCAGCTGAACTGTCCCTTTTGACTGGGTCTTTAACTTAAATCTGTAAATTAAATAAATTTGGAAATTAATGGTGAAGTAATTTGTTTGATCTTTGATTTCAAAATATATAACGGAAACTTCTTACCGGTTTAATCCTAAGTTAACAATATCACTTTGAATAAGCTGATGAGATCCACCAAGGAAATACTGCCGAATTCTGTCAGTTATTGAAGTTGAAGATGGTATCCAGCAGTTCACATGGACAAAGTGAGGGCCTGGCACTGCTGGCAAGTTACAGCAACCGTATCCTACTATCCAAGAGCGACCTATAGAATCGAGGCAGCTCACTTGTACTAATAATTTCGGCCAACCTGAATATCGTTAAAATCAAAATTGAAATATCATGAGAATAAAATATAAAAGCATTTGGAAGAAAATGTACCTACATACCTTGGACCCCTTTAGTAACGTAGTGAATATCAAGAGGGTGTGCCCAGACAACAGTCTTTTCGTAATCTAATTTCCCTGAGACTGTCTGCCCCTCAGGGCACCCTGAAACTACAGTCCAGTTTGGGCCTGTAAAATAAAAGTTGTTTTGTATAAAATACAAGGAACATCTTTATCGGATAAGCAACATGAATGAGCCTGACCAGTCCAAACCAAATTCCAAAAGTTTCAGTCCCATAATTAATAAAATTACGTAACACAACAACATACCGGCTTGAAATGAATATCGACAAAACAGGGAAGACTTATCTTGAAAGTTTGAAGCACACTGCAGTTGCCCTAATATATGCAATTCTGCCATGAGAAAACAGGTGTATCATTTACATTTAGAAGCATAATCAACAAAAATAAAATTAAAGATTTTACAATTTTTTGTTGATCAACGTCGTTACCATGGAAACTGATTTGACGAAAATATTGACCACAGAGTACATTGAATATTGACAAGTACAACCACCGGTGTTGCTTGTTAGAAAATAAGGGAGGGGCAATAATAGTAAATCTAAAATGTGTGTAGTACCGGCTTTAAGGCAGGGCCCGGTTGAGTACAAGGCCAAGGTACTAGAAAGGGCATCGACCATGAAGGTATATATAAAAGACGGACGTCGCGACGGTGCATAGGGCCGGTTCTTCTAAAAGTCAAACGGAGCGACCGCTCCAGACACTAAACCAGGAAGTGTAATTTATGCTCCACTTTTGGGATCGAGAAACCCGATTTCCTTAATTATTTTTTTTTTTTTGTTTAGTCTATTATTTTGCGCCTAGTTTGGCACATCCGTTGAATTTATATTTGCTTTAGTAGACACACATGGGGATAAAAAGCAGAGCAAGCAGGTTTTTTTATTTGAATATATATAATATAATAAGTGACTAACACTTTCGAGCTCGCCTTGGCTGCGTAGGCAGCAAGACGAGTTGAGTATCTCTGAGAAGAGTGAAAATATATCACGCTTGCTTCAAAATTAAATGAATGCTTCAAACAGCGGCGTTAGGGTAGGGCGCGGTTCATCAATCAAATCCGAAAGTTTTACTAATAAGGATCAAATTCTGGGAAGTAATTCGATCCAAAAAGAAAGTTTCGATTTTCTTCATAGTTTCGGATTTAGCCATCCACGCACACTAAATATTCACACTACCTAAATACTATGCTCTTGCACCACCCTGGCTTTTTAGGGTTCCGTACGCGAAGGGTAACCAACGGAACCCTATTACTAAGCCTCCGCTGTCCGTCCGTCCGTCTGTCTGTCAGCGGGCTGTATCTCAAGAACCGTAATAGGTAGACAATTGAAATTTTCACATGTATTTCTATTGCCGCTATAACAACAAATAATAAAAATTAAGGTTTATGGTTACGGAACCCTTAGTGTAAGAGTCTGACTCGTACTTGGCCGGTTTTTTAAATATTAAAAGCCAGGATGCGCCTTACTAACTTATGACCGCGGCTCTGCGTGCGGAAAATGTGTTTTATACTTCCGTGGTAAAAAGTATCCAATACCTATCATAACATAATTTTCATTTTACTTTATTAGTTTACGCGCTGCACTCCAATAAAACTCATAGTCTACAAGATGTTTTCCGACATCTACAATCATAGTCATATTTCAGCTAATTTAACTAAACTTTAATAACTAAATTATACACCTTACAGTTCCTCATAAATCACTCTCATAAATGCGAAAGTAATTCTTCTGTCTGTCTATCGCGCTTTCACGTCAAAACTACTGAAAGATTTAAATGAAATTTGGTACACAGATAGTCTAGAGCCTGAGAAAGGACATAAGCTACTTTTTATCCCGAGAGTATGTTCCCTAGGGAACACGCGGGCGAAGCCGCTGGCAGAAGCTAGTCATATATATAGCAGTGCCATGAAAGATTGAAAGCTTGCCCGAGCAACATCCGGGAATCAAAATGAAACACGCAGATATAATAATATAATCATTTATTTGGTATTACTTAAAATTATGGAAAGTTACATGCACAATAGAATCGAATCACATTCCTAAAATAATCTTCACATAAAATTGAATCACAGTTAAAATTATAATCTTAGGTTTATATGGAGATTGGAGGAATGGCAGTTATTATAAATAGGGCTGCCAGCCGTTGAAGAGGCGGCACAGGTTGAAAGGGTCAGTGGCGATGCGCAGCAGGCGCGCCACCTGCCCGGCCACGGCCACGCCGCCGGCCACGCCATCCTCCGTGCCGCTCAGCTTGCTCGTCACCACCAGCAGCGCTCGCTTGGCTAGGCCGCTGGGACTGCCGGTATCATCTGGAGACACAAACGATATTATCTACAAGAAAAATAAGTGTAAAAAATTATACTAAATTTTTCGTTAAATTAAGTCCTGAGAAAACACTCTTTAAAACAGTTTTTTTTTAGTTTTTTAGGGAAGAGAATGATCGCCTTTCGCTATAAGTATGTGATAGTATTATCACGCACTACCTATTATATTGCCTTGCCTAAACGAGGTAGGCAGTAGTTTACCTCTATTATACAACGTGTAAACACTCTCTCGGTCTTGAGCGATCTCTGGCCAAGTTTGTCCCGCAAACATGATGAGATCGTCACACCACCTTCGCCGCGGTCGACCTCGACGACGACGTCCTTCTTCAGGCGTCCAGTGAGTGACGATCCTCGCCCACCTCTCCGGGTTCATTCGTGCAACGTGGCCAGCCCACTCCCACTTCAGCCTGTCTGTTTGTTCTCCGACATCCATGACTTTAGTTATGGAGCGCAGGGTGGTGTTTCTAACGCGATCTGTTCGCTTAACACCTATTATGCTGCGCTCCATAGCCCGTTGGCAAATCTTGAGTCTTGACTTTTGTTGTTCTGTAAGTGACCAACTTTGTGCACCGTAGGTTAGGACGGGCAGTATGCACATGTCAATGAGTTTCCTTTTCAGTGTTATCGGAAGACTTCCTTTCAAATGTTCTTTAAAGGCCCAGAAGGTCTTCCAAACATTTTGGACTCGTCTTTCGACTTCCCTGTCTTGCCTATTTTTGAAAGACACTATCTGGCCTAAGTACGTATACTCATCGACATATTGCAACACATGCCCGTCTACCTCGACCCTACGTTTCGTGCTGTTGGTCATCACCTGAGTCTTGGATCTGTTCATTGAAAGTCCAACCTCAAGACTTGCCGTGCTTAGATCTTGGAGCATTTCTTCAAGTTCTAAAGGTTGTATAATAGAAAAAAAGGTTGTATAATATAAGTTCGTTGTATAATAGATGTAAACTACTGCCTACCTTCTCGACTTCAGTGTTGGTACCATTGTGAAAGTTGTTCATAATGATGAGTTCAATGACCCCTTAAGAGGTATTGTGTTTATTCTGTTACATATTGTATATCCTTATTCTTCATGTAATTGATGGATGGATGACTCCTATAACACAGGTTGTTTTCCTAGCATGGGGGTCATTGACAATGTTTTTTTGTATCTAGTCATATTGCGCTTTGTCAAATAAATTTATTATTTCGTTTATTTATTTTTTACATATAAATTATATTTTTAAATATTTCAATTAAAACATTGTGTAATGACACGCATCGCTCGAATTTATAACATAAACTTCTCTCAAATTGATATATTTCACTATAATAAAACATTATTCAGAAAACAAATACTAAAAATTATAAGCGAGGGCAAATGACATCTTTTAGTCTCTCTTGCTTAGCTTTAAATATCACTTTTTCAACATTTTAAACTTAAAGTAACTTAAATAAGTAATTTTGTTATTTTGTTATTATTATTTTTATTGTATCCTGTTAGTCCGGAAACCTATTATCAGCCATACAATACTGTTATACGAATAATCTGTAATATATTTTAAGTATCGCCGTTGGTTACCTAAATAAAGAAAATAAAAAATAAAATAAAAAAACATTTAAAAATAGTAGCCCACCGATATCGGGAGCAGGGTCCAAGCTACCGGTGGTCAGGGCTCCAGAGAGAGGAACCTCCTAACAATACGAAGCGTGTCCAGAAGTACCGCTTTCTGAATCAAGCCCTTGATCCAGCTACCTAACGAAAGCCTCCTGAGGTGTTGGTCGAGGCTCGTGGCTATTAAGCCATTGGCTGATGTGACTATCGGTACAATGATTGCAGAATCCACATCCCACATGTCGACAACCTCGCGAGCCAAGTCAATATACTCGATTTGTTTATCTTTCTCGGCTTTCACGAGGTTCTCGTCATGCGGGACGATTATGTCTACAATCATTGCACGCCTCACTATTCGGTCCACCACCACTATATAGTCCTGTCAGTGATGATGGACCGATCCCAGTACAATGTGATATTGCCATTATCGAGAACTGGGTCAGGCGCATACCTGTAGTACGGCACCTCCGACTCCACAAGGGATTATTTCAGAGCAAGTTGCTGATGGATAATCCTGGCTACAAGGTTGTGCCTATGCAAGTATTCTCCGTTAGCTAGACGAGAACAACCAGAGACAATGTGGCGAATTGATTCTCCCGGACGGTGTGACATGCCCGACATATGTCGACCGTGCCGTCCTTCACAATAAATCTCCGGTAGTTCTTTGTCATGATAACTTCGTCCATAATTGCACAAACAAAACCTTCGGTTTCTCCAAACAGATCACCAAAACGCAGCCATGCTTATTATTTTTTTTTTCACTTTCTCGGGTCCCTGGAGACCCGCTCCTTTGATAGGCGTATGAGGAGCCGAAGCCAACTCGCAGAGGCCCCGTTAGACATTTCAAATGGAATGGGGCACCAACCGACGATTATCCCTGTATGCTCTGTGAATGTATACCCAAGGACAATCCCCGGTTGGAGCAGAACTATTGCAGAATATGGAAATTATAAATATAATAATATTTATTATAATTTATTGTTATTATATTCGTAGCACTGACAAAAGCACGTGTTTAACCTTCACCACTACCAACGAAAGACCAATGGTAAATAAAAAAACATTGTTGTATATTTTATTCAATGTTTTAAATTCAGGGACACTGCATTTGACACAACCACCAACCAGGTACAACTCCAAAGTTCTAAACTGTCCAGCCGGAGGACCTAACGCTCTGGAAACGTGTCTATATCATAAAAACTATAACATAACAATATTATGGTTACTTACAGACTTCGCTAGTGTTTCTGCCTGAAGTAGGAGCGTTTTGTTGCGCAGTTTTCACTGACCAAGAGTATAGCGGATCGCACAATAAAACTTCTAATATTGTCAACAATGTCTCTTGATTGTCACGGAGAAGCTGCATTGTCTTTTCGCAGCACCTGCAATTTATACATTGTTAACAGACTTAAAAAAAGACGAGATCCTCAATTCGACTGTTTTTTTTTTTATTAATCTGTTACCGTCCGTATCCATCATCATCATCATCAATCCACGAAACACGTCCACTACTGGACATAGGCCTCCCCCAAATGTTGGGGGGAATATATCCCAATGAAGCAAAATGTTGACGCCATGCCCATCATTTGCCTAATTAATTTGGCTAGCTTTAATATAGTGTTAAATTACCCCCTAAATATTCCTTCGGTGCCACTGGATCCGAATCCAGCAATGATGTCTCGCGTCAAACGGAACGGAACAGTTTCTGGAGTGGGCAAGGTCTTGCCTTGCTCAAAAGCGATACCTGTAAAATAAATGATTATAATATTAAGTTAAAACGTAAGATTATTAAACAGATATTTTGTATGTGTTTTTATTACCCAGATCTATGTGAACAACTTCAGCCGTCCTCTTGTCAATTAGAATGTTGTATACGTGTCTATCGCCTAGTCCAAGAATGTAACCAACCATGGATGAGGTAGCAACACTGAATAGGAACAAAAAGAAAATACAGCATTACTAATTTATAAAACATTTTAACTTTTTGAGAATTCTATTTTAGTCAGTCTTTGGAAATTCTAATTTAGTCAGCTGATCACAAAAGAGTTGATTCCTGCAACAAAGCGCAGAGCAGGGCGTTATTCACTGGCAAACAACCGTGGATCAGTTGAAATAATAACACTTTTTTTTTACTATTGGTACGCACTCGTTTGACCATCACCACTATCTCACCTGATGGTAAGCGATGATGTGGTCGAAGACATTACGAAGAAAGCAACAACACAGACAGGTTTGCGCAAATGAGGTAATTTATTTTCATCTTTATTTGAACCTTCGATCAAGAATACACTATGTCGGATTAGCACTTCAAAAAATTTTAAAATCGCCGATTAAAATAAGTAAAAAAATAATACGGGATGATCCTTTTAAGTTAATATAGGTGGCTAGACAAGTCCCCGTTTCTCAAAATCAAAATCAAAAGTAGTTTATTCAAATTAGGCTGAGAAACGGCGCACGGTGAAACATGTAAATAAGGTGTTAACAAATTAACTGCAAGAATTTCGTGTCAGTCATCTAAATAACCAAAATCTTTTTTTTTTTCTTTTTTTTTGAGTGATGTTAATTTTTCACATTATAAAACAATTTAGGGACAATGTTTTTATATGGACTGTCCGCAGGCCTGCGACTACGGCGCACCGCGATTCCAATTTCATTCAGTTTTTTTTTTTTCACATTGCCTACATAACACATTGTATATGGGTAGAGGACACCTTAACACACAAAACATAAATTTCTAGTAAATAAATGGTAAAATCAAGCCGAGAACTAGTGTCAGAATACAATCTACTGCATATAAGCACGTGATTAGTTAATTTATTAAGATTTTTATTTTTCTAACATGGCATCTTTACATCGCAAATGTCTCGGAAACGTGACACTTTAGGGCACCATGTTACAAACATTTTTTTTTAAGTGTCCTCTACCCATTTATGTATAAAATACTTTAAATTGTAAGATTCATGTGAAATTTGCGATTAATAACGATATTTCTATATTCTTGTTTGTATTAATAACATTTTAAGGATGGGATAAAATCAGTTTTCCTAACAGGTCATAGGGGTAACAATATTGAACAGGTTAGGAACCACTGATCTAATGTATTCTTGATCGAGGATTTGAGCAAACGCAATATGGATATTTGTTTCGCAGGTAAAACCGCGCTTCACTGTGCTTCATTAGGTCTTCACCGACCATTAGATCCACAAAAAAGACAATTTTATAAATTCTTATTACCTCTTCGTGTACGCCAACCTTCTCTCATACCATGTAACGGGATCAAGGTAATGTTCCGTAAAGAAGTAGTGAAACACTGGTTTGAATTCTTTCAGTATTTTGTTGAAAACACTCAACTTCGCTTCATGGCCATCATTGCTGCATTCTATCATTTTCTTACGAGCGGCGATACATGAAATATCCTGTGAATGACTTAATATTAATATCCTTGACTTGCATCGACAATTTTTTTTGCTGTCAAAAAATTAGTGTATTTGAGCAAATAATTAGTTTATACAAAATTAAGTTTTATTCCCATTAAAATAGTGTATACTTATATTACTCAATTTAATTATAAATGAAAAAAAATACAGTAGATCTCGCTTTATACGATCACGCTTAACACGATTTCCCGCAAAAATCACCATTTTAAGTCAGCCCCTGCAATTTGAGGCATATTTTCATACTATTTTTCATGCTGATTCATATGACTATAAATTATTTCAAAAGTACCACCACCTCACATTGCAATCAAGCAACAAATACAACGCTAACGATTTGCTCTGTTTTGACTAGAGTTTGCGATTAGCTTTCTTTTTTTCTACAATGAGGGTAGTCGGATATTTCTTATCATTTCTTTAGTTTTTGTCCATCGTTTGCTCAGACGCGTGTATTTTTGCTACTTTTTTCGATTAATATTGGATACGACACCTCAGGAAGTAGCTCAAGCTGTAGCATTACTTCAACGTGAGGTCGCTCGAAGACTTCGAACACAGTATAAACAGTAGGTTATCTAAGGCCGCCCGCCGAGTTATTAGCCTACTCTTGCGTTGATACCCAGGGTTGTCACTTTTACTTTTAGTTAATATTTTCGAACAAGCAGCACTTGATCTAAATTTATAAAATAAAAAGCATATTATGATTGAATATTTTACCAATTTATAAATTTAGTAAAAATAAAAAGCTTTTATTCACATAACATTTATTATACTAAGTTACAAATTTGATACCGAGAAAATTTTTCTCCTGTTTCTGCATGTCCGGAACGCTTTATTATTATTTGTTAATGTAAAGTAAATTCTCATTCTTATGTAAAGTTTTTGTAAAAAGCTTTTGGGAAAGCATGGACAGGGCATCTTAAATTCTACATCATTCAGTTGATCGTAAATTGTAAAACATGTCGCGCTGTGTGAACTGTTCTCTTTTATTAGCACACCCGCTCCCTAGATGCCAAATCAGAGAAGCAACGGATTCCTTGGTAACATAACCTAACGTACATAACCTCAACAGGTACACAAGTTTTTTTTTTTTCAAAAGCCCCACAATATTTAAGTTTGAATTTAACCTTGTTTTAAAGTATGACGCTAACCCTTTTTTGTGTCTAATTTTCACTACTATACTGAGTCAAAAGTTGCGCAACCAAGTGCCATAGTAAGTTGCTCATTCTCCTTTGAACTTGAAGGTAGCGTGATGGACTATTTCCCAGGTTTCCCAGTTTTGTATACAAAAGTCGTTATATTTACAAAATGAAACCATATCAAAAATAACTGTTGCATTTAGTATAATAAACATCACCTTACAATAATAAACAAAAAGAACAGACCTCTTAACACATTTTTTTCATACGATAAGCGAAACAAAAACAAGTGTCAATTGGCCGACCCGAACGCCGGCCAAAAAAATGCGATGTACACACAAGTATATAAGTCGATCGTCAGACTACCGGAACCATATTTGGATTGAACAACACATCAGACAATAGAAAAAATAATAATTTCAAAAGTAATTAATTTGCAATATTAATTATTGTGAAATTGTCCTTATTACAACTATACCTACGCGAAAAATATGTTTACCAAAACGATGTTTCGTACTCAATCCTCTATTTTATAGTAAAACTAGACTTCTTAAAATAAACTTTAGCTCTAAACATAGTATTCAGAAAAATGCGACTCGGCTACGCTCTTAATAAAGCAAATAAACTGTGAAATAAACAATACAATACCATATTTTCTAATAATATTTAAGTATAAGTAGGTACTTACATTTCTGGTTGAGTAGGAAGTATGAAGAATGATAAGTCCGGGTTTGCGAAATCATTATTGAGGCACCCGAAAACACTACAATATTTTTTTCCCCTTTTTGAAGTCATGATACTCGTAATTTACGACAAGTGTCCGCCGCCCGCGCCGGCGAGAGTTGACGAACGCAAGCGGTCATGTAGCGTACGCGCGTGCTCACAGTCGCGCTGCACAGCCCGCACTGCCGCCACCTTATTCCCCCATATATTATGCTAGCGTGTGCGTGAAATCGCGTGCCGACATGGCGCGCGGCGCGCACGCACACATTCAAACCGAGAGCGGCACGTTTGTATGAAGATGTTTTACTGTTTATACTGTGCTTCGAATCAGCAGATCTTCGGTGCAACGAGTTTACTGACGATACCTAGAGACTGGAGCATTCGATCGCCGTCCAGGTACGGGCAGACCTAGGGCTACATCAGCAGCAGATGATCGTTATATCCAACTTACTGTTCTGCGAAATCGCCACCTCAAGGCAGTTAAGTCCAACAAAGTCTGCGTGACGAACGCGAAGTGGTCATAAGTTCAGATACCGTCAGAAGGAGACTTGCTGAACGGAACCTGACTCCAAAAAGAGCTGCAACAGGCCCAGCATTAACGGTTGCACACCGTCGAGCACGATTTGAATTTGCTTGAGAGCATAGAATTGGACGTTAGAGCAGTGGAGTAATGTACTCTTCACTGATGAGACCAGGGTGAGTCTACATGGAAGTGATCGACGTCAGAAAGTATATCGTCGCCTTGGAGAACGTTATTCTCAGTGTTGCATCGAGGAAACTGTTGCTTATGGAGGAGGATCTGTAATGGTCTGGGGCGGCATCTCGTTAACAGCACATACAGCGTTAGTTTTCATCGAACCGACGGGCCGTACAAGTGGATTGACTTCTCATCGCTACATTACTGAAATCCTCGCAGAGCATGTGGTACCTTACGCAGGATATATCGGGCAGGATATGCAATTGATGCATGATAATGCACGGCACGGAACATGCAGCATGCGCGTAGATACGCGACGTCTGCGTTCGTACGATGGACTGGCCAGCTCGAAGCCCGGACTTGCATCCGATAGAACTCTTATGAGATGAGCTGAAACGTCGGGTTCGACCCCGGGTACCTGCTCCAACAAGGCTTCCAGAGCTGCGAATCGCAATTGAAGAGGAGTGGAATGCAATTCCTCAAGATTTTATCGTCAGGCTCGTAAGGTCGATGAACACGAGGATGCGGCCAGTTATCCGAGCAAGGGGAGGGAATACGGAATATTGACCAAAAACTTTTTTTGATTTTATCTTTGTTTCTGGCTTTAATTGTTTTTTTTCACTTTATGATTACTAACGATTGACTCGACTGGAAAACGACTCTTCTTTGTAAGATCCTTAATAAACACTGAAATAAATTGATTAACCCAATGAGTTTCCTTTCATTTTAATCACCATGAACTTTGATAGTTGTAAGTTTTATACTTTTTGAGAAAATCGAATCAGAGTTCCTAGGTAGCGGGTGGCTCGGTTTATTTGCTGACCAATGTATTAGTAGAAATCTGTTGAGAGTTTTTAGAATAACATAAGACGAATTTATATCATACCTGAGGTCGATAGCGGCCATGGGCACCGGAGTTGTCTTGTCCGACGAGATACAAGCCCATAGGGATAGTGCCCTCGCACCATTCCAACACTCCTGACAACCGAGACATTGGGACGACCTGTATGGTAAACAAAAACATATTGTACAACTTGCTGCCGCCCCCGTGAATGTCGAAAATTATCCCAGGGAACATACTCTCGGGATAAAAAGTACACTTTGTATTATTCCAGACTATAACACTAGTTTACAAAGTTTATCTTTTTGTCTGTTGCTGCGGACTTGGTAGTTGATAATGTTTGCTTTTGTCATGTTTTTTCAAATCTACCCTAAAAAAAAAATGTGCAGCTCTAATTCTTGTTTTTTTATTTTATAATTTACTAGCTTTTGACTGCGTCTTCGTATGGGCATCCCGTTTTTCCCGTTCCCGTAGGAATGTCAGGGAATCCCCTCGAAGCGCTCCCCTACACTCTTCAAAGAACCTACTTCAGCTCTTTACGACCAGTAGTTTCAGCTGTGCGTTGTCTGTCAGTCAGTCACTCAGTAACGGAAGAGTTTGATTCGTTGATAACATATATTTACTGTGTTAAAAATAATATCTATTTGTTTGCAACTTGAATAGCTCAAGGAGATGTTGTTTAACCAATCGAAATCGTTTTGCTATTTTTGTGGAGAACATAACGTAAAAGCTATATGTAAAAGCTATATCGGAGTTCATTAGAAATACCTCTGTATTTTGGAATGCATTCGGATAAAAATGACATGCTTAGGGCAACTAATTATGTTTGTAAATCGTGTATTGAATATTTAACATTATGAAAATGTGCATTCAAATTCCAAACACCAACTATTTGGCGAAAACCAGAAAATCTGAAAGTCAAAAACCAGAGCTGATAAAAAAAAACTTTGAACTTAGCATACCATATGAACTTAGCATACCATATGAACTTAGCATACTATATGGAGTCAGCAACAGCCAAAATTTGTCCGGCAACAGATTTACTGTAAGCTAGTGTAATCTACCTCTGTGCCAAATTTCATCGAGATCCGTTCTGACGTGATTTAGTAACAAACATCCATCCATCCACTTTCGCATTTATAAAATATTAGTAATTAGCAGAGGTCGGATTTAGGTAGAGTTATTTATGTACTTGAATCGAAATGTTCATGTCGCCGGAAAATAGCAGACTTAGTAAGATTATACATTATCTTGAGAGATTGTAAACTTTCAATAAATCGTCAACTGAACATTTGGAATACGTTTTTACGCATCAAAATTTGATAGTTTATAAATTCTCGAAGTAATTCCGAGAAATTGTGAATTGAAATAAAATGGCGTCCAATCAGAGCACAAGTCTACAAGAAACAAGGCTCTCATTGGTCTGTTCAGATGTGACGTCACATGTACGCCATAGAGTTACAAATTGATTGGAGTCGTTTTCGATTTAGCGAAATAAAAAATACCCATGACAAAAAATTGAACTTTTTAGTACATTCTTATTCAGTATAATTTTCTTTTGATCTAATTATCATCTTTCTGGGGTCACGGCAGTGCCCACGCCAAGTCGAGCAAAAGAGCGGCACGGCCATCGTACCATCCTTTTCTCGAAGCAGTTCAGGCCATTTTCGACCCTCTATAACTTCGTTGTGGATAAAACTAGAAGCCTGAATTCAGTAACAAAGCAGGCCTTGTATAACTACGGTATGTTTCAAATTTCATTCAATTTGAACCAGTAGTTTAAGAATCAAAGACTAGTCAAAGTTTCTTAATTTTGTCACTCACTGGATTTCCTTTATTATATTATTGATATACAGCATTATAATATAATAATGGAAGTACCTAAATATAACTTTGTTCAAAAGCAACTTGTAAAACGGTCAACGGAATGTAAAAGCAAGAATGGGACATGTCTTAGGAAGTTTTACCAAAATCCCGCAGTGTATTAAGGCTGGGTTATCCGGGTTTTGGCTGTTTTCGAATCAATTTTAAATGATCAAATAAGTGAATTTAAGCCCGGAAAAAAATATATGTGAGGGATACATCCTTGTTCTAGCGGCAAGTGGAAGTGAAAACACGAAATAATATAATTTTCTCGATCAAAAAAAATATTGAAAAAGGGTCGATTTGAAAAACTATTTTCAATCTCATTTCGTAATTACAGCACAAAAATATTTGAAAATTGCACGAACTGAAAGGTAATCGTATTTCGGAGGGCTAAGTGCGGCTAGATTTTTGAGTTTTCTAAGAATTTTTTTAATAAACATCGAATGCGTGGAGAATAGCTTGCCTTTGAACCCCGCAGAGTCCCACGGGACGTGTTTGGAGCCAAACCTGTGACACTTTTTTAGAAAAAATCGCGGCACAGTTGTGTAAAATATAAATGGCCCATAAAAGGAACAACAGGAAAAAGATGACACTCAGGAAAATTCAGAAGTTCGGGCAAAATATGTTGATAGTATATTATTATTTTAATACACATTGTTTTAATTGAAAATGAAAATATTTTAATTTCTATTCTATATTTTCATATGGCAAGTAAAGCCGATGTCGACTATTCTGCCAATGTCTAAAGTGGATTGAGAAAGCAAGTGTGTATGGAATGATGAACGGTGGATACGAGACTATATGTATACTTCGATTAGTCGGTACAGTTGAACACCTACTGGATTAGTATGGGACTGAAACAAATACAAAATAGAAATACATAAATATTGATATAATATTGTTAAAACATTAAAATTATTTCATAATACCACATCCACATATGCAGTGATTTAGAATTGCGTATGACTCATAGTTTGATGTTATTGTGACGGATGAAGATCATCAGCGCCACAAGCAGTTCTTGAGAGGAATATGTTAAAAGGCAAGGGAAGTTAATAGGAAGAGGAATTTTAAATTTGTGGAGACGGCCATATAAATCGAGTGAGGGGACGTTTCTAGAACATTCAAAGAATATGTGGTCTAAAGTACCCTCTCCCATACCGCACTCGCACAGGGAGGAATCGCGTATACGTAATTTATGAAGGAAAACGGGGGTACAGCAGAAACCTAAACGGATTCTACAAATAACTGATATAATAGTTTTGGAAGCCTTTCTAAAATCAAAAAACCATGGTTTTGGTTTTATTATTGGTTGGACAGCATAAAAGAATCTGCCTTTCTTTTTGCTGGACATATTCCACTGTTCCTGCCATGAACGCTGGAGATCAAATTTTGGAAGGGACAACAGATCGTAGCTCAGATAGGTGTTGTGCGATAGGTCCGCCGTCACAGATGAGCAGGCATCTCTAGCCAAGGCGTCGACACGTTCATTGCCCTTGATGCCACAATGACTGGGTATCCAAACTAGCTGAACCTCCCTTTGACTGTTAGCGCAGGATAGTAAGGAATTTTTGATTTTTAAAATAAGGGGGCTATGAAGTTTACTTTTAAAAGGACTTTGTTTTAAAGCTTGGAGGCAACTAAGGGAGTCCGTAAAAATTACTGCTTTTCGAATGTTAGTGTGTGGCTCTATAAAAGAACAAGCTTCTAATATAGCCACACACTCGCCAGTGAATACAGAAGCATCCTTAGGGCATTTGTACTGAAGTATAATACTGGAGCTTTGGTAATACACCGCGGCTCCGGTGTTGTTATCATTATTTAATTTAGAAGCATCAGTGAAGAAAAGTTGAAAACCATTCCAACGTTCCCCCACCACCGCATTAAAGGCCGAATTTTGCTGATGGAGATTTTTTGGAAATACCAATATCGAAGAGTATTTTGGGGATAAAACATAAGGTTTCGTAAGAAAAGTTGAATAGGGGTAGTCTCGGATACTGGAAAATCGGACACGCTAAATTTTGTACTTTTCGAAATGCTTTAAGGACTAAAGGAATTTCTTTATTTTTCCAATAATTAGAGCTTCTGCATAAGACGTCTAACTCGCTTAATCTACCTAAAAGGGGATGGGACGATCTAGAAACTAATCTAGACAGAAAACGAGAGGCTAGGAATTGCCGTCTTAGGGCCAGAGGTGGTTCAGCACATTCGACCTGCAACGCGTTAACGGGGGAAGACTTCATGCAACCAGAAATGATCCGAAGGCACTTCGACTGTACTCTATCCAGTCCCGCCAGAGCGCCTTTATTGCAAGGAATTAGGTGGTATGTACCGTAGTCCAGAACGCTACGGACTAAAGCGTTGTAGACGAGTCTCATGGTATAGGGGTGAGCACCCCACCAAACATAGAGAAGCAGCAGTTTCAACAATGGAAGGATCTGTCACGTATAGAGCAATGTCATCAGCGTGTTGTAAGATCTGACAATTGTTATTTAAGCAGGACCCAATATCAGCCGTGTATAAATTATACAACAGTGGACTGAGGACAAAGCCTAGAGGGAGGCCCTTCCACGTCCGCCTTTCATCGAATTCCTCTCCCTGGACTCTCAGAACCATAGAACGAGAAGAAAGGAGACCACATATGCATTGTATCATCTTAGCCGGGAGACTCAGCTGATGCAATTTTTGCCTGAGTACGGGAAGAAGTACGTTGTCGTATGCGGAGGAGATGTCGAGGAAAGCAGCAACGACGGATTGGTTTTTGGAGAAGGCTATATGTATATCCGTAACTAGAACACCAACACTATCCATTGTACTAAGCCCTTTCCTAAAACCAAATTGGTAGTTCGGCAGTAAATCTCTCGACTCTACAATCCATTTGAGACGGTTCTTGATTAGATGTTCTAGTAGTTTAGAAAGGACTGAAGATAAAGCAATAGGCCTAAGGCCATTCGGATCATCTGCATGTTTACCAGGTTTCAATAAAGGAATGATAATCTGTATCTTCCACTGATCTGGAACCCAACCATGACTATAACAATAATTTATAAAATTAAGATAGTATGTTTTAGCCTTAATGCTACAATGGGAAATAAAAGAGTATGGCACGCCATCAATACCAGGGGCTGAGTCCCGGACATGTTGTAGTACCACATTCAGTTCGTCCAAAGTAAAAGGAGCATCAAAAGGATCTTCTTGTGTATTGTTCAGAGGCACATTAACACATTCATATAGGGCTGGGACAAATGGTGGTGCTATTTTGTCAAAGAAAAGTTCAGCAGTTTCCCTAGTTATTGGTGAAGTGATTGAAGGGGAACACCCACGTCTAAACCTATTGATATGTTTCCAGACAGTTGAGATTGGAGTAGAGGGGGATAAGGAGGTGCAGAATTTCACCCAGCCCGCGCGTTTCTTTTTACGAAGAAGGCGTTTGGCTTTGGCGTTACTCTGAAGGTATGACAAGAGGTTTGTGGTGCACATATCTATGTTGTAGCGATTCTCGGACTCATTTCGTTCTCTGACTGCCGCAGTGCATTCTGGATCACCTCACCATGGGGGTGAAGGGATTTTATTTCTGGCACTGTTTCTTATTGGGAAAGTAGAATCAGCACTTGAGGTAACCGCTGTAATAAAGCCTTCATAGCAACTTTTGGCATGGCAGTGACCAGAAGGGTCTGGCAAACATGAATTTAAATTTGGAAGATCATCTATTTTATCCTCCAATAATGACGCAAACTTGACCCAATCAGGTTTGGACAAGTTATATTTCAGAAGTGGAGAAGTTTTTTCTAAATAGGATTTGTTAATAAAAGATGTGATTATAGGGTAATGGTCACTACCATGCGATAAAGATGTACATTCCCACAGGGCAGATGCTGCTAATTCGACTGAACAGAATGTAAGATCTACACAGCTTTTTTGCTGTCCGGGAGGAGATCTACGAGTTGGGCAGCCGTTGTTCAGGATACAGAGATCTAAGTCATCAAGGATGTCTACTAGAGCTACACCAAAGGCATCACAGCGTTCCGACCCCCATCTGTAATGGTGGCAGTTAAAATCGCCCATAACTAACATGGGTTCTTGAGTGTTGGTAAAAATGTCTTTTAAAATATTTAGAAAGTTAGGGTGAGGGTGTGCGATATAAACGGAAAACACTGTAATGCCTTCAACCCTTCCTGCTGCAATACTCAAATTACCGTCAAGGGAGGGAATGGACACATGGGAAAGTGGGACCCGATTGTTCACGAAGAGGGCTGCCCCTCCGTACCCATCGGATCTATCACATCTGAGGATGTTGAAATGTGGCATACGAAAGCTAAGATTGGGGGTGAGCCAAGTCTCAGCTATGGAGCAAGCCAATGGCTTGTACTTATTTAAGAGGAATATGAGGTCGTGCTTCTTATGCCACACGCTCCTCACGTTCCACTGTAGGAATACTAGGCGGGACGCCATTTTTGATTTCTAAAAGAAGAGAAATAAGTTGATTGGCAACGTTGGACGGTGATTGGGAAATATTGGAAGATGCGGAAAAGATTGTGGGTAAAAGTTTTATCAAAAGTTCAATAAGGGAAATTATATTGTTGGAGGGGATGTTGTTATTATTTAGAGCACAACCATTAGGCTGTGATGGTTGGGGAGTGCTAATTATTTGCTGGTGAGCAGCTTTGTCGTAAGATGGGGAAAGAGGGGCGTGGGTCTTGGGTGGGAGGGTAACAGTTTTTTTATAGGAAATTGGAGTTTTAGTTGCATTAGCATAATTCCTAGATACTACTGGAACTACTTTGCTAGCAACAGCGTAGGAAATGTTTTTCTCTGCCATGACAGTTTTAATGGCTTTTTGCCTGCCATGTTCGGGGCATGACCTGCTGTTAGCAAAGTGATTCCCCGAACAAAGCACACAAAAGGCCTCGCCCTCAGAGATGTTGCAACCATCACCGGGATGATCATGGCCACATCTACTGCAGCGTGGTTTGGATCGACATACATTAGCAACATGTCCGAATCTACAACATTTCCGGCATTGTATTGTTGGAAAAATGTATTGTTCAACAGGAAGGGATGTGTAGAAACAAAAGATCCTTTTTGGTAATACTTGACCATCGAATGTAATGACGCAGGTTTCAGTGGGTTTCCACTCCGTTGTTCCTTCCTTATGTACTTTTCTATTGATTCGACGAACTTTAAGTATTTGCCCACATCCTGAAGGCACAGACAAATAAGTGATCCTCTTCTTCCGTAATATCTGATGGAACACCGGTGACAACACCCATCCTTGTGATGTTATATGTTGGGATTGATGCTATATATCCATGTTTTGACAGCAAACTGTTAATCAAAAATGAGTTAGCATCCTGAGGGGATGTGAACTCAACAGATACGCGATTCCTTCCTACTCTATGAACGCCATCACGAATCACGTTCGCAACGTTGTTGACCCAGGAATTTACCAAAATTTACGGGGTGCAATGTGGTGCCTGAGTTTTCCTGGGTTTCTATGCGAGAAACGTGAACTAAAAATGGGGCCTTATCTGTAGCTGAGTACCTAATTCGGCCTATTTGGCTCTTCGGTTGTTTACTCGGTGTTGGGGTAGAACTTACTTCATGTCCAGGGCGTTTGCGTGTATTTTGTGAAGAGGGTGAAATATCCATCTCTGTGACGCTGCATACTACGTCCGCAAACTGAGATAGTGGGTTCGGAGTCGGAGGGAAAAGGTTTATCGAAGCTGGGATGTCGGGAGGGTCCGGGTCAGGGGGTTTGTTCCTGTCCATGTTGGAGGGAACGACTTAAAAATAAAAAATACCAACTTGGTGACGAACACAAGGACAACACAATAAGTTCAAAACGTAACAACAATCGTACGGGATAAGCTAAAAAATAAAAAAAAACTCGGAACACACGTGCTTGCCAAAACACCTGTGGCGAGAATCCAAATATTTTAATTTGATTTGTTGACTTTTTTGACATCTGACAATAGGGTTGGACACATTTCAATTTTTTATCGATAATTTAATGTAGCTATCATAAAGGAGTTTCAATACCTTTTTAATTTCTTTATAATATTATGATTTAGATACAAAGATTACAAAAAAAACAGCTTTCCAATCAATCTCCTATTATTCCAGACTGATAGTGCAGATCAACCATAAACTACTTGTGTGAATTAAGTTTAAGCAATGATGTAGTCGAAGATGGAGCACGCTTGCCTAGAAGTAACCTATTTACTCTTGACTTAAATACTCCCAGGTTGTAGCTATCAGGAAACACAGACTCCGGTAGGGAATTCCACTCCTTAGCTGCACGCACTATGAATGAGTTCCCAAAAGGTTTAGTGCGCGTGGGTGGGATGTCCACCACGTACCGGTGGCGCATCGCCGTTCGTCTTATGGTCCGATGATGGAACGGGCTTGGCGGAATCAAATTATGCAATTCCGTCGCACATACCCCAAAGTGAAACCGGTAGAAAACCGATAGGCTAGCGAAGCTCCATAGTCTTGAGCATCGACGACAACTCGTCGTCGATGCTCAAGACTTTGGAGCTTCGCCGCGACGAGACTATTATCGCCGATGATCCTCTTGGCTCGTTTCTCAATTACTCAAGGGCATCAAGCTGGTATCTAGCAGATCCGTCCCAAAGATGAGAGCAGTACTCCATACATGATCGAACTTGCGCTTGATAGAGTTTGAGCAGATGTTCCGGCGTGAAGTACTGTCACCTTTGCTAGGATCCCCAACTTCTTTCCAGCCACTTGAGCTTTTGCCTCTATGAAGGGGCCAAAATTAATTAGCTAACTTCGAGAAAGAAGTCAACCGTCGAATCCGACTCGGCTGTGCGGCGTTCGGGAAGTTGCGTGGTATCTTATCGTCTCACATACCAGTGTCTCAAGACGAAAGTCTATGTATATGGGTGACTTATGGAATCGAAACTTGGTCGCTCACAATGGGCCTCATCAAATGGCTTAAAGTCGCCCAAAGGGCAATGGAAAGGGAATGGGGGGGATCGAATCAGGAATGATGATATTCGCAGGAGAACCAAGGTTAACGACATTGCCTGAAGGATCGCCAAAGTGAAGTTGTGTGAACAGAACAGACGGTCGATGAGGACACTTAGGGTAGAGCTATGTCCAGTAGTGGATGTCTTTGGGCTGATATGATGATCATTTATAAAGTTGGTTTGCGAACATTTTCACCTAAAAATTTTCGTGACATAGGTAGTCATGTTGGGTATCAAAGAAATGTGCCACAATGGAGACAATTCAATGTTTTAGAATAGTTTAATCGATAAATTTATATTATAACTGTAGCAGCACGACTCTATTAGCCAAAAAAACAATAGAGTATGGTTACAGTGTAAGCGTAACAGTAGAACCATTTAGCTAATTTAGCTTATTATAGCTTTTTACCAAAGGGGATGAGCATTACTGCAGATGTGTACTGTGAAGAACTGAACACAATGATGGAGAAACTTGCACGTCTCCAACCAGCGTTGGTCAATCGCTCGTCTCCACTGCTCCTGTATGACAACGCGCGACGTCATACTGCACAGCAGACGGTCTCCAAGTTACAAGAGCTGGGGTTTAAAGCTCTCCGTCATCCGCCGTACTCACCAGACCCTGCGCCTACAGAGTTCTACTTTTTCCAGAATTTGAATAACTCTTGGCGGGAAAAAATCCAATATCCGAGAAGCAGTACAAAATGCCTTTTGAAGAATTTATTACCTCCCGTCTCATTTATTCAAGAAGGGCATCAATCAAATATTAAATAAGCCGAGCTCTGAAGATGCGAGAAAGTTGTTTGACTTTATGGCCCTGATACATTGATCTTATTGGTTTGATGTGTATCTTGTAATTAGGTTACGATGGGACTGACATACGCTGTGCGTTATAAAAGTCCCTAAAATTTAAAGAATAAAAAAAAAGGGCATCAATAATCTGCCACTGCCTTGGCAAAGATGCATCGATTGCATGGGCAATTACTTTAATAATAGAAATGAAAAAAAAATATACAACCGACTTCCAAATAAAAAAAACACTACAAACTAAAAAATAACTTTAATTTCGAAAGTCCGTGTTTTTGGTAGTTTCTTCGTATTTTGACACGGACTTCCGAAATTAAAGTTATTTTTTACTTTGTAGTGTTCGTTTTTTGAATTTGGATGTTGTAAAAAGTTTTTTAATTGTTTTCCCGTTGACCTAGAACTATGAAATTTGGCAAGTAATACCGTCATATAGTACAAGTATAGGGAAAATTCTAGAAATTATACGTTTGTTATTAACCCGTAAAAAAAAATAGTCTTTATTTAAAGTAATTTATAGCTACAAATTTGTACGGAACCCTCGGTGGGCGAGTCCGACTCGCACATGGCCGGTGTTTTTATATTGTTTTCACTTGTAGAAGCAGAAATAATAGTGTCACTATAGGGATCTACGCTTTAGAACTGACTCCCGGGAAATACAATAGTTCCTGTAAATGGTGTTGTTGTAATAAATGCTTTGATTTCGAGATTTTATGGAAAACGTTCGGTTTTTTTTTCTGTTATTACTATGTTAACTTATTTTCTCACATAGCTATATTGTGTTATTAAAAACATGTTTTTAAAATTGTTTCGGTTTCATTTGTGAAATCATAATCCAAACTACATCACTATCACTAACACTAGATCACTATATATTATAAAACTAATTCCACCGCCTTGTCTGTCATGAGTTACTGCCATAAAATGTAAAACGTAACGATAAATGTAAAATAGATGAAATCATGTCTAAAAGAAAAACAATTCAGTAGATCAACTGCAAATATTTTGCACTGTGACGTATTTATTCTGCGAAGAAGTCGGCGGTCATCGGTAGGACATCGTATAACATCGTCGTGTTAAACATGAGGGGTCGCGGGCGGAGGTAGCATTTTCATTGCCAACAGGCCCGGATAACCCAGCCTTAACTAGACAAAATTGCCCGAAATTGCCATGAAAGATAGAACACTAATAATCATAACAGCGGCCGGCGGAGGTGGCTTGCCCGCGCCGCGGCTTCCACGGTTTCCGTCCGTCACAAAAAGGCGGTCATTTTCTTCCAGGCAACCTTTGGGTTTTACTGCGATATCGCAGGTATACACACAAACTACGTTTTATTTAACTTACGACGCAAAATTAAATAATCTTTATATAAATCTAATTCTATAGAAATATAATGGGTTAATTAATTTATTAATTTAAAAAAAAACTTTGTGTGCGGCATTGAGTGCCGTACAATGTTCAAGTTAATCCTCGGTTAAACTTGAGCGGCAGCCGCGCCACTGCCGCGATCATATGCGCGAGCGTCCTCTTGCTGTTCGGATGTGCCTAGAAGTCTTACCTATAAATTTGCGATTTTCGTTCATAATTTCGATTGTTATATTAGTTTGACGACTCAAATGCTTACTCATTGGTTTAAAATCCTTTGTTGGTATTCAAGAAGTAGAAGGTAACGGAAAGGGAAAAAAAGTAGTACTATCTACAAAAAGAAATGAGATCCCATCAAAAACATAACTTGTAAAAAGAACCAAGTCTCGCAACTCAGTTCATCTACCGTAAAAAGTTGTGAGATCCATGAAACACTCAGTCAGTTACTTTATTCACTCCCTACTTAAGGGTCCTTTTGTCTTAAGTTTTTAAGTAATTAGCTAACCTAACAACATCTTATAGTAACCATATCAATATTAAAAATATTTTTTATGGTTTAAATAAATAGATTGACTTGGCAATCGCAGTAAATGTATTACTTGTGAGATACATTGTGTTTTCATGCGATGGCTAATTACTTAATAACTAAGTCAAGTTATTTTATAATCTTACAGAGTTTGCCATTTTCCGGTGACATTGATATTAATATGGATCTTCCCGGGATCTAGTACATTTCGTTAAGCGGGGAGTGCTCCCCATTTTCTTTAATGTTTTCTTTTGTTCTCACAAGCTATTTTGTGCGAACAAAAGTGGCAACATCGCGCGTGTGCGTATTGGCATTTTACGACTTCGGACATCCGATGTTGTTGATGTAAATTTGGCAACCCCGCGCGTGCAGTGATTTAAATTGTGTAAAAGTAAATAACTTTTAAATGAATAAATCGCGGGATTTTTCTGCTCTTTAAAATTAATCTCGGGATATGAGGCATATCCACTTTATTCTTTCGCTATATGAAATCAGTGTAAGTGCATAAATAACTCTACGTAATTCCGATCTCTGGTAATTAGTAACAATTACTATTAGTATGAATTATTATATAAGTATAGATTAAAGATGAGTTAGTGTGCAGACAAACAGGAAATCCTTCAAGGTGAGGTTCGTTTTGAAAGCGTTCACTACTTCATCTTCTGAATATATGACACACTTAGACTGTGACAAACATTTGACTTTACAGAACAGAGGGTCTAGCACGAATGTTTTTCACGTATAGTAACGTAAAGGAACTACAACTATAATATTCTTTTCGCATATTTTTTTTTTAAATTTGATGCTATATTCATATTTTTGTATGATACAAATTGTGTATGTCGCATAAAATTAAACCAAAATACTATGGGGTGTAATTTTGAGGTCTATGTCCAGCAGTGGACGTCTTTTGGCTGATATTATGATGATGATGATAATGATGACTATGGGGTTGTAGTTTTTATATTCAAAATTCACTTACGTTTACGATACTGTAACGTTACTTTACGTCAAATTTTTCGTGCTATCTAGCCTCGCTAGCTAAAATTTTTCCAAACTTGTGTTGTTTTATGTTTGGGAAAGTCATGCATTGAATAAAAACTTACCTTGTAAGTTCTAATGAGTAGTTTATTCTTATTGGTCACGGGATTATTCTCCAGCAAGGTATTCACGATACTGAATACTTGCTGCATAACAGCATCTTGTTTCAAATCATCCCCACCCTGGTAGAACAAAAACATATTTCAATGATCATAATACATTTACATAATTTACAACCTGTTTTGCTTTTTAGTACCTTTATTAACAATACGTTGACTTTTCCGGAAGAATCCGTGCAATTTATTTTCTTTGGACAGTTTACGCCTCCAACCAATTCAAAGTGTGAGTCAAAAGACTGCAACGCTAAAAACAAAAAACAAACACATAAGAGTGAAAATTCAATATCCGAAGCCGTACTACCGCGAAAGTTACCAATCGACCACTTCTCAACTTTAAGCCTGCAGCAATAAGGTTGAAAATTGGATGACCGAATGCCAGTACCTATCCCTACTTGAGTTAAAGTTTACTTTAATTTCTTTGACGTAATAAAGTCTTATAAATCGATTAACGCCGGCTGCACGCACGAAAAAGTGTCACGTTCCGCCTGAGCCGAGCGTGAAAGCGAGAGCGCGGAACAAGCGATAGAGAGGCACGATCGGCCTAAGCGTTCGGCTTGTTTGTTAAGAATTCAATTGTTTTCTTATGACGTTATCACGTAAAATTATCGTTCGTAAAGCGATTTTACAGACAACCAAGCTTTTTTGTTTAAGTTTACAATCTGCAAGGAACCTACACGTCAAATTTCAGCTTTCTACGGCTAGTAGTTTCAGCCGAGCGTTGTCTGTCAGTCATTCAATCAGTCAGTCAGTCAGTACCGGAAGCATTTTATATATTATATTTTATAATTCCTATATTCTATAATTCCTTACTACTTATGTACGCATAGTTGCAGTCTTTCTTGATCGGTAATGTAACTGTGGGTACAGGCACCGCCCGTAGATGCCGAATCTTGTGGATATTCTCTGCATCAGGTATCTTCTGCTTTCTAATATTCCTTGTCGCGACCGGTGGCTCGTAGTTAGCGAAACTTATGATGGCTGAAAAATTGTATTTCTCTTATTTGATTTTTCTGTTTCAGTTTCCTCAAGAAATAAGCAACAACGAATTTCTAGAACAATACTTTAGTTGCGCTCCGGCACGTGTCTGTAACATAAAATTGATACAGAAACCTGGCGAAGCACTTAGTATTTCTGACTTCGTTGTATAGTACATGTGAACATTGCGTCTCTTGTATTAAAATGGATAACATTGACAGCGCAACACCGCCCAATTTTAAGCCCTCTCGGACAAATGGAGGTTTATTTATTTTCAATTTGATTTCAATGTTCACAAGGTTATCTTAGCCAGCGCTGCTGTAAAAATGGAACCTACCATCACACATCTTCTCCATTTGCGTAACAATAGCGGTAAGTTCGTCGCTGCGGCCGCGCAGGTCGCTGACGAGCGCCTGCGCCGCCACGACGCGCGGCTGCAGCGAGCGCCCGCGCGCGCTCGCTCCGCCCCGCCCGCTCGCATTCAGGATCACGTTGTCTTTGTCAGAGTTCTTCAGACCGAACAGAATCGGTAGAGTGTGGTGGGGATGGTCGATCGCACACCGTTCTTTGTGGAAATTCAAAACTTTAATATTAGGAATCTTCAATGATTTTCTTTTCTCGCAACACAAATTTTAATGACATATTTTCAGTAGCGTATATTTTGCCCTAGCGTCGCGTCGGATAAGCTACAACTACAGGGCAGTATTTCAGAGTTTCAGGGAGAGCGACAAAAATAAATCCAAAAACTGTTACGAAAAAATGAAGTGTCCACCCTTTGTACCCTTGTACTGCAGTTTCCATAGGCGGGGGTCGTCACGCACCATAAAGTGGGCTTCCTGGTCGATTGTCAGCCTACGGTATGGAAACAGATATACATATTTGAAATATTTACTTATGATTTTCTTCAAATTCTTGATGAACGGCGTATCTTCATTGGTCAGTCGCGGCGCTAGCTGTGGCAACACTGTCACGAACTTCCACGAAGGTATCATGCTGAGCAGTTCTTCAAACGATTCTTCGCCATCTTCGAACTCAAAGTCTTGATTAGCCAGCCATAGAGATATCACTCGAAACACTGATAAGTTGTTCTCATCGCACTGTTTTAGAGATAACAAATAATATCTGCAAAGAAAACTAAGATTAAGTAATACGCTACTTAAACAACTCTAGGTGTAAATAATGCAATTCACGAGCAAAAGTGAATCTTTCGTCTATGAAATAAGATAAAAATTGAAATGATTGACGACCGTTTGTCAAATGCAACATTAATTGTATAACAGAATCAACTAATCGGTGATTTCGCCGATATTATATTTGTATCATACCTCATAGCTAAGTGTAAAAAGTTATTTTTCTCCACTTGCGAGTAGGCAATTTCAGCTTCATCAAGCTCTTTGAATTTTCTATTTGTAGCCAAGGCTCTTCTCTCCTCTCTGAAACCGATTTAATACTTCGTAAACACTTATGATATTTCTTGTAAAAGAAATAAATTAAGAAAACGGTTTTATTTGCGCCAAGAACGACGCATACCAAAACAAAATAAAAAACAAAAATAGTGGCTTTCTATACTACATGTTCTATTATAAGACAATGCTTGATCCCCTCGGTTCATGTCTACTATAAAACAATATAAAATTAAGTTTAGTAGTAATACAGTTCCCGTCACGCAACTTTACCTCCCCGAAGTACGTCGCAATTGAGTGCGCAGAATGTCAATTTGACAAAAAACATAAAATAGCGCATGCGCGGGCAGGTCGCGCATGCGCTTTCGCGCAAGATAGCGGGTGTAATGGCATCTCACTCGCTCGTATACGTTTGATGCATACGTGTGACCCGCTTGCTCAATGCAATACGACTATTGATGCGAAAAGTGTTGTTATTGTTTATAATTAATTATTTTGGTTATTTCTTACTATTTGATTTGTTTTTGTGTGTTTTTTTGGTGTATGTATTTGTGGTGTTACTTTTTGATATTTTTATTGTTACTGGTAGTCTTTGTTACTTATTTATAATATAATACGTATAAACAAAAAAATTAGGAACGTAACACTTGTTTACGCAATTGCACCTGCGCGGTCGTTACTAAAACCTAACTTCAGAGGGGTAAACAACGGTGATACGAACTGTAGTTTAGATTATTATGAACTTACTTTGTCAATAACTTGGTAGATTTGTTACCAAGTGATGAGGCGGTTCCTTTCATATTTTCTAAGCACTTGACTCTGTTTTCGTATACTGATGAATTCATGTAAGTCACTACCTGTAAATTTAATACAGTATTCGATAAGTATAAAGTAGCAAAAGTCGAACCTAACAAAATGCTTTTGTTTTAGTTATTATACAGTGTGAGTCTTTATAATGTGCACATACGAAAATGTGGGAAACTATGCTTAATTTTATCGACGGACAAAGTAAAAAAAAAATCTATATATTATTCTATGGATTTAAAAAAAAAAACTTTCGTTGCTGTGACCCCAGTGTAAACAAAACAGTGTAACTTTTAAACTAAACCATCTATCGCAATGAAACCAACTTTATAATGATTTTAATTTGGGCGTCCTCATTAAATGAAAATAGTGGGAAAAAACTACCCTCAGTTGAAAATAAACTTGTTTTTTATCAAAAATCTGTATTTTTTTCATCAATTTTTACAAAAATCGTAAAATTTCTCGATAAATCGCCCCGATCACTGACCTTTTTTATTACTTTAAATTATTTTCCATCACAATATTAAAAATTGCATGTTCATAACTAACACGTTGTATTCAGTGTTAAAACATGGCACTCCGAACGCACAATTTATTGTTCTTTTAAGCATGATTTATTTGGGATGAAAATTAACTATTTATTATTTTACACTAAATTTAATGCATCAGGTTCTAAAAATGTCCACCTCGTCGTTGTAGGCACAAAGCCGCGCGAATTAAAATTTGTTGTGTCGCTCTCCTTATCATTTTGGGATCATTAGGTGCGAATGCGCGTTGGTTCATGGTTCCCCATACGAAATAATCAAGGGGCGTCTAATCAGGTGAACGCGCAGGCCACCCTACAGGTCCTTGCCGGCCGATACATTTATCACGATAATTATCGTTTAAAAATGATCTCACATTGGTAGCATGCAGGGCAACCGCCCATCTGCAGAAACATCCTTGTGTGATGATATCCATTGCTATAGAGTTTAGTTTAAAAGTTACACCGTTTTGCTTACACTGGGGTCACAACTAGGGCTTTCATCCCGGGAATCTCGGTCTCGAAAATTTCGAGAGTCTTGACGATTTTTTGGTATTTTTGAGACTCGAGACTAACATTTTCGATCACGGAAATAACGAGACTATATTTGGATTTCTTAAAATAAAGATATGCGTTCGAAAAGCTTTGATTTATGTAGGATCCGGAATAGAGTTCACTGAATCAGAGTATACTACATTGGAAGCAATATCAAATTCACTAGGTATCATGAGAGTGACCTTGGAAGCACTGTGTAGACGAGACGCTTCTCTTTTAACAGCAGATACTACATTGAATTTCTGCCTAAAGAAATTAGATTTGCAACAAAGTTTTCTGAGAGTAAATCTCGCCAATTCACTGCGCATTCGTATTAAGGAAAATATACTGATTGAGGCAAGTATCTTACAATACTTGCACAGTCCTTCTCAGTTTTTTTTAAAAAAAGCTTGATGCAACAGCTTTTCAAACATTAAGCAACGACGAAATTACAGTGTCTTTAAAAGAATTGTACGAAAGGTTAAATAAATCCACATCCACAACTGACAAAATTGACAATTATACCGCAAATACCAGTTATTTAAATGATGCGGCGATTGCGAAGGTCACAATTTTAACTACAGAAGAACAGCTGAAATGTGAGCTAAATAATATTTTAAACCCCCAAGAAGACAAAGGACAGAATATAACTTCCTAGTTTATCCAAGACTTGCAAACAACCTTGCACGTAGAAAAAGCTCTCTTTGAAAATGGCGGCGACAGAGGGAAATACCTATCACAATAGAGAACAAATTTTATTAAAAATCCAAAAATAAATGTTTTTTTTATATGTTTCGTGTCGATAAACTTTTGCAGTTTCCTTCAATTTCGTATGTGCACATTATAAAGACTCGCACTGTATATTTACCTGCTTATACTCTGCATCGGCAAACTTTGCAATATCGTGGTAAATTTTCAGTCTAACATCCATATTCTCAGCTCCCAGTACAGCAAGACTTTTTTGTAAATATTTACTTATAATTTCACGGGGATTGTCCCGTTTCGAGTCTGCCATCCAGAGCGCATACCGCCTAAAAAATATTCAAACATTCATACATTTACAGACAACCACTTTTATGTTATTTAAAAAGCAGAATCTCAGATAGATGTCATTTATGGAACATCCAACTCTTTATCTTAGACGACAAAGTTCAATTTCTATTTATTTTTATTGACATTGATAAATGAACTTAGTGCACGCAGTTAAAGTAAATAATTACGTACGTGATGAATGTGATGATAGAATAAAATTGTATCAAATAAATTAATTCGAGTATAGTTCCGTTTTATAGACCTACCGTAAAGAAGTCGCTGCAAGCTTTGCGTCCAGCGTGTGATTGGTTACAATATTACGTAACAAAGACAGCGCTATTTCCTTGTGTCCTTTAGCCCATGCTATCTCGCTCTCAACCATGGTTACATCTTCTGAGAGCTGAGATTTCTTTGCGACAGCTAACCAGCGCTGTGCCATCTGGACTCGGCGGTTGTTTAGGGCCATTTCTAAATGAAAGAAAAAAATGTGTAAATGAAAATGGAACAAGAACTTATCCAGTTCTAAGTGGCCAAATGGCAAATCAGTCCAACGAGCGATTGCCCTTGGAGCAGACGTGTTCTTTAGTGGACACCGCAAATAGGCAGACGTATCGCGGGCAGACACACAGTAGACTATGATAGACTGAGTTTGAATTGATTCAGTGGCAAAATAATCAATTTAAAGTGCTTTTAAACTTACTAGCATATTGTATTTGCAAAGACACAATTTCATTCAACATATTGTTATGAGATAACGCCGCATGCTCAAGTATGAGCACCCTTTGAGATGACAACGCCTCAATATGTTTGAAGTCAATGAATTGTGGCAGGTTGTCTATGTCCCATCTCTGAAGCAGCTCCGACACTTGAGATCGATTAGTTCTCACTGAGAAATAATCTTCTATGTCGTTAAATATATGAAGTTTCTCTAAAACTTTGTATATATTCTGACAGTTTTCCATATTCAGATTCTGACATAATCTTGATACTGCCAGCTTCGCCTTATTGAGAGGTTCCAGTAGTTTACTCTCATACCCTGGCGTAGTTTGGATGTTCAAACAACTTTTTAGACATGAATATTGGAATGCTTTGACTACTGAATTTTGGTTGCAATTCGTTAGTTTTTGCTTTTCTTCGAGTTCTCGTATGTCTACGAAATCGCTCCAGTCGCCTGAAATATTGGTAAAGTTATTGTTACTATCATTGTAGTTTTTAGTATTCATGACAAAATTATAAGGGAAGGCGCACATATGGCTGAGCGCAGCGCAGAGCATTGTTCACTGTCAAACTAATATCGACATTGTCCTCATTGAAATAAAATCTATAATCAATTAATACAACAATTAATTCCTGAAGAGCATCGAAGCGACTACATGCAAAAGGTAGCGGGCAGGAACGCGACTGCGCGCATCGGCTTCCGGTCGTCCACGTTTGAACTCTGGAGAAATTGCTAAACGAATGACGACGGTGTGCGCATCCGCGCGCATTCTCGAAATTCCCCTAATGTGTCACGCGTTTAGAAAACTTTGCGGGCATGCTCTGCGCTCCGCTCCGCTATATGTGCGCCAGTCCTAAAGGGTTAGCAAATAACAGAATCTACTGTACTACCTGTATGCCAATAAAAATGAATATGCACTCACCCAAAAACGCCAAACACTCATATCTGTAGTCATTCAACTGGTCATTCTCCGGCAGCGACTTCATATACTGCAGAGCAAGGTGATGCATGCCCGACTTGTGCAGCGACCTCACCACGCCGTAGTGCAGCTCCTGTTCGGACTGCCCACCGCACGAGAGCGCTATATCGTGTAAGAGAAGCGCGTCTGTAAACTGCCCAGTGTTTATCAAGTGTTTACGCTTCTCATTTTCCATCGTCAAGTGCTCCGTGCCACAGCCTTCGATAGCGTCTATTTCTCCGATTGATACGTAACACTGTTGAATAAAAGGATTTTATCAACAAAAATGGAAAATTTCAAAATGTGGTTAAAAAAGAAATGGCGCGTATTCTTATGGACCGATCTTAGGTCCCTGGCATTAGACGAGTTTTCTTTGCCTCTCTTCAAGGGTATCTGCGGTGTGAACAACGACTTCTAAGCCATACATATGTAGTACTTATAAATTTCTGTCTGCATACAAATGTATGGAAAAACTTACCGTTCTAAAAATTCGTTGAAGGTTCTCTCCACCGGGTAAGCTGGAGGTGGCTTCTGGTGAGTTTGGCGAGACGCCGCCGTTCTGGAACATTGCCCAGAGCTCGCCGTAGTACACGGCTGCCCAGTTCTGGTCGACCACCGTTGCCGCCCACGCTACCTTGTCGTAGTCAAGCTCCAGGTAGTTCAAAGTCTTCATCGCGTTACCAGGTCTAAAACGTACGTTTTAGGCATTTCCATGAAAAAAGAGTTATCAAAAAAGTGAAAATACGTTAATCAAATAATTTATTTGTCAAACAACATGTATAAACTCTAGACTTAATTCAAGTGAAATGGTTGTGTGTGTGTGTGTGTGTGTGTTTGTAATACTTGCCTCATCTTATAATAGTTTCTTTGTATACGAACAAAATCTACAATATTAAGCATATATTGAATGATCGTCTTGTAGCCATGGGTCACGGTCCCACCTGTTCTAGAGTTAAAATTACTGTCTCCACTATTCTCCAATTTGTCATCGAAACTTTGTTCCCAAACGTTATTAAAGAATTTGTTGATATGTGCACTGATCGCTTTGACGTGTCTCTCTGTTAGACTTTGTAGTAATAGTCCAACGAGAGCTGGTAGTATCTGGCGGCACACTCGAGACTGGAAATAACAAAAAATTGTTTTAGATATAATTTAAATAAACCACTGCGTCCAGTACATTTAGTAAAATCTTTTACAAAGAAACATTAATAATTCTAATTTGAACCCTAGTTCACTTACGTAATTGTTCGAAAGAGTTACAGCGGCTCTGGGGCGCAAAGAGCATGTTTTGGAGGAACACGGGTTTTAGTCAGTAAGAGCCTATCCTTTCCGCTCCGCCAAGAGTTTTTGTTTTAATGTATATTAATGCTGTACTTATCCAGATGAAATTGTAGTTTATATAATACATAAGAAATTAATACTGTTACTGGTGTATAACCTTTGTAATTAATAATTATAAATAAATAAAGAGCGGGAGGAGTCATTTGATGATTTCCCATACAAATTAAAACCTATTTCAGCTTGGTTCACCTCGGGTGCTGACAGCGATGAGACCGCCACTGTACCACGTTGAATTAAGTTTGTGTAAAAGAGTTGTGTATCATTAAAATGGTGAATTCAAAAGTGGTTCACCGCAAATATCCGCGATGGTACATCTGCAGTTATTTCAAAAATCGAAATCAATATTGAAAAAAGCTGATGCTGATGAGGAGGATTAAAAACTCCATAAGGCAACTTACCTTCAACGCACAAACTTTTCTCAAGTTAGTCACATAATTCGTAGATGAATGAACAAATGTCAGAAGAGTGCATGTGACCTCTTTCAGCCAATCGCCATTATCCTTTGTGAGTAAAGCATTAAGGAATATTCCGTCAGGGCATATTGTGCAATACTCTTCAAATGTCATACTATCCGTAAGAGTATCAGTATTCATTGAAGTTGAAGAAGAAAAGGGTTTTAATATTTCTTTGTCAACTACCTCCAAATCTGAAATATGTATTTTCATATAAGTTTAGGAATCTTTAAATAAAATAATAATATATGTTATTTCTTAAATCAGTATTTTTTTCCATCCATAGCCACCATTTCAAATATAGACTTTAGAGTTGTGTATTTTAAGTTGATCTTAAAGTAACCATTTGTATTAAAAAGGGCCTTAAGAGCGCACCAAGCTCTTGGTTTAGGTATTCTATGCGATCCGTTTATGTGTGCGTAAGCGCAAGCGAAAACCGTACGTAATAAGCGCATGACACAGTTCAATGTCCGACAGCCGAAGCAGGACTAAAACGCAAAGGGGCAAGGCGGCTCTAGCTAGTAGAATGGACGGAACGCACGTTAATGTTTGTATTTCGTTCGTATTATTAAAACAAATACACATTTTGAAAATGTGAAACGTATACGTTATAAGAAACATGTCCTTTTGCCGTTTTGCTATTATTCAAAAACTGATTACCTTCCGTGAATTATTTACGCCGCCGTACTGAGGGTTTATTTTGATTTTTAGAGATTACTTTCGATTTTTCTATCGAGGAAACTACAAGTAATTGTGTTTCTACAGGGTACGATTTAGAGCGTAAATCTTTTAATATCTTACATATTAATTAAATAACTAAGGGTTAAGCAATAACGATACAGCACGGGATCAAACGAACGTCAATTACGTATAATTCCCTTAAAAACGTAAGGTTGCAATGGAATTATATCTTTGTCATGTATCACATAGAGTTTGCTGTTGCAAATTTCGATAATTTTCTTGAATTCTGAATTCAAATACCTGGAATATCATTAACATCAAGGAACCTCAGCAGATCATTCATAGTTTCAGCGATTTCATCTGTGACATTAGGATCTTCATCAAAGAACACATCCAGAAGAGATTTTCCAACCACTTGCATGAAGTAACGTGTCGGGTTGACAGTCCTCACAGTTTCTGTGTCAGCTGGCGGTACTGTCACCAATGTCTTTAAATCGTATGAGCTGATCTCCGACAAACAGTTGCATGCTTCGACTATGGTCTAAAAACATCAAAAATAAATAGTAACGATGTGAACATAATACTTCAGAGTATGCTGACAACTGAACTATCGACTTTAGTGATGTGTATTATAGTTTAAATTTAAGTGACTTTCTGAATTAAAAAGGCCCTAAAATGTAAAAATGTGTGGAACAAAGTATGACTTGCATTCAAAGGACATTGACCATCCATGTATGGGAGTTGGGCCAAGTGCTGCCCAGAATAAACACATAGTGCATTATGTACCTTGGGCTAACACTAGTCTGTAAGCGAAAGCTCATCATAATTATAGTCTTTTTTTAGTTTTTAGAAAAAAAAAAATATTATGATTTTTTTATTGGTGAAGAATGACATCCAATGGCACGTTTTCCTGATTAATGCTGTAGTTATTTAAAGCAATTAATCACTTTATTATTACAATAATTTATTTTATGACTTGTGATATTCAGCATTGATTTACATCATAGAAATATTAAAAAAAAAACAAGAGAAGTGGCAAGGGGGCGTGTCCGTGTCCGCACAACATGCTCAAGTTGAGCATGTCATAGGCAAATGGTCGTCTCGGTGAACTAGTGCGCTTTCGACCGCGATCGTTACAATACATAAGAATTCCGTGTTGTTCAGTGTTTTCTTGAAGAAACCGCAGCCTAAACCAAGACTTTGTAAATCAAGGAATCACTTACACTATCTAAATATAAGTAATTTACTATCTTTGTCTTTAAAATCATGTAAAACAACAAATCGTAAAATATGTCTTGCTATTACTATATTATTCTTGTTTTCAAATATCACAGCGACTGTACTATTTTTACAATAAATACATTGCTTCTTATCCACTACCTAAGTTTTTCACTAAGTCACTGGACAAGCAATGTAAATATTACAAAACGATACTTTATTAAGCGGATGCCCCTGTACGTGCGAGCGGGCACGCCCTTTATGTCTGGAGGCATACCTATTAAGTTTGGTTTACATTGTTTTTATGCTTGAGTTATTTATTTATTTATTAATTCATTGAGTTGTCTGATTATGATGGCGTAATGGAGTGTGCTAGCTTACAATTGGCAGATGATTTAGTTTTCAGGTTGTACGTGTTACCTAAAGTCTATTATTTTCTTGTAATAAAGCTTTGCATACTATTGTATAAATGCGAGTTCTTCTAACTCAACAGACGGATGTGTTGCTGGGGAGTTTGTTGGCCACTTCTTCTCCACAGGTAAAACACTATGAAGTGGTGACGGGCGGCCGTTTTGGGGGACTGTCTATTTGTAAACGTTGACGTTCAAAAAGTGCTGGTACTCAGCCTAATTTGAATAAATGACTTTTGATTTTGATTTTGGATGCAACGCGTAATACAGCCGCTGCTTCTTGTGACGAGTTAATGATGTGCTTGTACAGATCCACTTAGGTAGGTTATCGACACGATGTCGATTGACGAATGAAATCTTGCAATAAAAGTTTATTTTCTATTAGTCTACCATTTTAACCCGGTTATAAGATCGATAACGCTTTTTACTTATTTACAACGTAATAGAGAAATGCGTAACTAACTTTCGTGAGTAAATTAAATTTTAGGTTAATAATCGGTGGAGTATTTATAATATTTTCTGGACATGCCGTTTTTTATTTATTTTAGTTTTAGGCCCCAAAAATGTTCTTGTCCAATAATAAATGGAAGATTCGATAATTTTCCAATTTAGTCAATCAATAGCATATATGTGAAATAAATTGTTTTGCACAGTACAACGATATCGACCGTTGTTTTGTGTGCGTAAGTTGTACGGTGCATGGTAAATGCACGCTGTGTTTGATACAGTAATATTTATAATTGATTGTGTGGTACGTTCTGTTTTGAGAAATGCGGGTGTGTGCGCAACTGCGTATCTATTGCTTTTACTGACGTGCATGTGTAGTAGTTGCCGTATGGAAGGGAAACACTGAAGGCACAGGTTCCGGTAAATTTTCGTCTAACGCGCATATCTCCTTATTTATTATATCTATGATTTTCATCTAAGTGCCTAGGCAGCATATGGCCCAGAACCGGTCAATGTCCTTTGAACTTCTTCATGTATGCCACAGTTTTTGATCCAAAATTATCTAGAATTCAGAATGTAAATAAAGTAGGTACTATCGCGAAAGATTTCCGCTAGACCACGTTTCATTCTTCACTCATATGTAATAAGGTTGAAAAGTGTTCGATCGGGAACTTTCATAAAAATCATATAATCATACCTTATCATCATACGTGGATTTCAGAATATCACAAAGCGACTGAACGATCTGATGTATGATACTTGTCCCACAGTCCTCAGAAAATGTTTTAGAATCCAAATCACAGTACAAACTCCGGATATGATCTTTATTACTACTTAAAAATTGACGAATGTTTAACAACGTCTCGTGGCTAAAACAAGGATAGTTTATTAGCATGATTTCACCCTTATGTCAGTCATTCAAAGCCGTCAATACATACCTAGGACGAATCAAACTTATTTTATGAGTTTTTAATTTTTCTTTGAAAATACTTAAGTTGGAGCATTGCATGTTATCACCACTTTGCGACATAGAACTTATAAAGTCTACGACATCTTCGCTTTCCCTCAAGTAATTCTTCATATTCTCAACTAAATCATTCAAAAATGTAGTACACTCCCGTTCAAAGCTCGATTCTTTTTTGATAATCAGGACAGGCAATAATTCTAGCAGCGACTTTCGCATAAGCGTCGCCGTTTCTGGCAATAAATGATCCAAAACCAGTTTCAAAGCATCAATGTATGCTTTCATTTCCTTTTTGTCGCAACAGTTTTTGATAACTTGAGTGAAACTGTTGCAAGCAAAATTGCACATGAATGCGTCTGATGGATGGCCCAGAGGTATATTTCTTATGAAGGTAACATAACCATGAAGAGCCAGTATTTTCAGCTCAAATATATTTTCTTGAGTAACAGCTTTCCATAATTCAAACAAAATTTTGAATACTGTCACTGTTTGATTTATACACAGATACTGAAGTACGCTTCCATCCGTGAGGTCCTGAGAAAAAGCGTACAACGATGTTTAGGTTACGATCACTAAAATATCACGAAAAATAGAAATATAATTAACTAAAGTAAATGATAAAACACTCACTTTAAAATATTCTAGAATGGCGCATAAAATTCTCTTTGGATAATAATATTCCTGATTCCGTTGCGGCAATTTAACTTGAAACAGTTGCTCGGCATCTTCCCGGTCGCACATGTGTGTGGCCGTCAGTAGCAGCAACTCCCCGATGTTCTCCACAAACAGATTACTCCAACTTTCATTTTCCAAAATTTCAGAAGTCAGTTCAAACATTTTAGTTGCATTTTTCATTGACTTTCTAAATGCATCTCGTTTATTAATCTCGTAATAGGCAATATTGTACTTGGCGCTGACAATATAAGGCAAACATAAGGCCATGATATTAGAAAAACAAATCTGGAATATAAAGCCAATCATTAAACCGTGCCAAATAAATAATGCACTCTCTAGGAATGCTTAGATCTAATAAGGAATCGATTAAGTAACTCAAGTCGTTATCACCTGCTACATACCTCAAGTATATTTTCAATAGATTTCTTCTGTTTCTTTGCAATTTGCTTCAAAAGATCGCTGTTACGAACATTTCCTTCCCGTCGCCACAATATTTCTCCCGCAATCAACCACTTCATGTGCTTTTCTATAAAACTGTCTATGGTGTCAAAACCAAATAAATAGAGCGGTAAATCCCCCACTTCATTATTTTTAGTAAACCAAAAATGTAAAATTGATAGAATGTTGTTGTTCAAATATGTCTTGAGGTCTTTAATGCCAACCAAATTGATTATCAGGTTCAAAACTTTCATAACTATGTGGTTATCTAATGATTTCAGTTTCTGCAAATGGATCACTTGTAGTATGACGCTAAGTATGGACGATTTTTTCGTTTGTACCAGAGCAACGAAGGCATGTAGCACTGTGTACGTCCTATTGGCAGATTCGTCTTTTAGTATCGATTCTTTACTGTTTGATACCTGAAACAATAATACAGCATATAAGTCACATCCTGTTTGATAACCTCTGCTGATCCATCCGTCACTTTTTGATAGCTGGGCCCTGTTTAATAAACGTTACAAATTGTAAATTGTAATTGTATTTTACAAGTTACAAATCTACAAGTTTCTGTTTAATAAAGAATACAACTTAGAAATTTACCATGGTGGAAAACTGTCAACATTGTACATATTTCTGTTTAATAAACATTTTCTCTTTACAGGTGACAATTTACATATTTGGAAAACTGTTTTATTAACACATAATTTTAATTACAAATTTACATATTTTGTAAATTGTAGAACAATTCTGACAGGTGGACTAGCCTTGTGTCAGAACTTTACAATTTTGTACCTCAATTTAATGAGTGAAGAAATTAAATTGTTATACATTAAAAATGGTTCCAACAACTAGTAGTGGAAGTAATGACAGTAGTGATGATGAATATTTGAGACAGAATCGTGATTTTGATATAGTGCTCCATGATTTTCGATTGGAATCAAAACCGGCCAAGTGCGAGTTGGAAACACGAAGGGTTCCGGTTCCTTACCATAAACATGTTTATTGTATGAGAGCCCCCTTTAATTTTTAATTGAATATTTTTTTTATTATTTGTTGATAAAACGGCAACACGCTCTGTGAAAATTTCAACTGTCTACCTATTACGGTTCTTGAGATACAGCCCGCGGGCTGGCAGACGAACGGACGGATAGACAGACGGAAAGACGGATAGATAGATAGACAGACGGACGGACGGACGGACAGCGGAGGCTTAGTAATAGGGTTCCGTTGGTTGCCCTTTGGTTACGGAAACCTAAAAATAGAAGAAAGAAAAGAAGAAAGAAAACAAGTTTATTTGGCACACACAGATACACACAATGTCGGTACAAATAAAAAAAAGGAAACTTAATTCTAAATCAATTATATTGTGTGCCCCGCGGCTGCGCCAAATAGGTCCAGTTCAGCAAAATGCCAGACAACTAGGAGCTGCCTGACGCTGGTTTTCAACTGAACCTTACGTTGAGTATACGGATGTGAATCAGTTTTTAAATATTAAATATACAGTTAAATAAATATATTATAGTGTGTAGTAAACAATACAACATGAATAATAATTTGGTGTCAAGTGATAGATAAGTGTGTTGATAACAACGAAAAAAAAAAAAATACATAAATAAAAAATAAAAAAACAGTAGAAAACAGTTGACACAGCAGGTACAACTCAATGACATCCAATTTAATAAAAGTAGATAGATGTAAATCCACGCAAAGTAAATAAATAAAAAAACGTTCCTCAAACCGAACAGAAACCGGTTTCGTTAAATATTGTGCGATTCCCAATCCCGACAATGCGTATCAGTCGGCGCAGTGCACGTTACGTAACCCATTATGCCATAAGCAGCTGAGCCAAACAGACTGACTGCAAGCAATGTTTTATGTTAAAAAAGTTATTTATAACAATACAATACGATGGATTTATAAAATATATATATATTTTTTGGTTCGTTTTCCGTAGTTGCGGGTCACAATGGTTGCCGTGCCACAAATTTCTCTGCACTGTACGGTCGCTACTTGCATGTAGTCATGCAAGTAGGCCAAGTATATAGGGTGATTACTTACGCATTACAGAAATAATACAGCAATGTAAGCGACAGACATCAGATCAGTGAAAGGTTCAAGTGTGCCAGGTCTAGTTTCCGTTGCGCGTCTATTAGATACTGCCGTAAACGTGTTTTGAAGGTACCGATTGTATTTATTGCTCTAATAGGCGGCGGTAGATTATTCCATATTTTGGATGCTGCGTAACGGAAACTGCCTCTGAAAGCTGCCGTATTGTGGGGCTGCGATGAGAGTTGTTGCGAACATTGCCTTCTTTCACATTCTCGTCTGCCAGCGATCCAGCTCAGTTTATTGTACAGGTAGTCTGGCTTCTGGAACTTAATGACACCGTACAACAAGCAGGCCAAGTGTAGTTTTCGTCTCGATTTCATTTTAAGAATGCATTTTTTGTTGAGGAATGGCGTTACGTGGCTTCTGGGAGGAATTTTATAGCAGAACCGAGCACAAGCGTTTTGAACCCTCTGAATAAGCCGGTCTGTACGAGCCAGTAGGCGCGGGCCGTACACCGTATCTGCATAGTTTAGCCTGGACAAAACCAGACTTTCTACTAGTTGTTCCCGAAGTGCTTCTGATAGGTAAGGTCTCATTTTATATAAAACTTTGAGGCGGTAAAAACAGTTTCTCACTGAGTCGGCGACATGCTTTTCAAAACGAAGATCCTTGTCCATAAAAAGACCCAGGTTCCGCACTTCATAGACTCTGTCAATTGGTTTACCCATTAGCTCGACCATGAAAGTTGCGGGCAGCTTAGCTAGCTGTTGTTTAGAGCCAAGTACCAAGAATTTACTTTTGTTTGGGTTAAGCGACAGGCAATTATCTTCTGACCAGGCAGCAATTCTGCGAAGGTCATCATTTAAGTCTCTTAAAACATTATCATACTTCTCTGGGTAAAACGACACGTAAAGTTGAACATCATCGGCGTATATATGATACCTGCATTTCTGAAGACATTTAACTATATCAGCGCAGTACAGGATAAAGATAATTGGACCTAATATAGAGCCTTGTGGAACTCCCCTCTTTATAGAATTAAGAGCCGATTTAAGTGTGGTCCCGTCCCCTAAGCGCAGATCTACAAATTGCTTCCTATCACTGAGGTAGCTACGGAACCATTGCGTAGCGCCAGTGTCGAAACCGTAGTAGCTCAGCTTAGATAGCAGTAGTGGTATATTTATTGCGTCAAATGCCCGGGAAAAATCGAGTAAGACAAGCAAAGTACACATCCCCTTATCCTGGGCAGACAACACATTATCAGTAACGTCCAGTAAAGCAGTAGACGTACTGCGCTGCTTTCGGAAGCCTGATTGTAAATCTGGTAATATGTGATTCACTTCCAAGAAAAGTGTTAACTGGTGGCTGACAACTTTCTCAAGTACCTTAGATAGACATGGCAAAATACTAATGGGCCGTAGGTCTTTCAAACTACTCGGATTTGATGTTTTAGGTAAGGGCCTAACGGAGGCAATCTTCCATTGTTCGGGGAATGTCGATGTTACTATGGAGCGGTTTATAATGTCCGTTATAGCGCCCAACGTGTGCGGCAGAGTCATATTAATCATGTCCAGGGTAATGTTGTCGAAGCCTTCGGCATTACTTGTAAGGTTGGTGATAGTGCGAGCGATGTCAGTCTGATCCACTGGAGTGATTGAAAAGGCTGCTTCGCCGTACCTGTGATTATCATAATAAGTCATGAGAGCCACACTAGCCACGGGGTTACCCGGGACAGTCAAGAAATGATTATTAATCATGTCAGGATCCATAAAGTGCGACGGAAGGTCTTGTTTTGATTTAGTGGTTATTAAAGTGGATTTCAGGCTTTTCCATAATAATTTTGGGTTTTTAATTTGATTATTGATGTTATGTTTATAGTACGCCATTCTTTCGCTGTACATGGAACTTACCACCAAGGATTTTAATTCTTTATAGTATTCGCCTTTTGATTTTAATTTGGTTTTTCTGTAACAAGCCAGTGCATCATCCCGCAAACGCATCATAAATTTGATCGTGTCAGTAATCCAGGGATACGATTTTTCTTTTATAGTACATGTCTTTACCGGAGCGTGTATATCAAATAGGTAAATAATGTACTGGTTAAATAAATTCACCATGTCATTTACTTGTTCAAACGAAGAAATGTTTTCAAGACATAGAAGCAATAGATCCGTTTTAAAACTGTCAATGCAAATATTTTTAAGTGGCCTAAACTTCACGACGTATGGCTTAAATTTGTCTCGTCTTACGTTAAATTCCCCCACTACGACAGAGTGGCCGTTAATTGAGCCAAAATATTCAACCGACGTATATCTGGCTTCCAGGTCAGTACACAGTAAGTCAATGAGGGTCTCACTGGAACCAGTAAAGTGTGTAGGAGTTGTGACCAACTGAATAAGACTGAGGCTATTTAGAAACTCGTTAACTTTCTGCGTTTTAATTCCATTTGAGTCTAGCAGGTTAACATTAAAATCACCGAGTAAGATGTAGTGGTCACAATGCCCCAATGAGCTTAGGGAATCTGTTATGGCGTCCAGAAAAAGGACAAGGTCAAGCCATGGTGGACGGTATGCGGTACCAATCGCAATCCTTTTGCCACTCACTGAGAGCGTTAGCCACATTTGTTCGACAGATTCGAACCTGGGATCGACCGTGGCAGCACAAGTACGGGCGCTCAGTCCGCGCCGCAGGTAGAAGCCCACACCCCCACCACGACCCGAGCGCACACTCGCCGGCCGCGGCGTGTGACGCAGACGATAGCCCGGCACCACGGGCGCGCGCCCCTCCTCTCCCGGTCGCAGCCAAGTCTCGTTAATGGCCATAACGTCGAAACAATGCCTGTCGATTACACCACACAAGTCGTCATGTCCCGTACCCAATGAACCAGCATTAAGAAAACCAACTTTAAAAAACTTGTCTCGCCTAGCCATCATCGCAATTATAGGTATAAAATAATTTCGTCATTCGCAATCTCAAAATTATTCCTGCACATTCAATCATTTCGATTATAATTATGTAATGCAGTAATAGTAAAACCTTTATTGGTTCAATCGTAAATAATATCATCATTAGTAAGTAGACAGTATAAGGAATAAAACGAAACAAACCCAAAAAACTTCCATATGTAAATAATGTTAAACTAATTGAAAATAGCGTGTATATATAGTTAAATAGTGGCATTACGATAGGTAGGTGTAGATAGATGTAATGTGTAGTGTTAAGAAACTGGTTCATATTGTGTACTTTAATGAGGTGCGCCGCGAGACACACATCTATGGCTAGGAAACAAAGAACGTAGTAGCAATACAAACACAATAATATATCACCTTTAGAAGTAGCGGCACATGCTACTACCAAATACTCATAAAAAAACGACTTGACAGCTTTAAAAAATATAAATCTGAGAAAAATTATCGGAATAACAAAAAAGACAAACAGAAATAGAAAACTAACAATTCTAATTTGTGACATTACTACCGTTACACGGAACAGTCTTAAAGGTACGCTGTAAGTCAGCCTCACAACGAATTTGACAAATCGCATCCCCGGGTTTGTACCGGGCAAGAATACGACCGCGCTTCGACCACACAAATTGCCACCCAAGGCGGCTGCCAGCCTCACGAGCGCTCCGAAATAACTCACGGTTTAACTTCGTGAGGCGCTCATTGACGTAGAAGCGCTTCGCAGGGCCAGGCAAACCGAGGTCGGCAGTAGTCATGCCGCGACGTACTCGCGCCCCCTCCAGCAGCTGGTCCCGTAGGTCGCGGCGCGCGAGGCGCACGACGAGGAAGCGCGGGCGGGTCTCCACCAGCGCCGTCGACTGTGTGGCGTTGATACGCCTCCCTCCAAAACGCTCGGCGCTCACTATATCGCGCGCCTCAATGTTGACGCCAACCTTTGCAGCCACCAACATGACCGTGTGGGTGGGGTTTTCGCCACTGATCTCTGGTACGTTAGAGATTTGGAGGTCATTTGCTAGCAATTCCTGGTCCCGGTCATTAATATCACTTCTCAATTTTGTGATTTCCGTATCCACCTCCGACGATCGCGATGCTTGGGGCTGAGCCAGTTTTTCCTCCATTACAGCCACCCGTTCCTCCAAATGACTCACACGCACATTAGTGCCGTTTAGAGATGATCTCAGATCTGACAGATCATCTCGTAGCTGCTGGAATTCATTTTTAATAATTTTTAAAAACTCTTCCTTAAATAAACTGAGCTCCGCCCTGAGGATGTCCAGGTTGAGCTCCTGTGTCGCGTCAAGGGCAGTGTTATTTATAGGTCTGGTGTCCATTTGTGTGACAAGGCTTTCGTCGTGTGCAGCTGCTCGCCCCCTAACCGGCGTGTCAGCCCGGTTATCTCTAACAATGTTTTTATTGCACTCGGGACAGTGCCAAGGGGTAGGTATTGGGCTAGCATTCGGCATCCCCACGCAAGCTCGATGGTACCAACACCTACACTTGCTACAGTTTGCGGCCTCTGAAGATGACAGGAATTTGCCACAGCCACCGCACTTTGCCATTATAAACACAGTTTGTTTACGTCTCGGTGTAATCGACGCGTTCAAAAAAGTTCACCAGTCAGGCCACAGATGGCGCTATATTAAGGAGTGCGTTTATGGTAGTTTTTATGGTGTGCATGGAGCGGATAAACACTTGGGTTTCGTCACTGTTTTAACATAAAGGTGCGCACACACTGGTGGTTGGATCACAGTTAAACTCTGCCGATATGAAAATATTGTCAATTTTCTTTTGGGTTTCGGGTACCCAAACACTGGCTTTGAATCAGAATATAGTTTTAAGAGTTTTATTATGCTTTACACAGCACAAAACCACTAGATAACAGTGTCACTTGTAAGTTGCACTTATACTTTTAAGCTTTTCAATAAATGTATACAAAACTATCAGTTATTGTTTATTTATTCGAGAGAAGTGCACAGAGAGCTTAAGGCTGATTGACATCCGTAACGTCACCCTCCCATTTCCAGAAAAGTACTCTGTAAACCAAATTTTGCTAAAACTAATTTCTAAATATTTTAAATACTAAGATTTTTGAAATCTATTCTCCATTTATGAATCTTCAACAAAAACTTACATTTTATGTAATTTGTAACCTCCAATTTCAAATTTGTAGATACAATATTGTCATCTAAATCTACAGGCATATTCTGCACTTGTAAATTTTTACTAAACAGCATTTGTAATGATAATATTTGTAATGTTTTCACTTTTAAAATTCTTACATAATTGTAGGGTTTAAAACAGCACTTGTCATACAACTTAACAAATATGTCACTTATTTACAAAATTGTTGTATTGTAACGTTTATTAAACAGGGCATTGTGTCACAATTTAATATCATCATAATACAACTGAGCACTTTCATAGAAAAATTAATTGTGACATTTTGATATAATAAGCATTTAAGGCACTCTCACCGCCGCCGCCGACGAGGAAGCGATTAGCTATCGACTATTTTCTCGCTGAGTAAACGGACAAAATATATAGATTCCATGTGAGTAAAAGAGGCACACACGTTTATAGAGAACACTATCACCTACCACTAATTTGTCGCAGCCAAAAGAGCTATCAAAGATAGCAGCAATACTCGCTCAGCGATGCTCGCTTGGCGGTCAGAACTGACACGAGACCAACCAGCGGTCATTTCTATCTATTTAATGCAGGCCGGAGCGAGTGGAGTGAGTAATCGCTCGTCGCACAAGAGTACTCGCTTATAGCCGAATGAAACTAAATATGATTTGGCGAGCAGCGAGAAGCGAGTGTGTAGTTCCCTACACACTCACTTCTCGCTGCTCGCCAAATCATATTTAGTTTCTAGCTTTACTCGCTTCTCGCTGATCGTCGGCGGTGAGACAAGTGCCCAAACGCCTGAAACATCATATTTCCAGACACATGTTGAAATCGTTTTTGAACATTAGAAATACCAAGAATAAAACTTACATCAATTAAAAAGATATCCAGCAACTTCATGGAAAATGTTTCGATGTCATCTTCGGAAAAATTGTTAATCAACTTCATCAAATAACAGCAATGAAGACGAATGCTGTGGATATTGCCCTTCACTTTCTTCATAAATGCATCTTCAAAGGCTTCTACAATATTAGTGTTTTGGCTCTGATTCATCAGGATAATCTTAGTGATGCATTCATAAATAACAGAAGCCACTTTCGGTGGATAATACATGTCCTCACAGAGTTGCAAGTAACTCTTGATCATGATGAAACAATTCTGCTTCATATCACTATCGTCCATACATAGAGGTTCCATTATTTTTAAAAGAATATTTAGTATTTCAAAAGACACTTTCGAATTTCTGTACAATTTCCGGCACATAGACTGCAACAGCGTGAAGATCAAACCTGCAAATAATAGTTCAATATAGATAGAGCCTGGTCCAGGGGAGCTACTCTCTAACGAAATCCGTAGTTTCGGGCTTAGTTGCGGGCGGGCATTTTCTACTCCGTATCACCTAACCACTGAGAACTAATGATAACACGATTTGACAGTTACTGTGAAATCGTGTTGTCATTCATTCTCAGTTCGGGTTCGGGACTAATCGTAAGTCTGTAGGTGATACGGAGTAGAATACGCCCGCCCGCAACTAAGCCCGAAACTACGGATTTCGTTAGAGAGTAGCCCCCCTGGTCAGTTAACCTTTTGGCTTGGCTAAATATCGATTGCCGTACCCCTAGCGCAGGGGCTCGCGCGGCTACAAATCGATAGAATAATACCTACAATAAATAAGGAGGACCAATCGTTATATCGATTAAAACGATGTTTTTTAATAATATCTCTATTTAATAATGGTTTTAGTTGTATCAGGCAGTTAATAGAACGAAAAAATCATGCACATTCTCTGTCGCAGAAATACGACAGGAGCGGTAGGGGCACGGAAATACGTGTCACATTAATGCGACACAAGCGTTCAAAGGGTTAATTAAAATATTAAGTACTAGTTGACCCGCGCAACTTCGTCTGCGTCATAATTTTCATTACTGCTCCGCTCCTATTGGTCTTAGCGTGATGGTATATAGCCTTCCTCGATAAATGGGCTATCTAACACTGAAAGAATTATTCAAATCGGACCAGTAGTTCCTGAGATTAGCGCGTTCAAGCAAACAAACAAACAAACAAACTCTTCAGCTTTATATATTAGTATAGATATGCTATTTACCTAAAGGAGGATCCTCTAAATTTGTATCTATTAGTAGCTCTATGATCTGAAAAGCGCACTGAGTATCAGATGTAAAGCTGTAGACACCATCATCTAATATTAATTTCAAAATTTCTTCCCGGTACTCTGCTGGTTTTCTGCAGTATGCAGCAAGTACCAATAAGCAATTGTGCTTTAAAGTATCAACACTCGTGTCGTCTTCGTCTCCCTCGATGATTACATCGAAATCGTCTGATTGAACTTCAGTATTCAATATATTATTAATAGCATGAAACAAATCAGCGTCCATACTCGCCCGTAACATGCGTGAGAGGAATGGATGAAATTCAATAACCAACAGCGCTTTTACTACTTGAAGAGCGCGAATTTTAGCTGGTATCTCAGTTTTGCTCCCTAACAAACGAGTCAATGCTGTCCACATGCGAGTCAACATCGTCGCCATTAAAATACATATCTCCATATGCTCAATTTCCTCTTGAGATTTCACATGATATTTTATGAGTTTATCAAGATATGATAAAACAACGGCAATCAACTTAATACTGTCTATTAAATCTGCATTTTTTTGGAATTGTTTGGAATTATAAGTCACTAAATTAGTTTTGAAGTATTCTTGCACTCGACCCTCCAGGTCAGAAACAGTTCCTACATGTTCATACACAGCTACATGTTCTATCGACTTTATTGGATTGTGTATTTCAAATTCACTGAATAAAATACACTTTTCTATGGAGTTATGTAATATATCTCGTAACTGGTCAAATTCTGCTTCAGGAGCATTAATAGAGTTGAAAGCAACGTTTTCATTAGAGATTATTCTGAATATTAGTTCAGATACTTCAGTCTCATATAAAGGTTCAGTATCATTTGATGTAAGCCATGACAAGCACTTAATTCTGAAGTCATCCAAGGTACATTTGCTGTAGAATTTATGAAAGATATCGCTTAAAGTTTGAACACTGTTGTTGGTAACTGGCATAACATCCTCGAGGTACAGTTTTATAAGATTAAGTGCATGCGAGTATTCCAGTACATTGCAGCTTAACAATTTCTGCAGGACTGTATGCACAGCTTTGTGTGACGCATTTAACGAACTGCAATTTCTGAAACCAAGTTAAATTATTATTTTAACATTATACCGTTTCCCATTACTCAATTTATAGTATTTATAGTTATTTCACGATGATCTTACCTAACACATGAATTCCACAAGCACACTGATGTGTTTTTAAATTCGTCACTTTTGCTCATGAAAATCCGAGAGTTTTCCAGCACCAGACAAACTAGCTTCTCAAAGGTGTTCCATTCTAGATTGGTAGTGTTATTTGTAAGTAGAATTTGAAGACTATTCAGCAATGATAAGTAATCGTCGGGACATATTCTGGCAGCATACTTTTCGACATATATATGAACAATTCCCAACCTAAAAAGTATTTTATTGGATTAATAACAAGAAAATTATGCTGAAAGTGGTTGGACAGTTTCACATAGTTTTATTAGAGAACAATTTCGGGACCCTGGGGTCCCGGTCCTGTGGTAGGCGTACGAGGGGCCGAAGCCAACTCGCAGAGGCCCCGTTAGACATTTATTATTATTATTTCCCTTATTCATTTTATTTACATATAATTTTTCATTTTTAAATATTACGTTAATAAAAATTATAAAAAAAAAACATTTAAAATATAAAAAAATAGTAGCCCACCGGTTTCCGGAACAGGGTCCAAGCTACCGGTGGTCAGGGCTCCTGAGAGAGAGGAACCTCCTAACTATGCGCGCCGTGTCCAAGAGTACTGCTTTCTGTATCAAGCCCTTGATCCAGCTGTCCAACGAGAGCCTCCTTATTATGTTGGTCGAGACTCTTGGCAATTATGCCATTGGCCGTCACGACTATCGGCACGATGACTGCTGTGTTCACATCAAATAAGCCTGACATAGTGGTGATAGACCACTATGTCAGGCTTATTGGCAACAATAGTCCAGTCAGTGATGATAGACTGATCCCAATACAATGTGCAATTGCCATTTTCGAGAACTGGGTGGGACCTAAGGTGTTTGGAATCCGAGAGTTGGGATCCCACTGATTCCATTATCTCCCCTCGCTTTACATGCATGGCCGCACATTTGTCCACACCAAACTCCATCCTGATGGCGTTACTGAAAGTTTCTGTTACCTTCAGTAGCTCCATCAGTTGCAGATTAGTGGGGGCAGAGAATAGAATAGAATAGAATAGAATAGAATACTCTTTATTATGTACACCATATAAGTTACAGAAAAAAATAGATGAAGAAAACATTATAGTTTCAGATCATCCATGTAAAGGAGGTGAGATGTAACCTGACCACCTCTCCTCGACCGATAGCCTAACCCTGAATTCTCTAGCAGTGTGCTAAGAGGATTCAAGGCTAGGCAAAACCAAAGCGGACTCAAACCTTCGCCCTGAAATATACCCCGCTCGATCCTTATCGGTTCGCTATTCCTCTGGATATTTCGACATCCTGGATAGCGAAGGACTGTCCTCCATCGCCTCATACACGACATCAGGAAGGTGCGTAGCGTTGCATCAATTTTATACAATTCTAGCACCCTCATGAGCCATGTATGAGGCACCGAGTCATAGGCCTTCTTATAGTCTATCCAGCATGCCGACAGATCCCTTCGGGAATGTCGAACCTGTTCGCGAATGGCTATGTCGATGAGGAGCAGCTCTTTAGTACCGCGGGACCCGTTCCTAAATCCATTCTGAGAAGCAGACATTATTAAATTACCATCATAGTGATGGTTGATCTTTCCTCTCAATATGGATGTAAGAACTTTATAGACCGTCGGTAAACACGTGGTCGGTCTATATTTTTTAGGCTCCGCGGTACTACCTGATTTATGGAGCAGGTGGGTTATTCCTGTAGTTAGGAACTGGGGCAGCGACCCTGACTCTAAAGCAGACTGGAATTGAGATGTCAAGCGAGCGTGCGATCTTTTGAACCATTTTATCCAAAAATTGTGCAGCCCGTCCGGCCCTGGAGATTTCCAGTTAGGTAACGGACGGACTGCACGAGCTACATCTTGGGGACTGATGTTAATTGCCCCCATTTCTGGTATCGGATTGCTTGCGCGCTCGACCTCCCGAGTCCAATCACCCTCGGTGTGACTGATCGGCACCGACCAGATGCTACGCCAGAATTAACATATGGCGTCATTATCCGATAGGAGCGTATCAGTCACTCCTTGGTCCGGTCGCTCCCAAGCCCTATAAACCGACCTCTCGCTCCACTCGCCTCTTGTACCTACGAATACGGTTTGCCCATGCATACACCTTCTGCTTCAGGAAGTTGATGTGATCTGTGACACGGGATTTATAATCTCGGGGATTGAGATCAGTCGCCGAAAACGCCAGTCTCACAAAGCGCATCACTCTAGGGCGAGTGTTGCCCTCCCTGAAGCAGATAAGTTTGCCGATGAGTGCTCTAGCCTCACCGATACGACGCTCGATCCTGCACTGCTAAGCTGGTACAGCTAGTCGTGTAACTCTGTCACTGTTAGGAAATTTGACATGAGCTACACGACAGCCGCTGCAGCCGCACAGTACAAGATCGAATGGGTATCCGCGAGGTCTTTGCTGCTATCAAAATAACTAGATAGATGCGAATCTAGAGTACACACCAGCGCCCTATTTTTGTTATGCATAGGCAAACGACGTAGCCGAGGCCTAAGCTCAAGCGGTGTGGAGCGATACTCTCAGAAAGCATGCTCCAAAGCGCTCCTCAATCGCACATTGCATTGGGTACTCACGGATATAGCCCCATCATCATAATCTTCACCGACGTAGTCGGGTCGCGGTGAAACACTTGCACTGGGTTATATTTGCACCGCGGCCTGTGGCGAAGTTGCACGTTTGCTCTTGCGAATTTCCACTTAGACCTGCCGATTAAGGCAAGAGAGAGGTGGATGCTCTGTTCCTCGTCAGTGTTCACTCCGGCCAGCTAATAAAGGCAAGCCAGAGATGCGGAACAAGACTTCTCCCGGGAGATCAGGTCCGTGGGTTCGCTAATGCCCAACAGTTCGCCACAAAACTGCCTTGCGGATTGTATCTCTCTTTGTCTGGCCCCTCACCCTAGGTATGACCAAAGGTTCATTGGGGCGCGCAAGCCCCACCACGACGCCAACGTAGAGATCAGTGCCGTAAATAGCCTTTTCTGCTTCTATAACTGCGACCTTTTATTAGATATTATAGGTACCCTAGCTAGAGAAATGGTATGTATAGGCCTACTTTATTTCATTCAGGGTGAAAAAGCACTAGGACCTTGACGTTGGTGGATCAATTATCTAATATTTTGGAAGAAAAATCATTTTTTGTAAGGAACTAGACCGACCGTGTACCCGGCCGGCCGCTTGACTCCGATAAACACTAAACACAAATACGCTCGTACGCTGCTGTTAGCGATGCTTTGTCTAATTTAACAGACGTTTTTGATGATACTGGCATGTAGGTAAGTATGTGTTGGAATCGAGCACCAGGGGGACGCAGTGGAAACTTATCAGGAGCAAACCGAAAAAAACTGGCCAAGTGCGAGTCGGACTCGCGTGCAAAGGGTTCCGAATGAATTTTATTTTTTTAACATGTTATTTTAACACTATGGACTTCTATAAATTTTTTTTCGTGGCCATATTTAAATATTAAAATCAATGAAATTACGGCGTCTGGCCTTTTGGACTCGGAGTCAGCTGTTAAAATACTAGGGAATCATGCACATAACACGTTGCTCAGTCGTGGCCTTAAGCTATGTACTGATGATAGACCTTCGATAGTAGCTGCTGGTGGTCAAGCACTTAGGAGTATCGGCTATATTAATGTACCTGTACATTTAGAGGAACAATTTCACACAATTAAATGCTATGTGGTTCCAGAAGTTCAATCATCGCTAATTCTAGGTATTGACTTCTGGCGCGCCTTTCAAGTTGTGTCCGAAATATTTAGGTTCTGTTCAGCTGTCAGATAATCCGTTGGTAGACTTGGGTATTAACAATAGTCAACCCTTTATTAATTCTTATGATAGTTTAGATGAGTCTCAGTGCGCAATATCTGATAACGTTGTTGAGCAATTCAAGGCTTAGCCCGTACGCACGTTATAACACATCACATCGATACGGGCGATTTTCCTCCTATTAGGCAAAGATATTACAGGTTGTCCCCGGAAAAACAGAGGATCCTTGTCCAGGTAGATGAGATACTGAGTCTAGATGTGGTAGAACACTGCGAAAGTGCCTGGCAGTCTCCGGTTCTCCTCGTTACTAAAAAGAACGGTCAGCCTAGTTTTTATCTCCATAGTAGAAAATTGAATTCGGTCACAAAACGTGATGCCTACAACTAGCCATATGTTGCCAAAATTTTAGATAATTTGCGCGACGCTTGTTTTCTTACTAGCCTGGATTTGTCCAAAACCTTTTAGCAAATACCTATTGCAGAGGAAGAAAAGGATAAGATGGCTTTCTACGTCCCAGGCCAAGGTACACTTAGATTTAAGACCATAGCCTTTGGTTTGACAAATGCTCCTGCTACGCAACAGCGTCTGGTAAATAATTTACTTGGTGACGTAGATCATCGAATATTCGCTTATTTGGATGACATTATTATTGTTAGCAATAGTTTTGATGAGCATGTGTCCCTCCTACTTCGCGTTTTGGACAGATTGCGGAAGGCAGGCTTAACCGTCAACTTAGAAAAGTGCGAGTTCCAAGCAGGGAATCATTCCTCGGCGAGTCCTCACGCGGGCCGCGAGCCGATCCGCTACGAAAGCCGCAAGCCGAGGACCTTGAGATCCACCACTGGTATGCTGGGCAAGACGTCGGCCCTCCGTGCCAGCATTTCTTCACCGTACATCGCCTACCTGAGCATCGACCTACTTCCGCCTCCGACCTTAGGTAGCTTAGAAGTACCTGTCCCTGCAAGAGTAACGATAGACGACCGTAACCCACGACCTACTTTGTGTGCCTCCGACTTTGCTCGTGCAATATATATTTATTTTATGGTACACACCTGTTTTAATTACTGGCCGCAATTTAGGGGGGTTTAGAACGGATGGAGGCTACAAGCAAATAAATTTAAGCAGCTCAGTCAACCAGGTAAGTACCTGGTTGACTGAGCTGCTTAAATTTATTTAGTAGTCGTTATTGTTGTTATAGGGGCATTTTATTTTTAAACTGAGTTTTTTTTTTAAAGTACACATCAAGCCTATTTTATTTAACTTCCTAAACTTTTCTAGTTTATGTTAAGTTATAAACTTACCATGGTACATGATTTTGCTGCAAGTCGTTGACAAGGTCTGCAAATGTTATGTTCTTGTTGATGCTCAATCTTAATCGTTTAGATACATTCCCTGTGCCAGTGTCGCTTCTTTCGGATAATTTAAATATCTGTAATAAAATTAAATAATATTCCACTGTAAGGACCGGTTGAGACCTGGCTAAGCGCAATAAAGCACAATATATTTTGCCAAACAAATATCAACCTTGCAGCATTTCCTTTATATGCAGACACGGCGTTAAGTAGTTATAGGTTGGACGTTATATCACGAGCCACGAGTGCCGCATGGAAAGGGTTAACCCTTATAAAGTCACGAGTGATTCATATATTTACAGTTAGCTTTTCATTTCCATAAATAAATAAAACATGTATAGACAACCAACTCCAAAATTATGAGTGCATTGTAATAAGAGTTATCAAATGGCGCTGACCATTAACAGTCCGGCGCACAGTGGTATGTCTTCATGCCACTGTGCTCCGGCCCTTAGGCGTCGTCCTAATTGACTAACGATCGTACGAGTTAACGATGCGATTTCGTCGCACGTCGAGATTAAACACACACATTTATTTAGAACTAGCTTCTGCCAGCGGCTTCGCCCGCGTGGTCCCTAGGGAACATACTCCCGGGATAAAAAGCCTATGTCCTTTCTCAGGCTCTAGACTATCTCTGTACCAAATTTTATTTAAATCGGTTCAATAGTTTTGGCGTGAAAGCGAGACAGACAGACAGAGTTACTTTCGCATTTGTAATATTAGTAAGGATTTTAGAGTGTCCTAATTGAAGTAATTTCGCGAGCACAGGAAGAATTTTCATCGCGCGACGAAATCGCATCGTTAACTCGTACGATTGTTAGCCAGTTTTAGGACGACGCCTTACAGTAATAAATCGTAACAGCAGCGTTACTAACTCAGTTTCGCATTTAAGTATAATATTAGTTAGGATTTCGATCTTACCTGATAATGCACTGATGCAGCTAAGTTATGAAAATGCGAGCATTGTTGAAAAAGTTTATCATTTTGCTTTCGATTCTTTTGCAAATAATTCACTTCTGTACATATTATTTCCGTAATACTATTCAAGTATTTGTTCCAAATGTCCCAGTTGTTTGCGAGACTCCCTTCTTCATTGCGAAGTCTTCCCAGGGGGTGATGTAGTGCCACAGTCAGATTTAAAAAGCTAAATAATGAATTCTGAAATCAAAAGAAGACTTTGTTAGGAAATTTTATTACTTTTAAAGTGTGTTAGTTAATAAACTCAGATGTAAACAAGGGTTCTTTTTTCACTATTTTGATAACTTATGCAGAGCCATTTTCTGAACTATTACAAGTTAGTTACTGACCAAGAACACCAATAGCTGAGCACAATGCATTACATGGTGTGTTAAAGAAAGCTCACTCACTTATCTCTGATTGACCATGATGTTAATAAAGTTAAGAAAACCAAGCAAGACCCAGAAGGCAGATCATAATGTCAACGTGCGGAACGGGTAGTATAATCAAGCAGATATATTGAAATAATTGTTTAAGTAATTCCTGCATCATTATATATATTTTTAGAGCTGCAGAATTAATACCAACTTATATGTGATATTATTGCCCTTATAAAGTACTAGCTGACCCGTGCCCACTTCGTTGGGCAGTATTTTTCGTATATATTTTTTTTTTAATAAAAACTATCCTATGTTTCTATGACGGCCATCTGGGGGAGGCCTTTGCCAACAAGAAGCACATTGACAGGTTTCAATAAACCAATATTATAATAATTATTGTTACTGGGGTTCGTGACAATAAAAACAGACGATAAATTAACCAAAACTGACACTTTAATTTACAACACTAATTAGCACTTTAAGATACACTAATTATAACACACAATCGCACTACTGAACACTTCACTTCACCATAATTCGCAGTTGAAGATCGCTCTCAAAGTTATCACTTGTATCGCCAATTCAATACTGACCCCAGTCGCCCGATGCTGCCCTTTAAATATCGACAGTTGTTTCTAGAACCTTCTAGTATGGAAACTTTCGGAAAGTTCGGGTACATACCGGTCCCGAGTGACCTGGGGGGCTACTCTCTAACGAAATCCGTAGTTTCGGGCGGGCATTTTCTACTTCGTATCACCTAACCACTGAGAACTAATGATAACACATTTGACAGTTACTGTGAAATCGTGTTGTCATTCATTCTCAGTTCGGGTTCGGGACTAATCGTAAGTCTGTAGGTGATACGGAGTAGAACACGCCCGCCCGCAACTAAGCCCGAAACTACGGATTTCGTTAGAGAGTAGCCCCCCAGGTGTCGAAACATCGAGAATGTTCTAGCATAGAAAAGTCTAGAAACGTCTTGACTCCTTTGATCTGATTAGTTTAGCAGCACGTAAATGTCGTTATGTACCCAGCATTCATTCTGGCGCGTAACATTATTATAGAATAAAAATAAATTATAAATTACTAGTATTATATTCAATTAAATAATAAATGAATGAAATTGTAATATCGTAAAATGAACGATATTGTAATGAATTTATCTACACTAATATTATAAAGAGGGAAGATTTGTTTGTTTGTTTGTTTGAATTGAATAGGCTCCGAAACTCCTGGACCGATTTGAAACCGGTATCGGGAACAAGGTCCAAGCTACCGGCGGTCAGGGCTCCAGAGAGAGGAACCTCCTAACAATACAAGCCGTGTGCAGAAGTACCGCTTTCTGAATCAAGCCTTTGATCCAGCTGCCTAACGAGAGCCTCCTGAGGAGTTGGTCGAGGCTCTTGGACATTAAGCCATTGGCTGATATGACTATCGGTACAATGATTGCGGAATCCACATCCCACATGTCGACAAACTCGCGAGCCAATATACTTGATTTGTTTATCTTTCTAGGCTTTCACGGGGTTCTCGTCATGCGGGACGGTTATGTCTCATTGCACGCCTCACTATTCGGTCCACCACCACTATATCAGGCTTATTGGCAACTAGTGGACGTCACGCAGTTTCAGGGATAATATATAGCCCATGTTACTGCCTGATAATGTAGCTATACAATGCTAAAAGAATTTTTCAAATCGGTCCAGTAGTTTCGGAGCCTATTCAATTCAAACAAACAAACAAATCTTTCTTCTTTATAATATTAGTAGGCAATAGTCAGTGATGATGGACCGATCCCAGCACAATGTGATATTGCCGTTATCGAGAACTGGGTCGGGCGCATACCTGTAGTACGGCACCTCCGACTCCACTAAGAGAGTATTTCAGAGCAAGTTGCTGATGGATAATCCTGACTACCAGGTTGTGCCTATGCAAGTATTCTCCGTTGGCTAGACGAGACCAACCAAAGATAATGTGGCGAATTGATTGTTTGTGACATGCCCGATATATGTCGACCGTGCTGTTCTTCACAATAAATCTCCGGTAGTTCTTTGTGATGATAACTTCGTCCATAATTGCACAGAAAAAACCTTCGGTTTCTCCAAAAAGATCACCGAAACACAGCCAGGCTACGGACGCTAGTTGGTCTACGTCGGATCCATGTAGGGCCCGGAAAAAGCGTCCGTTAAGCTCCTGACTCTGCCATACCGCCCTGCGATCGTTAGTGTCAAGCACCGCAGGTTTACGCCAGTTCTCATTTGCCAAGGAGAGCGGGGTGAGTCCCTTGTCCACCGCCACTACATCTCGATGCATACCCACGTGGACAGCTAGGAAATATTCCCTGAGACTGCATATCTCGCGATGGTGAAGAGTCTTAGCATTTAAAAAGCCTCGACTTCCATACTTTCGCGGGATATACAGTCTCATTATCGACGACCGTGGATGATGCATTCGATATTCAGTAAGCAGTGTGCGAACCCGCCTATCCAGGGGGCGTCAAGTTCCGTTTGAGTCCATTTGAGTACGACAAAAGAGAACATCAATACCGGCATGACCCCACCGTTGAAGACGCGCACCTTGTTTCCGCCTGATAGAAGGCTATTGAATACGTTGTTCAAGCGGCCAAAGAAGCGCTCCTTCAAGGATTGCTTCATGGCAGTAACATTGATACCTAACGCTTCCGACATCTCCAGATACTTGTAAGTTTCAGTTGAAGAGAGGGATCTCAGATTTATGGAATCCGAGACTTGAGTTCCCACGGATTCCATAATCTCTCCACGCTTTACATGCATGACCGCACATTTGTCCACTCCAAACTCCATCCTGATGGCGTTACTGAAAGTTTCAATTAACTTCAGTAGCTCCATCAGTTGCAGATTAGTGGGGCCAGAGTTTCAGATCATCCATGTAAAGGAGGTGAGATGTAACCTGACCACCTCTCCTCGACCGATAGCCTAACCCTGAATCCTCTAGCAGTGTGCTAAGAGGATTCAAGGTTAGGCATAACCAAAGCGGACTCAAACCTTCGCCCTGAAATATACCCCGCTCGATCCTTATCGGTTCGCTATTCCTCTGGATATTTCGACATCCTGGATAGCGAAGGACTGTCCTCCATCGCCCCATACACGACACCAGGAAGGTGCGTAGCGTTGCATCAATTTTATACAATTCTAGCACCCTCATGAGCCATGTATGAGGCACCGAGTCATAGGCCTTCTTATAGTCTATCCAGCATGCCGACAGATCCTTTCGGGAACAACGAACCTGTTGGCTGATGGCCATATCAATAAGGAGTAGCTCCTTAGTACCGCGGTACCCATTCCTACATCCATTTTGAGAGGCAGACATGATGTTGTGGTTGTTAATATGACTATTAACCTTTGCCCTCAAAACGGATGTAAGAACTTTATAGAACTTTTTAATCCAGAAATTGTGCAGACCGTCCAGCCCTGGAGACTTCCAGTTAGGCAATGGACGGACTGCACAAGCTACATCTTGGGGGCTGATGGTAATTACCCCCATTTCTGGTATCACATCGCACACGCGCTCGACCACCCCAAATCCAATCGCCCTCGGTATGACTGACAGGCACCGACCAGATGCTGCGCCAGAATGAACACATGGCGTTATCATCCGGCTGGCGGATATCAGTCACACCTTGGTCCGGTCGCTCCCAATCCCTATATACCCACCTTTCATCACTTCGGAATATGCGATTCTGGGTGTATCGCTCCACTCGCCGCCTATACCTATGAATACGACTTGCCCATGCACACACCTTCTGCTTCAGGAAGTCGATGCGCTCTGTGACACGAGAAATATAATCTCGGGGATTGTCCCCGAAAACGCCCATCTCACAAAGCGCATCACTCTAGGGCGACTGTTGCCCTCCCTGAAGCAGATCAGTTTGCCGATTAGCGCTCTGACCTTACCGATACGACGCTCGATCCTGCACTGCCAAGCTGGTACAGCTAACTGGTTTTGGTTGAGTAACACTGTCATTGGTTATTTTGATATGAGCTACACGACATGCCGCTACAGCCGTGCAGTACATTATCTAGTGTGCATCAGTAAGATCTTCGCTGCGAATCCAGAGCAGCCACACTATTATTATTATCCTATGTTAGTTCTAATACCTCCAAGAATATGTGTACAAAGTTTCATGATGATTGGTTAAGTAGTTTTTGCGTGAAAGTTTAACAAACAAACTTACATTCACATTTATAATATTATAATAAGTAGGGATTTTAAACACTAACCTTTTTCTTTTGATCCTTATTTTGGTCATAAAATTTTAATAATGTTGGCATAACACTTTCGGTAAATTGACACATTGTCAATCTGTACTCGCAAGATAGCTACAAAGAATTCTGTGATTATTTACTAAACAAATTACAACAAATATACATCAAAGTAAATCATTCACATACCACTTCTAGCAGCAAAGTTATTATTTCGATAACTACATCATGAACTTTCTTCTCATTTGAAATGTTAGAAAAAAATTGTTCTAACAAGGGTAGAGATTCCATAAGGGGGCCAACAAACTGACAATTCTCCTTCCCACTTTTCATTACAAGTAGCACAAGCCTTAGTTTCGTGTAGTTGTCTATTTTGTAATCACTAGAAAAACATGCAGCAATACAGACATCCAGCAACTCTGGAAATTCACAAACAAAAATTATTTACCACTACCATACATTAAGTTTGAATACATAAATTCAAAAGCACATCAATAACTAAATTAATTATAAATAAAAGTATCTACTAACCTTTCCAAGTGCATGGTTTTATGGTACCCAAATAGTGCTCATAGGGCAGAAAATGTTTCAACAGTAAATCCAAATAACTATCACCAATAGCTTTCACCATACGATTATCTTTTAGCACATATAAACACATCTCTGTTATTTTGCCAGAATTAATATAAGCTTTACCTGAAAACACAAACAAATTAGTAGATTTATGTGAAACTAGCTACTGCCAGCGGCTTCGCCCGCGTGGTCCCTAGGGAACATATTCCTGGGATAAAAAGTAACCTATGTCCTTTCTCAGGCTCTAGACTATCCCTGTACCAAATTTCATTTAATTTGGTTCAGTCGTTTTGGCGTGAAAGCGCGACAGACAGACAGAGTTACTTTCGCATTTATAATATTAGTATGGATACAAACCATTAAAGGTTCAAAAATCCTAATGACATAATGAAGGCTTTAAAATAAAATATCATTTATTTCAGGTCCTCCATAATATGGGTTCCTCCATAATATCAATACTAAAATGTAATATTGTTTCAAAAACAGGAGCAGTGGGAGAAGTTTATCACATAGTGGATGGCAAATGGTGCTAGCACAAGCGTCATGGTTGTGAATGGGCGCCGTCAGTTGGAGTCGCAAAAGGAAATTAAGGGAAGGCTCTCATTTTTAAAAAATTAGTTCAAAAAAATTCAAAAAAAAACAGTATCAACAGATTTTTTTTTATTTCAAAATTCATGATTGGTTTAAAGAACTGCTAAATTTAACCGATATAGGGTGAGACACACTGCTTGTATATTATGGTTTATGGGTCTGAAGAGAGCTTGACTCGTCACAATAATTTGACTTTAGTGGATAATTTTTGGGACAGTAATCTATATAAACAAAAGGGTAACTGACTGAATATATCAAGACTAAGGAGGAATTTCTGGAAATTCAACCACTAAGGGGGTGAAAAGAGGGAAAACTATTTGTATTGTGGAATGTATATGTGTGTGAAGAAAAGTTAATTCAAAAGACATTACCTTTATTGGAGCCAGCCACACATAGGTGCAATAGACTACTACAAAGTGGCCTGGTGACTGTTTCATATGTTTTAGAAGTGTCATATTTTTCTATCTCCTGTAAAATGTACAAACACTTTGGATTAGCATTATATTTTAGTGAAAAAAGGTAAGTGCGTAACAATAGTAAAAGAAAAAAGAGTTACAATATTATTTTGCTAATAATAATTGCCTGAATAAACAGATATGGTTGATGTTGATTTTTGACAGGTACAATAGTTGCTTACAAGTACAAAGGCTACTGATTGAGATGAAAATTATTATAAAATGTGAATCAGCATGTATACCCATAATATGATGCTCATTCACATTTTTGCTGATATAGTTACCTTTAAAATAAATTCATTTATATCATCAAATAGATTATTCCAGGTATATCCCCTCTTTTTTAAGGTATTTTCAGATAAAAGTGAAGGCACCGCATTTCTTGTAAGGAATTCTTTTAAATTTTCTGCACTTTTCTTTCGTTCTGTGACCCGTCTGTCTTTAAGACCATTACTGGTGTCTTTAATAGATATTTCTAACTCCATGTCAACAACTTTTTCTAATTAATATCTAAAGAACTTTGCATGTAAAATTATTTTTCGATTGATTTTAGCATAATTAATATTTTAATCTATACTTTTATATTATATCGACAAATAATGCTAAAATTATGATGATAAGTAGTAGTCTGATAGTAAATAATATTATATTAGATTATATTATTTAAAAGTATCACTTCCCGCCGGTTACTTTGCCTGCTCAAGGTAGGTGAGCTCTCTTTCAACTTTGCTCTTTATTTTATGCACAGAGTAAGTACTTTTATATTTAATGCTTTTTTGTAGAAAATATATCCTTCCATCCCACTAATCTACCCCTTAAATAAAACTGTTGTATGAACATGCAATGGAAAGAAACAGTAACCATAGGAAGTAAATAACCGGCGAAGCACAGAAACAATCAAATCGGAGAAAGTTACTGGAACAATCCCCAATCTGTCAACAGTGTGCCAATGTCAAACAGGGCTGCCAGCAAATAAATCGCGGCTATACGGTTATTATCTGCAATTATACGAAATTTAATCGCTTTATACATAACCTTTTTATAAATCGTTTTTTCTTCATAATTTCATAAAACTAACATACTGACCTTAACTTTAGTGTTGTTTCGTTTTTTTTATTACATTTTCAAAATCTGATAAGTACTTTTTAGTACTGGTCACATTCAAATAATCGTATATTCTTCACTTTCTTTGTGTGTATTCCGAAATATAAAACAAAACAACATACTGGCCAGTGCTCATGACGTCATGAATCGACACGTTCCATTTCATGCCGTATTATTTTGTATCGTTTTATACAAAATGATCATGGATACAATACACCGTCCGATTATACATATATTTTGTATCCAAATATACGATCTGGCAGCCCACTCTAATATTATCCATAGACCAGTGTTGCCGACTGAGATATTAGCTCTCCACCAGATTCAGCTTCTAAAACCACCGGAAAATCACTAACAAAAATCGGCCCCACAACAAAAATAAGTAAAATTTTGACTAAACAAAGTATTGATTTTTACGAAACAAAACGGTAAGTAGTAATATTAATAAAAAAACCGGCCAAGTGCGAGTCGAACTCGCCCACCGAGGATTCCGTACAAATTTGTAGGTACATATTACTTTAAATAAATACTATATAATTTTATAATTTAATTACATAGTAATAGTTTTCAGACTTTTTAGTGTACTTGTAGTATAAGACGGTATTAATTGCCAAATTTCATAGTTCTAGGTCAACGGAAAATACCCTATACATTTTGATTCCGTTGAAAGTGTCGAAATATATGTTTTTTGCGGCATAAATGGCCGCATCTTTTTTTTACGTTAACTTTGATTTATTCACAGCTTCAAGGGACCGTAGAGATGAGTCGTACTAGGTAAATTTTGTACTGGGTGCACCTACTCCTAGTCCATACAAATACTCGATCCAAATACCTGTTCCACCTAGTCTGACCTAGTAAGCATACTTTGATGTTTGCTTGGGCTTTGCGCACCGGCACGTAGTAGTAATGAATTGTAATCTTCCCTTCATATTTTTTGCCCTTTGTCCGTAAAATGATCCCAAGCGGTACTACTCCCTTTTTTAAAACAATAAAATAAAATCAAAATACAAAATAAAATCAAAAGTTTTTTAACCACAATAAAAATTCGTTACGAAAACCAATTGCAAAATAAGTCCCAAACAATCGCGTATCCGATTGCGGCGTCGAGAAGGTAGAATATAACAAAACGTCAAGGCGGGCGGCGGGGCGTCCTCCGAGATGACGGTCGCTCGAGTCCGCACTGGTCCGCACTTGAGACTTGACTGCACATTGCATCTAGTCCTAGTCCAAAGTCTTCATTCATTCGCATCGAGTATTTGCAAGTACCTAGTGTCGAGTATTGGCAGAAATGGCAGATAAAGATGGAAAAACTGCGGCATAGTGTAGTTAAAAAAGGACAGAATATATACTTGCAGAACACGATTGCGTGTCGCGTTGCATTTATGTCTATTGAAAATATGGTTCAAATTCAAAAGACTGACACACGATTCACGTATGATTTAAGCAAACACGTGTGAGCGGCAAAGCAGACTCGCCATCTCGCTACGCCGCGACGGTACCTACTGGCCCTACTGGCTGGTCCTATCTGGCGCGCCGCGCGTGTGCCGTGCGCCGCGTACGCACAGTGAGATTTTATAGAGACTAGGTGTATCAAGTATTTTTATAATTGGAATAGGTGTGACTTAGTCTCTTTAAATACATAGTCCCTGAATCTGTTCCAGTATATACGCCTCGTCTCTAAGAGACCGTAGACCTGAGTGACTGATAAGTTGGTAACACTGCCATAGACGTCGACACATCGTTTCCATAATAAACAGAAGAGGTGAGAAGAGGTAGGTAAAATGCGTACTGAGTCTTAGAAGTACGCGTCTGCCCAAATACTTGTTCCTAATACTAGGTCCACGAGTATTTAGGCGTCTCGAGTTTATTGACGTTTCTATAGCGAGTCTTCGTATCGTAACTTCGAGATCGAATAATCGGAGTAATTGAGTATTTTCCGGCGTGAAGTACCGTCTCACCTTTGCTAGGATCCCCAACTTCTTTGCAACCACTTGAGCTTTTGCCTCTTTGAAAGGGCCAACATTAAGGGTAGACATTAATGTAACCCCAAGAAGCTCAAGTTGGTCGGTTTTGGGCGGTTGCACCTCGTAAAGATGGAGCTGGATGGAATTGGCTCCTTTTGGCGGAAAATAGACACGCATGGGTCTTAGCAGCATTGAACTTGACCAGATAGACAGACAATTATTTTCGCACTTTTGAAATATGGTTCGATGTTAGCCATCAAATTAAAAGTTGACAAAGACACTAGGATATTACTAATTCTTGAGGAATCAGGGTTTTATATAAGGGCTTTGAACATTCTACTTTGCATTCGTCCGTGAATATGACTATTCACACATTTTATGGTACTAATCCATTTCATTTACTCACGCACAACTCCGTCTTTGGTACTTAGTTCCTAACAAAGTCATTGAGGAATTTACGAAAAGTAATCCGAGGAGGCTTGTATGCGTTAAGCAAAATGAAATTCCACCAATTCGCACTAAGCGTTTCCAAACGTCTTTTATAATGCGCACAGCGAAGGAGTGGAATGCTCTGCCTGCGTCTGTGTTTCCAAACGCTTACAACCCTCATCTCTTCAAAATTAGAGTGCCTAAGTGTGTGATTAAGCCTTTACTCATTTTTATCTTACAACAGTGTAAGAGAAAAATGAGTAAAGGCTTAATCCTTTCTGTTAATGACAATTAATTAATGTAGAGTTTTTTCTCCACAGTATTTAAAAATACTTTTACTTGCATCACTTTCGCGCTTTCGCTTATTTTATATCTGGTCTGTAGCTTCTGGTAGCTTTGTGGACTAGCTTTGCCAGATACAGTAATTTCATTTCCGGGACAATTCGAGGGATACTAATTTGTTGGTTACGAAAATAGATAGTGGTCTTTGTAAATTGCATTTCTTGTAATATTTTACCAACGTACCAATACACCTATTTCAAAAACGAACTTACCAGCTTCCATTGCTCATACAATGCAGATTATTTTTAAAATATTAAAAAACAACCACAAATCGTGCACCGCACCTCGCTTTTACTTATTCATTAAATAAAACTTCGGTAAAAATCAACATAAGTGTTTTATTTATTTAATTAGCTGACCCGCGCAACTTCGTCTACCTCACAATTTTCATTACTGCTCCACTCCTATTGCTCTTAGCGTGATGATATATAGCATATAGCCCCCTTCCTCGATAAATGGGCTATCTAAAACTGAAAGAATTTTTCAAATCGGACCAGTAGTTCCTGAGATTAGCGCGTTCAAGCAAACAAACAAACTATTCAGCTTTTTATATTAGTATAGATAAACATTTGGTATGACACTGTGCACTTCCTTGCACTTTAATTTTTAAAGTTTCAAATACTTCTTTCGCGAATCCCGGTTCAAAATTTACATGTTGGTACCATTTGCTCAAAGTTCTTGTGTGAGTACCTAAGCATTTATTGTAAGTTCGCCTTATATAATTGTAGGCCTTGGGGGATAAAAAATGCAACGTTAATGCGAATTTTTGGATCCTTTCGTTGAGGCGCTAAATTTTTTTCTGTTGATTGACATATTTTTCAGTCTTAATTTTTCCAGTTTGTGCAACCTGAAAAAGAGAAGAAAACTACTTTAATCCTTAAGTTATCGAAAACGCTGCTTTGTACCCGTAGATTAAACCTATAGAACCTCTACGGAACAGAGAGGTTAAGCAAAGGTAGATAAAGAATATCGCGGCGCCTACATATTTTTTCTATCTCTATGGTCTGATCGGACTGCAAGCCACCCAACAGCCCACTCCCGCCGCCCGGGGTCATCATCTTCTGTTGCGGTGGCTGGAGAAGTTTGTCGCTCCCTCACGCAGTCCGCATCCTACTTCGCTAGAGGCGCAGACCCACCGCGGTGCACGAAGAATCTACGCACGCGTGTTAAGCTTCGCTTTGCAAGAAAACGAATGTAATTGTATCCACTGCAACCCATGGACACGCTACGCATCAATTGACGTCATTGGTACTTGCGTGGCTTGCTCGAATATGGCGCTAACATAGCTCAACGCTGTCAACGCTATGCACGCTGTGCATGCGGTACCTACACTTTATCGACGACTATGTACAACTGTATCGTAGCATAGTTTTGAGATACGTCTTTTGGAACGGAGGCGTGTCTAGTGTGTACTGCAATGGAAACGTAGACCCACGTTGTCAAATAAATAAATAGGGAATATGCAATATTTCTATTTTTGCTTCATTTTAAAGATCTCCTTCTGGAATAGACCACCACATAAATAAGAAATGATAACGCTTTAATTTATTGCTAAAACTGCGTTTTTATACAGACAATTTAAATTTTCGGGCGAAAACGGACGGTGACGTCATTCCTGTCTGCCACTGGTCAAGAACTGTCCTTACTCAAAGACATAAGGTTGCCTTTTCGTTGTCATAACAACAGTGACGTCAATAAACGCTGATTGTTGTTTTAAACACGTTCCGTTTCACATTAATAGGTACATTATTTTTGCTAGAAATCGATACTGACTAAAATAAAAACGTTGCAATGGCCTTTATTTTATACTTTTTATAATTTTAGTAACAACATTCTCATAAATTCTGTATTTGCATCTTCCCTATACACGCAGCTAAAATGCGCCGCTTGCCTGTGCACAGCATGCGCCGCGGTGGGTCTGCGCCTTTACTGCTTCGCAGAAGGAGGTGACTGCTTCCCATGCCTTCTTGCTCCGGACCATGGATTGAACTAGAGCCGGATGCGAGAGGTCATCGCCGCCAATTGCCTCGACGAGGACACGAAGGTGTTCCCCGCACAAGCAGGGCAGACCTAGACGTCTGCCCTGCTTGACCTAGAGGTCTGCCGTATGCTCCACCGAGTTCACCGGGCGATCCTCAAGATCCGCTCCTGCCCCCGGCCCATGTAAAAGTTATAGCATACTAGCTTCTGCCAGCGGCTTCGCCCGCGTGGTCCCTAGGGAAGATACTCCCGGGATAAAAAAGTAGCCTATGTCCTTTCTCAAGCTCTAGACTATATCTGTACCAAATTATATTTAAATCGGTTCAGTAGTTTTGGCGTGAAAGCACGACAGACAGTCAGAAAGACAGACAGACAGACAGACAGTCAGACAGAGTTACTTTCGCATTTATAATATTAGTAAGGAAGTAAGGAATTAGTAAGGATTTTTCTGTAAATTAATTATGTAGAGCTGAAGATGCTCACTAAAATAATCCTGCCTGCTCCACTAAAATCTTAGGCGGGTGGGCTACCGAGCCAACTTTGGGGATACCAGAAAATGATCAGCTCGTCCATAAGGAGACGTATAGTCACGTTATGCATAGCTACAATTTACAACGCACCTTGAAAAAAACGTGCATGTACCTATGTTTATATTTTTTTTTATTTACATACAAAAGAAAAGCCTGACATCAAAGGGGCAAAGCAAATAGTAATTATAGTGAAATTCATTGGTAGTCAACGTCAAAAGTTTTACGGGCACTAGCATACAAAAGTCTTACACTATCGCAATATCCAACACCTCGTCGTGATCCTGTTACTAAAACATAAGCATCGCCGGTTCGCAGAATACGCTTTATTTTACAATAATCGAGTGCAGCACGAACCCGTGAATCTACTTCTGCCATCCAATTAGATTTTGCAACTTCAAAATAATGCAAAGATCGAACTCCTCGCCAAAAACGTAACTGTCGTGCTGTATGGCATGCTCTAGTTACTGCTACTATAGGACAATGCGGTTTGGCGTGAGCAATTAGTTTAGCTGTTCGGCCAGAGTTGGTTAAGCATATAATTACAACAGCACAAGCTCGCATGGCAAGTTCAACAGCATTTATACTAATAGCTTTAGTTGGTTCTTCGAGGATACTATGCATTAGTTCAGTATTTCCATAAATGTATGGCTGCCAAATAGTTCGTTCGGCTTGCCTACAAATAACAGCTGCTGCAGCAAGACAATGTTCAGCCATTTTGACAGAGTCAAAAGAAGGTGCAAATTTCTTCAACGGAGAATCATAATGTAGTTCTAAAGAAATAACATCCGCGCCATCAATTACAAGATTTGCAATGTCTGAAACGCAAAGTGTGGGTATCTGCTCATTTATTACTGCTTTAAATATACACGGCTTTCCAGATTCATTACACTTTGCTGATATAATTTTCTGTGCAATAAATATTTTCTCTATAGGCAAATCAGTGCTTAAGACGCATCGATCAACGTAGATGCCATCTGCAGCAGCTAATAATTCGTCAACATGATCGAATCCTAATTCAGTGTCGATACTAGCTATGATCAAGATATGTTTTCCTTTTTCCCATAAAATGCTTCTGACTCCATTAATATCACGTGCAGTTTGCGCGTTTGGAACCAATACTGCATCCACATCTGATCCAATAGCCCAAGCTATTTGATGTTCCATATTTTCGAATGGTTTATCGCCCAACGTTTCACTACAAGGTACAGAATCAGTACTTTCCGGTTTCGCCGAACGATCGGTTTGATTGATATCTTGAGGTGTGTGAGTGATTCGGACGGTCATTTTGGAACCAATAGTTCCGCCAACAGCGACTGAGCAGTCTACAGAGTCATCACCAACGTCAGTTATTACAAGTTTAATCTTACCAGGACTCAGGCTATCGATAAATATAATATCATTAGGATGAAGATCGGTTAAGTGATCATAGCCAACAAACAAACAATCAGGGGTTCCGCACTCACGCCAACTTGCGTCAGTTGTTAAACGGATCGTGTTGTATTGGATAACATCCACGATTGACTTGGGGCCACCTTTCAGGTCCCCCGTTATAATAGCCGGGCTTCTGACGTCTACTATTATAGCTAGTGGGTACACGTATTCTAATTCGGCGCTATAATTATAAACAGCCTGTCTTATACTTTGAATCAATTGTGCGCAAGCATCAGGTTCCAAGTCCCGCATATCAAGCCTGGCCACAGTCATTCCCGACGCGATTAATCTCTGAATAGTAGCTGGCTCTCGGTTTTTCACACCAATATCGCACATGAGTCCCATTTGCAATTCTTCGCATGGAGATTGATGAATGTCCATATTACAATAATGTTTAAATAAAGAGGGCTGTGGTGCAATCATTTTTCTATTGTTACGACCGTGTGTGGAATCCAAAGGAATATGCCATGGTAATGCCATCTTTTAAACGTGTTTATAAAATTTGTTTTCGATGATAAAATAATGTTTATATTTACTGATAATATATTGCCTCTGATTAATATAGTTATATATAAACAATTAAAACTATAATATGTTCTCTGACTTCAAAAAATCTAAATAACTGACACACATCTGACACGACATTTAAAAAATAAATCTATTTGTATTTTATTTAAAAACAAAATCAATTCATTCTACGCAGGCCTATATGGAATTAAGGGACTACTCACATTTATTCAGCTCCATTCGCGTTTCGCTGAACGATTTTGATCACACTTATACAGTTCTGCTTCTATCAGCCGCGTACAGCGTCGTAAGCAAACTCGTAAGTAACAGTGCTGAACTCTATCTGTACTCGCATGATAATAACACATTTGTCCTCATTAGGGTTCCGTACCAAATTGGTAAAAAAGGAACCCTTATGGTGTGATTAAGTCTGTCTGTCTGTCACAGCTGGATATTTTTATACTTGTTTGCCGCGAAAGCTGAATAGACGCGGAAAGCTGAACGGATGCGTACCTACGCGTCTCCATACAAAATCGTTGTTTTCTATGGGCATAAGCTGAATAGAGCTGAATAAGTGTGAGTAAGAAAGAAAGAAAATTGTGTTTATTGGCATTACATAAATAAAACACCTTAAAAATTAACAAACTATTAATGCCAAAAGGGCCTCAGCTCAGCATAATGCCAGCTGGCAACGCAAGGTATACCACCTGACGCTGATTTTCAGCTGCAGCCCATGAGTATCATAGATAGATCATAGAGTAGTCCCTTATGGTGCATGTACATATATATTTTGCCACTAAGTCTCTCTGGCCGTGCAGAATATCCAAAAAACTTTTTTACAAAAAAATACAACCGACTTCCAAATAAAAAAATACTATAAAGTATTAAAATAACTTTAATTTATTTCTTCGTATTTTTTACACGTGGAAGTCGGGTGTATTTTTTTGTAAAATGTTTTTTATTTTTGACTTTTTAGTGGTACCCCACACCCAACAACACCACTGGAAAGTCGCAGGAAATCAAAATACGCACTTTCGTTTACTTGGGTGACTAACCAAATACGTTATCTAAGTAAACGAATTCCAGCTATTTCGATTTAAAAGCCAAACTGCTGAACCAATTTTGATGGAATTTAAATGGGACCAATCGGAAAGTATAAACTTTCATATGAAAGAAGAATTTTCAAATCGGTTCATAAATGACGAAGTAATGACAAAAAAAAATACAACCGAATTGAGAACCTCCTCCTTTTTTTTGAAGTCGGTTAAAAAATAAACTGTTATTCGGAGGATTCCTTGAAATGGGTTATTCAAATATATAAAAGTCTCGTGTCAAAGTGTTTGTTATCGAACTCCTCCGAAACGGCTTGACCGATTTTTATGTTTTTTTTTTTGTGTAGGTATATTTGTTAGATCTGAGAAAAGTTCGATATAATTTGCACCGAGTTGGAACACTAATATGGGGATCTTCTAATTTGTTTATTTTCAAGTTAGCGAATCTTTTAGTTTCTTTTGGAAATTTTCCACCTCATGATCATGAAAAATCTCTGCACTCTGGGTAATAAATTGACACTTTTCTGATTGAAAAATGGTGAAGAAATTATTATCGAAAAAAACTGGCCAAGTGCGAGTCGGAATCGCGTGCAAAGGGTTCCGAACGAATTTCTTTTTTTTACATGTTATTTTAACACTATAGAATTCTTATTTTTCCTGTAAACAGAGAGATAAGTAAGTAAGATCTATTATCTCCATCTTTTTTAGGCTCTGCAGTTACGGAGATAAGGGGAATTCTTGAATAACTTCAAAACCATTTATTTTAGAATTATGAAAAAAATATGATTAATTCATTTGATATGTCACACGATATTGTTAAAAAAAACATTTTTTTGAAATTTTCTAGTTTGACCACCAAAAGTGACCCCCACACTGAAAATTTTATAATTTACGTAACGCTTCCGTGTTTGGGTCACAGAAGTCCATATGTGTACCAAACAAATAGTTATTACAGTGAAAGTCATTGGTAGTTAACGTCAAAAGTTTTACGGGCACTAGCATACAAAGTCTTACACTATCACAATATCCAACACCTCGTCGTGATCCTGTTACTAAAACATAAGCATCGCCGGTTCGCAGAATACGCTTTATTTTACAATAATCGAGTGCAGCACGAACCCGTGAATCTACTTCTGCCATCCAATTAGATTTTGCAACTTCAAAATAATGCAAAGATCGAACTCCTCGCCAAAAGCGTAACTGTCGTGCTGTATGGCATGCTCTAGTTACTGCTACTATAGGACAATGCGGTTTGGCGTGAGCAATTAGTTTAGCTGTTCGGCCAGAGTTGGTTAAGCATATAATTACAACAGCACAAGCTCGCATGGCAAGTTCAACAGCATTTATACTAATAGCTTTAGTTGGTTCTTCGAGGATACTACTATGTTTGGGTCACAGAAGTCCATATGTGTACCAAATTTCAACAGAATCGGTCCAGTGGATCCGGAGAAAACTGGCTGTGACAGAAGGACAGACAGACAGACAAACAGACGGGCAGACAGACAAACAGACGGGCAGACAGACAGACACCCGAGTGATCCTAATAAGGGTTCCGTTTTTTATTCGGAACCCTAAAAGGTTAGATCTATGACGTCATGGTCGGATATATAATTTATTTATTTAGGCAAACCAACTAAATACACACAAAGACATTCACAGCACATATCGTTTACAAATACAATAGCATTGCATGCATCTAAATTAAAGGTAAGCACAACAATTTGTTTAAATTTCACCTTACAATCGAAAATAATATTTCATGACAATAAAATTTGATTAAAAAAATTGAATAAAATAAAATTTGAATAGAATTTGTAATGTCATGTCATGGTCATCATATATCAATTATCATTTATTGTTAAAAATTATCACGCATCAAATCAAATAAATTAAATAAAATTGAAATAAATGAATTAAAATTGAAATAAATTAAATAAAATTGAAATAAATTAAAAACAATTAAAATAAAATTGAAATAAAAAACATAATAAAAACACACTAAAAAAATAAGCGAAAATTATTGGGCAAAATACGAAAATTATTGGGCAAAAAACGAAAATTATTGGGCAAAAATTACATATTATTGAGCACAGCTCTTTTAAGCATAGTGATGCTGCCTGGAAATATGTCCAATTCACAATTGTGAAAGATGTCATTACACCTTCTGAGAATATATATAGGAAAGGGGGGCATTACTACCATACTTGGTTTTGCGGCCACCAGGAGCAAAAGGCTTATAATTATGAAGTCTAGCTGATGACCTGGGCACATTTATATTAATAGATGAAAGAAGCTGTGGGCAATCCACGCCTTGATTTAATATCTTGAATAAGAAAATCAGACCTGCAAAATATCGACGCCAGTGTAAAGGTTTCCTTTTAAAATAATTCAGTCTATCTTCATAGTTTTTTACTGTATTCCTTATACCTGCTTTATAAGAGAGTCATTTTAAAAAAAAAAACACCGGTAGCACTCCGGGAGTGCCGGCAGAAGTGAAAACATGTAAATAACACATCCTTACTGTCGCGGTCACATCATAGACAAACCACCGACAACAAAATAAACAAAAAGACACTGACGTGTGGCCGCGACAGCGACTGTCAGTGACAGATGTCAATCTTGACACAGTTCCTGACATAAACAAAACGAACCATAAAAACAACAAAAAATAACGTTGTGTTTAATTATAAGTATATAGGCGTATTATCAGGATTGGATATTTTAAAGTAAAAAGTAGGTAGTTTACTTATTAATCAATTTTATTCGATTAACTCACTTAATTTATAATAACTGTGAACTCAATTAATTATCATATCATAATTATTAACTAAAAGGTTTTAACACGATATTAGCAAATCTAGGCGCTATGACAACACGTGTATCGGACCGAGGTCTAGAATAGAATGCCCCGATCGCTCCGCGCGGTCTCCTTTTACGTCCGAGCACAAACAAGTCGAGTAGTGGGGGAGGTGGGGATAGCGACATCGCCTGATCGGGTACGGGTACGGTTGTGCACGTGCCGTGCACAACCGTACGATGACGTAGCGCCGTCACGGCCATTCTGACGTGCGTACGTCCTCGGACGCGCACTTTAGAAGCACTTAGGTATTTGTAATGAGAACCACAATTTTACTGTTCGTTCATCCTGACATTAAAATCTTATCTCATGGTCTGGTCCGGTCCTACGACCCTTCAGAGTAATAATCTTCTGGTCCGGTTCTAAGACCCTTCAGAGTAACATCTTCTGGTCCGGTCCTAAGACCCTTCAGAGTAATATCTTCTGGTCCGGTCCTATGACCCTTCAGAATTTTAAGTACGAGAGTCGGCATTTTTTTTTTAAAGTATGAGTCATAAAATAGTACCACTTAAAACTTTATTTTTATGGGAAGTTTCATGAACAATTTCTTCATTATTATTCGCCGTCACGTCATCACTGATATTTTCTGCATCTAACGTTCATGTGAGCACTCACGAATTACTTTACGTTAATCTACAATCATCAAAATCATCGCTGCGCTGTGCGGTTCGAATCAATCAATGTTATTATAATCTCACCCGTATTAAATTGCACAAAATGGAAAATCTATTTAGAACTTGTAATAGCTCAGAATTCTCTGTACCTTTAAAGCTTTTATCAATGTCATTAAAATCAAATTGCTATTCATGATAGTTTTGATACTATCAAATTTACTAACTGATGTTATGTATGGCAAACTGCCTCCGTACGTTAATACGAAAGCCTAGATCCAAATTTTCACTAAAAAAAACGTCTAAGTTGAAACATGACCTTGTGGTACTTGCTATGCGATAACTAAAGCTAAAGCTCACACTGAATAAAATTTTGACACTATTACCGCCAATGGGAAACTCTTTTAAGTACTCGCTTTGTGCTAACTATGTCAAAATTACCTAGCACTATCAATGCAACCACCGAATTGGTATCAAACCCTTTAAAGCTTCGTTTGCTATTCAAATAAAACTTGAGCGACTCACCAAGTATTCCAGTCGGCCGTGAACGCTCTTAACCCCACAGATGTTGACATGATACTTGGCTACTGCAGTTTGCCAACTGTTTGCCAACCTTCGGTTTGTCACGCTCAGAACCGATCAGAAGTTGCAGCTGCTCAGCAGTTGTTGCAACTGCTCAGCAGTTATGGCAGCATGCCAACCGCTAGCCTCCTGCTGGCTTTATACACCATGATACGATGTCTGAAACCGAAAAACGCTACGACAGTACAAGTCCAATAAAAGCTGTGGTGGGCCAAAAGGTTTCAGGTAAGTGTAGTAGTCACAGTATCAAAGTAAATAAAAATCTAAATTTTATCGGACCATTGGCACAAGAAAGCGGCCTATGCCTATGAATGGTGATATAAAATCAAAATATTCAAAATAAAGTGTTAGGTAACTAAATCGCTCTTATGTCCAAAAAAATAAAAGCTCTCTGGTATTTCACTTCATGACTCGATCAGCGATAGCAGAATAATATCGCTTCATCAGCATTATTTGACCAATGACCAAGGCTTTGTGCCCATTTCAAGCGAACTCCTGTGCAACCGCCACTTCCAGGTATGTGCTTCCAATTCACCAAGAGTAGATAGCGACGGCAAAAGAATGGTCTCCCTTAGGGCAGTGTGTTGGCGCCGACGCTTTTTTTTAACATCTACGCGAACGAACCGCCTTCCACCTAACACACGGAGCGGTTCTTGTACGCGGATTACCTGGCCCTAGCAAACCAAGCAGTGACTTTTATGGACGTGGAGCATAAACGTACAATGGCACTCAGTGCACTGCGAGATTAGTGTGACCACAACGCTCTACGGCCGAACCCATCTAAGAGACAGTCGTGCGCCTTCCATCTCTGCTATAGGCCCGCAAATCGAATGCTTAACATCACATGGCGTAGAGCCAAGGTCCAACACTGCTCGAATCCAAAATATCTCGGTGTGACGTTAGATATGGCCTAAGCGTAAAAGTCAAACTGTTACAATACTTAGCTCCGTCGAACCCGGAATAACTTGCTCCGTCACCTAATTTCCATCAATTGGGGAGCGGCACCCGATGTTCTCCGTACAACTGGCATGTCCCTATTTTTTCTGCTGGCGTGTTTGCTTGCACAGTGTGGCACCGACCTGCTCTTTCTCGGAAAGTAGACATTGCCCTAAACGAAACGTGTCAGATAATATCAGGCTGATTAAAATAGACTCCACAAAACAAACTATCCGCTTGCAGGCATCGCACCTCCTGCTGTTCGAAGGATCTGAAAACCGATTCCCGACATCCCTGTATGGCCACATGCCAACTTCGGGAAGACTAAAAAGTCGCAAGAGCTTCCTTCTTTCCACACAGGCGATCCTGGATATGCCATCTAAAGGGAGAAGCAGACTGTGGGAAGAGAAGTATCCACCACCTCACGACTTCATAAAACCCAAAGAGCAATTGCCCCTGGTCGTGAATCGCAATGGCCTTTGGAAAGCGTTAAATCGCGCGTCAGCGCAATTTGCGCACCCAGGTAGGCCGCTGCAAACACAACTTGGCGAAATGAGGATGTAATGATCTGTTGTATACCCAACGTGAGTGCAGTGCCCGTTTTCAGAGCACGAGCCATATGTTACAGTGCCCCAAGTGCCCATTCTCCTGTAATTTGGAGTATCTAATGAATGCCACTGTTGCTGCAATTAACGTAACTACCTACTGGTCCAAAACAATAAAAAAGTTAACGATTGAATCGAAAAGAAGAAGTTTTATTGAAAATGCTATCGCTTAATCAGCAACACTTATGCTATTAATAATAGCTTCACTTTAAGATAAAGCGACAGGCCAATTATCAAACATCGATAATTGCCATCCATAAAGGCGTTGCCTTTTGTAAGTCAGTCTCCACATCATAAAAATGAACACTCGTAAACAAAATAAAAAGCAGCTCTACAGCAATTAAAAAGTTTAAACGACTCACCAGATTGGCGTAGAAATCTTCATATAAATTCACACTCCTCTCCTTGACCTGACCAGCTGTTGTGAAGTTGCTTGCCTCCGGACGGAACTGGTTTAGTTCAGGTTGATGAGGGTAGCCGCATAAAACTCGTCGAAAAGGAATTCGGCGTAAAGCTCTTCAGCGCCATATGGTAAAACAATAAACTGCTCTGCACATCACTGCATCCTCGACAAAACATACCACCACGGTGACACACTATGATCGTGTGTCGAACTTCGGCCTTTCGAATTTAACTTCACGACACTTCACGGCACACATCAAGTTTTTAGCGTCTGGATAAACGCATGCGTTTTAAAAACAAACCGCAATTTTCACTATCACTGTCATTACATTTCAAAACGTAACCGCCACATATTTCACTAGCATTGTCACGAATCTCCATGTGGGCCCTTTGAGTTACGTCCCAATTCTGATATAGGCGTATTATCAGGATTGGATATTTTAAAGTAAAAAGTAGGTAGTTTACTTATTAATCAATTTTATTCGATTAACTCACTTAATTTATAATAACTGTGAACTCAATTAATTATCATATCATGATTATTAACTAAAAGGTTTTAACACGATATTAGCAAATCTAGGCGCTATGACAACACGTGTATCGGACCGAGGTCTAGAATAGAATGCCCCGATCGCTCCGCGCGGTCTCCTTTTACGTCCGAGCACAAACAAGTCGAGTAGTGGGGGAGGTGGGGATGGCGACATCGCCTGATCGGTCCGGTGCACGTGCCGTGCACAACCGTACGATGACGTAGCGCCGTCAAGTACAAAAATACTATCATTTATGAGGTAGAATACAATGTTTATTTATTGCGCTATCGTACACAAATATGACAATTTACATGTTATTATTCATAATATTATATCGTTATTTATTTATATATTACATTAATTTTTATCTCTTAGAAAAATCAACTTTCATCCATAATTTCGTAATTCCGTAATTTCGTATCCTTGGATACGCGTGGCACGCTGTACATAAACACAGACGGACATTCGCGCAAGCGCCCTGTGCCGCCTAAGCGGAGCAGCACACTCAGGCACGGTAGAAAGAGTGGGAGATACTAGTTCCTCTCCCTTCCCCTCGATCTTACGCTTTTTCGCATCACGTGACCCTGACGCGAGTCCGTCTTACGCTTTTTGCGATCAGGTCACGTGACCCTGACGCGAGTTTAAGATTTTATACCCATTACAGAAAAAGTGCTCAACGCCGCTAAAGAAGTTTTCACTTCAAAAGTTTTCACTTCAAAAATATTTGTACTCTTTCGATGCGTTGAATGTGGATATTATGTACTGGGTACCAGACGATGGAGCAGTATTCTATATGACTACAAACCAATGCAGAGAACAAAACTTTCAGTGCTGTCAAATTACTGAATTGTCTTGTGTTACGGTTCAAAAATGCTAGCTTGCTTGTTGCTTTAATTTATAATGATTTCGGTTTGTGTTTGAAATTTCATTTCAGAGTCGATAATGATGCCCAGATCCCTAACTTCATACACTTGACTTAAAATTTGGTTCCTCATTGTGTACGTAGAATTAAATTTGTTTTTTTTTTTCGAGAAAATTTAATGTGATAGCATTTAGCAACATTCACTTGCATGCTGTTCTTCTCACACCACACACAGAGCCTATCCATATCCTTTTGTAGAAGAGTTTCATCGTTCTTTGTCATTACAACCCTATACAATTTCAAATCGTCGGCATACATTTCAAAATGAGAGTTTTGGATGACATATTTGATGTCATCAACAAACATTATAAACAATATTGGGCCTATATGTGTCCCCTGCGGTACACCGGATGTGGGTGTGAAGGTGTTGGATGAGTGTCCATTTACTACTACTCTTGCTTTACGTCTAGTTATGTAAGACCGGAACCATTTTAGAAGGGACCCATGAAAACCGAAAGTGATTTTTAGTTTTTGTAGTAAAATACTATGGTCAACTTTGTCAAAAGCTTTGCTAAAATCGCTATAGATGGCGTCAATTTCGTTACCGTTGCTCATGCTAGAGTTCGTTCGACAAAGTTGACCAAGTTTGTGGCTGTCGATCTATTTCTAAAGAAGCCATGTTGATGTTCCGTAATAGAGCTTTTGATATGCCAATTCATGATGGGACACAAAAGAGATTCGAAAACCTTTGCTAAAGTAGGCAATATGATAATAGGCCTGTAATTGCAGATATCAGTCTTGTCCCCCGATTTTGGAATTGGTACTAGTATAGCCTCCTTCCAGATCTCTGGAAAAACCCCGTCAGATCGACGATCGGTTGTAAATTATATATAATGGCTTGGATTGGACAATCCGACAAGTCCGACATATGCCAAAAAGTGAATATTCGTCTATTTTTACGATTCCGTACCTCAAAACGAAAAAACGGAACCGGTATAGGATCACTTTGTTGTCCGTCCGTCCGTCTGTCGATCAAGACCCTTAATCTCGGGAACGCGTGGAGTGGGGGTAACGAGTTGAAATTAAAACCATATACTCAGGGTCTACAGTTCTTTGAAGCTGTGAAAAAATCAAACTTCTAGGTTAACGTAAAAAAGATACGGCCGTCTATGCCGCAAAAAAACGTATATTTCGACATTCTCAAGGGAACAAAAAAATCATAGGGTATTTTCGTTTGGCAACGCTAAGTGCGCATTGGTGGAATAGCAACAAGGTAGGGATGACAACTTGCAGTACGTCTGGATGTCAGTGTCAGATGTCAGTCGGTGGGATGAGGTCGCCATCCCAAAGGTGCCTGCAATACCTACTCCATACGCTCTGCCTGCGTCTTTGTTTCCGAATGCTTACAACTGCTATTATTATTTATTATCGTCGGTGCTTTACCTGGTGAACTTAAGTAGGCGATAGATGCACCCTTCAGGGCGTTAGCTGATGACCTTCCGACCGAGATACAGCCGGCTGACATGTTTATTTATTCACAATCCTTTCTTAATATTATAAATGCGAAAGTAACTCTGTCTGTCTGTCTGTCGCGCTGTCACGCCAAAACCACTGAACCGATTTAAATGAAATTTAGTACACAGATAGTCTAGAGCCTGAGAAAGGACATGGGCTACTTTTTATCCCGGGAATATGTTCCCTAGGGACCACGCGGGCGAAGCCGCTGGCAGAAGGTAGTATCATATAAACTGTCATTTGAAACAATTTTCAATTGAGAGGAAATGACTGAAAATATAAAAAAAATTGGCTGTCTGTAAAGTCGGTTTACGGACGATAATTTTACGTGATAACGTCATAAGAAAAAGTTGATGAAAAATTGCATACTTTTATGAATTGAATTGAATTCTGAACAAAATTTCACAAAAACATTACAAATTGAATTCTTAACAAACAAGCCGAACGCTTAGGCCGATCGTGCCTCTCTATGGCTTGTCCCGTGCTCTCGCTTGCACGCTCGGCTTAGGCGGCACGTGACACCATTTCGTGCGTGCAGCCGGCGCTCATCGATTTATAAGACGTTATCACGTCAAAAAAAATACATGTTCGTGTGACCAGCTGACGTATTTTCCACCACTCTAGAGTCAGCTGACGTTTTCTGCAAGATATTGGAATAGCTATAATCTGACACAATTTTCAATCGGGAGGAAATGACTAAATTTCAATTTTTTTTCAACGTGTTTGAGAGGCTGCCGCTGCTTAACCCACCCACTGAATCGCAGCTAACGTTCACAGACATAGAATGATATCTATGTTCAGGTTCACAGAGCTCCATGATAAAACTATCTTAACCATTTTACAAGTTATCGCCCGGAAGGAACTTGGTCATGGAAATGTTGCTGGCTCGCGGACCATTATAATAGGTTTTTTTTTTACAAAAAACTGGCCATGTGCGAGTCGGACTCGCGTGCAAAGGGTTCCAAACGAATTTCATTTTTTAACGTGTTATTTTAACACTATAGACTTCTTATAAGTTTTCCTGTAATTTTATTTTATTTTTTTATTTTACTTTATTCAGAAAACCAACAGCGATACTTATGAAATATTACAGAAAATAGAAGTCAGTTTTGTAAGGCTAATAATAGGTTTCCCTGATTAACATAATGTGTGTCTGAATTGTCTGAAGTCCGTTCGCATGGTTTGCGAACGGACTTCAGACAATATGTATATAATAAATTTAAATTTAAAGATTGTAAGTTAGATTAAATATACATGAAAAAATCTGCTAATCAATTAATTAATTGATCGTGATGAATGCTTGTTGATGATGAGTAACGGGTAATCTATAGGTAAAGATCTATTATCTCCATTCTTCCGTCTAATTTCTTGAATAACTTCTAAATCATTTATTTTAAAATTATGAAAAAAATATATTTAAAACTCGTACAGTAAGTCCTTTCATTTGATATCACATGATACTGTTAAAAAAACTTTTTTTTTTAATTTTCTAGTTTGACCCCCAAAAGTGACCCCCATACTAAAAGTTTAATGATTTACGTAACGCTTCCGTGTTTGGATCACAGAAGTCCATATGCGTACCAAATTTCAACAGAATCGGTCCAGTGGATCCGGAGAAAACTGGCTGTGACAGACGGACAGACAGACACCCGAGGGATCCTATAAGGGTTACGTTTTTTGTTCGGAACCCTAAAAATGGTACTTAAAATCGAGCAGAGAGAGAGCAGTGTTGATGAATACTATATTAGCAGAAATGACAATGATACAGTTGTAGATTATAACAATTTGGACGAAGTATTTGATGAGAAGCGATTTCTACAGTCATTAAATTAAGAGGAAATGAGGAATGGGCGGCGAGACTGTATGTAAAAAGTCATAATTCGAGGTTCAGCTCTCGTCTGTTTTTAACCGACTTCTAAAAAAGGACGAGGTTCTCAATTCGACCGCGTATATATATACATACATATTTACACTAATACTATAAAGAGGAAAGATTTGTTTGTTTGTTTGTTTGAATTGAATAGGCTCTGAAACTGCTGGACCGATTTGAAAAATTCTTTCACCATTAGAATCCAACATTATCCTTGATGAACATAGGCTATAGAGTATTTTCCAAAAAGTTAGGGATCCGTATGAAAACTTCGATTATGTTACCCAAGGTGTGAAAAATATACCAAAAAAGATCCTTATATTGCGTACGCTGCGGAAACTATTGACAATAGAGCAAAGTGATGTCCTACAGTTTTATAGAAGACATAAATATCTACAAAAAAGTCCGGGTGGCTATGTATCTCACTATTATGGTTAAGTCACAATGACCGCTTTTTGTTCAAATTCTTCAATCAAAACCCGGGTGAAATGGAATAGTGGTGATTTTAGTATCATGACATTAATTCTTATCTATTTAAATTGGTTAATAATTAAGGTTGGTTATGTGCATGTAAATTACACTTTAAATTATTCAAATCGGACCTTTCGTTTAAAAATTACGGCGGTTTTTCGTTAAAAAATACTCTAAGTAAGAAAAATGTTGCGAGTGAACCGCCCTTTATTTTTTAACGGGGGAAAACCTCATGGATGTCCTCCGCCCTGGGGCGGGCGGAGGGGTCTGTCAGACTCTTACTGACTAATGCCACCCCAGTGTTCCATCTCTCACCTACGCCGAAGATCGCGGGAAGGTACGACTTCCGTAATCCCCGGCTGGTGCCGGCCCGCCGAGTGAGGTGTTTGACTCCCCCCGCGTTGTCAAAGAGGGGCGCACGGGAACACCACGCGCCGCCACCTCGGGTCCGGATGAATGGGGGGCGACGGATATCCACAAGTTTGCCGCCCCTGGACCTAGTAAGGGGGGCCGGAAGAGGGCAGCGTATGCCCTCCTCCGACGCCCGGTGCGTCTGCTGCGGGCCGGGAGGGAGGTCGAGATCTCCCTTTCCCTTTCCGCAGCCTCCTTCTGCGCAATAACTGCTTCGCACAAAGAGACCACCGCGTCCCAGGCTCCCTGCCTATGCGACACAGAAACCTTCCGAAGCAGCCATGCCCCGAGAAGACCTGCGTCACACGAAATGACAAGGACCCGTACCTTCTCCCGAGCCACAGGTCTAGCACTGGCCGGATGGCCTCGATAGTGACGAGGCCGGCGGAAGGGCGTGAGAGCCTGTCCCGCCATTCCGCCACCAGGACCTCGCGCAGCTGCGATCGACGCAGCTCGATGTGTCGCTGCATCAGTCGCTCGCCGCGCGCCCGCGCGTCCTCACGCCACCGATGTAGTGACGCGAGGACTCTTGCCTCCAGGTCCCAGGGCGGAGATCCGGCCAGTACGGAAGCCGCCTCGTAGGAGATCGTGCGATAACCCCTGATGACTCTGACGGCCATCACCCTCTGCGGCTTCCGCAGAACATTGATGGTGATACAGTGATACAGGGCCATCGATCGCACGATCCCCACGTACAACCGCCTGCAGGCGGTGCTCGGGTCCCCCAGATTGGGAAGCAGCGTTGACAGCGCCCCAGCCGTGCCCAACAACTTGGGCGCTAGCCGCCGGAAGTGGGGGCCGAAATCCCACCGGCTGTCGAGCACCAATCCCAGGTACTTCATGGTGGACTCGACAGCGATACGGCCCCCCCCAACAACTATGTGCGATCCGGGCGGCGCGGCGGCGGCGCCCGCCGGGGGGCATGAAAGGCTATGGCCTCCGACTTGTTGAGAGCCACCTCCAGGCCAAGGCGCCGTATGCGGCTCACCACCTGTGAGAGACCGCGGCCATCGCCAGCAACGCTGCCTCCCTGTACGAGCTCCCCCGGGCAGTGACCAGCGTGTCGTCAGCGTAACACGTCAGGGCCACTCCCGGCGGGAGCTCGCCCCTCAGCACCCAGTCGTACCCGATGTTCCACCAGAGCGGGCCCACGATCGAACCCTGCAGAACACCGCACGACATGGGGTGCTGGTGTCTGCCATCACGCCCAGGTAGGTGACACACCTCTCCGCCAAATGAGCCCCAATGACGCGGCGGAGGTAGGGAGGCACTCGATGATAGCGCAGTGCTTCCCGAATACAACTCCAGGGCAGGGTATTGAAGGCGTTGGAGATGTCCAAGGACACCGCCAACACCACCACGCCCCAGGACACCGCTTCCTCCGGCAGGTCTCTCACTTGCGATATTGCCGTGATAGTGGAGCGCCCATGCCGAAACCCGATAAAGTTCGTGGAGTACCAAATAAACCCGCGCGAACGAAGTCGCGGGCGAAGTGCTAGTATATATATATTTATGTGTTCGCAGATACTTCGTCGTTTATGAACCACTGAAAAGTGAAAAATAAAAAACGTCAAAAAACAAGTCGGTGTTTTTGGTTATTTCGATTTTTGACATCGATTAAAGTATTTTATACTTTGTAGTGTTTTGTTTTTGGAAGTCGGTTATATTTTTTATAAAAAAGTTTTTCTCTTCCAATATTCGACCGATTTATGAAATATTTTATAAACTGTATAAGAAGGATATATACTGTGTCCCTATGTTTTCCTTTTTGATGATATATTAACCGTATAAGTTCTAGTACTTATACCCTAAAAAATGCTCAATATTGTTAGATAAATCGCTGTCAACGGAGCCCTAGTGTACAAATTTGACAACTATTAATGAAAAAAAAAACATAGAGACACAGTTTACATCCTTCTTATTCAGCTTCTGAAATATCTTTTAGATCGGTCCAATATTGGAGGAGAAAACCGGCGAGAGCCAAACCCCGAATTGTGTCTTTTTACATACAAAGTCTATCCGCCCACGTTTCCTCTTAAGTACATTTTTATACACGACGTTTTTAGTTTTTCCATGCGTCTGTCCTTGAGCTTTATTTATGAACCCCCGACCAAAACAGAGGGGTGTTATAAGTTTGACCGCTGTGTGTCTGTCTGTGGCACCGTAGCTCTTAAACGGTTGAACCGATTTGGATGCGGTTTTTTTATTTGAAAGCAGGTTTTCTAGCAATGGTTCTTAGACAAGTTTTATCAAAGTCGGTTGAGCCGTTTGAATATCATCAGCTCTTATCTAGTTGATGAAGTCATTTAATCAGCTTTTACGGGTCTGATCGATGCGAAATTTGTTATTCTGTTACTTCAATGACATTGCAAAAACATGGTTATTAACCTGATGCTGTAGCATAACCTGAGGTCTGCAGAATACCCATCTCCTCACTAAGATACAGTAGAGGTATCGTGTTTGAACTCACTGGAATGGTTTCAATGAACATATAATAAATATTTGGCTACGGAACCCTAAAAATGATATAATTTCCATACAAACTTTCATCCCCTATTTCGACCCCTTACAGCCTTTTTTTCGCATTTCTTAGCCTATGTCCTTTCTCAGGCTCTAGACTCTGTGTATCTATCAAATTTCATTGAAATCGGTTCAGTAGTTTAAGCGTGATTGCGTAACCCACAGACAGACAGAATTACTTTCGCATACATAATATTATATGTAATATATACATATAAATTATATATAGTATGGAAGTATGGATAAGTATGGATTGTCTGCTGTATATTAAACAGGGCCAGGATACTGACAACCTGACAGCGCATAGCACAGATAGTAAACATTACTTTGTTTGCGAAAGATGTACATACATACCAATCGAAAAAACAAAATCTAAGGTGGAAGCGGATTACTTTAGATCGTGGAATATTAGTAGAATTTAATTATGTATCATTGTTTCTTACTTGCGCCATAACGAAATAATAACGAAGCGGAAGTTGTTCTTTCCTCTTTATATGAAAAGTGTCCGTCAAAATGCGTTAAATTAGGGTATATGCAGGCTAAATTTGAAAAACAGCGCCAAATGTTATTAGATTAGGATGAAAAAATAAACAAGTAAAGAACAACTTCCGCCTCGTTTGGCGCAAGTAAGAAACAATGATACATTATTAAATTGTTGTGTTTTATTTTTCAACGCTTAATTAGTTAGTCAATATAAAAAAATAAAAACATCGACAAGGTGAGAAAATAGTATTGTTACGAGCTTGGGGTTCGTTACAATAAAAACAGCCGATTAAACAACCAAAACTGACACTTTAATTAACAACACTAATTAGCACTTTAAAACACACTAATTATAACACACAATCGCACTACTGAAAACTTCACTTCACTATAATTCGCAGTTGAAGATCGCTCTCGAAGTTATCGTTTGTATCGCCAATTCAATACTGAACTGATTCCAGTCGCCGGATGTCCGCCCTTTATATACCGACAGTCATTTCTAGAACCTTCTAGTATGGAAACTTCTGGTACATACCGGTCCCGACTGACCAGGTGTCGAAACATCGAAAATGTTCTAGCACGTAAATGTCTGCTACTTGATACTAGATGGCGTTAGCAGCACATAATAGTCTGCTACTTGATACTAGATGGCGTTGGCAGCACGTAAATGTCTGGTTAGTTTCCGCTACTTGATACTAGATGGCGTTAGCAGCACGTAAATGTCGTTATGTACCCAGCATAAATTCTAGCGCGTAACAGTATGTTCAAAATAAAGAGAACAAAAGTAAATCAAACTCGGTACACTTCAATCCGTCAACAACTGCTACATTCATACCATACCCTGCAGCTACGCTAGCGTTTTGAAAGATTGAGCCATTCTGAAAGATTTTTGAACTGATACTTATAGCTTACAGCTGGACACTTTTTCAACTTGTCCCCCATATAAGTTCGTCCTCTTCGCCTCTATATATTCTCCATGTTTTTTATCCTACTCTAAAAACATTTGGCGCTGTTTTTAAAATTTACCCTGATGCGATTGTAGCGACACTCTAATTTAACGTAAGTATTACGACGGACATTTTTCAAACTCAGAGATAGTCCTCATAATTTGTCGCATTTACGTATCTGGGGAGGCACACTGCCTTTATAACCCGCTTGGTGGCAACCAAGCGGGTTATAAAGGCAGTGGGTCTCCTCTTGGTGACTGTACCTTGCTTTGACATAAGAACCGTCAAATCCTATAAGTACATTATTTCTAAACAAGACCAAACTTCTCGTTTTTTATCAAGAATGCCTCAATGCAGTGCCTTAAATTGTAAAAACCGGGGAGTTCATCTTTTCCCCAAAAACTTAAAACTCAGAAAGCAATGGGAAAGCGCTTTGCGGATTAAAAACTTCAGGCTTCAGGGCAAGTAATACGGCAAGGTTATTCAGTACACAATAACAGAATACAAATACAATAACAGAACATTCAATAAATATGAGTATAAAGTACAAAAAACTAATATGAGCATAAATTACAGTCAACAACATACCTTTGAAAATATTCTTGGATTTCGTACTGACTTATGTTTGGAATAGGTGAATCAGCGTTGATATCTTTGAAAGTTTCAGAAGACGGACATACATATGAACTGCCTTCTTCACGATCAAATTGGACTCCAAAATTTTGATTTCGATCGTATAATTCTAACCTAGAGAAAGAAAATCATATAATAAGTTTGTTTAACATAAAATAAGAAGGAATATGACAGATAACCTCAAATACTTAAAATACAGACGATGCATTTCTTCGTCGAAGCTCAGTTCGAAGTTCACGTTAAGATAACAGCGAGTACATTTTTGAGGTAAATTACAAAATAAACACGGAAAATCGCAACCACACACTTGATAACAGACGTGAACAAGGTACAGTCACTGAAAACGCCATCTGCTTCTACCTTTTAGTGTGCCTCCCTACTAATACAACTCATGTCTCAAACCGTTCCAAGGCGGGCATCAAACATATTTTAACACTGCTGTTTGCGTCCTTACTGTAGTGACAATGGCGTGCGCCTAACTAACGTGACGTGTGACAAGCGATCTCGCTAGCGAACGATCGAATTTTGTTAGGCTTAGCACGCACTGCGATTAAACGGCAGCGTTTAACCGCAGGTCTGAAACCGCAAAAAAATGTAACACATAGCTTTCAATACAAGCGCACGCATTAGTGACTTTTTCAGTGATTGATTTCAAAAACGCAACTTGTTTCGTTTTTACCGCGGTTTGAAAACGCGCGGTTTTTTTGTGTCCCATAGTAACAGTACTGTGGTGCACGCACGGTGGTTAATCGCATTCGGTTTTTATTCAGTCTCGACTGATAATTTCAATAGGTATCAAAGTTACAACACTTGCTGCTCGCCAATAATCCATGGTGAAATGAAATAAATTTAAGCAAAACGCTAGCCGCAGTGCGTGTTGATGCGCGTTTTTGCGTTTTCAGCTATTCCTTAACCGCGCGCGTTTAATCGCAGTGCGTGCTAAGCCTTATACTCAAACACACACAGTTTCAAAAACTTGCAATGAACAGTGCCCACCTACTCACACTTATTACCGCCCCTGCAACTTGCAACTGTCCTTAACTCCTAACTATCCTACGTCACAATCACATAAATTATTTGGCTTTCAAACATTGTCATAAAGGTAATTATGTATTTATAATAATTTGACTAATTTGTTAGATTCCTGAATAACTTTTTTTTTTCTATAGATAGGCATACGTTTGACCACTATCTCACCTGATGGTAATCAATGATGCGGTCGAAGATGAAGCACGTTTGCCTAGAAGCAACCTATTCACTCTAACTTTAGGAATTTGAGGATAATAAAAATATAATTGGTTTCCAACTTGGTAGATTTTTATTATTTGTTAGTGGGTATCACTGACAAAAAAAAATAAAGAGTTAACAGCGAGCTTGCTTGACTGCGTGTCACGTTTGTTCATAGGCATAATAATCTATCGCGTTTGATTTTTATTTTCCAAACACACAGGAACTCTGCATTGGAATGAGTAGTTTGTAAATAGTGACTTTTATAGGAGCAGTGTTAATAGAACTATGCCAATAATTAATGTTTAGAATAACATAATTTCTTTTACTACCATTTATACCTACTGTGCGACCGTGAAGGTTGAGAATGTTACGTCATTTTGCTTTTAGTGTGTGATATAAACTTACTTATTTTGTTTCTGTACTGAGACGTGTTTTTAACTTAAAAAGTGTTTGATGCTGTGAGTAATATTATCAAGTGTAATACGTCTGAAATGAGGGAATACGTACATACACCGGCTGCGAAGAGATGCCGCCATGTTATTTAGGATTCGCAGTTTCGCTGTCAACTACGAATCGCGCGTAGCCCTGATACAGTTGGAGGAGGATTTATTTTTATTCTCAAAGATCTGTAAGTAAACATAAACAGTACAACGCTTTCATTACTGTTTCCATTATTCTTGTAAGAGTAGTTGTGATACTTGGTGTAAGTTTATATTGTTTACTGTGGTGTATTGACTGTCAATGCAATGACGTCATTGAATGTAAGTAGTTACTGATTGTTTAATTGCAAAAAGTAGACCTTTTAGGCATATTAAATAAGATTTCGGTTACAAACACAACAAATTTTTCAACATTATTTCTTGTACTAAGTTCTTTCAAGGTCTCATTTTAGCCTTGATCACATCACTTGCTAGGTTATTTTTTGTTCCCATAACAATCACCAGTTTATTCAACGACAGAAGCAATTTCTGTCTAGTTCTTGTGTAGAATGCTATTAGGAAATTTAATGTTTAAACACACTGTTGAGGTTTAAGATATTACAATTACCATTTTTATACTTGAAACTATTGATATTTCAGTATTCTTATACCAAAATAGCTCACATGTCATAGACTCAATCTTATGATGATAAAATTTACAACTGAAAACAATAGCGTCATTATTTTCCATGGTTAGAATGAAAAATTATTGATAGTAGTTGTGGTGTATGTTAAAGCATTAAGACTCCATTGGTAAGTTCAGAACTGTTATTAAAGGTCCAGGTTGCCTCAAATTATTTTATTCACTCTTGAGTACTATAAATATTAAACTAATAATAATAAAAAAGAGACCCTAAAATGAACTTCTGACCAGACCTTTTTAATAATAATGCTGCCATACTATTGGCCACTTTTCCCTCTGACGTGATTTAGATAAATTATTTGATGCCTAAGGTTTTTCATTAATTGTTGTTACTTATTTATCTGCAGCTTGGTTTGATTTCCATTGTTAGAAAATTCTTGAACACATCTTTCATAATATGATTTAGACATTAATACCAACTTTAAAGGTGAAACAACAAACAATGGAAAGAATCCGTAATTGTTAGCCTTTTTCTTTTTAAACAAGTTTATTTGTATTTTAAGTTGAAATTATTTAATAATATCAGGGTTACTATTGTTAACCTGCATTAAACCAATTCTGGGTAAAGGCCTCTCCTTTGACTTCCATATTCAGGGTTTGTTTATGTAAATGACCAAAACCAAAGAAAAAACAAGAACAAATCCTTATTTAATATGGTATCCCATAATATCAACAAAATATAGTATGTATGTTGCAGCCAACTGGCTTAATCAGCCATTTAATTGGCTGCCTAGCATTTTCATTTAATGGTGCAATTTAATCATCATCCTAAATGACATCCAGCCAAAACACCTAAAACAACATTTAATGAACAGGCTAGCTGATGCTTAGGCCGTTTATAGAATAGGGTAACTGTGTAACGAAAATATATGAAATATTTATTTTTGGGAATTCTAAAATCGAACAAAATTTAATTTCAACATTCTAACCTCAGCGACAGAGCCCCACTTCGCGGTTCTCCTATTTCTATCTGCAGGGTCTAAAGGAAACTAAAATGAATGACATAAAAGGATCTAAGTTTGCTCGCTTTGCCCACTCACTCTAACTGACCTGTGTCCTATGTTCTAATATTTGACAAGTCAAATCATTAACAATATTGAACCAAGTCATTTGCCTAGCTGTTCAATCAAATGCTGGGATGTCACTTAGGCCGCTGATTAAACTGCACCATTCAATAAAAAGGCTACACAGCCAATTGAACATCTGATTAAGCTAGTTAGCGGCTACATTTACAAACAAATAAAAGAAAAGAAAGAAAGTACTCATAGAATACCAAACTGCTGTCTGATCCGCTGTTAATGTAAAAACAAATTGCAATGCTGATTCCTTGATTGAAAAAGGGCCTTGGAGGTTTTTCACATCTGCCACAGAAACCGACCCATTATAGCAAGCAAATAGCCCAAAAAAATTATGTTGACATGCCATGCTATCTGAGCAGTGATCGTATTATCTGTACCCAGAGGTCTGATTCCAATTTACCCAAAGCCATAGCATACCATGGTATTCTCAACCACTAAAATGACCATTGACAAGTCCCAATGAAATAAATCAGAAGAAATTGCAAATAATTACATAGAAAAATACATAATATCCAGTTCCATGAATATCAAGCTAGATGCAGAATGTTCAAATATGCCAATAGGAATGCGAGAAAGTTTACAGCTCTGTCAAAAGCCAAGTTGTCTAACACAAAAATTAAAATTTCATCAATGGGTTCTAAATTATAGCTATATCTTTTACTTTCTCGGGTTCCTAGAGACCTGGTCCTTTGGAAAGCGTATGAGGGGCCGAAGCGAACTCGTAGAGACCCTGTTAGACATTTCAAACAGAATGGGGCACCAACCGACAATTATTCCTGTATGCACTGTGAAAGTATACCCAAGGACAATCCCCGGTTGGAGCAGGACTATTGCAGAATATGGAAATAATATATATAAATCACGTGTCACGTTGTTTGTCCGCGATGGACACCTAAACTACTGAACCGATTTTGATGAAACTTTGTAACTATCTGTTATTTGATCCAACTTAAAAGATAGGATAGTTTTTTGGAACAGGAAAAAACGGGATATGCGCGTACGAAGTCGCGGGCAAAAGCTAGTTGTTTACTATGGAAGAACTATTGGCCCCTGTCTGACCACTGACAATATACATGGCTTAAAAATGGCAAGTGACTTGCACACTCAATAAATGGCCCACGAAAATGGTTGCTAGCACAAAGTGACGTAGTGCCAAGGGAGAAACATATCCTGAGGTGCTAGAGGAGTGGAGAGGTATACCACGGCTATCAAAATAATCCCGGAAGTACAGTCAAGATCCCTATTATTACATAAAATAACTAATTTCTGAAGTCGGTATTTTGGTTGTTTCTTCGTATTTTAACACCGATTTCCGAAATTAAAGTTATTTTATACTTGTAGTGTTTTTTTTATCTGGAAGTCCGTTGTATTTGTAAAAAAGTTTATATTTTTCACTTGTTAGTGGTACCCCACACCTAACAACACTACTATAAAGTTGCAGGAAAGCAAAATAGTTCCAGCTATTTTGATTTAAAAGCCAAACTACTAAACCGAAATTTAAATGGGACCAATGGGAAAGTACACATAAAACAAGATTTTTTCAAATCGTTTCATAAATGATGAAGTTATGAGGTAACAAACATAACAAAAATACAACCAAATTAAGAACCTCCTCCTTTTTCTTGAAATCGCATGTCTGTTTATTGAAATATTTTAGCAATGTGACACTTTATAAAAAAATTAGGGCACCATGTTCTTAATTAAAAAAATTGCAAGGTACAGCTGTAGATTCACTGTTTTTCGCAAGTCATTTCAGTTTTCTACCATGAAGCATCATCTGCCTACCCTTTTTCCCAGCTATATTGGGTTTGGCTTCTAGGAAAACCGGATTCAGTTCAATAACATAATTTTACATGGAGCGGCTGCCTACCAGACCCCTACAACCCATTGACTGGGTATGTATGTATGTAAATCGGGCTGGTTTCTGCAACTCCACGACTAAGCGCGTATTTTGCGTGCAGGTGGGACAAATGTGTCATTCGATCCACCCCAGCTCCCCAAGGAAAGCCAGCAACGCCTTGGTGTTACCAACTATCTCACAGAGGGTACCTGGGTTTCCGCAGTACTTAGCACTGTAATCCGCGACTGCAGGGCAGCTTAGAAGCAGGTGTGCTGCTGCTTACATTTAGGTGTTTTATACGATAGAATCGAGAAAATAAACGAATTGCAAAAATAACACTTTTTTGGCTAAATTTTACTAAGTCCTCGCGCCCTCAAGGCTACACCCCAACCACTTGGGGCTTCGGAGACGCCATGGTGGTAGTCAAACGTTGTTTTCACCGACAGAAGTATGTAAACGCTCTCAACTGCTAGGGACACAAACGATGACTGACGATGACAGTGACAATACAAAATAGTGTCAGTTTTACGTTTCGTTCTACAAGCCGGCAAAAGACGGTAAACACTACACATTTTCAATTATAATAGCTCGTAATGAAAATAATGATGTGATTTAAATATAAACTGTTAAATATATGTGTACATGAATAGTATTGAAATGAGTACAAAATATAATTATTTACATAAATTTATAAAAAATAATATGTTACCGAACGTATGACACCTTAACCGTAGGTAAAACGAAACGTACAATGGTGAGAATTCTAAATAGTCTGTGGTAGGGATTGACATATATATTGCAAAATAATTGATTTTCAATATTTTTTTTTTTCTCAAAAAGTACGCGTCTTCGAATGTTGAAACTTTGCGTGTGTGCTTATAATAATGTAACCTTTCTGTAAAAAAAATATTAACTCCCAACTCGCCGGACGTCAAAGGAAAACTCACCCCCGGTGCGTTTCCTTACCAGATTGCGTAGGTACCCGAAAGGCAGAGGTACGATGGGTTCGGGCCCCATCGCTGCCATACTGGAACCCCTTCTGGCGAGTTCATCCGCTTCATCGTTGCCTCGAAATTCGCTGTGTCCCTTGATCTATTGAATGGTTATTATATTGTGTCTACCAACCTGATTGAGACGTTGGTGACACTCGAAAATCAGCCCAAAGTTAACCGTGTGGCTGTTCAGAGCTTGCAGAACGGCCATGCTGTCCGAGAGTATGCGTATTGAGTGGTCCTTAACTTACCTGATTAGGATGGCTGATGCCGCCAGAGAAATGCCCATGCATTTAGCTTGGAACACTGTGTTGGGGACCCCCAATGGTGTGGCTATGTGGATGTTGAGATCCTCTGAGAAGATTCCCGCACCAGTACCTGTTTTTGATCCATCGGTGAAGATGGCACAGCCCCTCGCAACGATGATCCTCATGCAATTGGATTTTGTATTTTTTATCAAAGTTAAATTGCTTGGGTACCCAGTCATTGATTGCTTTTGTTATGGGGAGTTCATTATTGAGCTCCTCGAGCAGAGCGGTGTGCCGTGTTTCTTTCTTACTCCAGAGATCCAGTGTTTTAAGGCGTACTGCTGCCATCGTCGCTTCCTATTGTATAAACAAGTGTAGCGGAGGGAGTCCCAGCATGGCTTCCAGCGCCGCAGTTGGAGTAGTCCTCATACAGTCCGTCGTCACCATGCAGGCCAGTCTTTGCATGTGTTGTAACTTGTTTACGGCTGTAGCTAGCTTTGTGCGTGGCCACCACACCACGGCACCGTAGGTTAACATCGGCCGAATTACTGCGCTGTACAGCCATAGTATTATTTTGGGAGATAGGCCCCACTTCTTCCCTATCCTTTTCATGCACTGCCAGAAGGTAATGCAGGCCCTGTTTAGTTTGTAGTCTAAGTGATTACTCCAGTTTAACTTACTTTTTAGGATGACGCCTAGATACTTTACCTCGTTAGACAGCTGGAGCTCTGTGTTGAAGAGCTTAGGTAGCCGGTAGTGGCCTAGTGCTCGTTTTTGAGTGAACATGACTGATTCAGTTTTCGTGGGGGACAGATATTATTCTTCGCACCATCTCTCCACGATGCGTAGAGCTTGTTGAGTGAAGTTGCAGATCGTTCCAGTCACCTTCCCTGACACGAGGATTGCGAGGTCGTCTGCATAACCTATTGTGTAGTAATGATGTGCGTTGAGTTTGGTGATATTGACTAGCTAACACGGTAGGTACTTCTTGGCAAGACTGCAGGTGTCAGATTTTCGGCTTCTGACAATCCATAACACCAGCTGAAGATCTCTTTTAGGTATGTTAAAATGGTAACCCATCCACAAGGTCAGTCACCTTGGCGTTGCTTAACCTTGAAGATCGATCTGTGCGGATGTTATATTCCAAGGCTCGCAGGAATCCTAGTTTGAAAAAAGTTAACCCATCCACAGACCGACCTCGGCAAGCGTAGATTAATCTTAAAGATGAACCCGCGCGGCTGTTATAGTTTAGCAGTGCAGCTGTTATGATCCGAGGCCCGTAGGAAATTCGATATGTTAAAATGGTCACCCATCCACAAACCGACCTCGACGAGCGTAGCTTAACCTTGAAGATCGACCCGCGCGGCTGTTGTTATAGTTAATTAGTTATGTCGATTCGAATCACAATTCATCTAGGGGTGAGGCGTATTTATCGTAACAGATATTTACAAATAATAAATCACAATAGGGACCGTGCACGGCGTTGACTATGCCATCTAGTGTCGCATATTCGAAGTTTTAAGGGTCAGAATACTTGACGTTGACGCTTTTGTGCTGCCACCTGTGGTTCCTGCACGCTCAGTTTAGGGGAACGTGCGCGAAGAAGACTGTGCGTAGCTATTTTCTGGCAGCGTGCACCGGCCGATGGGACTCGGTACTGATGGCGCACTGGATAGGTCTACACGCAAAAGCAAGCGCCTAGCTATTTGTACTTACTAACACTAGGCTAAGATATTGTTACTAACAAAAATTATGGATTGTTGTAACTAAGTCTGAAATAAATCTTATTATTAGTAAGTAAGTAAGTAAGTAAAATTTTATTTGTTTAAACATGGTGTACATGATACATTGCATGCAAGATAATTATGAGATACAGAAAAGTTCTAACATGTTCAGCCGCATATCGTGGCGTACAAATTGGTAGAAAGAGATGGTGCATAAACCGTGATAATATTCATTATAAATTATGTAGGTACTTATTAATTTTTTAAATTATTCAGATTAGGTATCATTACAATTCAGCAAGCATATTTCTTGGAAAAAATTAAATGTCAAAATAAAAAATACATACAATAACATGTCAAAAAATACACACACAACATTGTCATCTCAAAGGCGAAGAAAAATTGTCCTCTTTCATAAACTCTGCTATACTATAATATGCTCTTTCAGTTAGTAAACTCTTTATTTTACTTTTAAGAGAAGATATATTTAATGTTCTCCAAGATTTGGGCAATTTATTAAAAATGGTCGGAGCCATGCAAAAGATGCTCTTACGCATAAGAGTGGTTTTAGCGCCGTGAACACAGAGTTTGAAATTATCACGTCTATTCCTAGGGACAGCATCAGACACAAGCTGAAATAAATGAGAATTAGTTTTAATGAACATTACATTATTATTATTATTATTTCGAATTTTATACTTGAAACATACTTGACAGTGAAATTTCTGTGCTGCCACCTATAGTTTCTGCACGCACTCTATTGATCCTACAAACTTATTTTATCTGTTACTTTAATAACAGATCCGCAAACACTGTTACCGCGGCTGTTACTGTTATTTTATTGTATTAGTCCCCACACATACAGACTGTTACCACGCCTGTTATCAATTTCTCTCTTTTCCTCATTAAAGAATGACCCTTGCTAAAAAGAGAAACACCTATTATTTATTTAGCAATATGTTTACTTCTCACTCTTACTAAAGCGGTTAAACTACGCTAAAAAGAGAAGCACCTAGTATTTATTAACCTTAAAATATAGTTGGTGGTATTACAAGAACAAACAGTTTCGAAAAAGTTACTGCTAAATTACGTCGTATTAACTGTTACACGGCCTGTTACTGACCAGTGACCATTATAAAAAAATACTTATAAATCTTTTTTTTTTCTTTATGGCAATTTGCGATTCAGTAAAAAAAAGGATCCATAATAAATTGTTTTGAGCCTGCCACCAAAAAATTTAGGATTGAATTGAGATTGCCATAAGTGAAATAGCGATCGTATCCGAATGCGTACAGTACATTTGGTTTGACGGAATTAATCGCAAGTTTCCAGAGATACACGATTTTGATGACCAACCAGTATGTAAAAGTCTGGTTTGTTAGTTATTGTTGACATAAAAAGTACTATTTAATAAAAAAATAAGGTTTGCTATGCAACCAAAAACAAAGTGATCAAGTCAGAAACCCTTTATTGTCTTTGGTTTAACGTTTGACGGGATTGGTTGCAAAATGGTCCATGCATGTACGACTTTATGGAAACATGAACAAAGATGATATTCCACTGAGATTGAAATCATATTTATCGTAAATTAATGGTACCCCACACCTAACAAACCACTGGAAAGTCACAGGAAAGCGAAATACGCAATTTCGGTTACTTGGATGACAAACAAAATACGTCATCCAAGTAAACGAATTCTAGCTATTTTGATTTAAAAGCCAAACTACTAAACCGATTTCGGAATTTAAATGGGACCAATCGGAAATTATATCCTTTCTCATAAAACTAAAAGAATTTTTAAAATCTGTACATAAATGACAGAGTTATGAGGAAATAAACACAAAAAATACAACCGAGTTTGAACCTCCTCCTTTTTTGAAGTCGGTTAAAAATAAAACAACGTTTTAATAGCGGTGTGAGCTATTTTAGAAATTAGCTGTGTGTGCTATTTTAGCTTTTAGAAATTCCAAAAAAAGATCCTAACTAAATGGTTAAAATATGGGCTAGTTTGATAAATCAAAGGACCTTGCATACCGAGGGTTCTGTAAGAGTGCTCGATCTGAACGAAAGGTTCAGAAGTAGTGAACGCTTACCGGAAGGTATAACGTATGAAGGCCGTATGATAGAACGATGACCTGAGGAAAGCCACTGGAATCTACTGGATATGAGAATCACAGAACCAGTCGATGTGGCGAAGCTTGGGAGAGGCATAATGTTCAGCATTGTATGTTTTTCAGCTGAAATTATGATAATTATGTAATGATGTTATTTGTATTATATTGAATTAGCGACCCTCCCCAGCTTCGAACGGGTGCAATTTGTTTACACAAACCCTCCTCAAACTGTATCAAAATCCAGATGCAGGCTTTGTTTCATACTATTATGAGATTCTAATGAGATTGCATGATCTGATAACACATTTTTAAGCAAATAACTCTTCATCGTGCTGTATTTTTACGAATCTACACTTAAGGTTTTTATCCAACGCAATGACTGCTTGGTTTGAAGGGGTTTTAGGTTAACGAGTTAACCGCCTCATGAGACCGGTACCCGTTCCCATTCCAGTATAATATTGAAAGCCTTTTTTTTAAGAGCACACTCTCGGAAAGATACAGTAGGAACGATATAGCTACCCTAAGTGAGCGTTTGGTAGAACTTTTCTAGTATACCTGCACCAGTTACCGATCGTTTGGAGCTCTTGGAGCTGACTACACACCTCAACTTCGGTCCAACCATCGCACAATCCAAGCCAAAGCACAAACTGCAGCTTAAAATCTAGGAATCCTTAATAAGGTGGGGTGATATTTCTATACTTACTTCACAACTGGACAGCATCTCAATTTAAAGCTCAGAGCTGTTCCTGTATGGATTATTATTGTAGTTTCTTTTTGGAGTATTGCAATTGACTAGGCGAAACGAAGAGTTAAATTTTTGTTAACAAAAATCGGAGGTTTAAGTTTTTATTTTATATTTTTTTGTGGCTATAACATAGAAATATATAAAAAAAAACAGGAGATGTGGCAAGGGGGCGTGTCCGTGTCCGCGCGACATGCTCAAGTTGAGCATGTTATAGGCAAATTGGTCGTCTCGGCGAACTAGTACGCTTTCGACCGCGATCGTGACTTATAGGAATTCCGTGTTGTTCAGTGTTTTCTTGAAGAAACCACAGCCTTTGTAAATCAAGGAATCACATACACTATCTAAATATAAGTAATTTACTATATTCGTCTTTAAAATCATGAAAAACAAAAAATCGTAAAATATGTCTTGCTCTTACTATATTATTCTTGTTTTCAAATATCACAGCGACTGTATTAGTTTTACAATAAATACATTGCTTCTTATCCACTACCTAAGTTTTTCACTAAGTCACTGGACAAGCAATGTATATGTTACAAAACGATACTTTATTAAGCGGATGCAACGTGTAATACGGCCGCTACTTCTTGCGACGAGTTAATGATGTGCTTGTGCAGATCCACTTACGTAGGTTATCGACACAATGTCGATTGACGAATGAAATCTTGCTATAAAAGTTTATTTTCTATTTGTCAACCATTTTAACCCGGTTATAAGATCGATGTAAAATAACGCTTTTTACTTATTTATAGCTTAATAGAGAAATGCGTCACAAACTTTCGTAAAGTGAGTTAATTAAATTTTAGGTTAATAATCGGTGGTCATAATATTTTCTGAACATGCCATTTTTTTTATTTATTTTATTTTTAGGACGGAAATGTTTTTGTCCAATAATAAATGGAAGATTCGATAAATTTCCGATTTAGTCAATCACTAGCATATATGTGAAATAAATTGCTTTTGCACAGCGCAACAATAGCGACCGTTGTTTTTGTGTGCGTGTGCATGGTAAATGCACGCTGTGTTTGATGCGATAAGGTTTATAATTGATTGTGTAGTACGTTATATTTTGAAAAATGCGGGTGTGGTGGGTGACTGCGTATCTATTGCTTTTACTGACGTGCATGTGTAGTAGTTGCCGTATGGAAGGGGCATAGTGGAGACACAGGTTCCGGTAAATTTTCGTCTATCGGGCATATCTCCTTATTTATTATATCTATGGGCTATAATCTACTATTTCTACTAACATGAGTTGGCCTACAAGAAATGCTACACAACTCAGCATTAAAATCTGCGAGTGAACAAAAAACTGGCCAAGTGCGAGTCGGACTCGCGTGCAAAGGGTTCCGAACGAATTTAATTTTTTTAACATGTTATTTTAACACTAGAGACTTCTAATAGGTTTTTTCTGTAATCTTTAGATAAAGATCTATTATCTCTTTTTTTTTTCAAAATTTTTGGCTCAGTTGTTTCGGAGATAAGGGGGGGGAATGGTCATTTTTCGTCTAATTTCTTGAATAACTTCAAAACCGTTTATTTTAAAATTATGAAAAAAAAAACACCGGTAGCACTCCGGGAGTGCCGGCAGAAGTGAAAACATGTAAATAATACATCCTTACTGTCGCGGTCACATCATAGACAAACCACCGACAACAAAATAAACAAAAAGACACTGACGTGTGGCCGCGACAGCGACTGTCAGTGACAGATGTCAATCTTGACACAGTTCCTGACATAAACAAAACGAACCATAAAAACAACAAAAAATAACGTTGTGTTTAATTATAAGTACAAAAATACTATCATTTATGAGGTAGAATACAATGTTTATTTATTGCGCTATCGTTATTTATTTATATATTACATTAATTTTTATCTCTTAGAAAAATCAACTTTCATCCATAATTTTGTAATTCCGTAATTTCGTATCCTTGGATACGCGTGGCACGCTGTACATAAACACAGACGGACATTCGCGCAAGCGCCCTGTGCCGCCTAAGCGGAGCAGGTACGGTAGAAAGAGTGGGAGATACTAGTTCCTCTCCCTTCCCCTCGATCTTACGCTTTTTCGCATCACGTGACCCTGACGCGAGCCGTCTTACGCTTTTTGCGATTAGGTCACGTGACCCTGACGCGAGTTTAAGATTTTATACCCATTACAGAAAAAGTGCTCAACGCCGCTAAAGAAGTTTTCACTTCAAAAACACCGGAAGCACTCCGGGAGTGCCGGCAGAAGTGAAAACATGTAAATAATACATCCTTACTGTCGCGGTCACATCATAGACAAACCACCGACAACAAAATAAACAAAAAGACACTGACGTGTGGCCGCGACAGCGACTGTCAGTGACAGATGTCAATCTTGACACAGTTCCTGACATAAACAAAACGAACCATAAAAACAACAAAAAATAACGTTGTGTTTAATTATAAGTACAAAAATACTATCATTTATGAGGTAGAATACAATGTTTATTTATTGCGCTATCGTTATTTATTTATATATTACATTAATTTTTATCTCTTAGAAAAATCAACTTTCATCCATAATTTTGTAATTCCGTAATTTCGTATCCTTGGATACGCGTGGCACGCTGTACATAAACACAGACGGACATTCGCGCAAGCGCCCTGTGCCGCCTAAGCGGAGCAGGTACGGTAGAAAGAGTGGGAGATACTAGTTCCTCTCCCTTCCCCTCGATCTTACGCTTTTTCGCATCACGTGACCCTGACGCGAGCCGTCTTACGCTTTTTGCGATTAGGTCACGTGACCCTGACGCGAGTTTAAGATTTTATACCCATTACAGAAAAAGTGCTCAACGCCGCTAAAGAAGTTTTCACTTCAAAAATGTAATTAAAACCCTTACAGGAAGTCCTTTGATTTGATATGTCACACGATATTGTTCAAAAAACTTTATTTTTTATTTTCTAGTTTGACCCCCAAAAGTGACCCCCATACTAAAAATTTAATTATTTACGTAACGCGTCCGTATTTGGGTCATAAAAGTCCATATGTGTACAAAATTTCAACAGAATCGGTCCAGTGGATCCGCAGAAAACTGGCTGTGACAGACGGACAGACAGACACCCGAGTGATCCTATAAAGGTTCCTTTTTTTTTTTCGGAACCCTAAATAGCACAAGCCTCGCAACGCAACTTTCTTCTGCCGTAATAATCTGAGAAATCGAATGTAAAACAAGTCGGTTAATTCAGTACCTAGCTATCAATGGGAACAGCTATCCCACCAATTTGTCATAAATTGATACCTTGTCTATTAGATAACAACATTTTATAGTTGCCATAAAGTCAACGTCACATTTTTATTTCTTTAATAAATAGAAATAGAGTGACTTGGCAATTGCTTGATTGTTAGCTAACTTGCCTTACACCACTTGGTAATAGAAAAACCCAGGTGCTTCTCCACATATTTCTAAATATAATGCAGCAAATTAATCAGTTGACAGCGTAGGCTGGTTAAGAAAGCTTCTAATAACTTGAGAAATATGCATCTAATCAAAAAGATGGATTTAAAATTGTTTAACATATGACCACCGTTTTTTTTTATGTTTCAGGTGATTCTTTTCTCGTGTAAGTCAACGTAACATCGCCACGGAGCGTCAGAACTCGGCGCTGACAGGCGCCAAACACTTCAATGAACCATATATGCCAGTACTGGCTATTGAAGATGCAAGGTAATATTTTTTTGCCAATCCTTGTCCCTCTTAAAACATTTATTATAGATTGGAATTCACCGAGTCTGCTAGTTCCAGTCTGTTTGCAAGGGAATTATGAATTAATGCTCATCTTCATTCATAGTTACATCACATCAAATAATTATGACAGTCAAAGTTTTAAAGAAGCCCATATGCGTTAGTAAATCATAGTTAATAGACTATCTCGGTATCTCGTTTAACGGTTTTTAAGTTTAAAAAAGCATAAATGATAAAGTATTTCGTCAAACAGTGGTGGTTCCTTAGAAAAATTTAAACGCACATTCAACAGATTAATATTACCTAGTTACCCACTATCTGCACCTTTTAACACTGATATATTCTTTTATTTAGTTCTTTTGAGCTATATTGAGTATCTATGATTTTCACCTATTGTCGAGCAGATATCGAAGATGTGATAATGCATTGTAGGTAGAGAGTAAGTTTTGAAAGAGCTTCGTAAATTTTTATCACACTTCTATCCAAATCGAGTCGACTCCACAGATTTCAATTCTACTTTTTCTGCTTCACTGATGAAACTATGTGTCACAAAGACAGACACACCTGAGTGATTTTGTAAGTGTTCCTTCTTAACATTTTGGGCCCTATAAAATACAAAATACTTTGGCCCTTCAAAAAGCCCAAACAAACCGATATGAAATGTTAATAGGATGTAAAAGTTTAATGAAAATGATTAAGGTTAATCACTTGCCAATTCATTTGATTTTGGTACTTACTAATCAATATGAATAAACAACTTATTTCAGAGAAGCTTATCTTATTATAAACAGGTAAAATTATGTGTTAGTTTGAGGAGAGCAATTAATATCAAAAGTGAAAAAAGAGGTAATATCAAATGTGCTGATCCGATTACAAAAAATATTTCATTGATCTACTCACAGGTTACTCTATTGGACTGCTTTAGAATTTTATTTATGGTATATCGTTAACGTCCTCGCGGACCAAGTCGCGGGCAGAAGCTAGTCAGCCTTTTTTTAACTGACTTCCAAAAAAGGAGGAGGTTCAAAAAAAAATACCTAAAAAAATACCAACTGAAAGGAGGTTCTCAATTCGACGGGTATTTTTTTTAATGTATGTACACCGATTACTCCGAGGCTTCTGATCCGATTTCTGTGATTCTTTTTTAGTTCGATGCGGTATACTTACCATTTGGTCCCGTAAAACTTTGATTCAGTTTGGTTCAGTAGTTTTTATGTTATGAGCATTTTTGCTTATTTCAATTTCTGCGTAGACGAAGACGTCGTCCAAGACGTCACCACTTAAAAGTGAAAAATAAAAAACGTTTTACAAAAAAAAAAAAAACTTGTTAAAAGAACACATCCAAAAACACCGACTTCTGAAATTAAGGTTATTTTATGCTTTGTAGTGTTTTGTTTGGAAGTCTGTTATATTTTTTTGTAAAAAGTTTTTCATTATCAAATTTCATAGTTCTAGGCCAACGGAAAATCCTAATATATAAAGTTCTTCCGTAACTGACTGGCAGACAACGCACAGCCGAAACTATTGGTCGTAGAGAGCTGAAATTTGGCATGTAGGTTCCTTGCGGACCTGCCGGGGTCGCGGAAACTGTTTGAAAGAGACACCGCGGCCCTGGAACGCAAAGCGCATTGGGAGGAACACGGATGGGTTTTAGTCAGTAAGAGTCTGACACTCCCTCCTGCTTCACCCAGAGCGGGAGGAGTCATTTGATGATTTCCCATCTTTAAAAAAAAAAAAAAGGTTCCTTGCGGAGTTTAGGGGAGCACTTAGAAAGGATTTCCCGAAATTCCTAAGGGAACTGGAAAAACGGGATATGCGCGTACGAAGTCGTTGGCAACAGCTAGTGTACTATAAATTTTATTCTCTTGAGAGTGGTGTCGAAATATACGTTTTTTGCGGCATAAACGGCCGTATCTTTTTTACGTTAACTAAGCGCTTCTACGCACTAGCGGTTGACCGCGCGGCTGGCTGCTTTTCCAGTTTCAATATGCAACCGCTAGTGATTGTTTAACCGCCATTAAATATTATGCAGCAATATCAAATTGCTGATGATTCGTATCTATGTACATGTAACTTAAAGCGAAAACATTTAATTTTAAAAAATAATGACACTAATTCGGAAACAAATACCTTTTTGAGATAATTTTGCATTTTCAGTTATCGTGAAATTATGGTCGCGAAAGGACTCGGCAATGAATGAAAAATGTCAATTCTTTATAGTAAGCTCTATCGACGCAATTCCGGGTCAGGGCTTTCCGGACACTGCGTCGCCGGGCTGTGTTTTTAGGGTTTCGAACATCCCTAAAAAACGGAGCCCTTATAGGATCACTCGGGCGTCTGTCTGTCTGTCCCTCTGTCACAGCCAGTTTTCTCCGGATCTACTGGCCCTTTCTGCTGAAAGAGAGTTTTAATTATATATTTTTTTTTCATAATTATATTTTTTTTAAATTAGATCAAAACCTTATCACCGAAATTACGGAGCCAAAAATTTTTGAAAAAAAAAAATGCAGATAATAGTTCTATACCTAAAGTTAGACAGAAAAACCTATTAAAAAGTCTGTAGTCTTAAAATAACATGTTTTAAAAATGAAATTGATTCGGAACCCTTTCTACGCGAGTCCGGCTCGCACCTGGCCAGTTTTTTACGTCAGAGATCCACCCTGCCAACTACTGCGCGCAGCCCGGGCGGCCCGCCCCGGGTATGAGCGAACCAGTTTTTCAATTGGTTATTTGAACGGTAAATAATGTAATTGAGTTTCAACCAACTTTTATAAAACTTAGAATTAAAATCACACGAATTGATGGCTTATTTAGAAACTAATTTTTATAAAAATATAAACAAACCACAAGAAATATTTTGAAGCAATCAATGTGATGAATTTCTTTTAAAGTTAGATTTTTCGTGAAAACCGCGCATTCGAATAAAAAGACGTAGTTTAATTCATATTTGCATGTGAAAATTTTAGCTATTGAATCGGCACGGTTCTCATGGCGACGCTACGACGGCGATAGAAGCAGACGGTCTCCATGACGACACCGGAGGCTTCACACGCGGAGTAGGTACGGGATACGATCAATCCCGGGCAAAGGAAGCCTGCGCCCACCCCGCCGCCGCCACTGCGCGTCGCCTTCGTTGCTGCGGTCAACGCGCAATCTTCTCACACCTTCTTTCATAAATTTTATTGTCTTCTTGTATAGAGTATCACTGTACCTTTACAATAACAAAGACACTATTCGTGTCCGATTAGATCTTCTAAACTTCACAATAAGTTTACATGCGATTTTTATCATGATATACAGGGTGATTTTTTCAAGAGTGCGTGGTTGCCCAAATGTGGAACTATGAGGAATAACGAAGTCTCGAGACCGATTTTGAAGAAAACTATAACTGCATCATTGGATTTTTGAAAAACTGGCCAAGTGCGAGTCGGACTCGCGTGCAAAGGGTTCCGAACGAATTTCATTTTTTTAACGTGTTATTTTAACACGATAGACTTCTTATAGGTTTCCGTGTAATCTATTGGTAAAGATCTATTATGTCCATTTTTATTTAAAATTTTAGGCTCAATAGTTTCACAGATAAGGTTGGGGGGGGGAATTTTCCGTCTAATTCCTTGAATAACTTCAAAACCATTTATTTTAAAATTATGAAAAAAATATATTTAAAACCTTTACAGTAAGCCCTTTCATTTGATATGTCACACGATATTGTTCAAAAAACTGTTAATAGAGGTTGTGAGGAAAAAGCTGAACTTTTTGCACAACATCTCTGTTAAGTGTTTCAACCAAACGTATCTTCAACGACTGACTTTGACCGTGAGATGAACTCCTTCCTGGAAAATGATCAACAGTTATGGTTACCAATAATACTTGTAACACCGAGACAGTTGTGGCGATCTATAAGATCATAAAGTAATAAAAAAGCCCTTGGTTTTGACTTGATCACTAGTGAAGTCCTAAAACGATTACCGAAAAATCCCATTGCCTTTCTGACAATGCTTTGTAATGCCATTATGAGATTGCACTATTATCTTAAAGTGTGGAAACTCCCAGATATGTATGCTACCTAAACCCGGAAAACCACCAACGGAACCTAGTTCATACAGACCAATTAGCCTTCTTCTAACACTGTCCAAACTATTTGAAAGGATTTTCCTGAGTAGACCAAAGCCAATTCTGGAAGAAGCAGCAATTTATCCCTAACCACCAGTTTGGATTTCGGAAACAGCACTCCACGGTTGAACAGGTGCATTGTGTGGTAAACAAGATAAGGCAATCGCTGGAAAAGAAAAAATACTGTGCCGCAGTCTTCCTGGATATCCAACAGGCATTGGACAGAGTCTGGCATGAAGGATTACTGTATATTATAAGCTCAAAACTTTACTACCAAACTCTTATTACATGGTGTTGAAATCATACCTGCTGGGCAGAAAATTTCAAGTTAAATTTTGTGATGAAGTTTCACAGTTATATGAAATTGGGGCCTCTGTACCTCAAGGCTCCGTGCTCGGTCCTGTCCTGTACTTAATAAACACAGCTGACCTACCTTGCAGTGAGAATGTAGTAACAGCAATATATGCGGATGATACTGCCTGCCTAGCAAGCCACAATGACCCAACTGTGGCAGCAGAAATGCTGCAAACTGTATCAAATAGAAGAGTGGCTGGAAAAGTGGAGAATTAAACAAAGTGTATCCAAATCCTTACCAATCACATTCACACTCCGTAGAGGAGAATGTCCACCAGTAACTCTAAGAGGTGAACAACTACCTAAAGAAAACTTTGGTACCTTGGGCTTCATCTAGATCGAAGGTTAACATGGGCCAATCATATAAAAGCTGAAAGGAAAGAAGCAGATTTCAATTTCAAACGGTTGGACTGGTTAATTGTATATTATATTAAATTAAGGAGGAGGTAAATAAAAACGCCACAAAATACAAAGATAGGCTTCAAAGCATAGATATTCTTACTAAAATTATAAATGCGAAAGTAACTGTCTGTCTGTCGCGCTTTCACGCCAAAATTTGGTACATAGATAGTTTAGAGCCTGAGAAAGGACATAGGCTACTTTTGATCCCGGGATTATGTTCCCTAGGGACCACGCGGGCGAAGCCGCTGGCAGAAGCAAGTCCTTACTTATCCTTACTTATAATATATACTTATTATTAATATTATAAATGGGAAAGTAACTCTGTCTGTCTGTCTGTCGCGCTTTCACGCCAAAACTATTGAACCGATTGCAATGAAATTTGGTACACATGTAGTCTAGAGCCTGAGAAAGGACATAGGCTACTTTTTATCCCGGGAGTATGTTCCCTAGGGACCACGCGGGCGAAGCCGCTGACAGAAGCCAGTAATAAATAAGGAGATATATCCGATAGACGAAAATGTACCAGAACCTGTGTCTCCAGTATGCCTTGTGTCTCCTATAGCCTTTATAGCCTTCCTCGATAAGTGGGCTATCTAACACTGAAAGAATTTTTCAAATCGGACCGGTAGTTCCTGAGATTAGCGCGTTCAAGCAAACAAACTCTTCAGCTTTATATATTAGTATACTAGTTGACCCGCGCAACTTCGTCTGCGTCACAATTTTCATTACTGCTCCACTCCTATTGGTCTTAGCGTGATGATAGTAGATGAGTGTTTGTATCTTCAAAGTTGTAAAATGATAGATTGGGATTTGGTGTTAATATCGATTGAGGGAAGGAAGATGCACATGTTAATAATGGGGTTAGAAGATTTTGGGTTGACAATCTATGGAGAAGTAAGAGAGTGTGCCATTGCATACCGCAGTGCGCTGCTGCATCCCGCCGCGGGATCCCTTAGCGCGCTCTCCAATGCCGTGTCAAGAAACCCCTTTCGAGGTCACGCGGAATCAATTTAAAACATTGGCATTTATGTCGTATTCCTACTAGATAAGTTTGAATGTGTCCTTTCGTAAAAATTCAAATCCTCTGCTATTCCGTCCCGATGTGCGCGGGCCCTTACAGTTACTCGGGTGTCTATCTGTTCGTCTGTCACAGCTTTCAAACTGTACCGTGTGGGTGTGAGATATCAAATAAAAGGGCTTATTAGGAGGGGTTTAATTATATTTCTTTCGTAATTTTTTAATTAAAAAGTTTTGTAACTCAAGAAATTAGACGAAAAATAATATGATAATTCCCCCTTTATCTCCGAAACTACTGAGCCCCAAATAAAAAAAATAATTTAGTTCTTTACCTATGGATTAAAGGAAAACCTATAAGAAGTCTATAGTGTTAAAATAACATGTTACATCAATTAAATTCGTTCGGAACCCTTTGCACGTGAGTCCGACTCGCACTTGGCCAGTTTTTTTAGGCTTGAGCTCCTGTATGATAACACCGCTTGTTCTTCGTAACTTCACGAAGTAACTGACACAACTTACAATAAACGTAACGCAACATGTAGGTAATGGCAACGCTTTGTGGTTTTTCCTGATCTTGGCATTGGTCCTACTTTGTAACATGTTTAAAATACAAAGAAAATTTTACTTATTTCAATAACTGTAAAAATATGAACTGACTCGAATTTGTTCAGGTTTTTCTGTAAAATCTTTTTTTTTTTTACTTATGGCACGCGTTTGACCACTATCTCACCTGATGGTAAGCGATGATGTGGTCGAAAATGGAGCACGCTTGCCTAGAAGTAACCTATTTACTCTTGACTTAAGGACACCCAGGTTGTAGCTATCAGGAAACACAGGTTCTAGCAGGGAATTCCACTTCTTAGCTGTACGCACTATGAATGTGCACCCAAAACGTTTTGTGCATGTGGGTGGGATATCCACCATGTACGGGTGGCGCATCGCCGTTCGTCTTGTGGTCCGATGATGGAACGGGCTTCTCGGAATTAAATTATGCAATTCCGTCGCACGTTCCTCAAAATGCAACCGGTATAAAACCGACGGGCCAGCAACTCGGCGTCGATGCTCAAGACTTTGGAGCTTCGACTCGACGAGCCTATCATTGCCGATGATCTTCTTGTCTCGTTTCTCATATGACTCAAGGGTATCAAGCTGGTATCTAGCAGATCCGTCCCAAACATGAGAGCAGTACTCCATACACGATCTATTCGATCCATACATAGTCTATTGACCATGTTCAGTTGAAACTTCGATCCGATTATTATCAGTATTCGGTAGTCTAAAGTCTAATCTTGCTGGTCATCAATTCATCATATTATCATTTCAAAACTTGTGATTGGAAAACGTTCGGCTATGAACCTCGCTAAAGAGATAAGGAGTTAACCGTTCATTCGGTTACCATTACAGAGAGTGAGCATCTTGTATGGCTCAAGTCTTTTTGTAGCGATAATACTTTTAATGGGTTAACCTTTTTTTACCGACTTCAAAGAAAGGAGGAGGGTCTCAATAAGGATGTATTTTTACGTTTGTTACCTCATAACTCCCGCCATTTATGTACCGATTTGAAAAAATCTTGTTTTATGTGAAAGGATATACTTTCTGATTGGTCCTATTTAAATTTATCAAAATCGCTGTAGTAGTTAGGCTTGTAAATCAAAATAGCTTGAATTCGTTTACCTGTATGATATATTTTGTTTGTCATCCAAGTAAACGAAATTGCGTATTTTCCTTTCTTGCAACTTTCCAGTGGTGTTTCTAAAATCGGTGATAAAATACGAAGAAACAACCAAAAACACCGACTTCCGAAATTAAAGTTATTTTATACTTTGAAGTGTTTTTAGGGTTCAGAACATCCGTAAAAAAACGGAACCCTTATAGGATCACTCGGGTGTCTGTCTGTCTGTCACAGCCTGTTTTCTCCAAATCTACAGGCCCGATTCTCTTGAAATTTGATATACATATGGACTTTTGTGACCCAAATACGGACGCGTTACGTAAATAAATAAATTTTTAATATGGGCGTCACTTTTGAGGGTCAAACTAGAAAATTTTAAAAAAAGTTTTCAAACTGCATCGTGTGACATATCAAATGAAAGGGCTTACTGTGAGGGTTGAACTATATTTTTTCATAATTTTAAAATAAATAGTTTTGAAGTTATTCAAGAAATTAGACCAAAATGACCATTCCGCCCTTATCTCCGAAACTACTGAGCTTAAAATTTTGAAAAAATGCAGATGGTAGTTCTATACCTAAAGATTACAGGAAAATCTATAAAAAGTCTGTAGTGTTAAAATAATAGTCCAACTCGCACTGCGCCAGTTTTTTTTTATTTGGTATTCGGTTGTATTTTATTGTAAAAAAGGTTTTTTATTCTGGTAACCGATTGATCGGCTAACCCTTAAAACCCTTATAATCCTTTTGAGGGGAAGTACTTCTAAAAAAGTTTACTAGCCGTTACTTGTAGGATTTCTGAAGTGTAAAATGATTGTTCATGGGTTGTCATTACGTAAGGGTAACCCGTAGGTTAAACCACTAAAATAATAATACATAATAAATACTGAAACAGTATATTTTTTTCGTATTTTATGAAATAAATGGTTTTGAAGCTAGTCAAGAAATTAGACGCGGAATGGCCTCCCCCCCCCCTTATCGCCGTAGCTACTGAGCCTAAAAATTTGAAAAAAAAAATGCAGACAATTCTTCACCTATAGATTACAGGGAAACCTATAAGTCTATAGTATTAAAATAACATGCAATAAAAGTGATATTCGTTCGGAACCCTTTACACGCGAGTCCAACTCGCACTGGGCAGTTTTAGGGTTCCGTACCAAAATGGTAAAAAGGAACCCATATAGTGTGACTAAGTCTATCCGTCTGGAACAGCTGGATATCTCAAGAACTGTGCTATCAACTCGAAATTTGGAATAGTTTTAGATGACGTTTGTTCAGCTATTTTGCAAATACGAAAGAAATAAATATGTATGTTTTTTTTTGTAAAAGCGACGAAACGGATTTTTTAAATTTCGAAGTGAGGCTACTATGGCATGTGGGGTATCATACGAAAGAGCGCGTTTTGCACATTATCTCCGAAGTTCGCATATAAAAAAATCTGAAATTATTCTATGTGATAGAAGTTTATGTAAAGATTACAGGAAAAATAAAACGATGTCTCTAAATAGCACACTTTTTCTGAAATCATCAACAAAAGTTACTTTAGTTCCACTAGCGGTCAAGAGATGGCTCTGTAGTGCTATTCTGTTAAAAACATTTTCTTGTCTCGACAGCGGAATCCGAGTTGAGTATCAAATTCGAATAAGACCTTTATGTTGTGTGTTATAAAGCTCACTTTGTGAGCTTTGTCACTCAGATGAAGCTCGATATCGAAATGGTTATTTACAGAATAGACTTAGCTTATCTAAAACTGCAATATACACCGCAGTGTTAAAATTCTATGACGAAATTATGCCTCGCCGATGAAAATTTTAATATATTTCACATCTTATAGTAGTACGGAATCCTCGGGGTGCGAGTCCGACTCGCTCTTGACCGATTTTTTAAAGTTATGTAGTCCATGACAAGACTTGCGTATCATAGGACAAGAAACGGGAATTGATCAACCCACTAACATTGCAATTTTAGTGTTATTAATTATTTCTATCTTTTATATTAGATCCGATTTTATGAAAATAATTGTACCTAGTTTTGGATACTATAGGTAATATTTCAGTGGTGAGGCACGTGACCTTGACCCCAGAGCATAAGCCTAACCTGCCCCAAAAGCGTTCAGTTAAAAGTTGGCGGTCGATAAATAAGATGGGGTTCGCGCAAGCGCCAACATTCCCGCTCACCCAATCGATCTGCCCGCCCACGTGACGCAACGCATTTGCGGGGATTCTTTGCGGACACCTCCGTCTTTATACAAGTTTACACTTGGAGCCTGTGACAGACCAAGTGACCAGAGACACAATGAATGAAAACGAAACCCAAGAAATCATTGCTTCTCATAAAAAGTAATTTCTTCATAATTTTATATAATTCGTACATTTTTAAGAACTTGAAGAAACAAACCGTTTGACAAAAATGCAGTAGTAAAGTGCGCCTAATCTTCTTAGATCTTTTTTATCTATCTTTTCACTACTTTCAAACATTCAAGTCATAACATGATCCAGCAGTTACAAAATACATCGGATTCACGAAGGTAGATGACGTTAAAAACGTCATCCGACTTCGCTTTTTATCATTACACAACATTATGAAAATTTGTGCTGACTAAGCTAGAATAAAAGTTTACGTTCTAGACGGCAGAGTATGGTTTCCTAACGCTACCAAGCTACCGCCCTCGTATTAGCTCCCTCGGTAGGTACTGGGGACTTCCAATTCGACTTTTTAAATAACAATTATTTTAATAGGTAAAGAATAAAAAGCAAAGTTCGTTTTATATGATAGATTATGTGACGGAGACGAGACTACAGTCCACCCGGTCCCCAACCAATATATTACGCAATTTATATTCTCATTAGTTGTTTCATTTGATGAGATTATCTTCGCTCCCCTGAGGTTGAAGCTCATCATTTCTTGTAAACATCATATTGGATGAGTTTCATTTAAAGTTAACAGACTGTAAAGATATCTGAGTGTGATGAGGAAAGTTGTGTCTCTAGTTCAAACTCATTAAAATTAATTTTCAAGTATCGGTCCCAAAGTCCTAATTTAATAATTTTTTCCGTTCTTCCAACGAATTTATAGGAAAACAAATAATGTTTGAAGATTATTTTTATTTAACCAGCGCGGCTTTGCTCCCTTGGCCTATTCAACTGTAATCGTGCACTTCTGGGATTAAAAGAAACTTTCAAACCCGACAGTTTAGCTTTCTATAATTACCAAGGCCTTTTCCTGTTCTTTCCCTCAATCATCACACTTCCCTGAATAGTGCTTTTTCTGAGGAATCTTACACGCTTCCAAGTGATCACGCCACGCCAGCAACTAGCAACTAACCGTGATTAATCTTGTTCGTGTCTGTATCACCCCAAAGGTTAACTGGCAGAAAATGTCAAAAACATATACCGAGTGCTTTAATGAGGGTTTACTGTAGCTTTAGTGAGTGTGCTCCACCAGTTGGCGCAACATAGGTGAGAGGTCCTCTTAATTAAAAAAGGGACTTTGACATTGACATGACGTCGACGCCAACTTAACAAATGTCAGAAAACAAGCGATTTGATAGGTGTTTGGGACTGACGCCTCAGTGCTGCCATCTGGTGTTCGACGTTTCAGAAAACCCTCATTGGGTAAAAGCATTCCGTTTTGATTTGCAGAATTCAATAGTAGCTGTAAAAATAAATTTTATAAATCTACACTTCTACATCTACACTATCTATCTATACTAATATTATAAAGAGGATGCTTTGTGTGTTTGTATGTAACGAATAAATTTAAGAACTACTGGACCGATTTCAAAAATTCTTTTGCCGTTTTAAAGCTTCATTATCACTGAGTAAATAAGCGTAAATAGAATAATTTTCAAAAAAGTTAGGGATCCGTATGAAAACTTCAATAATGTAACTCAAGGTGTGAAAAAAATATTTAAAAAAAAACGTCTAACGCGTACGCTGCAGAAACTATTGATAATAGAGCAAAGTGATGTACTACAATTTTATAGAGGATATCAATATCTATAAAATATCCATAGGGTATATATCTAACTATTATGGTTAAGTCACAATTACCGTTTTTTGTTCAAATTATTCAATCAAAACTCGGGTGGAATGTAATAGTGGTGATTTTGGTATCACGATATTTATCCTTCCTTACCCATTTAAATTATTTGATAATTAAGGTTGATTATGTACATGTAAATTACACTTTAAATTATTCAAATCGGACCTTTCGTTTAAAAGTTAACGACGGGTATAAATATTTTTATACCCGTCTCTATGGCTAGAAAAATGTTGCGGTATGAGCGAAACGTTGAGTCTATTAACAAGTAATTTACACATTACCCTATTAAGAGGGTAGAGGGGAGATGTAGTTCGTGGAGTACCAACTAAACATGCGCGAACGAAGTCGCGGGCTAAGTGCTAGTGGGGAATAAAACGATAATTTAATCATCTGCACTTGCAAGTTAAATACAAAAATATTACCCCCAGATATTCAGATTTGGTTAGGCTCAGTGTTTATTATATAAAAATTAATTAATAATTACAAGTAAGTATATTGGAGGGGCAGCACCCAGCAGTGTGATCTGATCATGTATACAGGCAATTATGTAACACTGGTTTTATTCATTTAATTTAATTAGCCTTTTATTTCCTCACTAAAATCTTTGTTAATATAAATAGGTCTGACCAAGTTCTTTTGTGTAAAAAGGTCAAAGCAGCAAAAAGACATGTGATCTGCAATCTGTCTTGTAAAATAAGATTTTCTAAAGACTTGATTACTTAAACAATAATATTTATTTATTAATATCATGTAGGCAGCCATCCAGGGTAAATAGTATAAATGTAAAAGTTAGAGTGAACAGACTCCTTCTGGGTAAGCTCGCTTCATCGTAGACTTTGTCTCTGTCTTCTCTGACCTAGATTAGAGTCAAGAGCAAACCCATAACAAAAAAAGCAATGAGTTATTGGTAACACTGTTATAATTTTTAACTAACGCATAGTCAAAATCGGGAATTGCGGGTAAGAAAGATCCATTTAAAATAATACAAGGAGGTTAGTTGGTATTAAAAAAAAATCCCTTAAATTAGTTCCAGGGTTTAACTGTTACAATTTTATTACTTATTATTGATTATTTAGACGACGACATTCATTTGTAAATAGGAAAATCCCACCTCTAAACCGAATTGCGAATTAATCAACTCATATTTCTCATTCTCACGTGAATCATTTCAGTCGGTCAATGTCAACAGAGTAGACCTCTTGGTATTTGGTACATCATTTTTAACTGGAAGTGCAGGATTCTGGCTGTATCTCGAAAATGTATCTTAAATATTGATTGAATGAATGCTTCAGACGCACTAACACATGATACGTAAATAAATAAATAGCCCTCTAGTCAACACGAAGATACCGGTGAAGCGGAATTAGAATGAAGTGCGCGGCGCGATTCGCGGCGGCCGTGTGCCACGTCATTGCCGTGACCCACTGACATAGATCCGCGGGGCCGCCTGCACCGATATCTGCACGCGCCGCGCTCTTCCTCTACTGCCCCTTTACTCTTTTACCTATAATTTGTATTTCAATGAATTTGACTCATATCATACATAAAGAAATATATGTTTTAAGATTTGTAAAATGGAAAATAACCTTCTTAAATTAATATCCCCAATCTCTATTATCTAGTAACGTATCATGGCTTTTATATGTTTATGGATTGCGAAAGTGGCTTATTTTTGAAGCTAAACCTATACAAGTGTAATAATTACTTTAAATTTAATTAACATTTAAGATATTATAGAGTGGGTCACTTGTAAAAACTGTTAACTTAATTCCAGTTTTAGATGGTCTATCATAGAGTGAACTAAAAATCTTTCGATTGAGTTATGCAACGGATGACCTTGTTATCTAAATTGTGCACTTGACACAAATACTGTTCCATTTCACTTTCATGTAGGTACGAGTGCCTACGTCACGGCTTACAACGTATCGCTGTGTGTCGCGCAATTTAGCCATTTATTTCATGTTGAGCTGTATAAAATGTTCTAAATTATATTCTCAGCTCTAGCTATAAGGAATAACATAAAATTAAATAAAAAAACCAGTTAAATGTATGATGACGTGTTAACTTGACGTGTTTTACTTGGAATATTTCAAGGACTCGTTGCCCTTATAACAGAACCCTGTTGCAATGTATTTAATAATATAGTGTTTTTCAAATAAAAAAAATAAAACATTTTAGGTTAATACAATACTACATTTTAAAAAAGGTAATAATATGAAATAGTTAACATCATATGTAATTATAACAACTTATTTTATATTTTTTATAAATTTAGTATACTACTTTGCCGCACATGTCTCATAATTAAGACATTAAAACATTTGTATACCTTGACGTTGATTGTTATTATATTTCGGTCGTGTTTCGCAACAAATAGATGGCTAATGAAATAGCAAACAATTTTTTGTTATGTATTTATACGTCGTACTAAATCGTACATACTCGGCTTTATTCGGCAAGTTCAACCTCGTCGTTTCGGTGAGCGAGATCGCAGGAGACTTCGTAGTTAGAAGTGACGTTGGTGTGACTATAATAGCGATACTGTTCAGTCCGTCAGTCCACCTTCTCACGCTCTTGCTCTTAGCCATCGCTGTCGTCGTCACCGTCGTCGCCGCCGACGTTCTGCGTCGTGTCGCGCCGCGCCGCCCGTCGTGTTGATAATTTGTAAAGCGGCGAACGAAAAGGATGTGTGTATATCTACGTCTCGCCTTTCAGTTGACTTTCATCGTCGTTTTGTAGCGAACGTTTCGCACGGATATCGATAGGAAATTGCACTATCACTACGTAATAAAGTTATTGCATGTTAAAGACGGCAAATATAAAATTTAAAGAGACGTAATACAAGCTTCAGCAGTTTTCGGTTAAATGTTTTTGCTGTGGAATTAAGAGTGTAGATTTTGAAACCTTCATAGTATTAAAAAATAGCGTCGCGGCGGTCGTGGCGCAATGCAGTGTATGTTTGGATGCGGATACGTATTGTGCTGTTTAAAATTGATCCTGGGATCCATACGATTATCAAACAGTGGAAGTGAACGCTTGAATGTGTCTTAGCCATGCTGCCTATGGTACAGACAGAACCTGTGCTTTTCAATTGCGGGGTCCACACAGTCAATGTGGCCGCCTCTCCTCCGGCCACATTGCCACCCTCGCTTACACCTGATTCGGATGTGGATGAGCTAGTCGACATCTTCTTCGACGTTGATGTTGCTGTCAACACCTTGCCGAGGTAATTTGTAAATCAATACCTTTTTCAGACATTAATATACAATGATTTAATATAACATGGATGTAGATAGTAAACACTCATCATGATACACTGCTGTGTAAACAGATCTCATTAGCCTAATATTTCTGTTGTACATTTGCCACTTACTATAACGGTACCTGTAAGTGTGTATTTAAATACGGCGTCACAAAATTGAAGCCGTACTTGCTAGAACTTCAGTTTGTTGATTTCATGCTGAAATGTTTGTTTAACGCAGTTTACCCTATGATTCAAAACGATAGGTATTATAATCAGTCAAGTCACAACACCGGACCAATGACATACAATACCGAGACCCAGAATGATTGCGGGTCACATAATGAAGATAAAATTAGTAATTACGATTGATAAGAAAATGTTAAACCAACAAGAATAATATAATGCTAATCCAAAGAAGCTTGACCTTATGTTGAGAATTAATTACGGGATAAGTAAAATTAATATTTCGTAATAAGAAACTGAAAAAATGCTGTAAAACGCAAGTGAAATATCGTTATCGCGTTGTTATATAATTTAATAAAATGATTATTTTTACACAAGCTACTAGATTTGTGTCTAACACAAAATTTTATTTTTCATTTTATATGTCCTCGACTTTTAAGCACAACATTGCTGTTTAAGAAAATTTATGAAAGGATGATTGGAATCGTGATCACGAATTAACATTTTTGTGCAGTGCAGTTTACAAGCTTTATAATTGCATAATTATCCATCAACAAGAGAGGAATCTATGACTCATGAATTCATAGAGACAGCGATTCTACCATGTTTGGAAAACTATACTTGACAACGTAAATTTTTCCTTACTTCTTCATTAAATAAAAAATGTCAAAGGAAGATAAAACAGTATATTATTTACATTTATTTTCCCCATCATACGGAGGGTAGCTGTAGTACATCTACGTGACACGCCTGCGCAGACACTCGCTTAACCAACTTACAAACTGCGCTAAAAACTAAAAGATCAGTTAACAATCCAAATTAGAATAGATATTAAAATACTGGCCAAGTGGAAGTCGGACTCGCGTGCAAAGGGTTCCGAACGAATTTCGTTTTTTACATGTTATTTTAACACCATAGGGAGGGAATCTTTAGGAGACCTATTACAAGCTTTTTTTTTTAAATTTTAGGCTCAGCTGTTTCGGAGATAAGGCCCCGAAACAGCTGAGCCTAACATTTTTGGGAATGGTAATTTTTCGTCAAATTTCTTGAATAACTTCAAAACTATTTATTTTAAAATTTTGGAAAAAAATATTGAAATCCCTCAAAATAAGCCCTTTCATTTGATAGATCACACGGTACAGTTTGAAAAACTTTTTTTTGTAATTTTCTAGTTTTATCCCCCAAATTTTGTTAAAGTAACGCGCCCGTGTTTGGGTCACAGAAGTTCACATGTGTACCAAATTTCAACAGAACCGGTCCACTTGATTTGGAGAAAATTGGCTGTGACAGACGGGCAGATAGACACCCGAGTGATCCTATAAGGGTTCCGTTTCTTACGGATGTTCGGAACCCTCAAAATGATTTCGTTAACAAAAATACAGTACACCGGATGTGGATTCTTACAAATAATTTGCAATACGGGTAACCCTTTACTAGTATTTTGATTAACCTTGCAAACTAACAACGAGATGATGTATTATGAGACGTTGGCTATTCGTTGTCACTGACGCATAACTGTCAAACTGTAACTGCGAGATAGAGACGAGATTATTTTTTAACGTTTATAAACCGCGGTCCGCGGCATATGCTGAAATGCTTGCACTAAGAGTGGTTAACCGTTAACGTTTTAATAATTATAATCAATTGGTTGTGTCCAATAAGAATTTACAATTTAATGTATCTGTGGTACGTTTAACACGTGTAGTACTTGTTTAACTTGTTTTTTATTACAAGGTTTTGAAAATGCAGACCTCCTTGAAAGACAAAAGTAATTTCCTTTCCGCAAGATTCAATAGATTCCAAGTCCATAAAATGTAGATTACTGTACTACATTACCTATTAAGACATTCAGAAACATATATTTTTCCAATTTCAGAAGCAGTAGCTACATTTCTGTTATAAGATCTAAAATCAATAAAGTACAGAACAATAGTCAACTCTTACATACCCTACTGATTGGTTAATACAAAACAGTAATGTTGTATTTGTGTAGGTCGATCAGTATTTGTATATTCAAATCCTGGTCACATTGCGCTTTCAAAATTACGTGTGTATTTTACAGAAGAAACCCCGGTTGACGTAACCATATTGTATTCGTTATAGGTAGGTACTGCACCCTCAACTTTCAAAAAGTGAAAGTCTTCAAAATCGGCCTAGTAATTTTTGCGTGACGCTCTAAGTGATAGACAAATAGGTGAAACATTCAAAATAGCTGTGTTTCTGTACTTGAATGTAAACACTTTTACTATCTACACAGTCATTAGGGTCACTTGTTCCCTCATACGACCCCAGATACGGGGTTTATTAAATATCCTTGAAACCGAATTAGTTGTCCTCGGACCTACATTTTTGTGTAGCGCTTAGCCTGTAAATTGTATTTCGACTTGTCAGTATATTATTGTACATTTTTACGGGATTAGTGAAATAATGCATAAACTAATTAAGATATTTATATGATTAATTTCTTTATGCGTCGCGTATATAACATTATATAACAATTTGTAGTGGGTGGCCTACGAGTGACGTAAATGCAAGAGAAAGAGGTACTACTTAAAAAATATCATTCCTTCCTAACTAGCTGCTTTCTTATAGAACTGTATATAGCTTTGATTAGCTGTTTTATTTCTGTAGATTTTGCTGGTACACTTAATACGTTTGTCAATCATTATAACATTGCTGGTATATCATGAATTCCTAGTATTTTTAGTACTTAGTAGTAGTAGTAGACGAAACCGAAGCATGGTCAAAAGCTAAGACTGAACAGAAAAGTAGAAATGTTAATTAGCGTTGGTTAAGGCCTCGCACAAGGCACCCAGGTTTATTTATTTCGGTGTCTGGTTTTAACGTACCTACTTCCATTTTTGTCTCTCACTCAGAGAATAATGCTTGCTTGAATCTTTTAATTTCGGGGTTACGGTAATGACCATTTCGTTTCTCAATTAGAGGAGATTATCAGTTTCAGTAATCCTCCTGAAAATAAATATTGCAGATATTTAAGAATACTTTCACTTAAATCTGAAATCTGAGTTAGTATTCAATTAGCGCTGATTTCATATTTGTATCATACATGAAGCAAATTAAAATTCTTATTCAAGTTAGTGCAGAATAACGCTTGACTGGTCGATTATATCACTACGAAGCATTCTTGCGATCTTATAACTCAATATGTTTTTACTACAGATGGCTTCACTCGGAGTAAAAGAATCTTTTGATAGCGGTCGCATTAGATGCAATTCTTGCTTTTTCAGTTTCATTTTCATTAAATGAAAAGGTTTTTTATTTAACGAACGAGTCGGAAAGCTAGGTTAGTATTTTTGTAAAAGTGTTTAAAATATATCGAAGAATAAAATAACTCGTAACATATTATTTCGCATTTACTCCATAAACTGCAATTTGTTGGCACAGTATTTAAATACTCATATTATGTCAGAGCTGGTGTAGTCTAAGCAACACGACCTTACTTGATGTAATAAAATCAGACAAGAGCTTATAATAAAGTTGCTTATGTTGGTAGTCAAGTAGTTGTCTCGATGACGAATACCTGTTGAGTAACGAACGATTGAAAAAACGAAACCTTCGACTGCGGAGCGCTGACAATACTTACCAACTTTCACCTATTCGAATAAGTGTCAACTTAACTAAAACATAAAATAAATATTGAGTTATGCTAATGCTGTAGGGACAATACAATCTGAGTATTGTCCAATTAATTCCGTCAGTATAAAAAAAAATACTGTGTAAATGGTACAGGTATAGTTCTATATCATTGTTGAATACCAATCTGAAATACAGACAGGATATGAGTGTACTAGGAACTAGATAGAGGCTTCAAACATTTTCGAGAATTATTATACTATTTCTGGTCACGCTTGTGGCGCGTTGTTGTTATTCCGAACATTATTATTTCAAGGTTGCGCGGCCGTCGCAGTGAGGTTGCGTAGTGGGGCTCCTCGGTAGGCGTCGTTCAACTGGTATCTCTGTCCCTCTTTTGCATTAAGGTTCAGCTTACTCTGTACTTGGCATTTGATATGAGCCGCGTCAATGTGAACATAACTATTCCTTGATAGTCAGTCCATTACGATAGTGTACATCCTCACCTGGTTAAAGTTTTGATAATATATTATAAATACCTATTTAAAAACCTGAATAAATACAATACATTACTCGCTTAGTAGCAAATATGACTCATACTCTTGCACTATTATAATTATAAATTGATTGGGGAATCGTCTGTACCTATACTAAAGAATGCTTCCTTTGTTATTATTTGTTTTAGAAGTAGAATTTATGTAGATTTCCACCACCACCACTGTTACACTCTTAGATTACATACGTAGGTATGTAAAGTAGAACATCATTGTTCACGAGAACGAATTACTTTATAAAATCACCATCCATTCATCATTATCGTAACACATTTTTTTGTAATTTTTACAAATCATCATACTTTAATAATAGTTTATTTTGTTTGCTGCTTCTGTAGAATTGAATCCTGTGACCTCCAACTGGGAGACACATGGAGGGGGATGCAAGGCAAGATGAGCGTGACAGCGCCGGTTAAGAAGATAAGAAAAAAGTCAGACAATAAGCCACAATCACAAATGTACGTATAATACGCTTAAAATGTGTATACATTGGTGGAAATGTCTGGGTTTTTGAAATTAAGAATAACTCTAAATGCCTATTTTCCATATCGTAATGTGCTTGCATTTTTGTTATCCAAAGAAAACCTCAAGCTCAACGCAAATAGAGTATAGGTGTCTGTTAATGACTTTTTATTGGTTTGTTATCTTAAATATTATGCCTTTTTTCGCCCCTAATAACTAATAATATTCAATGGGTAAATTGAGAGTTCTCAATGCGATACAATGGACATGGTCTAACTTCATCTTAATGAAATGAAATGATTTATTTTCCAGATTAACATTCAAATAAATATAAATATGTATAGTTACAGTAGTAGTTTAAAAATAAAACGTCAAATGGAAATGGAAAATATAATTTACTAACAGTTCAAATAGTAGGTACATTAATATGTAAGTAACCCAATAAGAAGTAAAATGGTTTGCTTAAAATGTTTGTAAAGGATTTTTTTAAAGTTTTGCCTAATTATAAAAAAAAAGTAAATCACTGATAGCAAGCTACACTATTAATAATTGCTGAGAGGATAATTTATGTTTAATGTTATAACAAGAAATTTCTATCTTGGAAGAAATTGTCTATGACGACATTGAAGGTAACAATTACTTACATCTAGGTATTGTTATCGGCAGTATTTATCGATATGTAAAATTATTTTAGGTAGCTAGGCAATCAGTAGGTCAGCATGACAAAGCAACGAGCTAATATATTAAGAAAATATTGAAACAAATCGCAAATTAGAAAAATCAAAAAACCCGACTGCAAAAAAGTCAACCGGGACACTTCTATGAACGAAAACTGTTTCCTAATTGAATTTAAACATATAGATTGAATATATTTTTGTAACTTACATTTAATTCCTTTATTTTGATACCCTACTCGACAGGTTTGGTTAAAAAAAAAATAACAACTAACAATTTAGCGCCCAAAATCCGCCATATTGCTTTATAATACCTATCTCGGACACTTCGGTTTTTGAAATGAATCTAACGACATCTTAATAGTCGAAATCCATTCAGCCGTTTGGAAGGTACGAGGTAATAAAGAAATTTACAAATATAAAGCTGAAGAGTTTGTTTGTTTGTTTGCTTACTTGAACACGCTAATCTCAGGAACTCCTGGTCCGATTTGAAAAATTATTTCAGTGTTAGATAGCCTATTTATAGAGGAAGGCTATAGGCTATTATAATCACGCTAAGACTAGGAGCGGAGCAGTAATGAAAAAAGTGACGTAGACGAAGTTGCGCGGGTCAGCTAGTACTAGATACGCGCGAAAAACAACCCTGCCTTGGCAGTCGGGTAAAAAGAACCGCGAGCCGGTCTCGCGTAAAAAAGGGTAATTACCCAAAGAATCAGGCTGTTTTAACATGTTATTTTAATAGCTTACAATGATGGATAAAGGGGGTAGGATAGTCAATGTTTTTAAATAACTTGAACTGTTATTTAGAGGTTACGAAAAAAAAAATTGGTTGTCTGTAAAGTCGTTTTACTAACGATAATTTTACGTGATAACGTCATAAGAAAACAATTGAATTCTTAACAAACAAGCCGAACGCTTAGGCCGATCGTGCCTCTTTATCACTTGTTCCGAGCTCTCGCTTGCACGCTCGGCTCAGGCGGAACGTGACACTTTTTCGTGCGTGCAGCCGGCGTTCATCGATTTATAATACTTTATCACGTCAAAACTTAAGCCGTTCACTTGAAAACTTTATTTCTAATTTTTCCCCCAAATCTCCCAAAATTGACCACATAATTATTACAAATTTCTTTATTTGCGTTACGCGTCCGTGTTTGGATCACAGAAATTCAGTATTTACCAAATTTCAATAGTCCAGTAGATTCGACTATTGGCTGTGACAGACGAACAGACATGGACACACACGTGATGACGTGACACGAGTGTATCTATAAAAAAAATACATTTATTTCGAGTAACATTAACTCATAAATGTGGAGTACAGGAGTACACACAAATACAGACAAAATACAGAACAGAAAATACAGTAAAAATAGTAAAAATAAAACCAAAAAATAAAAAGACAAATAAATCTAACCGGCCCTGCTGACGGCAAAACGCCTATCACAGCAGTGCCGTATTCAGGGCAGTCCATCCTTTCCGCGATCATCGCCAGGACGGCATTGGTGCTGCCCCACACCCTACGCACCAGGGACGCGCCCCGCTTGCTCATAGTTGCATAGAAGCAATCGGTACGTGCCTCAGCGATCATACCTGGGGCGCTGCAATAGCGAGGCAGCCCCAATACAGCCCTAAGCGCGTTGTTGAACTGGACGCGGGGGGCCATTATGATGCACGCGTGTACCTCGCCCACATGCTGCACGTGTAGAGGGACGTGCAGTATGTAGTGCTATGAAGAGCGTTATCTTCACCCCGTCGAACATCGCGCAAACCTACGTGCGAGCATGTTCGCCCGCACCGATAAGGCCCTCCGTTCCCGCTCCATGTCAGCATCGTCCCTGAGGTCGGTCGTAACTAAATGCCGTAGGTACTTAAATTGATCTACCCTTTCGAGTGGTACACCGTTCAGAAAAACGGGTGGACAATTTTGCGAACGTTTCGTACCGATCTCAAAGACCATGCACTGAGTTTTGGTTACACTGTACTTGAACCGTGCTTTAACCAAGAGCATAATCTTCACAGGTCCGCATCAGCTTTCTGAGGCCACAGACCGACGCGCTCAGCAGCACCATGTCGTCAGCGTAACTGAGATTGTTGACACAGACAGAGACACAGGTTACTGAGCACGACGATCAAGGCATTCATGTACAGGTTAAAGAGGGAGGAGGAAGTCAAACCCCCCTGCCTCACTCCGCACTCCAGCCGGTACGGTTCCGACATTGCACCCGCTCATTTAACGCTGTTGACCTGATGTCTATACCAGTATTTAAAGACGTTTACAAGTTCACGTGGTAGGTTTATACCCTCGAGTTTAACCCACAGGATGTCGTCAATCTATACTCGCTAGCGACTGTAGTTTTTTAGTTAAATGAAAACTAAAAAAACAAGTTTCTAATTTATTTTTTTAGTTGTTAGCTAAAGTTTTACTTGCAACTTGCTTGCTTGTTAGTCAACAACTTAAACAAATAAGTATTTTCACTATTTTTCACACACAGACACACACACACACACAATATTTTTCATACAAGGACTACTGCTGTTTTCATGCAATCAGATGGTAGGTGTGAATGGCTTACGCATAGTGTGTAAAACATTGCTAAGACTCTAGGTGATCGATGCTGAGGCCATCGTGGCCAGGGGACTTGCCCTTCAATATAGCTTTTAAAGCTTGAGTTACATCTTTGGGACCGAAGCTTGTCCCCACGTCCTCGTCTGGTGTCTCAACATCGAACCCCGTCCTCGCCGCACCTCGTACAGTACACGAAAATGGTCCCTGAAAATATTAGCAATATCCTTAGGGTCACTCACACCCCGACACTCACCGGAAGTCCAGGCCGAACGTTTGTTTTGTTGATGCTCTTCCAAAAACTACGAAAGTTGCAGTTTACTCTTATGTTTTTCAGCAATGGTTTCCATTTTGATTTGTTCCTGATGGTTTTGGCACCAATAAAGTCTAAGGGTTCCGAATTTGATTATACACGGTGCCATTTTAGTCGTCTTACAACGGCAGCCCACTTCATCTATCCAATCTCTACTAAACATTAATTAAAAAAATAAATTTATTTATAAACTTAAAAAAAAAGATAATTACATACAGACAAAAGAGCACAAAGGTATTGCTTAATTATATTTATGAACATGTGAATTATTAAAAGAAAAAAATATTCACTAGCGACCCGCCCCGGCTTCGCTCGGGGCCAATTTAGAACAAAAAAGAAGTGCACTTACTGTAAAATTATTTTGTAACGCGTATGCCATTATTTTACGATAATTCCATTTGTATTTGTCCTCCCGCCCTAGGTGGAGCGGAAGGGACTGTCAGACTTACTGACTAAAAAACACCCTGTTCTTTCGGTTGCCCTTTGCGTTCCAGGACCCCGGTACCCTGCTAAGACAGTCCCGCGAACCCGGCAGTTGCGATATTCCTAAGATATTCATTTAAATTGAATTGAATAGTGTTTAGGGTAAATAAGTTATAAAAAAGATAATGAAGATAATCTGTATAGTAAAAACTGGCCAAGTGCGAGTCGGACTCGCGTGCAAAGGTTCCGAACAAATTTTTTTTTTTAACATGTTATTTTAACATTACAGACTTCTAATAGGTTTTCCTGTAATCTTTAATTATCTCCATTTTTTTCAAAATTTTAGGCTCATTAGTTTCGGAGAGAAGGGGAGCAGTGGTCATTTTTCGTCTAATTTCTGGATGTTAAAGGGTTTCAATGAGTAAGCCGTTCAAACAATAACGATATTTTTTTTTTTTAAGTGTAAAGATCTTTAAGAAAATTGCAATAATGTGTAACCCAAAGTAGCAAAGTTTTGCCTAAAACAATTATTATTTGGCGTGCGCTGAGAAAACTATTGATGGTACATAAAAATAAAGTGCTACATAATTGAAGTACTCATTATTACCTAAAAAAAAGTCTGCGAGGGTATTAATGTCATAATTATGGTTAAGTCGCAATGACCGATTTTTGTTAAAATAAATAATTCCAAACTCGGGTGGAATGGAATAGTGGTGATTTTGTTATCATGATATTAATCCTTATCCATTTAAATGCCTTGATAATTAAGTTTGATTATGTAAATGTAAATTACACTCTAAATTATTCAAATTTGACCTATCGTTTAAAAGCTGCGACGGGTGTCAAATGCTCTAAATAAGAAAAATGTTGCGGTTAGAGCGAACTGCCCTACGTTGAGTCTATTAATTAGTAATTTACACATTACCCCCTCTATAGAGGGAGGTATAGCAGACGAAGTTTGGTGGAGTACCTACTAAACCCGCGCGAACTTAATCGCCGGCGAAGTGCTAGTCTACATCTACACTATCTACATTAATATTATAAACAGGAAAGATTTGTATTTTTGTGTGTAACGAATAAACCTAAAAACTACTGGACCGATTTCAAAAATTCTTTTGCCGTTGGAAAGCTACATTGTCACTGAGTAACTTAAGCTATATTTATTATCCCGAGAGTATGTTCCCTAGGGATCACGCGGGCGAAGCCGCTGGCAGAAGCTAGTTCAATATAAATTAATGATAAGGCCAGTAATAATTGAGATCTTGTAATAGGGTATTGGACTACTATGAATAAATACTGTTTCAGTAATATTTTATAGATGTTATTAAAACAGTACGATTGGCAAAAAAAAATTGGTGGAAAAAAAGAGAAGTTACTCTTTTGAAGTAATTGTTTTTAACTGCGTGTTGTCTGCTCTGTAGGTTTTGAGAAATGTAAAAACAATCCAGTCTAATATCTAATATGCATACATGCATGAAGTAGTTCTATTACAGTAGTCATATACAAATGAAAAAATAACTTTAAGTTTTTTTAAAATTATAGTAGTGTCCGCAAAGAACTGACCCAAGCCAAGTTACTACGAACTGTGCATGTTTCTGAAAAGTAAAGACATGTAATATGACTATTTATTTTATTTGTATCCCATCTTTATAATAATAAACTATTGTAACATGTACTTAGTATTAAAACCGGCCGAATGCAAATCTGACTCTCATACGAAGAGTTCCGTACCATAAACAAAAAAAAAACACTTGTATGGGAGTCTCAACTTTCTACCTTTTACGGTTCTTGAGATACAGCCTGCTGACAGATACACGGACGGACGGATGGACAGCAGAGGCTTAGTAATATCCTAAGTAAGGTACATATTATCCATTAGTTATGAATTCAACATGATATTATTTATTAAATAAAAAAAAAACTGGCCACGTGCGAGTCGGACTCGCGTGCAAAGGGTTCCGAACGAATTTAATTTTTTTAACATGTTATTTTAACACTACAGACTTCTAATAGGTTTTCCTGTAATCTTTAGGTAAAGATCTATTATCTCCATTTTTTTTTCAAAATTTTAGGCGCAGCAGTTTCGGAGATAAGGGCAATGGTCATTTTTCGTCTTAATTTCTTGAATAACTTCAAAACCATTTATTTTAAAATTATGAAAAAAATATAATTAAAACCCTCACAGTAAGCCCTTCCATTTGGTATGTCACACGATATTGTTCAAAAAACTTTTCTTTTAAATTTTCTAGTTTGACCCCAAAAAGTGACGCCCATACTAAAAATTTAATAATTTACTTAGTAAATTTTTTAATTTACGTTAGGCGTCCGTGTTTGGGTCATAGAAATCCATATGTGTACCAAATTTCAACGGAATCGGTCCAGTGGATTCGGAGAAAACTGGCTGTGACAGACGGACAGACAGACAGACAGACACACAGACACCTGAGTGATCCTATAAGGGTTCCTTTTTTTTCGGAACCCTAAAAAGTTTCACCAACAGCTTTTATACAACATAGACTTACACAGTCGGCAATTACTGGTTAGTCAGCATTTACAAAAAATAGTGATAACACCATTGATATATTAAAAACCCAAGATGCACAGTCTCGAATAAATGCAACACTCGAAACTGTCGTCAAAAACTGACATGTACCAAGTGTCATGTGTGAGTTGTGTGTAGTTATACTATAAACAATTTTTTGCAAATTCAACCTTACGCGGATCGCTTAAAGTTGTTTTTACAAAGCAGTGCAGTATGGCGAGCGATGCGAGACTGTTTCAAACTAGCGCACAATTTTAAATTGTGCGCTTGTTTTATGCGGACGTTTTTGAGATGCTGAGTGTGTATCTTGGGTTTTTATATATCAATGGATAATACAGGTATTTTCTAGGAAACACTAAGTGAATGGCTTAAGAATTAATATAAAAAAAAAATAATATTCAAAGTTAAAAAAAACAACAATATTACAATTTCTTACATAATTATATGAAATAATGACATCAGCACACTTAGGATACCCATAAAAATTTTTGGTAACAAAACAATACAAAGATGGGAAAAAAAATCATGAAGTACTAGCCAACAGTAAAAAAAGTCAATGTGAAGTTACAGAAATCACTCTAAGTGTAATAAAATAAAAATAAAATTAAACAAAAATATATTTAAAAAAAAAACATAAAAAAGGTTTACCTACAAAATAGCTGTGCCTGCGTCTTCGTTCGCGTGGATGTTTGAAAGATGTGTCGCATAGATTAAAACTGCGAGTCGGACTCGCGTGCAAAGGGTTCCGAACGAATAATATTTTTTAATAATTTCTTCATAGATTGCTCAAGACAGATTGAAGTAAAAAGAAGGAAGGGAGGGAGGCCTTTGCCCTGCAGTGGAACACTACAGGCTTATAATAATTCATCTAAAAATGATCAAATCGCTTCATGTGTGCCTGTAAAATTTACAGAGGTCCCTCGTTTTCTCCAGGATCCCATCATCAGATCCTGACCTTATGACCATGGGACTAATTGAGAAGTAAACCCTTTCAAACAAAAGAAGTATTTTCCAAATCGATCGTAATCGGGGAACAGACATAAAAAAAGATTCCGACGAATTGAAAATCTCCGTTTTTTGAAGTCGGTTAAAAACATTCTAATATTATTTTGTAAAACGCTGATACATACGAACCTACAAGTTACCTCTTAATCACACTTGGTTGACTGGTAGAGAATGCCTAAGGTGCCTTTGTACTTTTTTTGTTGCATGCAGTTTGAATCTGACATTGATAAGTAAAACATTATTAAGTGCCCATAAAATTTGAGGGTTGCTTATACCTTTCATAATCAGCTCAGCAACAGGAGATGATGATTACTAGGCATAAAAAAATTGGAGAGTTCCCTCCAATTCTCCAGGACCCCATCTTCAGATCCTGACCTGACGACCATGGGACCATGAAGTTTAGAGGTATGCGGAACAGAGAGTAAAGTCCCGCAAACCAACGTTGAAAGGGAGGATCGTCCGACCAGGCAAAAAAAAATAGTATTTCGACGTAGTAGTTCGATAGTTGGATAGATGGCGTCGCGGTTCTTTTTGTTGCGATGTGGAATCCAGAGGCCGGAGGTCGATAGTGGATGAGTCGTCCATGCATCTTGAGATGCTTGCCAGGCCAGTGGAAGGTTGGTTCCAGTGAGTCGGAACCGGAAGTCGCAGAGTTCTCGGTGAGTCGGAACTGTGTGCGGTGCCCCAGTGAGTCGGGGTGATGAGATCCCAGTGAGTCGGGATGATGCTGCAGGCTCCAGAGACTCTGAGTGGTGCTGCTGCTGGCTCCAGTGAGTCAGAGCGGTGCTGCGCGACGTAGTGACGTGACTGCTGGGGTCGACAAGGAGAGATTCTTCATGGCTCTTCATGTGACTGGTCGAAGGTGCAGTATGCTTGTCAAGGTTGCTGATGAGGTCTCGACCTCACAACCTCAGGTGATGATAGAGGCTGAGGATGCTGACCAGGAATGTGCGGGCGCTGCATGCTGGTGGTCAGTATACCCGTAGAAGCCGTGGGTACTGGCTGGCTGTATGGCTCGCAGCTCGAGAGCTTGAGGTCGCGATGAGGAGAAGTGATGATGACGCCACGCTGAGGTAGCTGCACGAAGGCTGCGCTGACGTTCAATGTCGAGGATCACCAGTTTGGAGGGTATATGGTACAGAGAGTACAAGTCCCGCAAACCCGTCGAAAAGGGAGGATCGTCCGACCTGGCAAAAGAAAATAGAAAATAAAAATATAGGAATTTGACGTAGTAGTTCGATAGTTGGATAGAAGGCGTCGCGGTTCTTTTTGTTGCGATGTAGATTTGCTCCGATGGTTTTTCTTGTGTGTGGCGGCATTGATGCCGCTACAGGAAATTTACTGTTTCAAATAAAGCCTATGAAATTTGAGTAGTAACTTATACCTTCCATCATCAGCTCAGTAACATGAGATGATGATAACCAGACACAAATATCTGAATAGGGAATATGCACGAAAAAAATATTTATTATCTATACAGTTTATCTAAAAATATACACAAACATAATACTAAGAGTGAAAATAGAATCAAAATTGCTCGAAAAACAAACGAGATATAATTATTTAAAACAAATGTATCTGTCCCTCTCGCGAAAACGCTGTTTTCTATGGCAGCTGCATAGGCGCCAAGAACTTTGACGTCACAATTCATATCGGACTTCTCTTTCTAATTGTAAACTTTGAAGCTTTATAACTTCATCGCTGATGAAGGTATTTAAAAAATAATTTCATAATTGTTTATTAGAGTTAATAAGTATTTCAATTTACAAATAAAAAAATCGCATGCATATTCCCTATTGCGTTACAAAGTATATGAAAAACATTGTATGTGCCTATATTTGAAGGTTGCCCTCGATTTCTCTGAGATCCTATCACCAGAGTCTGACTTATTGACAGTGAGACCACCTCGAAAAATAGGCTTTCGAATTAAAAAGAATTTTGAAAATCGGTCCACAATTGGTGGAGAAATCGGTGTAACTCACAAAAATAAAAATACTTATAGTCGAATATGGAACCTCCGCCTTTTTAGGGTTCCGAAAAAAAAGGAACCCTTATAGGATGACTCGGGTGTCTGTCTGTCTGTCTGTCTGTCCGTCCGTCCGTCCGTCCGTCTGTCACAGCCAGTTTTCTTCGGATCCACTGGACCGATTCTGTTAAAATTTGGTACTCATATGGATTTCTATGACCCAAACACGGACGCGTTAAGTAAATTATTAAATTTTTAGTATGGGGGTCACTTTACGGGGTCAAACTAGAAAATTAAAAAAAAAAGTTTTTTGAACAATATCGTGTGACATATCAAATGAAAGGGCGTACTGTGAGGGTTTTAATTATATTTTTTTTCATAATTTTAAAATAAATGGTTTAGAAGTTATTCAAGCAATTAGACGAAAAATGATCATTCCCCCCCTTATCTCCGAAACTAATGAGCCTAAAATTTTGAAAAAAATGGAGATAATAGATCTTTACCTAAAGATTAGTGTGAAAAAAATTGTTTTTAATTTTCTAGTTTGACCCCCAAAAGTGAACCCATACTCAAATTTTATTTATTTACGTAACGCGTCTGTGTTTGGGTCACAGAAGTCCATATGTGTACCAAATTTCAACAGAATCGGTCGAGTAGATCCGGAGAAAACTACCTGTGACAGACGGACAGACAGACAGACACCCGAGCGATCCTATAAGAGTTCCGTTTCTTACGGATGTTCGGAACCCTAAAAATGTACCTGTATGTACCATTCATACCTTACCTTATAAATAGTGTAGTTGGGGCTTCAGCCGTTCTATTTAAGAGCCCTATCAAAAAATTGCGTTTTTACTCACAAAACTGCAGACTCATCTCATTGCATTATGTAGAAATTAGGCAGTTAGAATTACGTTTATTTAAGGGTTTATTATTAATTCATTTAATGGATATTTCTTAAATTTTCATTTCTTATGAACTACGATTTATTTTGGTATAAATTTTACATAATAATATTAATGTATTATGGAGAAATTGACAGTTAATTCTGAGCGTTTTTAGTAGTTTTTATGGATTTTAATGGGTTTTTTTTACGGATATTCTTTTTATTCTGAGACCGCTATGCACAAAACCACTATAAAAGGAATATCATGATACATTTTTCATTTCATTTGGTTAGTACAGTATTTCAATCCACGAGCGCAAAGAAGTGACGTCGCGCTTTTCATGAGAAACTTACTTCGGAATTTTGGCTTTTTACAAATAGATAAGAAAAAAAATGCGAAAAGTGAGACCGCTATAACTAATAACTATTCTCAACTACCCAATAAGCCAAAGTTGTCTAAATATTTCAGTTTCTGAGAATAAGAAAGCCAAAATTGGTAATTTTTCACAAAAATACAGTCAAAAATAGGGCTCTTAAATAAATTAATATAAATAATACCTTGCGTAACCTGATCCGTCTCAGAATTAAGAAAATAGGAAGCATGCAGGGCACTGACTGTATCACCTCTTCCTTTTGAAATGTCGATCAGCGCAGGTATCTCCTGGTACCTATTTCAAATCAAAATCAACAAAACAGATTATCGAACGAATAAAAACTACAAAGCAAAGAAACTGATGAATCAAGTTGATTCTTAATTTCGTCAGGCCAAAAAGAAACAAATAGGTTTTGGGTAGATAGGAGTCTTGTTAAAAAGCTTTCCCTTAGTTTGCCATGTATTTATTACTTCTCAGAATTTTATCCCAATTAGCGACCTATCGCATGGTATAATAGTTTTTTTTTTTTCAAAATCAACCGGCTCGGATCCTGACTAAAAACACCAATTTTTCAAAAATCCAATAATTCAGTATAAATTTTCATCAAAATTGGGCTCGAGACACCTTTCAGTGTTTATCGATAATCCTCATAGTTTCGGATTTAGCCATCCACGCACACTTTAAAAAAGTTCACTTTAAATGTGAAATTTTAATGACGTATCTAATTAACTGTATTTTATTATGTAAACGTTCTAAAAGTGGTTTTAGAATCTACAAGCTAATTGTCAGAATACGTTCAGGACGTTTTATCCGCAATCAGACTATCCGGAAAACACTGGTCGAGTAGCTCAGAAACCATTGGCTTGCATTGGCAGTTCTAGTGTGTTGGCCCGGTCTGTTGGCAAATCTAGAAACTTAGTGGTGAACTATTTTCCAACCTGGTGGACAAGCAACCTAAAAGGTAGAGGGGAATGCATTAGCTGATATTAATTAACCCTCTATAATTAATTATACAGGTCCATTGTTTATGATTACAGAGAATAACAGTTGATATTGTACAAGAAACTCATTTTTAGAGACAAGTTTATCATTCAGAACTACGCTACTACTTATTAGAATCAATCTTATTTATCAACTCTAAGAGTTGGCATAACAAATGTTTCAAAAATGTTGGTTTAAAACAGGAAATTAGAAACCCAAAATTATTTATTTACATATACTTTATTGTACACCAAAATTAAAATACAAATTACAAATAAATATGATAATATATAATATTAATATAAAATACAAATTATAATTAAATTAATTCTTGTTAAAAAAAATAAGAAACCCAAAATAAATGAGAGAAAAGTAATGAGAAAATATTTTAAATCACTTTAATTTATTTTTAAAGCTGCGGTTGTGGCTTATCTGTGTAAGTCTAAAAACTCAATCGTACATAACTATTCTCCTCTAGCCTTAACCATTCGAAACTCACTATTTGATGCCACCTGTCGCCAATTCATCAATCAGTCATTCTTTACTATTTAGTAATTAATAAATCAGCTAGGTACTACCCGCAACCATTAATTTTAAAAACTCGATCATCATGACACATTAGTACGCATGATAGAGATAGGGAGGACAATCTATAATAAATCAGGATCTGCATGACTAACTTGTGTAGTGATAAAATGTAATTTAGTTTTAAACTTGGCTATTAGCTATATAATATTAAAATACAGATAGACAGTCAGGCAGACATTGAACGCGACTTCTTCAGTATATCATTTAGAAAATAATATATAAAATCATTTTGCTCGGTACTCCGCATCTATCTGATAATAATATCATCAGTCACCACCTGCACTGAACACCTTTTATCAACAAAATATCTACTAATCATTTTATCACTTGTTTCCTATTTGACGCCAGTAAAATACACAGTTTTTGCACCATCAAATCAATGTTAACGGGGAGTTTTCAGCTGCCTTCAAAAAAAAATATAAATTGGATAAATCTTCAAGTCTTTTTAAAAATGACAATGTTTATCGTAATACGATTTAGGGCACATGAAACGATGCAAGTTGTTAACATTATTGCAAACGTTTGGACTTGAGTCACAGAATTGGTGGTCGCTGTGTAGGTACATAGGTAGGTACATCAAGCATAAATTAAAATATTCTAAATCCTTTTTATTGGAACCATTATGATTAACAAGAATGCCAAAGAGTAGTTGCTTGATTCAATGTTTTCATCTAGCAAAATGTAAATGACACTTTAAATATGTATGTGTAATATGTGTTTTCTTAAGTCCATTGCATTGATAATTGTGTATGTAAGAATGCATGTATATTTTTAAATGTTCGTAGTTTATGTACATAATATGTATTTATTAATATTCTTATAAATATTGTTTGCTAATAGATTGATGAATATTTGATCCAATAAACATTTAAGTTTTATACCACGTTTTCATTTCACCTGCCTGTTTGACAAAGAAAAAGTAAATTTTAAAACATGATTTTCTAATTTGCAAATCATTCTGAAAAAATCACACTTGCACTTTGCGTAGTATCATTCATAAAAACAGACTCAAAATAATTGTCAAACACGTGCTTGATAATAATGTTGTGTTTGTCAACAAGAAACTTTAGCCTTTCGGTGTATATGTATTATATTTAATTAATATCATTTGATTAGTTTTAAACTTCATTTAATAATTTTATTTTCTTATGGAATTTCAGAAATAAGTGTCACAACGAGAAGAAGCGACGGGAATTGGAAAATGAAACGATAAATCAACTTGAAGAACTTCTGGGTACCTGTCTTGCCGAGGTAAAACAGCCTGACAAAAACGGTATCGTCCGGGAAGCCACTCGTCAGATCCAGGAGGTGCTGCGGCGCAGGCGGGAGTGCCCCGAGGAGTGTCCCCTGCGCGTAGCCCAGTGCCTCTCGCCTGTGCAAGGCGGCGAGGTCAGCTCCACCCAGCCATCCTGCGCTGGATTACATTACTCGGAGCTCCACACACTTATCGAGGTATTTAATTTCATTCATTTTAATAATTTTTATCCTGTATGCCATGGCAATTGATGTCAAATTTGTTTTATATAAAAGTTAAGATTTACACATAATAAAATAATATAGTAAAGCATCATAGGTTTTGTTTTTGTACGTAAGTAAGTAGAGTCCTTCTCTGCTTTACTTGGAGCAGCAGCAAGTCCATGGATATTTTTGGCATTTTATTTGAAAAGTTCTTGTCCCTAGTACTGCTGTGATCTATAAAATAATCTGCAATTTGTCAAAATTATAATATTTAGAAAGCTTTTTTTACTACCATGAATAATATATAACCATTTTAAACTATGTTTTAGGCTCTCAAGCATTACACCAGCACCCTCGGATGGGTTTTATTGGAAATAAACTCAAAGGCTGAAATAGAGTGTATAACCGAAAATATTAAAGAGCTCACTCTGCAGGACAGAAATGAGTTGTACAACAAATCGATATTCTCGCTTTTGCATGTCAAAGATCATGCAAAACTAAGGCCATTGTTAAGAAATATACAAACCTTTAACTGGGGTTCAGGAGAAATCGATAAATTTCAAGCTATACAAGCTCGCCTTCTTGTCAAAAACTCCAATGGGACTGATACTGCTGGGTAAGTTTTACATACCGGCTACATTTATGAGTGCGCAATTCAAAATATAATGGCATAAAAAAATCCCAAGGTGCTAAAAGACATCGACTCATCGAGTTACACTATTGATATCAGAACGTGTTTTGCTATTTCATTGTGATAGTAGATGGTGACGGTCGAACGATAAGAGGCCGATTACTTGTAACTAACACGTATTAAAGTCGAGTAATGCAAAACTTCTGTAGAAATATATTTCACAAATAAGGGCAATACTGTGCAAAAAAGTCAAGAATATTACGCAGTAGTAGGTACCGTTTTAAATATTTTCTTTATAAGCGCGTATAATATTAAACAACGCTGTTTATCGTGCTATGAGAGTAACTCTACACAATTGATATTGAGAAGTAAGCTACGTAACAACCGTACCAATGTATATGTCGTACCTATATGTGCATGTTGTTAACACCGCGTGCAGTTTTGAGTTCGGGTTACGAATAGACCAAGTTACCTGCATACCTACGAATATGTCAACTATAGACAGTACCATCTTTTATCAGTTTTTTAATCCTGTAATCTGTACGTCGATCGCCTCTTTTCATGCTGATGACAGAGTCATAATATAATAAATCGATACAAAAGGGTTTTGTAAGTTTCATTTATGACTGTGTTTGTGAGTCAACAATTACGAAATATCCGAAAGAGGTATCGTTGATGAATTCAAATTAATGGAAGTCTTAACTGCTGGATTTCTGCTATTGCGCATTAGTACGCGTTCGAGATTACATCGTTTCCTTTGGCACTATGTCTGGATCATCGAGAGCCTTTTCCAGTAGCGCGCACTTTAAGTTGGTGGTGTTAGAGTTGTTTCGTGACATGCATGTGTTGTTGGCAGGTTCGCAGAGTGCGTGATCCACGCCGCTTGCGTGCGCGGCTCGTCGTCGGAGGAGGCCGGCTCCGTCATGTGCGTCATCCGGCGCTGCGAGGACGCGTCGGCCGCACTACTCCCCGGCGACGGCGGCCCGCCCGCCATCACCGCCAAGCACTCGGATCACATCGTCTTCAGATTGGATTGCAACTTCATTATTTTATGTAAGTCATCATTACGACGCATTCTTTTATCTTGCCCGCACATTTTACTTTGGATCCAAAACAATGTTTAAGGTAATACCTAATGCAATTTTTTTTTTATTACAGTTTGTGATTTAAGTGGAGTGGAAAATTTAATAAACACTTGTATACCCCTAGTGGGGACGCGTTATTTGGAACTTGTTGAGAATAGTGATCGTATTCGCGTAGCCGCGCACCTCCAAGAAGCTGCGTGTCTTCCTGCGCCGCCTGCGATCAGCGAGCCATTTCGATTGCGCATCGCTCCTGATAGACCTTGCTTTAGAGTGGTAGCTCGGTCACGTCTTTTTAGAGCGAAACCTTCGTCGGGCGAGCCGGATTTTATAATGTCCACGCACACCGTCCTCAGTGACGAAGACATGGATCTCCTCGAAAACGACGGCCCTCGACCTCCTGTCGGTGGACCGCTTATGACATCCGTCGCAAACGGGGAGTCATCCAATTGTGAACCTCGATACCGGTCCCCCATTAGTCCCAATGATGGTCCTTTCCTTAATGATTTTGACCTTGAACCTTGGGCATCTTCCTTGCTCGGCGAAATGCCTAGTGAAGATACAAAAGACCGCAAAGACAGTATCGCTGAAGGACCTTCGCAGCCGTTAACGCCACGGGCACCTTCAACACCGGGCGAAGGACCACCCTCGAATCAGCCTACGGAGGAGCCCAACAGACTTCGTTCGCTCCTCAGTAAGAAGCCACCGCCTGGAAACGACGGTACGGTGAACTCGAACAACCGCATTCTGAAAGATTTGTTGAAGCAAGAAGACGAGGAGGCTACGGGTAGCGAGACGTCAGCGCCGCACACGCCGCACACCCCGCACACGCCCATGACGCCGCACACGCCGCACACGCCCGGCGCGGCGCTGTCGCCGCTGCACACGGCGCAGGCGCACGCGCGCCCGCCGCCGCTCGCGCCGCACGTGTCGCACGCCGCGCACACGGCGCACACCGCGCACACCGCGCACGTGGCGCACGCCTCCAACGCCGCGCACTCCATGCAGCAGGCGCATCACAACAACTCCGACGTCTTGTTGAGGGTAAGTTTTGAAACGACTTGACTTCTTTTGGACGGCTCGCAGTTTTTTCTCTAGCAATACTTAAAAAAACCTTCTCTAATATCTCAGATATTAAACGACAAGTCTGACGAGGATGCGGAAGAAAACAGAAGAAATTCTGGCGATGGGAACAGGGGTGTGTCCCAACCCAGCGCGCTGCTTTCTCAATTACTCTCAAGTAGTAACGGACCGTCCGGAAACGGGCGGCAGCAGGAAAACAACGAAAATTACCTAGAAAGAATCGCCGGAGTCAAACGCAAGTTCGAAGAAGGGAACAAAGGGGTGCCCAGTAACTCAAAAAGAGCTACGCCTGAAAACCAGCAGGTATGATTACGATTGAATGCTCAGTGTAATGTTTCCTTGAATGCTCATCAAACAGATATAAACAAGTGTGCAAGTACCTCAGGTCTTGTGGTAACCGTAGCTAAATAACTTAGGCGTTAAAATAGTACAAATACGTCTGTTTACGTCTTCTGAAGTGTTTTAAATGGCGTGGTTTATGGCAGGTCACGTCAAGCGCTCTCCCCGCGTCGTCGACAGCGTCGTCCACGGCCACGAGTCCGGCGACCAGCAGCAGTCCTGGCATGAGCCCGCTGTGTCAGAAGAACCAGATCCTGGTGTCACTACTGGCGCGGCAGCAGACCACGCCCACTACGCCACTGCCGCTGCCCAATCCGAACCTGCGCGCCTACGGGCCCACCGCGCGGCCGCGCCCCCCGCCCCCGCCTCAGCTACCGCCGCAGCGACATCTACACTCAACGCTGTCGAACATACTCACCGGCGCCAATCAGTAAGTATACCATACCGTCAAAAAATTACGTACTAATGAACTGATATTTATATCTTTCATGTAGAAAAGCTTCTGATTCCCTTCAAAATAGATTGTTTCAAACTCTTAAATCATGATTGACTACAAGTACATTAAGGTTGAGTTGGAGGTAGGAAGCACACACGAACATCGGTGCATCGTTCCAGCGCAATCGATCACTGGAGCCCGCGACCATCGTCATTCAAGCTATAAAGTTGTGCTTAAACTGAGATGAATCCCGCGTGGGTTGAAATTCGCCCGTGCTGAAATTCGCCCGTGCTGAAATTCGCCCGTGTCAACTAACTTTTATGGGGGCGCACATTTGCGAATAGTAGAATCGAGGTTCCTGTTTATTAAAGAAACCGACGCGTGCATTTGTGTCCTGCGTTTGCTCCTATTTCGCCTGAGGTTAATAAGTGTTTATGTCGACAGTCGCGCCAACAGCATGAACGGTGGCGGCCCTGGGGGCGGGCCTGGCCCGGGCGAGGCGCAGGGCATGGGCGGCATGGGCTCCAGCCACCTGCAGATGGTGCTGCAGAGCGGCGGCGGCGCGCGCTACCAGGCGCCGGCACAGCACGCCATGCACTACTCCGCGCCCGCGCAGCAGCACGCTTACAACACGCAGCCGCCGTGAGTGCTGCACACTACTAGCTGAATCTTACCTACAAACTCCGCAATGGCACGAATTTCGCGCCACTGAGACCTAAAACTTCCAATTTTTATGCACCTGAGCTTTGTAATAGTGCACCAAACATTACGCGTTTATCATCTCTGTCTCAGTTGTAAATATTTAAATGTCATCACCGCGCATTCGTATATCCGATGATAGACGATAATTCCTCACACTTTTCTTGGGAGATTCGCACCTACCAAAAACCTAACCGATAAAAATTAGAGAGAATGGACTATAAAATACTTCTAAGCCCAGAAATTCGTTACTAAGATGAAACAATTCTTTGAAATATTTTCGCTCAACACAATTGCATTTATATCTATTAAACTACAATGTATCTAAGCTAAGCTATTATTTCGTAGTATAAAGTTACGGCTTGTTGGTCTACATGTCCTGATCTCGTTACAGACCTGGTAGCAATCGAGTACAAGGCGGAGGCGCCGGCGACAGCGAACTGCCGAGCGACCAGACGCTGTCCGACATCCTAGACGAAGTCATCGACAACATGCCCGACGCCGACCGCCCGCAGCCTGACGTCAATGTGCGACAACGACAGGTAGTTTCTAATGAAAGCAACTCTCTTTGTCACACTATTTATTATACACTTCGCCCGCGACTTCGTGCGCGCGGTTTTAGTTAGTACAGATATTCTATTTCACGAAGTCCGTTCGGCTTTGATTGTAGTAGTGACGTATCCCGACAAGCACGCTTGTGTGTGTAAAAGTGGGTAACGTTAGCAAAGAAATCTGATAGTCGAGATTTAATAATCGAAATAAAATTTTGGTTTTAAAAGTATATACTTTTTGTAAATAAATTAGATTAGGTTGCAATAAATACAAAAATATTAAGAAGATGTAGGCATTTAATTAAGCATTAGGACTATTCAGTATTTTCAATCACTATCAGATAAATTTTCGATTTCCGATTCCGTTTTGCTGTCGTCAGAATCATCTTGTACATTGATTATCAATTCAAAATCAAGATCAAAATATTTCAAGTAGTCTTTTTCAATTTTTTCAACATGATCACAAGTTTTTTGCCACGTTTCACTGCAAACATGGCCCAAACTTTCATTGATCAGTCTTTCCGTATTCGTCATGTTTTGCTCGATATTTTTAGATGCGACGTAATTTTTAACGATCCCCCAAATATTTTCAATCGCATTTAATTCTGGGTGATAGGGAGGAAGGCGTAAGACATCAAATCCCTTGCTCTTTATAAAATCTTCAATCTTGTAGATTACGTGTTGGGCTTTGCAGTTCTTTATTATTACGTACAATTCCAATTTAAGAAGAGATTCATCAAATGCTATACCCTTATCCCTGAGCCATTCCTGCATATCGGCTTTCTTTGTAGATTGCGTCGGTAGTCGTTCAGCCCGTGTGTTGTGATAAGATGCATTGTCTAAGACAATGACAGAGCGCGGAGGTAAATTGGGTAGCAATTTTTCATTTAGCCACTTTACATAGTTATCATAGCTCATATTTGAATGATAATAACCAGCTGTTGAGTTGGCCTTATAAACCAAAGAAGCATTATCAATAAAACCATCCTTGGTTCCCGCGTGCACTAAAATAAAGCAAGTGTCTGTGCTATTTTTTTTTTTTAAACGGAGTGCTTTCCTTTTTTTTTGCCCAGGTGTTGTTTCGCACGTGTGTCGAAAGGACGTAGCTCTCATCGGTGTAGACAATGGGCCGACTTTGAGAGCGGTATTCTGTTATCTTTTTTAAATATTTTAGACGCCACATTTGTATATCATGACGCTCCGTCAAGACTTTACGGTTGTTCTCTGTTTTGCGCCACTTGTAACCTAATTTCAATAGTAACTTGCGAACAGTTTCTAAACAACCTTCGAATCCGATTTTTTCATTCAATGCTGTTCTTAACTTAGCTAATGTTGGAATTTGTTTATGGACAATATGGAAATCTTGTACAGTACTGCGAACCACATCGGCTGTAAAATTATCTATATCCCCTTTATTATCTCGCTTTCTCCTTTTCTTCATAGGTGAAGTGAATTTTGATGAAGTGGATGGCAATTCCTTCTCTTCTTTTAATATTCTTTGAACTGTTTTTTGGCTAACACCCGTAGCTTCAGCTGTACGCCGTGTAATGTCTCGTAAATGGACAAATCACAGTTAGGTTCCATGAATGATTTTGTAAATTCATATTCTTCTTGCAGAAAATGATAAACACTAGCTATCATGTTTCGACCCTAAAACAAAATGTAATCAAAATAATTAAGAAATATAAACATTTTATAACACAAAAAACATTCAGTTTATAAATACTTCTATATTAAGTAACTTTGTATAAAATTTTAATTGAAAACGTATAAATAAATATTACCTCGCTATGGACAACTCTTCTTCGTTTTGTTGCCATGCTGACCTTACTCCGTGAAACAATTTGGCGCGAACTAAAAACACTACTGATTGCCGGACCGTGTCCCGATCGACACGAGCGCTCTCGAGGTTACGCACACAAAAACAATGTGCATGTGCACGCTTGACAACATTCATAGCCAAACGGACTTCGTGACATAGAACATCTGTACTCCACGAACTTCATGTCCCCTCTACCCTTGGGTAGTGTGTAAATTACTTATTAATAGACTAAACGTAGGGCAGTTCGCTCAAACCGAACATTTTTCTTACTTTAGAGTATTTTTATACCCGTCGTAACTTTTAAATGGAAGGTCCAATTTGAATAATTTTAAGTGTAAATTACATCTACATAACCAGCCTTAATTATTAAACAATTTAAATAGATAAGGATTAACATCATGACACTAAAATCACTACTATTCCATTTCACCCGGGTTTTAATTGAATACTTTGGACAAAAAGCAGTCATTGTGCGTCACTTAACCATAATAGTTAGATATGAGGGGTATAGATGCAAAACCGCCTCTGTTCACTTTTTGCGATTTTGAGCTAGAGACCCAAACGCTATAGTTTCTAGTAGAATTGCTTAATGTACAATCTAAATTTACCAACTAACTACTGTAGTTTGTTTAAAAGTAAAATTTAGGAGTATTTTCCAATACGTGGAACGTAATGTAATTTAATCAAGTTCGAAAATTGGATAGAGGCGGTTTTGAAATTCATCAATGGATAGAGGCGCTTCTGTCACTCAGTGTTCTTAATAGAAGCGCTTTTGCAGTTAATTGAAACTTCATGCAATATTATGTAAAAGGGAGACATGCAAAATATTTTAGTAGCTTATATGGTAGGTATATTGAAATAAAACGAAAGATTCATACAAATAAGGAAGTGTCACTTATTTAATCATTAAAATCAAATACTCATGCCTACTTCTTCTAAGTGTTCACATATGTCCTCGTTTTGCTCATCGCCACCAACATCGGGAATTGTTTCAAGAGCGTTTTTATAGAATGAAAGTTGTTCCTCTGCTTTCCAGTTATCACCAAAATGTTTCGATAACAGCTTATCAACGTCATTGAGCTTCAATGCACTGACATTCACCTGTAAAGGTGGTACATCTCGAATATTGTAATCAGATAATGTGGTCACACCCCGTTTCATTATACTTTTTGCAACACTAAGATCTGTTTTATAGTTTACTTCACCTCGCAATAAAAAACGGCCTGACCTGTTTTTAACTCTCGACAAATAGTACCTTTTGCATTCTGCAAAACGGAAGTGGTATTGACCAGGTGCTTTCATTGTTTCACTGGCGAAACTTTTCCAATCTTTTACTGGCACATCTGTACCCAGATGATTAATAATGCCGTAATTGGAAAATATTTCATGATACTCTGTGGGACTGATGATTTGCTCCTTATTTTTAATTTCTTTTTCAATGAGCCCGAAAATTCGATCAGCGGGCATAAAAGAATGTCCAGGAACAGGGAAAACTAGCTCAACTCTAGTGATTTCTTTTGGGGCAGCGGTGGTTAACCAATACGCACACATTGCTATCATCGTGCTATTTTTGTTCTGTGATCCACAGCCATCCGCCATAATCCGAAGTTTAGTTTTGCCCGTCAAGTTCGTTTGTGTCAACAAGTGATAAACTGCCGATGCTATCTCATTCGATGACTTAGCGTGAACGTTTTCGGTCCACGTGTAGATGCGTACATTTTGTTTAGGAAACTTATTTGTTGATGTTCCAATGACAATGGTAAAATTGTAGATATATAGCTGCCTACTGTAATAGGCAGCTTGATCTGCCACTTTTGGTAACGCCTGGTTCTTTTGACAATCAAAGGATATTGTGAAGGTTCTGTCGTCATACTCCCGCAACATTATAAAAAACATTTTAGCTTTCAGCTTGTGAATTCGTAACGTAGCCATGAGCTGGACTTTTGCAGCTTCATTTTTTTCGATTTTAAGTTTTTCCTTTAACTCCAAGCATTTCGAGCAGACATCTGTGCTTGGGGTTTTAAAACCGATATTGTAATGTTTTACAAATATGTTTCTAAAGTAACATTGTTTTACTTTAAGCGTCACATCTTCTTGCTTTTCCTCGTAAATCTTCCACATTTTTTTAATGTTTAAATCGGATGGGACATATTTTCTTGTAGAAGTTGCAGACCTACAGTAGTGTGATTCAATACATTTAAATGTCTCAATAAATCTCATTACGTTTTCTTTTTTCCTTAAATTTTTCCTCGATATCCTATCACCACCTCGATTTTCTTTTGGAAACTCCCCGGTTAGCAAAAATTTTTTTGAAATGTTTCTTAGTCTGTGCACACCAACGTTAAGAATATTTGCAAAAGTCTTTTGGCAAACTTGTAACAATTTGTATGGTTTTACGTATGTTCTTATATAAAACTTTGTATATGTTAAGGAGGCAGCACGTTGTCCCACTTTACGATGTCGCTGTACGGGTGAATGTATTTTCATATATTTTAACATAAAGTTATCCTGATAAACTTTATCAGGATTTGAATAAAAGGTTTGGTGAAATTTTCGAATATCCTGTGGATTCAAATTATTACACTTCAGCTTATCGGAGTTATGTTTGCATGCCCTAATTTGATTAATATTTGGCGGTTTTAACGATGAATACCTGAAATGAAATAAAAAATATGAAACCACTACACAATCTCGATAAGACACAGCTAAGAACCTTTCCAACAATGTGCTCAACAACACGCACTACCTACCTATGCTAAACTTATTTTTGACACCCTGTCGGAAATTAACGAACGAACACACTTTAAAAATAAAATAAAATCCTGTATTACATACCTACAAAGTAAAATGTGATCGTTCTAAAGGTAATTCACAATAGGTAATGATTGTTTACATTCGTTCAAAACATAAAAAGTACCTATTTTATATCTTGGTTATGTTCTGTATTATTGATTCATTCACAGCTCAATACAGGGCATTAGAAACATACCTCTCAAGCTTTTTCACATTTCTTTTCCATTGCGATTTGTTACGGATCCTCTTCCTTGCTGCATTACCTTCGACAGGGGCAATATTAATTTCCATTTTCACACTTTTTTCCACACACAATTAAATTAAAACTAACACGCAGTTCACAAAAACAATAGCCGGGCGCCATTAAATCTCTCAACAATATGCTAAGCTGTCATTGGTCGAGCCTCGACAGTGTCGCTTTTGCATCCAATGTTTTGAATAGAGTCGGTTTTGCACTTAAGCAAGTATTTCAAGGGACTTTTTGTATAGGATAGAGGCGACTTTGCTCACTTCTGTTTTAGTACAATGCAAAATGAAATAATAAAGAATGTTGCCACATGAAAACATCACATGACGATAATTTGTGACAGAGGCGGTTTTGAATCTAGACCCCTCATATATACCCTCGCGGGCTTTTTTCTAGATATTGATGTTCTCTATAAAACTGTAGTACATCACTTTGCGCTATTGTCAATAGTTTCCGCAGCGTACGCGATGTAAGTATCTGTTTTGGTATATTTTTCACACCTTGGGTTACATTATTGAAGTTTTCGTACGGATGCCTAACGTCTTTGAAAATATTCTATAGCCTATGTCCATCAGCGATAATGTAGGATTCTAATGGTGAAAGAATTCAAATCGGTCCAGTAGTTTTGGAGCCTATTCATTTCAAACAACAAATCTTTTCTCTTTATAATATTAGTGTAGATTTCTTTATTCAATCTTAGAAACGCGTTCGTAAGAGGCATTGAAGTTACAACTACCCATAAATAACCTAAGTTTAATCTTCGCAGGGTAACCGTTAGGTATCAATCGAACTTGAGACGTTGAAGTAGGGAACGCGCACGGCGTTGACTATGCCATCTAGTGTTGCATATTCGAAACTTTAACGTTAAGAATACTTGACATTGTTAATAGACATAGTTCCTGCACGTGAGTGCAGGAACTATAGGTGAGAGCACAGAAGCGTGCACGAATTAGACTGTGCAATCTAATATTGCAATTTTGAAACTTAAGTAAAATGTACTTGACAATGACATTTCTGTGCTGCTACCTATAGTTCCCGCACGTTCCTTATTGAAGTGATTCTTCAACACATAATAATCCTAACTATTGTTATTGCCTGTAATGGGCAAAATCCTTACTGATACTCATTTGAATTCAGCTGGACACGAATTTAATGTGCCTCGATTTTTGTTACAGGGAAAGAACGAGAAGAACGCGATGATAAACGCAATCAGGCAAAGCTTGATGCAATACGAGGTGGTGGGCAAGAGCCCGGGCGGCTCGAGCCCCAGCCCGGGCGGCACGACGAGTGCGGGGGGCGCGGGGGGCGCGGGCGGCGCGACGGGCGCGACAGCTGCGGCCGGCTCGGGGCCCGGCAGCGCGTACTCCGTGGCGTCGCCCGTGTCGCCGGGCTCGCCCGAGCCGCGCGAGCGCTGGCGCGCGCTGCAGACGTGCGGGCTGGGCGCGGCGGGCGCGCTGTACGCGGACGCGGCGCGCGCGCGGGCGCTCGTGGAGCAGCAGCGCGCGCGCCTGCTGCAGATGCAGCGCTCGCAGCAGATGCTGGTGTCGCCCGAGGTGAGACTACTTGTTCAACACGCGCTCGATCATTGTTGTAGCGGAAATGTGCAGTCAATAATTATGGAATGTATATGTCAATAGTTACAATTTGATATTGACAGTGCATTTAACTCTTAGTTAGGGTTTTCGTGGTACAACTTTACCTACCGCTGACATATAGTTGACCGTTCTGTCATGAATATATTGGTAGTGTCACTACAGCTTTTACTTTTCGACCGCTTGTGTCGCATTTATGCGACACATATTTCCGTGCCCGTACCGCTCGTGTCTTATTTCTGCGACAGAGAACATGCATCATTTTTTCGTCCTATTAACTGCGTAATACAACTAAAATTATTTAGAGATATTAATTTAAAACTTTTTTTAGTCGAAACTACGATTGCTCCTCCTTATTTATTGTAGGTATTATTATATCGATTTGTAGCCGCGTGGGCCCGCGCACTAGGGGCACAGCAATCGATATTTAGCCAAGTGGTCAAAGGGTTAAAAGCACCAATATTTAAATGATATCGAACTGACAGTGGCGGTACATATAAGTCCAAAAGCCCCGGCATGCCTTACTAAAATGCTCGATAGAGAATCAATATCAAACCCGAACGATTTAAAAGTGCGCGCGCTTAATTCTTATCAAAATAACACAAAGTATCTACCTATGCCACACTACACATCGCGATTGTTCGCAGAGTTTCGCATTTGCAGCATCTACATATAGCTATCTCGCTTACACGTACCGGCTTTTGCCGGGCTTTCAAATACTATATTTGTCACTTTCGCACTTATAGCGATGTGCCGTATAACGAGTTAGAACCTTGTGTGTCTACAAATCGATCAGTATAGTAAATATAAGCCGTGCATGCGTATGCAGTTGCACGCGTATGCGTGACCTTGTCACCTTGACAACTCTGCAGTGTTGCCGTTTTAGCGACGTTGTGAGATCTTGGAGATTTTTAACGAGTTTGGAGACTTTTTTTTAAGATTTAGCTACAATAAAAACTAGCGACTTTTTAAAATTACGAAATTAAATATTCAAGCAATATCGTAAAAATAAAAAAAATGCGATTTCTAGCTCGGTTTTTCATATACCTGGCGACTTTTATTGCCTAAATGACAACACTGCAACTCTGCGTAAGTAGTTCTCGACACCCGAGTGCAACTCACTTCAGTTTGCTTGAGTGGGAAAAGTTATGTTGTTAAAGTTTTTTGTGTGTTTTCTTAGATTTTCTCAGTGATACAATTATTTTGGTGACTTACCTACAACAATGGAGGTAATTGTCAGTGGCGGTACCTTCATATAAGCCCAAAAGCCCGGCATGCCTTACTAAAATGCTCGATAGAGAATCAATATCAAACCCGAACTATTTAAAAGTTCGCGCGCTTAATTCTTATCAAAATAACACAAAGTATCTACCTATGCCACATTCCTACATAACTACACATCGCGATTGTTCGCGCGCAGAGTTTCGCATTTGCAGCATCTACATATAGCTATCTCGCTTACACGTACCGGCTTTTACCGGGCTTTCAAATACATCTCCGTCACTTTCGCACTTATAGCGATGTGCCGTATAACGAGTTCTAAACCTTGTGCGTCTACAAATCGATCAGTATGTAAGATTAAGCCGTGCATGCGTATGAAGTTGCACGCGTATGCGTGACCTTGTCACCTTGCCAACTCTGCAGTGTTGCCGTTTTAGCGACGTTGTGAGATCTTGGAGATTTTTAACGAGTTTGGAGACTTTTTTTAAGATTTAGCAACAATAAAAACTAGCGACTTAATAAAATAACAAAATTAAATATTCAAGCAATATCTTAAAAAAAAAATTGCGACATCTAGCTAGATTTTTCATATACCTGGCGACTTTTTTTTTGCCTAAATGACAACACTGCAACTCTGCGTAAGTAGTTCTCGACACCCGAGTGCAATTCACTTCAGTTTCTTTTTTTTTGTGATGGGTTTGCTCTTGACTCTAGTCTAGGTCAGAGATGACAGAGACAAAGTCTACGATGGAGCGAGCTTACCCAGAAGGAGCCTGTGCACTCTTACTTTGAAAAGATTAGGTTAGATTCGTTTCATTTGCTTGAGTGGGAAAAGTTATGTTGTTAAAGTTTTTTGTGTGTTTTCTTAGAGGTTCTCAGTGATACAATTGTTTTGGTGACTTACCTACAACAATGAAGGTAATTGTACCTTGTGAGGATTTAAAATGCGTTCAAGTTTTGATTGGTGAAGATAAGGTAAAATCTTTAAACTTTGCTCAGAAAAAACAGTTAATTTCTTCATTAAAACCGACGCCTAATCTGTGTATTTCTCAGACTAGTAAATCTCATAAACGAAAATTTAATAGATCAGTGTATAAAACTAGTTGGATTGTTGGGTGTTCGCACACTAATAAGTTGTATTGCTGGTGCTGCATATTTTTTTCGAATGAAGATTCCGTTTGGAATACATCTGGTTACAATGATTTAAATAACATTTCTGGCGCCATTAAAAGACACGCAAATTCCCATAAACAACTGTGTGCAATGGTTTCTTTCGGTAATTTTGGTAAACAACGAATTGAGACATCTATATCACGCCAGTTATCTGAGGAAATTTCAAAATATAACACGCGCGTTGCATTTAGCACAACAGGAACTTCCTTTAATAGGACATGATGAGTCCAAAACTTCATTAAATAAAGGCATTTTTTTAGAACTTGTCTCTTTAGGAAAGAAGAAGATGGATGAATTCACTTTTAATTTATTGTACCTAACCAGTAGTTTATGAGAAAATTGCGATGATACATACGTAGGTACCTACATACTCAGTCGAAAACTGAACTTTCTTTTTTTGAAATCGGTTAAAATTTTATTGGGCTTGCCTTATTTTGAAACCCTAGGCACGCCACCGCGAACTGTTTTTTTTTTTTTTAATTAATGCAAACCATCAATGTTTGTTCACAGGCTGCTGAACAACCACAAGCTGATCTAGGTTCCACGATCAACGCCCTGGTGTCAGCCACACCTCCTAACGTAGCTTTAACAAGAACGGACTATCACCATCCTATATATCACCAAAACAGTAAGTGCCAATCAGATTAACTACGTTTATATACCCAACTAGCGACCTAAACCGACATCGCACAGTTGCAATCTATATACATAAGCCTTCCTCATCTATTGCTCTTTTCTATTAATGAAAATCGTATTAAAATCCAATACGTGGTATAGAAGAAGTAAGTGGAGAAACAGACAGGTAGATAGCGACTGCGGTATATGCTAATTTGCAAGAGAGAAGAGATGAGACTGTGATAAATGTTTTATTTAATCGTTTGCAGATCAAATGGGTCCAAATTACGGTACAAATAAAATTACTACGTCGCAGCAGAATCCGATGCTAAGCCGACAACTAAGTGTGAGTAGTAGTGTAAAGCTATGTTTCAATATGTATCAAATGATGCATGATATGAGACGGAGTGGTGGTTGCAGGTGGCGGGGTCCAGCGCGTACGCGCACGGCGGCACGTCGGCGGCCGCGCTGCACACGCCGCTGTCGCCCGCGCCGCAGCCCTACCTGCGCCCGCCGCGCCCGCATCTAGGTAACTACGTGCCCCGATTTGTTAGCCGTTACGCTAACACCGACTCCCTTTTTTTTCATCACTATACAAATGTCACGTGATCAGTCCCTCTCATTTTGACCTTTTGATAATCATTATCGCTGATAGAATGTCACTTTGTCTAGAGCCTTGAGCTCATTGATTGATAGAAACAAAACGTTAGT